>CM047490.1:6771402-7971402 GCA_026122505.1 Aldabrachelys gigantea
CGCCAGGATCTGCCCAACAACCCTGAGAGATTTGATACGTACCCTGAAGTTCTGGGTGCTGAGGGGTTCGCGGGCGGGAGGCGTTACTGGGAGGTGGAGGTGGGAGACAAGACTAACTGGGCTCTGGGGGTTTGTAGGGAATCTGTGAGCAGGAAGGGGGACGTCACACTCTCACCTGGGAATGGATACTGGGCCGTGTGGCTGAGGGATGGGGGATACAAGGCCCTCACCTTCCCCGCGACCCCCCTCCCCGTGAGCACCAGGCCCAGCCGGGTGGGGATTTTCCTGGACTATGAGGCGGGCGAGGTCTCGTTTTACAATGTGACTGACAGGTCCCATCTCTTCACTTTCACTGACACCTTCTCCGGGAAGCTCCACCCTTATTTCTATCCTGGTCTCAACGCTGGGGGTACAAACGCGGCTCCCCTGATAATCTGCCCGGTCCCAGCTCAGGCCGGAGGGAATCTCGGCCCCTGACAGTGACCCCGCGGCACAGACTGACCCCTCCCAGCCCTGCTGCTCTTCCCACCCCCAGTGGTGGGGGCCAGTTACTGCAGCAACTGGACTTTTTGTGCTGACCGGACGCTGCCAGTTTCCCTTTTCAGCTGGAGGGTCGAGTCGAAAACCGGACACCTGGGAACCCCCAGCCCCCACCTCCCCCGTCCCCTGCCCCAGGGTAGCAGATGGTGGGGGATGGGGTCATCCACTCCGGTCAGAATTTTCGACCCCTGTGAAATCTCAGTGAAAAATATGAAAGAAAAAAGATTATTTTAATTTAGAAAATATTATTGTAACAAGGTGTAAATACAAGAATATTTTAATTTACATTTCAACCGTATTTCAAAAAACAACCATCTAAATATATTTGTAATAACGGAACTATTGACTTTTTTTATTCTTCCCTCAAATCTGTAATGAAGTTTAACTTCTCTAAATAACGTCATTTGTATTTCAATTGTAGAATTTCAAGAAATCCAAAATATTTATCTTAACAAAATAAACATTAAATTGTCAGACTGGGTTGTTCAGTTACAATGTGCATGTGTCATAAACATCACAACTACACACGTGCAGCTGGTCTCTCTCGCTGTCTCTCCCTCCGCCCCCACTCTTCATTGTCTTGACTGGTTCTCTCTGGATGGCAGGACACATACACCCACCTCCTGCACTACACCTTTGAAAATTAATAGTTGAAAAAAATGATAGAATTAATTAAGCAATATATTTCAGTTAACTCACTCAAGACTATATAATAATCTTTGAACTTCTGTCAGCATTAATTCATGTGATTTTTAACTTTCTAGCTACATATAATTGGCAATCAAGATATGACCCTTCCTTTCTTTTTCTCACATCAATTAACAAAACACAGTCCCCAACCTCAAATGCTCTCTTCCTATCGATAGAAATTTCTTCTACAATCTCCAGTTTTTAGTTTATTTTTCTTTAGACATATTATTTGCGGACAATGTACTGTCAGTGTCCACTGTTGATTTCAGTGTCCTGCCAGGCTCTTCATGTTCTTGGTTATAAGGACACAACAAATGTAGTTTGATAAAGAAATAGAGAAGGGGTTGTGTTCCTTTCCTCATCATCACACATTAACTTAACTGTGTTAAAGACGACGGCACTTAATGACACATAACATGAAATTTGGTGAAGCTTTTTGGCAAACCTTCCTTCTCGGCCATAAATCAGTTGAAAGGGTGATATTTTTGTTGTCCTGTGAGGTTTAGAGTACAAAGAAAAGAAAGTTGCTCCAGGAAATTCATCACAATTCCTCTGGGTTCTATCCACCACTTTCTCTAAAGCTCTGTAAAATTAGTGACTGATTGATCTAATTCCTTGAAATTAGCTGTTGAACCTAATTTCTTGAAGATCTAGCTGAGCAGAATCTGAGGGGAGGCACATCACATGGCATTGCTAGGACTCCTTTTTGTTTTAAACTTGATGCGTTATGAACATTTTCAATGTAATAATTCAGTTTTGAAAATTTATTCACAATATGTCACTCATGGCAGAGTGCCCTAAACGTCCCTTGATTATTTGAAAATAAATACCCTGAAATTATCTTTTGATGGATTCATTTGTGTTTTTATCCAGTCCACTGGTGTCTGGATGGCATGAGCTGCCGAAGCTTTGTGTTTTGCCTAGTTTTTAACATAGCGAAATTTTAATCTAAAAAAGTTAATTTTCTCCTAAAATTTCCTTCAGAAATATCTATGTTCCTTTCCCTATTTCTCACTAAATTATGTGTAATTACTGTAGTCTCTTACCCAATCTTATTGTGTTATTACATGAGAAAATATATTGGCAAATAGGTTAATACATAATATAGTTTTTTACTATCTCACAAGACATAAAAATGTGCTGTCACTCATGTCAAGGTTCCTTCCCCACTCTGAACTCTAGGGTACAGACATGGGGACCCGCATGAAAGCCCCCTAAGCATATTTACCAGCTTAGGTTAACAGTAAGCTGCCACCACCAAGCGTGTTCCAAATCTTAGGAGAGAGCCCCTTGGAACTCTGCTTTTCCCCAAAGATTTCCCAAGTCTCTAACCCCACCCCCCTTTCCTGGGCAGATTTGAACTTAATTCCTCTCCCCTCCCCCCCAAGTCCTTACACCCCTTTCCTGTGTAGGCTCGAGAGTATACCCTAACCAATTAGTCCTGGTGAACACAGATCCAAAACCCTTGGATCTTAAGACAATGAAAAATCAATCAGGTTCTTAAAAGAAGAATTTTAATTACAGAAAAGGTAAAAATCATCTCTGTAAAGTCAGGATGGGAAATAACTTTACAGGGTATTCAGATTCATAGAGCCCAGAGGAACCCTCTCGAGCCTTAGTTTCATCCCCTCTAGCAAAAAGAACATTTACAGCTTTTGGTCAGATTTTGTCTGAGACTGGATCTGATGGTTGGTTGGCCTCTGAGCAGACCTGCTGGATCAGACCCTGCAGGCGCCATAACCAGAGGAGCACCTGTCTTACCCAGGGTCATGGTTCCTGCTAGGGATCGGGCAGGAGATAGGTGTGGGGGTGCCAAGTGCGAGATAACTGCATATGACTGGAGGCAGAAAGAGGCACCTAGGGGGCTGCTACTGCAAACACTTAGGCTCCAGCCTCCAGGTGAGTTTCGGGTTTTGCTACTGGTAGCAAATTTTGATGGGAAGCAGTTCCTGAAATACTGGCCAGCTTCGGCTGCCTGGATCTCAGCCCCTTCCCCACCTGCGCTCCAGTGCTGAAGTCTGGCCTGCCTCTGTATGAACTATGGAGCAATAAAATATGAGAGACCCCAGGAGGGCCTGATCCTGCAAACCCTCCCGTTTCACACAGCATGTTGGTCTCGGGAGAGGGGGCCGGGAGGGGGCTGCTGTGACTCAGGGCTGCTGGGAAGATGGGGGAGGGGCGTTGCAAGGGGTGTCGGTGGCTGGGAGCATCTGTGCTGAGCAGCAGGGACACAGCACCAGATCTGGGCTCTGCTCCCCTCCTGCTCCTGTTTTGAAAGGAGCGGGGCTGGGAGGAGGGGAACTCACGTGATTCACAAGAATCCAGCCCGGGGAGCCGCACGGACTCCTCCTCAGCTTAACAGTCACGGGACCCGCCGCTTCCCCTCTCAACCCCCAGCCCTGAGCCCCCGGAGCCTTCGCCAACACTCAGACCTGGCCATTGCACTCCGGGGGGCGGGAACCAGCCCTGGGCTCTGCCTGCACCAGCTCCGGAGCCTGCGGCTGAGGGAGGAGGGGCTAGGCAGGAAAGTGACTCTGCACCAACGGCCCGTCCTCGCCCCAGCTCTGCTCCCCGGGGGGCTGCGAGTCCCAGAGCTGCTGCCCCCCCTCCCCCGGCTCTGTCCCCGATCGCCTGCAGGAGCTGAGGCAGCTCCAACCGGGCAGTGCTCGAGTCACGTTCAGTCCGTTCTGATTCCCACCCCCCAATCAGCTGTTGCGTTCCGCCCCATCCCCAACTCACTGGCTCCAGATTTCAGCCCCAGCCCGCAGCATCCCCCGCCCTGCCACCTTCCTCATTCTGACAGGTTTCAGAGCGGTAGCCCTGTTAGTCTGCGTCAGCAAAAGCAACAAGGAGTCCTTGTGGCACCCTAGAGACTAACACATTTATTTGGGCAGAAGCTAAAACCCACTTCATCGCTACACTTCTCATTCTGCCTCCACCTGCAGAGGGGGGGGGCGAAGTGGCTGGTGCATTTTGCTGCTGCTGCTGCGTTATGTCCCCAGCCGGGCAGAGCTGTGGCAGGCGGTGCCGGGCAGGGGAATTATTGAGAACCCAGCGATCCCTGGGGGGCAGCACTGATACCCCTGCACCGGCTTCCCTGGCAAACTGCCCATGCCAGGCCCCTCCCCCAGCTCAGTGCACAGGGGATGGGGCTGGTACTTTCACAGGACTTTGCTCCGCCCCAAGCTGCCCGGGACACAGACCCGTAACTTCAACTTCCCACTACTTTGGTACTTTCACTTTTGAAGCGTGCAGAAGGCCCAGGCAGCGAGGAGGGCTCAGCCTAGCCAGGAAGGGGGCTCGGCCCAGGCGGGGGGGGCTCAGCCCCATCAGTTCAGCTACAAATGTCACACCAGTAGCACTGACGGGTCAGGTCTCAAACCCTCCAGCTCCGTGACCTGTGTGCGGAACTGGGGCTGCAGCCTCGGCAAGTGACATGGGGACCAGGGCAGGATTTAGGGACATGTAACCGAGGCGACTGCCTGGGTGCCAGACTGGGGTTGGGGACACCAGACTCAGGGGCTGTGTTTGTTGTTAGGAAAAAAAGGAAAAACCGAATGTTTGAAGTAAAATATTTCAGGTTTTCCTTCTGTGGCTCGTTTGTCACTAACCTCCTAGGAAGTTCTAGAGCTTTGTAGAATTTTGTGGAACCTTTTCTGATTCAAAGCTTCAAAGCTTCTTTCTAGGATTCAGCAGAGAGGGGAGCTCCAGGCTCCGGATCCCCGGCTGCACAGCTCTGTCTGAGATCTCCAGACACATGGCACTGAGGTCCCTTCAGATGGGCTGTTAGTACCAGCAGGCCTCACTGAAGGGATTTTCGGGAGAAACTGGCACCTCCTGACTCTGAATGTCAGCCTGGCTATGGGACTGTCCCTGCAAACTCAGAGATTTCTTTGTTCATCTGAACACAGACTGGGATGCTGGCACAGAGCTGGGCTCTCTTTGTGACAGGTATGTGTTTGTGTATTTGTGTTTCTCCCCCCACCCCCTTTGTTATTGTTACTAAACTGAAGTTCCAGAGGGAGAGGGTGAAAGACTAAAAGAGAAAACCCTTGGTCCAGATTCAGTGAATCCCTCCCAGCCCCTCCCAAATCTGCAGGGCCATCGCCCCAACAGAAGGCAAGTGCTGTCACACACACCCCACACACACACACGGGTGCCTGCCAGGGCAGGGGGTGCTTCACCTCCCCCTAGAGCTAAGTCAGTGGGAGCAGGCCACAAGTCTGTGACCTGGAGCCCTGGTCAGGTTCCCTTCTGGTCCAATGCTGCCTGCTGCGTGGGCAACACTGGCCCTGGTGGTTGTCCCAGTGTAAGGGAAGTTACAGGCACAGCCTGGTTCCTGGGAGTATTTTACAGCACTGCACAGCCTGGCAGGAGTCACATGGCTGGGTGCAGCATGAGCCTAAAGCTCTCTGTCTCTAAGGATACATCTACACTTCAGCTGGGCGGTGCAATTCCCCCCCTAAACAGACAGACACATGCTCAAGATAGGTTTCAGAGGGGCAGCTGTGTTAGTCTGTATCAGCAAAAAGAACAAGAAGTATTTGTGGCACCTTGGAGACTAACAAATTTATTTGAGCATAAGCTTTCATGGGCTAAAGCCCGCTTCATCAGATGCATGCAGTGGATGCATGCATGCTTCCTACTGTATTTTCCACTGCATTTCCGCTGTATTTTCCATCCAATGAAGTGGGCTTTAGCCACAAAAGCTTATGCTCAAATACATTTGTTAGTCTCCAAGGTGCCACAAATACTCCTCGTTCTTTATGCTCAAGATAGTGCAATAAAAACAGCAGTGTAGCGTGGGTAGCCACTCGAGCTAGCTGCCCAAGTACATCCCCACCGTGATCCTGGCAGGTAACCTGAGCTGATGCCTGGGCTACCAAAGCTACACTGCTATGTTTAGCGTGCTAGTTCCAGCAGAGCTAGTACGTATCTGTCTGCCCCATGGGGAAGCTCACTCCCAGCTGCAGTGGAGACGTATCCTTAGAGCGGTTTAAATGTTGCAGATCCCAGGAGCACAGAGACGTGGTGACCCTGCTCAGAATTCACTCCTGACATTGCACTGATGCAGGCGGCAATGAGGGTGGGTCACTCACATGCAAAATCATCATGGCTAGGGACTGAGCTGCTCCTTGGGAGATCCCCAGAGGTCCCTCACCCGGGACAGATGTGGTTGAGAGATGGAGCCACTTTTTCGCACAGCATTCAGTAGCCGACGCCATTCATAGCACATTCAATGGCCTTGCCTGCACTCAGGGCCAGCTTTAGGCCAATTCCACCAATTCCCCTGAATTGGGCCTCACACCTAAGAGGGCTCTGTGCCCAGTGAGAATCTCTTCCCTGGCTAGAGGCACCTTTTTAATTTTTACTCACCTGGCAGCTCTCCGGGTCTTTGGCGGCACTTCGGCAGCAGGTCCTTCAGTGCCACCGAAGACCTGGAGCGAGTGAAAGATCCACCGCTGAAGTGCCGCCAAAGACTCGGAGCACCGCCCGGTGAGTACAAGCCCCATGTGGTTTTTTTTTACATTTTTTTTTTTTATAGTAATCCCTGCCGGGGCTCCGTCGAAACTGTTCGAATTGGGCCCCACACTTCCTAAAGCCGGCCCTGCCTGCACTGGCTTGTTTTCTTTAATATATCCCATTCCACAGGAGTATCTAAATGCCCCAAGCAAGATGGGTGCCTGATTGTGCCAGGCACCATACACAGCAGTAGTGAGGGATCGTCCCTGCTGTCGAGAGTGTATTAAAATCTAAATGAGACCAGACAGCTCCACAGGTGCCAGCCATGGTGTGAACGTGGTATGGACCAGCTGCTGGCACAGTGACATCTTACCCTGCTCAGAGCCAGGGCAGATGAGGACTGTGGGGGAAATCCCTTCCCGTCTGGTGTATGTTAGGCAGCAGCGAGGCTTATTACCTCCTCCCCACTGCCCATGGTACTGTCCTATCACTGCATCACACTCATTCGCCATCTGGTTTGTTATTTCTCCTGTTCCCCAGACCAAGCTACGATGATGGGGAAGGTTCCCTCGTTCTCCCCCAGCTCCACAGTGAGCTCCCCTCTGCCCGGCTACGTCGCTCTCTGGCTCTCTCTACAGGTTCACAGGCTGGCGTCAGGTAGGAGCTCTGGCCTCCTTGCTGGGTTTGCTGCTGTTACTATTGATGGTCATCACCGTTTATCTTGCATCACTGCTGTGTCTTGTAAACCAGGTCTGCTCGACCTGCCCACAACCAGCAACGTGGCGAAACCACAGGGCACTGCTGGGTCCCCAGTAGCCATGTTTGCTTCCTATACGCAATCTTTTCAGGCCTAGCTACACCCACACTGCTGCTCTGACTGGCGGCTTCTAAGACATAGAACACGGTGAGCATCATTATGGGGCTCACAAGCTATTTAAAGGGACACTACCCAGTTAGTTTACACTGCACTGCTGGACTGCATCAGTCACAGATCAGACTCTTCAGCCCCAAAGAGTCATGATCCCCAACTCTCTGGTTATGAATCGAAAACACACACGCCATACATACTGCATTGGGCACATCTGACTAAGGCTGAGAGCTAAACCTCGTGTCTCAGTGAAGATGTGAGGATATTTGCTGTCTTCCTTATTCTGTGCCATTGGTGAAGGCCTTATAGTGACCCACTCCGCCCCTGGGGCTGCCTGCACAGCTACTCCAGCATTTTGGTTCCCTCCTGCTGTGGTTTCCCTCCTGCTAATTTAACCAGCTGTCTCTGTCTCTCCTGATGCTGAGTCTCTGCCCTGAGACTACCCTTTCCGTGCAGTTCCACAAGGGCTGGTTCTCTGCCCCTGCTGTTTTCTATCTGTCTCCTCCCTCTGTCTATTATCTGACCTCCAACTTTCCCTGCATAGTGATGAGCTATTTTCACATCTTTACACCTTGCAGACCCTTACACCATCCCTACACTAGTTGCAGAGGCCCCTGCACTTCAGCATCATGAAAGGTCCTTGTGTATCAGCGAACCAGACCCCCCAATATCCATTATACCCAAGGTGCCTATGAGACGTTAGAGCCCTAATCAGAGAAAATATGGACAGTGTATAACACGCACACATGTACTCTGTGTGACAGATATTGCAGCCACATGTGGTATTTTGGGGACTATGAATATTACGCGTCTTTGTATCCCCTTTATAAATAGTATCTTATGTGCCATATCAGCAATTCTCAAACTGTGGGTCGCGACCCTGTTTTAATGGGGTTGCCAGGGCTGGCATTAGACTTGCTAAGGGCCAAAGCCAAGCCCAAACCTCGCCAATCAGGGCCAGACCCTGAGCCCCGCTGCCCGGGGCCAAGGCCGAAGCCCGAGCCCCATTGCCTGGGGCTAAAGCCAAAGCCCAATTGCTTCAGCCCTGGGTGGTGAGGCTCAGGTTACAGGCCCCTCTGACTGGAGCTGAAGCCCTTGGGCTTTCGCTTTGCCCCCCAAAGCCAGGATGGTGGGGCTTGGGCTTGGAATTTGGTTCCCCCGTCCTGGGGTTGTGTAGTAATTTTTGTTGTCAGATGGGGGTCATGGTGCAATGAAGTTTGAGAACCCCTGTGCTATATGTGTCTTTGTGGGCTCAGGATTGTAAACCACTCCAAGGGGGAGGGTTACTCCATCTCCTCCAGGATCTACGAACCATGGGGGGTAATTACTGCTGGGACAGATAACAGCTCCAGAGAAGTACCAACTCAGGGAAAATTGCTTAAACTAGTTCAGGGCAGGTCCCAGAAGCCCAAGAGAACAAAGATTTTTGGTATAAACCCTCGATTTTAAACTGGTCGGAGGCCTGGGATCTTGGGCTACAAACTGACGTGATTTGTTAACCAAAAGAACAAACCCTCAGAGAAAGTTTTGAAAGACTTTGGAACCTACCAGAGAGTCCCATGTGCCAAATGAGAATCCTTTGGGATAAGTGTAACATGTTCAGACCTTTGGTTGGTTTATGGTAAGTTTTCTCTGTCAGGCTTTTATACTTCTATGTTCTCTGCTTTGGAAGGGCATTTGGTTACTGATAGCCACTGGCACACACCGTTCATAGCCCTGGGAGTTAATGCAAAGTGCAGGTGCTGGTCTTTGATCAGGCCTGCTGGGAAAAACAGTTAATTGAAAGGGGCTGCAAGCCTAAAACCCCAGTGCGGAGGGAGAGGGATGTGGGTCCCTGCCCAGGGAGAGGTGACAGCGGGAGGCCTGAGACCTAAGAGGACATACCTTGAGCAGACCACAGAGGGGGCCAGAGGTGCAGTTACCCCAAGCCTGTGACTCGCTGCACTCATAGACATGTGTCGGGCACTGCCCGGATATAGGGTGTTCACTTCTAACTCAGGGCATTCTCTTACTGTGTGTCTTACTGCTCAGTTAATGCCACTTCCAGCGCTTCGCTAATTTAACTTCAATTTTTCATTGTACATTTCACAGCAGAGTTCACAGTGACTGGACCTGACCGTCCAATCGCTGCCTCCCTAGGGGATGAGGCCGTCCTGCCCTGCCACCTCTCCCCCAAAATGAGCGCTGAGAACATGGAGGTGAGATGGTTCCGATCTGAGTTCTCTGCAATCGTGCACCTGTACCGTGATGGGCAGGATCAGTACGGACAGCAGATGCCGGAATATCAAGGAAGAACTGAGCTCTTGAAAGACAACATCACCAATGGGAGTGTTTCCCTGAGAATACGCGATATCCGACCCTCTGACGATGGACAGTACCAGTGTTTTTTTCAGTCCAGTGACTCTTATAAGGATGCTTTTTTGGAACTGCAGGTGGCAGGTCAGTGACTTGTTCTGATACTTTGACATCTTCAAAAGGGTAATAAGTGGAGTCCGAGGGTTCATTGTGATTTTTCTCGTTATGGTGGCTGGTAGGTCTGCTCTGGTTAAGGTTGATTCTAGTTTACTGTTTAGGGCTATTTTTTCTGTGGATTTTAAAATCCAGACACATACTCAGATTCTCTTGAAAATTGCTGTGACTCATTGGACTCTGGGGTGGGGTTAGTGAGTAAAATTTGAGGTCATTAGAGCAAGAGGTTAATGAGATACACAACCCCCCCTGAAAAGCCAGATGATATTAACATGTTGTGGTTATTACAACATTTTTCTGCACACCTGGCACCAAACAATGGCTGATCCTCCCCATGCTGATGCCACCAGCTGGGATTGATCTTGGCTGGTGTCTGGCACCCACAGGGTAACAGTGCTTGATGAAGAGGGTCCAGTAACCCTGTGCCTTGTCTAAGAGTGGGAGAGTTGAGGAATTCCCCCCAGGACAGGTGAAGGCAGGTGGCCTGATGCCTGAAGGTGCTGCCAGACAGACCAGAAGGGAACAGGTGTAGCTAGTTCTGTAACGGTGACATGAGGTTTAGGTCAGGTGCAGCAAACACCAGACGGCTGACAATCCCCATGGCAATAAGACACCTCTGTGCACTGCTACTGACACAGCCTACAGACCTCTGCACTGAAATGAGGCAAACGTGATCCCTCTCCTCATATCGCAGTGGCAGCTCTGCCTGCCTGCTCGAATGAATCTCTCACCCAGTCACTACAGTGACTGCGAACACGGGGAAGGCAGTGGGAGTGCAGGCAGAGAGATGCTGGAAAACAAATCCAAGAAACCCAGCAAAAGCAATGGCACCTTCTCACAGCCCTTCCTCATGCCTGTATATTACGGCAGCACCCCTACTGAACTGTTCCCAGCACCTGTTGCCAGCCCAGGAGGCAGAGTTAAGGTGGCAGGGCTGGGGCACAGTGAGCCGTTACTTTGTATCTCTTGGGTTTCAGACATTTAACTGTAGCCGCTCTCTGCTTTTTGGAAAGGCACAAGGCCCTGCTGGGCAACCGTCATTCTGCATTGACGAGTATTTGTTGGGAACTAATACGTAACTATAGAGCCCCTGTGGCCGAGATGGAGTCTGCTCTGCAGAGCGGCTCCGGACAGGAACAAGCAACAGAGAGTCCTGTGGCACCTTATTGACTAACAGACATATTGGAGCATTATGCTTCAATACGTCTGTTAGTCGATAAGGTGCCACAGGACTCCTTGCTGCTTTTTACAGATCCAGACTAACATGGCTACCCCTCTGATACTTGCCAGGAACAGGGGCGCTCTGGAGCACAGCAGAGTAACTCCCTTCCACCCCAGAGCACAAATGATGCGTCAGGGAGCATGCGGAGTCACGTGCTCCCCCAGATTTTCTGCCTGGGTTGTACTGAGCATGCTTAATAATACTGCTGAAGCCAGCTGCCCTCACTCTGTGTCCCCCCACTCTCAGCAGGCGTGAGTCATCCCTGTCCCAGGGGCACCTCTTCGAAATCCTCTGGGATAAACGCACACACACCGGAAGAGTACAACGAATATAGGAAGGGGAAATATTTATTTACAGAGGGATGAAGGTAGAAAAACAACTGGGGGAATATGGGGGTTGAGGATAAAACAGGCTGAGTTCCAGCACGAGGCCTCAGTGGTACCACAATATAAAAGGGTAGTTGCCAAGCACTGCGTCTGCCCAGGACTCCTGAACTCTGAGTCGAGTTCCAGCTCAGCAATGAGTCTTGGGTATCCTGGTTGTCTTTGGTGCCAGTGAACTTTCCCCAACAAACCCCTCTGGTGCCCTATTCTGCCGCTCTCTGCAAAGCCACACAGAGCGACCACCTCCCCACTTACCTGGCTGCAGCCTCCCTCTTTACTCCCAATGCAAGATCACAAGCCCCAGTACTCAGGGCCCCATACAGCTCTGGGTGACAGGGATACTGGGTCCAGCTCTGATTTGTCCTCAGGTGAATCCTTCACGTCACAGTGCTCCTCCTGGCTCCTGTCCTGGGTGTCCTCAGTCAGCTGCTCTGTCCCTCCCGGGCCTTGGACAGGTTCTCAGCTGCTTCTCTTGTTGGGAGCTACAGACACACATGCCCTGTTTCTCTCCCTCTCTCCACCCTCCTCCCCAGGGCTTGAGCACCCATGGAAAAAAATTAGCGAGTGCTTAGCACCCACTGGCAGCCATCTACCCCCTCCTCCCAGCGCCTACCACCCACTGCAATCAGCTGTTCCACAGCCTGCAAGAGACACTGGGAGGGAGGAGGAGGGTGAGGGCTGGATGTGCTCGGGGAGGGGGCAGACCTGGGCAGGAAGAGGCAGGGTAGTGGTGGGGACTTGGGAGCAGAGATGGGGTGGGGGCAGTGCCTGGGGCAGAGCAGGAGGTTGAGCACTCCACCCCCCAGACTTGGAGGAAGCTGGTGCCTATGCTCCTCCCCCTGGAACACTCAGCACTTCCTCTCCCCCAGGACAGGTTTTAAAGGGACCGTGCTCTCTAAACCCCAAGGGGGTTACAAATATGTTAGCTTTGTAAGTGAAAGGAGTGGAAGAGTTTAGCCTTCCTGCCCATCAGTTAAGAAATGCTCAGATCCTTCCAATGGTTCTTCTTATTCAACCCTTTGTCCCTACTGCACAGGGTATGGTGAGAGGCATTGTCTGTGTTCATGAAAGGGAGAACCAGTCCCTTGTCCCTGCTCACGAAACTGCAGGATTATGGAGCAGCTCATCCACCATCATTAGAGAAAACAAAATATATACACATAAGCTAGAACAGCAATAAATTAGAGGCAGGGTTGCCTAGTAGATAGTGCAGTGGACTGTTGCCTGGTCTACACTCCAGAGTTGGGTCAATGTGAAACAGCGTATGTCAGCCTAATTATGTCAGTGTCCACACTACAGCCTTGTTCCTGTGGATGTAAGTGCTGCACTACAGCTCCACAAGAGGTGTAGAGTGTAGTTAGGGTGACACAGTGTCCATGCAGAAAGTGGGGTTATTTACATGGACTGTTGGCTGTCTTGTCAGTTTCATGCTGGAGTCGTGAAATTGACAAGAAAGTCCGGCTCCCAGCTGTAGCGGAGAGTCTGGGAGACACCAAGGCTCCAGGTGTGGGGCTCCTGGCGGGGAACTGGGAGCCTCAGTGCAGTCAGGCTCCGAGCAGGCAATAGGGTGTCCAGTTTTCAAATTAATTCCAGTTCTGCAGTTTCTCGTTGAAGTCTGTTTTAGCTAAAGTGGAGCAAGTTTGTGCATAGAACAGCCCTGACATTAACGTTAACTTTACTTGCTGTATATCAGATAGGAATCTGGCCAGATTAACTGACCAGCCGCACTCGTGGACTCACATTTGATTATTAATTTAATGGGAAATGGGTTTTGATAATGGTGTAATAAAATGTTTGGCTTATTACTGAGCACTGTAGGGTTGTCACAAGTTCATTTATTTCTTCTGTAGGTTTGGGCTCTGCTCCTGCCATCTCTGTGGAGGGACATCAGGACGGAGGGATCCGGGTGGTGTGTCGATCAGCTGGATGATACCCAGAGCCCGAAGCTCAGTGGAGAGATCTCCAGGGGAAGATCTTACCATCAGACTCTGAAAACATATCCCCAGAGGCCAATGGCCTGTTTCAAGCAGAGATTGCCATTATTCTAAGAAAAGAGTCCAACCGGAAAGTGTCCTGCTGTGTCAGGAACCTCCTTCTCAACCAGGAGAGAGAGTCAGAGATTTCCATAGCAGGTCAGTGCCCGTCCCAGCCGCACATGGATTGACTGAGATGCTGCAGACATGGGCAGGGAGTATTTGTCATTGTGTTTCCTGTTCATTGGCCTGAACCTTCAAGGTGCTGAGCTCTTCTTGGAAAGTGCTGAGCAATCTCAGTTCTCTTTGGATGTGTCTACACTGCAATTCAAAACCTGAGGCTGGCCCGTGCCAGCTGACTCAGACTAAAGTACTGTTAAACTGTGGTGTAGACATTTGGGCTTGGGCTGAAGACCAGGCTCTAGGTCCCTGCGAGGTGAGAAGGTCCTAGAGCCTGAGCTTCAGCCTGAGCTGGAAAGTCTCCACTGCAATTAAACAGGCTCTTAGCCCAAGCCCAGTGAGGCTGAGTCAGTTGGCAGGGGCCAGCTGCAGGTAATAATTACAGTGTAGACATATCCGTCGACTCGAGTAGGAGCTGAGGCTGTTTAGCATCTTGCAGGCTGGGACGCCATTGGCCAGATTTTCATAACAGCTCAGTACCCAGCAATCATCATCCTTCTCAGTGGGGCTTGGGGAGGGAATGCTCCTTTGTTGTGGTGGTATAGTAAGGACTGTGCTGGAATTGCAACTATCACTTTAAGAGTGGGGGCTTTCCAGGTCCTGTCTGCAGGCTAGAGGGCTCTGTAGGAAAGCATGTGAGCAGAATCAGCGCTTGTCGACAGGGACAGTTAGTTCACGGCGAGCTCACTAGCTTGCTATGCACTAACTGTCTGTGTGGACCTTGCTACGTGCACTAACAATTCCCTAGTGCGCTTCGATCTACCCCACTTTGAAATGGGAACAGATCAATTTACACAAGGGAACTTGCATAACCAAGTCGACGGGAGCTTTGGGAGTGCTGGCAATAAAGGATCAGGCCCAAAATATTCAGAAGCAAAATCTGACCTAAGAGCAGCTTAATCATACATAAAATCTGAAGTTTTTCTAAAAATTGGCAACTAACTTTGTTAATACTGAATGACTATTTCATCTATATAATAATAATAAGATGGTTGTGTTTGTAAAGCACTGTTCATCTCAGATCTCAAAGTGCTGCACTGCTGACTACCCAGCATTGTAGGTTCAATCCTTAAGGGGACCATTTAGGGATCTGGGGCAAAAATCTGTCTGGGGATTTGTCCTGCTTCAAGGGACAAATCCCCAGACAGATTTGTCCCTTGAAGCAGGGGTCCTGAGGTCCCTTCCAACCCTGATATTCTATGACTAGTTTATGGGGGAGAACTGAGGACCTGGATTACCTCACTCCCCACCCTTAAATAGGATTTGCATAAGGCGGGAGTCCTTTGTTTCCTGGTTTGACCCCCACCCCAGCATCTTGTGGAAAAGTGCAGAATTCAAGCTGGGTTCCAGTATCAGGTAACATGGTAATATGCCTCTGTAGGGCCCCTGTAGCCATTCTTCACAGGCTGACCCACAGGTTCATGGGAAGACTAGGCTCTTTTACAGTCCATTGTCTCTTGCTGATGGGCCATCAGCACTGTCTGGCTTTTCTAATGTTGTACCTGAAGTGTTAGGAGGGGTGTCACCCAAAGTAGCATAGTTGAAATACAGATACATAGTTAATATTCCTAACTTCAGATACAGAAATGATACAGGCATACAAATTGGATCATCACATTCAATAAATCATAACCTTTCCAATCATATCTCACATGAGCCATCTTGCATTAAGTATATCTCAGTTATGTTTTCATAAAGAATATGGAATGACACATCCCAGGTGCAGCATAGTAGAGCTGCACCCTACCCGCTCCTTACCCACAACAGCCCCCATCCCGTTAATTAACCATGTTCAGTAACCGAGCTAAAGCTTGGACTTTCATTAGCTGAATAATAAAGCACAAAGGAGCCACATCTCACCGTGAGATTCTTTTAACTAGTCACAGAGTCACCATTATCACAAGGTCCTCCCTTCGTTCTGCACGTGTTTGCTCCCAAGTCAATGGCACTTTCTCTTGCAGAGCTGTTTTTCCCACAAGTCAGTGGGCAGGTGGCTCTGGGTGTGATCCTGGCTCTCCTGGCTGTTCTCATTCTCCTGGCCAGTTACTGCATCTGGAGGCAGCACAAAGCAAAAGGTAAAATTAACAAGAGGCAGAAATTTGGTGTGTGTGACAGGGAGACATTGAAAATCAAAACCAAAGGTAGAGAGACAGGTATTAAGGGTCTTTGATTCAGTGTTCCTCAGGAGAGTGCCAGGCAGTGGGAGTCAGGCTGAGGGTGAATGGGGAGCTGAATAAATTATGGCTTCGTATTTGAACTGAGAAATGTCAGGTGGGTTCCCCCTTTCAGATCTCACTCAGAGATCCCAACTGAATGTGATCCTGAACTATTCCAAGGGGATCAGCATGGCACAGACTGAAAGACCCATGTGAGGCTCAGTGAGCTGGGCTTGGAGCTCTGACACATGTAACTGGGCTCCTTGAAGAAAAACCAGGTTGCAAAGTGTTTGTGTGCGTGTGTGTGGGTGGGGAGTACTTAGGGCCCAGTTCTGCCCTTCAGTTCCTCATGAACCCCCCTCCCCACACCGGCATCTAGGTAAGTAGGAGCTGCAGATGGGCAAAGTGGTGGCTGTGCAAATGGAAAGAGTAGCAGTTACTTTTCTACACTAGATTTGCTCAGCCTGTGTTCTGGCTACTGGAACAGGGCAGCAAACTCTCTATTGTGGTATAAGTGCTCAGCTGTAGTTTTTCTTTTGATCACAAAAGGCAGAAATGGTCCTTCAGAGATCTGTGTGTTTATAGGGAGCTGGGCTTTTCAGAGCTGCCTAAGGGGTCTGAATGGCCAATTTTTATTTACAGTAATGGGCTTCGAATGTGCAAACACCCAAGGGAGCTGTGAAAGTCCTACCCAGAGGGTTTTCTCACCTGAAGTGCTGTGAACTGTAGGTAGAAATGTACCAGTGTCAGAAGAATTGGGAAGGGGAAATGTCTGTTATAGCGATTTCTCAGGGGGGATGGAAGCAGGTAGTTCAGAGAAGCAGAGAGGAGCTGTGCTATTTTCTTGTGCTTTGTACTTGTGAAAGTTGGAACTGGATGTTGCACCTTAGAACTGTCACCTACACACTCTGTCAGCACCAGGTGTGAACTGGTTTAGTTCACAGCTTTATGTGGACTGAGTCCACAGTATTGCTGTCAAGGCTGATTCCCCGCTCTGGCACTTCGAGTGCAGCAGGTGGGGGCCCACAAGGACTCTAAAAATTAATACTGGCCACTCCAGGCTTGTATTAAACTCCCAAGGTTACAGCCTCTCTCTGACCTTGAATGGTAGATGCTGCCACCACCCAAATGCAAAACCACATGGAACCCAGGAAGGCGCACATGGGAATTCCTTCTTGTGGGGCACCCTCAAGCCCTTTCACCTCCCCCACCCCCGGGGAAGAGCTGAGAAAGGAAAGGAAAGAAATCAGCTGTTGCCACCAGCTAACGAAAAAATCATGTGCACAAACCTCTTAAGACACAAAAATCCAAATCCTGTTCTTAAAAAAGGTAAATTTTACTAAAAACAAAAAGAAAGAAAATACATCTGAAAACTCAGGTTGAAGAGCAATTCCAAAAATTAAGCGCCAAAAATAATTTTCTGGGTGTTCACTTAAAGGTTACAAGCAACAAAAGCATCTGGGGTTAGCACAGAGTCCACAAGCCATAAGAGATAAACAAAATAAACCTAGTTGCATCTTCCTACACATAATCTGATCTACATTCATATGTGGATTCCAAATAAGCAATTCTTAGGTATCATTCTGATGATTTTCATACCTGGCCTTCAGCTTCTCACAGCACCACTGCTGCCCTGTTCCCCTCTTCTCCAGAGAACAACACACAGACAAAGGGAAGTTTTTTCCCAATTTTAAAAAGTTCCAGTCCTCCCATTGACTCTTTTGGCCAGGTGCCCACTCACTTTCCTTTAGCTATGCCTGCAGTCAGATTTTTTAACCCTTTGCAGGTAAAGCAAGTAGAGAACAGCTACCAAGAGGGATTCTGTAGCTAACTGACTGTCTGGGTGTCCACAAAAGGGACCACCCCCTCACCCCTTATTTATCACAATTGCCAGCCCCAAATGTTCAGAAATCATGAATCAGGCTCACCAGCAATCAGGAGATTGGCTTTAAAATCATGAGATGTAAATATAATAGACGTGGGGTTCTTTTTATTTGCCTTCTGCTTTTTGAGCCTTTAGAGTGCACTGGAGTCACATTTTGAAGTTTTCCCCACAGCCACAAGGGCTAGAAATGTACTTTTTCTCTAAGAAGGAAGGCTGAAACCATCACATCTCCACTAGACTCCAGGAGTTGAGGCTTTAAGGAAAACAATAATTATCAGGAGACTCATGACAGAATCATGAGAGTTGGCAGCACTGATTAGGTGACCGGGACTAACTCATTTTGAGTGGTGTATAAAATTTGTCTGTGGGCCCAGAGAGAATTCTGTTGGGCTCATTTCCAACCACTAAACAATCAGAACCATTAACTGTCACTGTCTTGTTCCCTGGGCCTTTCAGATAATTCTCTGCACCAGCTGCACTGGTGAGCTATGGCCAGGATGCTGTAATAACACAACCACACTTAGGATTTGCACGGCTGGTCTGACACGCTGCTCACACTGGGCACAAGATGCTGTCCCTCAGGCTATGCTCAGCAGTGACTGGCAGACATGACGTGATCTCCATTTCCAGCAGCGTTGGTACTCTAGGGCTGACGCACCAAAGGGACGAGATCCCAGTGGAAAGAGCTGATCTTAGAGGTGATGCCTGTAGGGGCCCATCCACACTTCGCTCCCTGGCTCACACTGACCTGAGAACCCAGCTAAAGAAAGGCCTCTCCACCCCATTCTTAGCTGGGGCACCTCCTACTGAACCTGGCCTTACAGGGAGCTGTTCCTTTGTAACGTTAGGACCAGGAGGCAGGCACCATCCCCAAGACTGGAAGTTGGCCTGGGATGGGAGTGCAGGGACCTCCACAGACAGACCCATCTGTGTCTCTCCCTTTGTTCCTCTGTTTCATACCTACAGCAGAGCTGCATTAAACAATAGGAACTTTAACATTAACATGATGGAATGAAATCTCACCTCTCCCCCTTTTCTCCCTCTAGAGACACTGCGATCTCAACTGGAGAGCGAGAAAGGTCAGTGTCTGGGCCAGTTACATTAACTGATGTAAGAGTCATTCCCAGAAATATGACAGGGGAATCTCACCTCTCCCCATTTTCTCCCCATAGAGATGCTGCGATCTGATCTGGAGAGTGAGAAAGGTCAGTGTCTGGGGCCAATGGGGTGGGTTAAAGGTTATATGAGATTGTTACCCAAAAATGTGGCAGATGTAAAGATCATCACAGTTGGGGATTCCCTCCTCACTCCTAGGGACCCGGCTATGCCTGGAGAGCCCATAAGATATGATGGCTCAGGCTGTGGCTATGGATCTGCGTGGCCTGCAGCGAGGACACGGCATCTCACCCTGATGTGGTGAGCACAATGATGTGGCAGTTCTGTAACCAGAGGGTTGCTTATTTCATTGCTTACATAGGCCCAGGGCTGCATCCAGCTGGGCTCACCCCAGCTCTGCAACCTTCAAATGAGTCCCTCTCCCTTCCCCCCGCCCCACCACACTGTAGCTATAACTCTACTGATTTTTGAGAAAAGCAGAAAACTGGAAAAACTAATTTCCACTAAAATAAGGCTTTTCTGATTTCACCCCATATCAGTAGGGTTCTGAGCAAGGTGGAGAGGGGAGGGACCTGGCTGGAAAATGGGGGTGAGGAGTCCAGCTGGCAGGGTCTCGCTGAAGAGGAGGCAAGAAGCCCAGCTGGGGAGGGGGTGACTGGAGTGGAATGAGGGGCCTGTTAATCCAAACTTTGACCTCACCCTCACCTTAAACCCTTAGCCCACCTTAATTGCTCACTCTCATTATAGCTGGTATAGCAACCCCCATTTTTTTATGTTCTATGTGTTTATATATCTTCCTACTGTATTTTCCACTGCATGCATCTGATGAAGTGGGTTCTAGCCCGCAAAAGCTTATGCCCAAATAAATGTGTTAGTCTCTAAGGTGCCACAAGGACTTCTCGTTTTTATTTTTGTTTTCCCCGCACCCTGTATCTCGAGGGAATCAGGCTGTTACAAATTTCCAGTTTTCATGAAAATCAGGAGGGTTCCACCACCCACTGAAGCCTAGAACATGCCCTGAAATGCTGGAGCTGATGGGACGTGGTTTTCAAAAGTTCTCCCATTACAGACAGACAGAAATGCCATCGAGTTCAGTGTGGGGCCTCCCTTCACTCGGCCAGAGGGGAAAGGAGACAGCCATTTACTCAGTGATTTACCTGCACTTGGCCTTGTGTCCCCAGTATAAGGAGGGCAGTGGGAATAGCTAGAGGCAGAGCCCCTGTGTGTGTTCTGCTTTCTACCGGCAGAAAAATGACTCCTATGAGTTTGCAATAATTGAGCTAAATCTTCTGCCTTGTAACCCACCTCTCCTGTTATTTATTTCCAGCGGCGCATCAGGCAGAGAAAGGTGAGTCCTTTTGTTCATTTCACTGGGGACGGGAGGGGGAATCTCAGACTTTACAACAAGGTTCAGAGCCCCTCTGGGCAGTTCTCAGATCTCACTGTGAACAGAAAGTCAGTGTGGTTTGTGTGGTGCACAGAGAAGCTCTGCCCCCCGTCTCTCACACTCAGCACATGGAGCAAACAGACCCAAACCCAGTCACTGAACTCCCAGGGGGTTTGTTGCTCCCACACAGCCAGGGGCGGTACAGGTTTGGGGTCACTCTGCGTGTAGCCAGTGCTGTGTCCAGGCTGTGAGCTGACTGTTGTAGTTCACCTCCTCTGTGTCTAGAGGGTCATAGTGGCTGATGATGTCATCATGCTGCTTGTGACAGTGTCACTCTGCCTGTCTTCTGTCCTGTGCTGATTGGCTGCCAGCTCCAACCCCCTCCCACCCAGTCCTGTCACCCCAACCTCACTCCATCCCCTGCTCCCCCTCCCTCCCACACAACGCAGTGTGACTGTTAAATGGTGGCACTGACATGGCATTTGCACTATCGCTCTGCTCACTCTGCGTGTGCATTCTGCCCCTTCCTGCGCCCTGTGCCTGTCTTGTCCGGTTAGACTGTGAGCTCTTCAGGGGAGGGATTGCGACTCCTCTGTGCTTTAAGGTCTTTTTGACTCGCTTCTCTTCTGCAAGATAATGTGATACTGACTCATTTCTCCTTGTTTTATTTTTAGACAAACTCCAGGCTGAGCTTAGTAAGTTCCATTCCCCCCTGTATCACCCTGTGTGACATAGTCTCCTGCTCAGTGTGTTGGTGTTCAGGGCGTTCTCACCCCTCTGTCTGTGTTTGATTGCAGGGTGGAGACGCGCCCAGATCTACGCAGGTACTGTACATACCACTGGTGTTTTATCCATGGTGAGACCCACCTCCCCCTGGGAGCTCTCTGCTCCTTTCCCTGCACAGAGCATTTTCCTATGACATTCAATAGGCTGGAAACAGCAGTGTCACTGGGGGTGGATGGAAAGGGGCAGGCGACACCTCAGGTTTCTTGCAGAGCAGGGACCTGCCCCCTTTGGGAAAGGGCTGATTAGTGAGGAAATGCTGCCTCCTGGTGTCACCTTTGCAGGGGGTACCTGGGCCCTGCAGGATGGACATTCTTATCTGGCCATGATTGAACTGAACTGCCAAGCGCTCTCTTCCCAGCAGCAGGATCAGACCAGGCTTTAGCCCACAATTTTCTTCTAGCATAACAGGCCCAGACAGGAGCTGTTCAGTGTCCCCCTGGATTTGGGGTGAGGAAGGCCCTGTCCCCACTGCAAGGGCAGACAGGTTTTTATAACCAGCTTGTGACACTCCTCTGACCCAGCTACAACAAATTGTGCCAACACGGCAGGTTTTCTGCCTCACAGCCATGGCTGAGGGGTGTGTGTGGATAGGTGCTGACTTTTGGTTTTGCCAGTGGGTGCCCCATCCTGGCTCTGCCCCCTTCCCCAAGGTTCTGCCCTCACTCTACCCCACTTCATCTCTTCCTGCCCCTACTCTGCCCCCTCCCCTTAGGTCCTCTCCCCTAGCATCTCCTGCCCACTGCTCACTCCTTTCTGCTCCCTCCTGCCTTGAAGGCAAAGTGTGTGTGTGTTGGGGGAGTGGGGGGAAGCTCAGCCTCCCCCCAAACTGGCAATTTTCAGCATATTTATATACTTCCTTCATATTCTTTCACTGAATGTGTGTCTGTCACTGGTATCACAGCAATGTCATTGTTCAAACAGTAACGAACTACATCATTACATTGTCATGAATTCCAGTGTGTTAAAATCATTACTCTCAGCTACAAGCTGTCTTCACTGACACCCCTGTGTACAGACACTGTGTTCACTCTGTGCCTCACCCCGGCTTAGTGCCTGTTTGGGAGATGAGGCCACAGATGGCTGTGGGAAGAAGGTGGATGGGAGGCACAAGCTGTGGGGAGTCTTTCCCCGCTCCCTTCTTCTGTTCTCCCCTCCCTTCCTATTGCTCTCCCTGCTCCTTTCCCTCGCTCTTGTTTCTTCTCTAAGTCCTTGCTCCCTCCCCTTCCTGATGTTTCCCCTTCTTACTTCTCACCTGTGTCCTTTTACCCATCTCTCTGCTCCCCACCTCCTGGGGGCTCTGTCCAGTGACTGCTCCCATCAACACACTCAAAGCGGCAGAGTAGATTCCCCCTCCTCGGGTAGGAAGGGTGGCCTAGTGATTATGGCACAGGCCTGGGGCTCAGGTGTTCTGGGTTTGATTCTCTGCTCTGCCAGAGACTCTGTGCTTGGCCTTGGGAAAGTCACTTCACCTCTGTGTACCCTAGATCCCACTTGCCACGTGGGGCTAATGCTGACCCTGCCTCCTAGGCTAAATCCCCCATCGTGGCTGTGTGGTGAGGGGGGAAATGGAGATACCAAGGTGGGTAGATTTGGCTGAATTTCTCCATAGCCGGAGAGTGAGAGCCAGCTCCACACAGGGGGCATGGGAGAGTGAGGGGCTCAGGCCAGCTCCGCACAGAGTGGGGTTGGGGCTTCAGCCCTGCAGCTTCTGCCACTAGGGTGGCTGGGGCTCCCGACCCAGAGACTTCTGCCCCACATGTTCTGCCAGAGTCCAGGGCTTCTTCTCTCCCCTACCCTCCCCCCCCCCCGTGGCTTCTGCCGGGGTCTGGGGCTTCTGCTCCCCCTTATCCCCCCCACCGTGGCTTCTGCCCCACCCACCCTCTACTCCTCTTTTCCATTCCTCTCCTCACCCCACTCTATCCCGACACCAGTCCCTCCCCTCTCCCTGTTCTGCCTTCCAGTGACCACCCCTGCCCTAGCCAGCTCCTCTCCCCCAGGTTCCTGCCTCACTCTGTCCCTCTGGCACCTGCCCATTCCCTTCCCTCCTCCCTATGCTCCTGGTGCCTGCCCCACTCCTCATCCCCCCACTCCTGGCACCTGTCCCTCCTCTCAACTCTGATCTGCCCCTCTGGAGTCCACCCCTCTCCTCATTTCCTCTGCCCCTTGGGCCCCCCATTCACTTACACCCCTTTGCCCCCTGCTACCTGCCCCTTCCTTTGCTTCCCTGTGCCCCTTGGGGTCTGTCCCCTTCTTCTTGATGTCCATCCCTCCCCTCAGCCCTGGAACCTGCCCTCCCCTTCCCCATCCCTCTGCTCCCCACTTTCCTGTCATTCCCCTTAAGTTTTCTCTCGTGGGCAGACAGGGCCCTGACTCTCCTTAAAGGACAAGACTCTCCCCAACCCACCTAGCAATTAATGGGGACGCAGATTAATTTACCTTTGATCCCAGTGTCCAGCCCCTGCCCCCGACCCTGACTTTGTGATTCTCTCCCCAGTGGACGTGACTCTGGATCCAGACACAGCAAATCCCCGGCTCATCCTGTCTGAGGATCGGAAACATGTGAGATGTGGAGATACACGCCAGGATCTGCCCAACAACCCTGAGAGATTTGATCCTTGTCCCTCCGTCCTGGGCACTGAGGGGTTCGTGGGCGGGAGGCGTTACTGGGAGGTGGAGGTGGGAGACAAGACGAGATGGGACCTGGGGGTTTGTAGGGAATCTGTGAGCAGGAAGGGGTGGGTCACAGCCACACCTGGGAATGGATACTGGGTCGTGTGGCTGAGGGAAGGGGAATACAAGGCCCTCACCTCCCCCTGGACCCCACTCCCCGTGAGCATCAGGCCCAGGCGGGTGGGGATTTTCCTGGACTATGAGGGGGGCGAGGTCTCGTTTTACAATGTGACTGACAGGTCCCATCTCTTCACTTTCACTGACACCTTCTCCGGAAAGCTCCACCCTTATTTCTATCCTGGTGTCAACACTGGGGGTACAAACGCGGCTCCCCTGATAATCTGCCCGGTCCCAGCTCAGACCAGAGGGAATCTCTGTCCCTGACAGTGACCCCGTGGCACAGACTGTCCCCTCGCCCAGTGATGGGGGCCAGTTACTGCAGCAACTGGACTTTCTGTGCTGACCGGACGCAGCCAGTTTCCCTTTTCAACTGGTGGTTCCAGTCAAAAAACAGACACCTGGCAACCCGCAGCCTCCACCTTCCCCGTCCCCTGCCTCAGGGGTAGCAGATGGTGGGGGATGGGGTCATTCACTCCGGTCAGAATTTTCTACCCCTGAGCAGAGTCTGAGGGGAGGCACATCCCATGGCATTGCTAGGACTCCTTTTTGTTTTAAACTTGATGTGTTATGAACATTTTCAATGTAATAATTCAGTTTTGAAGATTTATTCATAATATGCCATCCATGGCAGAGTGCCCTAAACGTCCCTTGATTATTTGAAAATAAATATCCTAAAATTATCTTTTGATGGATTCAATTGTGGTTTTTATCCAGTCTGCTGGTGTCTAGGTGGCACGAGCTGCTGAAATTATTTTTCCTAGATAATTTCCCCCTAAACTTTCTTTCAGAAATATCTGCGTTCCTTTCCCTATTTCTCACTGAGTTATGTGTAATTACTGTGGTTTCTTATCTAATCTTATTGTGTTATTACATGGGAAAATATGTTGGCAAATAGGTTAATATACAACATGGCTTTTACTCTCTAACAAGATGTAAAAATGTGTTGTCACTCACAATTTACAGCATGAAGTGTCATGAAGAGACTGCAGGCAATGTTCAGTTTTACAGTTCTAACTCTGAATGGGTTCCTCCATCAGTTCCTGCAACCCCTGGCTGGCAGACCTCCTTGTGAATTAAGCAGCATGCAGTCTGCCAGGGAACTTCCACCGTGTCTCTTTATGACTTTTTATGGTGCATCACAACATAGCAGTTACAAGAAGCCTCCTTCCTGCTCCCTGATTCAGACATTTATACTGTTGCTTTCTGCTCTGCGCTGAGCTAGTGACCTCATCAGGCTCCTTACAGGTGCAAGTGATCCCCTCTGCCCTTCCAAACCCAAACTGCTCAGTCCCTCCTCCTCTAACTCCACCCAGTGCCCTGGGTGTTCTCAGTGACCAGGGTGCTGGCTTCCAAAGGGCTCAGTTTGTAGCTGCTCACAGCCCCCGTCACACAGCCATGATTGTGTAATTGACCATATAGTGGAAATAACACCCAATGTAAATTGTTACCTCATTATTCAATTCAGGACCTAGATCTGCCAGTGTCTGCTCTGGGCAGCCATGTTGATATTGTGATGGGGCAAGGCCAGATGGCTACAGTAAAGTAGTCCTTTTGAGTATCAGGACGTGGGCGAGCTAGCACTGCTAAAAGCCCCTCCTCCAGCCTAGGGAGGGGCCACGAAACCCGGAACCCAACTGAGTACGGAGGACAACAAAGATGACAACAGGAACAGGCGTGGGGGTCAAAGGGCCAAAACTAAGGAACCAGAAGGGGACACCGAGCAGAGAACCCCAGACAGTGCCTACTGCTCCATGAAGACATCGAGAGAGCCGGCAGACGCTGCCCAGAGGAACTCTGCCCGGATACGTGAACGGATGAAAGAACGAAAAACGGCCCCACAGTCGCAGCCCCCTCCCCCCCGCCAACGTCCCCTCTCTGGTGTTATGAATGGCCACCGTGGCCATAGCTAAGAGGAGGTTGACAAGGTGGTCCCGCGACTTCATGGGACCTCGGATTGGGTGTGCATAGAAAAATAAATGTGGGGAAAAGTGCAGCCAGAATCTCAATAAGGTTCTGGAGGAGCTGGAAAAGGGTCTGCAGCCTGGCACACTGAAGGTACGCATGCGCCAGGTCTCCCTCATGCCACAGAAAGGACAGGCATCAGGGACAGTGGTAAACCACGCCAAGTACACGCCCGTGCTCACAGCACCGTGCAGGAGCCGCCAGCTGATATCCCCGGTGGGCCAGTTTCTATTCCACCTTAGTCCCGTGGCCCACCGGGGTTCCCCACCCGCCGCTGCTGGTAAAAGGTCCCGCCACTTGGTGTCTGGGCGGGACATGAGGATGGGGCAGTGATGCGTGTGGAAGATGAGCATGTACAGATGGTCCCGTGTCACAGTTTGGAAACAAACTGGCTGCATGACATGCAGCCGGCTAAAGGTGTGCTGGGGGTGGGGGGGGCGAGGTACAGTAAAGTAGTTGAGAAACAAGTATGTTAGCCCCAGGCTAAATAAATCCCTGGTACCATTGTAACCTAATGGCAGTTGCTCCAGGTTAATCAAGATACCTGGGGCCAATTAAGATCCTTCAAGAATGCAGTGGAGATAGCTAGATTGATTGGGACACCTGAAGCCAATCAAGGGCTGGCTGGAACTAGTTAAAAGCCTCTCAGTTAATCAGTGAGCTGAGCTGACCGAGGAATGAAGCAGTATAAAGCCATATCAGGTGCAAAGAAGGAGACCCTGAGGTAATGCTGAAGGAGCTATTGAGTGGCTGCTGTGGGGAAATGGCCCAGGGCATTGTACCTGTCCTATTTCCAAAATGTCAGCTACCATAGCTGCTAATTTTAGGGTCCCTGGGCTGGAGCCCAGAGTAGAGGGTGGGCCTGGGCGCTCCCCTCTCTTCCCTGATTAATCACTGAGACTGGAAGACAACAGAGACACTGTGAGGGAGGGCTGCTTCTCATCACCTCTCTTGTTGGCTTATGATGAAAATGGCTCAGTAAGCTGTGACCCTTGTCTCTAGAGAGAGAAGGGCTATGTGGAAGGTCACAGTGAGCCTCTGAGGCTAGCAAAATCCACGAGGAAATGCAGGACCCATGGAGTCAAGGACAGAACTTTGTCATAATATATAATTTTACATGTCTTCTTCTCCACCTTATGTGCTGTCATAGTTCTAAGTGGAAATTCTACCTCTTTTGAAAAATCATCTGTAGCTGTCAGTGCATACTGGTATCACTTCTGTGGTACTGGATAGAGCCCAATTAAATCTGCTTCCAGCAATTCCCAGGGTTTAGCAACCTATGTGCAAGGAGACAGGCTAGAGTTATCATTTGAATCTTTCCTGTGACATTTTTATTATAATCCCATATATAGTAAGCAAAGTAAACATGATAATGTGGTTGTGATGTTTCCCTCTAGTGTTGTCTGGACCAATGATCTGCTAGGTCACTCCAAGCCTTGACTCTGGGAGCCAGCCTTACCCTGCTCTGCTGCGAGAAGCCCCGCTCCTGGGCTGTTCACGCACAGCCTCTAGCATGTAAAATGCTCCTTGGATTGTGCAACCGAATGACACTAGCCAATATCTCCAATCCCAGATGCAATCCTAGGAACCTTTGTCTTGCAGTGTCCAAGTATGCCCGCTGGATGCTGCAAGCTTATATGAGTTCATCAGTTTAACAAAGCAATTGATATGTACCAGGCTTGTTATCCCAAGGAGAGTCTCTGACATGCTTCAAACCAAATGCACAGGTTCAGGTACAACAAACAAACAGATTTTAAGTGATTGCAAATCAAACGTAAGTTGGATTTGGTCAAATGAAATAAAAGCAAAACGCATTCTAAGCTGATTTTAACACTTTCAATGCCCTTACAAACTTAAATGCTTTTAGCCACAGGCTGGCTGGTTGCTCGTCAGCCAGGCTCTCCCCTTTGATCAGCACTTCAGTCATTTGGTGGTGGTGTCTGTAGATGGAGGTGGAAGAGAGAGAGGAAGAGCATGGCAAATGTCTCTCCTTTTTATCATGTTCTTTCTTCCCTCTTGGCTTTGTCCCCCACCCTTCAGGGTCAGGTGAGCATTACCTCATCGTAGTCCCAAACTGACTAGATGAAGGGGGGTGACTCAATCCAGAGTCCAACAGATCCTTTGTTATTGCCTAGGCCAGTGTCCTTCATTCCTGTGAGGCTGGACTGGGTTTGTCCCATACGTGCCCTGATGAGGTGTGAAATGCCCCTCTGCTTTGGGGGAGTTTTTGCCTGGGCTTGCTTTAAGCCATGAGGACACATTTTCAGCCTCATAATTACACATACATGAAATTACAACCTATAACATTATCATAAAAACAATGCTCAGTATACCATGAGCCTTCCAAAGACACCCGACATGACAAACTTTTCATTAGATACCCCACAATCATATTATAAGGATGAACACGGGGAGGTAGAGTGTTCCCATGAGGTACAGAATGTCACAGTGGGTTCTGTAATAGTTGATGTCTCCACAGAGTCAGAATCTAACTTTTGGTGTTTTTCAGAAGTAAATAAATACAGGCCAAACTTCTGCACCTGAAAACTTGCATAAATACACTGTTGAGTAGGTTATTAAATTGGCCTTTGGTGCATATTTTTTATTCTTCCACTAATGGCCATGATTTTGTTTTATTTATATAGCTATTTTCAGTACACCATATTTTGGTGTGTTTACTAGCTCGAGTTGTTAGAAAGGATGATACAATACATGTACTCCAAGGACTGTTAATTTTCTAGTTGTTTTTCATATTAAATAACCATCTTAAGCCGGGCACCTTAATTTTCCCTTATTTTAATATTCATTCTTCTTCCATACCTATGAACTGTTGTAAAAGTATATATTATAACTAGGTTTTTTTATTTGTAGTGGTGGTGCACATAACAAAATTCATTCCACACACTAGTGGAAAATATTAGAGGGAACATTGCTGTGAACCCTCTTTTATATTGTCATTTTGACTAGACCTAGCCCTCTATGCATGTGCATGAATGCTTCACTCCTCTTTTTCCTTATCTATATTTCCCCACCCCATAAATATTGGGGGGGTGCTGTGTTGCCTATGCTGTGTGCAGTTCCTCACATTTTCATTAGCATCTATGCATAACACCTACACTGGAGTCAGGACATGTGTTATAAACAATGTTACAATAAGATATCTCCTGATCTTGAACAGTACATTGTGTTCCATTTTCTGCAACATCACCTGTTGGTACATCTTTCCAGTAGTCTTGTGACCTTACTGGCATAGGGTCACTCTTTGGTCGCTTGCTTACATCAGGCATTCTTAAGCCTATGGCCTCAAACAGGCTAAGCTGAAACCTTACAGGCCTCGGCCTCGCATTTCTGCTGTGGTTTACTTTATATACCTAATTCATACTGATCACTCCTAAATATTTATCAATCTTATACTTCTATTATCCTACAACAGAAATCTATTTAGCATATATTAATGATATGTAACATGGTGCGAGTTAATCATAACCTCACACAGCACAACAATAGATAATAAAATGAACTAATTGGCTACAGAAGCCAGAAGGAACCATGCGGACTATCTAGTCTGACCTGTATAACAGATTAGCGAATTTCCCCTCATAATTCCTGCACTGAGCCCATACATTCTTGTTGAGCCACAGCAAATCTTTTAGAGAGACTCCTCTCCTTATCTAAACACTTTAGACTTACAGACTTTAAGGCCAAAAGGGACCATCATGATCATCTAATCTGATCTCCTGCACATTGCAGGTCACAGAACTATATCCACTCATTCCTGTAATACACCCAGACCTCTGCTGAGGTTCTCAGATCATGATTTAAAGACTTCAACTAATAGAGAATCCACCATTTACATTAGTCCAGCAGTTGTCAAACTGTGGGTCACAACCCCAAAGTTGGTAGCGACCCCCTTTGAATGGGGTTGCCAGGTCTGGCTTAGACTTGCTGGGGCCTGGGGCTGAAGCCCAAACCCCACTGCCCGAGGTTGAAGCCAAAGCCTGAGGGCTTCAGCCTGGGCCACAGAACTCAGGTTGTAAACAGCTTGCCTGGGGCTGAGGCCCCTGAGCTTCAGTTTTGGCCACTCTGCCCAGAGCGGTGGGACTCGGGCTTTGCCCCCCTCCCCACACAGAGCAGTGGGGCTGGAGCTGGGTCAGGCTTCAGTCCTCCCCCTCCTGAGGTCATGAAGTAATTTTTATTGTCAGCAGGGGGTCGCAGTGCAATGAAGTGTGACAACCCCTGCACTAGTCTAAACCTGAAAGTGATCCATGCCCCAAGCTGCAGAGAAAGGTGAAAAACTCCCAATCTGACCCAGGGGAAAATTCCTTCCTGTACCCAAATATGGTGATCACTTACACTTAGAGCAAGACCCACCAACCAGACACCTGGGAAAAAATTCTCCATAGTAACTCAGAGCCCGCCCCATCTAGTGTCCCATCACCACCCATTGGAGATACTTGCTGCTAGCACTTACAGATTGGATGCATGCCATTTTAGGCAATCACATTATACCATCCATACACTTATCAAACTCAATCTTGAAGCCATTTAGGTTTCCCCCTCCCCACCCCTGTTCTCCTTGGAAGGGTCTTCTGGAACTTCACTCCTCTGATGGTTAGAAACCTTCCAAGCCTAAACTTGGTGGACATTTGTTCTTGTGTCCTGTAATAAGCCTCTGTCCCAAATCTGGACCTTAGCGTCAAAAATCTGGGTGCTTAGCATGAACCTCCAAGCTTAATTAACAGCTTGGATCTTATCTCGCTGCCACCATCCAAAATTTCCAGGGTTTTGGCCCCCTCTGGTCTCCCCAAATCTTCTTTGGAGGACCCCAAGACTCAGAATTCTGAGTCTTACCGGCAAAGGAAATACTCCACTTCCCTTCCCCCTCTCTCTCCCCCACTCAGACTTTCCTCTCTGGGCTAACCTGAGAGTATTGATGCAATCTCTTTACATCACAATACCAAGAAGCATGTCTCCTTTATTCCACAAAGAGACAAACCCCAAATACAAGGAAACAGAAATGATTCTCTCTCTCTTTCCCCCTCCCACCAATTCCCTGGTGCTGCAGAGCTTATCCTCCGTAGATCTAACACAAAGAGAATTCCCTCCCCTTGTTCCTTAGTCTACCCAGAGAGAAAACTCAAACAAGTCTTAAAAAGAAAGCTTTATATAAAAAGAAAGAAAAAAGACAAACATATTCTCTGTAACAAGATGACAATACAGGGCTATTGCTTATAAGAAAAATATGAATAAACAGTCTGATTCAACAAGATATCCAATTTGAAACATTCCAGCAAGGTACACACATGTAAATACACCCAAAACAACATAAAAGCCTATATTGTTTTTCTACCTGTACTTACAAGTTGGACACAGAAGATTAGAAGAAGAAAGAAGTTTCTCATAGCTGAGAGACAAACAAAAGACTCAGAGTCCAAAAATTCTCTCCCTGACTTTGAAAAATCCAGTTTCCTGATTGGTCAGGTGTTTGGTTCCCTTTGTTAACCCTTTACAGGTAAAAGAAACATTAACCCTTAGCTATCTATTTATGACATATCCACATATGCACTTAACTTAAATAACTCCTCTCTCTCTCCCTGGTAATTACCCTCTGATGTATTTATAGAGAGCAATCATATTGCCTCTCAGCCTTCTTTTGGTTAGGCTAGACAAGCCAAGCTCTTCGAGTCTCCTCTAATAAGGTAGCTTTTCCATTTCTCTCATTATCCTAGCAGCCTTCCTCTGCACCTGTTCCAGTTTGAGGTCATCTTTCTTAAACATGGGAGATCAAAACTGCACACACTATTCCAGACAAGGTCTCACCAGGGCCTTGTATAACAGGACTAAGACTTCTCTGTCTCTAGTGGAAATACGTCACTTGCTATATCCTAGCCTTTTTCAGAGCTGCATCACATTGGCCACTCATAGTTATCCTGTGATCAACCAATACACGCAGGTCTTTCTCTTCTGTCACTTCCAACTAATACATTCTCATCTTATAGCAAAAATTCTTGTTAGTCCCTGAGTGCATGACCTTGCATTATTAAATTTCATCCAATTTCTACTACTCTAGCTTTCAATGTTGTCCAGATTTTCTTGTATGATATTCTGGTCATCCTTCATACTGGAAATAACTCCCAATTTTGTGTCATCCACAAATTTTATTAGCATACTCCCACTGTTTGTGCCAAGGTAATTTCAATGATGGAGAATCCAATTGACCTTGTTGGATTAAATTTGACAGTCCTTTTCTCCCTAGCAAAACATCCTTTTAAAAAAAGTGTTTGGAAGTTCTGGGAGGGTTTAACAGCTATTTTTTTTTTTTAATTTTTTTTTGAAACACAAAATATTTTCCCCCAAAACCAGCTAAGACTCCCCTCTTCTGTGCATACGGTTAGAGCACCCAGTAAGAAATAGACATTGTCACTAAGATGAGCAAAAACATCAAGTGCCCCAATCCTTCCAAGGGCTCCGTGGGGCTCATTGAAGGGGGTGTCACATTAGTTATAAGGAAGAGGATTTGTCTGGAAATGTTCATACAAATATATCCAGTCCATGTCCTTTCAGGCCTGCTGTAGCTGATGAAGCAAAAATGCACCTGTCGGCCTTTAATACAAGGGAGATTTACCTGATGAAGTGGACCCCACTGCTTATCTCTGAGGGGGTTGGTAATGTGGGGAAACTTTTAGATCAGAGAATACGCTCTTGCTCTCCCATCTCCTCTGTGCTGGCCATTCTGCTCCTCTCTCCTGTTACTTCCCTAAAGGCAGGTCTAAACTACTGCTTAAGTCAATATAATTTATGTCACTCAGGAGTGTAATGACGCCACTCCCCTGAGCGACATATGTTACAGTGACCTAAGCTGTCAAGGCTGATTTTTCTGGAACTTTGAGTGCAAAAGATGGGGGCCCACAAAGACTTTAAAAAATTAATACTGGCCGCTTTAGACTTGTATTAAACTTCCAAGGTTACAGCCTTTTCCTGAACTTGGATGCTGCCACTACCCAAGTGCAGAAACCCTTTGAGAGACCAGGAAAGCTCACTTGGGAATTCCTTCCTGTGGGGTACCCTTAAGCCCTTCCGCCCCTCCCGCTCCCCGGGGAAGAGCTGAGAGAGAAAAGGGAGGGAGGGAAGAAATTAGCTGTTGCCACCAGCTAATTAAACAACATGTGCACAAGCCTTTTAAGACACACACATTCAATTTTGTTCTTAAAAGTAAATATTAATAAAGAAAAAAGAGAGTTAGGAATTTAGGCTTTTTATTAGATTAAAAAAAAACAAATTACAAGGATTAAGCATTAAAAATAGCTTTTTGAGGTCCAGCTTAAAGGTTACAAGTGAAACAAAAGCACTTGGGGATAGCACAGAGGAGTCCACAAGCCATAAAGAAATAAAAGGGAAAAACCTAAATGCATCTTTCTAGACATTTCCTGGTTTACTTACATATCTAGGGTTTTAGATGAGTAGTTTTTAGGTATGATACTGATGATTTTTTATACCTGGCCCAAGCTTCTCACAGCTTCACTGCTCCCTATCTGCCTTTCCCCGAGAACAACAACAGACAGGCAAAGGGGAGTCTTCTTTTAGTTTTAAAAAGTTTTAGCATTCCCATTGGCTCTTCTGGCCAAGTGACTACTTACTTCCTTTTATCCATGTATGCAGTCAGACTTTTTAACCCTTTACAGGTAGAGCAATTAGAGAACAGCCACTAACAGCTGGCTGGCTGGGAGTCTATAAAAGGGAGCTACCCCCCCACCCCCTTCATTTATCACATAAGCACTGTCCAGGGCAGCCACTATGTCAGCAGGAGGTGCTTTCCTGTCAACACAGCTTCCCCCTCTGGTGGAGGTGGAGTAGTTCTGTTGACAGGAGAGCTCTCTTCATTGGCACGGAGCGTCTTCACCAGATGCGGTGCTTCTAGTGCAGACTAGCCCTGATTGGGTGGAGTTGTTTAACTCTGCCACATTTCACCATGTCTCCCAACTCAGCTCCTTCCTTCTGGCTACAGCCTCATTATTCTCAACCTTCAACTCCCTGACAACTTCACTGCCCAGAGACAAAGGGGAAACCTCACTGGGGCGACTTTGTAGTCCTTCTGCACCCCCGTGCCCTTCCCTCCACTTTAGCCCATGTGGCAGAGGAGGGCAGGAGATTTAACAAGTCAGCTGCCTCCCAGGGGCTGTGAGATCTAAGGCTCCTGTGGGCCATTGGTGCAGAGTCACTTTCCTGCCTGCCCCCAGCCCTTTTTCCCCCAGGTCTCTCTCCTCACCTGCAGGCTCCAGCTCAGGGGCTGGTGTCGACAGAGCCCGGGGCTGCCCCAGGGATCTCATTTGAGTGCCTACAGAAAGTTCCCCCTGGGCTGGGCACAGAGGGGGCTTGGAAAGACCCCAGTGGGGAGCAGAAATTGCTCAGCTCAGGCTCCCAGATCACAATGGAGGTGGCAGCAGCAGCCAGGGGCGGCAGGTTTGTATAATTTTTGGTGGTGCCCAGAATGGGTTCAAGTTCCACCTCCCCATGCATGTCTTGTAAGCTGATATATAGTGTGACATTGCACTCCATATGTTTGTTGAAAATATGCTTATGAATGTGAATATGATGTAACTGGGGTATGCTTTATGCAAAAGGTCTCCTGTAAGGTATCACAAAGGTTATAACCTACTGAATAGATCCATACTATTTGTATCATTCTTGTATCTGAAGACAGAAATATGAAGTATAACTCTGAAGTCCTATTTTAATTATGCAAAGTGTGGGCCATTAATAGTGCCTTAGAATCTTGATTGCTCCCATTGACAAGGACGATTGGTTGTAAATGGTTTATTTACCTGCAAGCCTTCCTGTGTAGTGTGGGCCAGCCCATGGGTAAAGAAGAATAAGGTCTCACAGGACGAGAGACCATGTCACATGATACTGGAATCTGTCTTAAATCTGGTACTTTTCCATTTAGAATGGGGGGAAGGGACCCAGAGAGACACAAAGATTTCTGCCTTGTGCCAAAGCTATAAAAGGGGGTGGAACAGGACAAAGGGGGCTGCCAGTCAAGAGAACACCCCTGCTTTCCACCTAAGATGTCTGCTGGAACTAACAAGGACTGTCCTAGGGGAAAGGATTGGGCTCATACAAGGAAGGAGTCTAGTCTGTGGGGGAAAAAAGTTTACTGGAACATCTCGGAGGGTGAGATTTTACCTGTAATCAGTTTCTTAATGTATTAGACTTCTGTCTAGAGCAAAAGGAAGTCATTACTTGGAGCCACTTAAATCCTACTTTTTATATTTAATAAAATCACTTTTGTTTATTAATGAACTCAGAGTAAGTGATTAATACCTGGGGGAGCAAACAGCTGTGCACATCTCTCAATCAGTGTTATAGAAAGTGAACAATCTATGGGTTTACCCTTTATAAGCTTTATACAGAGTAGAACAAATGTATTTGGGGTTTGGATCCCGTTGGGAGCTGGGTGTCTGGGTGCTGGAGATAGGAAACCAGCTGAGCAGTTTTTAGTTAAAGTTTGCAGCTTTGGGGGTGTGGACCAGACCTGGGTCTGTGTTGCAGCAGGCTAGCATGTCTGGCTCAACAAGGCAGGGTCCTGGAGTCCCAAGCTGGCAGGGAAAAGAGGCTCAGCGGTCATTTCAGCACATCAGATAACAATCCCAAGGGGGTCTCTGTGACTGAACTCATAACATATTCTTTTAAATAATGAAAAAATGGGCTGGAAACTGTAAGTGTTTAACAGTTTCCCTATATTGCACAATATCACTATCATAAGAAAAAGGATTTAACTAAGAATATCAACTTTATTAATACGCTTTTGAATATGGAAACAACCCAGCACTCTTGGATCAATAACCCTCAAAAGCAAATAATTTCTAAAACTAAAATAAAATGTAGAACTTTCTTTTGCAATGTTCTTCAGGAGGCAGCAAACACTTTTCATTGTTGTTCAGTGCGAGATGGGGCTGCCCATTGCCCAGCATGGGGCAGGAGTGGTGACTGCAGGTGGGGAGAGCAGGGTGTCACCACATCCACCCAAGCCCCAGCTGCTCAGGTCCAGACTCCTGGAAGCCCCCTTGAAGTCAGAGCCATCTCCCAGTGAGTGCTGGGGGCAGGGGGGAGGGCAGGGCGGCTGCCACCACATGTGCCTCTCCTCCCTCCAAAGGTGCAGCAGCTGCCTCAGCCTGCTGGTGGAGCCAGTCTTTGTTGTAGCTGGCTGTGGCACCAGCCAGTGAGGGAGCACTGCACGGAGTGGGAGGGCAGCCGCTCGCTGCTCAGGGTGCACATGGGGTCAGGGGACGCTCCGGGGTAGGCGTGTGGGAGTGGCAGATGGGGCTGAGAGGGAGACCAGGCCCCTAACATTGGTGGAGCTGGGGTCCTGGGTCCTGAGTATTGCTGGAGCACAGGCACCATGGGCCCATATAACTTGCCACCTTTGACAACAGCCTGTAACCCAGGAAGCTCAGCTCCTGAGAAGTGGGAGTGGAGGGGAGACAAATAGGCAGAATCTGTTCAGAGGCTGAAACATGTCCAGAGGTGGGTGGAACAGCTGGTGGAGGCAGGGGAATGAGGGAGTAGGTAGACAGAATCAGGGAGAGGTGCAGGAACTGGGGTTAGGATTGGGGAGATGCGCTGCCAGACAGGTGCAGAGGGGGGAAAACTCTGGGATAGCAAAGGGCAGAGGGGATAAAAGTTATCACAATGGGGCAAGCCCTCTGCTGCAGTGGATGCCAAAATAGGACATGGGTGGCAGAGAGGCTTGTGTTCATTGCTGGCCCATCTCAGCACCCCCTCCACAGGGCTGTGGTGTTAAAACCCATTACCGTATATGTCTTTGTTATGTAAAATAATTCATTGTTACTTTATGTGGGTCTCATCTGCTGTTCTGATTGCCTGAAAATAACTCTGCTTCCTATAAGCCACTGCAAATGCAATTTCACTCCATTTATTTTTAATTCACTTTTAAGAGTAGGTTTTTGATTATTCCTGTTTTCTTTAGCACACCTTGGTGAGCATGGTGCACATGGATGTCATTGTGTTGCTTAGTGTATGGTTCTAATAATAAATAATCACAGAAAATAGTAATTGCTTAAATTCTAGCATCAATCACTTACCGTGCTTGTAGCAGAACATTTTCTATGTTCTTACCAGGATTTTGTAATTTACCATTGTTTTTTCACAATTTTTGTTCTTTTCATTTCTCCTCTAGCACAACGGTGACAACATAGAGAGGCCATGGCTTATGTACTCAAAATCCCAGAATGCTGCATATTATTTTTGCTGCAAACTCTTCCAGTCTAATGTTTCAGCCACATTGGGTTCTGCAGGAACAAAGGACTGGAAAAATCTGGCTAGAAATCTGGCATGCTATGAGAAGACAGCAAATCACCAGAGAGCATTCCATAGGTGGAAAGAGCTTGAGATGAGACTAAGGTTAAAGGCCACCATAGATGATCAGCATCAAGAGAAGATTGCATCAGTGTCTCTTTACTGGCAAAATGTTCTGAAAAAGGCTCATTGCCATTGTGAGAATGCTTGCTACCCAAACCCTAGCACTGCGTGACACTTCAGATCAGCTGTATGTGCCAAAGAATGGAAGCTTCCTTAAAACTGTGGAGCTGATGGCTGAGTTTGGTGCTGTCAAGGAGCATCTAAGAAGAGTCACCATCCAAGAAATGTACACACACCACTACCTTGGAAAAACCATTCAAAATGAGATCATACAGTTACTGGCAACAAAAGTCAAACAGAAGATTGTGGCTGATCTGAAGTCAGCCAGATATTCTGTTATTCCGGACTGCACACCTGACATCATCCATATGGAACAAATGACTTTAATGGTACGTTTTGTAACAACAACAGAACCTAGTAAAAATGTCCCTGCAATGGTGACTATCAGAACATTTTTTAGAATTTATTGACATTGATGATACTACAGGAGCTGGTATGACAAATATGCTTCCCAAAAAGCCGGAAGATAACTTCTCATGTACACTAAGGTTGCTCTGGTTCTGTGTAAAGAAGCCATAGTGTCACCAACACTCACAATTTTATGATTCTTATGATATTTGGTGCGTTTGTTAAAGCCCCAGCTCCTGGAAACATGCGATGAGGTGAGACTCTTGGCTTTTGTTTCCTTTAAAAAAGGAAGTTTCTAGTTTTCTTGGTTGCAGAGAAAACTATACATGTGATCTAAGTGCAGCCTAAAGGCCTGAGAAGCCAGAGAGTCAATAGAAAGAATCCAACATTTTTTATTTTTATGTTTAAGTCTCATGGTTTTAAAGGAATCTCATCATTTCAGGGGTCCTGACTCATGATTTTTAAAAGTTTGAAGTTGGCAATACTGTGAGAATTCAGGCCTTAATTCTCTATTCACTACCCATGGAAAGCTCCGAATTTAATGCCACCATTTATCTAAAACCGCACAGTCAACAGAAAGGGAAATAGACAGAGAGGGCAAGGTGTGAGAATGTGCATGGAGTCGGGCTGTGGCCCAAGGAGCAAATGAGCACAGCCCCCCTGGATTGGGGGTGAAGTAAAGAGATAAATTAGAATGTTCATTTTTATATTTAGGTCCTTAGAGCCTTTGCTGGAGAAGCCAGGCCTGAAAACAAACTGATCACTGCCAAGGCAATATTGCCAGCACCATGTAAGCAAAAATCAGGAGTTTGGCTGAAGGAAACATGAGGACTTTTCTTCTAAACAAATTACATTCTGGATTTTTTGTTTTTTTCTGAATGTTCAGGATTCACTCTGGTCATTTTCTCAACCTTTTCTACTCAGCCATGAGAGCAAGAAGCTGACCTTTGTTGATGTGAGCACTGAGATTGTTGTAATCACAGGATTCCAGGAACTGGGGCCTTAGGAGAAACACCAGCTAGTGAAGGAGTCAGTGTGAAATCAGGAAAGTTTGCAAAAACCCCAATGTGATGTTTTTGTGAGTTGATGTGACAGGAAACAGCTGCACTTCTAGCGATTGCAGGTCCTTATCTGGCCCCCATCACTGCACTTTCTGAGCACCTCACAAGCTTCAATGTGCTTCACTTCACCCTACTGCTGTGCAGAGACGACTCATACCTGCTGATAGTGGGGAGCCAGGGCAGCGCCTTCTCAGCTGATGTTACTGAGCACGCTTAGTCTGTGTGAGCATGCTCACTACAAGCCAAGCAGCAAATCTGGGGAAGAGGCACACAGACAATCCAAAAGCGCTATAATAAGTCACTACTGCATGTTCACAATATGCTCCTTATGTCGGCAGTAGGCATCCGCACTCGGTGATCTAGCATTGACAGTAAGAGCAGTGCACTATGGGTAGTTATTCCACTGTGCTACTTGCCACCCTCTGCCGCTAGGACTTGTGGGAAAGCAGAATGGATCACAGCACATCATGGGTGCAGACTCAATGTTCCATGACGCATTGTTTTCTGTCCCAGCATTCTGTGGGCATCTGACTGCATTTCATGGCATTTTTCAATGGCCCCTGTTTGCTGAGTGCCTGCTAACTCTGTGTCAAGGAATGGATCCTGCACTCCTCTCTACTGTTGAGGTCGCTGTCATTAATACATAGGTAATGCAGTAAATCATAAGAGTACTTATCTGAAGAGGAATCAGAGGTGCCTGACCTGCTGTGTGCCATGGAAAGAAGCAACACCAGATTGCTTTTGGCATTCATGGAGCAACTGAACATGGTGGACTGTCGCTTTTGGGTTTGGAAAACAAGCACCGAGTGGTGGGATTGTATAGTTATGTAGGTCTGGGAGGATGAGCAGTGGCTGGAGAACTTTTGGATGCAGAAAACCACCTTCCTGGCACTGTGGTGCAAGGACATCAAAATAAGAGCTGTCCTTTCGGTGTAGATGTGTATAGCAATCGCAGTGTAGATGCTGGTGACTCCAGACTGCTACCCATCAGTTACGAATCAGTTCCGAGTTGAGAACTCCACAACTGGGGCTGCATTAACGCAAGTGTGCGGTGTCATTAATAGCATCCTGCTATGAAGGACCATGACACTTGGCAATGTGTGTGAAATGGTGGATGGCTTTGCAGAAATGGGCTTCCCAAAATGCAGAGGGGCAATAGATGGCATGCACATTCCAATTCTGGCACCGGACCACCTTGCGATGCACTTCATCAATAGAAAGGGGTGCTTCTGCATGGTATTGAAGATGCTTGTGGATCACTGCAGGCATTTCACTGACATCAACATAGGGTGATCTGGGAAGGTGCATGACACATGCATCTTCAGGAACACTAGGCTGTACCAAAAGTTGCAAGCAGGGGTTTTCTTTAGAGATCAGAAGATTACAATGGGCAATACTGAAATGCTCATAGTGATCCTTGGAGACCCAGTGTACCCCTTACTCCCATGGGCAAGGAAGCCTTCAGGGAAACCTGGAGAGCAGCAAGAAGTGCTTCAACAATAGGCTAACTAGGCACCAAATGACCATGCAATGTGTATTTGGCAGATGAAAGGCACGCTGGAGATGTCTATATAACAGATTGGAGCTAAATGAGGAAAACATTCCAAGGGTTATACCTTCCTGATGCACACTGCATAATCTTTGTGACACTAACAGTGAAAGATTTGTTCAGGGGTGGAGTTCTGAGGCAGACCAGCTGGCTGCTGATTTTGAGCATCCTGATACCAGGGCTATTACAGGGGCACAACGGGGGGCAATCTGAATTAGGGAAGCTTTATGGCAACTTTTTGAGAATGGGAACCAGTGATGTGTATCTGCTGTGCTTCATTAAATTGAGTTTTATTTGGTAGCACTTGTGATGATTCCTGACCTGGATTTTCAGTAAGCAAATTCTTAAACTGCCTGTATGGATTTTACTACCAGCTGCTATCACAATTTGTAGGACACAAATGAAGTTTTGCTATTTTTCAGAGACTCTGTTTTTATTAAACACCAATTAAAACACACACAATGGATTGTGGGGAAGGGAGGTACCAGTGAAAGGCTGTCTCTCATAGCTGTGCGTAAATCCAGCTATCATTCTGGAAACTGTCCAAAGGGGTGGAGTGAACAGGATACTGAGAAGTCCACTGAAGTTCTAAGGAATATGTGAAAGGAGTTTGGTAAGGGCATGGAAAACAGTTCTGAATGAGCTCCAGGAGAGGTCGGGCATGCATTTGTTAAAAAGGCCACCGAATGAATGATTACAGTAATGGAGGAGCAAACAGAGATTCTGAAGTCCCTAATCATGCTACAGTCAGAACAATCTCCTGATTTTCTTTTCTTTCTCACCTTTCTATTACTTTCCATTCCATGCATTCCCTTTTTTCTGCTTCTGAGAATTCCAGTACCTCCCAGAACATGTCCTCCTTGCTATGTCTTGGTTTCTTCCTTATCTTGGTGGAGGCCCTCCACCATATGTAGGGGTTTACCCTGAAGGCCACATCTGCAGAAGCACAAAAACAATACACAGAAGCATGATTTTTAGTTCATGCACAGCACTGAACCATTACAGTAAAATACACCTCTTGTAGCATACCAAACACTTTCTCACTGACTCTTGGTAAGCATGGTGAGTTCTGACCAGGTGGATGGGGAGCATTTAAATTGGGGTAAAGAGAGATGGTGATGATTCAAGGCTAGCACTGCAGACAACTAGGGACAATATTGTAAATTCTGTCACAATTTTCAACAGGCAGGGGACATTGGAGCAGATATCTCACTCATGTGGGTAAGCTAGGATGCAAGGGTGCATCTACTGCACTCACGTGGGTTCACACCCAGTCCCTATGCTGCTCGCCTGTGTGCAGGTTTGGTCCCTGCACAAGTGATTGCTGAGTGGTGCGGTAAAGTTTCTTACAATGGAGGAAGGAACCTGTGGCAGAGGATTGGCTAGTACCTCCAGGAAAGTTTCCTGGAGATCTCTCTAGAGGATTCCTGTAAAATCTTGGTGTGCCTCAACACACTGTTCCGCTACACTGCTTAGCTGCACAAGGGAATTTACAGCATGCTCAAACACAGCTAGTCTTGCACTTTTCTATCCCTTCACCCACTTCTACCGTACAGAAAGCAAAGGAAAGCTGAATGTCATAACCAAGCAGCATCAACTAAAAAAGATCACTTACCAGGGGTCTCCTCTCCTGCTTCTTGCTCACCAGAGACATACTCCTGAGACTGGCTAGACACCTCCAGAGTGAAGAAGAGTTCCACCCTACCAGGCAAACCAGCCGTGGGCGCCACATCATCTTCCAACTCCACCTCCTTCACGACTTTGTTCTCGGGGTTAGGTCCACTTTCCACTGGCTCTAGTCCCACTGAAGTGTCCACGAGGCTCTTGATGGTGGACGTGGGGTTGCAGCCAAGGATGGCATTTAGGTTTTTATAGAAGTGGCAAGTCTTTGGTGCAGCACTGAAGTGACAGTTTGCCTCCCTTCCCTTCCCGGTATGCCTACCTCAGCTCCTTTATCTTTGCTTCATACTGCTCTGTGTCCCATTTGTAGCACTTCTCCAACAGACCTACCGAAATCTGCCTGTAGGTATCAAAATTCTATGGCTGGAGCACAGCTGGGACTGCACACAGTCTCCTCTCCCCATATACTGAGGAGATCCAGCAGCATTTCTGTGGTCCAGGTGGGAGACCATTTGCTGCATGAAGTCACCGTGATCAGCTGGGATGATACAATATGAGCTCTCCATGCATAGCCAACAGGAAGTGGAATTTCAAAAATTCCCAGACCTTTAAAGGGGGAGGGACAAATGCTTGTTTACCCGGCTGCAGGACAGCCAAGTTCGAACTGCTGACTTACAGCAGCCAAGATGGACATCGTGGGACACCTCCTGGAGGGCATTTATGGTGACATAGCCTAGCAGGTTGTCTACATTGACACATTGTTGATAAAAAGTTGCTGAAAAAAGTTCTAAGCCTCTCGTCAAGGTGTTTTTTATTTTGTCACCAAAACAGAAAAGTTTTGTCACCAAAAGTGTACACCTCCACCGTTTTGTCAAGAAAAGCTGCCTTGTCGACAAAATTCTGTAATGTAGACAAGAACTTAGGTGCTTATCTTCAAGAGAGGAGCTGGGTTTAGCACACACCCTACATCTCTGACTACTTTATATGGCTCCCCACCTAGCATGCTGGCTCTTGTGGATGGCATTGTAAGGCATTATTGCAGATGGAAAATTAAAAAGGGACAAATTAGAATTGTTTTTCATGCTTTATTTACTGTAAATACCCGACAGAGTGCAAAGCAGCTGAGAAGCAGTTTTAAGAACCTCAAAAATGGAAAAGAAACTCCCAGATTTTGAGAATAGTTTGTTTGTTTTTAATTTCACTAAAATGGCAACAAAGTCAAGGAAGTAACATATGAAACTAATGAGTGACAGTCGCCCCTTCAGTGACATTTTATAAACCTCTGTCCCTTTTCTTCTCCCTTCTCTGTGACACTGGTCATTTGTACTCACCGTTTTTCTAGCCCTCATTTCCCATCCTTGCTTATTTCTCTGTGTCTTCCCCTCTCCTCTGATCCCTGTCACAGATCATTCCCCATGTGTCCATCATTCCACAGAGTTTATCCATTCCCCTCTCACTGCCTCTGGCTCTTTCCCCTCTTCAGAGTGTTTTCCTTTCACTGTTTTGATATTTAATTTTCACCCTTTCTCCAGGAGTCTCTGTTTATTCTGTTTTACTTTACCTTTTCCTTTTGTCTCTTCTATTCCCTTTGGTTCAGCCCAACTTGGACCCCCGACTCTCCCTGGCAGTGTTGCCAACCGCAGAAGTTAAAAATCATGAGTCAGAACCAAAAGTCATGAAATTGACTCAGAATATGAGGTTTCAAATATTTATATATATAAAGTATTTTGCTTTATCGTGTGATTTTTTTAACTCTGCCCACCCTCCATGGGTGTGACAAATACAGTGATGCAAACCTGCATTTACCGAGGAAGGTGACTTTGGCCCTAGCGGAAGGAGCTCTCGCTGGGAGACCCCAGTGAGATATAATCCCATCGATCTCTACAAAACGCTCCCTGCTGCTGTGGAGCTTTCAGTTTCTGCCCAAACTCCCAAATCCTAATTAATTAATTATGTGTCCCTCCCATCCCCACATCTGCCTGTCCCCAGCCTGGCTGTTAATTCTACTCCCTGCCCAGCCCCCACCTCTGCCCCTCAGGGCCCCTGTGCTCCTCCTGCAGCTCCTCACGCCCCATCATTTCGACTGCAGAGAGTGGGAGGAGCTTCCAGGGGGTCACAGAGTTAAGAGGCCAGAGGGTTGGGTAGACAGGAGTCCTCCAGGCCATACAGACTGGGATGTGTGAGGCTAGAGAGGCTGATTTGAGGGCTCCCATGGGGTATCCCCCCCGCCACCTCAGGGACACAGTCTGAGCCGGGATCCCGGCCCCACCCAGAGCCAGGGTCGGATTCTCTCCCCAGGGATGGAGCCCAGCGGGAAAGTGAAGATTGGAGTTTCGTCACCAGCATCGATAAATGTCACCTGCCCCCGGTCACAGTCCAGATAAACCCGGATCCTGCTGGGGACCCGGCTCAGGGGCAGGTGAGTCACAGGGGAGGTCAGAGCCCGGAACTGACCCAGCCACTGCTGCACAGCCCAGATCCCCATCTCAGGGTTATGAGTGATCTGTCCCTTCCTCCCCACAGACTCTCTGGCTACGCCCCCAGACCAGCATTGCCCATCCCCCACCTCCACCTCCCAGCAATGTCTCCCCGAGGTGAATCCCTCACAGCCCAGCACACAGAGACCAGAATCAAATCTCTCAGGGTTGTTGGGCAGATCCTGCCGTGTGTATCCACAAATCACACTTTTCCGATCCTCAGACAGGACGAGTTGGGGATGAGCCGTATCTGGATCCAGAGTCACATTCACTGGGGAGAGAGAATCAGAGCGTTAGGGACAGAGCTCGGCCCTGGGGTAAAATTTGACCTTATCAGTGACAGAATCTGCCCCCGCAGGGGAGTGTCTCAGGGAATCTCCTTTCTCCAGGATTTACCCATCAGCTGTGAGATCTCAGCACAGTGCTGGGGAGAGTCACTCCCCTGGCAGAGATGTGTCAGCGACAGGTGAAAGTATTGGCTGGGCCAGGCCTGAGACTCAGAATCTTTCCCCTCCTGCCCCCACCTCTCCCGAGGGAGGAGACTAGAGACTCTGGGAGCCCCAGCAGATGGTACAACTCAGTGAACATTGACACAAATCCCCTCCGCCTCCACACCTTAAGTCTCACTGTGTCCCAGCTGCCCCTGTGCTGAACTTTGTTATGGGGCCTCCCCACTGCACCCAGCCTGCTCTGAAATGTCACAACTCAGACAGGAACAGGCCACACAGTTCCAGGATTGAACCTGCCCAGAATTTCACTGCTCAGCAGCAGTTGGAGCACAAAAGTACATTAGCCTGAGGCAGGGAGGGAGTGGTTAGCACAAGGGAAGGGTAGAAGGTGTAGAATAGGTGGTGGAAAGAGGGAGAGGGTCGTGCTAGTGATGTAGAGGCTAAAGTGACTCCTGTTTACGAGAGACAGTAGAATGCCAGGATCATGATGGATGGAGACAGGAGAAAAGAGACCAGCTCACAGCTCTGATCACAGGAGCTCCCCAGATGTGTATTATGGAGCCAGGAGAGCCCCTGTCTGGGATCAGGGCTCTGTTCCCCTGCTTGACACTGGAGCAGGGATTGCGCACAGACACAGTCCCTGCTCACCCCATCAGCGTGGGGTCACTGCAGAGCTACTGGCTTAGTTGCTTTCTTTATAGGGGAGAAGATGAAGGAAGAAACAGAGACATTGGAGACAGGCCAGCAACTCAGGGAGATAAAACAAACTCCCCCTGGAGTAGTGGCTGTGGAGGTGCATGTCCCACTGGATCTGTACCATGAGTGGAAGCTGCTCTCACAGATCTCTGCAGGGTGCAGTGCACATGCAGGCGGTGGAGGGGCAGGAAGAGTAGATGCGATATGCTATAGAGTCATTATGGTGTGGTAGGACATAGGCACAAACCCTGCCTCACCTCATGATGCGCCCTGAGGTGCAGGGTGCTGGGGAGGTCTGCCCTGAACTATCACATCCACTCCCACGTTCAAGGAAAAAGAGGAACAGTCTCATGGGGAATGATATTTGGATATTGATAAAATCTGATGTTTAATTACCTTCTTCTACAGATCTTCTCCACCCTAAAACCAACCATATAATTAGAGATGAGAGCGGATCTGAACAAGTATTGCATGATTCAATATTGTACAAACTAATACACTGAGGGAAAAAAGAATGTTATAAGTTCTTTCAGAAGATATACTGGAATATAAAGCATTAGAACCTCCACCGGGTTCCATGAGTGTTTCTCTCCAAGGCTGTAGCTTCACTGCAGAGTTAGCCCAGGATCTTACCTGGCTGTTGCTCCAACCTGTTTACTGCCTAGGTACAAAAATTTTGACTTAGGTTTGATGGAAAGGCATGGAGTATAGACTATAGCCCGGGTTCTGCTTTAACTCCGTGTGGTTATCTGCCCACTTTGCAGTGTGGATGGAGGCTGATAACTTCAGGGGCTGATAATCCTCCAGTACCTTCCCACAATTCCTCTTGAGCCATATGTTCTTGGCCACTACCTACATCCTTCTTAACAAGAGGCCACCTTCCCGTTTATAGAAACCAGTTTATTGCTTAAACCTGAAATTGCATGTGGTCTGCTACAATTCTACTGCACTTCCATAGTATTTGCAGAGAGAGGTCATCTGAGAGATCAGCTTCTCAGCATTCTGCCAGCTAGTCAGGTACTGAAATGAGGATCCTGGTGGACCACTGGGTGCAAGCTCAGTAACACCCACAATTTGGGGATGGATGGAGGCAAAATCTGCTATTCGAGGAGGATGTCTCCAAGTTGCTGGTAGCAGAAGGATTTCAGCAGAAGGAATCGCAGTGCAGGGAGAAAATCAAATCCCTCAGAATCACATAAAACCAAGGATCACATCCGCCAGCCTGACAACTCACTGGAAATGAGCCCTTCCTATCCGGAGCTGGACCAGGCACTTGGCACTGCCCCAAGCAGAGCCCCCTTTCCCCAGGATGGGCTTTTGACTATGGATGTTGCTGGTGCTTGACCGGGCAAAGTGGAACCACAGGAGCTAGAGTAAACATTATATGCTTTGTGGCATAGCCAGAATGACCTGAAGCCTGAATCTCAGGACCTCTAGGAAGGAGATGGGAGAATTGACCAGGGAGGAAGAAGAGAGACCAGCAGTTTAGCAGCTGGGGAAGATAAAAGCTGCCATATTTATTAGTGTTATGGGGAATATTACAACTGTTTAGGGCCAATCTCATTGCTGTCCTAGGGATGTTATGTGCTGGGGGGTCAGCTTAGATAACAAAGCTACAAATGAGGGCAGAATAGCCCTTCATTTTCCCTGCTCCCGCTTTCTTGCCCCCTCCTCCCTGGCCACATGCATTCCAAAAGGAGGGGCAGGAGCTGGGAGAATATACAGGAAGAAAGTGATGTGTTGTGGCACTCTCTGCTGCATGCATCCAAGCAATACAACCAGCAATGCTTGCAAATATAGGGAAAAGGGCAGCAGAAGCATAGATAGATATAGATATAGTAGGGGACTTTACCTAGGTATATTTAATCTTAACTTAGTGCAGGGGATGTGGTCTAAATGACTTCTTCAGATCCCTTCCAGCCCTACATTTCTATGATCGCACATTGACACTAGCACCTCTAGAATCCTATCACTGGAGGTTTTTAAGAACAGGTTGGACAAACACCTGTCAGGGATGGTCTAGGGGTTTACTTGATGGTGCCTCAGCGAAGGGGACTGGACTTGATGACTTCAAGGTCCCCTGCAGCCCTACATTTCTATGCTCCTATGTATATGGGTGGTTCCACTGAGTTCAATAGGTTCTACTCAGACACAGAAAATAAATCATGAGGCTAGAAAAATAATAAATACATAACAATAAACAAGTTTTTGTTTAAAAATGACCTCTCAGTGAAATATTTTCTATTTTTGTTTTTCAGGGTTGTTGTTGTTTTTCCAAAAAATTGTCAGTACTACGATCATTTTTTCATCTTTTGTGAAATATTTTGATTTAAAAAGATCTTTTTTCATTTATCAAGTTTTTCATTTTAGTAAACAAAAAGCATTAATCAGAATTTTTTAAAAAAATTCCCAAACAAATTAATAGGTCCTTTTCAAGTACTTGAAATTAAAACCTTTATGACATTTTAAAAATATTTTGCAAAGCTAGTTTTCCAGGATAAGTGCATGAAACTTTGCAGGGTCACAACCTAAAGATTTACAATTATGGAGAAAAATTAAGTTACAAATACATATACTTAGATAAAATGACTTGTGTATTTGCTATTTTTTTAATAGAAACCAATCTATTTAGTGATATTGAGATCTTACCACAAAGGTGAAAAGGTTTCATTTTCCCCTCCTTTGATATATTACATGTCTTTATTACATTAGGTTGCCAACATTAACGTAAAGTCTGAGTGATTATTTCTGTTCAGATTGTTGTTTTCTTTACATGACATTTATCTTGTGTCATTTTTCGTATTGTCAATACTAAAGTTAAGACTGAGAGCTCATTTCTATAGAAACCTCTTTCTTTTAATTGTGTGTTGCTTTTTGCAGATTCTCTTTTGGTGGGAAAATCATCGGTCTTCCCAACATTAATAAAAATAAATAAAACTAAAGAAACACACAGGTACGCACACACACAAACCAAAATTCCCACGCTAATCAAGCTATAGCTGCGTACAAAGTTGTGGCTGTGGAAAGAGGAGAAATGACACTTACCAAGTGCTGCAGTAAGTTTCCCTTTAAAAAGTACAGAAAAAAATATTAATGATTATTCAGAACTTCTCTCTGCATTAGTACACAGTTAAAGGACTTAATCTGATATCAGGGGTGGCAGGTTATGTGGGCTCAAGCTGCTCAAGCGCCAGGAATATTCAAGGCTGGGGGCTGTGCTCCACCAATATTTGGAGCTGTGTTTCTCCCCTGACCCTGTCTGGAGCAGGCCCTGCCCCCCGCTCCCCAGCCTCGGAGCATATTCCCCCACCCCATCTCAGAGCTTCCCTGCCTGAAAGAAAACAGCCAGTGCCTCTCTCCCTTGTTTGTACTGCTTCTGCCTAAGGCTATAGAGATCAGCAGCCGGCAGCCTCTTGGAGCACCGGGCGGAGGGGAAGAGGGAGAGAGGAGGGGGAAGGAGGCACACACGTGCTTGGGAGCTCTCTTCCCCCGCCCCAGCACCCACGGGCAGCAGCAAGGGAGGCCACATGTGATGGCAACCCCCCGCCCCGGTACCCACCATAGGGGAGGCGAGTGGGCTTTCTGGACCTGAAAGAGTCCCTAGAAGCATGTGCAGTGACTGTGGTGCAGAGTGAGTGTCCTGGGTGGGGGTGGGGGGAGAGGAGGGGTCTCTCCCCTGGAGCTTGCTGCTGCCAGTAAGTGGGGGAGTCCTCTCTGGCCCTAGCCCTGGGGCAACCTGTCTACATCCCAAGTTCCTTATCCCCAGCCCTGCCCCACTCCAGAGCCTGCACCCCCAGCACCCCAACCCTGAGCACCTTCCTGCACTGTAAACCCCTCGCCCCCAGCCCCACCTCAGAGCCTTCACTTGAGGGGAAAAACGTGCAACTTAAATTTGGTGGTCAGTTTGGAGTATCATTGTGTTTAGCACAATACTTGATTATTTTACACCCTTTAAAGTATACAGGTGTTATAAAGTGGGAATGTTCTTAATGTTTTCTCTGAATACTGTGTGGGTGCCTCAGTTTCCCCTATGCATGTCTCAAGGATCTAGATGGTGGGATAAGGGGGTGTGACTGTTGTAGAGCCCTGGAGTGCCAGTGTGATGCTGTCTGCACAGAGAATGGCCGAAACCCTGTCTCCGGGCAACTGATGGCCTGGCCGCTCTCCTGCAAGGTGCCAACTGAAGGTGTTGGAGAACAAAGAGATCAGGTGGCCTCCTAATGCCTGGAAAAAAGACAAAGGCCAGAGGAGAGAGTGTCAGTGCCTGTGCGGACTTCCGGGAAGCGCATGGTGTGGAAGGGGATGCTGGGATGCTTTGGAACTACTCCATACAAAGCCAGTCAGGACTCTGGGGGAGCCTCCTCTCTCTGAGCAGACTGTCTCCAGAACAAGAAGCTCACACCTTCCCAGGTCTGACCTCGGAGCATTCAGCATGCCCTTCCACACTGTAGGCTTTCTGCAGCAAATGTGCCCAGGCAGGTCCTGGGGCAACCAGAGGTCCCTGCACCCCAACTCTGCAGTCAGATGTGACTCTCAGCCAGCCAGTAAAACAGAAGGTTTATTAGATGACAGGATCACAGTCTAAATCAGAGCTTGTAGGTACAGAAAACAGAACCTCTCAGTCAGGTCCATGTTGGAGAGCGGGAGCCTAGACCCAAGTTCTGGGCCTCTCCCCATTTCCTCAGCCAGCTCCAAACTGACACTCCCTCCTCTGGCCTTTCGTCTCTTCCGGACAAGGAGGCCACCTGATCTCTTTGTCCTCAACACCTTCAGTTGGCACCTTGCAGGGGAAACTGAGGCACTCACACAGTATTCAAAGAAAACATTAAGAACATTCCCACTTTGTCACAACAGGTGCAACAAAATATAATACCGTATAGTAAAGTAGGCAAGTGCTGCTTCTGACTTTCCACTTTTAATTGACCCTTGTAAATCTTGTGGTGCCGACGCGTTGTAGCTTCATTTTATACCAGCTTACAGGGCGGGAGTGGGGGGGCGGGACCACCATTTTGGGCCCCATCAAAAATTATACAAACCTGCCGCCTATGTCTGATATGTATGAAAATCACCAGGCATGTGTAGAGCTGTGTCTGAGTTATGTGAATGCTGGGCAGAGAGATTTTACAGTCAATGAGTTTTGACACTGATGACTCAAAAATAATTTTGTTTTGAAGCTTTAAAATTGTGGTAAATTTGTTTCCTCTCTGCAGATTACGAGCATTTATTTATTGCCCTTCCACAGAAGCACTTCCATCGGCTTAGCCCGAGGGTATGTCTACATTGGAATAAAAGGTCAGAGGTTGGCCTGGATCAGCAGATTCAGGCTCACGGGGCTTGGGCTGCCTGGCTATAAAATCGCAGTGCAGAAACATTTGGACTCAGGCTGGAGCCCAAGTTTTGAGACCCTGCACGGTGGGAGGTTCCCAGAACCTGGGCTCCAGCCTGAGTCCTAATGTCTTCACTGAGATTTTATAGCCCTGTGAGCCCGAGTCAGCTGACCCAGGCCAGCCACGGCTGTGCCACAGGTCTTTTGTCGCAGTGTAGACATACCCTTGGGGTACATCTGCCCAGCATAAATACCCCGCAGAGGAGTGTCAGAGCTTGGGTCAACTCAGTGGGGTCACACTGCAGGGCTAAAAATAGCAGTGTAGACCTGGCTAGCCTAAGTGGGAACCCAAAGATCTCCACTGCTCCTTTTAGCCCTGCAGCATGAGTCCTGTGAGCCCAAGTCAGTTGATCTGGGCTCTGAGACTGGCTACTGCAGTTGTTTGGTTTTGGTTTTGCTTGTAGATGTGCCTATAGTGTCAGAGTTCACTGTACCTCTGGTGTAGCTTGCTACTTCTTTTACATATTACATTTCTTTGGTTTTAGAATAATCTCTGATGTAAAGGCTCAGAGATTATTTCTATTCAACTGGGAGTGTCTGGAGAGATCATCACAATACAAAACTCATTTTTGTTGAGTAAAACACTTCAGATTACATTTTGGCTTGAAATTCCTCAGGTTCAGTCTTGCCTCCATTTTTTTAAAAAAGTTAAAATGAACCAACTACATAAAAATTAAAGAGAAACTCCCACACAAGATCCAATGTTGGACGAAATTTTCTCCTCAGAGGGAGGTGAATGAAACTTACCAATTTCTGCGTCACATTTCCCATAAAAGAAAAAGAAATAAGTATCAGTTTTTGTGGTGTGTTACCCTCATCTTCTTTTATTTCCTTTTATCATTAATATGATAGTTAAGGCTGAAAGATTATTTCAGACTAAAGGATCTGGTGGTGTCTTCGGGTCTTAAACTCTAGTGTGTGACTCTATTGCTTATCAATTTTTCAAGTGAGTTTTTGGTGTGAACTGTATCCAATTTAGTCTTTCTCCACATTCTATAATGTTACATTAAAAAACAAACATGCACACACCCTAAAAAAGCAAGCAAGCAAAAACAGGTTTCATATTGCACTAAATTTTTAAAGCAAAGAACTCCATACCAATTAAAGAAACTACCATCTGAGGATCCAATTTTGTACAAAAATTTTCCTTTCAAAGGGGGATAGTGACACTTACCAATTTCTATATTTCGTTTCCCTAAACAATAAACAGAAATAAATATAAAAGTTTATTATGAGCTTCCCTTCCCTTATACATTATTTCACTGTATCATCAATATGAAAGTTAAGGCTGAGAGATTCTTTCGATTCAGCTTCCTCTTTTGTCTTATTTATCTTCCCCATCACTCCTCCAATAACATTTTGGCATGAAGTTTATCTAATTTAAACTGTCCCCAGATTTTTTAAAACTAGATTAACGTGCCCATACACACACACACACACACACGCAAGAACAAACATAAAATAAAACAAAAGAAACAAACAGGTCAATATACAACTGTGTAAGTGTATACAAAAACTGTAATTGTGGAAAAAGGGAAAACGAAACTTACCAACTTCTTCAGTAAGTTTCCCTTAAAAATACACAAATAAATATAAATTATTATTATGTCCTTTCTTCATCAAGTAGAGTTAAAATATGTACAGAATTCAGTAGGATCATAGAGGGATGTGTCTGAGTTATGTTGAAGTCGGCCAAAGACATTCTTTATGAATGAAATTCACCAAGGTTACGGACATGTGTGTCTGAGTCACGTGAAAGTTGCTATGATTTTTTCCCTAACCAAGGAACAAATGTGTTTATTAACAGACTTACCACCGGGGCATCTCTATGGGGCCCATCACTATATTGCCAATGCACTACATTTAATTAGCAAAAGAATTTTTTTAAGTACAAATATGAGAGGCTAGGCACTCCAGTTGTCTCAAGTGGAACCAGAGATGGACACCAATAGCCCCAGAGAACTGGGAGAGGGAGAGATGGAGGATCAAGCAGAATGCAGCTGTATCTGCTATGATCTGATTCTCTGGCTCAGTTCTATTGCTTGAGACTCTCCTCTCCATCCACCCTACATCAATAAAGTCCCATGCATTCTTCTCCCTTATATAGGACAAGACCAGCAGGTTACATGTCCTTATGATGTTAAATTCTTAAATTGCCGTTATTCAGTTATTAAACTAAAACCTGTATTTACAATCTCTCTCTCCCTCTAATATTTACCTTTCATTTTAAAGAGACAAACAGTGAAGCCAGTGAAACCAAACAAAACCACCAGGATCACACTCAGAGCCACCATCCAGGGATCCACCCTTGGGAAAAATGGATCTGAAAAGCAAAACACCAGGACTTGCCTTAGTATGGAAGCGGTCACTGAAATCAGATGTTCTTATTCTATATGAATCCGTAAATAGTCCCCAATATGATTCTGTCAAACAAGAGTGAAAACATGGCCCTCTCTACAGAGGTGCTGGAACAACTTGCATAGTGGGGGTGCTGAAAACCACTGAACCAAACTATAAACTCTGTACATGATGGAAACCACTTCAAGCCAGGGGGTGCAGCAGCACCACCTGCATCCCTAGTTCCAGAACTTATACCCATCTATGAACAGGAGCTGCTAACAGGGAGTTTCGCAAGGGAGTTCTCCAGGTGAAGGAGAAGCAAATACAGCACCCTTGGGATAAGTAACTGTCTTGTAGTGTGTATTTGTTTGTGTTTGGGGGTTACTTGCTGTGTGCTGAGCTTGTCTTTGTCAGTCTGTTTGGTAGGTTGGTTGTTTGAAGGACCGTGTGCTGTAGCTGGCAGTTGGAAGCTGTGAGCTTCAAAGGAAGGTCTGAAAGCTAGAAGCCTCTGGTAATTGGCTGAGCCTTAATCAGTGGGTGGGGCTATCACACAGGTCAGGGCTTTATAAAGCAGTGTGCAAGGGACCAGGGAGCTTTGCGACCAGGGGCTGCTAACAGGGAGTTTCGCAAGGGAATTGGGAAGGGAGCAAGGGTCCCTTCCCATTTTAATCTGTTTTCCTTTCTTCCCTTTAAAACCTATAAACTAGACTACATTCAAAACTTCTTGCTTTAAACAACCCTTTCATTAACTAGGAGACAATGCAGGCAGAAGCCCAGCAGCAGAGTGGGCGCTATCCAGTTTATTGTGCTGAGTGCAGCATGTATAATTACCTGCCCTGTGGGCAGGTGGCGTATGTATGCACTGGGTGCAAAGAGCTCCTGGCCCTCAAAGACCACGCACAGGCTTTGAAGTCCAGGGTGGTAGAACTGGAGGAGCTAAGGGAGGCAGAGAGGTATGTTGATGAGGCTTTCCGGGACACTGTAGAATTGTCGCATCTCCGGTCAGAGAGCCCCTGCGCTGCTGAGGAGGATGAAATGCTCAGGGAAGCAGAGCAGTCAACGGGAGCAGAAGGAAACCTTCCCATAGTTGGGACTCTCCTTCCAGATGGTATTAGGGTATCCTCTCGCACTGAGGTTCTCTCTCCAGGGGAGGGAACTCCAGTCACTAGGAAAAGGCAGGTGTTAGTAATGGGAGATTCGATCATTAGAAACGTAGATAGCTGGGTTTGTGATGACCGGGAGAACCGTATGGTGACTTGCCTGCCTTGTGCGAAGGTTGAAGATCTCTTGAGGCATCTAGACAGACTTATGTGTAGTGCTGGGGAGCAGCCTGTGGTCATGGTACATGTAGGTACCAATGACATAGGGAAGGGTAGGAGAGAGGTCCTGGAGGCCAAATTTAGACTGCGAGGGAAGAGACTGAAATTCAGGACCTCTATGGTGGCATTCTCAGAAATGCTTCCAGTTCCATGTGCAGGGCCAGGTAGCAGGCAGAGCTTCAGAGTCTCAATACATGGATGAGACGATGGTGTAGAGAGGAAGGATTTAAATTCATTAGGAACTGGGGAAACCTTTGGGATAGGGGGAGCCTATACAGGAGAGATGGGCTCCACCTAAACCAAAGTGGAACCAGACTGCTGGCACTAAACATTAAAAAGGTTGTAGAGCAGTTTTTAAACTAGGAGATGGGGGAAAGCCGACTGCTGCAAAGGAGCATGTAGACTGGACAGAGACTTCTCTTAGGGGAAAGTCTATTGATAGAGATTCTCTAGGTTAGAGTCAGGAGCAGAGGATGGAAGAGGATAAAGTAAGGGCCAGATCAGATGAGAAACATTCACATAAAAAAGTATCTGACTCATCAGAAAAGGGCAGACAAATAAACAGGGACAAGTTTTTAAAGTGCTTGTACACAAATGCTAGAAGTCTAAATAATAAGATGGGTGAACTAGAGCGCCTTGTGATAAAGGAGGATATTGATATAAAAGGCATCACAGAAACCTGATGGACTGAGAGAAATCAATGGGACACAATCATTCCGGGGTACAAAATATATCGGAAGGACAGAACAGGTTGTGCGGGGGGGAGTAGCACTATATGTGAAAGAAAATGTAGAATCAAATGAAGTAAAAACCTTAAGCGAATCCACATGTTCCACAGAATCGCTCTGGATAGAAATTTCATGCTCTAATAAGAATATAACATTAGGGACCTATTATCGACCACCTGACCAGGACAGTAATAGTGAGGATAAAATGCTAAGGGAAATTAGAGAGGCTATCAAAATTAAGAACTCAATAATAGTGGGGTATTTCAATTATCCCCATATTGACTGGGAACATGTCACTTCAGGACGAAATGCAGAGACAAAATTTCTCGATATTTTAAATGACTGCTTCATGGAGAAGCTGGTACGGGAACCCACAAGGGGAGAGGGCAAGAGGCAACTCTAGATTTAGTCCTGAGTGGAGCACAGGAGTTGGTCCAAGAGGTAACTATAACAGGACCGCTTGGAAATAGTGACCGTAATACAATAACATGCAACATCCCTGTGGCATTAATTTCCAAAGAGGGAACTATGCAAAAATGAGGGGGTTAGTTAAACAGAAGTTAAAAGGTACAGTGACTAAAGTGAAATCCCTGCAAGCTGCATGGGCGCTTTTTAAAGACACCATAATAGAGGCCCAACTTCAATGTATACCCCAAATTAAGAAACACAGTTAAAAGAACTAAAAAAGAGCCACTGTGGCTTAACAACCATGTCAAAGAAGCAATGAGAGATAAAAAGACTTCCTTTAAAAAGTGGAAGTCAGATCCTAGTGAGGTAAATAGAAAGGAGCATAAACACTGCCAAATTAAGTGCAAGAGTGTAATAAGAAAAGCCAAAGAGGAGTTTGAAGAACGGCTAGCCAAAAACTCCAAAGATAATAACAAAATGTTTTTTTAAGTACATCAGAAGCAGGAAGCCTGCTAAACAACCAGTGGGGCCCTTGATGATCGAGATACAAAAGGAGCGCTTAAAGACAATATAGTCATTGCGGAGAAACTAAATGGATTCTTTGCTTCAGTCTTCACAGCTGAGGATGTCAGGGAGATTCCCAAACCTGAGCCGGCTTCTGTAGGTGACAAATCTGAAGAACTGTCACAGATTGAAGTGTCACTAGAGGAGGTTTGGGAATTAATTGATAAACTTAACATTAGCAAGTCACCGGGACCAGATGGCATTCAGCCAAGAGTTCTGGAAGAACTCAAATGTGAAGTTGCGGAACTATTAACTAAGGTTTGTAACCTGTCCTTTAAATCGGCTTCGGTACCCAATGACTGGAAGTTAGCTAATGGAATGCCAATATTTAAAAAGGGCTCTAGAGGTGATCCTGGCAATTACAGACCGGTAAGTCTAAACATCAGTATCAGGCAAATTAGCCAAAATAATAGTAAAGAATAAAATTGTCAGACACATAGAAGAACATAAATTGTTGAGCAAAAGTCAACATGGTTTCTGTAAAGGGAAAATCGTGTCTTACTAATTGTAGCAGGGCGGATCCCTGCTCCGGCCCTGAAGGGGTTAAAAACAGCCCAGGGAAGGGGCCGGGGCTGGAGAAAGCAGCCTTGTAAGCTGGGCTGATTGGGGAAGTGGCTGCAGATGGGGTCACGCCCCAAACTGAGCCACAGGCCCTTATAAAAGGGCAGAGAAGCCAGGAGCCAAAAAATTCTCTCTCTGTGTTCAGAGGGAGAAGGGTCTGGCTGCTGCAAGGGACCAGACAAGGTACCTAGGGTGAAGCAGGGCTGGGGAAGGCAGTGGAGCCGGGGAGCTCCTGCCTGGAGAGCCCCAAGCTGTGGCCTAGGAGTAGGCCAGGAGGTACTGGAGTTGCAGGGTGCAACCCTGGGGTAGGTCAAGGCAGCAGGTCCAAACCCCTTTGCCGATGATGAGAGGCTAATACTGCAGTCTGCCCCAGGGCGTGGGGCTAGCTAATGACTGGGCAGCTGCCAAGACCCTGAGGCAAAGTGGGGATAGAGGGGGGTTCCCTGGGGAGGGGAAACCCTAAAGAGGAAGGGGATACTGCCAGGGGGCAGCACCCCATGTAAAAGGGGCACCGGGGTCCAGGGGGGGACATGGGGCCAGAAGCCGGCAGGCAGATCACCGGCCTGCAGAGGGCACTCCGTGCTGGAAGTTTGAGCTAACTCCCAAAGTGACCAGCAGGAGGCATCGCAGGGGTGAGTCCCGCCCGGTTACACGAATCTATTAGAGTTCTTTCAAGGGGGTCAACAAACATGTGGACAAGGGGGATCCAGTGGACATAGTGTACTTAGATTTCCAGAAAGCCTTTGACAAGGTCCTCACCAAAGGCTCTTACGTAAATTAAGCTGTCATGGGATAAAAGGGAAGGTCCTTTCATGGATTGAGAACTGGTTAAAAGACAGGGAACAAAAGGTAGGAATTAATGGTAAATCCTCAGAATGGAAGGGTCAGTCCTAGGACCAATCCTATTCAACTTATTCATAAATGATCTGGAGAAAGGGGTAAACAGTGAGATGGCAAAGTTTGCAGATGATACTAAACTGCTCAAGATAGTTAAGTCCAAAGCAGATTGTGAAGAACTTCAAAAAGATCTCACAAAACTAAGTTTTTGGGCAACAAAATGGCAGATGAAATTTAATGCAGATAAATGTAAAGTAATGCACATTGGAAAAAATAACCCCAACTATACATACAATATGATGGGGGCTAATTTAGCTACAATGAGTCAGGAAAAAATCTTGGAGTTATCATGGATAGTCCACGCAGTGCGCAGAGGAAGTCAAAAAAGCAAACAACATGTGAGGAATCATTAAAAAGGGCATAGAGAATAAGACTGAGAATATATTGCCCTTGTATAAATTGATAGTACGCCCACATCTCGAATACTTTGTACAGATGTGGTTTCCTCCTCTCAGAAAAGATATACTCGCACTAGAAAAGGTTCAGAGAAGGACAACTAAAATGATTAGGGGTTTGGAGAGGGTCCCATATGAGGAGAGATTAAAGAGGCTAGGACTCTTTAGCTTGGAAAAGAGGAGACTAAGTGGGGATATGATAGAGGTATATAAAATCATGAGTGATGTGGAGAAAGTGGATAAGGAAAAGTTATTTACTTATTCCCATAATACAAGAATTAGGGGTCACCAAATGAAATTAATAGGCAGCAGGTTTAAAACAAATAAAAGGAAATTCTTCTTCACGCAGCGCACAGTCAACTTGTGGAACTCCTTCCCTGAGGAGGTTGTGAAGGCTAGGACTATAACAGCTTTTAAAAGAGAACTGGATAAATTCATGAAGGTTAAGTCCATTAATGGCTATTAGCCAGGATGGATAAGGAATGGTGTCCCTAGACTCTGTTTGTCAGAGGGTGGAAATGGATGGCAGAAGAGAGATCACTTGATCATTGCCTGTTAGGTTCACTCCCTCTGGGGCACCTGGCATTGGGCACTGTCAGGAGGCAGGATACTGAGCTAGATGGACCTTTTGTCTGACTCAGTAAGGCCGTTCTTATGTTATGTTACGATACAAAAAAGACCAGAAACAGATTTTAAAAATGGCACCAACCACCACAGCTTCAATACGGATTTATCCTTGAATAAACAGGCCTGACTGGATTCACTGCTATCCAGAGGGTCAGAGAGTTCAAGTGCAAGTTCTGTGCTCATAAAACCCCACTGACTTCAATAGAGTTATGCCAGCAAAGAATTTGGCTCTCGGTGTTCAGAAACATTCAGAAATTGCCAGATTAATTAGCGTATTTTTATAAAATTCACTATTCACTAATTATATCATAATTACAATTCCTCCAAGCATTTGTGCAACAAATTAATTAATCTTCTTTTCTGTCCTTGTGTTCACAGGGATTCAATTATCTAATTAGGGTAAAATTTTCAAATGTGCTGAACACCTTCTCTGCACATGGCTTGTGCACTGAATTAGTGAAACTTGTGCAACTGTTTCACATGGCCATTCTTAAATTGATTCAATAGTTGACTTCAAAAGAGAGTTGCACCAATTTAACTAAATTGATGCATAAAACCTTAAATTGTAAATTAGCTTAATAGTATCATATCTCCATTTAGCTTAAGTCAGTGGGGAATTGACGAGCTAAATCAATACACGGCACTCTGCAACTTATATAAGAGTGTTCAGAAAAGCAGGTTGCATTAATTAATTAAATAGCTAATCAGTGCAACTTTTTGTGCGTAGACAAGGTCAAAGTGAGTCTCTTAGTGGATCCAGACCAAAATGACTTAAGAAGCACAAGTCTATCTGAACATCAAAAGAAACAACAACAGGAGTTAGATGACATTTCACACAACAAATAATAAACAATGAGTTGGTGAAGTAGAAAGATCACAAACAAGCCACACTATAAAAATTACCACATTCAAAACACGAAGGTGAATGTAAGGTTGCAGGTGCACACTGTGTCTGAGGGTTGAGTGCCTATTTCCTCTCAAAAACACGAGAAGGTTTTTTTGTTTTGTTTGTTAGAATCTCAGAAAAGTCAGATTAAAGATTGAATTTATGTGCAACCTAAACCTTTGATAATCTGAATACTCACAATTAAGGTAATCAAATTCCTTGAACTTTGACCCTGTAAAGACACCAGCCTCCCATCTCTTTTTTTTGTATGCAGATTATGAAATATTCACCAGAGATGCTTCAGTTCTTTGTTTCCTACGTTGTGTTTTGTTTCTGGCGGAGGTGAGTTCAGTGTGGGATTTGGATGGTTACTCACCTGCTATATAAACTGCTGATTCCTTTTCTTGATTGAGAACGGTGTTCCTGATGCAACAGGACAAGTTTTGGTTAGAATGTTTTTTCACAACAATCGCAGTTTCTGTTTCAAACAGGTTGTTATCCCCTAGGGATGTTGTTTCAGAGAGTGATGGTAAATGTCGCCCACTGAGATCTTTCCATAGCACCTTGGGCTCTGGGTACCAACCAGATGATCGACAAACCACCCGGATCCCTCCATCCTGATGACCCTCAACAGAGATGAGAGGAGCAGAGCCCAGACCTAAGGGGAGATACATAAATGTGTTAATTCCATGAAATAATTTCTAAAGCAGAAGGGATGAGGGACAGTTTGTGAATCCCTTACTCACACTAGAAAGCACTAATTCATGTGGGTTATCAGTAGAAGCTATAACTGATACTGGAATTTCTGAAATCCTAATGCTCACAGACACACAAAAAGGTGAACAAATGTTTAAAATGTCATTGAGTCAGTGGGAAATATTGTTATTTCAACACAGGAGCAACCCAGTACTAAGCACCTTCGGAGATATGACCACTTCATTTAGATAAGTGGTTTTCAACCTGTGTGTCTAAGGGATTCACAAAAGGTTGTCATTACCATAGACCAGTGGTTTTCAACCTGTGGTCTGTGGATCCCTGGGGATCCCTTCTGGAGTCAATCAAGACTTTCTTTTGGGCAAAAAGTACCTTGACCATCCTGAAAATGTTTTTAATCAATGCTGGGAAAGTTTTCAGCATATTTTCCCCAGTATGAAAGTACCTGTTTGCTGAAATTTAGATACACTGTGTTATTGTAAAACAATTTGCAAGCAGGGAGTCACAGTTACTGTAATAGGAAAGAACAAAGCCAGTGGAACAAACAAAGATAAAACTAACACAAGCCACTGACCTGCCACTTGCAGTTCCAATATGGTTTCTTTGTAAAAAGTATCGTCTTCAACAAAGCAGTGGTATTGTCCTTCATCAGAACGTCTGATATTGAGAATCCTCAAGGGAACACTCCCATCTGTGAGTCCGGCTTTCAAAAGCTCTGTCCTTCCTCGATACTCTGGCATCTGCCCTACATACTGATCCTTCCCATCACGGTACAGGTGCACAATGGATACAAACTGAGATCGGAACCATCTCACCTCCATGTTTGCAGCGCTTATCGGGGGCGAAAGGCGACAGGGTAACACAGCTTCCTGACCCACGATGGCAGTGATAGGGTCCTGGTGCCCAATCACAGTGAATTTTGCTGGAAAATGCACCAGAACAACAACAACAAAAGCAGCTCAGAGGAAAGAGCAAATTTGATATGAAGGACACATCCAATCGGTTCCATTTCAGACAAACTTTCCAAAAAGTTCAGCTAAAGGCAGACACTCGACATGGAAAATTTCAGCCTGAATGTTTAAGAGAGAGCAGCGCTCATGGGCAGCAAGACTGGGGCTCTGTTATAAGAACACTCAGCCTCGGTGTATGGCACAGGCACACAGCACTGAGATGGGGCGTGGAGCTGATAACAGGCAAGTTTGGAGCATGGCCCAGGCACAGAGCATGGGACAGAGTGAGGAGGTGAGAATTGGTAGGTTCAGCACATGGCACACGCATGCACTGCTGACACAGGGTGGGAAACTGATGATGGGTGTGTTCAGTCCATGGCACAGTCACACATCAGAGAACTGAGAATGGACATGCTCAGTGTATAGCTGAGACAAGCATACTATTCAACAGCCCATTTTTGTAAGTGCTCTCAAATTGACACGCTTACTGACATTGCCATGAAATTTGCTGGGCCTCAGCAGGAATAAGGGTTGGGTTAGTGGGCCATATTTGGTGTTCTTTCACCAAGGTTTTCCTGAGACAGCCCTATTGATAGAGCCAATTGTTGGACAATTATGGTTCAATATGTCATATGATCAAGAGACCAAATAACTAAACTTAGCCAAAATTATTGGCTAAAGACAAAATAGCACACTATGAAAAGGAGACATATGTACCCTCCTTCTGGGAAGCAATTCTTATCTGGCAACATGAGCACATTACACAGAAGGTGGTCTCAAAAATTCACCCCCCTGAAATGCACTTATGTTTATACCATAGCTATTCACAAGTGAGAAAGCACTTTATACATCACCTAAGATCCAACCCACCAGTTCCTTTACTTGTTGTTCTGTACCTTCCTTATCTCTGTTTTGGATACCACTTTCCAAATCAGGTGGGTATAGAGGTACATCCCAATCAGGTGGGTATAGGGGTACATCCCAATCAGGGCTAGGACACACATTTCATAGGCTTCCCATTTTCTATTGTGAATGCTTACGTCAGGTTTGTAAAGCGTTGTGGGATATTAGATATTGGTGAATAGAATTGTAGGAAGAACATAATACATCCAGTTAACTTCCTAACACTCTCACACTCCCTCTCTTTCTCTCTAATGTATATTATAGGACTATTGTGCACATAATATCTAGTAATATGGTGTATACTACACCTAATATATATGTATTAGCGAACAGGCCCAATTAAAAATGTCAAATGACATCAATACAGTTTGGTTCTTTTTATGTTTTTGTGCACATTAGTCTCAGACAATGTCTCTGATCTTTTTTACATCTGAAACCCACTAAGTTACTTGTTTATTTATTATTGAACACTTCAATAAGTGTCCACCCAATGCTTTGGGGATCTTTGACAATCTTTTAAAAATACTTGTGTGAAGAAACAGGCCTGGGCACTATCCCAGGAGCAAATAAAATAACCCAGCAGCAGCAACGCAATCAGGGCAAAAACTGACTAATGAAGGTGCTGATCTTTCTGTGTGGTTAAGTTTACACACTGTGAGTAGTTACACTGACTTTGAGTGGAGCATGTTGTTAAGATACTTCAGGGGGCTGAATATATCCTCTAAGAAACAGCAGACACAGGGCAGATTCCTACCTGATTCCGTCTTGTGAACATAAAAAGTAAGGAAGAAAACAATAAAACCAGGCAGAGGGGAGCTGGCTCTGGAGCTGTGGCAGAATGAGAGAATCTTCATCTTCACTGTTACTTGATCTAGGCAACGGGAAGAAGGACGAAAAAAACCTTCTTATCGTGAGTATAACACTGAATAACCCTAAATCATTAAAGTCAAACATTAAAGACACACACAAAAAAAGGAACAAATGCAGTGTGTGTGTGTCAGAGACAAAATGATTCAGTTCCAAAAGCAGAGTTATTAAGTAACAGGGACCACAAAGAAAGATGCTTCCCAAAAACTTGGATTTAAAAAAGGTTGTAACTTGCTTTTCAAAATAGAAATATGTTTGCCTCAAGCCTGGTCTACACTACGCATTTAAATCCATTTAAACAGCGTTAAATCAATTTAACGCGTACCCGTCCACACTACAATGCTCTTTATATCGATATAAAGAGCACTTTATATCGATTTCTGTACTCCTCCCAGACGAGAGGAGTAGCGCTAAAATCGATATAAACATATCAGATTAGGGTTAGCGTGGACGGAAATCGACGTTATTGGCCTCCGGGCGGTATCCCACAGTGCACCACTGACCGCTCTGGACAGCAATCTGAACTCGGATGCAGCGGGCAGGTAAACAGGAAAAGCCCCGCGAACTTTTGAATTACATTTCCTGTTTGCCCAGCGTGGAGCTCTGATCAGCACGGGTGGTGATGCAGTCCCAAATCCAAAAAGAGCTCCAGCATGGACCGTACGGGTGATACTGGATCTGATCGCTGTATGGGGAGACAAATCTGTTCTATCAAAGCTCCGTTACAGAACATGAAATGCCAAAGCATTCGAAAAAAATCTCCAGGCTACACAGTGCTGCGTGACAAGCGTAACGGGAAGCCAGATACTCAAATGGACGCTCATGAAGGGAGGGAGTACTGAGGACTCCAGCTATCCCACAGTCCACAGCAGTCTCTGAAAAATATTTGCATTCTTGGCTGAGCTCCCAAAATCTGTAGGTTCAAACACATTGTCCAGCATGGTTCAGGGTATAGCTCCTCAGTTTCTTCCCCCGCCCATGTGAAAGAAAAGGGAAAGAAATCATTTCTCGACTTCTTTCAATGTCACCCTGTATGCTGCTGGTAGACGCGATGCTGCAGCAGTGAAGAGCAGTATCCGCTCCTCTCCCCTCCCCGGTGGTAGATGGTGCAATATGACCGATATCCATCGTCGCCATCAGCCCGTGAGTGCTCCTGGCTGGCCTTAGGTGAGGCTGGCCGGGGGCGCCTGGGTAAAAATGGGAATGACTCCCAGTTATTCCCAGTAGATGGTACAGAATGGCTGGTAACCGTCTTCCTCATAGCAACTGGGTGCTGAGCTTCAATCAGCCCCCTCCCTTTCCTGTGTAAAGAAAAGATTCTGTACTGCCTGGACTGTCATAGCCCCGGGAGGCTGCCTCCCCCTCATTTTATCTCACTAACAAGTCTCTGTTTCTTATTCCTGCATTCTTTATAACTTCATGACACAATTGGGGGGGGGGGGGGGCGGGACACTGCCACAGTAGCCCAGGAAGGTTGGGGGAGGAGGGAAGCAACGGATGGGGTTGTTGCAGGGGCACCCCCTGTGAATACTGATACGGAGCAGCTGTGCTCTGATACACTGGTCCTCTAGTACACTTGCCCCTTATTCTAGGCAGGGCTGACTCTATTTTTAGAAACCATAAAGGAGGGATTGACTCGGGGAGTCATTCCCAATTTTGCTTTTGCGCCCCCGGCTGATCTCAGCCAGGGGCACTCATGATAGCAGTGGACAGTACAGAGGGGGAGAGATAACCGTCATCTCACTGCCAGTTTACTCTGGCAGTAGACGGTACAGAACGACTGGTAACCATCTCTGCTATCATGCAAAAGCAAATGAATGCTGCTGTGTAGCACTGGAGTATCGCCTCTGTCCGCGGCATCCAGTACACATACGGTGCCAGAAAAAAAAAAAAAAAGCTGAACGGACTCCATGGTTGCCGTGCTATGGCGTCTGCCAGGGCAATCCAGGGAAAAACGGCGCGAAAGGATTGTCAGCTGTTCTTTTCCCGGAGGAAGGAATGACTGACGACATTTACCCAGAACCATCCGCGACAATGATTCAACCCAGAATTCCAAGGGGCAGGGGAGACTGCGGGAACTATGGGATAGCTACGGAATAGCTACCCACAATGCAACGCTTCAGAAATCAACGCTAGCCTCGGACCATGGACGTACACCGCCGAATTACTGTGCCTAGTGTGGCTGCGTGAAATCGAATTTATAATATCAGTTTTATTAAACCGATTTTAGCTAATTCGATATTATCGCGTAGTGTAGACGTGGCCTCAGTCTTTAATGAGGAGCTTAGGGATAATGGAAGGATGACAAATGGGAATGAGGATATGGAGGAAGATATTACCACTTCCGAGGTAGAAGCCAAACTCGAACAGCTTAATGGGACAAAATCAGAGGGCCCAGATAATCTTCATCCAAGAATATTAAAGGAATTGGCACATGAAATTGCAAGCCCATTAGCAAGAATTTTTAATGAATCAGTCAACTCAGGGGTTGTACTGTATGACTGGAGAATTGCTAACATAGTTCCTATTTTTAAGAAAGGGGGAAAAAAGTGATCCGAGTAACTATAGGCCTGTTAGTTTGACATCTGTAGTATGTAAGATCTTGGAAAAAATTTTGAAGGAGAAAGTAATTAAGGACATTGAGGTCAATGGTAATTGGGACAAAATACAATATGGTTTTACAAAAGGTAGATTGTGCCAAACCAACCTGATCTTCTTTGAGGAGGTAACAGATTTTTTCGACAAAGGAAACACAGTGATCTAATTTACCTCGATTTCAGTAAGGCATTTGACACTGTTCCACATGGGGAATTATTAGTTAAATTGGAAAAGATGGGGATCAATATGAAAACTGAAAGGTGAATAAGGAACTGGTTAAAGGGGAGACTACAACGGGTCGTACTGAAAGGTGAACTGTCAGGCTGGAAGGAGGTTACTAGTGAAGTTCCTCAGGGATCAGTTTTGGGACCAATTTTATTTAACCTTTTTATTACTGACCTTGGCACAAAAAGCGGGAATGTGCTAATAAAATTTGCGGATGACACAAAGCTCGGAGGTATTGCTAACACAGAGAAGGACCAGGATATCATACAGGAAGATCTGGATGACCTTGTAAACTGGACTAACAGTAATAGGATGAAATGTAATAATGAAAAGTGCAAGGTCATGCATTTAGGGATTAATAACAAGAATTTTAGTTATAAATTGGGGATACATCAGTTGGAAGTAACAGAGGAGGAGAAAGACCTCTGAGTACTGGTTGATCATAGGATGACTATGAGCTGCCAATGTGATATGGCCGTTAAAAAAGCTAATGCAGTTTTAGGATGCATCAGGCGAGGTATTTCCAGCAAAGATAAGGAAGTGTTAGTACCATAACCATAAGGCACTAGTGAGATCTCATCTGGAATACTGTGTGCAGTTCTGGTCTCCCATGTTTAAGAAGGATGAATTCAAACTGGAACAGGTTCAGAGATGGGCTACTAGGATGATCCGAGGAATGGAAAAACTGTCTTATGAAAGGAGACTCAAAGAGCTTGGCTCGTTTAGCCTAACCAAAAGAAGGTTGAGGGGGAATATGCTTGCTCTTTATAAATATATCAGAGGGATTAATATTAGGGAGGGAGAGGACTTATTTAAGCTTAGTACCAATGTGGACACAAGAACAAATGGGTATAAACTGGACACTAGGAAGTTTAGACTTGAAATTAAACAAAGGTTTCTAACCATTAGAGGAGTGAGGTTCTGGAACAGCCTTCCAAGGGGAGTAGTGGGGGAAAAAGACATATCTGGCTTTAAGATTAAGCTTGATAAATTTATGGAAGGGATGGTATGATGGGATAGCCTAATTTTGGCAACTAATTTGGTAACTGATCTTTGATTATCAGCAGGTAAGTATGCCCAATGGTCTGTGATGGGATGTTAGATGAGATGGGATCAGAGTTACTACAGAGAATTCTTTCCTGGGTGCTGGCTGGTGAGTCCTGCCCACATGCTCAGGGTTTAACTGATCACCATATTTGGGGTCAGGAAGGAATTTTCCTCCAGGGCAGATTGGCAGAGGCCCTGGAGGTTTTTCGCCTTCCTCTGGAGCATGGGACATGGGTCTCTTGCTGGAGGATTCTCTGCAGCTTGAGGTCTTCAAACCACAATTTGAGGACTTCAATAACTCAGACATAGGTTAGGGGTTTGTTATAGAAGTGGATGGGTGAGATTCTGTGCCCTGCGTTATGCAAAAGGTCAGACTAGATGATCAAAATGGTCTGTTCTTACCTTAAAGTCTGAGTCTATGAGTTGCGGGGGGGGCGGTAGTTACGGTGGGGGGGGTCTTGGGAAAGGGTGGTCAGGGGACAAGGAGCGGGGGGGGTGTTTGATGGATTGCACGTTCTGAGGGGGGCCCTTGATACAATTTTGCAACCCCGATGTGCGGAGCCAGCTTTAGGAAGTGCAAGGCCCGATTTGAACAGCTTTGACAGGGCCCCGGCAGCGATGACTTAAAAAAAAACACGTACAAAAACACGTGGGGCTTACTCACCAGGCAGCACGTCAAGTCTTCAGCGGCACTTTGGCAGCAGGTCCTTCACTCGCTACGGCTCTTCAGCAGCACTGAAGGACCCAATGCCGAAGTGCTGCTGAAGACCCGGAGCGAATGAAGGATCTGCTGCCGAAGACCCAGTAGGGAACCAGTTGTTAAGATTTTAGCAGCTCATCACTGGTGCATGGGGTGGAGAGGGTGTACAGACAAGGGACAGGGCATGGAGAAAAACCACAGAGACAGAGAGAAGGAGAAAGTGAGGAGGAAGGAGAAGCCAGGAGATTGTATCTCTGGAGGGAAGGCCTGAGGGAGGGGTGTTCGGATGCAGCATTTTAATGAGACCTTTGCAAACACAAGGGAAAGCAGCAGCGAAGGGATTGCAGAGGGCAAGCGGGACTACTCACTCAGTCTCCCCTGTGGGGTCCTGTGGCATTGGGTAGCAGGGCCCAGGAAATAACAATTCTGTGTGGTTAAGAGATTTTTCCAACTACTCCCAAATCCTTTTGTGCCATGGGTGCAAGCTTAGAGCTTAAACTGTGAAATGCATGGACTTCCTCAATACATATCTCTTGTGCAGTGCCTCAAGCAGTTTTGCATTGTATTACCCAGATGAAAAGCCCAGCAGAGAATGCTTGCAACTTTCCCAGCTTTTTCAGCAGTGTTTGAGGCCTTTAAATCACTCAGGCTGCATCTTCCAAATAAAATGCATTAATAATACAGCTCAGGCAAGCAGGCTGGGTGCTGTGCAGGCTGCCCGGGCCGTCTGATAGTACTTCCCACTGAAGGCCACTCTTCTATGCTTTTTTTGCTGTTGGACAGAGGCCCAGACTTCCTCCCATCTAACTCCCCTTGCAACCTGACTGCCCCAGCCCCTCTCTCCACCCCCAGAAAGTTCCCCCCCCAACCATCCAACCCTCCCTCTGCTCCCTGACTGCCACCCGGGATTCCCCTCACCACCAGGCAGCTTCAGCCCCTGGCTGACTCTGGAGCCCAAACTAAACATGCTGCCAGCACACAGCCCCTTCCCTGCAGTGTGCTGAGGCAGCGCGAAGGGCGGAGTCTGGCTTCTGGAGGTCCAATGGGAGTGGCTCAAGCAGGCCGCAGCTGCCAATCAGCAGTGCCGCATTCTGCAGGGGGGAAGAATCCTGGACCTTTCTACCTTATTACAAATTCCTACTAAGGCTCCACTTTGGGGGAATGTGCTCAGTGGGGAAGCGGTGGCCCCTCGTTTCCCCCTAGCAATGCTCCTGCTTGTGGGGGCCCCTGCAAGACCCGAGGCAAACTGCCCCACTTGCCCCTCCCTCTGGGCAGCCCTGGCGGTAACACTGCTATAACTGAGAAACTGGTACAGTCGACTAGTCCTGCTGCTATAGATGGGAATGACGAAGAAGAGTTTTATGCAGTAATGACCCAGCCTCTTGGAAGTACCTAGATATAAAGAAAAGAGATCTTATTGTATTGAAGGGTCCACCACATAAGCCCAAAAACTTTCCTCATGATTCTTTTGGCAGGAAATTGCCAATAACAGTTTTTTCTAAACATCTGAGTAATGGCGAATGTATTGAAAGAGACTGAATGGTGTGGAGTAAAGATGCTGCAGCAATATTTTGTTTTCCCTACAGTCTCTACAGAACTGAAACTCAAACTAACCAATTACATCATTCAAAATTTGTCCAGGGTGGAATTGCTGATAATTGGAAAAAGATTTACATGGAAATCAAGAGTCATGAAGAAAACGCTTTACATTTGAGCAATTACATTAAGTAGAAGGAATTATTTCAGACACTCAGTGTTAAAAGAGGCATTGATGCAGCATTACAGCATAGTATTAAACAGGAGGAGCAAAAATGGCGTAAAATATTAACTGCCGTTGTTGATGTAATTCTTTGCTAGGAAAAGAATAATCTGCCATTTTGTGGTAGCCATTCTACTGTTGATTATGATGACTGTGGGCTTTTCTTGTCAACACTGAGGTTTGTGGGTTGGTACAATACTGAGGTGAAACAACATTAGAGATGGTAGCTCAACGCAGAGAGTGTGGTCAAAGAATGCAGGTTCACTACCTGTCATGGCGTAGCCAGAATAAGTTCTTGAAACTGTGTGGGGAGAAAGTTTTAAACTCTGTTCTTGAAGAGGTAAGAAAAGCCTGCTATTTCAGCATTGTTGTTGATGGTACACCTGATGTTTCACATACAGAGCAGTTAGTTTTTATTCTCAGATATGTGATGCAAAAAAATGGAAATTGGGATGCGCATGAAAGATTTGTTAAACTAGTAGATTTTGAAAAGATGACTGGTGCAGATATAGCAGAACAGATAAAGAGGTTTTTAAAAGAATGTGACCTAGAACTATCTTGGTGCAGAGGGCAGGGATATGACAATGCCTCTAACATGTCAGGAAAATTTCAGGGAGTAAAGTCAAGAATTTTGGAAGAAAATGCCCAAGCCTATTTTTCTCCATGCAACACTCACACACTGAACTTCTGTTGCACCCATGCTATGGAAACCAGTGTAGAGGTAAAAACATATTTCGTAAATGTTCAGAAAATCTATAAAGTATTTGCTCTTAGCCCTGCAAGATGGAAAATTTTGCAGACCACTGTGAATATATCTCTTCATTCTGTATCTAAAACTAGGCAGAGTGCAAGGGTTGATGCTGTTTGCCTCCTAATTAAAAGTCATACAGACATGCTGGAAAGTTTAATTAAAATTGAAGAGGAGCTTCATTTACCTCCCAAAATCCAGGCAGATGTGGACTGCTTAATTAAGTGGCTTAAGTCATTTGAATTTGTACTTCTTACAACAATATGGTTTAAAGTGCTTCAGTGTATTGATAAGAACAAGGTCCTACAAAGCGCCAAATTAACAATGGAAGAGGGAGCTAAACACGTGAGCAACTTAATCAAGGAAATTCAAACAATGAAAGATTCTTGGCCAATTTTTTTTTTTAAGCCAAACAAGTTGCTTCAAGTCTCAGCATTGACCCAAAAATGAAAAGTGACTCAAGGATCTGGAAGAACAAGCGATTCTTTGATGACACAGGGCATGAAGACTATACATTTGACTCTCCCGATATTCAGTTCAAAGTACAGGTGTTCTTCCTGACAATGGATTTGCTTCTATCAGAGCTAGGAGGTCTTGGCGAAAGACTGGCTGAAGTCTCAAATTTATTTTCACCCATTTTGTCTCCACCAGATAAAGTGGATGAATCTTCTATAGAAAATTTTGTTGACACTTTGGTCACATCGTATCCAAAAGACCTCCAGAGAGAAGATCTTAAAGAGGAACTTAGAATCTTTTACAAAATAAAAAAAGAATCCAACTTAAGAGCTGATGGACATATAACCTCTGCACTTACACTTCTTAATGCTCTCTCCAAAAAAGGGTTAGAAAATGTTTCCACAGATTTGTATTTCTTCAGGACTACTAACAGTGTTGCCAGAGTTGGTAGCATCAAGAGAGCATCCATTTAGTAACCTAACGTTGATTAAAAATCGTTTGCGTTCAGCCATCGGGGAAGAAAGGCTGAACCATTTGCTCACTTTGAGCATAGAATATGAAATAGCCAAAGACATAAGTTTTGATGATATTATTAATGAGTTCGCCAAAATGAAAGTGAGGAAAAAAATTTGCAGCTGTATAATGTTCAGAACAATTTGAAAAAAATATTGCATAAGTAGCATTATGCAATTGCAAATGTATACATACCATTAAAGCATTTAATGTTTTTAAATGTATTTCGTATATTTTCAAATTACTAAAAAATAATTTTTGAATGTATTTCACTGGTTATTTTTTTACACTTCCAAATACATGTTATAGTATTGCAACTTTTTTTTTTTTTAATGGAAGGGGCCCACGAAATTGCTTAACCCCAGGCCCCCTGAATCCTCTGGGCGGCCCTGATTTAAGTAGTCACAACATAATGTTAAAGATCATTTCATGCTCAATGCCCTGTTAAGACCTCTGCAGTCACAGATAATATCTGTCTTCTTGGGGAACCAGGGCATAGTATGCAGTCAATCTGACTCATGAAAGGACACCCCCCTCCCCCGCTTGAACCAAAACTGATCAGAGAAAAAAAACTTGCATAGAGCAGTGAATGGTAGTGTGAGACACACCTCGATCCCTGGTGACAGGCAACTCCCCTATCCTCATCTGCATTAAAGATGGGACAACCAGACATCACATTAGCATATAGAATGGGGAAAAAAAAAAAAAGAACTGCACAGAACTCCAGGACCAAAAAAGCAGGGAACAACGGCATCATGGGAGATCTGTGCTCCAGATGTTAATGAACCTATGCTGCACACACCCAGCTCAGCAGTTAGACCAATTCTAGTAGTGAATCCCTTATTGATATCCAAAATACTGAAGCAGCCCAATTTCATTGTCAGCCCTGTGAAGGAACATAAGCCATAGTCAGAAGTGATCAGCTCCTATTGTCTAGCCTAAAGAAATTCCTTGAGTCATCAGTTTACCCATAAACAAATCTAGTGTTCTCCCTTGAACCACTGTATTGTCTCTACAAAACCATCTCCTCACGCTCCATTAAGTGTTCTGATGTGTAGACCAAAACTCTGCCTCAGTTCCACTGGAATTTCATCTACTCCTGACTCTGATCCAGGACTCTGAGCTACCACCATCACCTGGAAGCCTCATGAGTTCAAGCTTCCTAGAGATCCCTCATTTTCCCTCTCTATTTCCTTTTCTACCTCAGGTATTAACCTTTAATACTGTAAAGTATTTTGTTTAGGCTCTCCTTGAGTAGTTATCACTATTAGTCCATAAATAACTTTACTCTTGTGTTTGTATCTTCCACATTTATTCAGCAGCAATGCTTCTTTTACCTAAGCTACAAATCCCTGTAGCTCCCCAAAATACTCTGAGGTTTGCTCATGAAGTGGGTTACTACCAGTACAATTGTTATGTAAGAGTAGGGATAGGGACATGCTAAATCTGCGACACATATGGGTGTCAGCTTGAAAGTGCTGTTTGACTCATTCCATTAGGCACAGGAGCACATAAATGTGGGCAGCTTGAGAGTGCTGCTTCACACAGCCAATGGAGTACAGAGACCTATAAGAGGATCAGTTTGACAGTGCTGATTGACTCAGTCCTCTCAGGCTTGCTCTGTTAGTGTGTGTTTATCTGATTCTGTGGATGGAGGAACCCATACCTAGGGAGCCTAGGTTCTACAGGGTAGCTCCATTGGGAGGGGACTTGCAGAAGGGAGAAGCAGAGTTCCATATGAAAACACAAGTCACACATGCAGCACATTGATAGAATTACAACCCCTCCCTCCAGAAGAGTAACTCTAATAAATGAGCGTACCCCAAAACAGGATGGAGTTGTTGAGGTCACTAAGCATTATTCTAAGTAATTTTATAAGGTAAAGGCTATAAGAATATGGAGTTTTCCCTTAGGCCTCTCATGAGCAAAAGTCCCTCCATGTTAAACTCTAATCGACCTAGCAGGCCAATAAATAAACAAAAGGCCAGGTGTCCGCAGCCTTATCTGTTATAAGGCCACTCGAACTGGTATGGGAAAAGAAATAATTAAGCCTGCATACTTCTGCCACAAGGGAGTGAAATAAAACACCTCTGGACAGGACAAGATAGTGGTTCAAAGGAGAGGGCCTAACGAACTAGACTTGTAGTCGCCAATTTTGAGTTTAACAGTTTAATGACTCTGATTGATGTAATTGCTATAGGGGGAGAAGGGGGAGGGGGGAAAGGGACGGCTTAGCTAAAGGTAAAGTATAAAAAAGGTAACCTGCTTGTATTAACTGGTGCTGGATTTGAGGCAGGACAAGTCTCCCAGCACCACTTTGAGATCTCAAATAAACTTTGCTGCTTTCTCCCACTCGGTGTGTTTATTGGAGCTGAAGCACTCCGGGCACGGACCACTGTTGTTGCCTCAGCAGTCTATCTGCCCACAACAGTTTTGGCGTCCCTGGGTGGGCGCTTGAGGCTAAAATCTGCCTTGCCCGGACCCCTCTCGGCGGCCGACGGATCGCAGCGATGCCCGACGCCCAGCGCGCACCGGTGACTTCATCGGGGGCCTCGGCGAAGACGCGGTTTGATCGACCCCGGAGGGCACAACGGTGCAACGCGCTCTGATAGTGGAGAAACAGCTGTGGGCGACGGTGCAGAACCGGACCCTTGGATAAGGGCAGGCGGCGACGGTGCAGAACCGGTCCCTCTGATAAGGTAGGAACAATCCAGTTGTCTGGACTTTTTTTCCCTGTTGGTATCTGGGGACGCCCAGTGCCACCCTAGGATATGGGGCAGGGACAGAGTACAGTCAGGGCACGGTGTACACCCTTAGAATGCATTCTAGCTAATTGGGAAGTGTTTGGATCAGATCCACTAACTAAAAGCAAACTAAAAAGATTCTGTACAGTAGACTGGCCTCTTTATCTACTGGAAGGTCAGGAGAAATGGCCTCCGGAAGGATCACTTAATTACAGCACGATCCTTCAGTTATCTCTGTTTTGTCAGCGTACGGGTAAATGGAATGAACTTATGTATGCACAGCTGTTTAGGTTGTTAAGAGAGAGATCAGATCTTTTGCAAAAGTGTAATCTGACTCCGGCAGGTCCGGTAGCTGTTACTGGTATTCCCCAGAACTCCCCTTCAATTGTAATGACAGATCCGGTGTCCCCTTCGGCTGTTACACCCCCACCGTATAATGAGAAGGTGCCTAGAGCCCCAGGAAAGGCCCCCCCGGTGGGACTCTATCCGTTGGTCACAAGTACCAGGATAGCACGCATGGCAGATGAAGATAACCGGGCTACTATCCTGCAAGTTTATAACCACATCCCTTTTAACCCTGTGGAATTGGAAGCCTTTAAAACACAGGCTGGGGAATTTTCAACCAACCCAAACCGGTTTATCTCAGTTTTTGAGGGGTGCCTGGCTAGCCACAGGCCTGACTGGAATGACTGTCAAGTCCTTCTAAGAACCCTGTTGTCTGAGGTGGAGTGGAATCAGGTTATATCTAAGGCAAGGGAGGAAGCACAGCTAAGGCATGAGCAAAACCTATTGAACCCCCATCCTGATGTGGCGGTCCCTCGGGCTGATCCTAGGTGGGATCCTAATGACCCCCTGCACTTCACCCTCCTCACTTCCTATAAGGAATTGCTTTTACATGGTCTCCGGCATTCAGTGGTTAGACACAATAACTGGGCTAAGCCCTATGAAATTGTGCAGGAGCCAAAGGAAAGTCCGGTTGCCTTTTTGCAGCGTATTCGGGATACAATCAGGCAACATACTAATGCAAACCCCGATGATCAGGCAACTGAGGCAATTATTAAGGGCATCTTTACTAGCCGTGCAGCCCCTGATATTAAAAGGAAGTTACAGAAAAAGGAGGACTTAATGGGCATGACCATGGCACAAATTCTGGAAACTGCAAATAAGACTTACAGCCTTAGAGAGGCAGAAAAGGAAAAGAGACAAGTTAAAATGATGGTTGCAGCAGTACAGGCTGGTGGCAAGAAAAGGTTTCAGGAAGGCGGCAGGGGCAAGGGAATGAGAGGCCGTGGGCGTGGACGCCCTGGTTCGCAGGAACGGCGTCTGGGTCGCAACCAGTGTGCTATATGCCGAAAGGAGGGACACTGGAAAAATGAGTGCCCCGAAAGGGAAGGTACCCCTATGATGGCAGCAGAAAATCAAGACTAGGGGTGTCAGGGGAGACGGACCATCCTGCCCCCGGAACCCCGAGTAAAAATGCGGGTGGGAAACTCAGATATAGACTTTCTAATAGACTCTGGAGCAGCACGAACAGCTGTAAACCAACCCCTTCAGCTGCCAGTGGCAGATTCTCTCACAGTAGTGGGTGCTACAGGAAAAGGAGCTAAGTGTCCAGTGTATGCCCCAGCGGAATGCGCCTTGGGAAACAGAACCATCTGTCACAAGCTGGTCTACCTCCCTGATTGCCCAACACCCCTGCTAGGACGGGATCTGCTTTGTCGCTTAGGGGCCACCCTGCATTTCACCCAAGATGAAATCACCCTCACCTTACCTCCCGAGAATGCCTGGGTAATGGCTCTTGCAGTTAACCCGTCAGCTATGCAAGCCCCAGAGTGGAGCCAGTGGGAGGACCGGGTGTACCCCCTCGTTTGGGCATCAGGGGTACCGGGAAGGGCCACCCATCAAACCCCCATTGAGGTACAGCTCCTGCCAGGGAAGGGTCCGGTGCGAATCAAGCAGTATCCAATCAAGAGGGAAGCCAGAGAGGGTCTGCAGGGAACTATAGACCGATTTCTACAGTGTGGTGTGCTCCGAGAATGTCAGTCAGCCTGGAACACCCCCATCCTGCCCGTGCAGAAACCTGATGGCACGTACCGGTTAGTGCAGGACCTGAGGGCGGTAAATGAACGAGTTAAAACTCTGCACCCCCTGGTCCCAAACCCCTATACATTGTTGGCTTCTGTGGGGGGACAGTACACCCATTTTTCAGTGCTTGATTTGAAAGACGCTTTCTTCACAATTCCAGTTGATACTGCATCTCAGGAGATTTTCTCCTTCGAGTGGGAGGACAGAAAAAGGGTTAAAAAGCAGCTTTGCTGGACAGTGCTAGCCCAGGGGTTTAAAAACTCCCCCACCCTTTTCGGTCAAGCCTTGGCTAAAGATTTGGAGGAGTGGAACAATGAGGACCAAGTTCTCCTCTTGCAATATGTAGATGACCTGTTAATTGCTGCTGTGGGTCTCACCCCGTGCCTTAAAGCAACTGTGAGCCTTTTAAACTTTGTTGGACTCCGGGGATATCGGGTTGCAAGAAGTAAAGCTCAAATTGCTCTCACAGAAGTGCAGTACTTAGGATTTCACCTAAGGCAGGGAGAGCGTCAGCTTTCTAACGAGAGAAAGGAAGCTATCTGTCAAGTGCCTGTCCCAAACAATCGTAAACGGCTCAGGGCATTTCTGGGAATGGCAGGCTTCTGCAGAATATGGATCCCTGAGTTTGGACTGTGGGCGAAACCGCTGTACGAGTGTGTTAAGGGAGCAGATCACGACCCCTTTCACTGGTCCCCAGAAGCTGACAGGCCATTTAAAATTCTAAAGAGGAAACTGATGGAAGCCCCAGCCCTGGGTCTGCCAGATCTCTCCAAACCGTTTCAGCTGTATGTGCATGAAAGGAAAGGAGTGGCTCTGGGAGTGCTTACTCAGTTGCTAGGCACCTGGAAACGTCCTGTGGCTTACTTTTCTAAACAACTGGATCAGGTTGCCAAAGGGTGGCCAGCATGTTTACGGGTGGTAGCTGCAACTGCTCTAGTACTTGAGGAAGCTGAAAAGCTAACTTTGGGAGGGACTGTGCAGGTGTACACGCCGCACATGGTGCAAGCCCTACTGGATGCTAAGGGTGGTCTCTGGCTCACACAGGCTCGAGTGGCTCGGTATCAGGCTAAGCTTCTGGAAAACCCTGAAGTCACTCTGCAGGCTTGCCCCTCCCTTAACCCAGCCACCCTGTTGCCAGAAACAGAGGAACAGGAACATGACTGTTTAGATGTCATAGATGCCCAATACTCCAGCCGCCCAGACTTAAAAGATCAGCCACTCCCAAATGCAGATTATGAGTGGTATACCGATGGCAGTAGCATGGTTACAAACGGACAAAGGAGGGCAGGCTATGCTGTTGTAACTCTCCACGAGACAGTGGAAGCAGAGAGTTTGCCTGTCGGGACATCAGCCCAACTGGCTGAGTTAGTAGCCTTAACCCGCGCGCTTGAACTGTCAAAAGGAAAAAGAGTTAACATCTTTACTGATTCCAGATATGCCTTTGGAGTGCTGCACGCTCATGCAGGTCTCTGGAAGCAGAGGGGAATGCTGACAGCCCAAGGATCTCCGGTGAAGCATGGGACGCAGATTCTCCGGCTTCTAGAAGCAGTGCAGCTCCCCTCGGCAGTAGCAGTGATACACTGCAAGGCTCATCAGAAAGAAGACCATGATGTCAACAGAGGCAATGCCAGAGCAGATAGGGAAGCCAAGCGAGCTGCTACCCTGGAACTACTGGAAACTGAGGATGCCCAGATGCATGCCCTCATCCCATCAGTAGGGGAACTCCCAGCCCCTCAGTACTCACATGAGGAAAGGAACCTGGCCAACACACTTGGGCTCCAGGAAAAGGAGGGATGGCTTCACTCCACAGAAGGAAAAATCCTCCTACCAAAGAGCCTAATGTGACCAGTGCTGCAAAGACTACATCAATTCACTCATGCTGGCAGAGTGTCTCTAACCCAGCTCGTGAATAAGTATTTCATGACCTCTGGACTCAGGCCTGTGGTCTCCCAGATACAGGCCGAATGTTTAATCTGCCAAAAGAACAACCCCAGACCAGGACTTTCAGTGCCACCTGCTACCCTGGAACCCACCCCAGGTCCAGGAATGGTTTGGCAAATAGACTTTACTGAGTTCCCTCGGACTCAAGGGTACAGATACCTCCTCGTCTTAGTGGACCGATTCAGCGGATGGCCCGAAGCTTTCCCATGCAGAAACAATACTGCCAGGACAGTGGCTTTGAAGTTTGTCAAGGAAATCATTCCTCGATTCGGACTTCCCCAGTGGATGGAATCTGACAATGGACCACACTTCACATCGAAAATCATTCAGAATATCTCAGATGTCTTACAGATCACCTGGAAGCTCCACACTCCATGGCGACCGCAGGCCAGTGGAGTGGTGGAACGCACCAATCAGACACTCAAGCGACATCTCTCAAAGGTCTGCCAGGAGGCATCTCTTCGGTGGCCTGATGCTTTGCCCCTTGTTTTACTCCGTGTCCGTGCTCTCCCTAAGGGTAGATTAGGACTTAGTCCCTTCGAGATTATGTTTGGAAGGGCATGGCCTATGAATGGTACGCCGGTTCTGTTAGGAGAGTGGGAAGTGGGGTGTGGTTTCTTGTCCCAGTACATGTGCTCTGTCTGCTGTTCTCTGTTCTCTTCACAGGTACACCAAAGACTTGCAGCCTCTCCCGCTGGATGAGCCTATCCACTCCCTGCAGCCAGGTGACTCCGTCCTCGTTCGCACCTGGAAGGACGAGCCTCTCCAAGAGAAGTGGAAGGGACCCCACACCGTCCTGCTGACCTCCCACACGGCAGCCAAGGTTGAGGGACACAAGAACTGGATCCACCACTCCAGACTGAAGAAAGTGCCTGTTCCTGAGCAGTGGACCGTCCAGCCAGCACCAGAGACTGCCAACGACGATCTGGGACTTAAACTCTTGTTTAAAAGACATAAGGGCTAAGCCTCGCCCTCACCGGTTTCTTAGGCCCTTATATGGGTGGAAGCCCTTTAGTGTGGTCTCACATCCCTCCTGTTTGTCAACCACACTATTGCTCTCTTCACCAGCGGTGGGTGGTGCACATAGTGGTACACACAGCACACAGGGGCCCCAGCCCAAGGGTTCATGGGTTCTTATCACCCTGCTTACCCCCTGTGGGTCCCACCTGGGTACAGGTTCGTGGGCAGCCCCGCTACTATTTCCACCCTGACAGTGTGGAATAGTAAATGCAGTGTTTCCCCTTTGGGCGCCCCAACTCCCTTCCCCAGGAAAACTCTGAAATCTGGTTACGTTTGTTTTCAGAGGGCCGGCCTAACTTGTTGACCTGGTCCCTCCTGTTCTTGATTTGCATGCTATTGGTAGTTGTTATATTATGGATATTTAAAGAATTGTAGTTGTTAGACTCTAAGGTCACTTGCTTGATATAGGTCCAAGTCCAAGGTCTACCAAGATGTTACTTTTTACATTAGGGGCACTTCTTTTGTTGGTCCCCGCCTCCTTAGCAGCCCATGCGGGGTGGAGAAAAAGTCCCACTAACCTGGAAACAAACACCTATGAGGCCTTAAAGATTTCCTTTGCCCAGGAGTTTAATTTTTCTAACTGCTGGATATGCTCCCAAATCCCATACCACGCGGCAGGATTGCCATGGAGAGCGGTTCCCCAGAATTGGTCGGATATTTGCCAGGTATGGCTGAGCATTAATGGCTCTCAATATCCCCCACCTATCCCAAAGATCGCCCCTGGATGGCCTACCCGAGCTGCAAACTGTTCCAAGGAAGCCCAGTTTAGCCTCACTAATTATCCTTGGGAGCCCATCTGGAATGGCGAGGTTATCCCTCAGCCCATCAGGCTTCGTGCCGTTCCCCCTGGCCTCCTCTGTTGTGCTCAAAATAGGACGGCCAACCACACATGGTTTGCAGGTAACAGCACCTGTCAATATTATTTGACCCCGACTGCTAACGTGTCCATTCCGGTTTATAACAGCTCTGGACAGGATTCTGGGGAGGGATTTATGTATTGGACCTCTGCAAAGGCTGCACAGATGGCTCGGGGAGATAATGGCTTATTGGGCAATGGCCTGCTCTATTACATATGTGGCCAGAATGCCTATAAGTGGCTCCCTCATGGGTGGTATGGAAGCTGTTACCAGGGATTCCTTACCCCTCCGCTGCGGGTCCTGGCCCAAGCCCCGTATGGCCGCCCCAGGCAGCGCAGGTCTCTGTATGCCACCCCAGAGCCCATTAGCGAGGGAGACAGGCTTGGTATGGTCCTCCTCCCATCATATGGGGTGGGACGACTGGCCCAGCTTTATCGAAGGCTTTCTGTGTTTCTTACCAAGTTTGCCAATGATACCCTGGCTATAGAAAAAGGCATCAGCTCTGAGCTTTATCAGCTCCGGTTACTATCCCTGCAAAACCGCCAGGCCCTAGATTATGTTCTGGCTTCACAGGGCGGAGTATGTGCTCTTATTGGAAGTGAATGCTGTACTTATGTTCCAGAAAATGCAGAGGACATTAACAAACACATCCTGTCAGCTGAACAAGCTTTAAAGGAGTGGAAGGCCCAGGAAAGGGAACCTGTCACTTTTGACTTCCTCTGGAATTGGTTGCCCAACCTGGGAGGAATAGGAGGGGGCCTTGTGCGTCTCCTCTTCACAGGGGTAATACTGTGTATAGTCACCCTTATTCTAATAGCTTGTATTAAGATGCTTCTCCGCAAGCTCTGTAACCCCCGCTCCCCAAAACTCCCAATGTACCCTCTTATTGAAAGCCCCAGCTCCATAGCATTTAGTAAAATCTTGTCCGCAGAGTATGAGAAAACTCAGCCAAAAGATTGTTGAGTATTCTCAAAGGAGGGAATTGTTGAGGTCACTAAGCATTATTCTAAGTAATTTTATAAGGTAAAGGCTATAAGAATATGGAGTTTTCCCTTAGGCCTCTCATGAGCAAAAGTCCCTCCATGTTAAACTCTAATCGACCTAGCAGGCCAATAAATAAACAAAAGGCCAGGTGTCCGCAGCCTTATCTGTTATAAGGCCACTCGAACTGGTATGGGAAAAGAAATAATTAAGCCTGCATACTTCTGCCACAAGGGAGTGAAATAAAACACCTCTGGACAGGACAAGATAGTGGTTCAAAGGAGAGGGCCTAACGAACTAGACTTGTAGTCGCCAATTTTGAGTTTAACAGTTTAATGACTCTGATTGATGTAATTGCTATAGGGGGAGAAGGGGGAGGGGGGAAAGGGACGGCTTAGCTAAAGGTAAAGTATAAAAAAGGTAACCTGCTTGTATTAACTGGTGCTGGATTTGAGGCAGGACAAGTCTCCCAGCACCACTTTGAGATCTCAAATAAACTTTGCTGCTTTCTCCCACTCGGTGTGTTTATTGGAGCTGAAGCACTCCGGGCACGGACCACTGTTGTTGCCTCAGCAGTCTATCTGCCCACAACAGAGTTGCTGATTGACTCCAAGGGGCTCCTGGGGCTGGACTCCCCTCATCGGGCTAGAATGTACCCCTGGGCTCTCTGGACCTGGTCCTCCCTTACTGGGGGAAAATAAGAGGTGGCATCTCCCAAACATCACCCGCTTGTGGCACTGGAAGGAGGCAGCACTGGCGATAAATGGTGCTGAGCTGTAATTCTCCCTCTCCGCTCTCACAGGGGGAACAAAATAATTAACAGTGTTGATATTTAAATGATCAGTTCTCCACTCTGAAGGAGACACACTCACCTAGACTGGCCTGCAGCTCTTGTGATTTAAACCTCACTGATTGATAACACCCACCCTGGTGTAAAAAGTCCCCTTAGTTCAGCAGTGGAAGCTGAGTGTGAAAAAACATTCAGAAACTCAGAGAAAAGTTTCCCACATTAGGTATCTTTCAAGACTTGATATTCTGATTCTGTCACCACACTGCCAGATCATTAATTTTGTGATAGCATTTCCTATACAATGAAGGCTTTACAGAGCTGAATGATGTGTCACACCTGTGCCAGGTAACATTCAGTGAAATCAGCCTGTAATTAAAACCCAAAGTTATTACCCATTAAACTTGATAGCAATTGCCTACCTTGTACTCCTGGGCAGTCTCCTTTATGGGAATCACCCTGTGATCTCTGTGATCCCGGGACAGATGGCAAACCACACAGACAGAAGTTTGATCCTCTTCACAGAACAGTTTCAGAGTCTCCTGGTGTTCCCCGCACACCCTCTCCTCTCCTGCTCCCTTTGCTGCCTGTAAACTCAGCCTTTTGACCATTTCTACAACATTTGCCAGCTTCCTGTTCGGCCTGAGGTTTCCCTGTTGCCCAGTTTCTCTGCACTGAGGGCAGGAGGCGGCTGTATCGGATCCCTCCCAGCACTGGGCGATGCAGGCTCGGCAGAAATTGTGCCCACAGTCTATAGTCACTGGGTCCTTAAAATACTCCAGACAGATGGGGCACGTAGCTTCCTCTTGGAGACTTTCCAGGGTTGTCTGTGGCCATGGCTCCCTCTGGGCAGTGTAACAGGGTTAGTTTCGCTTTCCCGAACTCAGAAATATGCCCCGCCTGCATCAGCAGCAATTGGCTGTTTCCCTTCTTAGAACTGACTCAGGCTGTTTGCTGAGCTGGAGCCAGATCACCCGAAATGTTCCAGCCCTGGGGGCTTTGGTGAGAAATGTCCCAATAAGGCTCTGATCCTGCAATCAGCCCCCTCTGCTGGTGTGTGGGGACTGGGACTCCGTTCTGACCCCCGCCCCTCGTCTGATCAGCTGTTGCTTCCTACCCCATCCCCCACTCAATGACTCTGGATTTCAGCTCCCCCCCTCCACCTTCCTCATTCTGTCTCCATCCAGGCCAGGGGCGCGAGGGGGAAGGTGTGAACTAGCTGGTGATTTTTGCTGCTGCTGCTTTAGTTCCCCAGCCAGGCGGGGCTGTAGCGGAACCCAGCGATCCCTGGGGGGCAGGAACATCCCTGCACTGGCTCACCCAGCAAACTGCCCCTCCCCGCCAGCTCCGGGCCCTGCGCCGGGGACTGGTACTTCCAGAGGAATTTGCTTTGCTTTGATTTTCCGCTACTTTGGTACTTTCGGCTTTGAAGCATGTGGAAGGCCCACGCATGGGGGCTCGGCCCCGACAATTCAGCTACAAATGGCACAAAACTTCCCATGAAGGATCGGGTCCCAAACCCTCCGGCTCCGTGACCCTGAGCCTCGGTGAGTGACAGGGGCTGGGGGCGAACACTGACGCGGGGGGGGCGGTGAAACAGCTGGAGGGCAACATCCGGGATGGGGGGAGGAGCTGGAGTTAAGCCCAGGCAGAGGGTGAGAGAGGGTAAAACCTGGCACAGGCAGGGCAGAGGGGGGAACCGTTACCCCGGTGGTCTGAGACCCTACCAGTGTTTGGCAAAAAATAGGGATGGGACATAGGCGTGTGCAGCACATTTCATTAGGGTGTGTGCACCCAGGGAATTTTTTTTTAAAAGGCGAACATCATAAAGGTTGGGGTGCAGGAGGGGGTGTAGGAAGGGGTGCATGCCCCTCCCGGGGCCTGATATTTTCTTCATCTCATCTGATCACCCTAGGCTCAGGGCAAGGGATTGAGGTACAGGAGGGTTGCAGGGTGCAGGCAGGAGGCTCAGGGCAGGGAGTTGGGGTGCATGGGGGTGCAAGGTGCAGCGGGGGCTCAGGGCAGGGAGTTGGGGTGCATGGGGGTGCAAGGTGCAGTGGGGGCTCAGGGCAGGGAGTTGGGGTGCAGGCTGCAACAGAGGGCTCAGGGCAGGGAGTTGGGGTGCAGGACGGGTGTGGAGTGCAGGCAGGGGGCTCGGGGCAGGGGGTTGGGTTGTGAAGTGCAGGCAGGGGGCTCAGGGCAGAGAGTTGGGATGCAGGAGGGGTATGGAGTCTGGCAGGGCGTTGGGGTGCGAGGTGCAGGCAGGGGGCTCAGGGCAGGGAGTTGGGGGGGGTGTAGGAGGGGTTCGGGCTCCGGCCTGGCACCACTTACCTGCAGCAGCACGTGCGCCGCTTGCCCTGTCCTGACACCACGTTGCCCAACACATCCCTGTGCAGCCCTTGGGGGGGCTCATAGGGCTCCGTGCACTGCCCTTGCCACGCCTGCAAGTACCTCCCCTGAAGTTCCCATTGGCCGCAGTTCCCCGTTCCCGGCCAGTGGGAGCTGTGGGGGGTGGTGCTTGGAGCAATGCATGGAGCCCTCTGCCCCCCGGGGCCCCAGGGACGTGGTGCTGTGCCAGCCGCTTCTGAGAGTGGCGCGGGGCCTGTGGCATCACAGGGGGCAAATGCTGAGGGCAGGATCCAAAGCCCTAAGAGGCTGTATCCGGCCCACGGGCATTAAGGTGTGCCTGGGCACACCCGGTACATCCTGTGTGCACGCCCATGTTGGGGGGGGTGAGCAGAGGGGCTTTTTTATTTCCCCTCCCACAGACAGCACCTCTCAGCATGGCTTCCCAAGGCTGGGTTCTTAAAGGCACAGGCACCCCACTGCCTAGTCACTGCAGCTCCTCTTTGATGTAACCCACCAGGGTGCTGCAGCAGGAGACTTAATTTAGTGAAACCAAGCCTTTCTTACACCCCCCCAGGGGGCTGTACACTCCCCCTGAATTTCCCAAATACCCCCCAGTAGTCAACTAGTTACAACAGCGTTGCCAATTTTGTCACTGGTTGGAAATTTGAGTTGAAATTGGAACATTAATACATACTTTAAAAGCATATACAGGGTATGATAAAATACTTGTACCTGAAAAGTATGAACAAAGACGAGCTTCCTCACCCAGCTGTTGTTTTTTCTGACAGTGTTGGCACATTGGTTTTGACAATGTTGGCCAACCTTATAATTTAAAATTATGATTTGTGAGCAAGGTCTGAATGAGCTCCCCCTGACAGCTAATGGTGAGTCAGGGGAAGGCTTCAGGACCAGATTGTATTTATATGAACTCACCTACTCTGCCTTTGCCATCGGACAAAGCTGTATTGTCCAAGTGATCAATTTTGGCTGGTGTTGGGAGTTTCTGTAATAAAAATGTTTAGTATATTATAATTGATTTTTAAATAAGTACATAAGAATGGCCATATTGGGTCAGACCAATAGTCCATCTAGCCCAGTAGTCTGTCTTCCAACAGCAGCCAATGCGAAGTGCTTCAGAGGGAATTAACAGAACAGGGAAATTATTGAGTGATCCTTCCCCTGTCGTCCACTCCCAGCTTCGGGCAAAGAGAGTCTCTCAGAGCGTGGTGTTGCATCCCTGCGAAGCCTGGCTAATAGCCACAGATGGACATACCCTCCATGAACTTATCTAGTTCTTTTTTGGCTCCTGTTCTAGTTTTGGCCTTCACAACAGCCTCAGCAAAAAGTTCCACAGGTTGACTGTATGTTGTGTGAAGTACTTCCTTTTTTTCAAAAAAAAAAAGAAACAACTTGCTGCCTATTAATGTCACTGTGTGACCCCTAGTTCTTGTGTTATGTGAGGGAGCTTTTCACTTTCTCTGCACCAGTCAAGATTTTATAGACCTCTATCATATCCCCCCGTTAGTAGTCTCTTGTCCAAGCCAGAAAGTCTTCCAGTCTTTTTAATCTCTCTTCATATAGAAGCTGTTCTATACCCCTAATCATTTTAATTGCCTTTCTCTGTACCTTTTCCAACTCCAATATATCTTTTTTGAGATGGGGTGACCAGGACTGCACGCAGTATTCAAGATGTGAGCATTCCATGGAGGAGCTTGGTTTGCCAGACCGAACAGCAAAGCCAATGCTGACAAACTATGTGAAAAGGCTGCAAAACACCAATCTGCTGGACTGCATCAACCTGCAGAAAGCCTTATAAGCCAGTCATTGTCAAAGCCAATTTTAGAAGTACTTACTGAGGCTATTAAGAATGCTGGAGACACAACACAGTTTCTGTGAACAAACATGGCTGTCACATCATAGTTTCTCTTTAAGCAAGAGATACCACATGCACAAACCAGGGGCCAGTGTTAAGTGCATTGTCATTTGTTAATCCAGAAGTTGGAGACTGGTTCCAACCAAGACCAGCAAACGTTCACTATCTTTCTGCAATAAACTCAGCTGACTGGTTAGAAGCATGCAGTGCAACAGTGACAGACTCAGCAGTTGAAAAAGTGAAGCACACTCTGTGCATTCAGAAACCTTTCTCAGTCAGGGCAACAGGACAAGTGCATTGCTGCCTGTGCCTGCCTGCTGAGTTGATGAACTGTGATGGTCAGAGATTGCACCAACATAGAAGTATGTTGAAGGTGAACCCTAAGGAAGTTAGGAGTTTAAATTATCCTCCATATGTCCTGCATCCCACTAACATGAATCCAGGCAGCGTCGTTTGGAAGCTGAACACTTTATGCTTCCATCCCACACTACTGTCAAGTTTTAGCAAATTAGGGCAAATCAGGACATAAGAACAACCATATATATCAGTAACTGCTAATGGTAACAGTTCACTATCTGTCCCTGCTACAGGTACAAAATTCCTACGGATAGCAGTTTCTCATGCCATAGGCTGTGTGAAACTGCTATCTGTAGGAATTAGCTACATCAGATAGCACTGCTACAGGTAGCACATTACTATAGATAGCGGTTTCACACAGCCAATAGTGTAAGAAACTGCTCTCTGTAGGAATTAGCTATATAATGTAGTAGTTTTTAGCAAATTAGGACAAAATAGCAGATAAGAACAACCTTATGTTCTTGGTGGTGATATGGGACTTCAACTACCCAAACATCTGTTGGGAAAATAACACAGCAGGGCACAGATTATCCAACAAGATCTTGGAATGTATTGGAGACAATTTTTTATTTCAGAAGGTGGAGAAAGCTACTAGGGGAGAGGCTGTTCTAGATTTGATTTTTGACAAATAGGGGCAGGTTGAGAATTTGAAAGTGGAAGGCAGCTTTCGTGGAAGTGATCATGAAATGATAAGAGTTCGTGATTCTAAGGAACGGTAGGAGGGAGAACAGCAAAATAAAGACAATGGATTTCAGGACGGCAGACTTTAGCAAACTCAGGGAGTTGGTAGGAGAGATCCCATTGGAAGCAAGTCTAAGGGGGAAAGCAACTGAGGACAATTGGCAATTTTTCAAAGAGACATTATAAAGGGCATGAGCAAACTATACCACTGCGTAGGAAAGATAGGATGTATGGCAAGAAACCACCCTGGCTTAACTAGGAGATCTTCAATTATCTAAAAGTCAAGAAAGAGTCCTACAAAAAGTGGAAACTAGGTCAAATTACAGAGGATGAATATAAAGAAATAACACAAATATGTAAGGACAAAGTTAGAAAGACCAAGGCACAAAACGAGATCAAACTAGGTAGAGACACAAAAGGTAACAAGAAAACATTTTACAAATACATTAGAAGGAAGAAGAAGACCAAGGACAGGGTACGCCCCTTACTCAGTGGGGGGGTGGGGAACAATAACAGAAAATGTCGAAATGGCAGAGGTGCTTAATGACTTCTTTATTTCGGTTTTCACTAAGAAGGTTGGTGGTGATTGGGCATCTAACATAGTGAATGCCAGGGGAAATGAGGCAGGGTCAGAAGAGGCTAAAATAGGGAAAAAACAAGTTAAAAATTACTTAGACAAATCCGATGTCTTCAAGTCACTAGGGCCTGATGAAATGTGTCCTAGAACACTCAAGGACCTGACTGAGGAGATATGTGAGCCATTAGCAGTTATCTCTGAAGAGTCATGGAAGGCAGGAAAGATTCCAGAAGACTGGAAAAAAACAATTATAGTGCCAATCTATACAAAGGGAAATAAGGAAAACTCAGGGAATTACAGACCAGTCAGCTTAACTTCTGTACCCGGAAAGATAATGGAGCAAATAATTAACCAATCAATTTGCAAATGTCTAAAGAAAATAAGGTGATAAGTAACAGTCTCTTACCAGCTTTCCCCATTACTTTGGGGTATGTTCATTTATTAGGGTTACTATTCTGGGGGGGAGGGGGAGGGTCTGTATTTCTATCAATGTAGCGCTTTTGTTTTTATACAGACGGACAGACACACACACACACTTTTGTATAGTGCGTCTGAGAGGACAAGGTTAATCAGCACTCCCAAGCTGACCCCTTATATGTCCCTGGACTCAGCAGATAAGTGTGTCTGACTCTGAATATAAACTTTGCATTTGAACTATATATTCATAATTATATGTGATATATTTTTCCTCTCCTTTCATTGTAATTTAACGGCGGACTAGTGTGGTTATTTGATTTAAGAATTTATTTCTTTGCTCTTATATTTTATTCAAGGAAACTGGACTTGATCCTGCTCTCCGTGCATTCAAGGGGAGATTTGCTATGAATTAATTTATTGTATATCTGACAGGTTGGATCATAGAAACCCCCTTGGAGTTGCCAGCTGATGTGCCAAGACTACTTCTGCCCTTCCTTTCCTACCTTTGCAGCTTGGGACTTCAGTGCCCTGCCTGGTTTGAGCCAGACCCGCTAGCCTGCTGCAAACCCAGGCCCAGGTCTGAACCACGTCCACTAACATCTGTAGGCTTAATTGAAAGCAGCTTAAGAAGTGTTCCTGTCTTTAACACTTAGTTGCCCAACTCTCAGTTTGGTCCAAACCCCAAATAAATGTGTTTAGGTAAACTACTAAATTGTTTGCCCTTGATAACACTGATAGAGGGAGATGCACAGCTGTTTGCCCCTCCTCCCAGTATTAATACATATGCTGGGTTAATTTAATAAAATCACTTTTTACTTATTAATACAGAAAGTAGGATTTAAGTGGTCCCAAGTAATAGCAGACAGAACAAAGTGAATCACCAAGCAAAATAAAAGAAAACAGAAGTCTAAGCCTAATAGAGTAAGAAAACTGAATACAGATAAAACCTCATCCTCAGAGGAATTCCAATAAACTTCCTTTTACAGACTAATCTCCTAGTATGGGTTCTGCAGTCGCTCACACCCCCTGCAGCTACTGTCCTTTGTTCCATTTCTTTCAGGTATCCTTGCGGTTGGAGATGCTCTCTCTTGAGCCAGCTGAAGACAAAAGACAAAACTCCCAGGGGTTTAAACAGACTTTCTCTTGTGAGTGGAGATTCCCTCCTCGCTCCTATGCAAAGTCCAACTCCAAGATGGAGTTTTGGAGTCACCTGGGTAAGACACCTGTCCATGCATGACTCAGTTTTTACAGGCAGCATCCATTGCCCACATGCAATCTTGAATGTCTCCAGAAAGACTTCTTATGTGGATTGGAGCCTTCCAAGATCCATTGTTCATTAAGTGTTTCTTGATTGGGCACTTAATTTGCACATTTCTTTTTTAAGAAGCTGACCAAATGCTTCACTAAGGCTACTTAAAAATCAAGCAAGTACACAGCCAATATTCATAACTTTGAATACAAAAATGATACATGCATACAAATAAGATTAATAGATTCAGTAGATCATAACCTTTACAGGGATATGTTACATGGCATATGTAGCATAAAACACATTCCAATTATATATACATTCATAAGCATATTTCCATAATGCCTTATGAGGTGCACCGTCACAGTATATTTCTGTTTTGTAAAGTAAGTTACAAACTCTTGGAAATTCAAGCTTATCGGAATAGTCTTTCTCCGTGGTCCCTTTTACTCTGTTTATGAGCCTGACTCATTTTGCCTCTGATATGTTGAAAGAAATGAAATGGGTAAAAAAGCCCTCCAAGAATCAATCAATCAATCTCTCTCTCTCTCTCTCTCTCTCTGTTTCTCATTCCTTAAAAGTTGTTCTCCATTGGTAGAATTACTACCAACTTTTACACTGATCTGACTTTTTTTTTTTTTTTAATGTGGTTTTGCAGGAATAGGACAAAATCAGACTCATAAAGAAAACACAGTTTGAATTTTAATTGAATGGCTGTTCTAACTCCATAATATGAAAGAGTTCACTTAACAATGTATTTACTCTTTTTTATTTAATTTGTCCTCTTTAATGTTTGACTTTAATGATTTAATGTTGGTCAGTGTTATGCTCACTATGATAAGATCTTTTCCTCCTTCTTCCTGTTGTCTAGATCAAGTTACAGCGAAGATGGAGGTTCTCTCATTCTGCCACAGCGCCAGAGCCAGCTCCTCTCTCCCTAGTTTTATTGTTTTCTTCCTTATTTGTTATGTTCACAAGATGGAATCAGGTAGGAGTCTGCCCTGTGACCGCTGTTTCTCAGAGAAATTATTTAGGCCCCTGAAGTGTCTTAACAACATGCTTTGCTCAAAATCAATGGAACTCACAATGTGTAAACTTACCCACACAGCAAGAGCAGCACTTTCATTATTCAATTTTTGCCCTGATTGCGTTGCTGCTGCTGGGTTATTTTATTTGCTGGGATAGTGCCCAGGCCTGTTTCTTCACACAAGTATTTTTAAAAGATTGTCAAAGATACCCAAAGCATTGGGTGGACACTTACTGAAGTGTTTAATAATAACAATAATAAATACAATAAAATAACTTAGTGGGTTTCAGTTGTGAAAAAAGATCAGAGCCATAGTCTGAGACTAATGTGCACAAAAACATAAAAAGAACTAGAATATATGTGCACAAAAACATAAAAAGAACTAGAATATATTGATGTTGTGACACTTTAAATTGGGCCTGTTAGCTAATACATATATGTTAGGTGTAGTATACGCCATATTATTAGGGATTATGTGCGTGGTAGTCCTATAATATACATGAGAGAGAGAGTTGGGATGTTAAGTAAACTGAATGTATGATGCTCTTCCCCCAATTCTGTTCACCAGTATCTAATATCCCATAACACTTTACAAATCTGACATCAGCGTTCGCAATAGAAAATAGGAAGCGTGTCTAAGCCATGAAAGGTGTGTCCTAGCACTGGTTGGGATGTACCGCTACACTCACCTGGTTTGGAATGTGGTCTCCAAAACAGGGTTAAGGAAGGTACTGAACAAGAAGTTAAGAAACTGGTGGATTGGATTTTAGGTGATGTATAAAGTGCTTTTTCGCTTGTAAACCACTATGGTATAAGTGGGTTTGAGGTGTCTTTTTCAAGCACACCTTCTGTGTAAGGTGAACACTGTGCATGGTAGGAATTGCTTCCCAGGAGGAGGATACGGATGTTTCTTTTTCGTAGTGCACTGTTCTGTCTTTAGGCGGCAATTTTCGTTACGTTTGATTATTTGGTCTCTTGATCATATGACGTATTTAACCATAATAGTCCAACAATTGGCTATAGCAATAGGGCTGTCTCAAGAGAACCTTGGTGAAAGAACACCAAATGTAGGCCACCAACCCTTATTCCTGCTGAGGCCCAGCAAATATCATGGCAATGTCAGTAAGCGTGTCAGTTTGAGAGCACTTACAAAAACTGGCTGTTGAATAGTAAGTTTGTCTCAACTATACACTGAGCATGTCCATTCCCAGTTCTGTGCCTCAGTTTCTCTGATGTGTGACTTTGCCATGGACTGAACACACCCATCGTCAGCTTCCCACCTCGTGTCAGCACTGCGTGCCTGTGCCATGCGCTGAACCTACCAATTCTCACCTCCCCACTCTGTCCCATGCTCTGTGCCTGGCCATGCACCAAACTTGCCTGTTATCAGCTCCATGCCCCATCTCAGCTCTGTGTGCCTGTGCCATACACAGAGGCTGAGTGTTCTTATAACACAGTCCTGCAGCCAATGAGCGCTGCTCTCTCTCAAACATTCAGGCTGAAATTTTCCATGGTGGGTGTCTGCCTCTGGCTGAACTTTTTGGAAAGTTTATCTGAAATGGAACCGGTTGGATGTGTCCTTCAGATCAAATTCCCACTTTCTTCTGAGCTGCTTTTCTTGTTGTTGTCCTGGTGCATTTTCCAGCAAAGTTCACAGTGATCGGACCCCATGACCCTACCACTGCCATCGTGGGTCAGGAAGCTGTGTTACCCTGTCACCTGTCCCCCCGGATGAGCGCTGCAAACATGGTGGTGAGATGGTTCCGATCTCAGCTTGTATACTTTGTGCACCTGTATCGTGACGGGAAGGATCAGTATGAAGGGCAAATGCCAGAATATCAGGGAAGAACAGAGCTTTTGAAAGTCGCACTCACAGATGGAAACGTTCCCTTGAGGATTCTCAATATCAGATGCTCTGATGAAGGAAAATAGCACTGCTTTGTTCAAGACGATACTTTTTATGAAGAAACCATATTGGAACTGCGGGTAGCAGGTCAGTAGCTTGTGTCAGTTTTAGCTTTGTGTGATTCGCTGGCTTTGTTCTTTCCTATTACAGTAACTGTAACTCCCTGCTTGTGATACACTGTGTATTGTGATGGGGCAAGGCCAGATGGCTACAGTAAAGAACTGAGAAACAGGTATGTTAGCCCCAGGCTAAACAAATCCCTAGTACCCTGGTAACCAAATGGCAGTTGCTCCAGGTTAATCAAGGCACCTGGAGCCAATTAAGATCTTTCCAGAAGGCAGTAGAGAGAGCTACTTTAATTAGAACACCTGCAGCCAATCAAGGCAAGTCTAATCAGGGCACCTGGCTTTAAAAAAGAGCTCACTCCAGTCAGGCAGGGAGGAGCCAGAGGAGAAGGAGCGTGTGTGAGGAGCTGGGAGCAAGAAGGCAAGGAGGGAGGGAGGGAGAGAAAAAAAAAAAATACTGCTGGAGGATTGAGGAGGACAAGCATTGTCAGACACCAGGAGGAAGGTCCTGTGGTGAGGATAAAGAAGGTGTTTGGAGGAGGCCATGGGGAAGTAGCCCAGGGAGTTGTAGCTGTCCTGCAACTGTTACAGGAGGCACTATAGACGGCTGTGATCCACAGGGCCCTGGGCTGGAACCCGGAGTAGAGGGTGGGCCCGGGTTCCCCCCAAACCTCCCAACTCCCGATCAGACACAGGAGGAGCTGACTCAGACTGTGGGTTCCACAAGAAGGGAAGATCACTGAGGTGAACAAATCCTCCAATAAGCGCAGGACCCACCAAGGTGGAGGAGGAACTTTGTCACAGTATCTAAATTTCAGCTAAGAGCAACTTTCATACTAGGGAAAATATGCTGGAAACTTTCCCAACATGTTGTTAAAAACATTTACAGCATGGCCAAGGTACTTTCTTGCCCAATCTTGATTAACTCCCAAAGGAGTCTTTAGTTAAGAGGGAAGGGACTTCTGGATGCATATGGCCGTCTGGTTGCATTTCTAGGATGTGGGCTAAGGTGGGACTGCCAGATGTTTATGGCCTTGTTATTGGTTCACTGTTGGTTGTTACTTAGGGATGTAGTTAAAATCAAATGCAACATTCTTATTTGCTGAGACTGCATAGAGGTGATAGTCATGGTGAGTGTGACAGGTTCTCCCTGGGGTGCCACCTGGAACTGGGGTATAGCTGAGCTCTCTATCTCCCCAATCTGAATTCCCTTTTGCACTGTGACAGTGTGACAAGCTGCAAAGCCACTCACACGAACATCTGCAGGCAGGGACCACACCCAGCTGTGTTAATGAATGCATCTGGCCAGGCACTCATGAACCAACAATAGCAAGGCTTCAGCCAAAACACCCCCTCCCCAGCACCCCAAGCTAGGATGCTGGAGCTGTACCATCCTGCCCTGGTCAAAAGTCTGACCAGTAAAGATTATTCCAATTACTGAGTTCGGCCCTCCCTCGATGTGGAGAGGAATATGCACAAAACCTTTGTTAACTAAGTTGAGATTTTTCGCAAACACATCACTCAAACCACATTGTTTTAGGTTAAAAAATATAAAATAGATTTATCGACTACAGAAAGATAGATTTTAAGTGATAGCAAACAGATCAAAGTAGATTACCTAGCAAATTAATAAAAACGCAATCTAAGCCTAGTATACTACCCAGGATTTGAATTGAACAGTGTGTCACCATTAGATAGTACAAGCAGTTTGTAGGTGTTTTATACACAGGTAGGGTTTCCTTCTTGCTTTCTTGGGACCAGCACATCCCCAGTTCAAAGACTGTGTTCTTCCAGAGATATATCCAGATGCTGAGTTGTGAGGAAAGTGAGGCCCATTGGTGATGTCACTTCCCCCTTTTATAGTTTCTTCCCTATGGTGGGAACCCCTTTGTCCCAAGCCAGGTTCCCAGCCCAGTTTGTGGAAAAATACAGGTACCAAAATGGAGATCAGAATCATGTGATCTACTCAGATGCCCCTGCATGTTTGAGTCATAGCAGTCATTATCCGTAGGCTGTCTGAAGTGTCCCCTGGTGAGGACAAGACTTTTCCATGGCCCATTGTTTTCACTGATGGGCCATTAGCATTGTCTAGCTTCTTCACTGTTGTACCTGAAAGGCTAGTTGTGGGTGTTACTCAGGGCAAGCACATTTGAGATACAGATGCATAGTCAATATTCATGACTCCAGATACAAAAATGATTCATACATACAAATAGGATAACCATACTCAGCAAATCATAACATTTCCATTGACACTTTACATGTATACGATGCAACTTAATTATATCAGTCATACCACAATCATATTACTATGGTGAATGTGGAGTGCAGAGTGTCAAAGTGGGGAGGGGAAATTATGTACAGTAATTCCTCTTGGTTAATGTGGTTTCGTTGTTACGTTGCTGATCAACTAAGGAACATGCTTGTTTAAAGTTGTGCAATGCTCCCTTCTAACATCGTTTGGCAGCTGCCTGCTTTGTCCACTGGTTGCAGGAAGAGCAGCCCGTTGCAGGTAGCTAATGGGGGTTTGGAACCAGGGTGGACCGGCAGCCTCCCTATCAGCTCCCCACTCCCATAAGTTCCCTGTGCAGCAGCTGCCCAGCAGGCGATCAATTGCTGGGCAGTTCAGCTGTCCCTCCCTTCACTGCCATGTGCTGTTCCTGCCCTCTGCCTTGGAGCTGCTCCCAGGAGCCTTCTGCTTGCTGTGCGGAGGGGAGAGAAGGAAGAAGGGGGTGTGCTAATGTCAGGGTGTCCCCCTGCTCCTGCACCCTGGTTACTCCATTTTCCATAGAGCAGGGGGGACACACGACAGGGTTCAGGACGGAGGGAGCTTGCTGGCAGCAGATGGTCTCAGCAAGCTGATCTAATTAACAAGGCAGTGTATTTAAGAGTGGGGTCAGCATACTTAAAGGGGAAATGCGCATCTCTCTCCCATGCACACGTGCATGCGCACACACATGCATAGTGTGTGTCTCTGTCTCTGTCTGCCCTCCCTCCATTCCTGCTGCCTTGTAGAGTGTGAGAATTAACCCTTGAGGGCTCAGCTAATTGCTAATTCATAATTTAGCAGTAAGGCCTTCCCTGGGAAATATCCCACCCTCTGACTCCTCCACCTCAACCAAGCTTCACAATCATCATCACTGTGTACCAGTATTAAATTGTTTAAAACTTAGTGTGTGTGTGTGTGTGTGTGTGTGTATAGTCTTTTGTCTGTTGAAAAAAAAATTCCTGGAACCTAACCCCCTCATTTACATTAATTCTTATGGGGAAATTGGATTCGCTTAACATCATTTCGCTTAAAGTCGCATTTTTCAGGAACATAACTACAACGTTAAGTGAGGAGTTACTGTATTCATCATTCTTACATGAGAGTGAACATTTTTCCCCTGCTGCTTTGACACTGCAACCACGTAGCCAGTTAATTTTTTTTTAAATAAATATATCTATCCAATGCACTAATGATCAGATTTTCAAAAGTCCAGATCCTGTTCAGGTATCTGCATTGTCCTGTCTCCAAAGGTGCTCAGCACTCAGTTGCTCATGTCTTGAGATGACAATATCTCCCACTGACTCAGTGAAATTATTGGAAGTATTGATTCACATTTTTGTGTCCGTGATCATTGGGAGTTCAGAAAGTCCAGTATTCATTTGTCCCTTCTACTGACTACCCACATGAATTAGTGCTTTCTCATGTGAGTAAGGGATCCACAAACTCTCCCTTATCCCTTCTGCTTTATTAATTAACTTATGGAATTAAGCCCTTTATGTATTTTTCCCTTAAGTCTAGGCTCTGCTCCTCTCATCTCTGTTGAAGGTCAGCAGGACGGAGGGATCCAGGTGGTTTGTCGATCTGCTGGTTGGTATCCAGAGCCTGAGGTGCTGTGGAAAGATTTCCCTGGGCAATGTTTACCATCACTCTCTGAAACGACATCCCGAGGGGATGACAACCTGTTTAAAATAGAAACTGCTATCGTTGTGAAAAAACATTCTAACCAAAACTTGTCCTGTTGCATCAGGAACACCGTTCTCAATCAAGAAAAGGAATCGGCAGTTTATATAGCAGGTCAGTTACCATCCAAATCCCACACTGAACTCACCACTACCAGAAACAAAACAAAACTTAGGAAGAAAAGAACTGAAACATCTATGGTGGATATTTCATAATTCATGAAGAAGATGAGAGTATTCAGACTATCCAAGTTTTTTGGATTTCATGTAAATTTAATATTAAGTCTGACTTTCCTGATATTCTAGCGTATGCACACAAAAAAACTTGCAACATTTTTTAGAAAAAAAATTCACTCAATCCACTGACACAGTATGTTCCTGTAACCTTAAATTCACCTTAATGATTTTTGTTTGTTTGTTTTTGAATGTGGTAAATTTTGTACTCTGACTTGATTGTGATCTGTAGAGCCCTGCAAATCCACAGATATCCACTTTATATCTGCAGATGTCCTCATCCCACAGATACGGATATCTGCAGATCATTTTTGGGGATCGCAGATTGGATGCGGATACATATTTTGTATCCATGCAGGGCTCTAGTGATCTGTTCGTTTCACCAACTCAGTCTTCATTACTTGTGTGAAATGTCACCTAAGTCTTCTGATGTTATTTTTCCTGACATTCAGTGGGACTTGTGCTCCTTAAGACACTTTGATCCGAATCCACAAAGGGACTTATTTTACACTTGTCCACACAAAAGTTGCACTGATTAACTATTTAGTTAATCGATGCCACCTGCTCATGTGAACACTCTTGTATAAGTTTCAGAGTGAACTATATAGATTTAGCTCCAGTCAACTCCTTCCCAACTTCAGCTAAATGGAGATAGGGCACAATTAAGCTGATTTATGATTTAAGGTTTTGTGGATCAATTTATTCATATTGGTGCAACCCACATATGTTGTCAACTCTTGAACCAATTTAAGAATGGTCATATGAGAGGGTTGCCCCAGTTTCACTGTATCAGAGCACAAACCCTGGACAGAGAAAGCTTTAGGTACATTTCCAAAATTCCATCCTGGGTGGATGTCTGAATCACTGTGAACACAAGAACAGTAAATTTAGATTAATTAGTTTGCTACAGAATTGTTTGGAGAAATTGGAATTATGATTCCTTCAAATATTGGGGGGCAATAGTGGATTTTTTCAAAAATATTCTAATTAATCTGACAGTTTCTGAATGTTGCTGAACACTAAGGATTAAATTCTTAGCTGGTGTAACTCTATTGAAGTCAGTGTGGTTTATGAGCAGAGAATTTGCCCCTGGACTCTCTGGCCCTCTGAATAGCAATGCATCAAATCAGGCCTGTTTTTTTCCAGGATAAATCAGTGTTAAAGGTGTGTTGGTTGGAGCCATTTTTAAAATCGGTTTCTGGTATTTTGTGTAGCGTAGACGTGGCCATTCTTTCACTCTTTATCTCCCAGAAATCCTGCTGGATACTATTTATGTATTTGTATGGAATAAAAACATCTGATTTTAGTCACTGCTTCCAAACAAAGGCAATTTCTGGGTGTCTTTTTTTTTTTAGATCCATTTTTCCCGAGGGTGAATCCTTGGATGGTGGCACTGAGTGTGATCCTAGTGGTTTTGATTGGTTTTATTGGCCTCACTGTTAATCTCTTTCAAATGAAAGGTAAATATCAGAAGGAGAAATATATTGTACATAAAGGGTTTATTCTAATAAATAAATAAGAGCAATTTTGGAATTTAATATTAAAAGACCATGTGATCTGCTAACCTTGTCCTATATAAAGAAGAAGAATGCATGTGAATTTATTGATAGAGGATGGAGGCAGAAGTGGGAAGGGGGGAGGGGTAGAAGAGGAGAGAGGAGAGTCTAGGACAATAGAACTGAACCAGAGAATCTGATCACAGCAGACACGTGTCTGTTCCGCTCAGTTCTCCCCCTCCTGCTACTTCGCAGGGGGTTATCACTGTCTTTCTCTGGTTCCACTTGAGACAAGGTTCAGCAAAGCCTAGCCTCTCATATTCAAACTTCAAATCTCTTTTTTGCTAATAAAGTATAGTGTACCTGTGGTGAATCAGTTAATAAACACATTTTGTTCCTCAGTTAGGAAATTAAAAAATCATATCAACTGTCACATAACTCAGACACAGCTGTCCATGCCCAGGTGAACTTCATCCCTAAAGAATATCTGCCCAATTTCCAAATAAATCAGACATGTCTATTCATCCTTCCTAGTCAATTTTGCACCTATAGGATGTAGTCTTCTAACGCTGTTTAATGAAGCAAGGAGATGCTAATCATTTATATTTATTTCTGTACTTTTCAGGGAAACTTACTGAAGAAGTTGGTAAGTTTCAAATTCTTTTTTTCCACAAATACAATTTTTGACCAAGTTACACAACTGTATATTGGCTTCTTGGTTTCTCTGATTTATTTTATTACTGTGTGTTTGTTTGACAGTTGGGAGCTGGTGTGTGTGTGTGATAGGCTGGACCATTTTAGGGTCTTTTGGGAAGTTTCCAGAGACTCTCTTACCTTAAAAATCCTTTGAATTAGGGGGTTAGGTCAGCATAGCTATGTGTCTTGGGAGTGTAAGTTTTCAGTGCAGACCAGCCCTTAGTCTGAGTCTTTCAAAAGAATCTCTAGAGGTCTGGCTTGTTAAGGAAGGTGTGGAAGTGGGAATTTTCTGTAATATGTTTATGAATCCTATGTGTGCCTCAGTTTCTGACCAAGGATTCTGACCAGAGCTTGAACAGTGGAGTACACTACAGAATCTGGGCTCTAGGCTGACCGGAATGATCTATGCTTTCACCTCCATTTCTCTGTGATAACCTACGTCCTTCCTATGCTGTGTCCAGTTGACTAATACACCCGACTGTTTTGAAAATGCTCTTTGAATGCCAATGCAAATGTTTGGTGAGGTGCATTTATCCCTGAAGAGTGTGCAAGTCTCTACCAGGTATATCTCAGTTGGACTCGAACAGAGCTCAGAGTGCAAAGCAGGAGCATTGAAGGCTGAGAGATCCAGTCTAAGGAGGTGGTGAAGCCATGTGGCTTATCCAGGAGGACGAGAGAGAGAGGCCTGAGTCTGGCAGACTGAAGAGTCTCTAGAGACTGTTGCAAATCTGGGGATGTAGCACTGATCAAGTGAATCCATGACAGAAGTTAAAGAATAGCCATTAGCTTTGAAAACTCATGGCGACTGGGGGAGGTCTGGGACAATTGGAAAAAGGCAAATATAGTGCCCATCTTTAAAAAAGGAAAGAAGGAGAACCCAGTGAACTACAGACCGGTCACCCTCACTTCAGTCTCTGGAAAAATCACAAAGCAGATCCTCAAGGAATCCATTCTGAAGCACTTGGAGGAGAGGAGAGTGTTCAGGAACAGTCAACATGGATTCACCAAGGGCAAGTCATGCCTGACCAACCTGATTACCTTCTATGACAAGATAACTGGCTCTGTGGATATGGGGAAAGTGGTGGATGTGATATATCTTGACTTTAGCAAAGCTTTTGATACGGTCTCCCACAGTATTCTTGCCAGCAAGTTAAAAAAGTATGGGCTGGATGAATGGACTATAAGATGGATAGAAAGCTGGCTAGATTGTCAGGCTCAATGGGTAGTGATCAATGGCTCGATGTCTAGTTGGCAGCCGATATCAAGTGGAGTGCCCCACGGGTCAGTCCTGGGCCCATTTTTGTTTAACATCTTTATTAATGATCTGCCTGATGGGATGGATTGCACCCTCAGCAAGTTCGCGTATGACACTAAGCTGAGGGGAGAGGTAGATATGCTGGAGGGTAGGAATAGGACCTACCTATTGGAAGATTGGGCCAGAAGAAATCTGATGAGGTTCAACAAGGACAAGTCCAGAGTCCTGCACTTAGGATGGAAGAATCCCATGCACTGCTACAGGCTGGGGACTGACTGGCTAAACAGCAGTTCTGCAGAAAAGGATTTGGGGATTACAGTGGATGAGAATCTGGATATGAGTCAGCAGTGTGCCCTTGTTGCCAAAAAGGCTAACAGCATATTGGACTGTATTAGTAGGAGCATGGCCAGCAGCTCAAAGGAAATGATTATTTCCCTCCATTTGGCACTGGTGAGGCCACATCTGGAGTATTGTGTCCAGTTTTGGGCCCCCCACTACAGAAAGGATGTGGACAAATTGGGAAGAGTCCAGTGGAGAGCAACAAAAATGATTAGAGGGCCAAAGCACATGACTTATGAGGAGAGGCTGAGGAAACTCGGCTTGTTTAGTCTGCAGAAGAGAAGAGTTAGGGGAGATTTGATAGCAGCCTTCAACTACCTGAAGTGGGGTTCCAGAGAGAATGGAGCTCGGCTGTTCTCAGTGGTGGCAAATGACAGAACAAGGAGCACTGGTCTCAAATTGTAGTGGGGGAGGTCTAGGTTGGATATTAGGAAACACTATTTCACTAGGAGGTGATGGAATCTCCATTCTTAAAGATTTAAGGCCTGGCTTGACAAAGCCCTGGCTGGGATGATTTAGTTGCTGGTGGTCCTGCTTTTAGCAGGGGGTTGGACTAGATGACCTCCTGAGGTCCCTTCCCACCCTGATATTCTATGATTCTAGACCCAAGACAGGGTTTATCTTCAACCACTCCCTGCTGCAGTCAGCTTGTACCTGGTCTGAAGGCCCTTGTGTGTGGCAGAGGGAGCAGGCCCTGCAGGATAGCTGTTTAATGCCAATTGAGCCCAAAGGAGTTTTTGTCTTTCCTGACTGGGATGGGGCTGTGCCCGAGGATAGGATGTGTTCATCTAGTTTTATAAAATCTGGAATAAGTCTAAATTAGACAAATGTCACACCAAAATGATTTGGGGTGGGGAGCAATAGAAAAGAAGAAATTGAATAGAAACAATCACACAGTCTTAACTTTGTATTGAGGGTAAAGAGAAACAACACATAAGGGAAGGAAAATTCACAATAAACTCTTATCTGTGTTTCTGTTTATGTTTTAGGGGAATTAGATCTAGAAATTGTTAAGTGTCGTTATCCTTTCTCTGAAGAAAATTTTTGTGAAAAATTGGATTCTCCTGTAGGAGTGTAATGGAGTCATCGGTGCTTTAGGTGGCCTAGTGGTTAGCACACTTAGTGTCCCCTCCCAGTGGGCAAATCTTGCAGTCCAGGTCCTCTTTAATCTGAGGGGAAAGGAGGTGGGCAGTGATAGGGGAGCCTGGGCCCACACACTCTTCTGGGCTCTGACCCACTGTCCTAGGAGGGTCATCAGTGTCTGGTCCCCAGAGTTGTCCTCCGAGTTGCCCTCCCTCGGTCACTTCCTACCATCTGCTGTTCTCCCCCAGTTCCAGTCCAAGATAAGATGAAAAGAAAAAGAAAAGGCAACGAAACCATTAACCCCAACTGGGCCTAAGCAAGCAGCCAGTCCCTCGGGCAGGCTGCTCCAAGGCTCTTGTCAGTAACCTCCGGGGTAGGTGTGTCCTCCTCCCATGCCTCTCCCATCTTTGCTGGGTTGCTCCCTTTTCAGCCCTTTCTCCAGATGAAGCATGATTGCAGGGCTGGATAGGCGGTGCTACCTGGGCTCAGTACTGTCCTTTCAACCCATTAGGCCAAGTGTGGTGTTTGTGTACCCCCTCACACACCCTCTCCTTCAGTCCTTAGGCTGTGGTGTCCTGGGGCCAGTTCATGTCCCCACCATCCTGAGAAAAAGAAGTCCACGCTTTTATTTTCTGTAACTGAATGATGTACCACCTGAAAGCTGTGTGGCTGCATTGAGAGATACCAATGAATAATGCCTGGGTTATGGTCTGCCATTGAGCTCAGCCAGTGAAATGGTGCATGGTCAGTTACTAGAGGGAAAGGCTGCCTCCATCAATAATAGCGTAGGGCACCGATGTCTCATTTCACTTCCAGGGCCTCCTTTCGATGACCGATTAGGCTGCCTCCTGTGGGAACAACTTCCTGCTGAGATACAGAACAGGGTGTTCTCTTCCTCCAAATTCTTACCATAACACTGCTCTGAGTCTGACATCAAAGCACATCTGTTTGGAGAATCAAGGGCTTTGAGAAGGCTGAATGGAATATTACTGGCTCCTGGGTCAATGGGTCTTATATTGCCCTAAATGCCTTGTCACCGCTTTTGGTCCGACAGACTCTTTCGGTTGCAGTGTCCTTAACCAGGTCTGTCAACTGGGCAGCCATGGTAGCAAAGTTTGGGATGAACTGTCAGTAATATCCCACTCATCTCATAAACCACCAGACTTGCTTCTTTGTGAAAGAGACAGGGCAGCCTACTAGGGCTTGGACTTTTCCGCCAAAGGTCGTAGCTCCTCCTCTGTCCCCACAGCATACCCTAGGTTAAGTGACTTCTTGGGTGGCTAGCTGACACTTTGACTTCTTGGCCATCAAACCTGCCCCTTTGAGAGCTTGAAATACCACAGCAACGTGCTTCATATGCTCGGCCCATCTCTCACTGTAGAAGTTGGTGTCCTCGATGTAGGAACGTGGCTGTGTCCCCATGAAGTCCAAAGGGCATGGTTTTAAACTGGTCTATTCCGTCACAGTCAGATGGCTTAATTGTTGTGGAGTTGTTTCTTTTAAATTTAGCCATTTTATTTATTTATTAAACCTGTTTTTTTTGTTTGCTTTCTTGTTTTTTATGATTATTCTCATGGGGGGTGGTGGAAGAAGGATGTTGATTTTTCTGTCAGCCTTCACTGTCGTATTGATGATAAAGAGAAATAAAACATAAGAAAATGGAAATGCCTAACAAAAATATCTATTTATTTCTCTTTAATTTTTAGAGAAACGAGATAACGAAATAAGTAAGTGTCATTATCCTTCCTCTGACCAACTTTTCATACCAATTTGGAATCTCGTGGGGCTGTCCATTTAATTGTGGTGGAGTTGTTTGCTTTTAAATTATTTTTTAAAATTGTTGCAATTGGAAACCTTTTTTGTTTGCTTGCTTTATTATTATTATCATCATCCTTTTGGGGGTGGTTGTTTTTTAATGAAACTTTATAAAATGTGAGGAAGGACTAAACTTGATGAATTTCACACCAAAAGCTGATTTGAAAAATTGATAAGTAATACAGTAATAGAGTAGGTAGTGGGCAAGAAAATATGACCCAGGAGGAACTGTGGGAAGGCACTGGAGGACTATCAGCCCCTGAGATGATTAGCCTCCCTCCACACTGCAAAGTGGGCATGTAACCAACCTGAATTAAAGTGGTACCTGGGCTACAGCCTATACTCAAAGTCTTGCCAGCCAGCCTGGGTGTAAAGCACCAACAAACTTGAGTCAGAGTTTTTGAGCTTGTGCAATAAACAGATTCGGGCAACAGCCAGATAAGATCCTGGGCTAACTCTGCAGTGAAGATCCACCCAGGGAGAGATTCTGGTGAACTTATAACTTTCTTTTCCCATGAATGTATTAGTTTGTACAATATTGAATCATGCAATACTTGTTCAGATCCGCTCTCATCTGTAATTATGTGGTTGTTTTTAGGGTGGAGAAGATCTGTGGCACCTATAGAAGAAGGTAATTAAAGATCACATTTTATCAATGTCCAAATATCAGTCCCTATGAGGCAATGTGCCTCTTTTTCCTTGAATATGAGAGTCGATGTGATCATTCCGGTACCTATCCAGCACCCTGCATTTTACAGCGCACCACAAGGTTTGTGCCTATGTCCTACCACAGCATAATGAATCTACATCATATTGCATCTGCTCTTCCTGCCCCTCCACCGCTCACTTGTGCACTGCACCCTCAGGGATCTGTGACAGCAGCTGCCACTCATTGTACGGATCCAGTGGGACATGCACCTCCACAGCCACTTTTCTGGGGGATTTTGTTTTATCTCCCTGCACTGATGGCCAATCTCCAATTTCTCTGTTTCTTCCTTCATCTTTTCCCCTCTGAAGAAGGCCAGGAGCTCTGCAATGACCCCACGCTGATGGGGTGAGCAGGGACTGTGTCTGTGTGCGACACTTGCTCCAGTCTCCGGCAGAGGAACAGAGCCTTAACCACAGACAGGGGCTCTTCTGGCTCCATTATACAGATCTGGGGAGCTCTTGTGATCAGAGCTGTGAGCTTGGCTCTTTTCTCCTGTCTCCATCCACCATGATCCCAACATTCTCCTGTCTCTGATAAACAGGATGTCACTTGAGCCTTCACATCACTAGCACGACCCTCTCTCTCTTTCCACCAGCCACCTATTCTACACCTCTCCCCAGTGGTGGATTAGCCATTGGGTCAACTGTGCCTGTGCCCAGGAGCCCTGGAAAAATGGGCACCTGCGCACCCTGACCCACTCTACCTACCCGGCACTCCTCCCAGAGGGTGTGGTCAGGCCTTAGGGGCTTGTGCTGCTCCATCTGCCCGCACTCCAGCCAGAGAATGGGGTTGGGGCACAGGGGTTTGCCCTGCTCGCTGGCTGGTGTGTTAGGTGGCCAGAGTGGGGCACACTCCTGACCCCATTTCGCCGGCGGTAGTGCAGGCAGAAGGGGTGGGAAGGGGACCCCACTTGCTTTGTCCCAGGGCCCCACAAAACCCTAATCCGCCCCTGCTCCCCCTACACTCATGGCTTCTTCTCATTCCACCATGAACCCCCCTCACTTGTGTTAACCCCTCCCCTAGGCTAATGTATTTTTGTGCTGTGACTGCTGCAGAACAGTGACATTTGGACGGGTTCAGTCCTGGTACCATGTGGCCTGTTCCTGTCTGAGCTGTGACGTTTCAGAGCAGGCTGGGTGCAGTGGGGAGGCCCCACAGAAAAGTCCAGCACAGCAGGGGCAGCTGGGACACAGTGAAGTTTAATGTGGGAGGAGGAGGGGAGCACTGTCAATATTCACTGAGTTGTACCATCTGCTGGGGCTGCCATAGTCTCTAGTCCCCTCCCTGGGGAGAGATGGGGGCAGGAGGGGAAAGCTTCTGAGTCTCAGGCCTGGCCCAGCTGATACTTTCACCCATCTCTGCCAGGGGGGTGACTCTCCCCAGCACTGTGCTGAGATCTCAGAGCTGACGGGTAAATCCTGAAGGAAGGAGATTCCCTGATTCACTCTCCAACTGGGGCAGATTCTGTCACTGACACCATCAAACCCTCCCCCAGGGCTGAGCTCTGCCCCTAATGCTCCGATTCTCTCTCTTGCAGCGAATGTGATGCTAGATCCAGACACGGCTCATCCTGAGCTTGTCCTGTCTAAAGATCAGAAAAGTGTGAGACGGGGAAACACAAGACAGCAACTGCTCAACACCCCTGAGAGATTTGACACTGAGCCTTGTGTGCTGGGCTGTGAGGGATTCACCTCGGGGAGACAGTGCTGGGAGGTGGAGGTCAGGGGTGGGCAATACTGGGCCGTGGGGGTGGCCAGAGAGTCTATGAGGAGGAAGGAAGGGATCAGCCATAGCCCTGAGGAGGGGATCTGGGCTGTGGAGTGGTGGGAGGGTCAGTTCCGGGCTCTCACCTCCTCTGAGACCCCCCTGCCCCTGAGCCGGGCCCCCAGCAGGATCCGGGTTTGTCTGGACTGTCACCGGGGGCAGGTGACATTTATCGATGCTGGTGACGAGGCCCCAGTCTTCACTTTCCTGCCAGGCTTTGTCCCTGGGGAGAGAATCTGACCCTGGCTGGCAGCGTGGTGGGGGTTCCAGCTCAGACTGTGTCCCTGTGCGGCAGGAGGGATAGCTCAGTGGTTTGAGCCTTGGCCTGCTAAACCCAGGGTTGTGAGTTCAATCCTTGAGGGGGCCATTTAGGGATCTAGGGCAGAAATCTGTCAGGGACAGTGGGATTAGCCCTGCTTTGAGCAAGGGTTGGATTCAGTGACCTCCTGCAGAGCTATGTGGCAAGTGGGTGAGGTTGCGAGCTCCAGCGGGGCCTGAGCTCCCTCCGCTCAGCCTGGAGCTTGCAGCTCAGCCCCCTTACCACGCAGGGAGAAGCTCAGGAGCCCCCCCAGAGCCATGCTGCAGCTGTTCAGGGACTGTCCTGGATGCAATGCACTGAGGAGCCAGGGGTAAGAGGCCAGGGCTGGTGGGGTTAGGTAAAGGGCAGGGAGTCCCGGGGACAGGGAGGGGGCAGAGGTTGCGGGGGAGGCGGTCAGGGGACAGAGAATGAGGGTGTTGGATTGTAGGTGTTCTGGGGGTCTGTCAGGACTTAGTGGTGGGGGTGGATAGGGGTCATGGCAATCAGGGAGCAGGGGTGGGGTCCTGGGGTGGTTGTGGGAGTCTCTGGGGGATGGTGAGGGGGCAAGGAGCAGGATGGGTTGGGAATTCTGAGTGGGGTGGGCAGTTGTGGGGCAGGGCAAGGCTGTTTGGGAGGCACAGCCTTCCCTACCCTCAAGCTCATTCAGCAGTTTGAGGCTTGCAGAAGAGCCAAGCTGTTAGCTTTTCCTTTAGGGCTGCCATCCCTTTCACTTCTCAAATGCTAAATTATAGTCTATATTTAATTTCAGATAGGGAGATTCATGTCAGGGGAGGGTAGCTTCATTTAAAATTAGCCACCGGGGGAGGGATCACATGAGAAGAGCAATATCCTACACCACCTACCTCCTTCCCAACCCTACCAAGGGAGACCCCCCTCCCTTGCATTCCCTGAGGCTTCAGAGGGGTTAATTCACTGGTTCTCAAACTTTTGTCCCAGTGACCTCTTTCACATATCAAACGTCTGAGTGCGCCCCCGCCCCTTATAAATTGAAAACACTTTTTTATACATTTAACACTATTATAAATGCTGGAGGCAAAGCGGGGTTTGAGGTGGAGGCTGACAGCTTGCGACCCCCAATAATAACCTCATGACCCCCGAGGGGTCCTGACCCCCAGTTTGAGACACCCTGGGTTAATTTAATTTTAGCACCCTGTGTCCATTCACATGCATGTGCTATTTTGAGCATTTCAGTTTTCACAACATAGGCTCATCCCAGATTCTGGAACAAGCTCAAATGCTCAGTTTGTGGAGTATGTACACAAGCTGTACTAAAGACAAACCCACAGTAACCGTCCCCATGGAGCCAGTCTCTAGGAAACAGATAAATGCATGGAGGTTAAGTCCATTAATGGCTATTAGCCAGGATGGGTAAGGAATGGTGTCCCTAGCCTCTGTTTGTCAGAGGGTGGCGATGGATGGCAGGAGAGAAATCACCTGATCATTACCTGTTAGGTTCATTCCCTCTGGGGCACTTGTCTACCGACAATGGACAATGCCAGGATACTGGGCTGGATGGACCTTTGGTTTGACCCAGTATGGCTGTTCTTATGTTCTAACCTAAATGAACCCAAAGTTATGGCGACAGATATGAGTCAAGGAAGCCAGCAGAGTATCAGAAACCTGAAAAAATCTCTGACTGGATGGGTTCAGGCGTTTGGTCACAAGCTGAGACGGTTCAAAAGTTTTGGATTTTTTTTAAGCAGAATTTTTTTTATTGTTTCTTTAAACAATCAAACACAGCAAGCAGCAAATATTTGGCCACACACTTCTGAAACCCCAAACCATGTTCAGGTTTTGGCAGACTAATTTCAGCTTTTCAATTAAAAAAAACACAACAAATTTTGAAGGAAAGCAGACATTGTCCATGATTTTTTTTCTGCTTTTTAAAAGCCCCTAGTTTTCGATCCAAGAAAAGGTTTGACGGAAAATATTTATCCAAGCGTTTTAATGAGCTTTAGTGCCTTTTAGCACTAGCTGATTCTGAGAACCAGTGATACCTTGTAAAGAAGTTTGCTCAAAACTGGGTTTGTGCTGAGATGCAGAAGGTTTATTTTTCCCAGGGCCGCCCATGGGGGAGAGTAAGTGGGGGCCCCCACGAGAATATAGTATTGCAATTTTTTTTTTATGGAAGGGGCCCCTGAAATTGCTTTGCCCCAGGCCCCCTGAATCCTCTGGGCGGCCCTGCACTATGAGTCCTGGAAGCTCCTCCGCCTCCCTCTCTCTCTTGCAGTAGCGGGGAGGGGGAAAGAACCCCTGGGGCTGCAGGAGGAGCAGACATGGGGGCTGGGCAGGGGCTAGAATTAGCAGCCAGACTGGGGACAGGCAGGTGTGGAGGTGGCAGGGACACAGAATTAATTAAATAATTAGACTCCACAGCAGCCAGGACCATTTTGTACAGATCTGAGGGATTAGATCTTATTGGGGCAACAAGAGGCAAAGGGATTAGGGTGATCCAATGTCCTGATTTTATAGGGACAGTCCCAATTTTTGGGTCTTTTTCTTATATGGGCTCCTCTTAACCCCTCCCCTCCCCTCAAACACAGACTCCAACGAGAAACTGCACTAGAATTCATTTTCAAACTGGACACCATCAAATTAGGCCCAAATAAAGACTGGGTGTGGGTAGGTCACTACAAAAAGTAATTTTCCCTGTGCTGATACTCACACCTTCTTGTCAACTGTTGGAAATGGGCAACGTCCACCTTGATTGCATTGGCCTCGTTAGCACTACAAAAGAAATTTTCCTTCCCTTAATATTCACCCTTTCTTGTCAACTGTTGAGAGTAGGCCACTTCCACCTTAATTGAATTGGCCTTGTTAGCACTGACTCCCCCCCCACCCACCCACTCGGTAAGGCAACTCCTATCTTTTCATGTGCTGTAATATATATACTGTTTACTGTATTTTTAACTCCATTTTCTGATGAACTGGGTTTTAGCCCACAAAAGCTTACGCCCAAATACATTTGAAAGGGCTTGCTACACTTGCAGATGTACAGTGCTGTGAGTTAAACCAGACTTTGAATAGTGCAGAAGGGAAAGTGCTGCAGTCTGTCCACGCTGACAGCTGACAGCGCACTGTCGTGGCCACATTTGCAGCACTTGCAGCAGCATTGGGAGCGGTGCATTATTGGCAGCTATCCCAGCGTTCAAGTGGCTGCAAAGTGCTTTTCAAATGCAGGGGGTGGGGTGGAGTGTGACAGGGAGTTGTCATAAACAGATAGTTAAGGGTTAATGTCTCTTTTAGCTATAAAGGGTTAACAAACGGAACCAACAACACCTGACCAGAGGACCAATCAGGAAACAAGATACTTTCAAATCTCAAGGGAGGGAAGCCTTTGTTTGTGGTTTTTGGGGTTTTGCTTTGTTCTCTCTGAGTCCTGGAAGGGACTAGATGTGCAACCAGGTTTCTTGCCAATTTCCCTGCTACAGTCTCTTATCTATTCAGAATAGTGAGTATTGAGTAGAAAGGCGGTTATAGTCTTTTGATTGTTTCTGTATTTGCGACTGTGTATCTGGCTGGTAGAGTTTTAATGTGTATTTGGCTGAAAGTGTTTTTAAATTGTATTTTGCTGGGGGGAGGCTTTTCTCTCTGGTGTCTGTAAGCTGAAAGACCCTGTAATATTACATCTTGTATTTACAGAGATTTCTTATTTTTTCTTTCTTTTATTAAAACCAACCTTTTTAAAGACCTGTTTGATTTTTTTCTCCTGGTTAAGGCTCAAAGGAACGGAGTCTGTACTTACCAGGGAAGTGGTGGGAGACAGGGAGAAACAAGGGAGGGGGAAGGGGGAATCCCTTTGTTTAGATTCATGGAGGTTGAATCTGTATTGCCTCTGGGTGAGGTGGAAAGCCTGTTTTAAGATTCAAGGAGTTAAATCCCAGTGATCTTCCAGGGTAACCCAGGGAGGGAAAGCCTAGGAGAGGCACTAGTGAGGGAAAGAATTTATTTTCCTTGTATTAGGATCCAGGGAGTCTGGATCTTGGGGGTCCCCAGGGAAGGTTTTGTGGAGACCAGAATTTATCAGGCACTCAGAGTCCTGATTGGTGGCAGCGTATCAGATCTAAGCTGGTAATTAAGCTTAGAGGAATTCATGCTAGTACCTCATTTTTGGACTCTAAGGTTCAGATTGAGACAAGTATATTATGACAGGAGTGTGATGTATGTATGTGGGGCGGGGGAGAGAGTGGGTTTCTGGGTTGCTGAGTGTGTCAGCACTCTGTCTTGTAACTTCAGACCCTCCCTCTTCCCCCCACCCCCCCATCTCTCACTCACTCAAAGCAAAGAACATTCCTCAGTAATGGTTGCTTTGTCACGGAGCAGATAAGCAGCTGTCTGTCAGAAACAGAGCTTTCAAAGGTCTTGTCCGCATTCCTACAGCCGAGTTCAAAACAATGAGATGAGTGGCCACGTCACTTAAGGAGATTATGGGACGTTTCCGGAGGCCGATTAGAGCAGAGTAATGTAACACCTCGTTCACACTGATGCTGGGGCATCTCAGCCAAGATGCATCAGACGGCATTCCTCTTGCCGAGGTGGAATACCAGGAGCACTCTAGCCATGGAGTCAGAGCACTCTATGTGCCTTGCCAGCATGGACGGGGAGTGAGTTAGAGTACCCTGGGCGGCTTTAGTGTGCTCTAACTTGCAAGTGTAGCGAAGACCTTAGTCTCTAAGGGGACGTCTACAGTACGAAATTATATCGAATGTATAGAATTAGAATTCTCTAAACAGATTGTATGCATTCGATTGTGTGTGTCCCCCCTAAACATGCTAAGTCGGCAGAGTGCGTTCACAGTACCGAAGCTAGCATCGACTCTCGGAGCAGGGAAACAGAAGCAGCAGCCACCAGGCTAAGAACAGGTGTGACGGCTGCTCTCTTGGCCAGCGCACCCAGCACTGAACCAGGGACCCCCTAGAGCTCTCTGTCCCACACCCTGTGCAGTGCAGGACCTAAAGTGTGAGCTCCCCGCACAGCCACTGCCCTTGGGCAGTTCTCCGTGGACCACTTAGTCCCTGAGTCTTCTGAGACTGACAAAAAGGGAAAAAATCGGTGGGTCTGGTTGTGAGAGATGGGGTCACCTGCCCCACTAGGCCCAAGCTGAGATCCCAGCATATTCCACACCAGCCCCTGAGCTGCCATCAGATGGACTTTCAGCCTCTGTCACTGTGGTGGTTGGGGAGGCACTGGGTTATTGCCCTGGGGGAGCTGTTGGGGGAGGGAAGAGCTTTAGCTGCTCACAGAAAATTTTAACAGTCCTAAAGCTTCAACTTTTTGAATCTCAGTGTCCAGTGTCATTAAATAGTTATTGTCTGACCAAAATATTGTCTGATCCCCCCATAATTCCCCACAGCTGTGAAAATTTAATTTGGTAGCAATTGGAATGAAATGCTGAAACCGGGATTTTTGTGCAACTGTGAAAGTTTAAATCAGTAAATATAAAAATTGCTTAAAATGAGCATTATCTGTCAAAATTTTATAGTATTAAAAAAAAAGAATTCCACCAAGTCTGACTACCGCTCCTTAGACACACAGACCCTGCTCCTGCAGGCTCATCCTCACAGGGAGATCTGACGTCCGTGTGAAGCCCCAGTGACCCTCCGCACCAGCACAGGGGCTGATTGCCAGACCAGAGCCCTACTGGTAAATTTCTCACCACAACCTCCAGGGCTGTAATCTTACAGGTAGGCCCCTTCCAACTGAACAAAGAGCAGGAGTCAGTTCCAGGAACGGAAAACACCCTCTTGCTGCTGCAGGCGGGGCATAGAGTGAACTCAGGAAATTGAAACTTACACTGCCCAGAGGGAGCCATGGCAGCAGAGAGCCCCGTGGAAAGTCTCCAGAAGGAAGCGACATGTCCCATCTGTCTGGAGTATTTCACAGAACCTGTCACTCTGGAGTGTTGGCACAATTTCTGCCAAGCCTGCATCGGCCAGTGCTGGGAGGGATCCGATACAGCCGCCTCCTGCCCTCAGAGCAGACAAACTGTGCAGCAGAGAAACCTCAGGCCCAACAGGCAGCTGGTAAAAATGGTAGAAATCACCAAGCGACTGAGTTTACAGGCAGCAAAGGGAGCAGGAGGGGATGGGGTGTGTGGGAAACACCAGGAGGCTCTGAAACTGTTCTGTGAAGAGGATCAAACCCCCATCTGTGTGATGTGCCACAGATCCCAGACTCATTGCACTCACACAGTGGTTCCCATCCAGGAAGCCGCCCAGGAATACAAGGTACAGATTTGCTGTCCAGTCTAATGGGTAATAACTTTGGATCTGATTTACAGGTTAATGGCATCACAAGTTTCCTGAGACAGGTGTAACTGTGTCACTCAGCTGTGTGTAGCCTTCATTGCATGAAAGAGGCTGTACAAATTAATGATATTCCAGCCTGGCGAGAAAGGTGCAGGTCCGTGCCAAGTATCCTTGTTATTACACTGTATTGTAGCAAAACCAACCCCAGGCTGGAGCTGACCGGTGCCAGTCTGACCTGTTCTGTTGTGTACATGGGCAAGGACCAGCCAAAGTGGTTCCATTAGTCCCACCAGGCAGCCTTTTGAAATCTCCCAGAATGCACTGCTTCTGGGATCTTTACCAGGGAATGGGACAGTGCGGACCTACCCAGATGGCATTGCCACTGAAAGGGTTTAGGGCAGCAGTGGGGCAGACCACAACCGTTCTTTATTCAAATCTGCGTAATTAGGGTGGCCACTGAGGCATGCCCAGAACATAAGACATCCCCACGCCTGCCTGCATGGGCCCACCCCGACCTGTATTAGTCAGCCTGCGTGGGCCCACCCTGCCTTCCTCAGCATGTCTCCCCCTGCATCATTCTGCATAGAGGTGCCACCCTCAGCCCTGCCTCCAGCCCTTGTGGTATCATCCTGCATCCTCAGTCTACTCCTCTCTCTTTTTCACCAGACAAAGCCACGTTCAGTGCTGGGTCCCTACCGGACAGGGACACTGCTCCACAAAAGTGGGACCGCACAGCTTCAAACCAGACGAATGGCCTCCCGACATCTCATGGGGTTTGCCCCGGTGCTTAGACCAGCTCAGCCCAACCAGTCCAGTCCCCAGGGCTTCAGAGCTGAAATCCCAGCCCCTATTTAAATCCTGGTGGCTTCTGGGATTTGTATCACTTTATTTGTTAAACCTTCTCAAACACAGATTTATTGATTCATCCCCATGTGACTCCAGTGTCCTGTTGTGTGCTGTACCACTAGTCAATTCACATACCAGTAAAGCTTGGTTATAATTGAGATCTCTCTCTAATTACTAAGAGACCTGAACCTGAATTGGTAACAAGTCAGAATATGACACACTCCCAGTCTGCATCGATAAGGTTTCATCTCCTTGGTGGCCCTGATGTCACAAAGCGATTAGAACCAACAGTCATCTTGGGTTTGGGTGAAAAAACACCCAGCTCCACATGCCTCTCAACCTTCAAAGTGAAACTTCCTGAATCCTTTTTATTTCTTCAGGGAAAAATCCAGACCCAACTGAAGACTCTGAGGAAAGAGAGAGAAAAGCTGCTGGGATTGAAAGTGACTGGAGAGGGGAAAAGCCAGGAGTATCTAGTAGGTGCCTGTTGTTATGAACCAGCAGGGAGTGGCAGTGGGAGGTCTATTTGGAGGCAGACTGCTGTGTGGCCTTGGTGAACATGGACTTGTGTGTGTTTCTCCATGATCATGGATTGCCTGGTTAGATTCGTGTGTAGACAAGCCCTAAGCTTCCATTTCAGTTAATGAGTTAATGTCTCGCTCTTGTGACTTTCCCAGAAATCCTCCCCAAGTGAACTGAATGTCCCCATGAAGTGCTGTCCACTGGGTCTGGTCATTTCGTGCATTAACATGTTTGTTTCTTTTTTCTCCTCTGGCATCTCTGTCAGTGTGGTGCTGAGTCCTGCCTCCTGCTGCTCTGGGTCTGAATTCCCAGAGACCATGAATAACATATGCTAACAGGACAGACATGGAAACCTCCCTTTCAGAGAGATAGGGGCTGAAGGGGAAGTTGTGAGAAAATCCTCTCCCTAGGATAGAGTCAAATGTCAGAAATCTTAGGATTTTCAACAAAGTTCTCCCTCCTGCACACTCAGCTCTCCATGAAAGGACCCCAGGCTCCATTCATGTCCCTGACCAGCCCTTCTCCTATTTTCATACAGAAACAAACACAAACCGAGAGGCAGAAGATTGTGTCCGAATTTCAGGAACTGCGGCAGTTCCTGGAGGAACAAGAGCGACTCCTGCTGGCCCAGCTGGGGAAGCTGGATGAGAAGATTGTGAGGATCCAGAATGAAAATGTCAGTAAACTGTCTGAGGAGATTTCCCATCTTAGTGAGCTGATCAGTGAGTTGGAGGGGAAGTGTCAGAAGCCAGCGAGTGAATTCCTCCAGGTGAGACAGGGAGAAACAGAGGCACCGACTCCATGGGTGCTTAAGGCTAGAGCACCCATGGAAAAAAATTAGTGGGTGCTTAGCTCTCCTCCTCTGCCCACAGTGCCTCCTGCCCACCGATCAACTCCTCCCACTCCCAGCACTTCCCACCTGCCTCAGTCGGCTGTTCCACGGTGTGCAGGAGGCACTGGGAGAGGGAGGAGCGGGGATGGGGTGCGTGCAAGAGAAGGGTCAGAAAGAGGCTGGGTAGGGGCAGAGTGGGGGCGGGAAGAGGGAGGGTGGAGGTGTGGCATTGGGTAAGGTATGGAGTGGGGGCAGGGCCTGGGGTTCAGCACCTCCAGGGACAATTAGAAGCCAGCACCTGTGGTTAGAAACATACCAGATCCCCACACAGGGAAGGGAGGGCTCCTGAATCATAAGCACTGGGGCCAGCGGTCAGAGCTCTCAGTGTAACTCGGCGTGTGCATTGCTGACATGTGAGTGACTATTGGTCACTGCAGAGTTACAGACACACAAATATTAGAGATGGAAAAGCCCTGTTAGCTCAGGGAATCTATGGCCCTGGGGTCAGGGCAGGGCCTCTCTTCCCCATATTTGCAAAATCCCTTCCCTGGGATCCCATGTGTGTAAAATGGAACTGAGATTCTTTTCTCTCTCTCTCTCTTCCTCCCCACTAGGACGTCAGAAGCACCTTGAGCAAGTACGTGGCTCTCTCACTCCCCCCATACTTCACAATCCTGGAAAAGAGCTTTCTGTAGAGCATCTCCCAGGGCTCCACAGAAAAATGTGTGGAGAAGGTCATATTCTAGATACAAATCTCTCTGATCAACTTTATCCTGAGGGTCTCACCCTTACAAAGAAGACTCTGGAATTCTCCATTCAGTGGGAAGGACTGACCTCAAGTATTTCCCAGAGATGTCACCTCCCTGGGGGACTGGCTGCCTCAGGATAGTGGAGATGGAATATGGGTCTTTCACTGCTGGGGCCCTGGTTACCATTAAGCGCAGGACAGCAGTGGTCAAAAGTCTTCCCCACCTGAAGACTGTTTGGAGACCTGTGTGGAATGAGCTGGAGAGGGGGAGTTCGTGCCTCACTCTAGTTCCTACGGGACAGATTTCTGCAGCTGGGAGAAGCAGAGGAATTCTAACTCCAGGCCCATTAGAGCAGTGACTCACTAGTAAGTACTTATGAGTCACTAAATGAACTATAATGGTGTGAAATTGTTTCTCTCCAGGTGTGAGAAGGGGAAGTTCCAGCAGCCAAAGGAGATTTCTCCTGAACTGGAAGAGCAAGTCAGTGGTTTCTCCCAGAAAACTATTGCGCTACTGGAGGCTCTGAGGAAGTTCAAAGGTACCTAGAAGGGATCTAGGAGGGGAAATTTTCATCAATGTCTGAGACTGAGAATGGCGCTGGTCAATTGGTTCATAATTAGATTATGCTTCTATTTAATGGTTGGATGAGAATGCCAGACACTTAGGGTCCACAACATTCAGACTGATTAATTCAACCCCTTATTTGTTCCAAAAGCATGTCTTGCCATTACAATTACTGTTAAAGTAAGAAATGACAGACATACTGAAAGAAATACTGCCCAGTTACCTTCTCCGGGGGCATAGGCGGGTCATGATGCATTTCTCCTATCATGCTCCTTACACTGTCTGACGTATTATACGCATCCAGATTATATATTTATTAGTTCTTTTCCAATCACCTTTGTGTGTTATGCATTGTAAGTATCTTCTAATTGGCAGGACTTTTGCTGTCCAAGCTATTTTCAAGTTATTCTTGTTTCTGATTCGTTCATTACCAGTTATTATACGCTGATGTGCATGGGTCATTTTGAGCCTTTTCTCCACATGGGATTTTTTGGATTTTGCTAACTGCTCCTTGGCAGCATATTTTGGGTGTCTGGTGTCTTTAAGCACATTGTGTGGTCAAAACATCTCTTTGTCCCACAGAGCAACTTATGAACACATCACTTAATATCAAAGTCACTTAAGGCAACATTTCCGTTATGTCAAATATGATGATTTCTGAAAATCTTATTTCATCATATAAAAGAAAGGGTTCTACCAATCCCAAAGGATCGGACACATTACATCCCAGGTTAATGAATATTTCAGATCTTACCCAAATACACGCTACGGCCATTTCTTATTAACTAAACTAAACTCTATTAAAAAACACAAGAGAGAGAGTATGGTTATAAGATCAATATACATACAGACATGAGCTTGATTCATCGAGGTTCAGATTCATAGTGGAGATGGGGAGCATTCTAGCTGTAAAGAGTTCTTTCAGAAATAGTTCATAGTCCAGTGTCCAATATCACCTTCAGGGCGTACCAGCATAACTGGGACCTCAGTCTTGCGACTCAAACTTCCCCTGATGAAACCTAAGCAGATCTGGGATGACAGAATCAGGACCCAAGGATCTTTTACACAATTTCATGTCTTTTGACAAGTTGGGAGTTCACAAGGATGTTGGGTCCATTGCTGGTAGATGCCTGAATGAGGGAGGAAAGAGGTTTCAAACCTTTTTACATTAAATACCTGAGTGTGTCTCTGTCTGTTTCTGTGTCATGATGAAAACACAGTTCTAGGAGATCAGAGTGATGATACTGTTATAAATATGAAGCCTGAAATCTCACCTCTCTTATCCTTTCCCCCTCCAGACACTCTGCCGTCTGCACTGGAGAGAAAAAGAGGGGAACCACTCGGAACGCACAGACACGGTGAGACTGCAGCCTTTTCCCAGCACTGGCCCCTCTCAGCGACCCCACCCCTGTTCCTCTTCCCCCGAGATCCTGCCCCTGGCCAGACCAGAAACCAGAGCTGGGCTCCTACCCAGGGGGCCCGAGTGGCACTGTGGAGCCCTGCACCCTCCACCTGCCCTGGGTGGAGCACCCCGGGGAGCGGGGACATGGGACGGAGGCTGCTCTCAGGCCCCCCAGAGACCCACCTAGGACAGGTGAAGGGTCAAGGGCTCTCCCTAGCAGGCAACGCTCCCAGCCTGGCCAGGTGTCAGCGCTTGGTGGGAAGAGGAGTTATGGGACAGGGCCATGGAGTGGGGGGGGCCACCAGTGGTGGGACCTCGTGCCCCATCCCCAACTTCTACCAAGGGTCCGGAACTTCTGGGGAGATCCCAAGCCAACATCACACATTCCAGGGAGCGGGGACCTGGGCTGAGGGCTGCTCTTAGGCCCCCCAGAAACCCACCCAGGGCAGGTGGAGGATTAGAAGCTCTCCACAGCAGCCAAGTTCTCAGCCTGGCCAGGGGGCGGGGCCTCAGCGGGAAGAGGGGGAGTGGGGCAGGGCCATGGAGGGGGTGTGGCCACAGGTGGTGAGACCTCGTGCCCCCCACAGCAACTTGTATCAAGGTTCCAGAACTCCTGGGGAGATCCCAGACTGACATCACACAAACAGTCCTGACACCAACCTTAGTGCTGAGTTCATGTCCACACGGATGAACAGAAACACTCACTGAGCAGCACCTGAACACAGCTCTCTGCCCTGAGCGCTGATACATCCCTCTGGTTCACCCCAGTGCAGGGGTCTTCCCATTGCTCTTCTCCAACACCCTGCCTTCCCTTTGGGCAGGGCTGGGCTCTCCCATTGGAGCTGCTCACTGCTCCCTGGATTGGGGAGATGCTCTCCCTGTGAGGCTGCCAGCTCCTGCCTTCTCTCTAGGCTGGGGATGGAGCTACCTCACCCAATGCCACCTCCTACTCTGTGGTTTTAAGCAGCTCTTCCCCAATGCTGCACCTTCCTCTCTGTTCCCCAGCCTCATCCTCAATAAAAGCTTCTGACACCTTCCTGGCTGTGTCTGTGCCCCTGGGAATGGAGCAGCCCCAGCAGAGGGAGCAGGGAGCTGAAGCTTCTGGAAGCAAATGAGAAACACACTAGGGCCTGGTCTATGCTAAAGGGGAGGGGGGTCAACCTAAGATACTGCTGCTCCCCCATGGACTCCGCTTCCATCTCTTGCGGTGGGGGAGAACCGGAGTTGATGGGGACAGAGCTCAGGGATCAATTCATGGCCTTTGGACTAGACTCTATAAATTGATCCCTGATAGATTGATCACTACCGGCGCTTCCATTTAGGCGATCTAGGGTGCCAGGATTTGGGAGGGCGGCAGACTGCTCTGCTGGCCCGGTCCGCTGGTCCCGCGGCTCCGGTGGAGCATCCGCAGGCACGCCTGCGGCAGGTCCACCGGAGCTGCGGGACCAGCGGACCGTCCGCAGGGACGCCTGCGGCAGGTCCACCGGAGCCGCGGGACCAGCGGACCGTCCGCAGGGACGCCTGCGGCAGGTCCACCGGAGCCGCGGGACCAGTGGACCGTCCATAGGGATGCCTGCGGCAGGTCCACTGGAGCCGTGGGACAGGCGAGCCGGCCCTGCTCCTAGGGCGCCAAAAACCCTGGTGCTGCTCCTGCACTACCCTGAGGAGCTGCAGTGACATCCCTGCTAAGTCTCAGGTGCTCAGGACAGAGGCAGCTTCCTGGGATCCAGGACTGTCCTAGCCAGGACGCAGCTGCTGGAGAGTGTGAGAAATGATCCCAGCCTCCCCCAGGGCTGAGCTCTGCCCCTAATGCTCTGATTCTCTCTCCCCCAGTGGACGTGATTCTGGATCCAGGCACAGCTCATCCCGAACTCGTCCTGTCTGAGGATCGGAAACGTGTGAGATGGGAAGACACATGGCAGGATCTGCCCAACAACCCTGAGAGATTTGACTATTGGTCCTGTGTGCTGGGCTGTGAGGGATTCACCTCGGGGAGACATTGCTGGGAGGTGGAGGTGGGGGATGGGCGATACTGGGCTGTGGGGGTGGCCAGAGAGTCTGTGGGGAGGAAGGGACGGATCAGCCTTAGCACTGAGGGGGGAATCTGGGCTGTGGAGTGGTGCTGGGGGGGTCAGTTCCGGGCTCTCACCTCCCCTGTGACCCTCCTGCCCCTGAGCCAGTTCCCCAGCAGGATCCGGGTTTGTCTGGACTGTGACCGGGGGCAGGTGACATTTATCGATGCTGATGACGAGGCCCCGATCTTCACTTTCCCACCGGGCTCCATCCCTGGGGAGAGAATCCGACCCTGGCTCTGGGTGTGGTGGGGATCCCAGCTCAACCTGTGTCCCTGAGACACGCAGGGGAGGGGCAGGGGAATAGCTCTCTGGGAGCCCGGAGATCAGCCTCTCTCGCCTCACACACCCTTGCCTCTGTGACTTTCCCTGTGGACTTTCTATCATGCCATCACTGTGACCCTGGAGGCTGCTGCATGGTAGAGAAACCAATTTTGTCACTGACCCAGGGACTGTGCAGCCTGTTTGCCGCTGTCCTCTGTGATCCAGGAGGACTCTGGGGATCCTGGGTCAGACAGTGTCACTGAGACATTCGGTCCAGGGGCGGGGGGAGGGCGGGGGAACAGCCCACTGGGAATGGAAAAATGTGTTTCTCTAGCCAAGTAATCCTAGCCCCCATGGCCTGGAGGACACCTGTCTACCCAACCTCTGGCCTCTTAGCTCTATGACCCCTGGAAGCTCCTCCCCCTCCCTCCCTGCAGCACCAGGTATGGGAAGAGAAAAGGGGCCATGGGGGCAGATGTGGGGGCTGTGGGGTGACAAGTGGTGGATGGGCTCGGAGTAGAAGTGATGTGGGGTTGGGGGGCAGTATTAATGTGGGGCTGGGAACAGGCACATGGGGTGGCAGGGACGCAGAATTAGTTAATTGGGATTTGGCATTTTGGGAAGAAGCTGGAAGCTCCGCACCAGCCGGAGGCCTGGGAGAAGGAGACCCAGGAACTGGGGAGTGTGCATTCATCCCAATATCCAGTAAGAATGAGTGACTAGCGTAGACATTTCCTACATCCATAAAAGAGGTTTTACCATCAGAGCAGTAAATCCACATCCAGGAAAGGCAGTAGTCAGGGCAACAAAGAATTCTTCCCTTGACCTATCTGCATCTACATCAGGGGTTAGATCAACCTAACTACGTCACACAGGTTGTGAAAGTTTTCACAGCTCTAAGCGATGTAGCTAGGCTGACCTAAGTTTTAGCTGTAGACCAGGTCTCAGGAATAATATTGCTACTACAGCAGAGTACAGCTGTGTGGCTGAAGTGCCATACTGTAGATGCATCCGGAAGTGTTTTTTCCATTGCTGTAGTTTATCCCCCTTTCTCAGAGGCTGTAGGAAGGTCACCGGCAGAATTCCACTGTTTGGACCAGGGGTTAGGTCGATCTAGCTGTGGCATTCAGAGCACACAAAGTTTCCCAGCCCTGAATAACATCCCCAGGTTGATCTAAGTGTTAGGTGTAGAGCAGGCCTAAGCGGGGTTTCGCTGGAGCTGGCTGAAAACACAGGGGCTGAGGGATTGCCTGGCAGCTTGGTGTGCGTGAGGCAGAAAGCCAAGAGAACCAGTCCTGAGTGTGATCCCAGCAGGAAGCAGAGACAGAGCTTGCTTCAGGCCCAGGGTTCCCCGGAAAGGCAGACGTGGAGTTCTGAGTAAAGAAACTGCCGGCTGCTGTTTGTTTGTACTGTGTTCAGGGCACAAGAACGTGTGGACATTGTTTGTAACTACTAAAGATTTCACCAAAGAAATACCTGACTCCTATAATCAATTTCTCCTGTCAATAGAAGAACCTAGCAAGGCCCCAAACACTGGCAACTTGCTCAGGTCAAAGAAGCAATGGGACAACCACAGTCAAAATCTAGACCTGTGGAGGCAAATGCGTTGGTGGGAAACATTTGCGGGGAGCTCCAGCAGCAAAGAGCCTGTGCAGAGGAGCAATTGCTGCTAACTGTGGACTTGAGCACCTCCAGCTTTGTGTGCTGAGCAGTCCCCATTGTCCCTTCTCTCCAGCCTGACATTCCGCTGCCCAGAGTCAGACAAAACCAAAACATGGATCCCTGGCTTGTATTTCCCCCCAGCAGACCCAGTCAACACAATGATAATGAACTCGGTATTGGCCCAAGGAGACAAAATGACAGGAAGAGACTGGGGCAGCTGGAACAAGGTGGAGGATTGGGGTGGGGAATGGGTTGGATTGTTACTTTCCCTTTTGTGGTTGGAGTTTTACCAAATGAAAACCTAAACTCTTCTTTCTAGCTCTTAGCTCGTGTTTTGAAGGGGCTCGGCTGTAACCTTTAGACTGCAATGACATAAATCTTAGAAGATTTACCATAAAATAACCCTTCAGCTCAAGGTCTGCTCCAGATTAATGAGTTGTTGCCGTTTTCATGCATTGTCACTAGCACACACCAGCTGCCTCTGATCTTAACCCAGGGAGCCCCTGTAGCCCGGCTGGTCCCAGGTGGGTGGTTAAATGTTCAGCAAGACACAGCCAAGCCAAGGCTCCTCTGCACACACATTGTCACTGAAATAACTCAAGGGGATTTAGTTCCCACCTATTGTTGTTTCAGTGCAAGTCTGTGTATGCCCTCACTGTGTATTAATATAACCCTTCTGCCAGAGGGGAGCTGGCAGCAACCAGGCCTGGATTCAATATCGAGGGCAGTGGTTCCCAGACTTTAGCAACCCGTGAACCCCTTTCATTAAATTTCAAGTCCTGTCAACCCCCTCCTAAAAATTACTATTTCCAGGGATATTCTCCTTGAGCTGAGTATAAATTATAAAAGCAGTGATCTTGGAAACATAAAATTTGTTTTTATGGCATGCTTATTACACACTATTTATTACTAATTATCATTTATCGTGACAGTATTTTTATTATGTTATGAAAACGGCAGCACACTTCCAAGCTCTCACTTTCGTAGCGTGTGTCACTTTGAATAAGCCTGTTACAAGACAAGGCTCCTAGATTTCATCAAGGAGCATCAGATGTGAAACAGCAGGAAGGTATTTAAGAAGCCAACTCACAGAGTTCCTCCTACACAAGCATTCAGGTCTTGAGCAGTCCAGGCAAACACTGCGCATTACAACAAAACTTAAACTTGTTCTTCATAGTAATTTAAAAAACAATCCTAGCTGCCTATTTCATTTTAAAAACAGCAAAAAATATCCACCTCCCCTTCCATTTCTTATAAGGAGTCTTGAAGTTTAAATCTCCGCAGTGTGATAGAGATGCTTGGTTTGACCTGCTTAGCTCTTGGAAGTCCAGGATATCTGGGCTTCTGACCTCTGAGAACCTCCTGTAACATTTCACGAACCCCAAGGGGTTCACGAACCCCAGTTTGGGAACCACTGATCTACGGGTTCCTTTTCAACAATACAAGAGAACCGGCTCCAGCCCCACCCAGTAACCTGAGAAAATTACACACCACCCCTGGGCACCTCTAGAGGCAATACTTCCCCTCTCGCAAGCACGGAGTCTGAGTGTAGAAAAGAAACTTTGAATGAAAGGAGGGAAATCACACAGCATTCATTTGGGGAAATGCTGCAAGCTGGATTAATAAACATAAAACCATGAGCAAAACAACCACCCTGGAACACACTGGGCAGTGGTTCTTAATTCAAGCAACCAAAAGTTCCTTTAACGTGCACACCCCTTTTCCCTCTGCAGCACTCATAGAGAAGACCCAGAATGTAGAGATGCATCTGCAGAGCTCACCTTTCACTGCTGGTGGGCGACAGGGGGTGCATCTTGCTTGCTCCACTGTCCAGGCATTTGCTCTGGCACTGGCTGCCTTGTCAGCCACTCACAGTTCTACTTACCACCACACTAGCTGCTCAGCCAGTTATTGGCTCACCACCCCACACTCTTTGGGACATCTTCAAGTCATACCACTTAGCACAGCTCTCAGTGATTTCAGCTGCTAGTGGGGGAGCCTCACTGGTAGCACGGACAGGGCAGTCTATGGTATCAGAGAAACTCTCCAAACAAAAATCTAATGATTAGACCTGACAATCAGTGATTGCAGATCTGTTGGTATTGATGAGTTTGCCTTGATGGCCTGTTTTGCTTAGCAATAACACAGCAAGGCCTACTGAAGAAAAATATATACTAGCTGAAACAGTCAGGTGCTTGCCTGGTTGCTGACTGTATGACCTGGATAGATAAGAGAATGCTTGCAGAGGCTGAGAAAAATGCTTGAAAAAGCTTTTTAAAGCAACTTGTACCTTTTTGTACTAATTATGAAGCTTATCAAGACATAACAGTTATTCTTTGTTTTGTATGCTAGGAAAGTATAACTGGGAAGGTACAGTGATGATGCGACGTAAGTGATGAAGCGACGGAGTGGCTAATAAAAAGCAATTTAAATTTGCAGAAGGGAGGGCTGGTTCTGTGTGAAGAACAGGCTGGTTCTTTGTTGCTTGTGTGCATACATCAATAAAGAACTTGGTATTTGGTCTTTGCTGGGTTGTCTGTATTTTGTGGTCAGATAACGAACCTGAAAAGTCTGGGATAGAGGTAACCCCGACAGTATGTAACAAAACTCCCCATTAAATCTTAACCAGCTGTGTGATTACGCGGTGGACACAGAAAGGATTGGATAGCATCCAGGGCTTGTACCATCTAGTCCAGATATCTCACCACCCTCTCACACCTCCACTAGTCTTTGGCACCAACATCTCCTGCTGAGCAAGGACACTTTAATTGAGGGTGAGCCCCTCAATCAGGCTATGCCAAGCACAGTTCTGCTGCCCTTGATTCACACAACAAGGATAACAACACTTTAGTACCTCCAGATTTGCCATCTCAATGAGTTGATCAGTGAGCTGGAGGGGAAGTGTCAGAAGCCAGCGAGTGAATTCCTGCAGGTGAGACAGGGAGAAACAGAGGCGCCAACTCCATGCGTGCTTAAGGGCCAGAGCACCCATGGAACAAAGATCATGAGTCAGAGCACCCACTGAACAAAGATCATGAGTCAGTTCTAAGAAGGGAAACACCCCCTTGCTGCTGCAGGCGGGGCATGGTGTGAACTCAAGAAATTGAAACTTACCCTGTTTCACTGCCCAGAGGGAGCCATGGCTGCAGAGAACCCCATGGAAAGTCTCCAGGAGGAAGCGATATGTCCCATCTGTCTGGAATATTTCATAGAACCTGGCACTCTGGAGTGTGGGCACAATTTCTGTCGAGCCTGCATCAGCCAGTGCTGGGAGGGATCCGATACAGACATCTCCTGCCCTCGGTGCAGAGAAACTGTGCAGCAGAGAAACCTCAGGCCCAACAGGCAGCTGGCAAATATCCTAGAACTCATCAAGCGATTGAGTTTACAGGCAGCAAAGGGAAGAGGAGCGGACAGGGTGTGTGGGGAACACCAGGAGGCTCTGAAACTGTTCTGTGAAGAGGATCAAACCCCCATCTGTGTGATCTGTAGAGAGTCCCGGGCTCACCGCACTCACATGGTGGTTCTCATCCAGGAAGCCGCCCAGGAGTACAAGGTACAGAGTTGCTGTCCAGTCTAATGAATAATAACTTTGGCATCACAAGTTTCCTGAGACAGGTGTATCTGTGTCATTCAGCTGTGTGTAGCCTTCATTGCATGAAAGAGGCTGTACAAATTAATGATACTCCAGCCTGGCAAGAAAGGCAACAGAAAGATTTACAAATTGTCTGATGTGGGAAAGTTTTCTCTGAGCAGCTGAATCCTTTTCCAACCCAGATCCTACCAGTGAAATAAGGGGACGCTCTGCAGACGGAAAGTTATTAAATGACCAGTGAGGTTTGATTCACAAGAGCTGCTGGCCAGTCTATGGGAGTGCAGCCTTCAGACCGGAGAAGGGGGAGTTACAAGCTGTGTCTGTTATTACTGATTGGATCACAGTGTTTATTATTGTTATTGGCATCCCAGCAGCCCCTACAGCCCCCAGAGATCTGACCTCGATGGCAGGGGGCCCTGCGCAAAAGCCAGTGAGGGGCAATCCCTGCCCTGAGCCATTTACAGTCTAATTCAGTGGTGGGCAAACTACGGCCCATGGGCCACATCCGGCATACGTGACCACCCTGCCCAGACTCTGAGCTCCCAGTTAGGGAGGCTACCACCTCCCGGTCCCGTTGTCCCTCCTGCCCCCCCAGAGCCACACTGCTGTGTGGGCAATGCTCTGGGCGGCGAGGCTGCACGCTCCTGCAAGGCAGCACAGCAGAGTGTCTGGCTCCAAGTGGGCTGCAAGGCTGCCAGGGGTGCTGCTCTGAGTGGCATGGTAAGCGGGGCGAAGGGTTGGGTAAGGGGCAGAGGGTCCCGGGGGGGCAGTCAGGGGGCTGGAAACAGGGGGCAGTTGGATGGGCTGTGGGAGTCTTGAGGGGCCTGTCAGGGGGCGGGGCTGTGGATAGGGGACAGGACAGTCAGGAGACAGGGAGCAAGGGGGGTTGGATGGTCGTGGGGTCCTGGGAGGGTGGTTAGGGACAGGGGGTCCCGGGAGGAGGCAGTCAGGGGAGAAGGTGTGTGGGGGGTTGGATCGGTCAGGGATTCTGAGGGGGGCAGTCAGGGTGTGGGAAGTGGGAGGACGTGGATAGGGGGCAGGAGCCAGGCTGTTTGGGGACACACAGCCTTCCCTACCTGGCCCTCCATACACTTTTGCAACTCCTATGTGGCCCATGGGCCAAAAAGTTTGCCCATCCCTGGTCTAACTGGACAAAAGAGACAAAAGGTGGGAGGGGAAACTGAGGCACAAAGCGGGGTAGTGACTTGTCCAAGGTCACTCAGTAGGTCAGTGTCAGAGCTGGGTATAAACCCCCACTTTTCCAAGACCAAGCCCAGTGCCCTAACCTTTAGCCTACGCTGCCCCCCTCAGCACCACTAAGCAGTGATGAAGTACAACGAGTAGGAAGAAAAGACTCCTTGATAAAAGCCCAGGCTCAGCAGGGAGACAAGGTTTCTCACTGGGATTCTGAGCTCCTGTGTTGCTCCATAAGGGGTTAAACTCAGATGCTGCCGGCCTGCACTAGAGGAAATCACGGAGCTAAACACTGTGTGGACCCCAAGCACCTTGAACCCGCACACAAAAGGGCTCCAGGCAGCGCAGCTCCATGCCAAGTACCACTGGGATTTCACTGGATTGTAGCAAAACTAACCCCAGGCTGGAGCTGACCGGTGCCAGTCTGACCTGTTCTGTTGTGTACGTGGGCAAGGACCAGTCAGAGTGGTTCCATTAGTCCCACCAGGCAGCCTTTTGCAATCTCCCAGAATGCACTGCTTCCGGGATCTTTACCAGGGAATGGGACCGTGGGGACCTACCCAGAGGGCATTGCCATTGAAAGGACTTAGAGCAGCACTGGGGCAAACCCCAACCGTTCTTTATACAAATCTGCCTGTCTAATTAGGGTGGCCACTGAGGCATCCCCAGAACATAGAACATCCCCACGCCTGCCTGCATGGGCCCTCCCACACCTGAATCAGTCAGCCTGCGTGGGCTCTCCCCTGCCTTCTTCAGCATGTCCCCTCCTGCATCATTCTGCACGGAGGTGCCACCCCCACCCCTGCCCCGCCCTCACTGGTATCCTCCTGCATCCTCAGTCTCCTTCTCTTTCTTTTTCACTGGACAAACCCACGTCCAGTTCTGGGTCCCTACCGGACAGGGATAGTGCTCCACAAAACTGGGACTGCGCAGCTTCCAACCAGACAAATTGCCTCCCGACGTCTCATGTGGTTTGCCCTGGTGCTTAGACCAGCTTTGTCCAACCAGTGCAGTCCCCAGGGCTTCAGAACTGAAATCCCAGCCCATATTGAAACCCTGGTGGCTTCTGGGATTTGTATCACTTGGTTTGTTAAACCTTCTTTAAATAAAGGCCTGTTGATTCACCCCCATGTGACTCCAGTGTCCTGTTATGGGCTGTATGACTAGTCAATTCACAAATACCAATAAAGCTTGGTTATAATTCAGATCTCTGTCTAATTACTGAAAAGACTGAACCTGATTTGGTAATAAGCTGGAATATGATGCACTCCCAGTCTGCACTGATAAGGTTTCATCTCCTTGGTGACCCTGATGTCACGTCACAAAGCGATTAGGACCAACAGTCATCTTGGGTTTTGGATGGAAAAACACAAAGCTCCACACGCCTCTCAACCATTCAAATAAAAGCTCCCAAATCCTTTCTGTTTCTTCAGGAAAGAATCCAGGCCCAAATGAAGACTCTGGGGGATGAGAGAGAAAAGCTGCTGGGATTGAAAGTGACTGGAGAGGGGAAAAGCCAGGAGTATCTGGTAGGTGCCTGTTGTTGTTAACCAGCAGGGACTGGCAGTGAGAGGTCTCTTTGGAGACAGACTCCTGTGTGGCCTTGGTGAACATGGACCTGTGCGTGTTTCTCCATGACCATGGATTGCTGGGTTAGATTCATGCATAGACAAGCCCTAAGCTTCCATTTCAGTTGATGAGTTAATGTCTAGCTCTTCTGACTTTCCCAGAAACGCCACCCCAAGTCAACTGAATGTCATCCGTGAAGTGCTGTCCACTGTGTCTGCTCATTTCGTGTGTTAACATGTCTGTTTCTTTTTTCTCCCCTGGCGTCTCTGTCAGTGTAGTGCTGAGTCCTGCCTCCTACTGCTCTGGGTCTGAATTCCCAAAGGCCATAAATAACAGAATATGCTAACATGACAGACGTGGAAACCTCTCTTTCAGAGATATAGGGGCTGAAGGGGAAGTTGTGAGAAAGTTCTCTCCCTCGGGTAGAGTCAAATGTCAGAAATCTTAGGATTTTCAACCAAGTTCTCCCTCCTGCACACTCAGCACTCCATAAAAGGATCCTAGGTGCCATTCATATCCCTGACCAGCCCTTCTCCTATTTTCATACAGAAACAAACACAGACTGAGAGGCAGAAGACTGTGTCCAAATTTCAAGAACTGTGGCAGTTCCTGAAGGAACAAGAGCGACTCCTGCTGGCCCCGCTGGGAAAGCTGGACGAGGAGATTGTGAGGATCCAGAATGAAAATGTCAGTAAACTGTCTGAGCAGATTTGCCATCTCAATGAGTTGATCAGTGAGCTGGAGGGGAAGTGTCAGAAGCCAGCGAGTGAATTCCTGCAGGTGAGACAGGGAGAAACAGAGGCGCCAACTCCATGCGTGCTTAAGGGCCAGAGCACCCATGGAAAAAAATTAGTGCGTGCTTAGCACCCATTGGCAGCCAGCTCCTCCCTCTACCTCCAGCGCCTCATGCCCACAGATCAACTCCTCCCCCTTCCTCCCAGCGCTTCCCACCTGCCTCGATCAGCTGCTCCATGGTGTGCAGGAGGCATTGGGAGGGAGAGAGAGAAGTGGGGATGGGGTGTGCACAAGGGAGGGATGAGTGGGGGCAGGAAGAGGGAGGATGGGACTGTGGCATTGGGGAAGGGGTGGAATGGGGCAGGGTGGAGCGGGGCAAGGCCTGGGGTTCAGCACCTCCAGGGACAATTAGAAGCCAGCACCTGTGGTTAGAAATATCCCAAATCCCCACACAGGGAAGGGAGGGCTCCTGAATCATAAGCACTGGAGCCAGTGGTCAGAGATCTCAGTGTAACTCGGTGTGTGCATTGCTGATATGTGAGTGACTATTGGTCACTGCAGAGTTACAAACACAGATATCAGTGATGGAAAAGCCCCATTAGCTCAGGGAATCTATGGCCCTGGGGCCAGGGCAGGGCCTCTCTTCCCCATATTTGCAAAATCCCTTCCCTAGGATCCCCTGTGTGAATCAAATGGAACTGAGAGTCTTTCCTCTCTCTCTCTCCCTCCCTTCTAGGATGTCAGAAGCACCTTGAGCAGGTACGTGGCTCCCTCTCACTCCCCCTCGCACTTCATAATACTGGGAAAGAGCTTGGTGGTGATGTTAGCACTGCATCTCCCCCGGGCTGTACAGAAAAATGTGTGGGGAAGGTCACATTCTAGATACAAATCTCTCTGATCAACTTCATCCTGAGGGTCTCACCCTTGCACAGAAAACTCTGGAATTTTCCATTCAGTGCAAGGACTGACCTCAAGTATTTCCCAGAGATGTCACCTCCCTGGGGGACTGGCTGCCTCAGGATAGTGGAGACGGAATATAGGCCTGTCACTGCTGGGGCCCTAGTTAACATTCAGCCCAGGCCAGCAGTGGTTAAGAGTCTTTCCCGCCTGAGGACTGTTTGGAGACCTGTGTGGAATGAGCTGGGGAGGGGGGAGTTGGTGCCTCAGCCTAGTTCCTAGGGGACAGATTTCTGCAGCTGGGAGAAGCAGAGGAATTCTAACTCCAGGCCCATTCGAGCAGCGACTCCCTAGTAAGCACTTATAATAAGTCACTAAATGAACTTTAATTGTGTGAAATTGTTTCTCTCCAGGTGTGAGAAGGGGAAGTTCCAGCAGCCAGAGGAGATTTCTCCTGAACTGGAAGAGCGAGTCAGTGGTTTCTCCCAGAAAACTATTGTGCTACTGGAGGCTCTGAGGAAGTTCAAAGGTACCTAGAAGGGATCTAGGAGGGGAAACTGGCATCAGTGTCTGAGACTGAGAATGGCGCTGGTCAATTGGTTCATAATTAGATTATGCTTCTATTTAATGGTTGGATGAGAATGCCACACACGTAGGGTCCACAACACTCAGACTGATTAATTCAACCCCTTATTTGTTCCAAAAGCATGTCTTGCTATTACAACTACTATTCAAGTAAGAAATGACAGACATACTGAAAGAAATACTGCCCAACTACCTTCTCCTGGGGCATAGGCAGGTCATGATGCATTTATCCTATGATGCTCCTTACAATGTCTGACGTATTATACGCATCCAGATTATATATTTATTAGTTCTTTTCCAATCACCTTTGTGTGTTATGCATTGTAAGTATCTTCTTACTGGCAGGACTTTTGCTGTCCAAGCTATTTTCAAGTTATTCTCGTTTCTGATTTGTTCATTACCAGTCATTACACACTGATGTGCACGGGTCACTTTGACACTTTTCTCCACATGAGATTTTTTGGACTTTGCTAACTGCTCCTGGGCAGCACATTGTGGGTGTCTGGTGTCTTTAAGCACATTGTGTGGTCAAAACATCTTTTTGTCCTATATGGCAACTTATGAACAATCACTTAATTACAAGGCCACTTAAGGCAACATTCCCCTGATGTCAAATACGATGATTTCTGAAAATCTTATTTCATCTTATAAAAGAAAAGGTTTTACCACTCCCAAAAGATCGGACACATTACCTGTCAGTTTAACGAATGTTTCAGATCTTACCCAAATACACGCTACAGCCATTTCTTATTAACTAAACTAAACTCTATTAACAAACAAAAAAAGCTTTCTAGTTGTAAAGAGTTCTTTCAGAAATAGATCATAGTCCAATGTCTAATATCATCTTCAGGGCATATCAGTATAACTGAGACCTCAGTCTTGTGACTCAAACTTCCTCTGACGAAGCCTAAGCAGATCTGGGAAGACAGAATCAGGACCCAAGGATCTTTTACACAATTTCATGTCTTTTGACAAGTTGGGAGCTCAAAAGGATGTTAGTTCCATTGCTGGGAGATGCCTAAATGAGAGAAGAAAACGAAGTTTTCAGACCTTGTCACATTAAATACCTGAGTGTGTCTTCATTTCTTTCTGTGTCATGATGAAAACACAGTTCTAGGAGATCAGAGTGGTGATATTGTTATAAATATGAAGCCTGAAATCTCACCTCTCCTATCCTTTCCCCTCCAGACACTCTGCCATCTGCACTGGAGAGAAAAAGAGAGGAACCACTCGGAGCACACAGACAAGGTGAGATTGCAGCCGCTTCCCAGCGGTGGCCCCTCTCTGTGTCCCCACCCCTGCTCCTCTTCCCCCGAGACCCTGCCCCTGGCGAGGCCAGAAACCAGAGCCAGGCTCCCACCCAGGGAGCCTGAGCAGCACTGGGAAGCCCTGTACCCTCCACCTACCCTGGGTAGAGCACTCTGGGGAGCGGGGACATGGGGCTGGGGCTGCTCTCAGGCCCCCAGAATCCCACCCAGGGCAGGTGGAGGGTCCAGAGCTCTCCCCAGCAGGCAATGCTCCCAGCTTGGCCAGGTGTTAGGGGCTTGGCTGGAAGAGGAGTAATGGGGCAGGGCCACGGAGTGGGCAGGGCCACCGTTGGTGGGACCTCGTGCCCCACCCCCAACTTCTACCAAGGTTCCAGAACTCGTGGGGAGATCCCAGAGTGACATCACACAAACAGTCCTGACACCAACCTTAGTGCTGAGTTCATGCCCACACTGATGAACAGAAACACTCACTGAGCAGCACCTGAATAGAGCTCTCTGCCCTGAGCGCTGACACATCCCTCTGCTTTACCCCAGTGCAGGGGGGTCTCCCCATCGCTCTTCTCCAACATCCTGCCTTTCCACTGGGCAGGGCTGGGCTCCCCCATTGGAGCTGCTCACTGCTTCCTGGATTGGGGAGATGCTCTCCCTGTGATGCTGCCAGCTCCTGCCTTCTCTCTAGGCTGGGGATGGAGTTACCTCACCCAATGCCACCTCCTACTCTGTGGTTTTAAGAGCTCTTCCCCAATGCTACACCTTCATCTCTGTTCCCTGGCCTGGGAGTGGAGGCGGCCTTAGGGGAGGGAACTTTCCTTTGGGGTTTAAAGCTGATACCGGCCTCCTCTGTTCCCCTCCTCAATAAAAGCTTCTGATCCTTTCCTGGCTGTGACTCTGCTGCTGGGAATGGAGCAGCCGCAGCAGAGGGATCAGGGAGCTGAAGCTTCTGGACACAAATGAGAAACACACTAGGCCCTGGGCTATGCTAAGGGGTCGGGGGCGGTCAAATTAAAATTCGCAGCTTCACCTATGCGAACAGCATAGCTGAAGTTAATGTGTCTTAGGTCGACTTAGCTACCGGCTTCCTCGCGGCTGCGAGTCGACCGCTGCCGCTCCCCACCAACTCTGCTTCTGCCTCTAGGAGAGAGCGCTCAGGGATCAATTTATTGCATTTAGACTAGACACGATAAGTCGATCCCCGATATATCGATTACTACCCGCCAGCGGGCAGTGTAGACGTACCCTGAGGAACTGCAGTGACATCCCTGCTCAGTCTCAGTTGCCCAGGACAGAGGCAGCGACCTGGGATCCAGGCCTGTCCCAGGCAGGACAGGGCTGCTGGGGAGTGTGAGAAATGGTCCCAGCCTCCCCCAGGGCTGAGCTCTGCCCCTTGTAGTAAGTGAAGGCCCTGATAAAGGCCCAGTATGAGGCCTGAGGCCTGAACTAAAGTAATGGTCAAGATTTAGCTAAAAAGCAAAGTCAAGCTGTGAGCTGAAGGCCGGCTCGGTTCACAGAAGCTGGCATGGAAAGGGCTGATGTTGTACATATATTCACCTAGCATACCGAAGTATAAACATGGTACCAGAACACCTTATACTGGAACATTCCACAGATAAGAAAGAACAGGCCGACCCATCCCAATAACGAGGGCAAAAGGGTAAAATGATGGATAGAGTTATTTTGCTCGAACCAAGTTGTACAAGGTGAGAGGCGGCCCCTTACTACGTAAAGGGGTTGCACCTCAATACGTCAGGAGTGATGTGTAACTTGTTTGTACCTGTGTATAAGAATGTATCCCTGGGGCTGTGTCCTGGTCCGGCCGAGGGGGCAGTGGAAAGTCCCACCACTGACTGAGCCGAGTCCATTGTCAAGAGGCACTTTCTCGTAGTATGCCCTGAGTTAGGCTAAGAAACCTACAGGGAACTGCAATTGTGTCCATAAGGCAATAAACCTGGCCGACGTGCCTTGCATCTTTCTAGACTCTGTGGTCACTGGGGGTTTTCGTCGGGTCTGCTGCATCAGCTATCTGCAGAGCTGCGACAGCACACGGGGTGAGCACACGCACGCAGCTGAGTGATACCAACAAGGAGACAGCAGACCACCACACTGTTGACATCTGACAACACTTCTGACAACACCCCTAACACTCTGATTCCCTCTCCCCAGTGAATGTGACTCTGGATCCAGACACAGCTCATCCCAACCTCGTCCTGTCTGAGGATCGGAAAAGTGTGAGACGGGGAGACATGCGGCAGCGACTGCCCAACACCCCTGAGAGATTTGACACTGAGCCCTGGGTGCTGGGCTGTGAGGGATTCACCTCAGGGAGACATTGCTGGGAGGTGGAGGTGAAGAGTGGGGGACACTGGGCTGTGGGAGTGGCTAGAGAGTCTGTGCAAAGGAAGGGTCGGATCAGCCGTAGCACTGAGTGGGGGATCTGGGCTGTGCAGCAATGGGGGTGTCTGTTCCGGGCTCTCACCTCCCCTGAGACCCCCCTGCCCCTGAACGGGGCCCCCAGCAGGATCCGGGTTTGTCTGGACTGTGACCGGGGGCAGGTGACATTTATCGATGCTGGTGATGAGGCTCTGATCTTCACTTTCCCACTGGGCTCCATCCCTGGGGGGAGAATCAGACCCTGGTTCTGGGTGGGGCCAGAATCCTGGCTCAGCCTGTGTCCCTGACACACGCAGGGCAGGGGCAGGGAAATGGCTCACTGGGAGCCCAGAGATCAGCCTCTCTAGCCTCACACACCCTTGTCTCTATGACCTCTCCCTGTGCACTTTCTATCATGCCGTCACTGTGACCCTGGAGGTTGTTTCCGATCTTAACTCTACACCATCTGGACTGTCAAAACATAGAGAGCATTGAATGAGCGAGGTAGAGAAGCTGATCTCATCACTGCCCCAGGCATTGTGCTGCCTGTTTGCCTCCGTGCCAATGAGACATCAGGGGGAACAGCCCAATGGGAATGGAAAAATGTGTTTCTCTAGCCAAGTAATCCCAGCCCCCATGGCCTGGAGGACTCCTGTCTACCCAACCCTCTGGCCTCTTACCTCTATGACTCCTGGAAACTCCTCCCTCATCCCTCCTTGTAGTACTAGTGATGAAGGGAGGAGGGCGAAGAACTTCTGGGGGTGTAGGAGGGGAAAAGGGGCCCTGAGGGGCAGATGTGCGGGCTGTAGGATCACAACTGGTGAAGAAGCTGGGGACAGAATTGATGTGGGACTGGGGGGCAGAATTAATGTGGGGCTGGTGACAGGCATATGTGCGGTAGCAGGAACAAAGAATTAGTTAATTGGGATTTGGCATTTTGGGAAGAAGCTGTAAGCTCCGCAAAAGCTGGGAACCCTGGAGAAGGAGACCCAGGGACTGGGGAGTGTTCATTCATCCCAGTGTCTACTAGGAATGAGTGACTAGCATAGACACTTCCTATATCGATAAAAGGGGTTTTACAATGAATGCAGTAAATCCACCTCTTAGAAGAAGCAGTAGGTAGGGCAACAAAGAATTCTTCCCTTGGCCTATCTGCATCAGGGGTTAGCTTGACCTAACTACATCACACAGAGTGTGAACGTTTTCACAGCTCTAAGCGATGTAGCTAGGCTAACCTAAGTTTTAGGTATAGACCACGTCTCAGGAAGAATACGCAGGAAGAATATTGCTACTACAGCAGAGCTACAGCTGTGTTGCTGAAGTGCCATAGTGTAGCTGCATCTGGAAGTGTTTTTTCCATCACTTTAGTTCATCCCCCTTTCTGAGAGGCCATAGCCAGGTCACCAGCAGAATACCATTGTCTGCATGGGGGTCAGGTCAATCTAGCTGTGGCACTCAGAGCACACATTTCACAGCACTGAATAATATCAATAGGTTGATCTAAGTGTTAAGTGCAGAGCACGCCTAAGACAGGTTTCCCTGGAGCTGGCTGAAAACACAGGGGCTGAGGGATTGCCTGGCAGCTTGGTGTGCAAGAGGAAGAAAGCCAAAGAACCAGTCCTGAATGCGATCCCAGCAGGAAACTGAGTGACACAGCTTGCTTCAGGCAAAGAGTTCCCCAGAAAGGCAGATATGGAGTTCTGAGTAAAGAAACTGCCGCCTGCTGTTTGTTTGTACCATATTCAGGGCACAGGAATGTGTGGACATTGTTTGTAACTAATAAAGATTGCACCAAAGAAATACCTGACTCCTATAATCAGTTTCTCTTGCCAATGGAAGACCCTAGCAAGGCCCCAAACACTGGCAAACTGCTCAGGTCAAAGAAGCAATGGTACAACCACAGTCAGAATCTAGACCTGTGGAGGCAAAGGCATTGGTGGGAAACATTTGCGGGGAGCTCCAGCAGGAAAGAGCCTGTGCAGAGGAGCAATTGCTGCTAACTGTGGACTTGAGCACATCCAGCTTTGTGTGCTGAGCAGTCCCCATTGTCCCTTTTCTCCAGCCTGATACTCCTCTGCCCAGAGTCAGACAAAACCAAAACATGGATCCCTGGTTTGAATTTCCCCCCAGCAGACCCAGTCAACTCAGTGATAATGAACTCGGTATTGGCCCAAGGAGACAAAATGAGAGGAAGAGACTGGGGCAGCTGGAACAGGGTGGAAGATTGGGGTGGGGAATGGGTTGGACTGTTACATTCCCTTTTGGGTTTGGAGTTTTACAAAATTAAACCATAAATCTTCTTTCTAGTTCTTAGTTTGTGTTTTGAAGGGGCTTGGCTGTAACCTTTAAACCGCGTGACAGAAATCTTAGAAGATTTACCATAAAATCACCCTTCGGCTCAAGGTTTGCTCCACATTAATGAGTTGTTGCTATTTTCATGTGTTGTTACTAACGCACACCAGCTGCCTCTGACCTTAACCCAGGGAGCCCCTGTAGCCCGGCTGGTCCCAGGCGGGTGGTTAGATGTTCAGCAAGACACAGCCAAGCCAAGGCTCCTCTGCACACACCTTGCCACTGAAATAACTCAAGGGGGTTTAGTTCCCACCTATTGTTGTTTCAGTGCAAGTCTGTGTGTGGCTGTGGATGCCCTCACTGTGTATTAAGATAACCCTTTTGCTGTGGGGAGCTGGCAGCAACCAGGGCCGGGTTCAATATCTAGGGGTTCCTTTTCAACAATACAACACAGAACTGGCTTGAGCCCCAACCCAGTAACCTGAGAAAATTGCACACAACCCTCTGGGCATCTCTAGAGGCAATACTTCCCCTCTCGCAAGCACAGAGTCTGAGTGTAGAAAAGAAACTTTGAATGAAAGGAGAGAAATCACACAGCATTCATTTGGGGAAATGCTGCAAGCTGGATTAATAAACATAAAACCATGAGCATAATCACCACCCTGGACTACATTGGGCAGTGACCTTTTGTCTCAGGTTCTTCATTCAAGCAACCAAAAGTTCCTTTAACGTGTCCACTCCTTCCTCCTCTGCAGCACTCACAGTGAAGACCCAGAATGTAGAGGTGCATCTGCAGAGTTCATCTCCCTCCCTGGCAGAGGCCAGAGGGTGCATCTTGCTTCCTCCACTGTCCAGGCATTTGCTCTGGCACCAGATGCCTTGCCAGCCACTCACAGCTCTACTTACCACCGCACCAACTGCTCAGCCAGTTATTGGCTCGCCACCCCACACTCTCTGGGACATCTTCAAGTTGTACCACTTAGCACAGCTCTCAATGATTTCAGCTGCTAGTGAGGGAGTGTAAAGGTGTGGGACTGGGTCTCGACCCTCTCTGAGGGGCGGAGGGGAGCCACACCGGCTCTCTACATGCTGTCGGGCCGGGCAGGTCCTGGGCGATAAACACAAAGGCACAAGGCTCCGGCCTCGGGCGTGGGGCAGGGCAACACTACAGAGTCAAAGGGGGCTCAGGCCCTCTGCTTCAGGGCTGAGCAACAATAGTCTAAAGGGGCCCTGCCCTAAGGCCAGGGGGGGCACCAAACGCAGAGTCACAAAGCTCAGACTCTTTTGGCTCAGGGCTGAGCAAAGCACAGGGTTAAGGGAGCCCAGTGGCTCCCTCAGGCCAGGGGGAGGGGGAGTCTGCCACCCAAGTGGGTGGCAGGGAGGGACGCAGGCCCTCCCATGCCACTGCGCCCCAGCCCGTGGCCCTGGCATCGGCTATCAGCGCTGACTGGTCAGTGTGGGTCCTGACCGAAATACACTGACATAGGCTCTGACATATCTGCAGCCGGAATGGAGTCGACTGCCCCCGGGCTACTTCCGACCTTCCCCTCCGGGTCTACCTGGTCCGTGGCATCAGCCCCCGGGAAGTCCAGTAGCATGGGCTTCTCACTGCCAGGGCTGGGCGGCAGGTCCGGCAGTTCCTCCGGGAAGTCCGGCCCGGTTTGCTCCGGCGGTTCCTCCGGGTAACAGCAGGGATGGGGAGGCTCCAGCGGCTCCTCTGGGGAGTGTGCCCGGGGAAGCTCCAGCAGCTCCTCCAAGTAGCGGGCCCGGGGAAGCTCCGGCAGCTCCTCCAAGTAGCAGAGGTGGGGAAGCTCCGGCAGCTCCTCCAAGTAGCGGGCACAGGGAAGCTCTGGCCAGTCAGGGCAGTTACCCTCGGTCCTACAGGTTTCCCAGTCTCGAGCTCCCTGTGACAGGTCTGTTCCCTGAAGCGGCTGGGAGCCAACTGAGCTCTGACAGCCGGCTTTTGTACTTCTGGGGCGTCACCTGACCCTCAGAGGGGCAGGCTAACCACTCCTTAGCCCCGCCCACTCAGGCTTCTGTCTGGGCGCTCCCTCTCCTGGGCAGGAGGGGAGCCACACCGACTCGCTACAGGGACCCTCACTGGTAGCACACACAGGGCAGTCTATGGTATCAGAGAAACTCTCCCAATGAAGACCTAATGATTAGGCCTGACAATCACTGACTGCAGATCTGTTGGTATGTAACAAAACTCCCCATTGAATCTTAATCAACTCTATGATTATACAGTGGACCCAGAAGAAATTAGATTGCACCCAAGGCTTATAACATCTAGTACAAATATCTCACCACCCTCTCGCACCTCCACTAGTCTTTGGCACCAACATCTCCTGCCCAGCAAGGGCAGTTGAGTTGAGGGGGAGCCCCTCAATCAGGGTATGTCAAGCACAGTTCTGCTGCCCTTGATTCACACAACAAGAATAACAACACTTTAGTACCTCTGCCCCCAATAACAAACTGACTTGTGATCCAATACCAGCCAAAACGGATCGTTTGGGCAAAGCAGGCCCATCACGCTGTGCTCCCAGGCAGGATGGGTGCGTCCATGCAAACAAGGGCAGCTCCTGAAGTCCTCTTCCCCAGCTCATCACTAGGTGTCAGGGGAGAGCTCATTCAGACCCTTCTTACATTGAGAATGTCCTAGTTCGGTTGAGGGCACCTCTACACAGCACCTGGGAGGTGTGATTCCCAGACGGGTTGCATGTAAACATGCTGACACTGCTGGAGCGAGCACACTGCCAATAGCAGTGAGGCTGCAGCAGCAAGAGGACGGATTGGACTAGCTGCTGGAGGAGAAGCAGCTCCAATGTCTCCTGGAAGGGGAATCCCAGTGGTACAGGGGAGCTGCAGCCAGCGTTCCAGGGCACTCTGAACATCCCCTGTCAAAGGGACCCAAGTGGATAAAGTTACTTTTATGCCAAAGTCTTTGCATGATCTGGGTCTAGGTTATGACAAAAGGCAGTAAGTGAATGACACAAACCAACTGGAGTCTGAGGGGTGGGAGGGGATGATGAGGGAAAAGTAAATCTCACTTACAGATTGTCTGTCCTGGGATGCTTGTGAGGCTTCATGGATGTTGGGTCCATTGCTGGGAGATGCCTGAGTGAGAGACAAAAGAGACAGTTTCAGACCTTTTTATATTAAATACCCGAGTGCGTCTCTGTCTATTTCTCCGGCATAAATAAAACACAGCTCTAGGAGTTCAGACTGGGGACGCTGTTCTAATATGAAAGCCTTAAATCTCACCTGTCTTCTCCTTTCCTCTTCTAGACACTCTGCTGTCTGAACTGGAGAGAAAAGTGGGAAATCCCTAGGACCATTCAGACAGGGTGAGATTTTAGGAGAAGATTCTCTTTAAATTATGAGAAAATTCCAGTGCAAACATCTCCATTGGATTGTAGCTAAAGTTACCAACCAAAGTGATAGTGGCCAGGACACACAGCCCTAAAAGTAGCCCATTTACCAGTGAGGAAACCCAGACACACTGGAACAGGGAAGACCAGGGGCTATGGTGGTAAGGCCACTGAGGCCTGCCCATTTTTTAACATGGGCACAGTTTGGGGGCAGGAGGCCACTGCAAGCCTTGGGCACGTGCGGAGTGTCACAGGCAGTGGTTGTGCTTCAGGCAGGGCAGCTGATCAGCTCCTCCCCATGAGGAACAGCCCCTGCCCATGGTGCCAGCTTCTTCCCAGTGCCAGCCCCTCTCCGTGGCCCCCCCTGCACAGGCTGGGGGAGGGGCTGACTTTAGGGTGCACAGGCTGTGCTGTGCTGGGGCCCTATGACCCGACCCCAAAAGAGGGGTGGATTTCACCTCCTCAACCCTACTGCACTGCATGTGCAGAGAACCCAGTTTTGGGGGTGCAGTGAATGGCACTCAGGGTGACTGATCAAGTCACTCAGGGATTGATCCAAAAGCCTTTTATGTGACTGGGAATCTTTCCTCTGGGTTCAAGAGGCACCAGATCAGGTCATGGGATCTTCTTGTGCTTTGAGGTCTATCCTTGTAAAAGAAGATAACTAACACTCAGGTTATCGACATCTCTGGGGAAGTGGCTGGTTACGGTTTCTCAGTCATTATTTGACACTATTACTAAGATCCATTGAACTTTGAATTATAATTTTGATTGTTCAACCCCCAGTGACCATCCAATCAGCATCTTCACTAACATGAGCTGTAAATATCTAAGGGACGCAGCCCTGAGCACCTGTCCCTTTGCCTTTCTCACCACTGCTGGATTTCCATGTCTGCTTCCAGGTGGCTGCCCCTTCAGTCTTTCACAGGCCTCCTCTGTCTGTCCCAGATCCCCTCCTGCAGCCAGGCTGGACAAGTGGCCTGAGAGCCTTGGAGACAGGAGATCTCTGGCTAGCCCATCGCATGTACAGCACAGGAGCCCCAGCGCCAGCTCCACTCACATCTGCTGCCATCTGCAGAGAGCCAGGAGTCCCGGAGAGCTGGGGAGACTGTTCTGGGAAACAGAAGCAGGAGCCACCAAGCTCAGAACAGGTCTGACGGCTGCTCTCTTGGCCAGCGCACCCAGCACTGAACCAGGGACCCCTAGAGCTCTCTGTTTCTCCCACACCCTGTGCACTGCAGGATCCCTAGTGCCAGCTCCCCTCACACCCGCTGCCCTCGGCCATTGGGCCCCAGCTGTCACCTGGTGGGGAGGAGCTTCGTCTCAGTACACCACTGAGTCCCTGGCCTCTCTGCTGGGACTGACAAACAGGGAGAAAATCAGTGCAGGCTTTGCTGGGGGTGGTCGTCTTACAGGGTCACCTGCCCCACTAGGGCCCAGGCGCAGATCCCAGCATATTCCACAGGCCCCTGAGCTGCCATCAGATGGACTTTCAGCCTTGGTCCGTGTGGTGGTGGAGGGGGAGGAAGTGGGTTATTGCCCTGGGGAAGCTGCTGGGGGCAGATTTACCTGCTCACAGACAATTTTAACAATTCTAAAGCTTCAACTTTTTGAATCTCACTGTCCAGTGTCATTAAATAGTTATTGTCTGACCAAAATATTGTCTGATCCCCCACATAATTTCCCACAGCTGTAAAAATTTTAATTGGTAACAATTGGAATGAAATGCTGAAAGCCAGATTTTTGTGCAACTGTGAAAGTTTCAATTCATAAATGTAAACATTGCTTAAAATGAACATTATTTGTCAAAATTAGATAGTATAAAAAGGAAAAAAAAGAATTCCACCAAGTCTGACTATCGCTCCTTAGACACACAGATCCTGCTCTTGCAGGCTCATCCTCACAGGGAGATCTGACGTCCATGTGACGCCCCAATGACCCTCCCCACCAGCACAGGGGCTGATTGCCAGACCACAGCCCTAGTGGTAAATTTTTCATCACAACCTCCAGGGCTGTATTTTTACAGGTAGACCCCTTCTAACTGAACAAAGAACAGGACTCATTTCCAGGAAGGGAACCACCCCCTTGCTGCTGCAGGCGGGGTATAGTGTGAACAGAGGAAATTGAAACTTACCCTGTTACACTGCCTAGAGGGAGCCATGGCTGCAGAGAACCCTGTGCAAAGTCTCCAGAAGGAAGCAACATGTCCCATCTGTCAGGAGTATTTCACAGAACCTGTCACTCTGGAGTGTGGGCACAATTTCTGCCGAGCCTGCATCAGCCAGTGCTGGGAGGGATCCGATACAGACATCTCCTGCCCTCAGTGCGGTGAAACTGTGCAACAGAGAAACCTCAGGCCCAACAGGCAGCTGGCAAACATGGTAGAAATCGCCAAGCGACTGAGTTTACAGGCAGCAAAGGGAGCAGGAGAGGACGGGTTGTGTGGAGAACACCTGGAGACTCTGAAACTGTTCTGTGAAGAGGATCAAACCCCCATCTGTATCGTGTGTGACAGATCCCGGGCTCACCATGCTCACACGTTGGTTTCCATCCAGGAAGCCGCCCAGGAGTACAAGGTACAGAGTTGCTGTCCAATCTTATGGGTAATAACTTTGGCATCACAAGTTTCCTGAGACAGGTGTATCTGTGTCATTCAGCTGTGTGTAACCTTCATTGCATGAAAGAGGCTGTACAAATTAATGATACTCCAGCCTGGCAACAAAGGCAACAGAAAGATTTACAAATTGTCTGATGTGGGAAAGTTTTCTCTGAGCAGCTGAATCCTTTTCCAACCCAGCGCCTACCAGTGAAATAAGGGGACTCTCTGCAGATGGGAAGTTATTAAATGCCCAGTGAGGTTTGATTCACAAGAGCTGCAGGCCAGTCTATGGGAGTGCTGCCTTCAGACCGGAGAAGGGGGAGTTACAAGCTTTGTCTGTTATTACTGATTGGATCACAGTGTTTATTATTGTTATTGGCATCCCAGCAGCCCCTACAGCCCCCAGATGAGATCTGACCTCGATTGCAGGGGGCGCTGCGCAAAAGCCAGTGAGGGGCAATCCCTGCCCTGAGCCATTTACAGTCTAACTCAGGGGTGGGCAAACTACGGCCTGTGGGCCACATCCAGCGTACGGGACCGCCCTGCCCAAACCCTGAGCTCCCAGCTGGGGAGGCTAGCACCTCCCCGCCCCTTGTCCCCCCTGGCCCCCGGAGCCACACCGCTGCGCAAGCAGTGCTCTAGGTGACAAGGCTGCGCGCTCCTGCAGGGCTGTGCGGCAGCGTGTCTGGCTCTGAGTGGGCTGCAAGGCTGCCAGACGTGCTGCTCTGAGTGGCGTGGAAAGGGGGGCGAGGGGTTAGATAAGGGGCAGAGGGTCCTGGGGGGCAGTCAGGGGACTGGGAACAGGGGGCACTTGGATGGGGCATGGGAGTCCTGAGGGGCCTGTCAGGAGGCAGGAGTGTGGATAGGGGGCGGTGCAGTCAGGGGACAGAGAGCAGGGGGGTTGGATATGGGGTCCGCCGGAGGGTGGTTAGAGACGGGGGGGGTCCTGGGAGGAGGCACTCAGGAGACAAGGAGTGTGGGGGAGTTGGATGGGTCGGGGATTCTGAGGGGGGGAGTCAGGGTGCAGGAATTGGGAAGGTGCAGATAGGTGGCAGGGGACAGGCTGTTTGGGGAGGCACAGCCTTCCCTACCCGGCCCTCCATACAGTTTTGCAACCCCTATGTGGCCCATGGGCCAAAAAGTTTGCCCACCCCTGGTCTAACTGGACAAGAGAGACAAATGGTGGGACAAGAAACTGAGGCACAAAGAGGGGAAGTGACTTGTCCAAGGTCACTCAGTACATCAGTGTCAGAGCTGGGTATAAACCTCCACTTATCCAAGGCCAAGCCCATTGCCCTAACCACTAGCCTACGCTGCCCCCCCTCAGCAGCTCTGAGCAGTGATGAAGTGCAAACAGTAGGAAGAAAAGACTCCCAGGCTCAGCACAGAGACAAGGTTTCCCACTGGGATTCTGAACTCCTGTATTGCTCCATGAGGGGTAAATCTCCGATGCTGCCGGCCTGCACTAGAGGAGATCATGGGACGAAACAGTGTGTGGACTCCCGGCACCTTGAGCCCGCACACAAAAGGGCTCCAGGCAGCGCAGGTCCATGCCAAGTACCACTGGGATTTCACTGGGTTGTAGCAAAACAAACCCCAGGCTGGAGCTGACCGGTGCCAGTCTGACCTGTTCTGTTGTGCACGTGGGCAAGGACCAGCCAGAGCTGTTCTGTTAGTCCCACCAGGGAGCCTTTAGAAATCTCCCAGAATGCACTGCTTCCGGGATCTTTACCAGGGAATGGGACTGTGGGTACCTGCCCAGGAGGTATTGCCACTGAAAGGGTTTAGGACAGCACTGGGGCAAACCCCAACCGTTCTTTATACAAATCTGCTTGTCTAATTAGGGTGGCCACTGAGGCATCCCCAGAACACAGAACATCCCCACGCCTGCCTGCATGGGGCCTCCCACACCTGAATCAGTCAGACTGCATGGGCCCTCCCCCGCCTTCTTCAGCTCGCTCCCACCTGCATCATTCTGCATGGAGGTGCCACCCCCACCCCCACCCCTGTCCCCGCCCTCACTGGTATCCTCCTGCATCCTCAGTCTCCTCCTCTTTCTTTTTCACTGCACAAAACCATGTCCAGTGCTGGGTCACTACCGGAGAGGAATAATGCTCCACAAAACTGGGGACTGTGCAGCTTCCAAGCAGACGAATGGCCTCCCGACATCTGATGGGGTTTGCCCCGGTGCTTAGACCAGCTCTGTCCAACCACTGCAGTCCCCAGGGCTTCAGGGCTGAAATCCCAGCCCATATTGAAACCCTGATGGCTTCTGGGATTTGTATCACTTGGTTTGTTAAACCTTCTTTAAAAAAAGGCCTGTTGATTCACCCCCATGTGACTCCAGTGTCCTGTTATGGGCTGTACGACTAGTCAATTCACAAATACCAATAAAGCTTGGTTATAATTGAGATCTCTCTCTAATTACTGAAAAGACTGAACCTGATTTGGTAATAAGTCGGAATATGACACATTCCCAGTCTGTATTGATAAGGTTTCATCTCCTTGGTGACCCTGATGTCACAAAGCGATTAGGACCAACAGTCATCTTGGGTTTTGGATAGAAAAACACAAAGCTCCACACGCCTCTCAACCATTCAAATAAAAGCTCCCAAACCCTTTCTGTTTCTTCAGGAAAGAATCCAGGCCCAATTGAAGACTCTGAGGGATGAGAGAGAAAAGCTGCTGGGATTGAAAGTGACTGGAGAGGGGAAAAGCCAGGAGTATCTTGTAGGTGCCTGTTGTTTTTAACCAGCAGGGTCTAGCAGTGGGACGTCTTTTTGGAGGCAGACTGCTGTGTGGCCTTGGTGAACATGGACCTGGGTGTGTTTCTCCATGATCATGGATTGCTGGGTTAGATTCATGTGTTCACAAGCCCTAAGCTTCCATTTCAGTTGATGAATTAATGTCTAGCTCTTGAGACTTGCCCAGAAATCCCCCCCAAGTGAAGTGCTGTCCACTGGGTCTGGTCATTTCATGCGTTAACATGTTTGTTTCTTTTTTCTCCCTGGTGTTTCTGTCAGTGTAGCGCTGAGTCCTGCCTCCTGCTGCTCTGGGTCTGAATTCCCAGAGACCATGAATAACATATGCTGACCATGACAGACATGGAAACCTCCCTTTCAGAGAGAGAGGGGCTGAAGGGGAAGTTGTGAGAAAGTCCTCTCCTTAGGGTAGAGTCAAATGTCAGAAATCTTAGGATTTTCTACCAAGTTCTCCCTCCTGCACACTGAGCATTCCATGAAAGGACCCCAGGTGCCATTCATATCCCTGACCAGCCCTTTCCATATTTTCATACAGAAACAAACACAAACTGAGAGGCAGAAGATTGTGTCTGAATTTCAGCAACTGCGGAAGTTCCTGAAGGAACAAAAGCGACTCCTGCTGGCCCAGCTGGGGAAGCTGGATGAGGAGATTGTGAGGATCCAGAATGAAAATGTCAGTAAACTCTCCAAGCAGATTTCCCATCTCAGTAAGCTGATCAGTGAGCTGGAGGGGAAGTGTCAGAAGCCAGCAAGTGAATTCCTGCAGGTGAGACGGGGAGAAACAGAGGCTCCGATTCCGTGGGGTGCTTAAAGGCTAGAGCACCCATGGAAAAATATTAGTGGGTGCTTAGCACCTATTGGCAGCCAGCTCCCCCCTCTACCCCCAGCACCTCATGCCCACCAATCAACTCCTCCCCCTCCCTCCCAGCGCTTCCCACTTGCCTCAGTGGTAAGTGGGAGGGTGGAGGTGTGGCATTGAGGAAGGGGTGGAGTCGGGGCAGGGCCTGGGGTTGAGCCCCTCCAGGGACAATTAGAAGCCAGCACCTGTGGTTAGAAACATCCCAGATCCCCGCACAGGGAAGGGAGGGCTCCTGAATCATAAGCACTGGGGCCAGCGGTCAGAGATCTGAGTGTAACTCAGCGTGTGCATTGCTGACATGTGAGTGACCATTGTTCTTTGCAGAGTTACAGACAGATATTAGAGATGGAAAAGTCCCATTAGCTCAGGGAATCCATGGCCCTGGGGTCAAAGCAGGGCCTTTCTTCCCCATATTTGCAAAATCCCTTCCCTGGGATCCCCTGTGCGCGTAAAATGGAACTGAGATTCTTTCCTCTCTCTCTCTCTCCCTCTCCTTCCCCTCTAGGATGTCAGAAGCACCTTGAGGAGGTACGCAGCTTCCTCTCACTCCCCCTCGCACTTCACAATACTGGGAAAGAACTTGATGGTGATGTTAGCACTGCATCTCCCCCGGGCTGTACAGCAAAATGTGTGGGGAAGGTCACATTCTAGATACAAATCTCTCTGATCAACTTCGTCCTGAGGGTCTCACCCTTGCACAGAAAACTCTGGAATTCTCCATTCAGTGGGAAGGACTGACCTCAAGTATTTCCCAGAGATGTCACCTCCCTGAGGAACTGGCCACCTCAGGATAGTGGAGATGGAATATGGGCCTGTCACTGCTGGGACCCTGGTTACCATTCAGCCCAGGCCATCAGTAGTCAAGAGTCTTTCCCGCCTGAGGACTGTTTGGAGACCTGTGTGGAATGAGCTGGGGAGGGGGGCATTGGTGCCTCAGTCTAGTTCCTAGGGGACAGATTTCTGCAGCTGGGAGAAGCAGAGGAATTCTAACTCCAGGCCCATTAGAGCAGCGACTCCCTAGCAACCACTTATAATGAATCTCACAATGAACTGTAATCACATCAAATTTTTTCTCTCCAGGTGTAAGAAGAGGAAGTTGCAGCAGCCAGAGGAGATTTCTCCTGAACTGGAAGAGCGAGTCAGTTGTTTCTCCAAGAAAACTATTGCACTACTGGAGGCTCTCAAGAAGTTCAAAGGTACCTAGGAGGGACAGAGGAGGGGAAACTGGGATAAATTCTAGGAAATCAGAGTGATGATACTGTTATAAATATGAAGCCTGAAATCTCACCTCTCTTATCCTTTCCCCCTCCAGACACTCTGCCATCTGCACTGGAGAGAAAAAGAGGGGAACCACTCGGAGCAAACAGACAGGGTGAGACTGCAGCCTCTTCCCAGAACTGGCCTCTCTCAGCGACCCCACCCCTGCTCCTCTTCCCCCAAGACCCTCCCCCTGGCCAGACCAGAAACCAGAGCTGGGTTCCTACCCAGGGAGCCCGAGTGGCACTGTGGAGCCCTGCACCCTCCACCTGCCCTGAGTGGAGCACCCCGGGGAGCGGGGACATGGGACGGGGGCTGCACTCAGGCCCCCCAGAGACCCATCTAGGACAGGTGAAGGGTCAAGGGCTCTCCCCAGCAGACAACACTCCCAGCCTGGCCAGGGGTCAGGGCTTGGTGGGAAGAGGAGTTATGGGACACGGCCATGGAGTGGGGGGGGCCACCAGTGGTGGGACCTCGTGCCCCACCCCCAACTTCTACCAAGGGTCCGGAACTCCTGGGGAGATCCCAAGCCAACATCACGCATTCCAGGGAGCAGGGACTTGGGCTGGGGGCTGCTCTCAGGCCCCCCAGAAACCCACCCAGGGCAGGTGGAGGATTAGAAGCTCTCCACAGCAGCCAAGTTCTCAGCCTGGCCAGGGGGCGGGGCCTCAGCGGGAAGAGGGAGAGTGGGGCAGGGCCATGGAGGGGGTGTGGCCACAGGTGGTGAGACCTCGTGCCCCCCCCACAGCAACTTGTATCAAGGGCCCAGAACTCCTGGGGAGATCCCAGACTGACATCACACAAACAGTCCTGACACCAACCTTAGTGCTGAGTTCATGCCCACACTAATGAACAGAAACACTCACTGAGCACTGAGCAGCACCTGAACAGAGCTCTCTGCCCTGAGCACTGACACATCCCTCTGCTTTACCCTGGTGCAGGGGTGTTTCCCCATTGCTCTTCTCCAACATCCTGCCTTTCCTCTGGGCAGGGCTGGGCTCTCCCATTGGAGCTGCTCACTGCTCCCTGGATTGGGGAGATGCTCTCCCTGTGATGCTGACAGCTCCTCCCTTCTCTCTAGGCTGGGGATGGAGTTACCTCACCCAATGCCACCTCCTACTCTATGGTTTTAAGCAGCTCTTCCCCAATGCTGCACCTTCCTCTCTGCTCCCCAGCCTGGGAGGGGAGGTGGCCTTAGGGGAGGGAGCTTCCCTCTGGTGTATAAAGCTGGTACCAGCATCCTCTGTTCCCTCTTTAATAAAAGCTTCTGACACCTTCCTGGCTGTGTCTGATGCTGGGAATGGAGCAGCCCCAGCAGAGGGAGCAGGGAGCTGAAGCTTCTGGAAGCAAATGAGAAACACACTAGGCTCTGGTCTATGCTAAGGGGTGGGGTGGGGGTCGACCTAAGATACTGCCGCTCCCCCATCAACTCCGCTTCCGCCTCAGTTGAAGGGGAGAGAGCTCAGGGATCAATTCATTGCATCTAGACTAGACTCTGTAAATTGATCCCCAACAGATTGATCACTGCCCTGAGGAACTGCAGTGACATCCCTGCTCAGTCTCAGGTGCCCAGGACAGAGGCAGCTCCCTGGGATCCAGGCCTGACCCAGCCAGGACGGGGCTGCTGGGGAGTGTGAGAAATGGTCCCAGCCTCCCCCAGGGCTGAGCTCTGCCCCTAACGCTTTGATTCTCTCTCCCCAGTGAACGTGACTCTGGATCCAGACACGGCTCATCCCCAACTCGTCCTGTCTGAGGATCGGAAACGTGTGAGACGGGGAGACACACGGCTGCAACTGCCCAACAAACCTGAGAGATTTGATACTTGGGGCTGTGTGCTGGGTTGTGAGGGATTCACCTCGGGGAGACATTGCTGGGAGGTGGAGGTGGGGGATGGGAGGTACTGGGCTGTGGGGGTGGCCAGAGAGTCTGTGAGGAGGAAGAGACAGATCAGCCTCAGTCCTGAGGGGGGGATCTGGGCTGTGGGGCTGTGGTGGGGTCAGTTCTGGGCTCTCACCTCCCCTGAGACCCCCCTGCCCCTGAGCCAGGTCCCCAGCAGGATCCGGGTTTGTCTGGACTGTGACTGGGGGCAGGTGACATTTATTGATGCTGGCGACGAGGCCCCGATCTTCACTTTCCCGGTGGGCTCCGTCCCTAGGGGAAGAATCCGACCCTGGTTCTGGGTGGGGCTGGGATCCCGGATCAGCCTGTGTCCATGAGACACGCAGGGGAGGGGCAGAGGAATATCTCACTGGGAGCCCGGAGATCAGCCTCTCTCGCCTCACACACCCTTGTCTCTGTGACCTCTCCCTGTGGACTTTCTGTCATCCCCTCTGTGACCCTGGAGGCTGCTGTGTGTTAGAGAAGCCAATAGCATCACTGCCCCAGGGACTGTGCAGCCTCTTTGCCACTGTCCTCTGTGATCCAGGAGGACTCTGGGGATCCTGGGTCAGACAGTGTCACCGAGACATGGGGGGGAAACAGCCCTCTGGGAATGGAAAAAGGGGTTTCTTTAGCCAAGTAATCCCAGCCCCTATGGCCTGGAGGACTCCTGTCTACCCAACCTCTGGCGTCTTAGCTCCATGACTCTGGAAACTCCTCCTCCTCCTCCTCCCTCCTTGCAGCACCAGGTATGGAAAGAGAAAAGGGGCTGTGGGGGCTGTGGGGTGACAAGTGGTGGAGGGGCTGGGAGTAGAAGTGATGTGGGGTTGGGGGGAGTATTAATGTGGGGCTGGGAACAGGCATTTGGGGGCAAGGCAGGGACACAGAATTAGTTAATTGGGATTTGGCATTTTGGGAAGAAGCTGGAAGCTCCGCACCAGCCGGGAACCTGGGAGAAGGAGACCCAGGGACTGGGGAGTGTGCATTCATCCCAATATCCAGTAGGAATGAATGACTAGTGTAAACACTTCCTACATCGATAAAAGAGGTTTTACCATCAATGCAGTAAATCCACCTCCAGGAGAGGCAGTAGTTAGGGCAACAAAGAGTTCTTTCCTTGACTTATCTGCGTCTACATCAGGGGTTAGATTGACGTAACTACATCACACAGGGTGTGAAAGTTTTCACAGCTCGAAGCAATGTAGCTAGGCTGACCTAAGTTTTAGGTGTAAACCAGGTCTCAGCTGATATTCCCGTAGCTGAAGTTGCATATTTTACATCGATACCCTGCCCCGCCCACAGTGTAGAGCAGGCCTAAGAGGGGTTTCCCTGGAGCTGGCTGAAAACACAGGGGCTGAGGGATTGCCTGGCAGCTTGGTGTGCATGAGGCAGTAAGCCAAGAGAACCAGTCCTGAGTGTGATCCCAGCAGGAAACTGAGTGACAAAGCTTGCTTCAGGCCCAGGGTTCCCCGGAAAGGCAGACGTGGAGTTCTGAGTAAAGAAACTGCCGACTGCTGTTTGTTTGTACTGTGTTCAGGGCACAAGAATGTGTGGACATTGTTTGTAACTAATAAAGATTGCACCAAAGAAATACCTGACTCCGATAATCAATTTCTCCTGTCAATGGAAGAACCTAGCAAGGGCCCAAACACTGGCAAACTGCTCGAGTCAAAGGAGCAATGGTACAACCACAGTCAAAATCCAGACCTGTGGAGGCGAATGCATTGGTGGGAAACATTTGCGGGGAGCTCCAGCAGCAAAGAGCCTGGGCAGAGGAGCAATTGCTGCTAACTGTGGACTTGAGCACATCCAGCTTTGTGTGCTGAGCAGTCCCCATTGTCCCTTTTCTCCAGCCTGATACTCCTCTGCCCAGAGTCAGACAAAACCAAAACATGGATCCCTTGTTTGTATTTCCCCCCAGCAGACCCAGTCAACACAGTGATAATGAACTCGGTATTGGCCCAAGGAGACAAAATGAGAGGAAGAAACTGGGGCAGCTGGAACAGGGTGGAGGATTGGGGTGGGGAATGGGTTGGGTTGTTACTTTCCCTTTTGTGGTTGGAGTTTTACCAAATTAAAACCTAAACTCTTCTTTCTAGCTCTTAGCTCGGGTTTTGAATGGGCTCGGCTGTGACCTTTAGATTGCGATGACAGAAATCTTAGAGGATTTACCATAAAATCACCCTTCAGCTCAAGGTTTGCTCCAGATTAATGAGTTCTTGCCGTTTTCATGCGTTGTCACTAGCACACACCAGCTGCCTCTGACCTTAACCCAAGGAGCCCCTGTAGCCCGGCTGGTTCCAGGCGGGTGGTTAGATGTTCAGCAAGACACAGCCAAGCGAAGGCTCCTCCGCGCACACATTGTCACTGAAATAACTCAAGGGGGTTTAATTCCCACCTATTGTTTCAGTGCAAGTCTGTGTGGCTGTGGATGCCCTCACTGTGTATTAATATAACCCTTCTGCCAGGGGGAGCTGGTAGCAACCAGGCCTGGGTTCAATATCTAGGGCAGTGGTTCCCAAAGTTTAACAACCCATGAACCCCTTTCACTAAAATGTCAAGTCCCGTGAACCCCCTCCTAAAAATGACTATTTCCAGGGATATTCTCCTTGACTTGAGTATAAATTATAAAAGCAGTGATCTTGGAAACATAAAATTTGTTTTTATGACATGCTTATTACACACTATTTATTATTAATTATCATTCATCATGACAGTATTTTTATTACGTTATGAAAATGGCAGCACACTTCCAAGCTCTCACTTTCGTAGCTTGTGTCACTTTGAATAAGCCTGTTATAAGACAAGGCTCCTAGGTTTCATCAAGGAGCATCAGATGTGAAACAGCAGGAAGGTATTTAAGAAGCCAACTCCAGCGGTAAAAGTAAGCCGGTACAGGCTGGTACGGCGTACCGGCAAGAGCCAATACGCTGTGCTGGACTGCACCTGCTTCTGCTGCAGAGATTTAAAGAGGTTTGGGCTCCCCGCCGCAGTGGGCAGCGCAGAGCCCTGTAAACCCCCACCTGTGGCTCTGGCGGCCGAGCTGGGGCCGGATTTAAAGGGTTCGAGTGCCGCAGCTGTGGGCAGCCCAGAGCCCTTTAAACCCCCCGCTCATGGCTCCAGAAGCCGGAGCTGCAGTGGAGATTTAAAGGGTCCAGAGCACTGCGGCAGCCGGAGCCCCAGGCTCTTTAATTTTCACCTGAGCCCCGGGGGCTCCCAGGCACCTCTGCAGCTGGGAGCCCCCGGTTGATTTAAAGGCCCTGGGGCTCCCAGCCACAGCTGGTGCCCAGGGCCTTTAACTCTTGAGAGGCACCACCTCTTCTGGTTGAGGCCATACCTCTTCCAGTTGAGGCCACGTCCCCTCAGGACTCCAGCAGTACTGGTAAGCCCAGTAAGTTACTTTCACCCCTGGCCAACTCACAGAGTTCCTCCTACACAAGCATTCAGGTCTTGAGCAATCCAGGCAAACAATGCGCATTACCACAAAATTTAAACTTGTTCTTCATAATAAATTTAAAAACAATCCTAGCTGCCTATTTAATTTTAAAAACAGCAAAAAATATCCACCTCCCTTTCCATTTCTTATAAGGAGTCTTGACATTTAAATCTCCGCAGTGTGATAGAGATGCTGGCTTTGACCTGCTTAGCTCTTGGAAGTCCAAGAGAGCTGGGCTGCTGACCCGGTATCATAAGCATAATTCCCAATTTTGAACCTTAGAGTCCAAAATGTGGGTGCCTGCATGAACCCTCTAAGCTTAATTACCAGCCTAGATCTGATATCGCTGCCACCAGACAGGAATCAGTGCCCCTCTCACTCTGGTCTCCCCAAATCCTTCCCTGGGGAACCCCCAAGACTCAGATGCCTTGAGTCTACAACAAAGGGAAATAACCCACTTCCCTTCCCCCTCTTTACCTCCCCCAGATTTTCCCGCTTCAATTCCTTGAAACACAACCCAGAGAGATTAAGAATCTCTCCCCCTCACCCAGAGGCTATGTAGATTCAAACCTAGTCAAGCTAACACAAAGAGATTTTCCCCTCTCTTCATTCCTTAGCCTTAACCATAGAAAACTCAACCCGGTCTTAAAAAGAAAGCTTTATATAAAAAGAAAGAAAAAGACATAAAAATATTCTCTGTATCAAGGTGACAATAATACAGGGTCAATTTCTTAAAAGAAAAATGAATAAACAGCCTTATTCAAAAAGAGATACAATTTAAACATTCCAGCAACTACACACATGTAAATACAAAAAAAACCAATAACAGCCTATTGTTTTTCTACCTTTGTACTCACAACCTTGAAACTGAAGATTAGAAGCTTGAAGATAGAAAGATCCCTCTCTTAGCTGAGAGTCAGACAAAAGACACAGACCCAAACATTCCCCCCCTGAGTTTTTAAAAAATCTGGTTTCCTGATTGGTCCTCTGGTCAGGTGTTTGGTTCCCTTTGTTAACCCTTTACAGGTAAAAGAAACATTAACCCTTAGCTATCTGTTTATGACACCCAGGCTGCCCAGGGTCCCTAGAGACAGCTCTGTCCGCCATTAGGGAATTTTTCCCCGAGAACCCCCTGTAACATTTCGTGAACCTCAGGGGTTCACGAACCCCAGTTTGAGAACCACTGATCTAGGGGTTCCTGTTCAACAATACAACAGAACGGGCTCCAGCCCCACCCAGTAACCTGAGAAAATTACACACCACCCCTGGGCACCTCTAGAGGCAATACTTCCCCTCTCGCAAGCACGGAGTCTGAGTGTAGAAAAGAAACTTTGAATGAAAGGAGGGAAATCACACAGCATTCATTTGGGGAAATGCTGCAAGCTGGATTAATAAACATAAAACCATGAGCAAAACAACCACCCTGGAATACATTGGGCAGTGACATTTTGCCTCAGGTTCTTAATTCAAGCAACCAAAAGTTCCTTTAATGTGTCCACTCCTTCTCCCTCTGTAGCACTCACAGTGAAGACCCAGAATATAGAGGTGCATCTGCAGAGTTCACCTCTCACCCTGGCGGGAGCCAGGGGCTGCATCTTGCTTGCTCCACTGTCCAGGCATTTGCTCTGGCACCAGATGCCTTGCCAGCCACTCACAGTTTTACTTACCACCGCACCAACTGCTCAGCCAGTTATTGGCTCGCCACCCCACACTCTCTGGGACATCTTCAAGTCATACCACTTAGCACAGCTCTCAATGATTTCAGCTGCTAGTGGGGGAGTGTAAAGGTGTGGGACTGGGGCTCGACCCTCTCTGAGGGGCGGAGGGGAGCCACACCGGCTCCCTACATGCTGTCGGGCCGGGCAGGTCCTGGGCGATAAACACAAAGGCACAAGGCTCCGGCCTCGGGCGTGGGGCTGAGCAACACTACAGAGTCAAAGGGGGCTCAGGCCCTCTGCTTCAGGGCTGAGTAACAATACAGTCTAAAGGGGCCCTGCCCTAAGGCCAGGGGGGGCACCAAACGCAGAGTCACAAAGCTCAGACTCTTTTGGCTCAGGGCTGAGCAAAGCACAGGGTTTAGGGAGCCCAGTGGCTCCCTCAGGCCAAGGGGAGGGGGAGTCTGCCAACCGAGTGGGTGGCAGGGAGGGACGCAGGCCCTTCCATGCCACTGCGCTCCAGCCCGTGGCCCTGGCAGCGGCTATCAGCGCTGACTGGTCAGTGGGGGTCCTGACCGAAACACACTGACATAGGCTCCGACATGTCTGCAGCCGGAATGGAGTCGACTGCCCCCGGGCTACTTCCGACCTTCCCCTCCGGGTCTACCTGGTCCGTGGCATCAGCCCCCGGGAAGTCCAGTAGCATAGGCTTCTCACTGCCAGGGCTGGGCGGCAGGTGCGGCAGTTCCTCCGGGAAGTCCGGCCTGGTTTGCTCCGGCGGTTCCTCCGGGTAACAGCAGGGATGGGGAGGCTCCAGCGGCTCCTCTGGGAAGTGTGCCCGGGGAAGATCCAGCAGCTCCTCCAAGTAGCAGGCGCGGGGAAGCTCCGGCAGCTCCTCCAAGTAACGGGCACGGGGAAGCTCTGGCAACTCCTCCAAGTAGCGGGCGTGGGGAAGCTCTGGCCAGTCAGGGCGGTTGCCCTCGGTCCTACAGGTTTCCCAGTCTCGAGCTCCCTGTGACAGGTCTGCTCCCTGCAGCGGCTGGGAGCCAACTGAGCTCTGACAGCCGGCTTTTGTACTTCTGGGGCGTCACCTGACCCTCAGAGGGGCAGGCTCACCACTCCTTAGCCCCGCCCACTCAGGCTTCTGTCTGGGCGCTCCCTCTCCTGGGCAGGAGGGGAGCCACACCGACTCGCTACAGGGACCCTCACTGGTAGCACACACAGGGCAGTCTATGGTATCAGAGAAACTCTCCCAATGAAGACCTAATGATTAGGCCTGACAATCACTGATTGCAGATCTGTTGGTATGTAACAAAACTCCCCATTGAATCTTAATCAACTCTATGATTATACAGTGGACCCAGAAGAAATTAGATTGCACCCAAGGCTTATAACATCTAGTACAAATATCTCACCACCCTCTCGCACCTCCACTAGTCTTTGGCACCAACATCTCCTGCCCAGCAAGGGCAGTTGAGTTGAGGGGGAGCCCCTCAATCAGGGTATGTCAAGCACAGTTCTGCTGCCCTTGATTCACACAACAAGAATAACAACACTTTAGTACCTCTGCCCCCAATAACAAACTGACTTGTGATCCAATACCAGCCAAAACGGATCGTTTGGGCAAAGCAGGCCCATCACGCTGTGCTCCCAGGCAGGATGGGTGCGTCCATGCAAACAAGGGCAGCTCCTGAAGTCCTCTTCCCCAGCTCATCACTAGGTGTCAGGGGAGAGCTCATTCAGACCCTACTTACACTGAGAATGTCCTAGTTCAGTTGAGCGCACCTCTACACAGCACCTGGGAGGTGTGATTCCCAGACGGGTTGCAAGTAAACATGCTGACACTGCTGGAGCGAGCACACTGCCAATAGCAGTGAGGCTGCAGCAGCAAGAGGACGGATTGGACTAGCTGCTGGAGGAGAAGCAGCTCCAATGTCTCCAGGAAGGAGAATCCCAGTGGTGCAGGGGGGCTGCAGCCAGCGTTCCAGGGCACTCTGAACATCCCCTGTCAAAGGGACCCAAGTGGATAAAGTTACTTTTATGCCAAAGTCTTTGCATGATCTGGGTCTAGGTTATGACAAAAGGCAGTAAGTGAATGAGACAAACCAACTGGAGTCTGAGGGGTGGGAGGGGATGATGAGGGAAAAGTAAATCTCACTTACAGATTGTCTGTCCTGGGATGCTTGTGAGGCTTCATGGATGTTGGTTCCATTGCTGGGAGATGCCTGAGTGAGAGACAAAAGAGACAGTTTCAGACCTTTTTATATTAAATACCCGAGTGCGTCTCTGTCTATTTCTCTGGCATAAATAAAACACAGCTCTAGGAGTTCAGACTGGGGACGCTGTTCTAATATGAAAGCCTTAAATCTCACCTGTCTTCTCCTTTCCTCTTCTAGACACTCTGCTGTCTGAACTGGAGAGAAAAGGGGGAAATCCCTAGGACCATTCAGACAGGGTGAGATTTTAGGAGAAGATTCTCTTTAAATTATGAGAAAATTCCAGTGCAAACATCTCCATTGGATTGTAGCTAAAGTTACCAACCAAAGCGATAGTGGCCAGGACACACAGCCCTAAAAGTAGCCCATTTACCAGTGAGGAAACCCAGGCACACTGGAACAGGGAAGACCAGGGGCTATGGTGGTAAGGCCACTGAGGCCTGCCCATTTTTTAACATTGGCACAGTTTGGGGGCAGGAGGCCACTGCAAGCCTTGGGCATGTGCGGAGTGTCACAGGCAGTGGTTGTGCTTCAGGCAGGGCAGCTGATCAGCTCCTCCCCATGAGGAACAGCCCCTGCCCGTGGTGCCAGCTTCTTCCCAGTGCCAGCCCCTCTCCGTGGCCCCCCCTGCACAGGCTGGGGGAGGGGCTGACTTTAGGGTGCACAGGCTGTGCTGTGCTGGGGCCCTATGTCCCGACCCCAGAAGAGGGGTGGATTTCACCTCCTCAACCCTCCTGCACTGCATGTGCAGAGAACCCACTTTTGGGGGTGCAGTGAATGGCACTCAGGGTGACTGATCAAGTCACTCAGGGATTGATCCAAAAGCCTTTTATGTGACTGGGAATCTTTCCTCTGGGTTCAAGAGGCACCAGATCAGGTCGTGGGATCTTCTTGTGCCTTGAGGTCTATCCTTGTAAAAGAAGATAACTAACACTCAGGTTATCGACATCTCTGGGGAAGTGGCTGGTGACCGTTTCTCAGTCATTATTTGACACCATTACTAAGATCCATTGAACTTTGAATTATAATTTTGATTGTTCAACCCCCAGTGACCATCCAATCAGCATCTTCACTAACATGAGCTGTAAATATCTAAGGGACGCAGCCCTGAGCACCTGTCCCTTTGCCTTTCTCACCACTGCTGGATTTCCATGTCTGCTTCCAGGTGGCTGCCCCTTCAGTCTTTCACAGGCCTCCTCTGTCTGTCCCAGATCCCCTCCTGCAGCCAGGCTGGACAAGTGGCCTGAGAGCCTTGGAGACAGGAGATCTCTGGCTAGCCCATCGCATGTACAGCACAGGAGCCCCAGCGCCAGCTCCACTCACATCTGCTGCCATCTGCAGAGAGCCAGGAGTCCCGGAGAGCTGGGGAGACTGTTCTGGGAAACAGAAGCAGGAGCCACCAAGCTCAGAACAGGTCTGACGGCTGCTCTCTTGGCCAGCGCACCCAGCACTGAACCAGGGACCCCTAGAGCTCTCTGTTTCTCCCACACTCTGTGCACTGCAGGATCCCTAGTGCCAGCTCCCCTCACACCCGCTGCCCTCGGCCATTGGGCCCCAGCTGTCACCTGGTGGGGAGGAGCTTCGTCTCAGTACACCACTGAGTCCCTGGCCTCTCTGCTGGGACTGACAAACAGGGAGAAAATCAGTGCAGGCTTTGCTGGGGGTGGTCGTCTTACAGGGTCACCTGCCCCACTAGGGCCCAGGCGCAGATCCCAGCATATTCCACAGGCCCCTGAGCTGCCATCAGATGGACTTTCAGCCTTGGTCCGTGTGGTGGTGGAGGGGGAGGAATTGGGTTATTGCCCTGGGGAAGCTGCTGGGGGCAGATTTACCTGCTCACAGACAATTTTAACAATTCTAAAGCTTCAACTTTTTGAATCTCACTGTCCAGTGTCATTAAATAGTTATTGTCTGACCAAAATATTGTCTGATCCCCCACATAATTTCCCACAGCTGTAAAAATTTTAATTGGTAACAATTGGAATGAAATGCTGAAAGCCAGATTTTTGTGCAACTGTGAAAGTTTCAATTCATAAATGTAAACATTGCTTAAAATGAACATTATTTGTCAAAATTAGATAGTATAAAAAGGAAAAAAAAGAATTCCACCAAGTCTGACTATCGCTCCTTAGACACACAGATCCTGCTCTTGCAGGCTCATCCTCACAGGGAGATCTGACGTCCATGTGACGCCCCAATGATCCTCCCCACCAGCACAGGGGCTGATTGCCAGACCACAGCCCTAGTGGTAAATTTTTCATCACAACCTCCAGGGCTGTATTTTTACAGGTAGACCCCTTCTAACTGAACAAAGAACAGGACTCATTTCCAGGAAGGGAACCACCCCCTTGCTGCTGCAGGCGGGGTATAGTGTGAACAGAGGAAATTGAAACTTACCCTGTTACACTGCCCAGAGGGAGCCATGGCTGCAGAGAACCCTGTGCAAAGTCTCCAGAAGGAAGCTACATGTCCCATCTGTCAGGAGTATTTCACAGAACCTGTCACTCTGGAGTGTGGGCACAATTTCTGCCGAGCCTGCATCAGCCAGTGCTGGGAGGGATCCGATACAGACATCTCCTGCCCTCAGTGCGGTGAAACTGTGCAACAGAGAAACCTCAGGCCCAACAGGCAGCTGGCAAACATGGTAGAAATCGCCAAGCGACTGAGTTTACAGGCAGCAAAGGGAGCAGGAGAGGACGGGTTGTGTGGAGAACACCTGGAGACTCTGAAACTGTTCTGTGAAGAGGATCAAACCCCCATCTGTATCGTGTGTGACAGATCCCGGGCTCACCATGCTCACACGTTGGTTTCCATCCAGGAAGCCGCCCAGGAGTACAAGGTACAGAGTTGCTGTCCAATCTTATGGGTAATAACTTTGGCATCACAAGTTTCCTGAGACAGGTGTATCTGTGTCATTCAGCTGTGTGTAACCTTCATTGCATGAAAGAGGCTGTACAAATTAATGATACTCCAGCCTGGCAACAAAGGCAACAGAAAGATTTACAAATTGTCTGATGTGGGAAAGTTTTCTCTGAGCAGCTGAATCCTTTTCCAACCCAGCGCCTACCAGTGAAATAAGGGGACTCTCTGCAGATGGGAAGTTATTAAATGCCCAGTGAGGTTTGATTCACAAGAGCTGCAGGCCAGTCTATGGGAGTGCTGCCTTCAGACCGGAGAAGGGGGAGTTACAAGCTTTGTCTGTTATTACTGATTGGATCACAGTGTTTATTATTGTTATTGGCATCCCAGCAGCCCCTACAGCCCCCAGATGAGATCTGACCTCGATTGCAGGGGGCGCTGCGCAAAAGCCAGTGAGGGGCAATCCCTGCCCTGAGCCATTTACAGTCTAACTCAGGGGTGGGCAAACTACGGCCTGTGGGCCACATCCAGCGTACGGGACCGCCCTGCCCAAACCCTGAGCTCCCAGCTGGGGAGGCTAGCACCTCCCCGCCCCTTGTCCCCCCTGGCCCCCGGAGCCACACCGCTGCGCAAGCAGTGCTCTAGGTGACAAGGCTGCGCGCTCCTGCAGGGCTGTGCGGCAGCGTGTCTGGCTCTGAGTGGGCTGCAAGGCTGCCAGACGTGCTGCTCTGAGTGGCGTGGAAAGGGGGGCGAGGGGTTAGATAAGGGGCAGAGGGTCCTGGGGGGCAGTCAGGGGACTGGGAACAGGGGGCACTTGGATGGGGCATGGGAGTCCTGAGGGGCCTGTCAGGAGGCAGGAGTGTGGATAGGGGGCGGTGCAGTCAGGGGACAGGGAGCAGGGGGGTTGGATATGGGGTCCGCCGGAGGGTGGTTAGAGACGGGGGGGGTCCTGGGAGGAGGCACTCAGGAGACAAGGAGTGTGGGGGAGTTGGATGGGTCGGGGATTCTGAGGGGGGGAGTCAGGGTGCAGGAATTGGGAAGGTGCAGATAGGTGGCAGGGGACAGGCTGTTTGGGGAGGCACAGCCTTCCCTACCCGGCCCTCCATACAGTTTTGCAACCCCTATGTGGCCCATGGGCCAAAAAGTTTGCCCACCCCTGGTCTAACTGGACAAGAGAGACAAATGGTGGGACAAGAAACTGAGGCACAAAGAGGGGAAGTGACTTGTCCAAGGTCACTCAGTACATCAGTGTCAGAGCTGGGTATAAACCTCCACTTATCCAAGGCCAAGCCCATTGCCCTAACCACTAGCCTACGCTGCCCCCCCTCAGCAGCTCTGAGCAGTGATGAAGTGCAAACAGTAGGAAGAAAAGACTCCCAGGCTCAGCACAGAGACAAGGTTTCCCACTGGGATTCTGAACTCCTGTATTGCTCCATGAGGGGTAAATCTCCGATGCTGCCGGCCTGCACTAGAGGAGATCATGGGACGAAACAGTGTGTGGACTCCCGGCACCTTGAGCCCGCACACAAAAGGGCTCCAGGCAGCGCAGGTCCATGCCAAGTACCACTGGGATTTCACTGGGTTGTAGCAAAACAAACCCCAGGCTGGAGCTGACCGGTGCCAGTCTGACCTGTTCTGTTGTGCACGTGGGCAAGGACCAGCCAGAGCTGTTCTGTTAGTCCCACCAGGGAGCCTTTAGAAATCTCCCAGAATGCACTGCTTCCGGGATCTTTACCAGGGAATGGGACTGTGGGTACCTGCCCAGGAGGTATTGCCACTGAAAGGGTTTAGGACAGCACTGGGGCAAACCCCAACCGTTCTTTATACAAATCTGCTTGTCTAATTAGGGTGGCCACTGAGGCATCCCCAGAACACAGAACATCCCCACGCCTGCCTGCATGGGGCCTCCCACACCTGAATCAGTCAGACTGCATGGGCCCTCCCCCGCCTTCTTCAGCTCGCTCCCACCTGCATCATTCTGCATGGAGGTGCCACCCCCACCCCCACCCCTGTCCCCGCCCTCACTGGTATCCTCCTGCATCCTCAGTCTCCTCCTCTTTCTTTTTCACTGCACAAAACCATGTCCAGTGCTGGGTCACTACCGGAGAGGAATAATGCTCCACAAAACTGGGGACTGTGCAGCTTCCAAGCAGACGAATGGCCTCCCGACATCTGATGGGGTTTGCCCCGGTGCTTAGACCAGCTCTGTCCAACCACTGCAGTCCCCAGGGCTTCAGGGCTGAAATCCCAGCCCATATTGAAACCCTGATGGCTTCTGGGATTTGTATCACTTGGTTTGTTAAACCTTCTTTAAAAAAAGGCCTGTTGATTCACCCCCATGTGACTCCAGTGTCCTGTTATGGGCTGTACGACTAGTCAATTCACAAATACCAATAAAGCTTGGTTATAATTGAGATCTCTCTCTAATTACTGAAAAGACTGAACCTGATTTGGTAATAAGTCGGAATATGACACATTCCCAGTCTGTATTGATAAGGTTTCATCTCCTTGGTGACCCTGATGTCACAAAGCGATTAGGACCAACAGTCATCTTGGGTTTTGGATAGAAAAACACAAAGCTCCACACGCCTCTCAACCATTCAAATAAAAGCTCCCAAACCCTTTCTGTTTCTTCAGGAAAGAATCCAGGCCCAATTGAAGACTCTGAGGGATGAGAGAGAAAAGCTGCTGGGATTGAAAGTGACTGGAGAGGGGAAAAGCCAGGAGTATCTTGTAGGTGCCTGTTGTTTTTAACCAGCAGGGTCTAGCAGTGGGACGTCTTTTTGGAGGCAGACTGCTGTGTGGCCTTGGTGAACATGGACCTGGGTGTGTTTCTCCATGATCATGGATTGCTGGGTTAGATTCATGTGTTCACAAGCCCTAAGCTTCCATTTCAGTTGATGAATTAATGTCTAGCTCTTGAGACTTGCCCAGAAATCCCCCCCAAGTGAAGTGCTGTCCACTGGGTCTGGTCATTTCATGCGTTAACATGTTTGTTTCTTTTTTCTCCCTGGTGTTTCTGTCAGTGTAGCGCTGAGTCCTGCCTCCTGCTGCTCTGGGTCTGAATTCCCAGAGACCATGAATAACATATGCTGACCATGACAGACATGGAAACCTCCCTTTCAGAGAGAGAGGGGCTGAAGGGGAAGTTGTGAGAAAGTCCTCTCCTTAGGGTAGAGTCAAATGTCAGAAATCTTAGGATTTTCTACCAAGTTCTCCCTCCTGCACACTGAGCATTCCATGAAAGGACCCCAGGTGCCATTCATATCCCTGACCAGCCCTTTCCATATTTTCATACAGAAACAAACACAAACTGAGAGGCAGAAGATTGTGTCTGAATTTCAGCAACTGCGGAAGTTCCTGAAGGAACAAAAGCGACTCCTGCTGGCCCAGCTGGGGAAGCTGGATGAGGAGATTGTGAGGATCCAGAATGAAAATGTCAGTAAACTCTCCAAGCAGATTTCCCATCTCAGTAAGCTGATCAGTGAGCTGGAGGGGAAGTGTCAGAAGCCAGCAAGTGAATTCCTGCAGGTGAGACGGGGAGAAACAGAGGCTCCGATTCCGTGGGGTGCTTAAAGGCTAGAGCACCCATGGAAAAATATTAGTGGGTGCTTAGCACCTATTGGCAGCCAGCTCCCCCCTCTACCCCCAGCACCTCATGCCCACCAATCAACTCCTCCCCCTCCCTCCCAGCGCTTCCCACTTGCCTCAGTGGTAAGTGGGAGGGTGGAGGTGTGGCATTGAGGAAGGGGTGGAGTCGGGGCAGGGCCTGGGGTTGAGCCCCTCCAGGGACAATTAGAAGCCAGCACCTGTGGTTAGAAACATCCCAGATCCCCGCACAGGGAAGGGAGGGCTCCTGAATCATAAGCACTGGGGCCAGCGGTCAGAGATCTGAGTGTAACTCAGCGTGTGCATTGCTGACATGTGAGTGACCATTGTTCTTTGCAGAGTTACAGACAGATATTAGAGATGGAAAAGTCCCATTAGCTCAGGGAATCCATGGCCCTGGGGTCAAAGCAGGGCCTTTCTTCCCCATATTTGCAAAATCCCTTCCCTGGGATCCCCTGTGCGCGTAAAATGGAACTGAGATTCTTTCCTCTCTCTCTCTCTCCCTCTCCTTCCCCTCTAGGATGTCAGAAGCACCTTGAGGAGGTACGCAGCTTCCTCTCACTCCCCCTCGCACTTCACAATACTGGGAAAGAACTTGATGGTGATGTTAGCACTGCATCTCCCCCGGGCTGTACAGCAAAATGTGTGGGGAAGGTCACATTCTAGATACAAATCTCTCTGATCAACTTCGTCCTGAGGGTCTCACCCTTGCACAGAAAACTCTGGAATTCTCCATTCAGTGGGAAGGACTGACCTCAAGTATTTCCCAGAGATGTCACCTCCCTGAGGAACTGGCCACCTCAGGATAGTGGAGATGGAATATGGGCCTGTCACTGCTGGGACCCTGGTTACCATTCAGCCCAGGCCATCAGTAGTCAAGAGTCTTTCCCGCCTGAGGACTGTTTGGAGACCTGTGTGGAATGAGCTGGGGAGGGGGGCATTGGTGCCTCAGTCTAGTTCCTAGGGGACAGATTTCTGCAGCTGGGAGAAGCAGAGGAATTCTAACTCCAGGCCCATTAGAGCAGCGACTCCCTAGCAACCACTTATAATGAATCTCACAATGAACTGTAATCACATCAAATTTTTTCTCTCCAGGTGTAAGAAGAGGAAGTTGCAGCAGCCAGAGGAGATTTCTCCTGAACTGGAAGAGCGAGTCAGTTGTTTCTCCAAGAAAACTATTGCACTACTGGAGGCTCTCAAGAAGTTCAAAGGTACCTAGGAGGGACAGAGGAGGGGAAACTGGGATAAATTCTAGGAAATCAGAGTGATGATACTGTTATAAATATGAAGCCTGAAATCTCACCTCTCTTATCCTTTCCCCCTCCAGACACTCTGCCATCTGCACTGGAGAGAAAAAGAGGGGAACCACTCGGAGCAAACAGACAGGGTGAGACTGCAGCCTCTTCCCAGAACTGGCCTCTCTCAGCGACCCCACCCCTGCTCCTCTTCCCCCAAGACCCTCCCCCTGGCCAGACCAGAAACCAGAGCTGGGTTCCTACCCAGGGAGCCCGAGTGGCACTGTGGAGCCCTGCACCCTCCACCTGCCCTGAGTGGAGCACCCCGGGGAGCGGGGACATGGGACGGGGGCTGCACTCAGGCCCCCCAGAGACCCATCTAGGACAGGTGAAGGGTCAAGGGCTCTCCCCAGCAGACAACACTCCCAGCCTGGCCAGGGGTCAGGGCTTGGTGGGAAGAGGAGTTATGGGACACGGCCATGGAGTGGGGGGGGCCACCAGTGGTGGGACCTCGTGCCCCACCCCCAACTTCTACCAAGGGTCCGGAACTCCTGGGGAGATCCCAAGCCAACATCACGCATTCCAGGGAGCAGGGACTTGGGCTGGGGGCTGCTCTCAGGCCCCCCAGAAACCCACCCAGGGCAGGTGGAGGATTAGAAGCTCTCCACAGCAGCCAAGTTCTCAGCCTGGCCAGGGGGCGGGGCCTCAGCGGGAAGAGGGAGAGTGGGGCAGGGCCATGGAGGGGGTGTGGCCACAGGTGGTGAGACCTCGTGCCCCCCCCACAGCAACTTGTATCAAGGGCCCAGAACTCCTGGGGAGATCCCAGACTGACATCACACAAACAGTCCTGACACCAACCTTAGTGCTGAGTTCATGCCCACACTAATGAACAGAAACACTCACTGAGCACTGAGCAGCACCTGAACAGAGCTCTCTGCCCTGAGCACTGACACATCCCTCTGCTTTACCCTGGTGCAGGGGTGTTTCCCCATTGCTCTTCTCCAACATCCTGCCTTTCCTCTGGGCAGGGCTGGGCTCTCCCATTGGAGCTGCTCACTGCTCCCTGGATTGGGGAGATGCTCTCCCTGTGATGCTGACAGCTCCTCCCTTCTCTCTAGGCTGGGGATGGAGTTACCTCACCCAATGCCACCTCCTACTCTATGGTTTTAAGCAGCTCTTCCCCAATGCTGCACCTTCCTCTCTGCTCCCCAGCCTGGGAGGGGAGGTGGCCTTAGGGGAGGGAGCTTCCCTCTGGGGTATAAAGCTGGTACCAGCCTCCTCTGTTCCCTCTTTAATAAAAGCTTCTGACACCTTCCTGGCTGTGTCTGATGCTGGGAATGGAGCAGCCCCAGCAGAGGGAGCAGGGAGCTGAAGCTTCTGGAAGCAAATGAGAAACACACTAGGCCCTGGTCTATGCTAAGGGGTGGGGTGGGGGTCGACCTAAGATACTGCCGCTCCCCCATCGACTCTGCTTCCGCCTCAGTTGAAGGGGAGAGAGCTCAGGGATCAATTCATTGCATCTAGACTAGACTCTGTAAATTGATCCCCAACAGATTGATCACTGCCCTGAGGAACTGCAGTGACATCCCTGCTCAGTCTCAGGTGCCCAGGACAGAGGCAGCTCCCTGGGATCCAGGCCTGACCCAGCCAGGACGGGGCTGCTGGGGAGTGTGAGAAATGGTCCCAGCCTCCCCCAGGGCTGAGCTCTGCCCCTAACGCTTTGATTCTCTCTCCCCAGTGAACGTGACTCTGGATCCAGACACGGCTCATCCCCAACTCGTCCTGTCTGAGGATCGGAAACGTGTGAGACGGGGAGACACACGGCTGCAACTGCCCAACAAACCTGAGAGATTTGATACTTGGGGCTGTGTGCTGGGTTGTGAGGGATTCACCTCGGGGAGACATTGCTGGGAGGTGGAGGTGGGGGATGGGAGGTACTGGGCTGTGGGGGTGGCCAGAGAGTCTGTGAGGAGGAAGAGACAGATCAGCCTCAGTCCTGAGGGGGGGATCTGGGCTGTGGGGCTGTGGTGGGGTCAGTTCTGGGCTCTCACCTCCCCTGAGACCCTCCTGCCCCTGAGCCAGGTCCCCAGCAGGATCCGGGTTTGTCTGGACTGTGACTGGGGGCAGGTGACATTTATTGATGCTGGCGACGAGGCCCCGATCTTCACTTTCCCGGTGGGCTCCGTCCCTAGGGGAAGAATCCGACCCTGGTTCTGGGTGGGGCTGGGATCCCGGATCAGCCTGTGTCCATGAGACACGCAGGGGAGGGGCAGAGGAATATCTCACTGGGAGCCCGGAGATCAGCCTCTCTCGCCTCACACACCCTTGTCTCTGTGACCTCTCCCTGTGGACTTTCTGTCATCCCCTCTGTGACCCTGGAGGCTGCTGTGTGTTAGAGAAGCCAATAGCATCACTGCCCCAGGGACTGTGCAGCCTCTTTGCCACTGTCCTCTGTGATCCAGGAGGACTCTGGGGATCCTGGGTCAGACAGTGTCACCGAGACATGGGGGGGAAACAGCCCTCTGGGAATGGAAAAAGGGGTTTCTTTAGCCAAGTAATCCCAGCCCCTATGGCCTGGAGGACTCCTGTCTACCCAACCTCTGGCGTCTTAGCTCCATGACTCTGGAAACTCCTCCTCCTCCTCCTCCCTCCTTGCAGCACCAGGTATGGAAAGAGAAAAGGGGCTGTGGGGGCTGTGGGGTGACAAGTGGTGGAGGGGCTGGGAGTAGAAGTGATGTGGGGTTGGGGGGAGTATTAATGTGGGGCTGGGAACAGGCATTTGGGGGCAAGGCAGGGACACAGAATTAGTTAATTGGGATTTGGCATTTTGGGAAGAAGCTGGAAGCTCCGCACCAGCCGGGAACCTGGGAGAAGGAGACCCAGGGACTGGGGAGTGTGCATTCATCCCAATATCCAGTAGGAATGAATGACTAGTGTAAACACTTCCTACATCGATAAAAGAGGTTTTACCATCAATGCAGTAAATCCACCTCCAGGAGAGGCAGTAGTTAGGGCAACAAAGAGTTCTTTCCTTGACTTATCTGCGTCTACATCAGGGGTTAGATTGACGTAACTACATCACACAGGGTGTGAAAGTTTTCACAGCTCGAAGCAATGTAGCTAGGCTGACCTAAGTTTTAGGTGTAAACCAGGTCTCAGCTGATATTCCCGTAGCTGAAGTTGCATATTTTACATCGATACCCTGCCCCGCCCACAGTGTAGAGCAGGCCTAAGAGGGGTTTCCCTGGAGCTGGCTGAAAACACAGGGGCTGAGGGATTGCCTGGCAGCTTGGTGTGCATGAGGCAGTAAGCCAAGAGAACCAGTCCTGAGTGTGATCCCAGCAGGAAACTGAGTGACAAAGCTTGCTTCAGGCCCAGGGTTCCCCGGAAAGGCAGACGTGGAGTTCTGAGTAAAGAAACTGCCGACTGCTGTTTGTTTGTACTGTGTTCAGGGCACAAGAATGTGTGGACATTGTTTGTAACTAATAAAGATTGCACCAAAGAAATACCTGACTCCGATAATCAATTTCTCCTGTCAATGGAAGAACCTAGCAAGGGCCCAAACACTGGCAAACTGCTCGAGTCAAAGGAGCAATGGTACAACCACAGTCAAAATCCAGACCTGTGGAGGCGAATGCATTGGTGGGAAACATTTGCGGGGAGCTCCAGCAGCAAAGAGCCTGGGCAGAGGAGCAATTGCTGCTAACTGTGGACTTGAGCACATCCAGCTTTGTGTGCTGAGCAGTCCCCATTGTCCCTTTTCTCCAGCCTGATACTCCTCTGCCCAGAGTCAGACAAAACCAAAACATGGATCCCTTGTTTGTATTTCCCCCCAGCAGACCCAGTCAACACAGTGATAATGAACTCGGTATTGGCCCAAGGAGACAAAATGAGAGGAAGAAACTGGGGCAGCTGGAACAGGGTGGAGGATTGGGGTGGGGAATGGGTTGGGTTGTTACTTTCCCTTTTGTGGTTGGAGTTTTACCAAATTAAAACCTAAACTCTTCTTTCTAGCTCTTAGCTCGGGTTTTGAATGGGCTCGGCTGTGACCTTTAGATTGCGATGACAGAAATCTTAGAGGATTTACCATAAAATCACCCTTCAGCTCAAGGTTTGCTCCAGATTAATGAGTTCTTGCCGTTTTCATGCGTTGTCACTAGCACACACCAGCTGCCTCTGACCTTAACCCAAGGAGCCCCTGTAGCCCGGCTGGTTCCAGGCGGGTGGTTAGATGTTCAGCAAGACACAGCCAAGCGAAGGCTCCTCCGCGCACACATTGTCACTGAAATAACTCAAGGGGGTTTAATTCCCACCTATTGTTTCAGTGCAAGTCTGTGTGGCTGTGGATGCCCTCACTGTGTATTAATATAACCCTTCTGCCAGGGGGAGCTGGTAGCAACCAGGCCTGGGTTCAATATCTAGGGCAGTGGTTCCCAAAGTTTAACAACCCATGAACCCCTTTCACTAAAATGTCAAGTCCCGTGAACCCCCTCCTAAAAATGACTATTTCCAGGGATATTCTCCTTGACTTGAGTATAAATTATAAAAGCAGTGATCTTGGAAACATAAAATTTGTTTTTATGACATGCTTATTACACACTATTTATTATTAATTATCATTCATCATGACAGTATTTTTATTACGTTATGAAAATGGCAGCACACTTCCAAGCTCTCACTTTCGTAGCTTGTGTCACTTTGAATAAGCCTGTTATAAGACAAGGCTCCTAGGTTTCATCAAGGAGCATCAGATGTGAAACAGCAGGAAGGTATTTAAGAAGCCAACTCCAGCGGTAAAAGTAAGCCGGTACAGGCTGGTACGGCGTACCGGCAAGAGCCAATACGCTGTGCTGGACTGCACCTGCTTCTGCTGCAGAGATTTAAAGAGGTTTGGGCTCCCCGCCGCAGTGGGCAGCGCAGAGCCCTGTAAACCCCCACCTGTGGCTCTGGCGGCCGAGCTGGGGCCGGATTTAAAGGGTTCGAGTGCCGCAGCTGTGGGCAGCCCAGAGCCCTTTAAACCCCCCGCTCATGGCTCCAGAAGCCGGAGCTGCAGTGGAGATTTAAAGGGTCCAGAGCACTGCGGCAGCCGGAGCCCCAGGCTCTTTAATTTTCACCTGAGCCCCGGGGGCTCCCAGCCACCTCTGCAGCTGGGAGCCCCCGGTTGATTTAAAGGCCCTGGGGCTCCCAGCCACAGCTGGTGCCCAGGGCCTTTAACTCTTGAGAGGCACCACCTCTTCTGGTTGAGGCCATACCTCTTCCAGTTGAGGCCACGTCCCCTCAGGACTCCAGCAGTACTGGTAAGCCCAGTAAGTTACTTTCACCCCTGGCCAACTCACAGAGTTCCTCCTACACAAGCATTCAGGTCTTGAGCAATCCAGGCAAACAATGCGCATTACCACAAAATTTAAACTTGTTCTTCATAATAAATTTAAAAACAATCCTAGCTGCCTATTTAATTTTAAAAACAGCAAAAAATATCCACCTCCCTTTCCATTTCTTATAAGGAGTCTTGACATTTAAATCTCCGCAGTGTGATAGAGATGCTGGCTTTGACCTGCTTAGCTCTTGGAAGTCCAAGAGAGCTGGGCTGCTGACCCGGTATCATAAGCATAATTCCCAATTTTGAACCTTAGAGTCCAAAATGTGGGTGCCTGCATGAACCCTCTAAGCTTAATTACCAGCCTAGATCTGATATCGCTGCCACCAGACAGGAATCAGTGCCCCTCTCACTCTGGTCTCCCCAAATCCTTCCCTGGGGAACCCCCAAGACTCAGATGCCTTGAGTCTACAACAAAGGGAAATAACCCACTTCCCTTCCCCCTCTTTACCTCCCCCAGATTTTCCCGCTTCAATTCCTTGAAACACAACCCAGAGAGATTAAGAATCTCTCCCCCTCACCCAGAGGCTATGTAGATTCAAACCTAGTCAAGCTAACACAAAGAGATTTTCCCCTCTCTTCATTCCTTAGCCTTAACCATAGAAAACTCAACCCGGTCTTAAAAAGAAAGCTTTATATAAAAAGAAAGAAAAAGACATAAAAATATTCTCTGTATCAAGGTGACAATAATACAGGGTCAATTTCTTAAAAGAAAAATGAATAAACAGCCTTATTCAAAAAGAGATACAATTTAAACATTCCAGCAACTACACACATGTAAATACAAAAAAAACCAATAACAGCCTATTGTTTTTCTACCTTTGTACTCACAACCTTGAAAGTGAAGATTAGAAGCTTGAAGATAGAAAGATCCCTCTCTTAGCTGAGAGTCAGACAAAAGACACAGACCCAAACATTCCCCCCCTGAGTTTTTAAAAAATCTGGTTTCCTGATTGGTCCTCTGGTCAGGTGTTTGGTTCCCTTTGTTAACCCTTTACAGGTAAAAGAAACATTAACCCTTAGCTATCTGTTTATGACACCCAGGCTGCCCAGGGTCCCTAGAGACAGCTCTGTCCGCCATTAGGGAATTTTTCCCCGAGAACCCCCTGTAACATTTCGTGAACCTCAGGGGTTCACGAACCCCAGTTTGAGAACCACTGATCTAGGGGTTCCTGTTCAACAATACAACAGAACGGGCTCCAGCCCCACCCAGTAACCTGAGAAAATTACACACCACCCCTGGGCACCTCTAGAGGCAATACTTCCCCTCTCGCAAGCACGGAGTCTGAGTGTAGAAAAGAAACTTTGAATGAAAGGAGGGAAATCACACAGCATTCATTTGGGGAAATGCTGCAAGCTGGATTAATAAACATAAAACCATGAGCAAAACAACCACCCTGGAATACATTGGGCAGTGACATTTTGCCTCAGGTTCTTAATTCAAGCAACCAAAAGTTCCTTTAATGTGTCCACTCCTTCTCCCTCTGTAGCACTCACAGTGAAGACCCAGAATATAGAGGTGCATCTGCAGAGTTCACCTCTCACCCTGGCGGGAGCCAGGGGCTGCATCTTGCTTGCTCCACTGTCCAGGCATTTGCTCTGGCACCAGATGCCTTGCCAGCCACTCACAGTTTTACTTACCACCGCACCAACTGCTCAGCCAGTTATTGGCTCGCCACCCCACACTCTCTGGGACATCTTCAAGTCATACCACTTAGCACAGCTCTCAATGATTTCAGCTGCTAGTGGGGGAGTGTAAAGGTGTGGGACTGGGGCTCGACCCTCTCTGAGGGGCGGAGGGGAGCCACACCGGCTCCCTACATGCTGTCGGGCCGGGCAGGTCCTGGGCGATAAACACAAAGGCACAAGGCTCCGGCCTCGGGCGTGGGGCTGAGCAACACTACAGAGTCAAAGGGGGCTCAGGCCCTCTGCTTCAGGGCTGAGTAACAATACAGTCTAAAGGGGCCCTGCCCTAAGGCCAGGGGGGGCACCAAACGCAGAGTCACAAAGCTCAGACTCTTTTGGCTCAGGGCTGAGCAAAGCACAGGGTTTAGGGAGCCCAGTGGCTCCCTCAGGCCAAGGGGAGGGGGAGTCTGCCAACCGAGTGGGTGGCAGGGAGGGACGCAGGCCCTTCCATGCCACTGCGCTCCAGCCCGTGGCCCTGGCAGCGGCTATCAGCGCTGACTGGTCAGTGGGGGTCCTGACCGAAACACACTGACATAGGCTCCGACATGTCTGCAGCCGGAATGGAGTCGACTGCCCCCGGGCTACTTCCGACCTTCCCCTCCGGGTCTACCTGGTCCGTGGCATCAGCCCCCGGGAAGTCCAGTAGCATAGGCTTCTCACTGCCAGGGCTGGGCGGCAGGTGCGGCAGTTCCTCCGGGAAGTCCGGCCTGGTTTGCTCCGGCGGTTCCTCCGGGTAACAGCAGGGATGGGGAGGCTCCAGCGGCTCCTCTGGGAAGTGTGCCCGGGGAAGATCCAGCAGCTCCTCCAAGTAGCAGGCGCGGGGAAGCTCCGGCAGCTCCTCCAAGTAACGGGCACGGGGAAGCTCTGGCAACTCCTCCAAGTAGCGGGCGTGGGGAAGCTCTGGCCAGTCAGGGCGGTTGCCCTCGGTCCTACAGGTTTCCCAGTCTCGAGCTCCCTGTGACAGGTCTGCTCCCTGCAGCGGCTGGGAGCCAACTGAGCTCTGACAGCCGGCTTTTGTACTTCTGGGGCGTCACCTGACCCTCAGAGGGGCAGGCTCACCACTCCTTAGCCCCGCCCACTCAGGCTTCTGTCTGGGCGCTCCCTCTCCTGGGCAGGAGGGGAGCCACACCGACTCGCTACAGGGACCCTCACTGGTAGCACACACAGGGCAGTCTATGGTATCAGAGAAACTCTCCCAATGAAGACCTAATGATTAGGCCTGACAATCACTGATTGCAGATCTGTTGGTATGTAACAAAACTCCCCATTGAATCTTAATCAACTCTATGATTATACAGTGGACCCAGAAGAAATTAGATTGCACCCAAGGCTTATAACATCTAGTACAAATATCTCACCACCCTCTCGCACCTCCACTAGTCTTTGGCACCAACATCTCCTGCCCAGCAAGGGCAGTTGAGTTGAGGGGGAGCCCCTCAATCAGGGTATGTCAAGCACAGTTCTGCTGCCCTTGATTCACACAACAAGAATAACAACACTTTAGTACCTCTGCCCCCAATAACAAACTGACTTGTGATCCAATACCAGCCAAAACGGATGGTTTGGGCAAAGCAGGCCCATCACGCTGTGCTCCCAGGCAGGATGGGTGCGTCCATGCAAACAAGGGCAGCTCCTGAAGTCCTCTTCCCCAGCTCATCACTAGGTGTCAGGGGAGAGCTCATTCAGACCCTACTTACACTGAGAATGTCCTAGTTCAGTTGAGCGCACCTCTACACAGCACCTGGGAGGTGTGATTCCCAGACGGGTTGCAAGTAAACATGCTGACACTGCTGGAGCGAGCACACTGCCAATAGCAGTGAGGCTGCAGCAGCAAGAGGACGGATTGGACTAGCTGCTGGAGGAGAAGCAGCTCCAATGTCTCCAGGAAGGAGAATCCCAGTGGTGCAGGGGGGCTGCAGCCAGCGTTCCAGGGCACTCTGAACATCCCCTGTCAAAGGGACCCAAGTGGATAAAGTTACTTTTATGCCAAAGTCTTTGCATGATCTGGGTCTAGGTTATGACAAAAGGCAGTAAGTGAATGAGACAAACCAACTGGAGTCTGAGGGGTGGGAGGGGATGATGAGGGAAAAGTAAATCTCACTTACAGATTGTCTGTCCTGGGATGCTTGTGAGGCTTCATGGATGTTGGTTCCATTGCTGGGAGATGCCTGAGTGAGAGACAAAAGAGACAGTTTCAGACCTTTTTATATTAAATACCCGAGTGCGTCTCTGTCTATTTCTCTGGCATAAATAAAACACAGCTCTAGGAGTTCAGACTGGGGACGCTGTTCTAATATGAAAGCCTTAAATCTCACCTGTCTTCTCCTTTCCTCTTCTAGACACTCTGCTGTCTGAACTGGAGAGAAAAGGGGGAAATCCCTAGGACCATTCAGACAGGGTGAGATTTTAGGAGAAGATTCTCTTTAAATTATGAGAAAATTCCAGTGCAAACATCTCCATTGGATTGTAGCTAAAGTTACCAACCAAAGCGATAGTGGCCAGGACACACAGCCCTAAAAGTAGCCCATTTACCAGTGAGGAAACCCAGGCACACTGGAACAGGGAAGACCAGGGGCTATGGTGGTAAGGCCACTGAGGCCTGCCCATTTTTTAACATTGGCACAGTTTGGGGGCAGGAGGCCACTGCAAGCCTTGGGCATGTGCGGAGTGTCACAGGCAGTGGTTGTGCTTCAGGCAGGGCAGCTGATCAGCTCCTCCCCATGAGGAACAGCCCCTGCCCGTGGTGCCAGCTTCTTCCCAGTGCCAGCCCCTCTCCGTGGCCCCCCCTGCACAGGCTGGGGGAGGGGCTGACTTTAGGGTGCACAGGCTGTGCTGTGCTGGGGCCCTATGTCCCGACCCCAGAAGAGGGGTGGATTTCACCTCCTCAACCCTCCTGCACTGCATGTGCAGAGAACCCAGTTTTGGGGGTGCAGTGAATGGCACTCAGGGTGACTGATCAAGTCACTCAGGGATTGATCCAAAAGCCTTTTATGTGACTGGGAATCTTTCCTCTGGGTTCAAGAGGCACCAGATCAGGTCGTGGGATCTTCTTGTGCCTTGAGGTCTATCCTTGTAAAAGAAGATAACTAACACTCAGGTTATCGACATCTCTGGGGAAGTGGCTGGTGACCGTTTCTCAGTCATTATTTGACACCATTACTAAGATCCATTGAACTTTGAATTATAATTTTGATTGTTCAACCCCCAGTGACCATCCAATCAGCATCTTCACTAACATGAGCTGTAAATATCTAAGGGACGCAGCCCTGAGCACCTGTCCCTTTGCCTTTCTCACCACTGCTGGATTTCCATGTCTGCTTCCAGGTGGCTGCCCCTTCAGTCTTTCACAGGCCTCCTCTGTCTGTCCCAGATCCCCTCCTGCAGCCAGGCTGGACAAGTGGCCTGAGAGCCTTGGAGACAGGAGATCTCTGGCTAGCCCATCGCATGTACAGCACAGGAGCCCCAGCGCCAGCTCCACTCACATCTGCTGCCATCTGCAGAGAGCCAGGAGTCCCGGAGAGCTGGGGAGACTGTTCTGGGAAACAGAAGCAGGAGCCACCAAGCTCAGAACAGGTCTGACGGCTGCTCTCTTGGCCAGCGCACCCAGCACTGAACCAGGGACCCCTAGAGCTCTCTGTTTCTCCCACACTCTGTGCACTGCAGGATCCCTAGTGCCAGCTCCCCTCACACCCGCTGCCCTCGGCCATTGGGCCCCAGCTGTCACCTGGTGGGGAGGAGCTTCGTCTCAGTACACCACTGAGTCCCTGGCCTCTCTGCTGGGACTGACAAACAGGTAGAAAATCAGTGCAGGCTTTGCTGGGGGTGGTCGTCTTACAGGGTCACCTGCCCCACTAGGGCCCAGGCTCAGATCCCAGCATATTCCACAGGCCCCTGAGCTGCCATCAGATGGACTTTCAGCCTTGGTCCGTGTGGTGGTGGAGGGGGAGGAATTGGGTTATTGCCCTGGGGAAGCTGCTGGGGGCAGATTTACCTGCTCACAGACAATTTTAACAATTCTAAAGCTTCAACTTTTTGAATCTCACTGTCCAGTGTCATTAAATAGTTATTGTCTGACCAAAATATTGTCTGATCCCCCACATAATTTCCCACAGCTGTAAAAATTTTAATTGGTAACAATTGGAATGAAATGCTGAAAGCCAGATTTTTGTGCAACTGTGAAAGTTTCAATTCATAAATGTAAACATTGCTTAAAATGAACATTATTTGTCAAAATTAGATAGTATAAAAAGGAAAAAAAAGAATTCCACCAAGTCTGACTATCGCTCCTTAGACACACAGATCCTGCTCTTGCAGGCTCATCCTCACAGGGAGATCTGACGTCCATGTGACGCCCCAATGATCCTCCCCACCAGCACAGGGGCTGATTGCCAGACCACAGCCCTAGTGGTAAATTTTTCATCACAACCTCCAGGGCTGTATTTTTACAGGTAGACCCCTTCTAACTGAACAAAGAACAGGACTCATTTCCAGGAAGGGAACCACCCCCTTGCTGCTGCAGGCGGGGTATAGTGTGAACAGAGGAAATTGAAACTTACCCTGTTACACTGCCCAGAGGGAGCCATGGCTGCAGAGAACCCTGTGCAAAGTCTCCAGAAGGAAGCTACATGTCCCATCTGTCAGGAGTATTTCACAGAACCTGTCACTCTGGAGTGTGGGCACAATTTCTGCCGAGCCTGCATCAGCCAGTGCTGGGAGGGATCCGATACAGACATCTCCTGCCCTCAGTGCGGTGAAACTGTGCAACAGAGAAACCTCAGGCCCAACAGGCAGCTGGCAAACATGGTAGAAATCGCCAAGCGACTGAGTTTACAGGCAGCAAAGGGAGCAGGAGAGGACGGGTTGTGTGGAGAACACCTGGAGACTCTGAAACTGTTCTGTGAAGAGGATCAAACCCCCATCTGTATCGTGTGTGACAGATCCCGGGCTCACCATGCTCACACGTTGGTTTCCATCCAGGAAGCCGCCCAGGAGTACAAGGTACAGAGTTGCTGTCCAATCTTATGGGTAATAACTTTGGCATCACAAGTTTCCTGAGACAGGTGTATCTGTGTCATTCAGCTGTGTGTAACCTTCATTGCATGAAAGAGGCTGTACAAATTAATGATACTCCAGCCTGGCAACAAAGGCAACAGAAAGATTTACAAATTGTCTGATGTGGGAAAGTTTTCTCTGAGCAGCTGAATCCTTTTCCAACCCAGCGCCTACCAGTGAAATAAGGGGACTCTCTGCAGATGGGAAGTTATTAAATGCCCAGTGAGGTTTGATTCACAAGAGCTGCAGGCCAGTCTATGGGAGTGCTGCCTTCAGACCGGAGAAGGGGGAGTTACAAGCTTTGTCTGTTATTACTGATTGGATCACAGTGTTTATTATTGTTATTGGCATCCCAGCAGCCCCTACAGCCCCCAGATGAGATCTGACCTCGATTGCAGGGGGCGCTGCGCAAAAGCCAGTGAGGGGCAATCCCTGCCCTGAGCCATTTACAGTCTAACTCAGGGGTGGGCAAACTACGGCCTGTGGGCCACATCCAGCGTACGGGACCGCCCTGCCCAAACCCTGAGCTCCCAGCTGGGGAGGCTAGCACCTCCCCGCCCCTTGTCCCCCCTGGCCCCCGGAGCCACACCGCTGCGCAAGCAGTGCTCTAGGTGACAAGGCTGCGCGCTCCTGCAGGGCTGTGCGGCAGCGTGTCTGGCTCTGAGTGGGCTGCAAGGCTGCCAGACGTGCTGCTCTGAGTGGCGTGGAAAGGGGGGCGAGGGGTTAGATAAGGGGCAGAGGGTCCTGGGGGGCAGTCAGGGGACTGGGAACAGGGGGCACTTGGATGGGGCATGGGAGTCCTGAGGGGCCTGTCAGGAGGCAGGAGTGTGGATAGGGGGCGGTGCAGTCAGGGGACAGAGAGCAGGGGGGTTGGATATGGGGTCCGCCGGAGGGTGGTTAGAGACGGGGGGGGTCCTGGGAGGAGGCACTCAGGAGACAAGGAGTGTGGGGGAGTTGGATGGGTCGGGGATTCTGAGGGGGGGAGTCAGGGTGCAGGAATTGGGAAGGTGCAGATAGGTGGCAGGGGACAGGCTGTTTGGGGAGGCACAGCCTTCCCTACCCGGCCCTCCATACAGTTTTGCAACCCCTATGTGGCCCATGGGCCAAAAAGTTTGCCCACCCCTGGTCTAACTGGACAAGAGAGACAAATGGTGGGACAAGAAACTGAGGCACAAAGAGGGGAAGTGACTTGTCCAAGGTCACTCAGTACATCAGTGTCAGAGCTGGGTATAAACCTCCACTTATCCAAGGCCAAGCCCATTGCCCTAACCACTAGCCTACGCTGCCCCCCCTCAGCAGCTCTGAGCAGTGATGAAGTGCAAACAGTAGGAAGAAAAGACTCCCAGGCTCAGCACAGAGACAAGGTTTCCCACTGGGATTCTGAACTCCTGTATTGCTCCATGAGGGGTAAATCTCCGATGCTGCCGGCCTGCACTAGAGGAGATCATGGGACGAAACAGTGTGTGGACTCCCGGCACCTTGAGCCCGCACACAAAAGGGCTCCAGGCAGCGCAGGTCCATGCCAAGTACCACTGGGATTTCACTGGGTTGTAGCAAAACAAACCCCAGGCTGGAGCTGACCGGTGCCAGTCTGACCTGTTCTGTTGTGCACGTGGGCAAGGACCAGCCAGAGCTGTTCTGTTAGTCCCACCAGGGAGCCTTTAGAAATCTCCCAGAATGCACTGCTTCCGGGATCTTTACCAGGGAATGGGACTGTGGGTACCTGCCCAGGAGGTATTGCCACTGAAAGGGTTTAGGACAGCACTGGGGCAAACCCCAACCGTTCTTTATACAAATCTGCTTGTCTAATTAGGGTGGCCACTGAGGCATCCCCAGAACACAGAACATCCCCACGCCTGCCTGCATGGGGCCTCCCACACCTGAATCAGTCAGACTGCATGGGCCCTCCCCCGCCTTCTTCAGCTCGCTCCCACCTGCATCATTCTGCATGGAGGTGCCACCCCCACCCCCACCCCTGTCCCCGCCCTCACTGGTATCCTCCTGCATCCTCAGTCTCCTCCTCTTTCTTTTTCACTGCACAAAACCATGTCCAGTGCTGGGTCACTACCGGAGAGGAATAATGCTCCACAAAACTGGGGACTGTGCAGCTTCCAAGCAGACGAATGGCCTCCCGACATCTGATGGGGTTTGCCCCGGTGCTTAGACCAGCTCTGTCCAACCACTGCAGTCCCCAGGGCTTCAGGGCTGAAATCCCAGCCCATATTGAAACCCTGATGGCTTCTGGGATTTGTATCACTTGGTTTGTTAAACCTTCTTTAAAAAAAGGCCTGTTGATTCACCCCCATGTGACTCCAGTGTCCTGTTATGGGCTGTACGACTAGTCAATTCACAAATACCAATAAAGCTTGGTTATAATTGAGATCTCTCTCTAATTACTGAAAAGACTGAACCTGATTTGGTAATAAGTCGGAATATGACACATTCCCAGTCTGTATTGATAAGGTTTCATCTCCTTGGTGACCCTGATGTCACAAAGCGATTAGGACCAACAGTCATCTTGGGTTTTGGATAGAAAAACACAAAGCTCCACACGCCTCTCAACCATTCAAATAAAAGCTCCCAAACCCTTTCTGTTTCTTCAGGAAAGAATCCAGGCCCAATTGAAGACTCTGAGGGATGAGAGAGAAAAGCTGCTGGGATTGAAAGTGACTGGAGAGGGGAAAAGCCAGGAGTATCTTGTAGGTGCCTGTTGTTTTTAACCAGCAGGGTCTAGCAGTGGGACGTCTTTTTGGAGGCAGACTGCTGTGTGGCCTTGGTGAACATGGACCTGGGTGTGTTTCTCCATGATCATGGATTGCTGGGTTAGATTCATGTGTTCACAAGCCCTAAGCTTCCATTTCAGTTGATGAATTAATGTCTAGCTCTTGAGACTTGCCCAGAAATCCCCCCCAAGTGAAGTGCTGTCCACTGGGTCTGGTCATTTCATGCGTTAACATGTTTGTTTCTTTTTTCTCCCTGGTGTTTCTGTCAGTGTAGCGCTGAGTCCTGCCTCCTGCTGCTCTGGGTCTGAATTCCCAGAGACCATGAATAACATATGCTGACCATGACAGACATGGAAACCTCCCTTTCAGAGAGAGAGGGGCTGAAGGGGAAGTTGTGAGAAAGTCCTCTCCTTAGGGTAGAGTCAAATGTCAGAAATCTTAGGATTTTCTACCAAGTTCTCCCTCCTGCACACTGAGCATTCCATGAAAGGACCCCAGGTGCCATTCATATCCCTGACCAGCCCTTTCCATATTTTCATACAGAAACAAACACAAACTGAGAGGCAGAAGATTGTGTCTGAATTTCAGCAACTGCGGAAGTTCCTGAAGGAACAAAAGCGACTCCTGCTGGCCCAGCTGGGGAAGCTGGATGAGGAGATTGTGAGGATCCAGAATGAAAATGTCAGTAAACTCTCCAAGCAGATTTCCCATCTCAGTAAGCTGATCAGTGAGCTGGAGGGGAAGTGTCAGAAGCCAGCAAGTGAATTCCTGCAGGTGAGACGGGGAGAAACAGAGGCTCCGATTCCGTGGGGTGCTTAAAGGCTAGAGCACCCATGGAAAAATATTAGTGGGTGCTTAGCACCTATTGGCAGCCAGCTCCCCCCTCTACCCCCAGCACCTCATGCCCACCAATCAACTCCTCCCCCTCCCTCCCAGCGCTTCCCACTTGCCTCAGTGGTAAGTGGGAGGGTGGAGGTGTGGCATTGAGGAAGGGGTGGAGTCGGGGCAGGGCCTGGGGTTGAGCCCCTCCAGGGACAATTAGAAGCCAGCACCTGTGGTTAGAAACATCCCAGATCCCCGCACAGGGAAGGGAGGGCTCCTGAATCATAAGCACTGGGGCCAGCGGTCAGAGATCTGAGTGTAACTCAGCGTGTGCATTGCTGACATGTGAGTGACCATTGTTCTTTGCAGAGTTACAGACAGATATTAGAGATGGAAAAGTCCCATTAGCTCAGGGAATCCATGGCCCTGGGGTCAAAGCAGGGCCTTTCTTCCCCATATTTGCAAAATCCCTTCCCTGGGATCCCCTGTGCGCGTAAAATGGAACTGAGATTCTTTCCTCTCTCTCTCTCTCCCTCTCCTTCCCCTCTAGGATGTCAGAAGCACCTTGAGGAGGTACGCAGCTTCCTCTCACTCCCCCTCGCACTTCACAATACTGGGAAAGAACTTGATGGTGATGTTAGCACTGCATCTCCCCCGGGCTGTACAGCAAAATGTGTGGGGAAGGTCACATTCTAGATACAAATCTCTCTGATCAACTTCGTCCTGAGGGTCTCACCCTTGCACAGAAAACTCTGGAATTCTCCATTCAGTGGGAAGGACTGACCTCAAGTATTTCCCAGAGATGTCACCTCCCTGAGGAACTGGCCACCTCAGGATAGTGGAGATGGAATATGGGCCTGTCACTGCTGGGACCCTGGTTACCATTCAGCCCAGGCCATCAGTAGTCAAGAGTCTTTCCCGCCTGAGGACTGTTTGGAGACCTGTGTGGAATGAGCTGGGGAGGGGGGCATTGGTGCCTCAGTCTAGTTCCTAGGGGACAGATTTCTGCAGCTGGGAGAAGCAGAGGAATTCTAACTCCAGGCCCATTAGAGCAGCGACTCCCTAGCAACCACTTATAATGAATCTCACAATGAACTGTAATCACATCAAATTTTTTCTCTCCAGGTGTAAGAAGAGGAAGTTGCAGCAGCCAGAGGAGATTTCTCCTGAACTGGAAGAGCGAGTCAGTTGTTTCTCCAAGAAAACTATTGCACTACTGGAGGCTCTCAAGAAGTTCAAAGGTACCTAGGAGGGACAGAGGAGGGGAAACTGGGATAAATTCTAGGAAATCAGAGTGATGATACTGTTATAAATATGAAGCCTGAAATCTCACCTCTCTTATCCTTTCCCCCTCCAGACACTCTGCCATCTGCACTGGAGAGAAAAAGAGGGGAACCACTCGGAGCAAACAGACAGGGTGAGACTGCAGCCTCTTCCCAGAACTGGCCTCTCTCAGCGACCCCACCCCTGCTCCTCTTCCCCCAAGACCCTCCCCCTGGCCAGACCAGAAACCAGAGCTGGGTTCCTACCCAGGGAGCCCGAGTGGCACTGTGGAGCCCTGCACCCTCCACCTGCCCTGAGTGGAGCACCCCGGGGAGCGGGGACATGGGACGGGGGCTGCACTCAGGCCCCCCAGAGACCCATCTAGGACAGGTGAAGGGTCAAGGGCTCTCCCCAGCAGACAACACTCCCAGCCTGGCCAGGGGTCAGGGCTTGGTGGGAAGAGGAGTTATGGGACACGGCCATGGAGTGGGGGGGGCCACCAGTGGTGGGACCTCGTGCCCCACCCCCAACTTCTACCAAGGGTCCGGAACTCCTGGGGAGATCCCAAGCCAACATCACGCATTCCAGGGAGCAGGGACTTGGGCTGGGGGCTGCTCTCAGGCCCCCCAGAAACCCACCCAGGGCAGGTGGAGGATTAGAAGCTCTCCACAGCAGCCAAGTTCTCAGCCTGGCCAGGGGGCGGGGCCTCAGCGGGAAGAGGGAGAGTGGGGCAGGGCCATGGAGGGGGTGTGGCCACAGGTGGTGAGACCTCGTGCCCCCCCCACAGCAACTTGTATCAAGGGCCCAGAACTCCTGGGGAGATCCCAGACTGACATCACACAAACAGTCCTGACACCAACCTTAGTGCTGAGTTCATGCCCACACTAATGAACAGAAACACTCACTGAGCACTGAGCAGCACCTGAACAGAGCTCTCTGCCCTGAGCACTGACACATCCCTCTGCTTTACCCTGGTGCAGGGGTGTTTCCCCATTGCTCTTCTCCAACATCCTGCCTTTCCTCTGGGCAGGGCTGGGCTCTCCCATTGGAGCTGCTCACTGCTCCCTGGATTGGGGAGATGCTCTCCCTGTGATGCTGACAGCTCCTCCCTTCTCTCTAGGCTGGGGATGGAGTTACCTCACCCAATGCCACCTCCTACTCTATGGTTTTAAGCAGCTCTTCCCCAATGCTGCACCTTCCTCTCTGCTCCCCAGCCTGGGAGGGGAGGTGGCCTTAGGGGAGGGAGCTTCCCTCTGGGGTATAAAGCTGGTACCAGCCTCCTCTGTTCCCTCTTTAATAAAAGCTTCTGACACCTTCCTGGCTGTGTCTGATGCTGGGAATGGAGCAGCCCCAGCAGAGGGAGCAGGGAGCTGAAGCTTCTGGAAGCAAATGAGAAACACACTAGGCCCTGGTCTATGCTAAGGGGTGGGGTGGGGGTCGACCTAAGATACTGCCGCTCCCCCATCGACTCTGCTTCCCCCTCAGTTGACGGGGAGAGAGCTGGGGGATCAATTCATTGCATCTAGACTAGACTCTATAAATTGATCCCCAATAGATTGATCACTGCCCTGAAGAGCTGCAGTGACATCCCTGCTCAGTCTCAGGTGCCCAGGACAGAGGCAGCTCCCTGGGATCCAGGCCTGACCCAGCCAGGACGGGGCTGCTGGGGAGTGTGAGAAATGGTCCCAGCCTCCCCCAGGGCCGAGCTCTGCCCCTAACGCTCTGATTCTCTCTCCTCAGTGAACGTGACTCTGGATCCAGACACGGCTCATCCCCAACTCGTCCTGTCTGAGGATCGGAAACGTGTGAGACGGGGAGACACACGGCTGCAACTGCCCAACAAACCTGAGAGATTTGATACTTGGGGCTGTGTGCTGGGTTGTGAGGGATTCACCTCGGGGAGACATTGCTGGGAGGTGGAGGTGGGGGATGGGAGGTACTGGGCTGTGGGGGTGGCCAGAGAGTCTGTGAGGAGGAAGAGACAGATCAGCCTCAGTCCTGAGGGGGGGATCTGGGCTGTGGGGCTGTGGTGGGGTCAGTTCTGGGCTCTCACCTCCCCTGAGACCCCCCTGCCCCTGAGCCAGGTCCCCAGCAGGATCCGGGTTTGTCTGGACTGTGACCGGGGGCAGGTGACATTTATCGATGCTGGTGACGAGGCCCCGATCTTCACTTTCCCGGTGGGCTCCGTCCCTAGGGGAAGAATCCGACCCTGGTTCTGGGTGGGGCTGGGATCCCGGATCAGCCTGTGTCCATGAGACACGCAGGGGAGGGGCAGAGGAATATCTCACTGGGAGCCCGGAGATCAGCCTCTCTCGCCTCACACACCCTTGTCTCTGTGACCTCTCCCTGTGGACTTTCTGTCATCCCCTCTGTGACCCTGGAGGCTGCTGTGTGTTAGAGAAGCCAATAGCATCACTGCCCCAGGGACTGTGCAGCCTCTTTGCCACTGTCCTCTGTGATCCAGGAGGACTCTGGGGATCCTGGGTCAGACAGTGTCACCGAGACATGGGGGGGAAACAGCCCTCTGGGAATGGAAAAAGGGGTTTTTTTAGCCAAGTAATCCCAGCCCCTATGGCCTGGAGGACACCTGTCTACCCAACCCTCTGGCCTCTTAGCTCTATGACTCCTGGAAGCTCCTCCCCGTCCGTCCCTGCAGCACCAGGTATGGGAGGAGAAAAAGGGCTGTGGGGGCTGTGGGGTCACAACTGGTGGAGGGGCTGGGGGTAGAAGTGATGTGGGTCTGGGAAGAGGCATATGGGAGGGGCAGGGACACAGAATTACTTAATTGGGATTTGACATTTTGAGAAGAAGCTTGCAGATCTGCACCAGCTGGGAGCCTGGGAGAAGGAGACCCAGGAATTGGGGAATGTGCATTCATCCCAATATCCAGTAGGAATGAGTGACTAGTGTAAACACTTCCTACATCGATAAAAGAGGTTTTACCATCAATGCAGTAAATCCACCTCCAGGAGAGGCAGTAGATAGGGTAACAAAGAATTCTTCCCTTGACCTATCTGCATCTACATCAGGGGTTAGATCAACCTAACTACATCACACAGGTTGTGAAAGTTTTCACAGCTCTAAGCGATGCAGCTAGACTGACCTAAGTTTTAGGTGAAGATCAGGTCTCAGGAAGAATATTGCTACTACATCAGAGCTATAGATGTGTCACTGAAGTGCCATAGTGTAGATCCATCCGGAAGTGTTTTTTCCATCGCTCTAGTTTATCCCCCTTTCTCAGAAGCTGTAGCAAGGTCACTGACAGAATTCGATTGTCCCGACTGGGGGTTAGGTCGATCTAGCTGTGGCACTCAGAGCACACAGTGTTTCACAGTCCTGAATAACATCCCCAGGTTGAGCTAAGTGTAGAGCAGGCCTAAGCGGGGTTTCCCTCGAGCTGGCTGAAAACACAGGGGCTGAGGGATTGCCTGGCAGCTTGGTGTGCATGAGGCAGAAAGCCAAGAGAACCAGTCCTGAGTGTGATCCCAGCAGGAAACTGAGTGACAGAGCTTGCTTCAGGCACAGAGTTCCCCGGAAAGGCAGACGTGGAGTTCTGAGTAAAGAAACTGCCGCCTGCTGTTTGTTTGTACCGTGTTCAGGGCACAAGAACGTGTGGACATTGTTTGTAACTAATAAAGATTGCACCAAAGAAATACCTGACTCCTATAATCAATTTCTCCTGTCAATGGAAGAACCTAGCAAGGCCCCAAACACTGGCAAATTGCTCAGGTCAAAGGAGCAATGGTACAACCACAGTCAGAATTAGACCTGTGGAGGCAAATGCATTGGTGGGAAACATTTGCGGGGAGCTCCAGCAACAAAGAGCCTGTGCAGAGGAGCAATTGCTGCTAACTGTGGACTTGAGCACTTCCAGCTTTGTGTGCTGAGCAGTCCCCATTGTCCCTTATCTCCAGCCTGACATTCCTCTGCCCAGAGTCAGACAAAACCAAAACATGGATCCCTGGTTTGAATTTCCCCCCAGCAGACCCAGTCAACTCAGTGATAATGAACTCGGTATTGGCCCAAGGAGACAAAATGAGAGGAAGAGACTGGGGCAGCTGGAACAGGGTGGAGGATTGGGGTGGGGAATGAGTTGGACTGTTACATTCCCTTTTGGGTTTGGAGTTTTACAAAATTAAACCATAAATCTTCTTTCTAGCTCTTAGTTTGTGTTTTGAAGGGGCTCGGCTGTGACCTTTAAACCGCAATGACAGAAATCTTAGAAGATTTACCATAAAATCACCCTTCGGCTCAAGGTTTGCTCCACATTAATGAATTGTTGCTATTTTCATGCGTTGTCACTAACACACACCAGCTGCCCAGCAAGGGCAATTTAGTTGAGGTTGAGCCCCTCAAACAGGGTATCTCAAGCACAGTTCTGCTGCCCTTGATTCACACAACAAGAATAACAACACTTTAGTACCTCTGCCCCCAATAATAAACTGACTTGTGATCCAATACCAGCCAAAAGTGATCATTTGGGCAAAGCAGCCCCATTATGCTGCGCACCAAGGCAGGGTGGGTGTGTCCATGCAAACACGGGCAGCTCCTGAAGTCCTCTTCCCCAGCTCATCACTAGGTGTCAGGGGAGAGCTCATTCAGACCCTACTTACATTGAGAATGTCCTAGTTCGGTTGAGGGCACCTCTACACAGCACCTGGGAGGTGTGATTCCCAGATGAGGTGCATGTAAACATGCTGACACTGCTGGAGCAAGCACACTGCCAATAGCAGTGAGGCTGCAGCAGCAAGAGAAAGGATTGGACTAGTTGCTGGAGGAGAAGCAGCTTCAGTGTCTCCTGGAAGAGGAATCTCAGTACCGTAGGGGGGCTGCAGCCAGCGCTCCAGGGAACTCTGAACATCCCGTTAGTGTCAAAGGGACCCAAGTGGGTAAATTTACTTTCATGCCAAAGTCTTTGCATGATTTGGGTCTAGGTTATGATTAAAGGCAGCATGTGAATGAGACAAACCAACTGGAGTCTGATGGGTGGGAGGGGATGATGAGGGAAAAGTAAATCTCACTTACAGATTGTCTGTCCTGGGATGCTTGTGAGGCTTCATGGATGTTGGGTCCATTGCTAGGAGATGCCTGAATGAGAGACAAAAGAGACAGTTTCAGACCTTTTTATATTAAATACCCGAGTGTGTCTCTGTCTATTTCTCTGCCATAATTAAAACACAGCTCTAGGAGTTCAGACTGGGGACGCTGTTCTAATATGAAAGCCTTAAATCTCACCTGTCTTCTCCTTAACTCTTCCAGACACTCTGCTGTCCCAACTGGAGAGAAAAGGGGGAAATCCCTAGGACCATTCAGACAGGGTGAGATTTTAGGAGAAGATTCTCTTTAAATTATGAGAAAATTCCAGTGCAAACATCTCCATGAGATTGTAGCTAAAGTTACCAACCAAAGCGACAGTGGCCATGACACAAAGCCTTAAAATGAGCCCATTTAGCAGTGAGGAGATCCAGGCACACTGGAACAGGGAAGACCAGGGCCCATGGTGGTAAGGCCACTGAGGCCTGCCTATTTTTTAACATTGGCACAGTTTGGGGGCAGGAGGCCACTGCAAGCCTTGGGCATGTGTGGAGCGTCACAGGCAGTGATTGTGCTTCAGGCAGGGCAGCTGATCAGTGTTATATCCTTGGGGGCAGCTGGTTTAGGAAGAAATCACTTGAGGCCAGAGAGCAGACAGCTAACAAAGCTACCATTTATTTACAGACAGTGCTCACCTGACCAGCTCAAGCTGGCTGGGCTATCCCCTAATAATCTAACTCAGTTGCCATAGGAACAAAAATCATGACAACCAAATACACAACATATTCCTCCCCCCTTAATAAGAACATCCCCTTAATAAAACACACACTAGACTAGAGAAGGAGGGTAGACTGCCTCCATTCCCGGCTAAACCTTGGGGATTACTTTGCCCCATAACCGTGGTTTCGCCCTAGCTAAAGATCCAGCCATTGAGGAGGTCTTCTGTCTCTAGCTGGATTACTGTGAAATTCTGGTATTGTTGCACCCGAAAGTACCATGGGCTCAGGGTTCGCAGCACGAACGGGTGAGGAGGTGGTATCAGCTCATGCTGGGAAAAGGGATATCTCAGCTGCCAGCAGTAATGGAGGAGAACAATCAGGAACAGGTAATTCTTGATTCGGTGTCTCACCAGAAGAGGTGAAGTCAGACCACTCAACTGCAGATGTGTCCTGAGGATTGGCATGACCTGGCAACAGCTGATCTACATGTCGCCGCCAGGTAAGATTCTCTGCAGTCTGGAATGTGTAGAAAACAAGGCCTGTTTGAGTGATGATCATGGCAGGGACCCATTTAGCTCCAGAAGTATAATTCCAAGCCAAAACTGGCTGTCCCGAGCTAAAGGTTTGGTCTTTTGCTCTGGGTGCCCGTCTGATGACTTGATATTGCTGCTGATGTTGCACAGTTTGTCGGGATTCAGAAGGTTTCAGCAGATCAAAGGAAGTGTGCAGCTGTCGTCCCATCATTAGAAAGGCTGGGGATGCCTTGGTCGTAGCATGAGGTGTGCTTCTGTAGGAAAGTAAGAAGGTATCCAGATGCTTTTGAATGGAGTGTTGTCTCCTTGATGATTTCAAAGCGTGTTTCATTGTCTGCACAAATCTTTCAGCTAATCCACTGGGGGATGGATGATATGGTGCTGAAGTGATGTGGAGTATCCCATTTGCCTTCATAAAATTTTGAAACTCCTGAGAGACGAACTGCAGTCCATTGTCGCTCACAAGTTGTTCTGGCAGACCGAAAACGACTAAAGAGTCCTCGTAGTTTTTGGATAGTACTCTCTGCAGGAGTGGACTGCATTATAGAGACTTCTGGCCATTTAGAATGGGCATCTACTGCCACCAAGAACATGCTTCTTTCAAGGGGGCCAGCGAAGTCAACGTGAATACGTTGCCATGGGTTTTCAGCCCAGTCCCATGTGTGTAGGGGTGCCCACTGGGGTGCATTCCTCACACCCTGACATGACATACAAGCTTTTCCCTTCTCTTCAATAGCACTGTCCAATCCAGGCCACCAAAAATAGCTTTGTCCAATTTCCTTCATGCCCACTATTCCACAGTGACCAGAATGTAGCTGTTCTAACATCTGTGATCTCAGTGGCGGTGGAATAATAACACATCTCCCCCACAACAAACAACCAACTTCAACCAATTTCTCCGTCCAGGGGTGAAAGTAACTTACAGGACTTACCGGTACTGCTGGAGTCCTGAGGGGGTGTGGCCTGGTCTGGAAGGGGCGTGGCCTCTCAAGATTTAAAGGCCCTGGGGTACCAGCTGTGGCTGGGAGATCCAGGGTCTTTAAATCAACCAGGGCCTCGCGGCTGGGAGGCCCCCAGAGCTCAGGGGCAAATTAAAGGGCCCAGGGCTCCGGCTGCCCCAGGAAACCCTGAGCTTTGCGGGGCTGGGGCAGGTATTTAAAAAGCCAAGAGCTCCTCCCCGCTGAGGGGAGCTCCAAGCCCTTTAAATCCTGGCCCCAGCCCGGCCACTGGAGCCGCAGCTGGGATTCAAAGGGCTCTGGGCTGCCCGCAGCAGTGGGGAGCTCTGAGCCCTTTAAATCTCAGCTGCGGCAGGGGGTTTAAAGGGCTCTGGGCTGATCTCAGCCGCAGCAGCCCAGAGCCCTTTAAATCCGGCTCCAGCCCTGCCGCCGGAGCTGCAGGCAGGGGGTTTAAAGGGCTCTGGGCTGACAGCAGCCACAGCACCCCAGAGCCTTTTAAATCCGGCCCCAGCCTGGCTGCCGGAGCCAGGGGCGGGGGGTTGAAAGGGCTGTGGGCTGCCAACTGCGGCGGGGAGCCCAGAGCCCTTTAAATCCCCGCAGCGAAAGCCGGTGCAGTCTGGCACGGCGTACTGGCTCTTGCCGGTATGCTGTACTGGCTTCTATCGGCTTACTTTCACCTTTGACTCCGTGCTCCTGGTCATGTAGGTAACAAGGTCGGGTGAGACCGGAGAGGTTTGTCAAGATTTTCCATGCATCACCAGGTCCATAAATTGGGACAATACTGGGTCAACGGGAGCTGCCTTCTTTATCTGAGTAGCAGTGATGGGTGTATTCTCTACCTGTTCAAAGTAGAAGATTTCCTTTCGGGCACTATCTTGATGTTTGACCAGCAAATGCAACCTTGAGAGGCCATCTGCATTGCCATGTGGAGTGGATTTCTGATATTTGATTTCATATGTGTGTGCTGAAAATAACAATGCCCAGTGTTGCATACGACTAGCAGCTAATGGAGGAATGCCTGTGTAGGGTCCTAAAATTGAAGTCAGAGGTCGATGGTCTGTGAGAAGCGTAAACTTCCACCCAAATGGTACTGATGAAACTACCGAATTCCAAAAACAATTCCTAATGCCTCACGTTTGATTTGGACATAGTTCGTTTCTGCTTTGCTTAGAGTGCGTGAAGCAAAAGCAATAGGTCTCTCTTCTCCCGAAGGCATAATGTGTGACACGACTGCTCCCACTCCATAAGGGGAGGCATCGCAGGCTAATTGTGGAGGTAAGGATGGATCAAAGTGTCTTAGAACTTCAGAATTTAGTAATGCATCCTTAGCTTTGTTAAATGCAACATCACAGGCTTCAGTCCACTTCCAGGCCTTTTTCTGCCCAAGGAGCTCGTGAAGTGGTTTTAGCAGTGTGACTAACTGTGAGATGAACTTTCCATAATAGTTCAGTAGTCCTAGAAATGAGCGCAACTGGCTTACATTTTGAGGTGGGGGAGCCTCCATAATAGCCTTAACTTTTACAGGGGCCTTAGGAAGACCCGAGCATCAATGATGTGTCCCAAATATTCAACAGAGGGCTGGAAGAATTCACACTTGTCTTTGCGAACTCGTAGGCCATATTCTTCCAGTCTTTGTAGGGTAGCCTCTAAATTCTTTAAGTGATCCTCTTCATTCCTTCCAGTGACCAGGATATCATCCAGATAGCACTGAACTCCTGACAAGCCACACAAGATCTCGTCCATAGCCCTCTGGAACAGGGCAGGAGCAGATGTTATTCTGAAGGGTAGGCGACAGTATCGATAAAGCCCCTTATGAGTCACAATAGTCAACAGCTCTTGGGACTTTTCATCGACGTTCATCTGTAAATATGCTTGACTCAGATCAATCTTACTGAACTTTTCTCCCCTAGCCAGGCCTCCGAAGAGGTCATTGATGCTGGGAAGCGGGTATCGCTCTGCACACAACACTGGGTTGACGGTGACTTTAATATCACCACAAATCTGGAGACAGCCATCTTTCTTCACTATTGGAATGATAGGAGTGGCCCATGGGCTATGGGTAACTGGTATTAGGACTCCATTGGTGACCAGGCGCTCCAGGTCTGCTTCAACTTTTGGCCTGATGGCATATGGCACAGTTCAGGCTTTCAGATATTTTGGTGGACTGTCAGGTTTAATGTTCAATGTCACAGTGATTCCCTTCATACTTCCCAGATCCTCTCCAAAAACAGCAGCATGTTTCCTTACGATAGGGGTTAGACTGGTTTCTTCTTTAGTAATTCAGTGCACTTCTGCCCAGTTCAGCTGAATCTTCTCAAGCCAAGACCTACTCATTAAGTTTGGGTAATTACCTCTCACCACAAACAGTGGCAATTAAGCAGCCTGTCCATTGAGCTCCACCTTAACATCAATAGCGCTCAACATGGGCACAGCTTCTCCCGTATACATCTTCAGAATAGTTTTTGTTCCCTTAAGCAGAAGATGCTGTAGCTTTTCTTTATACACAGTCTCGGAGACCAGCGAGACGGCTGCACCGGTGTTTAGTTCCATGCGTATAGGTTTGCCGTCCAACAACGGGGTTACCCAGTATTCATGTGAGCCCACTGCCAAAGACAAAACATGCAGTGGCACTTTCTCTTGCCATGAGGTGTCACCTTGATCATCCTGGGTGTGAAAGTAGCATGAATTATATTGTAAAAATAAGAATGGATTAAAGAAATGGTGTATGTACCTTTAAGCAGAAATAAGAAATGTGGAAATACAGGTGCCAGGAAAAGAAACATTAGGCATAAACAAGGGTGCTAATGGCAAAACATTAACAGAAGATCGGTAATAGTTAGTAAGGAAATAAAATATGCATGGATAGCCCAGGTAAACTTATCAGATTCTGCTTCCTTTGTTATCTTGCTAAGTGCTCCCCCCTTTTATCTGTATAAATAAGATAGTTTGTGTTTTATATGGTGCTCACATTATCTGGGTGTATTAGCAGAGCGCTGTGCTAATAAAACAGAGTGGTCTGACAAACTGTGAGTCCTGAGTCTAACTTTGACATGGGTCTGCTCTAGGGTATGCAGGGTTCCCCTGTTTGTCGGCCAGACCACAGGCATCTTTTTCTTTTGTTTACAGGCACACTCAATGTGTCCCTTTTTGCCACAGTGTCAACACACCAGGTCCTTACACCAGCATTCTGATGCCTGGTGACCCGGTTTACCACAGAGGTAACATTTCTGACTCTGCACAGTTTTGTGGGTAGGTTCTTGGGACACTTTATGCACCCTAGGGGATGCACCGATGTGGTGCACCTCCTTTGTAGCCAGTTCCATGGAGACAGCAATATCAACAGCCTTCTGTAACGTAAGCTGAGGCTCTGTCAGCAGGCGCTTTCATATAGCTTCACTGTACAGGCCACACACTAACCTGTCACGCAAGGCATCATTTAACATCTCCTTAAATTCACAGTATTCTGCTAGTTTTTTTTTAAATTCCTACAAACTGTACAACTGTTTCATCTTCTTTTTGGTCTCTTTTGTGGAACCTATATCTTTCAGTAATTACCAGTGGTTTGGGGGAAAAATGGGACCCCAGGATTTCCACAATGTCACTGTAAGATTTAGTCTCAGGTTTAACAGGGTGTAGTAAGCTGCATAGCAAGGAGTAGGTTTTAGCCCCTACAACACTTAAGAATATGGGCATCTTCTTCACTTCTGTAATGTCATTTGCAACAACAAAACGCTCAGTATACACATGCCATTGCACTCTATTCTCATCAAAAGATTCCAGTGGCCCGGTCAGAGTAGCCATGAGTTTTAGTTTCACTTTCACAGTCAGTGCAAACAAGCAGTTTTTTTGTTTGTTTGTTCTTTACCTTATGTCAAGGTATTTTTCCCACTTTGAACTTTAGCGTCCAAAAAGTGGGGACCTGCCTGTACCCTTCTAAGCTTAATTCCTAGCTTAGATCTGATAGCGCTGCCACCAGCCAAAATATAGTGTTTGGCACACTTTCTGTTCCCCCAAAACCTTCCCTGGGGAACCCAAGACCCAAACCCCTTGGGTCTTAAAACAAGGAGAAATAAACCATCCCCCATCCTTTCCCCCTTCCAGACTTTCCCCTCCCTGGGCTACCCTGAGAGACTACACTGATCCAAACTCCTTGGATCTTAAAACAGAGAGGAATTAACCTTCCCCCTACCTCCTTTCCCCCCACCAATGCCTGGTGAGTTCAGACCCAATCCTCTTGGGTCTTAAACAAGGGGGGGAAACAATCAGTTTCTTTAAAAGGAAAGCTTTTAATTAAAGAAAGAAAAAGTAAAAATTATCTCTGTAAAATTAGGACGGAAAATATTTACAGGGTATTCAGCTCATATAGACTTGAGGGACTTCCCCCCTGCACCTGAAATTCAAGTTACACCAAACAGAGGTAAAAATACTTCCAGCAAAATACACATTCACAAGTTAAGAAAACAAACAAGACTAATCCGCCTTTTCTAGCTAGTACTTACTATTTTGAACATGAGAGACTGTTTCAGAAAGATTGGAGCAAGACCTGGTTGCACGTCTGGCCCCTCTTAGCCCCAAGAGCGAACAATGAACAAAACAAACAGCACAAACAAAGACTTCCTTCCACCAAGATTTGAAAGTATCTTGTCCCCCCATTGGTCCTCTGGTCAGGTGTCAGCCAGGTTCACTGAGCTTCTTAACCCTTTACAGGTAAAAGAGACATTAACCCTTAATCATCTGTTTATGACACTTACCTTGACTTCTACTTCCTTCTGTTGCTGGGGCAGCACTGGGATCCCATCCTCGTCGCCACTTGTTATATCCTTGGGGGCAGCAGGTTTAGGAAGAAATTGCTTGAGGCCAGAGAGCAGACAGCTAACAAAGCTACCATTTATTTACAGACAAGGAGCTCACCTGACCAGCTCAAGCTGGCTCAGCTATCCCCTAATAATCTAACTCAGTTGCCATAGGAACAAAAACCATGACAAACAAATCCACAACAATCAGCTCCTCCCCATGAGGAACAGCCCCTGCCCGTGGTGCCAGCTTCATCCCAGTGCCAGCCCCTCTCCGTGGCCCCATCCCTGCTCCTCTTCCCCTTAGGCCTTGCTCCCTGACCTGAAGCCAGAGCTGGGCTGCCACCCATAGAGCCTGGGTTACACCGAGGAGCCCTGGACCCTCCAACTGCCCTGGGGGACGCATTCCAGGGAGCGGGGACCTGGACTGGGGGCTGCTCTCAGGCCCCCCAGAAAGCCACCCAGGGCAACCACAGCAGCCAAGTTCTCAGCCTTGCCAGGGGGCGGGGCCTCAGCGGGAAGAGGGAGAGTGGGGCAGGGCCATGGAAGGGGTGTGGCCACAGGTGGTGAGACCTCGTGCCCCCCCACAGCAACTTGTACCAAGGGCCCAGAACTCCTGGGGAGATCCCAGACTGACATCACACAAACAGTCCTGACACCAATCTTAGTGCTGAGTTCATGCCCACACAGATGAACAGAAACACTCACTGAGCAGCACCTGAACAGAGCTCTCTGCCTTGAGCGCTGACACATCCCTCTGCTTTACCCCGGTGGAGGGGTCTCCCCATCACTCTTCTCCAACATCCTGCCTTTCCTCTGGGCAGGGCTGGGCTCTCCCATTGGAGCTGCTCACTGCATCCTGGATTGGGGAGAGGGTCTCCCAGTGAGGCTGTCAGCTCCTCCCTTCTCTCTAGGCCTGTTCCAGCCAGAACAGGGCACTGGGGAGAGTGAGAAATGGTCCCAGCCTCCCCCAGGGCCAAGCTCTGTCCCTAAGACTCTGATTCTCTCTCTCTCCAGCAAATGTGACTCTGGATCCAGACATGGCTCATCCCAAACTTGTCCTGAGAATGGAAAAGTGTGAGATGGGGAGACACACAACAGCATCTGCCCAACAATCCCGAGAGATTTGATTCTTGGGCCTGTGTGATGGGCTATAAGGGATTCACCTTGGGGAGACATTGCGGGAGGTGCAAGTGTGGGCTGGGTGACACTGGGCTTTGGGGGTGGCCAGAGAGTCGGTGGCGAGGAAGGGGCAGATCAGCTGTAGCCCTGAGTGGGGAATCTGGGCTGTGCAGTGGTGGAGGAGTCAGTTCGAGGCCCAGGCACCAGGCACCAGGTCCCCACCAGGATCTGGCTTTGTCTGTGACATTTATCGATGTTTTTGATGAGACCCCGATCTTCACTTTCCCGCCAGGCTTTGTCCTCCGAGAGAGAATCTGACCCTGGCTCTGGGTGGGACCTGGATCCCTGCTCAGATTGCGTCCTTGAACGAGGAGTTTTGTAGTGACAATTCTTCAACAAAAAAACTTCAAAAACAGACTCCAATGAGAAACTGCAGAACTGGAATTAAATTGCGAACTGGACACCATCTGATTAGGCCTGAATAAAGACTGGGAGTGGATGAGTCACTACAAAAGCTAAAAGCTAATTTCCCCCTACTGTTACTCACACCTTCTTGTCAACTGGTTGAAGTGGGTCACCCTGATTACCACTGCAAAAGTGATTTTTCCTCCTGTTGATAATAGCCCGCTTTAACTGAATTGTCTCATTAGAGCTGACCCCCCGACACTGCGTATGGCAACTCTCATCTTTTCATATACTGTGCATAATTTTTTTCCTACTGTATTTTCCACTCCATGCATCTTATGAAGTGGGTTTTAGCCCATGAAAGCTTATGACCAAATAAATTTGCTTGTCTCTAAGGTACCACAAGGACTCCTCCTTGTTTTTGCTGATACCAACTAACAGAGCTACCGGTCTGAAACAGTGAGGTAGCGCCACCCTGTCTCATCTCCACTGTTCTTCAGCTGTTTCGATGGGTGTGAGTCCCTCAATCAAGAAATGCCAAGCACAGTTCTGGTGCCCTTGATTCACAGAACAAGGATAACAGCACTTTAGTGCCCCTGCCCCCACTGACAATGGACACTTGTGATCCAACACCAGCCAAAAGGGATCATTTGGGCAAAGCAGCCCTATCAGGCTGAGCATCGAGGCAGGGTGGGTGTGTCCATGCAAACAAGGGCAGCTCCTAAAGTGCTGTTCCCCAGCTCATCAGTAGGTGTCAGGGGAGAGCTCATACAGACCCTGCTTACATTCAGAATGTCCTGGTTCGATTGAGGATTCATCTACACAGCACCTGGGAGGTGTGATTCCCAGCTGGGGTACATATACACATGCTGACACTGCTGGAGCGAGCACACTACCAAAAGCAGTGAGGCCGCGGCAGCAAGAGGACGGATTGCACTAGCTGCTGGAGGGGAAGCAGCCCCAGTGCCCCATGGAAGAGGAATCTCAGTGGTGCAGGGGGTCTGCAGCCAGCGGTCTAGGGCACAGGCTGGGGGAGGGGCTGACTTTAGGGTGCACAGGCTGTGCTGTGCTGTGCTGTGCTGGGGCCCTTATGTCCCGGCCACAGGATAGGGGAGGATTTCACTTCCCCAGCCCCCCTGCACTTCATATGCAGAGAACCCAGTTTCGAGGGTGCAGTGAATGGCACTCAGGGTGACTGACCAAGTCACTCAGGGATCGATCCAAAAGCCTTTTATGTGATTGGGAATCTTTCCTCTGCTTTCAAGAGGCACTAGATCAGGTCATAGGATCTTCTTGTGCCTTGAGGTCTGTGCTTGTGAAAGAAGTTTATTAACACTCAGGTTATCGGCATCTCCGGTGAAGTCGTTGGTGAAGGTTTCTCCGTCACTGTTTGATACCAATTACTAAGATCCACTGAACTTTGAATTACAATTTTGATTGTTGAACCCCCAGTGACCACCCAATCAGCATCTTCACTGACATGAGCTGTAAATATCTAAGGGACACAGCCCTGAGCACCTGTCCCTTTGCCTTTCTCACCACCGCTGGATTTCCATGTCTGCTTCCAGGTGGCTGCCCCTTCAGTCTTTCACAGGCCCCCTCTGTCTGTCCCCAGATCCCCTCCTGCAGCCAGGCTGGACAAGTGGCCTGAGAGCCTTGGAGACAGGAGATCTCTGGTTAGCCCCATCCCCTGTACAGCGCAGGAGCCCCAGCACCAGCTCCCCTCACACCCGCTGCCATCTGCAGAGAGCCAGGAGTCCTGGAGAGCTGGGAAGACTGTGAAGGGAAATAGAAGCAGGAGCCGCAAGGCTAAGAACAGGTATGATGGCTGCTCTCTTGGCCAGCGCACCCAGCACTGAACCAGGGACCCCTAGAGCTCTCTGTTTCTCCCACACCCTGTGCACTGAAGGATTCCTAGTGCCAGCTCCCCTCACACCCGCTGCCCTTGGCCATTGGGCCCCAGCTGTCACCTGGTGGGGAGGAGCTTGGTCTCAGTACACCACTGAGTCCCTGGCCTCTCTGCTGCGACTGACAAACAGGGAGAAAATCAGTGCAGGCTTTGCTGGGGGTGGTCGTCTTACAGGGTCACCTGCCCCACTAGGGCCCAGGCTCAGATCCCAGCACATTCCACAGGCCCCTGAGCCGCCATCAGATGGACTTTCAGCCTCGGTCCGTGTGGTGGTGATGGGGGAGGAATTGGGTTAATGCCCTGGGGAAGCTGCTGTGGGGAGATTAACCTGCTCACAGATAATTTTAACAATTCTAAAGCTTCAACTTTTTGAATTTCACTGTCCAGTGTCATTAAATAGTTATTGTCTGACCAAAATATTGTCTGATCCACCACATAATTTCCCACAGCTGTGAAAATTTTAATTGGTAACAATTGGAATGAAATGCTGAAAGCCAGATTTTTGTGCAACTGTGAAAGTTTCAATTCATAAATGTAAACATTGCTTAAAATGAACATTATTTGTCAACATTATATAGTATAAAAAGGGAAAAAAAGAATTCCACCAAGTCTGAGTATCGCTCCTTAGACACACACACCCTGCTCCTGCAGGCTCATCCTCACAGGGAGATCTGACGTCCATGTGACGCCCCAGTGACCCTTCCCACCAGCACTGGGGCTGATTGCCAGACCAGAGCCCTAGTGGTACATTTTTCACCACAACCTCCAGGGCTGTAATTTTACAGGTAGGCCCCTTCCAACTGAACAAAGAAGAGGACTCAGTTCCAGGAAGGGAACCACCCTCTTCCTGCTGCAGGCGGGGCATAGTGTGAACTGCGGAAATTGAAACTTACCCTGTTACACTGCCCAGACGGAGCCATGGCTGCAGAGAACCCTGTGCAAAGTCTCCAGAAGGAAGCTACATGTCCCGTCTGTCTGGAGTATTTCACAGAACCTGTCACTCTGGAGTGTGGGCACAATTTCTGCCGAGCCTGCATCAGCCAGTGCTGGGAGGGATCCGATACCATCATCTCCTGCCCTCAGTGCAGTGAAACTGTGCAACAGAGAAACCTCAGGCCCAACAGGCAGCTGGCAAACATGGTAGAAATCGCCAAGCGACTGAGTTTACAGGCAGCAAAGGGAAGAGGAGGGGATGGGGTGTGTGGGGAACACCAGGAGGCTCTGAAACTGTTCTGTGAAGAGGATCAAACCCCCATCTATATCATGTGTGACAGATCCCAGGCTCACCACACTCACACGTTGGTTCCCATCCAGGAAGTCGCCCAGGAGTACAAGGTACAGAGTTGCTGTCCAGTCTAATGAATAATAACTTTGGCATCACAAGTTTCCTGAGACAGGTGTATCTGTGTCATTCAGCTGTGTGTAACCTTCATTGCGTGAAAGAGGCTGTACAAATTAATGATACTCCAGCCTGGCAAGAAAGGCAACAGAAAGATTTACAAATTGTCTGATGTGGGAAAGTTTTCTGTGAGCAGCTGAATCCTTTTCCAACCCAGCTCCTACCAGTGAACTAAAGGACTCTCTGCAGACGGAAAGTTATTAAATGCCCAGTGAGGTTTGATTCACAAGAGCTGCAGGCCAGTCTATGGGAGTGCTGCCTTCAGACCGGAGAAGGGGAAGTTACAAGCTGTGTCTGTTATTACTGATTGGATCACAGTGTTTATTGTTATTCACATTCCAGCAGCCCCTACAGCCCCCAGATGAGATCTGACCTTGATTGCAGGGGGCTCTGCGCAAAACCCAGTGAAGGGCAATCCCTGCCTTGAGCCATTTACAGCCTAACTCGGGTGGGCAAACTACGGCCCGTGGGCCACATCCGGCATACGGGACCATCCTGCCCAGACCCTGAGCTCCCAGTTGGGGAGGCTACCACCTCCCGCCCCTTGTCCCGCCTGCCTCCCAGAGCCAAACCGCTGCGCAGGCAGTGCTCTGGGCGGCAAGGCTGCGCACTCCTGCAGGGCTGCGCGGCAGCGTATCTGGCTCCGAGTGGGCTGCAAGGCTGCCAGACATGCTGCTCTGAGTGACGTGGTAAGGGGGGCGAGGGGTTAGATAAGGGGCAGAGGGTCCTGGGGGGCAGTCAGGGGACTGGGAACAGGGGGCAGTTGGATGGGGGTGGGAGTCCTGAGGGGCCTGTCAGGGGGCAGGAGTGTGGATAGGGGGCGGGGCAGTTAGGGGACAGGGAGCAGGGGGGTTGGATGCGGGGTCCCCAGGAGGGTGGCTAGGGATGGGGGGTCCTGGGAGGAGGCACTCAGGAGACAAGGAGCGTAGGGGGGTTGGATGGGTCGGGGATTGTGAGAGGGGCAGTCAGGGTGCAGGAAGTGGGAGGGAGCAAAGAGGGGCCAGGGCCAGGCTGTTTGGGGAGGCACAACCTTCCCTACCCGGCCCTCCATACAGTTTTGCAACCTCTATGTCACCCGTGGGCCAAAAAGTTTGCCCATCCCTGGTCTAACTGGACAAGAGAGACAAATGGTGGGACAAGAAACTGAGGCACAAAGAGGGGAAGTGACTTGTCCAAGGTCACTCAGTACATCAGTGTCAGAGCTGGGTATAAACCTCCACTTATCCAAGGCCAAGCCCATTGCCCTAACCACTAGCCAACGCTGCCCCCCCTCAGCAGCTCTGAGCAGTGATGAAGTCCAAACAGTAGGAAGAAAAGACTCTCAGGCTCAGCACGGAGACAAGGTTTCCCACTGGGATTCTGAACTCCTGTATTGCTCCATGAGGGGTTAATCTCCGATGGTGCCGGCCTGCACTAGAGGAGATCACGGGACTAAACACTGTGTGGACTCCCGTCACCTTGAGTCCGCACACAAAGGGGCTCCAGGCAGCGAAGGTCCATGCCAAGCACCACTGGGATTTCACTGGATTGTAGCAAAACCAACCCCAGGCTGGAGCTGACCGGTGCCAGTCTGACCTGTTCTGTTGTGTACGTGGGCAAGGACCAGTCAGAGCTGTTCTGTTAGTCCCACCAGGGAGCCTTTAGAAATCTCCCAGAATGCACTGCTTCCGGGATCTTTACCAGGGAATCGGACAGTGGGTACCTTCCCAGGAGGCATTGCCTCCCACACCTGAATCGCTCAGCCTGCATGGGCCCTCCCCCGCCTTCTTCACTCGCTCCCACCTGCATCATTCTGCATGGAGGTGCCACCCCCAGCCCCATCCCTGTCCCCACCCTCTCTGGTATCCTCCTGCATCCTCAGTCTCCTCCTCTTTCTTTTTCACTGCACAAAACCATGTCCAGTGCTGGGTCCCTACCGGACAGGGATAGTGCTCCACAAAACTGGGGACTGTGCAGCTTCCAACCAGACAAATGGCCTCCCGACATCTCATGGGGTTTGCCCAGTGCTTAGACCAGCTCTGTCCAACCAGTGCAGTCCCCAGGGCTTCAGGGCTGAACTCCTAGCCCATATCGAAACCCTGGTGGCTTCTGGGATTTGTATCACTTGGTTTGTTAAACCTTCTTTAAAAAAGGCCTGTTGATTCACCCCCATGTGACTCCAGTGTCCTGTTTTGTGCTGTACGACTAGTCAATTCACAAATAACTATAAAGCTTGGTTATAATTGAGATCTCTCTCTAATTACTGAAAAGACTGAACCTGATTTGGTAATAAGTTGGAATATGACACACTCACAGTCTGCATTGATAAGGTTTCATCTCCTTGGTAACCCTGATGTCACAAAGCAATTAGGACCAACAGTCATCTTGGGTTTTGGATGGAAAAACACAAAGCTCCACACACCTCTCAACCATTCAAAGAAAAGCTCCCAAATCCTTTCTGTTTCTTCAGGAGAGAATCCAGGCCCAATTGAAGACTCTGAGGGATGAGAGAGAAAAGCTGCTCGGATTGAAAGTGACTGGAGAGAGGAATAGCCAGGAGTTTCTGGTAGGTGCCTGTTGTTATGATCCAGCAGGGACTGGCAGTGGGAGGTCTGTTTGGAGGCAGACCCCTGTGTGGCCTTGGTGAACATGGACCTATGTGTGTTTCTCCATGATCATGGATTGCTGGGTTAGATTCATGTGTAGACAAGCCCTAAGCTTCCATTTCGGTTGATGAGTTAATGTCTAGCTCTTGTGACTTGCCCAGAAATCCCCCCCAAGTGAACTGATTGTAACCCGTGAAGTGCTGTCCACTGGGTCTGGTCATTTCGTGCGTTAACATGTTTGTTTCTTTTTTCTCCCCTGGTGTTTCTGTCAGTGTAGCACTGAGTCCTGCCTCCTGCTGCTCTGGGTCTGAATTCCCAGACACCATGAATGACATAATATGCTAACATGACAGACATGGAAACCTTTCTTTAAGAGCAATACGGGCTGAAGGGGAAGTTGTGAGAAAGTCCTCTCCCTAGAGTAGAGTCAAATGTAAGAAATCTTAGGAGTTTCAATGAAGTTCTCCCTCCTGCACACTCAGCTCTCCATGAAAGGACCCCAGGTGCCATTCATATCCCTGACCAGCCCTTTCCATATTTTCATACAGAAACAAACACAAACCGAGAGGCAGAAGATTGTGTCCGAATTTCAAGAACTGCAGCAGTTCCTGGAAGAACAAGAGCAATTCCTGCTGGCCCAGCTGGAGAAGCTGGACGAGGAGATTGTGAGGATCCAGAATGAAAATGTCAGTAAACTCTCCAAGCAGATTTCCCATCTCAGTGAGCTGATCAGTGAGCTGGAGGGGAAGTGTCAGAAGCCAGCGAGTGAATTCCTGCAGGTGAGACAGGGAGAAGCAGAGGTGCCGATTCCATGGGTGCTCAAGGGCCAGAGCACCCATGAAAAAAAAATTAGTGGGTGCTTAGCACCCATTGGCAGCCAGCTCCTCCCTCTGCCCCCAGCACCTCCTGCCCACCTATCAACTCCTCCCCCTTCCTCCCAGCGCTTCCCACCTGCCTCAATCAGCTGTTCCACGGTGTGCAGGAGGCACTGAGAGAGAGAAGAGTGGGGATGGGGTGCGTACAAGAGAGGGGTCAGAAAGAGGCTGGGTGGGGCAGAGTGGGGGTAGGAAGAGGGAGGGCGGGGCTGTGGCATTGAGGGAAGGGGTGGAGTGGGGGCAGGGCCTGGGGTTCAGCACCTCCAGGGACAACTGGAAGCTGGCACCAGTGGTTAGAAATATTCCAGATCCCCACACAGGGAAGGGAGGGCTCCTGAATCATAAGCACTGGAGCCAGCGGTCAGAGATCTCAGTGTAACTTGGCATGTGCATTGCTGATGTGAGTGACCATTGTTCTTTGCAGAGTTACAGACACAGATATTAGAGATGGAAAAGCCCCATTAGCTCAGGGAATCTATGGCCCTGAGGTCAGGGCAGGGCCTCTCTTCCCCACATTTGAAAAATCCCTTCCCTGGGATCCCCTATGTGAGTCAAATGGAACTGAGAGTCTTTCCTCTCTCTCTGTCCCCTTCTTCCTCCCTTCTAGGATGTCAGAAGCACCTTGAGCAGGTACGTGGCACCCTCTCACTCCCCCTCGCACGTCACAATCCTGGAAAAGAGCTTTCTGTAGAGCATCTCCCAGACCTCTACAGCAAAATGTGTGGGGAAGGTCACATTCTAGATACAAATCTCTCTGATCAACTTCATCCTGAGGTTCTCACCCTTGCACAGAAAACTCTGGAATTCTCCATTCAGTGGGAAGGACTGACCTCAAGTATTTCCCACAGATGTCACAGCCGTGGGGGACTGGCCACCTCAGGATAGTGGGGATGGAATATGGGCCTTTCACTGTTGGAGCCCTGGTTACCATTCAGCCCAGGGCAGTAGGGGTCAAGAGTCTTTCCTGCCTGAGGACTGTTTGGAGACCTGTGTGGAATGAGCTGGGGAGGTGGGAGCTGGTGCCTCAGTCTAGTTCCTAGAGGACAGATTTCTACAGCTAGGAGAAGCAGAGGAATTCTAACTCCAGGCCCATTAGAGCAGCGACTCCCTAGTAAGCACTTATAATAAGTCACTAAATGAACTATAAGGGTGTGAAATTGTTTCTGTCCAGGTGTGAGAGGAGGAAGTTTGAGCAGCCAGAGGAGATTTCTCCTGAACTGGAAGAGCGAGTCAGTGGTTTCTCCCAGAAAACTACTGAGCTACTGGAGGCTCTGAGGAAGTTCAAAGGTACCTAGAAGGGATCTAGGAAGGGAAACTGGGATCAGTGTTTGAGACTGAGAATGGCGCTGGTCAATTGGTTCATAATTAGATTATGCTTCTATTTAATGGTTGGATGAGAATGCCACTCACCTAGGGTCCAAGACACTGAGACTGATTAATTCAATCCCTTATTTGTTCCAAAAGCATGTCCTGCTATTACAATTACTGTTAAAGTAAGAAATGACAGACATACTGAAAGAAATACTGCCCAGTTACCTTCTCCTGGGGCATAGGCAGGTCATGATGCATTTCTCCTATGATGCTCCTTACAATGTCTGACGTATTATACGCATCCAGATTATATATTTATTAGTTCTTTTCCAATCACCTTTGTGTGTTACGCATTATAAGTATCTTCTAATTGGCAGGACTTTTGCTGTCCAAGCTATTTTCAAGTTATTCTCGTTTCTGATTTGTTCATTACCAGTCATTACACACTGATGTGCATGGGTCACTTTGAGCCTTTTCTCCACATGGGATGTTTTGGACTTTGCTAACTGCTCCTTGGCAGCACATTTTGGGTGTCTGGTGTCTTTAAGCACATTGTGTGGTCAAAACATCTCTTTGTCCTATATGGCAGCTTATGGACAATCACTTAATTACAAGGCCACTTAAGGCAACATTCCCCTTATGTCAAATATGATGAATTCTGAAAATCTTATTTCATCATATAAAAGAAAAAGGTTTTACCACTCCCAAAGGATCGGACACATTACCTGCCAGGTTAACGAATGTTTCAGATCTTACCCAAATACACCCTACAGCCATTTCTTATTAACTAATCTAAACTCTATTAAAAAACAAAAAAAAGCTTTCTAGCTGTAAAGAGTTCTTCCAGAAATAGTTCATAGTCCAATGTCTAATATCACGTTCAGGGCATATCAGCATAACTGGGACCTCAGTCTTGTGACTCAAACTTTCTCTGACGAAGCCTAAGCAGATCTGAGATGACACAATCAGGACCCAAGGATTTTTTCTACAATTTCGTGTCTTTTGACAAGTAGGGAGCTCACAAGGATGTTGGATCCATTGCTGAGAAATGCCTGAATGAGAGAGGAAAGAGGTTTCAGACCTTTTCACATTAAATACCTGAGTGTGTCTCTGTCTGTTTCTGTGTCATGATGAAAACACAGTTCTAGGAGATCAGAGTGATGATACTGTTATAAATATGAAGCCTGAAATCTCACCTGTTTTATCCTTTCCCCCTCCAGACACTCTGCCGTCTGCACTGGAGAGAAAAAGAGGGGAAGCACTCGGAGCACACAGACCAACAGGGGCTGCTAACAGGGCGTTTCGCAAGGGAGATCTCCAGGTGAAGGAGGAGCAAATACAGCATCTGTGGGGTAAGTGACTGTCTGTAGTTTGTGTTTGTTTGTGTTTGGGGGATACTTGCTGTGTGCTGAGCTTCTGTTTCTCAGTCTATTTGGTTGGTTGGTTGGTTGAAGGACTGTGTGCTGTAGCTGGCAGTTGGAGGCTGTGAGCTTCAAAGCAAGGTTTGAAAGCTAGAAGCCTCCGGTAATTGGCTGAGCCTTAATCAGTGGGCGGGGCATTCACACAGGCCAGGGATTTATTAACTAGAGTGCCTTGTTATAAAGGAGGATATTGATATAATAGGCATCACAGAAACCTGGTGGACTGAGAGCAATCAATGGGACACAATCGTTCCGGGGTACAAAATATATCGGAAGGACGGAACAGGTCATGCAGGTGGGGGAGTGGCACTATATGTGAAAGAAAATGTAGATTCAAATGAAGTAACAATCTTAAGCGAATCCACATGTTCCATAGAATCTTTATGGATAGAAATGTCATGCTTTAATAAAAATATAACATTAGGGATCTATTATCGACCACCTGAGCAGGACAGTAATAGTGATGATGAAATGCTAAGGCAAATTAGAGAGGCTATCAAAATTAAGAACCCAATAATAGTGGGGGATTTCAATTATCCCCATATTGACTGGGAACATTTCACTTCAGGACGCAATGCAGAGATAAAACTTCTCGATACTTTAAATGACTGCTTCCTGGAGCAGCTGGTACGGGAACCCACAAGGGGAGAGGCAACTCTAGATTTAATCCTGAGTGGAGCGCAGGAGCTGGTCCAAGAGGTAACTATAGCAGGACCGCTTGGAAACAGTGACCATAATACAATAGCATTCAACATCCCTGTGGTGGGAAGAACATCTCAACAGCCCAACACTGTGGCATTAATTTCGAAAGGGGGAACTATGCAAAAATGAGGGGGTTAGTTAAATAAAAGTTAAAAGGTACAGTGACTAAAGTGAAATCCCTGCAAGCTGCATGGGCGCTCTTTAAAGACACCGTAATAGAGGACCAACTTCAATGTATACCCCAAATTAAGAAATACAGTAAAAGAACTCAAAAAGAGCCACCGTGGCTTAACAACCATGTAAAAGAAGCAGTGAGAGATAAAAGAACTTCCTTTATAAAGTGGAAGTCAAATCCTAGTGAGGCAAATAGAAAGGAGCATAAACACTGCCAAATTAAGTGCAGGAATGTAATAAGAAAAGCCAAAGAGGAGTTTGAAGAACGGCTAGCCAAAAACTCCAAAGGTTATAACAAAATGTTTTTTAAGTACATCAGAAGCAGGAAGGCTGCTAAACAACCAGTGGGGCCCCTTGATGATCGAGATACAAAAGGAGCGCTCAAAGACGATATAGTCATTGCAGAGAGACTAAATGGATTCTTTGCTTCAGTTTTCACGGCTGAGGATGTTAGGGAGATTCGCAAACCTGAGCTGGCTTTTGTAGGTGACAAATCTGAGGAACTGTCACAGATTGAAGTGTCACTAGAGGAGGTTTTGGAATTGATTGATAAACTCAACATTAACAAGTCACTGGGACCAGATGGCATTCACCCAAGAGTTCTGAAAGAACTCAAATGTGAAGTTGCAGAACTATTAACTAAGGTTTGTAACCTGTCCTTTAAATCGGCTTCGGTACCCAGTGACTGGAAATTAGCTAATGGAACGCCAATATTTAAAAAGGGCTCTAGAGGTGATCCCGGCAATTACAGACCAGTAAGTCTAACGTCAGTACCGGGCAAATTAGTCGAAACAATAGTTAAGACTAAAATTGTCAGACACATAGAAAAACATAAACTGTTGAGAAATAGTCAACATGGTTTCTGTAAAGGGATATCGTGTCTTACTAATCTATTAGAGTTCTTTGAAGGAGTCAACAAACATGTGGACAAGGGGGATCCAGTGGACATAGTGTACTTAGATTTCCAGAAAGCCTTTGACAAGGTCCCTCACCAAAGGCTCTTACATAAATTTATCTGTCATGGGATAAAAGGGAAGGTCCTTTCATGGATTGAGAACTGGTTAAAAGACAGGGAATAAAGGGTAAGAATTAATGGTAAATTCTCAGAATGGAGAGGAGTAACTAGTAGTGTTCCCCCAGGATCAGTCCTCGGACCAATCCTATTCAATTTATTCAGAAATGATCTGGAGAAAGGGGTAAACAGGGAGGTGGCAAAGTTTGCAGATGATACTAAACTGCTCAAGATAGTTAAGACCAAAGCAGATTGTGAAGAACTTCAGAAAGATCTCACAAAACTAAGCGATTGGGCAATAAAATGGCAAATGAAATTTAATGTGGAAAAATGTAAAGTAATGCACACTGGAAAAAATAACCCCAGCTATACATACAATATGATGGGGACTAATTTAGCTACAACAAGTCAGGAAAAGATCTTGGCGTCATCATGGATAGTTCTCTGAAGATGTCCGCACAGTGTGCAGCGGCGGTCAAAAAAGCAAACAGGATGTTAGGAATCATTAAAAAGGGGATAGAGAATAAAACTGAGAATATATTATTGCCCTTATATAAATCCATGGTACGCCCACATCTCGACTACTGTGTGCAGATGTTGTCTCCTCACCTCCAAAAAGATACACTGGCACTAGAAAAGGTTTAGAAAAGGGCAACTAAAATGATTAGGAGTTTGGAGAGAGTCCAATATGAGGAAAGATTAGAAAGGCTAGGACTCTTCAGTTTGGAAAAGAGGAGACTAAGGGGGGATATGATAGAGGTATATAAAATCATGAGTGGCGTGGAGAAAGTGGATAAGGAAAAGTTATTTACTTATTCCCATAATACGAGAACTAGGGGCCACCAAATGAAATTAATAGGCAGCAGGTTTAAAACAAATAAAAGGAAGTTCTTCTTCACGCAGTGCACAGTCAACTTGTGGAACTCCTTCCCTGAGGAAGTTGTAAAGGCTGGGACTATAACAGCGTTTAAAAGAGAACTGGATAAATTCATGGTGGTTAAGCCCATAAATGGCTATTAGCCAGGATGAGTAAGAAATGGTGTCCCTAGCCTCTGTTTGTCAGAGGATGGAGCTGGATGGCAGAAGAGAGATCACTTGATCATTGCCTGTTAGGTTCACTCCCTCTGGGGCACCTGGCATTGGCCACTGTTGGTAGACAGGATTCTGGGCTAGATGTACCTTTGGTCTGACCCAGTACGGCCGTTCTTATGTTCTTATGACAGGGTGAGATTGGAGCTGCTTCCCAGCGCTGGCTCCTCTCTATGGCACCACCCCTGCTCCACTTCCCCCAAGGCCCTGGCCAGGCCAGAAACCAGAGCTAGGCTCCCACCCAGGGAGGCGAGCAGCACTGGGGAGCCCTGCACCCTCCACCTACCCTGGATGGTGCACTCCGGGGAGTGGGGACATGGGACGGGGACTGCTTTCAGGCCTCCCAGAAACCCACCCAGGGCAGGTGGAGGCTCAAGGGCTCTCCCCAGCAGCAAAGGCTCCCAGCCTGGCCAGGGGTTAGGGGCTTGGTGGGAAGAGGAGTAACGGGGCAGGACCACAGAGTGTGCAGGCCCACTCGTAGTGGGACCTTGTGCCCCACTCCCAACTTCTACCAAGCTCTCTCCCCTGAGGGCTGACACATCTCTCTGCTTTACCCTAGTGGAGAGGTCTCCCCATTGCTCTTCTCCAATGTCCTGCCTTTCCTTTGGACAGGGCTGGGCTCTCCCACTGGAGCTGCTCCCTGCTCCCTGGATTGGGGAGATGCTCTCCCTGTGATGCTGCCAGCTCCTGCCTTCTCTCTGGGCTGGGGATGGGGCTCCCACACCCAATGCCACCTCCTACTCTGTGGTTTTAACCAGCTCTTCCCCAGTGCTGCACCTTCCTCTCTGTTCCCCAGCCTGGAAGTGGAAGCGGCCTTAGGGGAGGGAGCTTCCCTCTGGGGTATAAAGCTGGTACCAGCCTCCTCTGCTTCCTCCTCAATAAAAGCTTCTGACACCTTCCTGGCTGTGTCTGATGCTGGGAATGGAGCAGCCCCAGCAGAGGGAGCAGGCAGCTGAAGCTTCTGGAAGCAAATGAGAAACACACCAGGCCCTGGGCTACGCTAAGGGGGAGGGGAGGTCAACCTAAGATACTGCCGCTCCCCCATCGACTCCGCTTCCGCCTCTCGCGGTGGGGGAGAACCAGAGTTGATGGGGAGAGAGCTCAGGAATCAATTTATCACGTTTAGACTAGACAAGATAAATTGATCCCCAATAGATCGATTAGTGCCTGCCAATCCTGCGGGCAGTGTAGACGCATTCTGAGGAACTGCAGTGACATCCCTGCTCAGTCTCTGGTGCCCAGGACAGAGGCAGCTCCCTGGGATCCAGGAGTGTCCCAGCCAGGACAGGGCTGCTGGGGAGTGTGAGAAATGGTCCCAGCCTCCCCCAGGGCTGAGCTCTGCCCCTAATGCTCTGATTCTCTCTCCCCAGCGAATGTGACTCTGGATCCAGACACGGCTCATGCCATCCTCATCTTGTCTGAGGACTGGAAAAGTGTGAGATGGGGAGACACAGGGCAGCGACTGCCCAACAACCTTAACAGATTTAACTGTGATCCTTGTGTGCTGGGCTGTGAGGGATTCACCTCGGGGAGACATTGCTGGGAGGTGGAGGTGGGAGATGGGGGAGGCTGGGCTGTGGGGGTGGCCAAAGAGTCTGTGGGGAGGAAGGGAGGGATCAGCTGTAGCCCTGAGGGGGGGATCTGGGCTGTGGAGCGGTGGTGGGGTCAGTTCCGGGCCCTCACGTCCCCTGTGACCCCCCTGCCCCTGAGCCGGGTCCCCAGCAGGATCCGGGTTTGTCTGGACTGTGACCGGGGGCAGGTGACATTTATCAATGCTGGTAATGAGGCCCCGATCTTCACTTTCCCACCGGGCTCCATCCCTGGGGAGACAATCCGACCCTGGTTCTGGGTGGGGATGGGATCCCGGCTCAGACTGTGTCCCTGAGATACGCCGGGCGTGGGAGGGGGAATATCTCACTGGGAGCCCTAAAATCAGCCTCTCTAGCCTCATACACCCTTGTCTCTGTGACCTCTCCCTGTGGACTTTCTGTCATCCCATCACTGTGACCCTGGAGGCTTCTGCATGGTAGAGAAGCCAATAGCATCACTGCCCCAGGGATTGTGCAGCCTCTTTGCCACTGTCCTCTTTGATCCAGGAGGACTCTGGGGATCCTGGGTCAGACAGTGTCACTGAGACATGGGGGGGAAACAACCCACTGGGAATGGAAAAATGGGTTTCTCTAGCCAAGTAATCCCAGCCCCTATGGCCTGGAGGACTCCTGTCTACCCAACCTCTGGCCTCTTAGCTCTATGACTCTGGAAACTCCTCCTCCTCCTCCCTCCTTGCAGCACCAGGTGAAGGAGAAAAGGGGCCGTGGGGGCTGTGGGGTGACAAGTGGTGGAGGGGCTGGGAGTAGAAGTAATGTGGGGTTGGGGGGCAGTATTAATGTGGGGCTGGGAACAGGCATTTGGGGGCAAGGCAGGGACACAGAATTAGTTAATTGGGATTTGGCATTTTGGGAAGAAGCTGGAAGCTCCGCACCAGCCGGGAACCTGGGAGAAGGAGACCCAGGGACTGGGGAGTGTGCATTCATCCCAATATCTAGTAGGAATGAGTGACTAGTGTAAACACTTCCTACATCGATAAAAGAGGTTTTACCATCAGAGCAGTAAATCCACCTCCAGGAGAGGCAGTAGTTAGGGCAACAAAGAGTTCTTTCCTTGACTTATCTGCGTCTACATCAGGGGTTAGATTGATGTAACTACATCACACAGGGTGTGAAAGTTTTCACAGCTCGAAGCGATGTAGCTAGGCTGACCTAAGTTTTAGGTGTAAACCAGGTCTCAGCTGATATTCCCATAGCTGAACTTGCATATTTTACATCGATACCCTGCCCCGCCCACAGTGTAGAGCAGGCCTAAGAGGGGTTTCCCTGGAGCTGGCTGAAAACACAGGGGCTGAGGGATTGCCTGGCAGCTTGGTGTGCATGAGGCAGTAAGCCAAGAGAACCAGTCCTGAGTGTGATCCCAGCAGGAAACTGAGTGACAAAGCTTGCTTCAGGCCCAGGGTTCCCCGGAAAGGCAGACGTGGAGTTCTGAGTAAAGAAACTGCCGACTGCTGTTTGTTTGTACTGTGTTCAGGGCACAAGAATGTGTGGACATTGTTTGTAACTAATAAAGATTGCACCAAAGAAATACCTGACTCCTATAATCAATTTCTCCTGTCAGTGGAAGAACCTAGCAAGGGCCCAAACACTGGCAAACTGCTCGAGTCAAAGGAGCAATGGTACAACCACAGTCAAAATCCAGACCTGTGGAGGCAAATGCATTGGTGGGAAACATTTGCGGGGAGCTCCAGCAGCAAAGAGCCTGTGCAGAGGAGCAATTGCTGCTAACTGTGGACTTGAGCACCTCCAGCTTTGTGTGCTGAGCAGTCCCCATTGTCCCTTTTCTCCAGCCTGATACTCCTCTGCCCACAGTCAGACAAAACCAAAACATGGATCCCTTGTTTGTATTTCCCCCCAGCAGACCCAGTCAACACAGTGATAATGAACTCGGTTTTGGCCCAAGGAGACAAAATGAGAGGAAGAGACTGGGGCAGCTGGAACAGGGTGGAAGATTGGGGTGGGGAATGGGTTGGGTTGTTACTTTCCCTTTTGTGTTCGGAGTTTTACAAAATTAAAACCTAAACTCTTCTTTCTAGCTCTTAGCTCGGGTTTTGAATGGGCTCGGCTGTGACCTTTAGATTGCGATGACAGAAATCTTAGATTTACCATAAAAATCACCCTTCAGCTCAAGGGTTGCTCCAGATTAATGAGTTCTTGCCGTTTTCATGCGTTGTCACTAACACACATCAGCTGCCTCTGACCTTAATCCAGGGAGCCCCTGTAGCTCGGCTGGTCCCAGGTGGGTGGTTAGATGTTCAGCAAGACACAGCCAAGCCAAGGCTCCTCTGCACACACATTCTCACTGAAATAACTCAAGGGGGTTTAGTTCCCACCTGTTGTTTCAATGCAAGTCCGTGTCTGGCTGTGGATGCCCTCACTGTGTATTAATATAACCCTTCTGCCAGGGGGAGCTGGCAGCAACCAGGCCTGGGTTCAATATCTAGGGGAGTGGTTCCCAAATTTTAGCAACCCGTGAACCCCTTTCACTAAAATGTCAAGTCCTGTCAACCCCCTCCTAAAAATGACTATTTCCAGGGATATTCTCCGTGACATGAGTATAAATTATAAAAGCAGTGATCTTGGAAATATAAAATTTGTTTTTATGAAATGCTTATTACACACTATTTATTACTAATTATCATTTATTGTGACAGTATTTTTATTACGTTATGAAAATGGCAGCACACTTCCAAGCTCACACTTTCGTAGCGTGTGTCACTTTGAATAAGCCGGTTATAAGACAAGGCTCCTAGGTTTCATCAAGGAGCATCAGATGTGAAACACCAGGAAGGTATTTAAGAAGCCAACTCCAGAGGTGAAAGTAAGCGGTACAGGCCGGTACGGTGTACCGGCAAGAGCCAGTAAGCCGTGCTGGACCGCACCTGCTTCTGCTGCAGGGATTTAAAAGGCTCTGGGCTCCCTGCCGCAGCTCGCAGCCCAGAGCCCTTTAAACACCCCACCCACGGCTCCGGCGGCCGGAGCTGCAGTGGGGATTTAAAGGGTCCGGAGCACTGTGGCAACCGGAGCCCCAGGCTCTTTAATTTTCGCCTGAGCCCAGGGGGCTCCCAGCCACCTCTGCAGCTGGGAGCTCCCGGTTGATTTAAAGGCCCTGGGGCACCCAGCCACAGCTGGTGCCCCAGGACCTTTAAATCTTGAGAGGCACCACCTCTTCTGGTTGAGCCCATGCCTCTTCCAGTTGAGGCCATGCCCCCTCAGGACTCCAGCAGTACTGGTAAGCCCAGTAAGTTACTTTCACCCCTGGCCAACTGACAGAGTTCCTCCTACACAAGCATTCAGGTCTTGAGCAGTCCAGGCAAACAATGCACATTACCACAAAATTTAAACTTATTCTTCATAATAAGTTTAAAAACAATCCTAGCTGCCTATTTAATTTTAAAAACAGCAAAAAATATCCACCACCCTTTCCATTTCTTATAAGGAGTCTTGAAGTTTAAATCTCCGCAGTGTGACAGAGATGCTTGCTTTGATCTGCTTAGCTCTTGGAAGTCCAGGAGATTTGGGCTGCTGACCCGTGCTACCCAGGGTCCCTAGGGACAGCTCTGTCCGCCATTAGGGAATTTTTCCCCGAGAACCCCCTGTAACATTTAGTGAACCCCAGGGATTCACGAACCCCAGTTTGAGAACCACAGATCTAGGGGTTCCTTTTCAACAATAAAACAGAACTGGCTCCAGCCCCACCCAGTAACCTGAGAAAATTACACACCACCCCTGGTCACCTCTAGAGGCAATACTTCCCCTCTCGCAAGCACAGAGTCTTGAATGTGGAAAAGAAACTGAATGAAAGGAGGGAAATCACACAGCATTCATTTGGGGAAATGCTGCAAGCTGGATTAATAAACATAAAACCATGAGCAAAACAACCACCCTGGAATACATTGGGCAGTTACCTTTTGTCTCAGGTTCTTAATTCAAGCAACCAAAAGTTCCCTTTAATGTGTCCACTCCTTCTCCCTCTGCAGCACTCACAGTGAAGACCCAGAATATAGAGGTGCATCTGCAGAGTTCATCTCTCACCCTGGCGGAGGCCAGGGAGTGCATCTTGCTTGCTCCACTGTTCAGGCATTTGCTCTGGCACCAGATGCCTTGCCGCCACTCACAGTTCTACTTACCACCACACCAACTGCTCAGCCAGTTATTGGCTCGCCACCCCACACTCTCTGGGGCATCTTCAAGTCATACCACTAAGCACAGCTCTCAATGATTTCAGCTGCTAGTGGGGGAGTGTAAAGGTGTGGGACCGGGGCTCGACCCTCTCTGAGGGTCAGAGGGGAGCCACACCGGCTCCCGACACACTGTCGGGCCGGGCAGGTCCTGGGCGATAAACAAAAGGCACAAGGCTCCGGCCTCGGGCGCAGGGCAGAGCAACACTACAGAGTCAAAGAGGGCTCAGGTACTCTGCTTCAGGGCTGAGCAGCAAGACAGTCTAAAGGGGCCCCGCCCTATGGCCAGGCAGGCCACCAAACACAGAGTCACAAAGCTCAGACTCTTTTGGCTCAGGGCTGAGCAAAGCACAGGGTTTAGGGAGCCCAGTGGCTCCCTTAGGCCAGGGGGAGGGGGACCCTGCCACCCAAGTGGGTGGCCGGGGGGGACGCAGGCCCTCCCATGCCACTGCGCTCCAGCCCGGGGCCCTGGCAGCGGCTATCATCGCTGACCGGTCAGTGGGGGTCCTGACCAAAACACACTGACATAGGCTCCGACATGTCTGCAGTTGCACAGGAGTCGGCTACCCCCGGGCTACTTCCGACCTCCCCCTCCGAGCCTACCTGGTCCATGACGCCAGCCTCCGGGAAGTCCAGTAGCATGGGCTCCTCGCGGCCAGGGCTGGGCGGCAGGTCCGGCAGTTCCTCCGGGAAGTCCGGCCCGGTTTGCTCCGGCGGTTCCTCCGGGTAACAGCAGGGACGGGGAGGCTCCAGCGGCTCCTCTGGGGAGTGTGCCCGGGGAAGCTCCAGCAGCTCCTCCAAGTAGCAGGCGCAGGGAAGCTCCGGCAGCTCCTCCAAGTAGCAGGCGCGGGGAAGCTCCAGCAGCTCCTCCAAGCAGCGGGCCCGGGGAAGCTCCAGCAGCTCCTCCAAGCAGCGGGCCCGAGGAAGCTCCAGCAGCTCCTCCAAGTAGCAGGTGCGGGGAAGCTCCGGCAGCTCCTCCAAGTAGCAGGTGCAGGGAAGCTCCGGCCTGTCAGGGCGGTTGCCCTGGGTCCTACAGGGTTCCCAGTCTCGAGCTCCCTGTGGCAGGTCTGCTCCCTGCAGCAGCTGGGAGCCAACTGAGCTCTGACAGCCGGCTTTTGTACTTCTGGGGCATCACCTGACCCTCTGAGCGGCGGGCTCACCACTCCTTAGCCCCGCCCACTCAGGCTTCTGGCTGGGCGCTCCCTCTCCTGGGCAGGAGGGGTGCCACACCGACTCGCTACAGGGACCCTCACTGGTAGCACACACAGGGAAGTCTATGGTATCAGAGAAACTCTCCCAATGAAGATCTAATGATTAGACCTGACAATTAGTGATTGCAGATCTGTTGGTATGTAACAAAACTCCCCACTGAATCTTAATCAACTCTATGATTACACAGTGGACCCAGAAGAAATTCGATTGCAGTCAAGGCTTATAACATCTAGTACAAATATCTCACCACCCTTTCACACCTCCACTAGTCTTTGGCACCAACATCTCCTGCCCAGCAAGGGCAGTTGAGTTGAGGGGGAGCCCCTCAATCAGGGTATGTCAAGCACAGTTCTGCTGCCCTTGATTCACACAACAAGGATAACAACACTTTAGTACCTCTGCCCCAATAACAAACTGACTTGTGATCCAATACCAGCCAAAAGGGATCGTTTGGGCAAAGCAGCCCCATCACACTGAGCACGGAGGCAGGGTGGGTGTGTCCATGCAAACAAGGGCAGCTCCCAAAGTCCTCTTCCCCAGCTCATCAGTAGGTGTCAGGGGAGAGCTCATTCAGACCCTACTTACATTGAGAATGTCCTAGTTCGGTTGAGAGCACCTCTACACAGCATCTGGGAGGTGTGATTCCCAGACGGGGTGCATGTAAACATGCTGACACTGCTGGAGCGAGCACACTACCAATAGCAGTGAGGCTGCAGCAGCAAGAGGAAGGATTGGACTAGCTGCTGGAGGAGAAGCAGCTCCAATGTCTCCTGGAAGGGGAATCCCAGTGGCGCAGGGGGGCTGCAGCCAGCGCTCCAGGGTGCTCTGAACATCCCGTAGCGTCGAAAGGACCCAAGTGGATAAAGTTACTTTTATGCCAAAGTCTTCGCATGATCTGGGTCTAGGTTATGACAAAAGGCAGCATGTGAATGAGACAAAGCAACTGGAGTCTGAGGGGTGGGAGAGGATGATGAGGGAAAAGTAAATCTCACTTACAGATTGTCTGTCCTGGGATGCTTGTGAGGCTTCATTGGATGTTGGTTCCATTGCTGGGGGATGCCTGAGTGAGAGACAAAAGAGACGGTTTCAGACCTTTTTATATTAAATATCCGAGTGTGTCTGTTTATTTCTCTGGCATAATTAAAACACAGCTCTAAGAGTTCAGACTGGGGACACTGTTCTAATATGAAAGCCTTAAATCTCACCTCTCTTCTCCTTTCCTCTTCCAGACACTCTGCTGTCTGAACTGGAGAGAAAAGGAGGAAATCCCTAGGACTATTCAGACAGGGTGAGATTTTAGGAGAAGATTCTCTTTAAATTATGAGAAAATTCCAGTGCAGACATGTCCATGAGATTGTAACTAAAGCTACCAACCAAAGCGACAGTGGCCAGGACACAAAGCCCTAAAACTAGCCCATTTAGCAGTGAGGAGATCCAGACACACTGGAAAAGGGAAGACCAGGGGCCATGTGGGAAGGCCACTGAGGCCTGCCCATTTTTTAACATGGGCACAGTTTGGGGGCAGGAGGCCACTGCAAGCCTTGGGCACGTGCGGAGTGTAACAGGCAGTGGTTGTGCTTCAGGCAGGGCAGCTGATCAGCTCCTCCCCATGAGGAACAGCCCCTGCCCATGGTGCCAGCTTCTTCCCAGTGCCAGCCCCTCTCCGTGGCCCCTCTGCACAGGCTGGGGGAGGGGCTGACTTTAGGGTGCACAGGCTGTGCTGCGCTGGGGCCCTATGTCCCAGCTCCAGGATCGGGGTGGATTTTACCTCCCAAATCCCCCTGCACTGCAAGTGCAGAGAACCCAGTTTTGGGGTGCAGTGAATGGCACTCAGGGTGACTGACCAAGTCACTCAGGGATCGATCCAAAAGCCTTTAATGTGACTGGGAATCTTTCCTCTGATTTCAAGAGGCAGCAGATCAGGTCATGGGATCTTCTTGTGCTTTGGGGTCTATGCTTGTAAAAGAAGCTTATTAACACTCAGGTTATCGGCATCTCTGGGGAAGTGGCTGGTGACGGTTTCTCAGTCATTGTTTGACACAATTACTAAGATCCACTGTACTTTGAATTACAATTTTGATTGTTGAACCCCCAGTGACCACCCAATCAGCATCTTCACTGACATGAACTGTAAATATCTAAGGGACACAGCCCTGAGCACCTGTCCCTTTGCCTTTCTCACCACCGCTGGATTTCCATAGATTCATAGATTCATAGACTCTAGGACTGGAAGGGACCTCGAGAGGTCATCGAGTCCAGTCCCCTGCCCTCATGGCAGGACCAAATACTCTCTAGACCATCCCTGATAGACATTTATCTAACCTACTCTTAAATATCTCCAGAGATGGAGATTCCACAACCTCCCTAGGCAATTTATTCCAGTGACCAACCACCCTGACAGTTAGGAACTTTTTCCTAATGTCCAATCTAAATCTCCCTTGCTGCAGTTTAAGCCCATTGCTTCTTGTTCTATCATTAGAGGCTAAGGTGAACAAGTTTTCTCCCTCCTCCTGATGACACCCTTTTAGATACCTGAAAACTGCTATCATGTCCCCTCTCAGTCTTCTCTTTTCCAAACTAAATAAATCCAATTCTTTCAGCCTTCCTTCATAGGTCATGTTCTCAAGAGCTTTAATCATTCTTGTTGCTCTTCTCTGGACCCTCTCCAATTTCTCCATATCTTTCTTGAAATGCGGTGCCCAGAACTGGACACAATACTCCAGTTGAGGCCTAACCAGCGCAGAGTAGAGCGGAAGAATGACTTCTCGTGTCTTGTTTACAATACACCTGTTAATGCATCCCAGAATCACGTTTGCTTTTTTTGCAACAGTATCACACTGTTGACTCATATTTAGCTTGTGGTCCACTATGACCCCTAGATCTCTTTCTGCCATACTCCTTCCTAGACAGTCTCTTCCCATTCTCTATGTGTGAAACTGATTGTTCCTTCCTAAGTGGAGCACTTTGCATTTGTCTTTGTTGAACTTCATCCGGTTTACCTCAGACCATTTCTCCAATTTGTCCAGATCATTTTGAATTTTGACCCTGTCCTCCAAAGCAGTTGCAATCCCTCCCTGTTTGGTATCGTCTGCAAACTTAATAAGAGTACTTTCTACGCCAATATCTAAGTCGTTGATGTCGGCTCCCAGGTGGCTGCCCCCCTAGTCTTTCACAGGCCCCCTCTGTCTGTCCCCAGATCCCCTCCTGCAGCCAGGCTGGACAAGTGGCCTGAGAGCCTTGGAGACAGGAGATTTCTGGTTAGCCCATCACCTGTACAGCGCAGGAGCCCCAGCACCAGCTCCCCTCACACCCGCTGCCATCTGCAGAGAGCCAGGAGTCCCGGAGAGCTGGGGAGACTGTGCAGGGAAATAGAAGCAGGAGCCACCAGGCTAAGAACATATGTGACAGCTGCTCTCTTGGCCAGCACACCCAGCACTGAACCAGGGACCCCTAGAACTCTCTGTCTGTCCCACACCCTCTGCAGTGCAGGATCCCTAGTGCCAGCTCCCCTCACACCCACTGCCCTTGGCCATTGGGCCCCAGCTGTCACGTAGTGGGGAGGAGCTTGGTCTCAGTACAGCATTGAGTCCCTGGCCTCTCTGCTGGGACTGAAAAACAGGGAGAAAATCAGTGCAGGCCTTCCTGGGGGTGGTCGTGTTACAGGGACACCTGTCCCACTAGGGCCCAGGCTGAGATCCCAGCACATTCCACAGGCCCCTGAGCCGCCATCAGATGGACTTTCAGTCTTGGTCCGTTTGGTGGGGGCGGGGGGGGAGGAATTGGGTTATTGCCCTGGGGGAGGGAGGGGATTTACCTGCTCACAGACAATTTTAACACTTCCAAAGCTTCAACTTTTTGACTCTCAGTGTTCAGTGTCATTAAATAGTTATTGTCTGACCAAAATATTGTCTGATCCCCCCATAATTTCCAACAGCTGCAAAAATTTAAATTGGTAACAATTGGAATGAAATGCTGAAACCCAGATTTTTGTGCAACTGTGAAAGTTTACAATAAATATAAAAATTGCTTAAAATGAGCATTATCTGTCAAACTTATATAGTATAAAAAAAAAAGAATTCCACCAAGTCTGACTATCGCTCCTTAGACACACACACCCTGCTCCTGCAGGCTCATCCTCACAGGGAGAGCTGACGTCCATGTGAAGCCCCAGTGACCCTCCCCACCAGCACAGGGGCTGATTGCCAGACCAGAGCCCCAGTGGTAAATTTCTCACCACAACCTCCAGGGCTGTAATCTTACAGGTAGGCCCCTTCCAACTGAACAAACAGCAGGAGTCAGTTCCTGGAAGGGAAACACCCCTTGCTGCTGCAGGTGGGGCATAGTGTGAACTCAGGAAATTGAAACTAACCCTGTTACAAACTGCCCAGAGGGAGCCATGGCTGCAGAGAACCCTGTGCAAAGTCTCCAGGAGGAAGCGACATGTCCCGTCTGTCTGGAGTATTTCACAGAACCTGTCACTCTGGAGTGTGGGCACAATTTCTGCCAAGCCTGCATCGGCCAGTGCTGGGAGGGATCCGATACAGCCGCCTCCTGCCCTCAGTGCAGAGAAACTGTGCAGCAGAGAAACCTCAGGCCATCTCCCTGTGGATTTTCTGTCATCCCGTCTCTGTGACCTGGAGGCTGCGGTGTGGTAGAGAAGCCAATAGCATCACTGCCCCAGGGATTGTGCAGCCTGTTTGCCGCCATCCTCTATGAGCCAGAAGGACTCTGGGGATCCTGGGTCAGACAGTGTCACCGAGACATGGGGGGGAACAGTCCACTGGGAATGGAAAAATGGGTTTCTTTAGCCAAGTGATCCCAGCCCTTATGGCCTGGAGGACTCCTGTCTACCCAACCTCTGGCCTCTTAGCTCTATGACCCCTGGAAGCTCCTCCCCCTCCCTCCCTGCAGCACCAGGGATGGGAGGGGAAGGGGTGAAGAAATTCTGGGGGTGCAGGAGGAGAAAAGAGGTTTTACCATCAATGGAATAAATCCATCTCCAGGAGAGGCAGTAGTTAGAGCAACAAAAATTTTTCCCTTGACCTCTCTGCATCTACAGCAGGGGTTAGATTGACCTAACTACATCACACATGGTGTGTAAGTTTTCACAGCTCTGAGCAATTGTCATAACTATAAAGGGAAGAGAAGAAGCATCTCAGAGAGGGGATTAGGAAAAAGCAGAAAGCTTACAGGGAGTGGAAGAAAGGTGGGATTAGCAAGGGAAGCTACCTTAGTGAGATCAGAACATGTAGGGATAAAGTGAGGAAGGCTAAAAGCCACGTAGAACTGGACCTTGCAAAGGGAATCAAAACCAATAGTAAAAGGTTCTACAGCCACATAAATAAGAAGAAAACAAAGAAAGAAGAAGTGGGGCCGCTATACACTGAGGATGGAATGGAGGTTAAGGATTACCTGGGCATGGCCCAATATCTAAATAAGTACTTTGCCTCAGTCTTTAATAAGACTAGTGAGGAGTTTAAGGATGATGGAGGGATGATAAATGGGAATGAGGATATGGAGGTGAATATTACCGCATCTGAGGTAGAGGCCAAACTTGAACAGCTTAATGGGACAAAATCGGAGGGCCCGGACAATCTCCATCCGAGGATATTAAAGGAACTGGCGCATGAAATTGCGAGCCCGTTAGCGAGAATTTTTAAGCAATCGGTAAACTCGGGGGTTGTACCGTACGACTGGAGAATTGCTAACGTAGTTCCTATTTTTAAGAAAGGGAAAAAAAGTGATCCGGGTAACTATAGGCCTGTTAGTTTGACGTCTGTAGTATGTAAGGTCTTGGAAAAAATTTTAAAGGAAAAAGTAGTTAAGGACATTGAGGTCAATGGTAATTGGGACGAATTGCAACATGGATTTACTAAAGGTAGATCATGCCAAACCAACCTGATCTCCTTCTTTGAGAAGGTGACGGATTACTTAGACAAAGGAAATGCGGTAGATCTAATTTACCTCGATTTCAGTAAGGCGTTTGACATGGTTCCGCATGGGGAACTGTTAGTTAAATTGGAAAAGATGGGGATGAATATGAAAGTTGTAAGGTGGATAAGGAACTGGTTAAAGAGGAGACTCCAGCGGGTCGTACTGAAGGGTGAACTGTCAGGCTGGAAGGAGGTTACTACTGGAGTCCCTCAAGGATTGGTTTTGGGACCGATCTTATTTAACCTTTTTATTACTGACCTTGGCACAAAGAGCGGGAATGTGCTAATAAAGTTTGCGGATGACACAAAGCTGGGGGGTATTGCTAACATGGAGAAGGACCAGGATACTATTCAGGAAGATCTGGACCACCTTGTAAACTGGAGTAATAGTAATAGGATGAAATATAATAGTGAAAAGTGCAAGGTCATGCACTTAGGGATTAATAATAAGAATTTTAGATATACATTGGGGACGCATCAGTTGGAAGCGACAGAGGAGGAGAAGGACCTTGGGGTATTGGTTGATAGCAGGATGACTATGAGCCGCCAATGCGATATGGCCATTAAAAAAGCAAATGCGGTTTTAGGATGCATCAGGCGAGGTATTTCCAGCAAGGATAAGGAGGTGTTAGTACCGTTATATAAGGCGCTGGTGAGACCACACCTGGAATATTGTGTGCAGTTCTGGTGTCCCATGTTTAAGAAGGATGAATTCAAACTGGAACAGGTTAAGAGATGGGCTACTAGGATGATCCGAGGAATGGAAAACCTGCCTTATGAAAGGAGACTCAAAGAGCTTGGCTTGTTTAGTCTGGCCAAAAGAAGGCTGCGGGGGGATATGCTTGCTCTATATAAATATATCAGGGGGATTAACGTTAGGGAGGGAGAGGAATTATTTAAGTTTAGTACTAACGTAGGCACAAGGACGAATGGGTACAAACTGGATATTAGGAAGTTTAGACTTGAAATTAGACGAAGGTTTCTAACCATTAGGGGAGTGAAGTTCTGGAACAGCCTTCCAAGGGAAGTAGTGGGGGCAAAAGACTTATCTGGCTTTAAGACTAAGCTTGATAAGTATATGGAGGGGATGATATGATGGGATAGTTTAATTTGGGCAATTGATCTTGGATTATCAGCAGATAAGTCTGCTCAATGGTCTGTGAGGGGATGTTGGATGGGATGGGAACTGAGTTATTGCAGAGAATTCTTTCCTGGGTGCTGGCTGGCGAGTCTTGCCCACATGCTCAGGGTTTAGCTGATCGCCATATTTGGGGTCAGGAAGGAATTTTCCTCCAGGGCGGATTGGCAGGGGCCCTGGAGGTTTTTTGCCTTCCTCTGCAGCGTGGGGCATGGGTCGCTTGCTGATGGATTCTCTGCAGCTTGAGGTCTTCAAACCACAATTTTGAGGACTTCAATAACTCAGTCATGGGTTAGGGGTTGTTATAAAAGTGGATGGGTAGGGTTCTGTGGCCTGCCTTGTGCAGGAGATCAGACTAGATGATCATATTGGTCCCTTCTGACCTATGAGTCTATGAGTCTATGAGAACAGCCCTCCTGTGTACAATACGATAAAATCCCTCATGGCCAGAGACACCAAAATCCTTTTACCTGTAAAGGGTCAAGAACCTCAGGAAACCTGGCTGACACCTGACCCAAAGGACCAATAAGGGGACAAGATACTTTCAAATCTTGGTGAGGAGAAGTCTTTTGTTTGTGCTCTTTGTTTTGGGGGTTGTTCGCTCTTGGGACTAAGAAGGACCAGACATCTACCCAGGCTCTCCAAATCTTTGTGAACCAGTCTCTCATATTTCAAACTTGTAAGTAGCAGCCAGGCAAGGCGTGCTAGTTTTATTTTTGATTTCTCAACTTGTAAATGTTCCTTTTTACTGAAAGGATTTTACTTCTGTTTGCTGTAACTTTGAACCTAAGGCTAGAGGGGGTTCCTCTGGGCTATATGAATCTGATTACCCTGTAAAGTATTTTCCATCCTGATTTTACAGAGATGATATTTACCTTTCTTTCTTTAATTATAAGCTTTCTTTTTAAGAACCTGATTGGTTTTTCCTTGTTCTAAGATCCAAGGGAATTGGATCTGGACTCACCAGGAATTGGTGGGGGAAAGGAGGGGGGATGGTTAAATTCTCCTTGTGTTAAGATCCAAGAGGTTGGATCGGTGTTCACCAGGAACTTGGTGAAGAAGTCTCTCAAGGTTACCTAGGGAGGGGAAGGTTTTGGGAGGAAAGGGGGTGTTCCAGACTGAAGAATCTGGATGGTGGCAGTGAAACCAGATCTAAGCTGGTAGTTAAGCTTAGAATTGTTTATGCAGGTCCCCACATCTGTACCCTAAAGTTCAGAGTGGGGAAGGAACCTTGACAGCAATGTAGCTGGATTAACCTAAGGTTTAGGGGTTGGCCAGTGGCTAGAGTGGCAGAGCTACAATGTTACAGTTGTGTCCCTGAAGTGCCCTAGTGTAGATGCTTCCTACATTGACCGAAGTGGTTTTTCTATCGCTCTAGTTAATTCCCCTTTCTGTGAGGCCGTAGCCAGGTCACTGGCAGAATTCCATTGTCTGCACCGGGGGCTAGGTCGATCTGGATGTGGCACTCAGAGCACACAAAGTTTCACTGCCCTGAATAATGTCACCAGGTTGGTATAAGTGTTAAGTGTTGAGCAGGCCTAAGGGGGGTTTCCCTGGAGCTGGCTGAACACACAAGGGCTGAGAGACTGGCTGGCAGCTTGGTGTGCGTGAGGCAGAAAGCCAAGAGAACCAGTCCTGAGTGTGATCCCAACAGGAAACTGAGTAACAGAGTTTGCTTCAGGCCCAAGGTTCCCTGAAAAGGCAGACTTGGAGTCCTAAGTAAGAAAACTGCCGTCTGCTGGTTGTTTGTACCGTGTTCAGGGCACAGGAATGTGTGGACATCGTTTGTAACTAACACAGATTGCACCACAGACAGGGCTGGCTTTAGGAAGTGCAAGACCCCTAGTGCCAGCTCCCCTCACACCCGCTGCCCTTGGCCATTGGGCCCCAGCCCTCACCTGGTGAGGAGGAGCTTGGTCTCAGTACAGCACCGAGTCCCTGCTCTCTCTGCTGGGACTGACAAACAGGGAGAAAATCAGTGCAGGCCTTGCTGGGTGTGGTCGTGTTACAGGGTCACCTGCCCCACTAGGGCCCAGGCTGAGATCCCAGCACATCCACAGGCCCCTGAGCTGCCATCCGATGGACTTTCAGCCTGGGTCTGTGTGGTGGTGAGGGAGCAATTGGGTTATTGCCCTGGGGGAGCTGCTGGGGGAGGGAGGAGATTTACCTGCTCACAGACAATTTTAACACTTCTAAAGCTTCAACTTTTTGAATCTCACTGTCCAGTGTCATTAAATAATTATTGTCTGACCAAAATATTGTCTGATCCCCCCATAATTTCCCACAGCTGTGAAAATTTTAATTAGTAGCAATTGGAATGAAATGCTGAAACCCAGATTTTTGTGTAACTGTGAAAGTTTAAATCAATAAATATAAAAATTGCTTAAAATGAACATTATCTGTCAAAAGTATATAGTATAAAAAAAAGAATTCCACCAAGTCTGACTATCGCTCCTTAGACACACACACCCTGCTCCTGCAGGCTCATCCTCACAGGGAGAGCTGACGTCCACGTGAAGCCCCAGGGACCCTCCCCACCAGCACAGGGGCTGACTGCCAGACCACAGCCCTAGTGGTAAATTTCTCACCACAACCTCCAGGGCTGTAATTTTACAGGTAGGCCCCTTCCAACTGAACAAACAGCAGGAGTCAGTTCCAGGAAGAGAAACATCCCCTTGCTGCTGCAGGCGGAGCAAAGTGTGAACTCAGGAAAATGAAACTAACCCTGTTACACTGCCCAGAGGGAGCCATGGCTGCAGAGAACCCTGTGCAAAGTCTCCAGGAGGAAGCGACATGTCCCGTCTGTCTGGAGTATTTCACAGAACCTGTCATCCTGGAGTGTGGGCACAATTTCTGCCGAGCCTGCATCAGCCAGTGCTGGGAGGGATCCGATACAGCTGCCTCTTGCCCTCAGTGCAGAGAAACTGTGCAACAGAGAAATCTCAGGCCCAACAGGCAGCTGGCAAACATGGTAGAAATCGCCAAGCGACTGAGTTTACAGGCAGCAAAGGGAAGAGGAGGGGATGGGGTGTGTGGGGAACACCAGGAGGCTCTGAAACTGTTCTGTGAAGAGGATCAAACCCCCATCTGTGTGGTGTGTGACAGATCCCGGGCTCACCGTGCTCACACGGTGGTTCCCATCCAGGAAGCTGCCCAGGAGTACAAGGTACAGAGTTGCTGTCCAGTCTAATGGGTAATAACTTTGGCATCACAAGTTTCCTTAGACAGGTGTAACTGTGTCACTCAGCTGTGTGTAGCCTTCATTGCATGAAAGAGGCTGCACAAATTAATGATACTCCAGCCTGACAACAAAGGCAACAGAAAGATTTACAAATAGTCTGATGTGGGAAAGTTTTCTGTGAGCAGCTGAATCCTTTTCCAACCCAGCTCCTACCAGTGAAATAAGGGGACTCTCTGCAGACCGAAAGTTATTAAATGACCGGTGAGGTTTGATTCACAAGAGCTGCAGGCCAGTGTATGGGAGTGCAGCCTTCAGACCGGAGAAGGGGAAGTTACAAGCTGTGTCTGTTATTACTGATTGGATCACAGTGTTTATTATTGTTATTCACATCCCAGCAGCCCCTACAGTCCCCAGATGAGATCTGACCTCGATTGCAGGGGGCCCTGCGCAAAAGCCAGTGAGGGGCAATCCCTGCCCTGAGCCATTTACAGTCTAACTCAGGGGTGGGCAAACTATGGCCCGTTGGCCACATCCAGCATACGGGGCCATCATGCCCAGACCCTGAGCTCCCAGCTGGGGAGGCTAGCACCTCCCCGTACCGTTGCCCCACCTGCCCCCCGGAGCCACACCGCTGCGCAGGCAGTGCTCCAGGCGGCGATGATGTGCGGTCCTGCAGGGCTGCGTGGCAGCATTTCTGGCTCCGAGTGGGCTGCAAGGCTGCCAGACATGCTGTTCTGAGTGGCGTGGCAAGGGGGCTGGAGGGTTTGGTAAGGGGTAGAGGGTCCCAGGGGGCAGTTAGTGGACTGGGAACAGGGGGCAGTGGGATGGGGCATGGGAGTCCTGAGGGGCCTGTCAGGGGGCATGGGTGTGGATAGGAGGCGGGGGAGTCAGGGAACAGAGAGCAGGGGGGGTTGATGCGGGGTCCTGGGAGGGTGGTGAGGGACAGGGGGTCCCGGGAGGAGGCACTCAGGAGACAAGGAGTGTGGGGAGGTTGGATGGGTCGGGGATTCTGAGGGGAGCAGACAGGGTGCAGGAAGTGGGAGGGAGCAGATAGGGGGCAGGGGCCAGGCTGTTTGGGGAGGCACAGCCTTCCCTACCCGGCCCTCCATACAGTTTTGCAACCCCTATGTCACCCGTGGGCCAAAAAGTTTGCCCATCCCTGGTCTAACTGGACAAGAGAGACAAATAGTGGGAGGCACAAAGAGGGGAAGTGACTTGTCCAAGGTCACTCAGTAGATCAGTGTCAGAGCTGGGTATAAACCCCCACTTATCCAAGGCCAAGCCCATTGCCCTAACCACTAGCCTACGCTGCCCCCCCTAAGCAGCACTGAACAGTGATGAAGTGCAAACAGAAGGAAGAAAAGACTCCCAGGCTCAGCACGGAGACAAGGTTTCCCACTGGGATTCTGAACTCCTGTATTGCTCCATGAGGGGTTAATCTCAGATGCTGCCGGCCTGCACTAGAGGAGATCACGGGGCTAAACACTGTGTGGACTCCCGGCACCTTGAGCCCGCACACAAAATGGCTCCACACAGTACAGGTCCATGGCAAGTACCACTGGGATTTCACTGGGTTGTAGCAAAACAAACCCCAGGCTGGAACTCACCGGTGCCAGTCTGACCTGTTCTGTTGTGCACATGGGCAAGGACCTGCCAGAGCTGTTCTGTTAGTCCCACCAGGCAGCCTTTAGAAATCTCCCAGAATGCACTGCTTCCGGGATCTTTACCAGGGAATGGGATATTGGGGACTTATCCAGAGGGCATTGCCACTGAAAGGGTTTAGGACAGCACTGGGGCAAACCCCAACTGTTCTTTATACAAATCTGCCTGTCTAATTAGGGTGGCCACTGAGGCATCCCCAGAACATAGGACATCCCCACGCCTGCCTGCATGGGGCCTCCCACACCTGAATCGCTCAGCCTGCATGGGCCCTCCCCCGCCTTCTTCAGCTCACTCCCACCTGCATCATTCTGCATGGAGATGCCACCCTCACCCCCACTCCTGTCCCCGCACTCACTGGTATCCTCCTGTATCCTCAGTCTCCTCCTCTTTCTTTTTCACTGCACAAAACCATGTCCAGTGCTGGGTCCCTACCGGACAGGGATAGTGCTCCACAAAACTGGGGACTGTGCAGCTTCCAACCAGACAAATGGCCTCCCGACATCTCATGGGGTTTGCCCCGGTGCTTAGACCAGTTCTGTCCAACCAGTGCAGTCCCCAGGGCTTCAGGGCTCAAATCCCAGTCCATATTGAAACCCTGGTGGCTTCTGGGATTTGTATCACTTGGTTTGTTAAACCTTCTTTTAAAAAAGGCCTGTTGATTCACCCCCATGTGACTCCTGTGTCCTGTTGTGTGCTGTACGACTAATCAATTCACAAATACCAATAAAGCTTGGTTATAATTGAGATCTCTCTCTAATTACTGAAAAGACTGAACCTGATTTGGTAATAAGTTGGAATATGACACACTCCCAATCTGCATTGATAAGGTTTCATCTCCTTGGTGACCCTGATGTCACAAAGCAATTAGGACCAACAGTCATCTTGGGTTTTGGATGGAAAAACACAAAGCTCCACACGCCTCTCAACCATTCAGATAAAAGCTCCCAAATCCTTTCTGTTTCTTCAGGAAAGAATCCAGGCCCAAATGAGGACTCTGAGGGATGAGAGAGAAAAGCTGCTGGGATTGAAAGTGACTGGAGAGGGGAAAAGCCAGGAGTATCTAGTAGGTGCCTGTTGTTGTTAACCAGCAGGGAGTGGCGGTGGGAAGTCTGTTTGGAGGCAGACTCCTGTGTGGCCTTGGTGAACATGGGCTTGTGTGTGTTTCTCCATGATCATGGATTTCTGGGTTAGGGTCATGTGTAGACAAGCCCTAAGCTTCCATTTCGGTTGATGAGTTAATGTCTAGCTCTTGGGACTTGCCCAGAAATCCCCCCCCAGGTGAAGTGCTGTCCACTGGCTCTGGTTATTTCGTGCGTTAACATGTTTGTTTCTTTTTCTCCCCTGGTGTTTCGGTCAGTGTAGCGCTGAGTCCTGCCTCCCGCTGCTCTGGGTCTGAAGTCCCAGAGACCATAAATAATATATGCTGACCATGACAGACATCGAAACCTTTCTTTCAGAAAGATACAGGATGAAGGGGAAGCTGTGAGAAAATCCTCTCCTTAGGGTAGAGTTAAATGTCAGAAATCTTAGGATTTTCAACAAAGTTCTCCCTCCTGCACACTCAGAGCTTCATGAAAGGGCCCCAGGCACCATTCATATCCCTGACCAGCCCTTTCCATATTTTCATACAGAAACAAACACAAACCGAGAGGCAGAAGATTGTGTCTGAATTTCAAGAACTGCGGCAGTTCCTGGAGGAACAAGAGCGACTCCTGCTGGCCCAGCTGGAGAAGCTGGACGAGGAGATTGTGAGGATCCAGAATGAAAATGTCAGTAAACTCTCCAAGCAGATTTCCCATCTCAGTGAGCTGATCAGTGAGCTGGAGGGGAAGTGTCAGAAGCCAGCGAGTGAATTCCTGCAGGTCAGACAGGGAGAAACAGAGGCGCCGACTCTGTGAGTGTTTAAGGGCTAGAGCACCCATGGAAAAAAATTAGTGGGTGCTTAGCACCAATTGGTAGCCAGCTCCCCCCTCTACCCCCAGCACCTCATGCCCACCAATCAACTCCTCCCCCTCCCTCCCAGCGCTTCCCACCTGCCTCAGTGGTAAGAGGGAAGGTGGAGGTGTGGCATTGGGGAAGGGGTGGTGTCAGGGCAGGGCCTGGGGTTGAGCACCCCCAGGGACAATTAGAAGCCAGCACCTGTGGTTAGAAACATCCCAGATCCCCACACAGGGAAGGGAGGGCTCCTGAATCATAAGCACTGGGGCCAGCGGTCAGAGATCTGAGTGTAACTCAGCATGTGCATTGCTGATATGTGAGTGACTATTGGTCACTGCAGAGTTACAAACACACAGATATTAGAGATGGAGAAGCTGCATTAGCTCTGGGAATGCATGGCCCTGGGGTCAGGCCAGGGCCTCTCTTCCCCATATTTGCAAAATCCCTTCCCTGGGATCCCCTGTGTGAATCAAATGGAACTGAGAGTCTTTCCTCTCTCTCTCTCCCTCTCTTCCTCCATTCTAGGATGTCAGAAGCACCTTGCGCAGGTACGTGGCTCCCTCTCACTCCCCCTCACACTTCACAATACTGGGAAAGAGCTTTCTGTAGAGCATCTCCCAGGCCTCTACAGCAAAATGTGTGGGGAAGGTCACATTCTAGATACAAATCTCTCTGATCAACTTCATCCTGAGGTTCTCACCCTTGCACAGAAAACTCTGGAATTCTCCATTCAGTGGGAAGGACTGACCTCAAGTATTTCCCAGAGGTGTCACCTCCCTGAGGGACTGGCCCCCTCAGGGTAGTGGGGATGCAAATATGGGCCTTTCACTGTTGGAGCCCTGGTTACCACTCAGCACAGGCTAGCAGTGGTCAAGAGTCTTTCCCACCTGAGGACCATTTGGAGACCTGTGTGGAATGAGCTGTGGCCTCACTCTAGTTCCTAGGGGACAGATTTCTAAAGCTGGGAGAAGCAGAGGAATTCTAACTCCAGACCCATTAGAGCAGCAACTCACTAGTAAGCACTTATAATAAGTCACTAAATGAACTATAATGGTGTGAAATTGTTTCTCTCCAGGTGTGAGAAGAGCAAGTTCGAGCAGCCAGAGGAGATTTCCCCTGAACTGGAAGAGCGAGTCAGTGGTTTCTCCCAGAAAACTATTACCCTACTGGAGGCTCTGAGGAAGTTTAAAGGTACCTAGAAGGGATCTAGGAGGGCAAACTAGGGTCAGTGTCTGAGACTGTGGGAAGAGAATGGCGCTGGTCAATTGGTTCATAATTAGATTATGCTTCTATTTAATGGTTGGATGAGAATGCCACACACTTAGGGTTCAAGACACTCAGACTGATTAATTCAACCCCTTATTTGTTCCAAAAGCATGTCTTGCCATTACAATTACTGTTAAAGTAAGAAATGACAGACATACTGAAAGAAATACGCCCAGCTACCTGCTCCTGGGGCATAGGCAGGTCATGATGCATTTCTCCTATCATGCTCCTTACAATGTCTGACGTATTATACACATCCAGATTATATATTTATTAGTTCTTTTCCAATCACCTTTGTGTGTTATGCATTGTAAGTATCTTCTAACTGGAAGGACTTTTGCTGTCCAAGCTATTTTCAAGTTGTTCTTGTTTCTGATTCCAGTCATTTCACACTGATGTGCATGGGTCACTTTGACCCTTTTCTCCACATGGGATGTTTTGGACTTTGCTAACTGCTCCTTGGCAGCACATTTTGGGTGTCTGGTGTCTTTAAGCGCCTTGTGCGGTCAAAACATCTCTTTGTCCTATATGGCAGCTTATGGACAATCACTTAATTACAAGGCCACTTAAGGCAACATTCCCCTTATGTCAAATACGATGATTTCTGAAAATCTTATTTCATCATATAAAAGAAAAAGATTTTACCACTCCCAAAGGATCGGACACATTACCTGCCAGGTTAACGAATGTTTCAGATCTTAACCAAACACACACTACAGTCATTTCTTATTAACTAAACTAAACTCTATTAAAAAACAAAAAAAAGCTTTCTAGCTGTAAAGAGTTCTTCCAGAAATAGTTCATAGTCCAATGTCTAATATCACGTTCAGGGCGTACCAGCATAACTGGGACCTCAGTCTTGTGACTCAAACTTCCTCTGATGATGCCTAAGCAGATCTGAGATGACACAATTAGGATCCAAGGATCTTTTACACAAATTCATGTCTTTTGACAAGTTGGGAGTTCAAAAGGATGTTGATTCCATTGCTGGGAGATGCCCGAATTGGAGAGGAAAGAGGTTTCAGACCTTTTCACATTAAATACCTGAGTGTGTCTCCGTCTCTTTCTGTGTCATGATGAAAACACAGTTCTAGGAGATCAGAGTGATGATACTGTTATAAATATGAAGCCTGAAATCTCACCTGTTTTATCGTTTCCCCCTCCAGACACTCTGCCGTCTGCACTGGAGAGAAAAAGAGGGGAAGCACTCGGAGCACACAGACGAACAGGGGCTGCTAACAGGGCGTTTCGCAAGGGAGATCTCCAGGTGAAGGAGGAGCAAATACAGCATCTGTGGGGTAAGTGACTGTCTGTAGAGTGTGTTTGTTTGTGTTTGGGGGATACTTGCTGTGTCCTGAGCTTCTGTTTCTCAGTCTATTTGGTTGGTTGGTTGGTTGAAGGACCGTGTGCTGTAGCTGGCAGTTGGAGGCTGTGAGCTTCAAAGCAAGGTTTGAAAGCTAGAAGCCTCTGGTAATTGGCTGAGCCTTAATCAGTGGGCGGGGCATTCACACAGGCCAGGGATTTATTAACTAGAGTGCCTTGTTATAAAGGAGGATATTGATATAATAGGCATCACAGAAACCTGGTGGACTGAGAGCAATCAATGAGACACAATCGTTCCGGGTTACAAAATATATTGGAAGGACGGAACAGGTCATGCAGGTGGGGGAGTGGCACTATATGTGAAAGAAAATGTAGATTCAAATGAAGTAAAAATCTTAAGCGAATCCACATGTTCCATAGAATCTCTATGGATAGAAATTTCATGCTTTAATAAAAATATAACATTAGGGATCTATTATCGACCACCTGAGCAGGACAGTAATAGTGATGATGAAATGCTAAGGCAAATTAGAGAGGCTATCAAAATTAAGAACCCAATAATAGTGGGGGATTTCAATTATCCCCATATTGACTGGGAACATTTCACTTCAGGACGAAATGCAGAGATAAAACTTCTCGATACTTTAAATGACTGCTTCCTGGAGCAGCTGGTACGGGAACCCACAAGGGGAGAGGCAACTCTAGATTTAATCCTGAGTGGAGCGCAGGAGCTGGTCCAAGAGGTAACTATAGCAGGACTGCTTGGAAACAGTGACCATAATACAATAGCATTCAACATCCCTGTGGTGGGAAGAACATCTCAACAGCCCAACACTGTGGCATTAATTTCGAAAGGGGGAACTATGCAAAAATGAGGGGGGTAGTTAAACAAAAGTTAAAAGGTACAGTGACTAAAGTAAAATCCCTGCAAGCTGCATGAGTGCTTTTTAAAGACACCGTAATAGAGGCCCAACTTCAATGTATACCCCAAATTAAGAAACACAGTAAAAGAACTCAAAAAGAGCCACCATGGCTTAACAACCATGTCAAAGAAGCAATGAGAGATAAAAGAACTTCCCTTAAAAAGTGGAAGTCAAATCCTAGTGAGGCAAATAGAAAGGAGAATAAACACTGCCAAATTAAGTGCAGGAATGTAATAAGAAAAGCCAAAGAGGAGTTTGAAGAACGGCTAGCCAAAAACTCCAAAGGTAATAACAAAATCAGAAGCAGGAAGCCTGCTAAACAACCAGTGGGGCCCCTTGATGATCGAGATACAAAAGGAGCACTTAAAGACGATGTAGTCATTGCAGAGAAACTAAATGGATTCTTTGCTTCAGTCTTCACGGCTGAGGATGTTAGGGAGATTCCCAAACCTGAGCTGGCTTTTGTAGGTGACAAATCTGAGGAACTGTCACAGATTGAAGTGTCACTTGAGGAGTTTTTGGAATTAATTGATAAAATCAACATCAACAAGTCACCGGGACCAGATGGCATTCAGCCAAGAGTTCTGAAAGAACTCAAATGTGAAGTTGCAGAACTATTAACTAAGGTTTGTAACCTGTCCTTTAAATCGGCTTCGGTACCCAGTGACTGGAAGTTAGCTAATGTAAAGCAATATTTAAAAAGGGCTCTAGAGGTGATCTCGGCAATTACAGACCGGTAAGTCTAACGTTAGTACCATGCAAATTAATCGAAACAATAGTGCTGAGTTCATGCCCACACTGATGAACAGAAACACTCACTGAGCAGCACCTGAACAGAGCTCTCTGCCCTGAGCGCTGACACATCCCTCTGCTTTACCCTGTTGCAGGGGGTCTCCCCATCACTCTTCTCCAACATCCTGCCTTTCCTTTGGGCAGGGCTGGGCTCTCCCACTGGAGCTGCTCCCACTGGAGCTGCTCACTGCTCCGTGGATTGGGGAGATGCTCTCCCTGTGATGCTGGCAGCTCCTCCCCTCTCTCTGGGCTGGGGATGGAGCTCCACCACCCAATGCCACCTCCTGCTCTCTGGTTTTAAGTGGCTCTTCCCCAATGCTGCACCTTCCTCTCTGCTCCCCAGCCTGGGAGGGGAGGTGGCCTTAGGGGAAGGAGCTTCCCTCTGGGGTATAAAGCTGGTACCGGCCTCCTCTGCTCCCTCCTCAATAAAAGCTTCTTATGCCTTCCTGGCTGTGTCTGATGCTGGGAATGGAGCAGCCCCAGCAGAGGGAGCTGGGAGCTGAAGCTTCTGGAAGCAAATGAGAAACACACTAGGCCCTGGGCTATGCTAAGGGGTGGGGTGGGGGTCGACCTAAGATACTGCCGCTCCCCCATCAACTCCGCTTCCGCCTCTCGTGGCGGGGGAGAACCGGAGTTGACGGGGAGAGAGCTCAGGGATCAATTCATCTCGTCTAGACTACACTCTATAAATTGATCCCCAATAGATTGATCACTGCCCTGAGGAGCTGCAGTGACATCCCTGCTCAGTCTCAGGTGCCCAGGACAGAGGCAGCTCCCTGGGATCCAGGCCTGTCCCAGCCAGGATGGGGCTCCTGGGGAGTGTGAGAAATGGTCCCAGCCTCCCCCAGGGCTGAGCTCTGCCCCTAACGCTCTGATTCTCTCTCCAGTGAATGTGACTCTGGATCCAGACACGGCTCATCCCCAACTCGTCCTGTCTGAGGATCGGAAATGTGTCCGATGGGGAGGCACGTGGCAGCGACTGCCCAACAAACCTGAGAGATTTGACACTGTGCTCTGTGTGCTGGGCTGTGAGGGATTCACCTCGGGGAGACATTGCTGGGAGGTCGAGGTGGAGGAGAGGGATGAGGGAGGCTGGGCTGTGGGGGTGGCCAGAGAGTCTGTGGGGAGGAAGGAACGGATCAGCCGTAGCCCTGAGTGGGGGATCTGGGCTGTGGAGCGATGGTGGGGTCAGTTCCAGGCTCTCACCTCCCCTGTGACCCCCCTACCCCGGAGCCGGGCCCCCAGCAGGATCCGGGTTTGTCTGGACTGTGACCGGGGGCAGGTGACATTTATCGATGCTGGTGACGAGGCCCCGATCTTCACTTTCCCGCCGGGCTCCGTCCCTGGGGAGAGAATCCGACCCTGGTTCTGGGTGGGGCTGGGATCCCGGCTCAGCCTGTGTCCCTGAGACACACGGGGGTGGGAGGAGGAATATCTCTGTGGGAACCCGGAGATCAGCCTCTCTCACCTCACACACCCTTGTCTCTGTGACGGGACTTTCTGTCATCCCGTCTCTGTGACCCTGCAGGCTGCTGCGTGGTAGAGAAGCCAATAGCATCACTGCCCCAGGGACTGTGCAGCCTCTTTGCCACTGTCCTCTGTGATCCAGGAGGACTCTGGGGATCCTGGGTCAGACAGTGTCACTGAGACATGGGGAGGAAGCACCCACTGGGAATGGAAAAATGGGTTTCTTTAGCAAGTAATCCTAGTCCCTCTGGCCTGGAGGACTCCTGTCTACACAACCTCTGGCCTCTTAGCTCTATGACCCCTGGAAGCTCCTCCCCCTCCCTCCCTGCAGCACCAGGGATGGGAGGGGAAGGGGTGAAGAACTTCTGGGGGTGCAGGAGGAGAAAAGAGGTTTTACCATCAATGCAAAAAATCCACCTCCAGGAGAGGCAGTAGTTAGAGCAACAAATTTTTTTCCCTTGACCTCTCTGCATCTACAGCAGGGGTTAGGTTGACCTAACTACATCACACAGGGTGTGTAAGTTTTCACAGCTCTGAGCAATTGTCATAACTATAAAGGGAAGAGAACAGCCCTCCTGTGTACAATACGATAAAATCCCTCGTGGCCAGTGTCATAGCTTTTCTACTCAAATCTGAACCTTAGAGTTTAGAAAATGAGATGCTAGCAAGAAACCTCCAAGCTTAATTACCAGCTTAGATCTGATAACGCTGCCACCAGCCAGGAATTCCAGTGCCTGACTCACTCTGGTCTCCCCAAAACCTTTCCTGGGGGACTCCCAGACTCAGATGCCCTGAGTCTCCCAACAAAGGGAAATAACCCACTTCCCTTCCCCCTCTTTACCTCCTCCCAGGCTTCCCCTCCCTGGGTTACCCTGGAAGATTACTGTACTTAAACTCCTTGAATTACAAAACGGAGAGGACAATTTACCTTCCCCCCTCCTCCTTTTTCCCCCTCCCAGTCTTTCCCTGAGAGAGACCGTAATCCTGGCACAGAGATTCGTATCCCCTTGAGACTCAACTAGAAAAGAAAATCCAACAGATTTTAAAAAGAAAGCTTTGTATAAAAAGAAAGAAAAAGCCATAAAAATGGTCTCTGTATCAAGGTGAGAATATACAGGGTTATTGGCTTAAAAAAAAAGAATAAACAGCCTTATCCAAAAAGAAATACAATTTAAAACATTCCAGCAAGCTACACACATGTAAATACAAAAAAACAATATAAGCCTATTGTCTTTCTACCTTTGTACTTACACTTGGAAACAGAAAATTAGAAAACCTGGAGATAGAGTGATCCCCTCAGAGAGTAGAGAGCAACGGAGCCAAGACAAAGAACACACACCCAAAAACTTCCCTCCCTTCAGATTTGAAAAATCTTGTTTCCTGATTGGTCCTCTGGTCAGGTGTTTGGTTCCCTTTGTTAACCCTTTACAGGTAAAAGAAACATTAACCCTTAACTATCTGTTTATGACAGCCAGAGATACCAAAATCCTTTTTTACCTTTAAAGGGTTAAGAAGCTCAGGAAACCTGGCTGACACCTGACCCAAAGGACCAATAAGGGGACAAGATACTTTCAAATCTTGGTGGGGGGAAGTCTTTTGTTTGTGCTCTTAGTTTTGGGAGTTGTTCTCTCTTTGGACTAAGAGGGACCAGACATCAATCCAGGCTCTCCAAATCTTTGTGAACCAGTCTCTCATATTTCAAACTTGTAAGTAGCAGCCAGGCAAGGCGTGTTAGTCTTATTTTTGTTTTCTCAACTTGTAAATGTTCCTTTTTGCTGAAAGAATTTTACTTCTGTTTGCTGTAACTTTGAACCTAAGGCTAGAGGGGGTTCCTCTGGGCTATATGAATCTGATTACCCTGTAAAGTATTTTCCATCCTGATTTTACAGAGATGGTTTTTACCTTTCTTTCTTTAATTAAAAGCTTTCTTTTTAAGAACCTGATTGATTTTTCCTTGTTTTAAGATCCAAGGGAATTGGATCTGGACTCACCAGGAATTGGTGGGGGAAAGGAGGGGGGATGGTTAAATTCTCCTTGTGTAAGATCCAAGGGGTTGGATCGGTGTTCACCAGAAACTTGGTGAAAAAGTCTCTCAAGGCTACCTAGGGAGGGGAAGGTTTTGGGAGGAAAGGGGGTGTTCCAGACTGAGGAACCTGGATGGTGGAAGTGAACCCAGATCTAAGCTGATAGTTAAGCTTAGAATGTTTTATGCAGGTCCCCACATCTGTATCCTAAAGTTCAGAGTGGGGAAGGAACCTTGACAGCAATGTAGCTAGATTAACCTAAGGTTTAGGGGTGGGCCAGTGGCTAGAGTGGCAGAGCTACAACGTTACAGTTGTGTCCCTGAAGTGCCCTAGTGTAGAAGCTTCTTAGATTGACAAAAGTGGTTTTTCTATTGCTCTAGTTAATTCCCCTTTCTGTGAGGCCATAGCCAGGTCACTGGCAGAATTCCATTGTCTGCACCGGGGGTTAGGTCGATCTAGCTGTGGCACTCAGGGCACACAAAGTTTCACTGCCCTGAATAATGTTGCCAGGTTGATCTAAGTGTAAAGTGTTGAGCAAGCCTAAGGGGGATTTCCCTGGAGCTGACTGGAAACACAGAGGCTGAGAGATTGGCTGGCAGCTTGGTGTGCGTGAGGCAGAAAGCCAAGAGAACGAGTCCTGAGTGTGATCCCAACAGGAAACTGAGTAACAGAGTTTGCTTCAGGCCCAAAGTTCCCTGGAAAGGCAGACTTGGAGTCCTAAGTAAGAAAACTGCTGGCTGCTGTTTGTTTGTACTGTGTTCAGGGCACAGGAATGTGTGGACATCGTTTGTAACTAATACAGATTGCACCACAGAAATACCTGACTCCTATAATCCATTTCTCCTCCCAATGGAAGAACCCAGCAAGGCCCCAAACACTGGGTAACTGCTGAGGTCAAAGGAGCAATGGTACAACCTGAGTCAGAATCTAGACTGTAGAGGCAAATGTATTGCTGGGAAACAGCTGCGGGAAGCTCCAGCAGCAAAGAGCCTGTGCAGAGGAGCAGATTGCTGCTAACTGTGGACTTCAGCATATCCAGCATTGTGTGCCGAGCAGTCCCCATTGTCCCTTCTCTCAGGCCTGACACTCCTCTGCCCACAGTCACACAAAACCCAAACGAGGATCCCTGGTTCGTATTTCTGCCGAGCAGAACCAGCCCAGAGAGTAACAGGGGGTAGCCGTGTTAGTCTGTATCCACAAAAACAATGAGGAGCCCAGTGGCACCTTAAAGACTAACAGATTTCATAGAATCACAGGGTTGGAAGGGACCTCAGGAGATCATCTCGTCCAACTCACTGCTCAAAGCAGGACCAATTGCCTGCTATATCCCCAAATCTCTAAATGGCCCCCTCAAGGATTGAACTCACAACCCTGAGTTTGAGTCATAAGCTTTCATGGATAAAAAAAACCACTTCCTCAGATTTATGGAGTGAAAATTACAGATTCAGGCATTATTGTACATGAAGAGAAGGGAGTTACCACCCAGTCATTATGGGATCAGTATTGGGCCGGGGATAAAGGCCACATCAAGGACTGGTGACATGACCATTATCACCTGACTCTGCACAGACTGGCCTAGGGACTATGGGGAGGGTCAGTGAGATGATTATCAGACAAACTCTGTGTCGGAGCGTGTCCATCCATCTCCTTATCCTCTTCTCCCAGGATCCGGCTGCATAGCGAGAGGTTTGCCCAGTAGCGAAGGTGCTAAGTTACCCAGGTTCTGTTCTCTGCTCTGTGTGAAGTGAGGCAAGTCACTTATTCTGTCTGGGCCTGAATTTCCCCTTTTCTAAAAATGGGGAACCAGCCCTTCCCCATCTCACAGCAGCAGAGGCATCATATGGGTGTGGGGGAGGGGGGAAGAGAGCACATGGGGTCATGTGTCCCCCAGATTTGCTGCCTGGCTTGCAGTGACCATGCTCACAGAGACTGAGCATGTTCAGTAACATCAGCTGAAGACGCCCTCACTCTGCCCCCACCCCCCACCTTGCCGGCAGGTTGTCCCTGCACAGCAGTATGGTGAGGCTAAGCACGTTGGCATTTGTGAGGTGCTCAGACAGTGCAGTGATAGGGGCCAGTAAGGACTGCAATCACTAGAAGTGCAGCTGTTTCCTGTCACATCAGATCACAAAAACATCACATTGGGGTTGTCACAAACTTGCCTGATTTCACACTGACTCTTTCACTAGCTGGTGTTTCTCTTAAGACGCCAGCTCCTGGAATCCTGTGAATATGTGACAATCTCAGCTCTCCCTTTAACAAAGGTCAGTGTCTTGCTCTCATGGCTGAGTAGAAAGGGTTGAGAACGTGACCAGAGCGAATCATGAACGCTCCGAAACAAACAAAAACTCCAGAATGTAATTTTTTAGAAGAAAACCCCTCATGTTTCCTTCAGCGAACCTCAAGATTTTTGATTATGTGGTGCTGGCAACACTGCCTTGGCATTGATCAGTTTGTTTTCAGGCCTCTTGTCTCCAGCAAAGGCTCTAAGGATCTAAATATAAAAATGAACACATATGCTGGTGCAGGGCAGGAGGCACTAAGGGGAGAGGAGAGCGGTGCTGGGAGCAAAGCAGCCCCAGCCAGAGCCAGAGAGGTGCAGCCCAAGAAGCTGAAGTGGAGGCAGAGCATCTGCAGTGCTGAGGCAGAGGGGAGCTGCAACTGGGGCAGTCTGGATCTGGGTGCAGTGAGCAGCTGGAGAGAGTGAGGGGGACCCTGAACAGAGAGCCTGGTGCAGGGAGATGACCCCAACCAAGGGGCCTTGCATATCATACTTGGAGGAGCATAACCCTGACAGGAGGAGATGGATGCTGGGAAGAAGGGTCCTGCCACCTAGAGCCTGAGGGCATCTGGCCACCGCTAGGCATGTGTCCAACCTGCAGCATCGCTGCAGCACAGCCAAGCCCTCTGAGGAACAGTCTGTGAACTGCCCTGACATTCCCGAGACACTGGTTGTGGTTCCCCCTGCGCCCACAGAGCGAGGTGACATGTTTTCTTTTCATCTTTCCCATTTTTCCTTAATTTTTTTTAAATTACTTGCCGTTTAATAAATTGTATTTGTTCTGAATTCTATGCAATGGTCAGGGAAGAGATGAGGGAATCTTGCGGAGTGGAGAGAGCACCCCACAGAGGGGACACCCTAGCCCCTGTCCTGAGTGACCATGACAAGGCTGGGGTTTGAGCCCCACAGGAATGCTGGGCCCAGCCTTGTTGGGGTTACAAGAACTCTGCCACACAGAACAGTGGAAGGGGAGACCTGGAGGTCAGGCAGGTCTCTGGGTAAAGGGAGTGGGAATGAGGACTCTGATCCTTTCACTCTCTGATTCCACTGGGGTGGTGCATAAACCAAGAAAGCTCCCCACAATAGCGGGACTGTTTCCCCCACCTTTTTTTGTGCACATCTAACGGTTTTTCCTAAAATTAATTAAGTATTTTAGGAAAAAGCATCATAGCGGTCACCAGCAAGAGCTGCTGGCTGCACTCTGATGCCATCAAAAATTTGATCGTGAGAACCTCTGGGCTAGATGATCGGTTTGTGACGATCCCTTCTGACCCTAAAATCTGTGATGCTAACAGAAGCCAGACAGAGAGAGGCGAAGCGCAGTGCGAGGATATTGCTAGGACCCAGGAGCGGCCGGGACGCGGCTCTGGGGCAGCGAGCGCTGGGCTCCGGCCCGGCAGCAGGAAGTGAGTCGCAGCCGCTGCGGTGACTCTGGCTCCCAGGCTAGTGGCGAGATCCCCCAGCCCCGGCGGCTGGTGCTGGGAGCCCGGAGCCCTGGCTGCAGCCGGGAGAGGGGAATCTCCAGCAGGGCCCTTCCCGCTGCTCCCCAGGAGCCTCTCCCAGGCCAGGGCAGAGCCCCCAGCCCGGCCCGGCCCCTGCCCCGGGGGGCCCCGCTCGGAGGGAAGGTGAGAGAGACCCGCCCCCCCCCCGGCACCCCCGGGCTGCAGAGGGAGGTTTGGCCCCGGGCTGCTCCCAGCGGAGCTGGCTGCGATTCCTGCCCGGGGCCTGGGAAAGCTGCCGCCAGCCCCGGTTGGTGCGGGGCGGGGGGAGCCAGCTCGGGCCGTGCTGGGGGTGGGATAGACGCACGTGGGGGGAGCCGGAAGGGGACTGAAGAGGGGCGGGGGGATTGAGGGGGAGCAGCGAAGTGTGAGGTCGGGGGCAGGAGTGAGGTGCAGGGGGCAGCTTGCACCGAAGGGAGGATGGGGTGTTGTAGGGGAATCAGGGCGTGGGGGGAATGATGGGACTGAGGGAAGGAGGCTGGACTGGAGGGAAGATGGGCGGGGGGGGTCACTATTAGGGGAAGGGGGAATGTGGGAGGGGAGGCTGGGAGGAGACAGAGCAAGAGCAGACTGGGGGCGGGGGGGGGCGGAGGGAGAATCCTGTGGCAGGGACAAGGTAGTTCCTTTGTGAGGGGGCTTCCCTGCCCAGCTGCCAGTGGGGATTTGTTCCCCTAGAAATGGCCAAACCAGCAGTGGGGGGAGGGCAGGGTGACCATCTGTCCTGATCTGGGCAGGACAGTCCTGAAGTGCAGAGTTCATGTCCCGATCCTGGGCTGAATGACTGTGAGACACCATTTGTCCAGGATTCCCGGTGCCAGGGCTCTGCGCCTGCCCCAGGCTCAGGGGCAGCACTAGCCTGTTCCCTGTGGACAGGGCTGAGCTGAGCTGTGAGGCCCCGCCCCTTACTCCTCCTCCTTCCCTGAGGCCCCTCCTACTGGCCAGGCCAGAAACCAGAGTCAGGCCATAGGGTGAGCCACCCAGGGACCCCAGGCTGCTTTGAGGAGCCCCAGAGCCTCCACCTGCCCTGGGCAGTGCACGCTGGGGGGTGGGGATACAGTCTGGGGGATTTTCTCTCGCACCCCAGCCCGGGCTCCCTGAGCTGCTCTGATCATTCCATGGCCCGGCTCTAGGTTCTGACGGGGGAAAGAGGAGAAGCAGGGGGTCTGGCCTCAGGTGGGGCAGTTGGAGGGAGGAGCTGCCCCAAGGGGTGGGGGCAGGTGAGAAGAGGCCTGGGTAAGGGGAAGAAGAATTGAGCAGCTTTTTTCCTTAGCTGTGAAGAGTTAATGTGGGCTGCCCCCTTCTCATCTTGTACTGGGACAGGCCATTCGGGTAGCGATCACATTCCTGGCTGTTGTTTTGTCATCTTGTTTTATAATGAGTGATATCAGAGTAGGTTTTATTTTATTTTGTCAAATATTGAGCTGAAAAATTGCTGAAGCTTTATTTTAGCTAGTAGACTCCCCGCCCCCCACACCCCACCGTCCTCCCAATTTCGACTCAGTCTCTTGTTGACTGAGTAAGAGAAAAATTATGGTTCAAGTCTGCTTCCAGTTCCATTAAAAACTACCAGTTCAAACTGGTTCTCTAGTTCTCTTCTGGTGTGAGTCCAGGTGGACAAATGAAATCTGCAGCTGCTGAACTGTGCCTGGGATCTGCTGGGGCAGCCCAGGGAGGCTCTGTCATGGGAGGGCACCTCTGGTTACTGCTAAGCAGAGGAGGCTGGTGTCTCTCTGTCTCTCCCTGCTCATGATATTAGAGCCCAGGAGTTAATTGAGCTTCCTGGGTCAGCTGATGTTGCGTCCTCCCTTGTGATCCTGGAGCCCAGACTAAGCAGCTGCTGCTCCCGCAGCGGGTCTGTGCTAGGGAGAGACCTTCATTAAAGTCCTGTCTGTGCCCAACCCTGTGCTTTTCCCACACCAGCTCCTGAGCCGGAGCTGGCAGGGGAGGAAAGAGAACAAAAAAACCTACAAAAACAGACTCCAACGAGAAACTGCAGAATTGGAATTAATTTGCAACCTGGACACCATTAAATTAGGATTGAATAAAGACTCGGAATGGATGGGTCATTACACAAAGTAAAAACTATTTCTCCATGCTAGTTTTTTCCCCTACTGTTACTCACACCTTCTTGTCAACTGTTGGAAATGGGCCATCCTGATTATCACAACAAAAGTTTTTTTTTCTCCTGCTGGTAATAGCCCATCTTAATTGATTACTCTTGTTATAGTTGGTATGGCAACCCCCATTTTTTCATGTTTTCTGTGGATATATATCTTTCTACTGTATTTTCCACTGCATGCATCCGATGAAGTGGGTTCTAGCCCACAAAAGCTTATGCCCAAATAAATGTGTTATTCTCTAAGGTGCCACAAGTTCTCCTGTTCTTTTTGAGGGAAAGTGCTGTGGCTGGGCAGGACAGTGACTCTGCACAAAGGGCCTGTTTCAGGGACTTGCTGGTGAGTTTGTACCAGAGGGGGAGGGGCTCCCTATGAGTCGGCGGGTCCCGGAGCTGCTGCCCCCAGTGACACAGCCAGGCTCACACTGGAGAGCCAACGCCCATGGGAACGGGACAGTCCCCAGTTCTCCCAGGCAGAGGGGGAGGGAAGGAGACAGGAAGGGGAGGGTGAGACCAAAAGGGGCAGCAGGAGCAAGAAGTGGGGAGGGAGGTTCCCAGCTCCCAGCCCTGCCCGGATCCATTCCCTGCATCCCCCTGGGCAGACTGACTCTCCTGGGAACAAGGGGATGAGCTGACAGAGGAGAAGCCAGATCCTGCCCTGGGCAAGTCACTGCACTGCTGTGGGGATGAGCTGTCCTCAGGGCCAATGTCGGGGAGGATCTTCCAAAGCGGCTCCTTTTATTCTGCTCCCTTCTAGACTTTGTCTTAGTGACTCCATCCCTGGGGGCGGTTAAAGGTGTCTCAGGGGGTTCATGCTGGTGGGAGTAGGCCAGGTCTGTGTTGTAATAAAGTGACTGAGGGTTTTCCCAGCGTGGTAGAGTCCAGAGCATCTGTCTGCAGGGAGAGGGGGTGTGACATGGACCCAAGCCCCTTCTGAAACCTCCCCCATTGCCCCTCTAACCCTCACAGGCTGAGGAATCACGTCCACGTTTCACTCCAGATCATCCTGTCTTCCAGGACACAGGGAAGGGAAATGGCTGTGATGGAGCCAGCTCAGGTAGAGTATTTTCAGAGAGTTGCAGGTGGGGTTGATATAGAGTGAGACAGGCAGGAAAGACATAGGATGAAGCAGGGTGGGGACAGGGTGTGTAAACCCTCTATAACACATTGAACCTGGGCCTCATTTTCTAAAAAAGGCCCATTGGCGGGAGGGGATTCCTCCATTTCTGAAGCAGGAGACACCCCACTGGGGAAAGCTGGGAGAACTAACCAGACTCCCAGTGCTGGAGCCTGGACTCACTACCCAGAAACTGCTGTGAAATATGAAGGGAAGCTGTTGGGATTCCTGTCCCTGGCTCAGAGCTCTGCTTCCCGGATCAGCCTGTGCCAGGCAGGGGTGTGGGAAATGAGAAGATCCTGCCCTGTTCCGTGTGCTGGGAGGACAAGGAGCTTTCACCTTCTCCCAGCCCCTGAAGCCCCTTGGCTGCTCTGAGTGGGGGAGAATTCTGCTTTTCTGGGCCTCCTCCCCTGTAAATAATGGGATTGTGGCTGGGGCAGCAGGTACTAGTGGGGGACTCTTGTTGTTTCAGATGCCAGTGACCTTCGAGGAGATGGCTGTGTATTTCACCCAGGGGCAGGGGGCTCTGCTGGACCCTGCTCAGAGAGCCCTCTACAGGGACGTCATGCAGGAGAACTATGAGATGGTGACCTCGCTGGGTAAGGGAATCCTGTCCTCTCCATTATTAGGTGCCGTGGGATCTGCATGTCTGACTCTGGTCTGGTTCTTCCCTGGTCAGTTAGATTTGAGGAGGGTCATGTAGTCCACAGCTCCCTTGTGAGAGACTTTCGTCTCCATACCCCCTTTGAGGGAACAGAAGAGTCAGAAGCCTAATGGACAGGCTAATTCATCCCCATCTCTCCAGCTGACTAGAGGCCAGAAGCAGGGTATTGCCCTGTCTGTGTTATTTCTCCTTCACGCACCGTTCACCTTTCTTCCTGAGACTAGCTCCATCCATGGGGACGCTCTCGGTTCTGCAGGCTTGGAAATAGGCAGCAGTTTAACACCCGAGCTGTCTGTGTGTCAGCAAGTCCTCCAGAGCATCTACCCTGAGACCTCCTAGTGAGGGTGTAACAACACCTCCGCACGCTCAGATGTCTGCTGCTCCCATAGGGTTTGAGTTACCACAGTCCCATGTAGGATCAGGTTAAACTCAGGGAATGTTCCTTGTGACAAATACTCTACCAATGCTCCATGTGTCCTGAGCTTGCCTGTTTTCACCCCTGCGCAGGATTCCCCGTTCCCAAACCTACTTGATCACCCGGCTGGAACGAGGGGAAGAGCCGTGGGAACCGGATCTCCAAGCCTCCGAAGAAAGGACGAGCCCAAGAGGCACCCACAAAGGTGAGGAGTCAGGGAAACTGAGACAAAAACATGTGGTGAGTGAAGGAAAAACTCGCGCTCCCAAAACGTGTCATGAATGAGAGCCCTCAGTTCTGCCCCATCTCACCCAGGTGAGGGCTGCAGTCAGCAGGTGTCGTATCATCAAGCAAAATTCAGTCACAACTTCCCACCCATCCTGTTGGCTGTTGGGAATTTCCTCCCTGACTTGACTTCTCTGGGAGTGTTGGGGTGGGATGTGGAGGCAGAATCCAATGTCTCCATCTCCCCAACAATCACTGTGTTGTTCGTTACCCCTGTGCTATTCTCCTTTCTGTCCTATCTCCTTGGCACAGGCCGTGACTCCTTCTGGATTCTCTCTTTCCCGGCAGGTGATAGGATGGTGAGTGAGAACAAGGAGGAGAATCAGCAGGAGAAAAGTCCTGGGAAAGTGGTATCGCAGGAGATGGTTTTCAGAAAAGCTGAAGGGAATTTTTCCCAGTGCTTGGAACAGGGAAATGCCTGAGAGATCAACACAGATCAGAGATGCAGCTGGGAAACTATCTCAGGAAAAAACTGGATGAATCCATTCAAAGTGGCGGAGGATGGAAGGATCCCAAGGAAACCGTAGTCCAGCAGACAAGTCACAATGAAGAGAAACCTTACAAATGCCGTGACTGTGGTAAGTTTCCGTTTCAGTGAAAACCTTCTTAAACATTGGAGAATCCACACAGGAGAGAAGCCCTAGGAATGCTTGGACTGTGGGAAAAGCTTCAGCGAGATGTCAAACTTTATTATACATCAGCGATTGCACACAGGAGAGAGACCGTATAAATACCGGGAGTTCGGGAGAAGCTTTAGTCAGAGATCACTCCTTCTTGCACGTCAGAGACTGCACACAGGAGAGAGACCCTATAGATGCCTTGAGTGTGGGAAAAGTTTCAGTTTGAAATCAACCCTTAATTCACATCAGAAAACCCACGCAGAAGAAAAACCCCATAAATGCCTGGATTGTGGGAACACTTTTGCTAGGCACTCATCCTTTATTAAACATGGAAGAATCCACATGGGGGAGAGACCTTATAAATGCTTTGACTGTGGGAAAAGCTTCAGTAAGAGCTCAGAGCTCACCAAACATCAGAGAATCCACAAGGGTGAGAGAACCTAGGAATTGCTTGACTGCAGGAAAAGATTCAAGTTGACTTCACACATCACTGACCACGCAATAGAATCTGGGGGAAGCTTCATTTGGTGCTCCCGGAGTATCAGGCACCTGCAAATCCACATAGGGAAGAAACCTCTGGGATGTTCTCAGTGTGGAAAGTGCTTCACGTGGAGCTAACGCCATGATGGACATCAGAAACTCCTCCATACAGCAGGGAAATTCTCTCAGGGCCCTGACTAGGGCTAGTCATGGTGACAAACCCATTTCCTCGTTCCCACACGCATCAGGGGCATTTGGCTCCCAAGGATCCAGCTGCCTATGGCTGGGGTGAGGATCCAGCAGCAGCCAAGCAGCAGCTGGTCAGTGACCCTCTGGCTCTGCCTGGTCTAAGCAAACCCCAAGCAGAGGAGGAGAAGCCCCGATCAGCCCCTCCTCTCCCCCCCGTCCCCGCTGCAGTCCTGGCTGCGGAGCTGATGGGACACAGGTGGGGAAAAGGAGAGAGAGAAACAAACTGCAGCTCAGAAACAGCCCTGATTGGTCACCTTCTCAGTTGGTCCATTCCCCTGCATCCATAGCTGACAGATGGCTGTCAGATCCCACCCACCCAGGTCCCAGCTCCCAGCCCTGGGGAGGGGGTCCCACAAGTAGGCCGATTGATGCCTCTCATTGCGTTCTGGGCTTCTGCCAGCACCCTGCCACTGTGACAGCAACCGACACTGCCTTCACCTCATGAATACCCCCCCTGCACCCCACCCCCAGCACCCACAACTGTAACCCCCCAGCTCCCTGTCCCTCAGTGTCTTCTTTTTGAGGACCGGGAATATCGTTACCCCTAGTAACAAACATACAGTAAAATCTCACGATTCTACATGCACTGGTGTTACACGCATTTCAACAGCATAATGTTCAGCAGATCATCAGTTTTCCAATGATTCCTCACCGCGTATTCTTTATGTACAATATATCATAACCGTCTTGAAGTGGTTAACATGAGGTACAGGGGATTAGTCACAAGAGAGATGCAGTGTGGGGTGAGTGGGGCAGAGACAGTTTCTCTTGTCCCCACGCAGGACACTGCAGTAGATGGAGAGGGGGTTGTGACAGGTTCCTCCCGGGGTGCCGTCTGGAACTGGGGTACCACTGAGCCCCCCTGTCCAACCAGCCTGTGTTCCCTATACACTGTATTGCTATGACCAGCCTGCGAAGCCCTCTCCCAAGCTTCAGTCTGCACTTTGCCAGCACACATACAGGTCGGGACACACCCAGCTGGAGTTCATACAGAATCTGTGATCAGCTCTGCATGGGAAGGGACAGCTAAGGCACCTGAGAGTTCCTAAGGCACGCACCCCCCTCTGGAGTTTAAAACAAAAATTATACCATCCTGCGCTGCACAGGAAACTGTAGTGTAAGCTCCTGAAATTCACCCCCTCCCTCAATGTGGAGAGGAATAGACACAGCTTTCTGCTCCAAGTTATGTTTTCCACACACACTGGTTTTAGATAAAGCAAAAACAAGTTTATTAACTACAAAAGATAGATTATAAGGGATGGCAAACAGATCAAAGCAGATTACCTAGCAAATAAACAAAACACAATCTAAGCTTAATGTACTAAAGAGATTGGATATGAAAAGCTACTTCTCACCATAAATGATGATTTAAGCCGGTTCCAGAGATTCTTAAGGGGTCAGCTGCGCTTGTTTGCAGCTTAAAATTTTCAGCAATTCCTTTCCCAGGCTAGAAACCCCTCTAACCTGGATTCGGCACTTCTCTCCAGTTCAGTCCTTGTTCCCCAGAGTCTACTTTGGGCAGGGAATAAGGGAAGAACCATGATGTCATCACTCCCCTGCCTTAAATAGCTTGTGCATATGGTGGGATCCCTTTGTCGCCAAGCTTGGTTCCCACACCTTTCAGTGGAAAAACACTGGTTTTCCAAGATGGAGTCCAGTACTAGGTGATCTGGTCACATGACCCTGTAGCATCACAGCAGCCATGACCTGGAGGTGATTTGAAGCTTCCTCAGGAAGGCTCCTTGGTGGGAGATTAGCTTTGTTGAAGACCTATTATTCTCTCTAATGGCACTTACCAGCCAGCCATCTAGACTGAATCGTTCCCCAGGTGTAAACACATTTGTAATACAGATACAGAGTCAATATTCCTAACTCTAGATACAAAAATGATACACGCATACAAATAGGATAATCATGTTCAGTAAATTATAACCTTTACAATGATCTGTCACATGACCTATCTTGTTTAAAATACATCATAGTTATGCCATAACCATATCATAATAGCATCTCTATAAAGATATGGGATGCCGTGTCACAGTGACCAGCTGCGCTGTCAGGTTCCCCATCTCTTCCTGGCCTCAATGCTGGGTGTCGGCCTGGCTTCAAGGCTGGCCCGGGTCTGTTGACATCCCCGGATCTCTTCTTGCCTGCGCCCAACTTCGGCATCTCAGCAACAGGGAGATGCTGCCCCTCCTCCCTCATTCTTTTTGGGATGTTGTTCATGGCCCTTTAGAGCTCAGTTGCAGCTACACACGACACACACAGTCCAATTCTAGTTTCTGCAGCGAGTTCACAGTTCTGAGTTTCAGCCATCTGTCTCTGAGGAGCAAACTCAGCAGTTTCCCAGCTCTGTTACCCCCACCTTCTCCCACTCCCGATGGTACCTCACATCTCTACAGGGATCAGGCAGTAATTCTTTCCCCGTTGTGGTCTCAGCCTCTCGCAGTGTGACTTTAGCTCGCCCTATCATGTTTCTGCTGAGAGATACTGATCACTGTCATTGTTTAAACCACACACAAAAATCTCATGACAAAGAGTTAGAGAAAGATTAGAATCAAATCTAAAAAAGGACGATTCTGGCAAATGACCATTTGTCTCGTGAATTCCTCAACAAATCTGAGCTACATCCTGTGAAACTAAACCAATATCGAAGTATGTGACCTAACGGCCTTCATGAAGAGAGAGAAACTCACAAACCCTTGTAGATTCTCTGGTGTTTGGATGGGCTATAAAACACTTTCGTATCATAAAGTGAAATCTCAGAGAATCCTTTAAGATTCAAAATCAGGGGAAAAAAGATACCTATTCTCTTCTGAAGTGGCTAAAAAGGCATCATTTCTCACCTCATTATTTGGTTGTATTAGTTGAAAAAGTTTTAGCATCAATATAATTAAAGAATGAGAGAGAAATACAAAAAATCTTCCCATCTAAAAATAATCTGGATTAGCCTAGAAAAAGTCATGAAGCAATTTTACCAATAGATGGAAACAGGGCTATAAATTCTGAAAGGTCAAACTGTGCTTTGAGGTTCATTGGGATTTCTCCTCCCACTCCCAGGTGTGTGACACTTCCTTCTCCAGCCCTCCAGGGTCTGACTTAAGATCATAGACATCAAAATTGTGACTCCTAAACATGGAGAGCCAGGGACACGGTGGTAAGTGACACCTTGGAAGGTGGAGAGGTAGGATGGAGACAGGATAAAACTCTCCATTGCTTGGACAGAGGCTGCTCTATCAAGAGTGGACCGTGACAGTGCTGGGGGAAGGAGGGAATCCCTCAGACTCACCCCATTGCCCTAAACTAGCACAGAAGCTAAAACACCACTTTTTACTGTCCCTGCTCTCACTTTTTTAGCATCTAGTTAATTCTGGTCCACAAGGGAGAAAATGTTCAAACACCTAAATGCTTTTCAGCACAGCCCGGAGTGAGGTGAGACTATTTGGAAATGAGACAATCCGGCCCCAAAGGGGGAACTCAGGGACTAATGATCACCCTGTGAACGGGAGGGGGTCACAACACATAAGTAAAGGTACGATTTTGTTATAGATTTGCAGAAGTCACGGAATCTGTGACTTCCAGAGACCTCTGTGACTTCAGCCCATGGCGGCTTGGAGCTGCGGGGTCCCCCTGTGACCCATGGCAGCCGAGAGCTGCCCCTCGGAGCTCTGAGCTGCTGCAGACTGTGTGGGTATCCCACAGCTCCCGCTGCCGTGCGTGGCTGCCAGGACTTTGAGTCACCGTAGGCAGCTGGGGCCCCCCACAGCTCCTGGATGCCACAGGCAGCGGGGGGCCCAGGAGCTCTGAGCCACAAATGGTGGGGAGACCTCAGAGCTCCGAGACAGAGGTCCTGCAGCTGCCCAGCCACCATGAGACCCCAGAGCCCCCGCAACAATGGATGCTGGAGCCTTCTCCCTCCCCATTTTTCATGGATATTATTAGTAAGAGTTGCAGACAGATCACAGGCTTCCGTGAATATTTCTTTATTGTCTGTCACCTGTCCATGACTTTTCTTAAAAATATCCATGACAAAATCTTAGCCTTACACATAAGATGCTGGGGGTGAGTTTACACCAGGAAATCCGGTGCACTGTCACAAAGATGCACTGGCTGATCCTGACCATCATTCCTACCATAGATGTCCAGAGGCTGATGCTGTGGAGGCAGAGGGGGGATCTCCACGCCTCCCACAAAAGGCCCTGTGGGAATCAGCCCCTCTCAGTGGTGCTGTCTGAATGCAGAGGGGGAAGGGGCAGATAGGGTGAGTGAGGAGAGGCAGCACCTCTCTACCCCTGTGCTCTCCCTCGCCTCTAATCCCATGAGCCCCAAACACTCGATACTCCAGCACCCAGCTCCCCCTGCTTCCCAGCTCCTGCCATTCAATCCTATTTCCTCCCATAACCCATCAGTCTGGTCCCTCATTATTTGATCCCCTGGAGCCCAGCGCCCTGGGCAATTTGGGGAGGGGAGGAGTTACCAGCCCCCAGGAACACTCGCTCTGCAGGGAACAGCTCCAGGTAAGTGGGGGAGCCCATCTCAGGGGCTGAGGACAGGTGTCTAGAGTGAAGGTGGGGCCTGGTCCAAGTGTCCCTCTCATCTCCATGGCAGGGGGATCCCGGCTGGGAGGGGAAGGGAGAGGCGGGAACTTCAGCCAGGCAGAGGGAGCGGCTGGAGGAGTTTCTCCCTCTCCCTTCCCCCACCTGTGGCCCATCAGCTCAGCAGCCAGGACTGCAGGGCCGGCTGGAGGGGAGAGGAGGGGCTGATCGGTGCTTCTCCTTCTCTGCCTGGGGTTTGCTTAGACCAGGCAGACCCAGAGGGTCACTGACCAGCTGCTGCTGGATCCTCACCCCAGCGATGGGCAGCTGGATCCTTGGGAGCCAAACACCCCTGATGTGTGTGGGAACGAGGAAATGGGTTTGTCATCATGACTAGCCCTAGTCAGGGCCCTGAGAGAATTTCCCTGCTGTGTGGAGGAGTCTCTGATATCCATCATGGCGTTAGCTCCACTTGAAGCATTTTCCACACTGAGAACAACCCAGAGGTTTCTTCCCTATGTGGATTTGCAGGTGCCTGATACTCCGGGAGCACCAAATGAAGATTCCCCCAGATTCTATTGTGTGGTCAGTGATGTGTGAAGTCAACTTGAATCTTTTCCTGCGGTCAAGTGATTCCTAGGTTCTCTCACCCTTGTGGATTCTCTGATGTTTGGTGAGCTCTGAGCTCTTACTGAAGCTTTTCCCACAGTCAAAGCATTTATAAGATCTCTCCCCCACGTGGATTCTTCCATGTTTAATAAGGGATGAGTGCCTAGCAAAAGTGTTCCCACAGTCCAGGCATTTATGGGGTTTTTCTTCTGCGTGGGTTTTCTGATGTGAATTAAGGGTTGATTTCAAACTGAAACTTTTCCCACACTCAAGACATTTATAGGGTCTTTCTCCTGTGTGGATTCTCCCATGTTTAGTAAGGGATGAACTTTCTATAAAACCTTTCCCACACTCGAGGCATTTATGGGGTCTCTCTCCCGTGTGGATTCTCCCATGTTTAGTAAGGGATGAACTTTCCATAAAACTTTTCCCACACTCGAGGCATTTATAGGGTCTCTCCCCCGTGTGGATTCTCCTATGATTAATTAGGGATGAACTGTGCTTAAACCTTTTCCCACACTCAAGGCATATATTAGGTCTCTCTCCTGTGTGAGTTCGCTGATGTGTAATAAGATTTGAGCTCTGACTAAAACTTCTCCCACACTCAAGGCACTTATAAGGTCTCTCTCCTGTGTGCAGTCTCCCGTGTATAAGAAGTTGTGACTTCTGACTGAAAGTTTTCCCACAGTCCAAGCACTTATGGGGTTTCTCTCCTGTGTGGATTGTCTGATGTCTAGTAAGTTTTGTTCTCTCAATGAAACTTTTCCCACAGTCGTTGCATTTGTAGGGTTTGTCACCGGTGTGGATTCTCCTATGTTTAGTGAGGTTTGAGTGACGAATGAAATTTTTCCCACACTCAAGGCATTTATACGGTCTCTCTCCTGTGTGGATTCTCCGATGTTTAATAAGGTATGAGCTTTGACTGAATGTTTTTCCACAATCCAAGCATTTATATGGTCTTTCTGTTGTGTGGATTCCCCTATGTTTAGTAAGGTTTGAGCGCTGACTGAAAGTTTTCCCACAGTCCAGGCATTCATGTGGTTTCTCTCCGGTGTGTGTTTTCCGATGTCTATTAAGGGTTGATCTCAAACTGAAACTTTTCCCACACTCAAGGCATCTATAGGGTCTCTCTCCTGTGTGCAGTCTCTGATGCGCAAGAAGGAGTGACCTCTGACTAAAATTTCTCCCGAACTCCAGGTATTTACACGGTCTCTCTCCTGTGTGCAATCGCTGATGTATAATAAAGTTTGACATCTTGCTGAAGCTTTTCCCACAGTCCAAGCATTCATAGGACTTCTCTCCTGTGTGGGTTCTCCAATGTTTAAGAAGGTTTTCACTGAAACGGAAACTTTTCCCACAGTCACGGCATTTGTAAGGTTTCTCTTCATTGTGACTTGTCTGCTGGACTACGGTTTCCTTGGGATCCTTCCATCCTCCGCCACTTTGAATGGATTCATCCAGTTTCTTCCTGAGATAGTTTCCCAGCTGCATCTCTGATCTGTGTCGATCTCTCCAGGCACTTCCCTGTTCCAAGCACTGGGAAAAATTCCCTTCAGCTTTTCTGAAAACCATCTCCTGCAATACCACTTTCCTAGGACCTTCCTCCTGCTGATTCTCCTCCTTGTTCTCACTCACCGTCCTATCACCTGCCGGGAGAGAGAGAATCCAGAAGGAGTCACGGCCTGTGCCAAGAAGATAGGACAGAAAGGAGAATAGCACAGGGGTAACAAACAAGGCAGTGATTGTTGGGGAGATGGAGACATTGGATTCTGCCTCCACATCCCACCCCAACACTCCCAGAGAAGTCAAGTCAGGGAGGAAATTCCCAACAGCCAACAGGATGGGTGGGAAGGTGTCATATCATCAAGCAAAATTCAGTCACACCTGCTGATTGCAGCCCTCACCTGGGTGAGATGGGGCAGAACTGAGGGCTCTCGCTCATGGCACATTTTGGGAGCGCGAGTTTTTTCCTTCACTCACCACATGTTTTTGTCTCAGTTTCCCTGACTCCTCACCTTTGTGAGTGCCTCTTGGGCTCTTCCTTTCTTCGGAGGCCTGGAGATCCGGGACCCACGGCTCTTCCCCTTGTTCCAGCCGGGTGATCAGGTCAGGTTTGGGAATGGGGAAACCTGAGCAGGGGTGAAATCAGGCAAGCTCAGGACACATGGAGCATTGGTAGAGTATTTGTCACAAGGAACATTCCCTGAGTTTAACCTGATCCTACATGGGACTGTGGTAACTCAAACCCTATGGGAGCAGCAGACATCTGAGCGTGCGGAGGTGTTGTTGCACCCTCACTAGGAGGTCTCAGGGTAGATGCTCTGGAGGACTTGCTGACACACAGACAGCTCGGGTGTTAAACTGCTGCCTATTTCCAAGCCTGCAGAACTGAGAGAGTCCCCATGGGTGGAGCTAGTCCCAGGAAGGAAGGTGAATGGTGTGTGAAGGAGAAATAACACAGACAGGGCAATACCCTGCTTCTGGCCCCTTGACAGCTGGAGAGATGGGGATGAATTAGCCTGTCCATTAGGCTTCTGATGCTTCTGTTCCCTCGAAGGAGGTATGGAGATGAAAGTCTCTCACAAGGGAGCTGTGGACTACGTGACCCTCCTCAAATCTAATTGACCAGGGAAGAACCTGACCAGAGTCAGACATGCAGACCCCACGGCACCTAATAATGGAGAGGACAGGATTCCCTTACCCAGCGAGGTCACTGTCTCATAGTTCTCCAGCATGACGTCCCTGTAGAGGGCTCTCTGAGCGGGGTCCAGCAGAGCCCCCTGCCCCTGGGTGAAATACACAGCCACCTCCTCGAAGCTCACTGGCATCTGAAACAACAAGAGTCCCCCACTCAGCACCTACTGCCCCAGCCACAATCCCACTAGGCACAGGAAAAGGAAAAGAATTCAAAGCTTTGGGAGGGCCAGAGTAACAAACTCAGACCCTTACTGCTCAGAGCATCCAGGAGGCTTCAGGAGGTGGGAGAAGGTGAGAGCTCCTTGTCCCCCCAGCACATAGAGCAGGGCAGAGTCTTCTCATTTCCCACACGCCTGCCAGCCACAGGCTGATCCGGGAAGCAGAGCTCTGAGCCAGGGACACCTTCCCTTCATATTTCACAGCAGTTTCTGGGTAGTGAGTCCAGGCTCTAGCACTGGGAGTCTAGTTAGTTTTCCCAGCTTTCCCCAGTGCAGTGTCTCCTGCTTCAGAAATGGGGGAATCCCCCCCGCCAATGAGCCTTTTTTAGAAAATCAGGCCCAGGTTCAATGTGTCATAGAGGGTTTACACACCCTGTCCCCTCCCTGCTTCATCCTATGTCTTTCTTGCCCCTCTCACTCTCTATCAACCCCACCTGCAACTCCCTGAAAATACTCTACCTGAGCTGGCTCCATCACAGCCATTTCCCTTCCCTGTGTCCTGGAAGATAGGATGATCTGGAGTGAAATGTCAACGTGATTCCTCAGCCTGTCAGGGTGAGAGGGGCAATGGGGGAGGTTTCAGAAGGGGCTTGAGTCCATGTCATACCCCCTCTCCCTGCAGACAGACGCTCTGGACTCTGCCACGCTGGGAAAACCCTCAGTCACTTTATTACAACACAGACCTGGCCTACTCCCACCAGCACGAATCCCCTGAGACACTTTTAAACACCCCCCCAGGGATGGAATCACTAAGACAAAGTCTAGAAAGGAGCAGAATCAAAGCAGTTACTTTGGAAGATCCTCCCTGACATTGGCCCCGAGGGCAGCTCATCCCCCCAGCAGTGCAGTGACTAGGCCAGGGCAGGAATTGGCTTCTCCTCTGTCAGCTCTTCCCCTTGTTCCCAGGAGAGTCAGTCTGCCCAGGGAGTGCAGGGAATGGATCCGGGCAGGGCTGGGAGCTGGGAACCTCCCTCCCCACTTCTTGCTCCTGCTGCCCCTTTTGGTCTCACCCCTCCCCTTCCTGTCTCCTTCCCTCCCCCTCTGCCTGGGAGAACTGGGGACTGTCCCGTTCCCACGGGCGTTGGCTCTCCAGTGTGAGCCTGGCTGCGTCACTGGGGGCAGCAGCTCGGGGACCCGCTGACTCATGGGGAGCCCCTCCCCCTCTGGTACAAACTCACCAGCAAGTCCCTGAAACAGGCCCTCTGTGCAGAGTCACTGTCCTGCCCAGCCACAGCACTTTCCCTCAAAAAGAACAGGAGAACTTGTGGCACCTTAGAGAATAACACATTTATTTGGGCATAAGCTTTCGTGGGCTAGAACCCACTTCATCAGATGCATGGAGTGGAAAATACAGTAGGAAGATATATATCCACAGAGAACATGAAAAAATGGGGGTTGCCATGCCAACTATAACAAGAGTAATCAATTAAGATGGGCTATTACCAGCAGGAGAAAAAAACCTTTTGTAGTGATAATCAGGATGGCCCATTTCCAACAGTTGACAAGAAGGTGTGAGTAACAGTAGGGGAAAAAACTAGCATGGGGAAATAATTTTTACTTTGTGTAATGACCCATCCACTCCGAGTCTCTATTCAACCCTAATTTAATGATGTCCAGGTTGCAAATTAATTCCAATCCTGCAGTTTCTCGTTGGAGTCTGTTTTTGTAGGTTTTTTTGTTCTCTTTCCTCCCCTGCCAGCTCCGGCTCAGGAGCTGGTGTGGGAAAAGCACAGGGTTGGGCACAGACAGGACTTTAATGAAGGTCTCTCCCCAGCACAGACCCGCTGCGGGAGCAGCAGCTGCTTAGTCTGGGCTCCAGGATCACAAGGGAGGACGCAACATCAACTGACCCAGGAAGCTCAATTAACTCCTGGGCTCTAATATCATGAGCAGGGAGAGACAGAGAGACACCAGCCTCCTCTCCTTACCAGTAACCAGAGGTGCCCTCCCATTACTGGGCCTCCCTGGGCTGCCCCAGCAGATCCCAGGCACAGTTCAGCAGCTGCAGATTTCATTTGTCCACCTGGGCTCACACCAGAAGAGAACCAGAGAACCAGTTTGAACTGGTAGTTTTTAATGGAACTGGAACCAGACTTGAACCATAATTTCTCTCTTACTCAGTCAACCAGAATCTGAGTCGAACTTGGGGGGACGAGGGGGTGTGTGTGTGGGGGGGAGTCTACTAGCTAAAATAAAGCTTCAGCAATTTTTCAGCTCAATATTTAACAAAATAAAATAAAACCCACTCTGATCTCACTCATTATGAAACAAGACAACAAAACAACACCCAGAAATGTGATTGTTACCCGAATGGTCTGTCCCCGTAGAAGGAGAAGAGAAGGGGGCAGCCCACATTAACTCTTCACAGCTAAGGAAAAAAGCTGCTCAATTCTTCTTCCCCTTACCCAGGCCTCTTCTCACCTGCCCCCACCCCTTGGGGCAGCTCCTCCCTCCAACTGCCCCACCTGAGGCCAGACCCCCTGCTTCTCCTCTTTCCCCCGTCAGAACCTAGAGCCAGGCCATGGAATGATCAGAGCTGCTCAGGGAGCCCGGGCTGGGGTGCGAGAGAACATCCCCCAGACTGTATCCCCACCCCCCAGCGTGCACTGCCCAGGGTAGGTGGAGGCTCTGGGGCTCCTCAAAGTAGCCTGGGGTCCCTGGGTGGCTCTTGCTATGGCCTGACTCTGGTTTCTGGCCTGGCCAGTGGGAGGGGCCTCAGGGAAGGAGGAGGAGTAAGGGGCGGGGCCTCATAGCTCAGCTCAGCCCCGCCCACGGGGAACAGACTGGTGCTGCCCCTGAGCCTGGGGCAGGTGCAGAGCCCTGGCACCGGGAATCTGGGACAAATGGTGCCTCACAGTCATTCAGCCCAGGATCAGGACATGTACTCTGCACTTCAGGCAGGAGCGGCGCCAGGGTTTTTGACGCCCTAGGCGGGGGTCCTTCTGCGCTCCCGGTCTTCGGGGCACTTCAGCAGCAGGTCCCGGAGCGAGTGAAGGACCCGCCGCCGAATTGCCACCAAAGACCTGGGGCACGGGACCCCCCAGCCGCCGAATTGCCACCCAGGGTGGCAAAATGCCCTCCCCCCAAATCCTGGTGCCCTAGGTGACCGCCTAGGTCCCCTAAATGGAAGCGCCAGCCCTGATTTCAGGACTGTCCTGCCCAAATCAGGACAGATGGTCACCCTGCCCTCCCCTCACTGCTAGATTGGCCATTTCTAGCCCCCTCACAAGGGAACTGCCTTGTATCTCTCCCTGCCCCAGGGCTCTCCCTCCCCCCCAGTCTGCTCTTGCTCTGTCTCCTCCCAGCCTCCCCTCCCCACATCCCCGCTTCCCCTCGCAGTGACCCCCCACCCCATCTTCCCTCCAGTCCAGCCTCCTTCCCTCAGCCCCATCGTTCCCCCCACGCCCTGATTCCCCTACAACACCCCATCCCCCCTTCAGTGCAAGCTGCCCCCTTCACTCCCCTCCTGCCCCCGACCTCACACTTCGCTGCTCCCCCTCAATCCCCCCGCCCCTCTTCGGTCCCCTTCCGGCTCCCCCCACGTGCGTCTATCCCACCCCCAGCACGGCCCGAGCTGGCTCCCCCCGCCCCGCACCCACCGGGGCTGGCGGCAGCTTTCCCAGGCCCCGGGCAGGAATCGCAGCCAGCTCCGCTGGGAGCAGCCTGGGGCCAAACCTCCCCCTGCAGCCCGGGGGGGGCGGGTCTCTCTCACCTTCCCTCCGAGCGGGGCCCCCCGGGGCAGCGGCCGGGCCGGGCTGGGGGCTCTGCCCTGGCCTGGGAGAGGCTCCTGGGGAGCAGCGGGAAGGGCCCTGCTGGAGATTCCCCTCTCCCGGCTGCAGCCAGGGCTCCGGGCTCCCAGCACCAGCCGCCGGGGCTCGGGGATCTCGCCGGGAGCCTGGGAGCCAGAGTCACCGCAGCGGCTGCGAGTCACTTCCTGCTGCCGGGCCGGAGCCCAGCGCTCGCTGCCCCCGGACAGAGCCGCCTCCCGGCTGCCCCTGGGTCCTAGCGATATCCCCGCACTGCGCTTCGCCTCTCTGTGTCTGGCTTCTGTTAGCATCACAGATTTTAGGGTCAGAAGGGATCATCACAAATCGATCATCTAGCCCAGAGGTTCTCTCACGACCAAATTTTTGGTGGCATCACAGTGCAGCCAGCAGCTCTTGCTGGTGACCTCTATGATGCTTTTTCCTAAAATACTTAATTAATTTTAGGAAAATCCGCTAGATGTTCACAAAATATGGTGGGGGAAACAGTCCTGCTATTGTGGGGAACTTTCCTGGTTTATGCGCCACCCCAGTGGAATCAGAGAGTGAAAGGATCTGAGTCCTCATTCCCACTCCCTTTACCCAGAGACCTGCCTGACCTCCAGGTCTCCCCTTCCACTGTTCTGTGTGGCAGAGTTCTTGTAACCCCAACAAGGCTGGGCCCAGGATTCCTGTGGGGCTCAACCCCCAACCTTGTCATGGTCACTCAGGACAGGGGCTAGAGTGTCCCCTCTGTGGGGTGCTCTCTCCACTCCGCAAGCTTCCCTCATCTCTTCCCTGACCATTGCATAGAGTTCAGAACAAATACAATTTATTAAACAGCAAGTAATTAAAAAAAAAATTAAGGAAAAAAATAGGAAAGATGAAAAGAAAACATGTCACCTCGCTCTGTGGGCGCAGGGGGAACCACAACCAGTGTCTCGGGAATGTCAGGGCAGTTCACAGACTGTTCCTCAGAGGCCCTGCCTGTGCTGCAGGGATGCTGCAGGTTGGACACATGCTCTAGTGGTGGCCAGATGCCCTCAGGCTGTAGGTGGCTGGACCCTTCTTCCCAGCATCCATCTCCTCCTGTCAGGGTTATGCTTCTCCAAGTATGGTATGCAAGGCCCCTTGGTTGGGGGCATCTCCCTGCATCAGGCTCTCTGCTCAGGGTCCCCCTCACTCTCTCCAGCTGCTCACTGCACCCAGATCCAGACTGCCCCAGGTGCAGCTCCCCTCTGCCTCAGCACTGCAGATGCTCTGCCTCCGCCTCAACTTCTTGGACTGCACCTCTCTGGCTCTGGCTGGGGCTGCTCTGCTCCCAGCACCGCTCTCCTCTCCCCTTAGCGCCTCCTGCCCTGCACCAGCATATGTGTTCATTTTTATATTTAGGTCCTTAGAGCCTTTGCTGGAGACAAGAGGCCTGAAAACAAACTGATCAATGCCAAGGCAGTGTTGCCAGCACCACATAATCAAAAATCTTGAGGTTCGCTGATGGAAACACGAGGGGTTTTCTTCTAAAAAAATTACATTCTGGAGTTTTTGTTTGTTTCGGAGCGTTCATGATTCGCTCTGGTCACGTTCTCAACCCTTTCTACTCAGCCATGAGAGCAAGACACTGACCTTTGTTAAAGTGAGAGCTGAGATTGTCACATAATCACAGGATTCCAGGAGCTGGCATCTTAAGAGAAACACCAGCTAGTGAAAGAGTCAGTGTGAAATCAGGCAAGTTTGTGACAACCCCAATGTGATGTTTTTGTGATCTGATGTGACAGGAAACAGCTGCACTTCTAGTGATTGCAGGTCCTTACCTGCCCCCTATCACTGCATTGTCTGAGCACCTCACAAATGCCAACGTGCTTAGCCTCACCATACTGCTGTGCAGAGACAACCTGCCAGCAGTGTGGGGGGTGGGGGCAGAGTGAGGGCAGCACCTTCAGCTGATGTTACTGAACATGCTCAGTCTCTGTGAGCATGGTCACTGCAAGCCAGGCAGCAAATCTGGGGGACACATGACCCCATGTGCCCTCTTCCCCCCTCCCCCACACCCATATGATGCCTCTGCTGTTGTGAGATGGGGAAGGGCTGGTTCCTCGTTTTAGAAAAGGAGAAATTCAGGCCCAGACAGAATAAGTGACTTGCCTCACTTCACACAGAGCAGAGAACACAACCTGGGTAATTTAACACCGTCGCTACTGGGCAAACCTTTCCCTCTACAGCCAGAACCTGGCAGAAGAGGATAAGGAGATGGATGGACACGCTCAGACACAGTTTGTCTGATAATCATCTCATTGACCCTAGCCATAGTCCCTAGGCCAGTCTGTGCAGACTCAGGTGATAATGGTCATGTCACCAGTCCTCAGGGCCGGCGCTTCCATTAGGCGACCCTAGGCGGTCGCCTAGGGCGCCAGGATTTGGAGGGCGGCATTTTGGCGCTCCCCACGGGGCGCACGGGAGCTTCCGGTTCCACTCCCGTAGCACTGCCGAAGAAGGACCTTCTGCCGATGTGCCATGGAAAACAGCGGCAGGCAATTGAGCAGCTTAATGACTGTCGCTGTCGCCTGCAGCATTTCGGCAGAGGGTCCTTCTTCGGCAGCGGGACAGGAGCGGAACTGGAAGCTCCCGCGTGCCCCGTGGGGTGCGCACAAAATGCCGCCCCCTGAATTCTGCCGAGGGTGCCAGAAACTCTGGCACCGCTCTTGCCAGTCCTTGATGTGGTCTTTGTCCTTGGCCCAATACTGACCCCATAATCACTGGTGGTAACTCCCTTCGCTTCATGTATAATAATGCCTGAATCTGTAATTTTCACTCCATAAATCTGAGGAAGTGGTTTTTTTTACCCATGAAACCTTATGACCAAATACATCAAATTCAGGGTGGTGAGTTCAATCCTTGAGGGGGCCATTTAGAGATTTGGGGATTTAGCAGGGAATTGGTCCTGCTTTGAGCAGTGAGTTGGACTACATGATCTCCTGAGGTCCCTTCCAACCCTGTAATTCTATGATTTCTATGAAATCTGTTAGTCTTTAAGGTGCCACTGGGCTCCTCATTGTTTTTGTGGATACAGACTAACACGGCTATTCCCTGTTACTGTCTGGGCTGGTTCTGCTGGGCGGAAATACGAGCCAGGGATCCTCGTTTGGGTTTTGTGTGACTGTGGGCAGAGGAGTGTCAGGCCTGAGAGAAGGGACAATGGGGACTGCTCGGCACTCAAAGCTGGATATGCTGAAGTCCACAATTAGCAGCAATCTGCTCCTCTGCACAGGCTCTTTGGTGCTGGAGCCTCCCGCAGCTGTTTCCCACCAATGCATTTGCCTCCACAGGTCTAGATTCTGACTCGGGTTGTACCATTGCTCCTTTGACCTGAGCCGTTAGCCAGTGTTTGGGGCCTTGCTAGGTTCTTCCATTCGGAGGAGAAATGGATTATAGAAGTCAGATATTTCTTTGGTGTAATCTGTATTAGTTACGAACAATGTCCACACAATTCTGTGCCCTGAACATGGTACAAACAGCAGCCAGCAGTTTTCTTACTTAGGACTCCAAGTGTGCCTTTCCAGAGAACCTTGGGCCTGAAGCAAACTCTGTTACTCAGTTTCCTGTTGGGATCACACTCAGGACTGGTTCTCTTGGCTTTCTGCCTCACACGCACCAAGCTGCCAGCCAGTCTCTCAGCCCTTAGGCTTGCTCAACACTTAACAATTAGATCAACCTGGCGACATTATTCAGGGCTGTGAAACTTTGTGTGCTCTGCGTGCCACAGCTAGATCAACCTAACACCCGGTGCAGACAATGGAATTCTGCCAGTGACCTGGCTACGGCCTCACAGAACAGGGGATTAACTAGAGCGATAGAAAAACCACTTCTGTCAATATAGGCAGCAACTACACTAGGGCACTTCAGGGACACAGCTGTAACATTGTAGCTCTGCCACTCTAGCCACTGGCCAACCCGTAGATTGTTAGTCTAGCTACATTGCTGTCAAGGTTCCTCCCCCACTCTGAACTTTAGGGTACAGATGTGGGGACCTGCATAAGCAATTCTAAGCTTAGCTACCAGCTTAGATCTGGTTTCGCTGCCACCATCCAGATTCCTCAGTCTGGAACACCCCCTTTCCTCCCAAAACCTTCCCCTCCCTGGGTAGCCTTGAGAGACTTCTTCATCAAGTTCCTGGTGAACACCAATCCAACCTCTTGGATCTTAACACAAGGAGAATTTAACCATCCCCCTTTCTTTCCCCCACCAATTCCTGGTGAGTCCAGATCCAATTCCCTTGGATCTTAAAACAAGGAAAAATCAATCAGGTTCTTAAAAAGAAAGCTTATAATTAAAGAAAGAAAGGTAAAAATCATCTCTGTAAAATCAGGATGGAAAATACTTTACAGGGTAATCAGATTCATACAGCCCAGAGGAACCCGCTCCAGCTTTAGGTTCAAAGTTACAGCAAACAAAGGTAAAATCCTTTCAGCAAAAAGGAACATTTACAAGTTGAGAAAACAAAAATAAAACTAACACGCCTTGCCTGGCAGTTACTTACAAGTTTGAAATATGAGAGACTGGTTCAGAAAGATTTGGAGAGCCTGGATAGACGTCTGGCCCCTCTTAGTCCCAAGAACGAACGACCCCCAAAACAAAGGGCACAAACAAAACACTTCCCTCCACCAAGATCTGAAAGTATCTTGTCCCCTTATTGGTCCTTTGGGTCAGGTGTCAGCCAGGTTTACTGAGCTTCTTAACCCTTTAAAGGTAAAAAAGGATTTTGGTGTCTCTGGCCATGAGGGATTTTATCGTATTGTACACAGGAGGGCTGTTCTCTTCCCTTTATAGTTATGACAATTGCTCAGAGCTGTGAAAACTTACACACCCTGTGTGATGTAGTTAGGTCAATCTAACCCCTGCTGTAGATGCAGAGAAGTCAAGGGAAAAAATTTTGTTGCTCTAACTACTGCCTCTCCTGGAGGTGGATTTTTTGCATTGATGGTAAAACCTCTTTTCTCCTCCTGCTGCACCCACAGCAGTTCTTCACCCCTTCCCCTCCCATCCCTGGTGCTGCAGGGAGGGAGGGGGAGGAGCTTCCAGGGGTCATAGAGCTAAGAGGCCAGAGGTTGTGTAGACAGGTGTCCTCCACGCCATAAGGGCTGGGATTACTTGGCTAGAGAAACCCATTTTTCCATTCCCAGAGGGCTGTTTCCCCCCCATGTCTCGGTGACACTGTCTGACCCAGGATCCCCAGAGTCCTCCTGGCTCATAGACGACAGTGGCAAACAGGCTGCACAGTCCCTGGGGCAGTGATGCTATTGGCTTCTCTACCACACAGCATCCTGCAGGGTCACAGAGGGGATGACAGAAAGTCCCGTCACAGAGACAAGGGTGTGTGAGGCGAGGGAGGCTGATCTCAGGGTTCCCAGAGAGATATTCCTCCTCCCACCCCCGTGTGTCTCAGGGACACAGGCTGAGCCGGGATCCCGGCCCCAGCCAGAACCAGGGTCGGATTCTCTCCCCAGGGACGGAGCCCGGCGGGAAAGTGAAGATCGGGGCCTCGTCACCAGCATCGATAAATGTCACCTGCCCCCGGTCACAGTCCAGACAAACCCGGATCCTGCCGGGGAACCGGCTCAGGGGCACGGGGGTCACAGGGGAGGTGAGAGCCCAGAAGTGATCCAGCCGCTCCACAGCCCAGATCCCCCCCTCAGGGCTAAGGCTGATCTCTCCCTTCCTCCTCACAGACTCTCTGGCCACCCCCACAGCCCAGCCTCCCTCATCCCCCACCTCCACCTCCCAGCAATGTCTCCCCGAGGTGAATCCCTCACAGCCCAGCGCACAGAGCTCCATGTCAAATCTCTCAGGGTTGTTGGGCAGTCGCTGCCATGTGTCTCCCCATCTCACATGTTTCCGATCCTCAGACAGAACAAGTTTGGGATGAGCCGTGTCTGGACCCAGAGTCACATCCACTGGGGGAGAGAGAATCAGAGTGTTAGGGGCAGAGCTCAGCCCTGGAGGAGGCTGGGGCCATTTCTCACGCTGCTCAGGAGCCCCATCCTGGCTGGGACAGTCCTGGATCCCAGGGGGCTGCCTCTGTCCTGGGCACCTGAGACTGAGCAGGGATGACACTGCAGTTCCTCAGGGCAGTGATCAATCTATCGGGGATCAATTTACAGAGTCTAGTTTAGATGCAATGAATTGATCCCCCAGCTCTCTCTCTGTCCGGTTTGCCCCCGCCGCGAGAGGCGGAAGTGGAGTCTCGATGGGGGAGCGGCAGTATCTTAGGTCGACCCCTCCCAATAGCCCTTAGCATAGCCCAGGGCCTAGTGTGTTTCTCATTTGCTTCCAGAAGCTTCAGCTCCCTGCTCCCTCTGCTGGGGCTGCTCCATTCCCAGCATCAGACACAGCCAGGAAGATGTCAGAAGTTTTTATTGAGGAGGGAGTAGAGGAGGCTGGTAGGAGCTTTAAACCCAGAGGGAAACTCCCTCCCCTAAGGCCGCCTCCACTCCCAGGCTGGAGAACAGAGGAAGGTGCAGCAGTGGGGAAGAGCTGCTTAAAACCACAGAGTAGGAGATGGCATTGGGTGAGTGTGACGTTATTGATATAAACTGGAACCATATAGAACATGGTTTGCAACCAAGGTTCTGTAGTGGCACCAAATCCTATGTAAAGGGGGTCATATAAGGTATCTAAGACCAGGTTACGGGTTACTGGTTATGATTATGCTGTCTGTATGTCTGTATCATTTTTGTAGTTGAAGTTGTAAGTACTGGCTGTATGCTGTCTGTATTTCAAACTTGTGTTGTGTTACTGGGAAAGATCCCAGACAAGTTGGTGTCAGCTCTCTTTAGCCTGCTTGATGTCCCATTAAGGACCATCAGCTACACAATTAACCCATTAAGAGGAGGCGAATACACCTTGTAACTCAGCAGGGTGTGCAGAAACTGGCCCATGTGACTGCAAACTCCATTTTGCTGTAACTTTCCACAGTAGGAACAAAGAGGTTCTTACACCTGGAAAAGCCTATATAAGGCGGAGGCCTCATCTCCATTTTGTCTTCAGTCCTGCTTCTTACCTCTGGAAGGACTTTGCTACAAACTGAAGCTCTGCACAAAGGACTGATGACCCATCCCAGCTGGGGATGTATTCCAGAGACCTGATTTAAACCTGCAGTTTACTCCATCACTGCTAGAAGCCTGAACTAAGAACTTTCCCATTACTGTATGTAATTGATTCCATTTAACCAATTCTAGCTCTCATCTCTATCTTTTTCCTTTTATGAATAAACCTTTAGATTTTAGATTCTAAAGGATCGGCAACAGCATGATTTGTGGGTAAGATCTAATGTGTATATTGACCTGGGTCTGGGGCTTGGTCCTTTGGGATCGAGAAAACCTTTTATTTTACTGGGGTGTTGGTTTTCATAACCATTCATCCCCAGGACGGTTGGCACTGGTGGTGATACTGGGAGACTGGAGTGTCTAAGGAAATTGCTTGTGTAACTTGTGGTTAGCCGGTGGGGTGAAACCAAAGTCAATTTTGTCTGGCTGGTTTGGTTTACCTTAGAGGTGGAGAAACCCCAGCCTTGGGCTGTAACTGCCCTGTTTGAGCAATTGGTCCTGAATTGGCACTCTCAGTTGGGTCCCGCCAGAACCACATCGTCACAGTGAGGTAACTCCATCCCCAGCCTAGAGAGAAGGGAGGAGCTGGCAGCATCACAGGGAGAGCATCTCCCCAATCCAGGGAGCAGTGAGCAGCTCCAATGGGAGAGCCCAGCCCTGCCCAGAGGAAAGGCAGGATGTTGGAGAAGAGCGATGTGGAAACACCCCTGCACTGGGGTAAAGCAGAGGGATGTGTCAGCGCTCAGGGCAGAGAGCTGTGTTCAGATGCTGCTCAGTGAGTGTTTCTGTTCATCAGTGTGGGCATGAACTCAGCACTAAGGTTGGTGTCAGGACTGTTTGTGTGATGTCAGTCTGGGATCTCCCCAGGAGTTCTGGGCCCTTGGTACAAGTTGCTGTGGGGGGCACGGGGTCTCACCACCTGTGGCCACACCCCCTCCAAGGCCCTGCCCCACTCCCCCTCTTCCCACTGAGGCCCCGCCCCCTGGCCAGGCTGAGAACTTGGCTGCTGTGGAGAGCTTCTAATCCTCCACCTGCCCTGGATGGGTTTCTGGGGGGCCTAAGAGCAGCCCCCAGCCCAGGTCCCCACTCCCTAAAATGCGTGATGTTGCCTTTGATCTCCCCAGGAGTTCCGGACCCTTGGTAGAAGTTGGGGGTGAGGCACAAGGTCCCACCAATGGTGGCCCCGCCCACTCCATGGCCCTGCCCCATTGCTCCTCTTCCCACCAAGCCCCTGACCCCTGGCCAGGCTGGGAGCGTTGCCTGCTGGGGAGAGCCCTTGACCCTCCACCTGTCGTGGGTGGGTCTCTGGGGGGCCTGAGTGCAGCCCCCGGCCCACGTACCCACTCCCCGGGGTGCTCCACTCAGGACAAGTGGAGGGTGCAGGGATCCACAGTGCCACTCGGGCTTCCTGGTTGGGAGCCCAGCTCTGGTTTCTGGCCTGGCCAGGGGCAGGGTCTCGAGGGAAGAGGAGCAGGAGTGGAGCCGCTGAGAGGGGCCAGTGCTGGGAAGAGGCTGCAATCTCACCCTGTCTGTGTGCTCCGAGTGGTTCACCTCTTTTTATCTCCAGTGCAGATGGCAGAGTGTCTGGAGGGGGAAAGGATAAGAGAGGTGAGATTTCAGGCTTCATATTTATAACAGTATCATCACTCTGATCTCCTAGAACTGTGATTTCATCATGACACAGAAAGAGGCGGAGACACACTCAGTTATTTAATGTGAAAAGGTCTGAAACCTCTTTCCTCTCTCATTCAGGCATCTCCCAGCAATGGACCCAACATCCTTGTGAACTCCCAACTTGTCAAAAGACATGAAATTGTAGAAAAGATCCTTGGATCCTGATTCTGTCATCCCAGATCTCCTTAGGTTTCATCAGGGGAAGTTTGAGTTGCAAGACTGAGGTCCCAGTTATGCTGGTACGCCCTCAGGGTGATATTGGACACTGGACTATGAAGTATTTCTGAAAGAACTCTTTACAAGTAGAAAGCTCCCCATCTCCGCTATGAATCTGAACCTCGATGAATCAAACTCATGTCTGTGTGTACGCTGATCTTTTAACCATACTCTCTCTCTTTTGTTTTTTAATAAAGTTTAGTTTCGTTAACAAGAAATGGCTGTAACGTGTATTTGGGTAAGATCTGAAACATTTGTTGACCTGGGGCATAATGTGTCCGATGCTTTGGGATTGGTAGAACGTTTTCTGTTATATGATGAAGTCAGATTTTCAGAAATCATTGTATTTGACAAAAGCGAAATGTTTCCTTAAGTGACCTTGTTATTAAGTGATGTGTTCATAAGTTCTTCTGTGGGATAAAGAGATGTTTTGACCGCACAATGTGCTGAAAGACACCAGACACCCACAATGTGCTGCCCAGGAGCAGTTAGCAAAGTCCAAAAAATCCCGTGTGGAGAAAAAGGGTCAAAGTGACCCGTGGACGTCAGTGTGTAATGACTGGTAATGAATGAATCAGAAAGGAAAATAACTTGAAAATAGCTTGGACAGCAAAAGCCCTACCAGTTAGAAGATACTTACAATGCATAACACACATGCATACGTAGTGTATGAGTTATACAAGATACTTCCTATTCATAACATTCAAAGGTTGTTGGAAAAGAACTAATAAATATATAATCTGGATGTGTATAATATGTCTGAAATTGTAAGGAGCATCATAGGAGAAATGCATCATGACCTGCCTATGCCCCAGGAGAAGGTAACTGGGCAATATTTCTTTCAGTATGTCTGTCATTTCTTACTTTAACAGTAATTGTAATGGCAAGACATGCTTTTGGAACAAATAAGGGGTTGAATTAATCAGTCTGAGTGTCTTGCACCCTAGGTGTGTGGCATTCTCATCCAACCATTAAATAGAAGCATAATCTAATTATGAACCAATTGACCAGTGCCATTCTCTTCCCACAGTCTCAGACACTTATCCCAGTTTCTCCTCCAAGATCCCTTCTAGGTACCTTTGAACTTCCTCAGAGCCTCCAGTAGGGCAATAGTTTTCTGGGAGAAACCACTGACTCGCTCTTCCAGTTCAGGAGAAATCTCCTCTGGCTGCTGCAACTTTCTCTTCTTACACCTGAAGAGAAACAATTTCATGTGATTACAGTTCATTGTGAGATTCGTAAGTGGCTGCTAGGGAGTTGCTACTCTAATGGGCCTGGAGTTAGAATTCCTCTGCTTCTCCCAGCTGCAGAAATCTGTCCCCTAGGAACTAGACTGAGGCATGAAGTCCGACCTCCCCACCTCATTCCACACAGGTCTCCAGACAGTCCTCAGGCAGGAAAGACTCTTGACCACTGCTGGCCTGGGCTGAATGTTAACCAGGGCCCCAGCAGTGACAGGGCCATATTCCATCTCCACTATCCTGAGGTGGCCAGTCCCTCAGGGAGGTGACATCTCTGGGAAATACTTGAGGTCAGTCCTTCCCACTGAATGGTGTGTAACTTTAACGCCCTCGTGGCCAAGATGGAGTCTGCTCTGCAGGCAGCTCTTGCCAAGAGAAGGCGCACGCAGGAATGCTGCAGGAGAAATCCCTTCCACCCCAGGGGCACCTGTTCCAATCCCCCCAGAGTGAACACACCCACCCACAGGAAAAGTACAATGGATATAACAAAGGAAGATATTTATTTACAGAGGGATGAGAGGAGAAAAACAACAAGGGGAAATATAGGGGTGGCAGTAGAACAGGGTTGCATTCAAACTAAAACCTCACGGGCCCAGTGGTAGCACAATCTGACAGGGCAGACACTGAGTAGTGTGTCTGCACACAGAGTTCAGGAGGCCTGAGCAAAGTTCCAGTCTGTTGGTGTCACTAAGCATAACCCTAAGTAACTGAAAAAAGTGGAAGGCAATAAGAATATGGAGTCTTCCTGTTTAGGCCTCTGGCGAGCAAAAGTCCTTCCATGTTTGAACTCTAATCGACCTACAAGGCTGGCTGATGGGAAAGGCCAGGTGTAACAGCCATTATCAGTTGCAAGAGTTCTAATTGGTCTAAAGCAGAAATAATGAGGCCTGTGCACCTTTAGCAGAAGGACAAGATAACTTGCAGAAGGAAAACTTACTAACGAGCTGCCGCAGCCAAGTTTACTTAATGCACCTGCGCTTACGTAACTGCTACAGAGGGAGGAGGGGCGGGGGAGAAGTGTGTGAGAAAAGAATGCTGCAGCCGGACAGAAGAGGGAGGGGAAACGGGGGCTTGCTAGTCAGCGAGAAAAGTTCTCATGGATAAAAAGGAACAGACTGCTTGTTTTAGCTGGGCTGGATCTGAGGCGTACTAAGTCTACCAGCACCGCTTTGGGATCCCAAATAAACTTGTGTTTTGCTTCTCCACCTCGATGTGTTTATTGGTGCTAAGCACTCCGGGCACGGACCACTGTTGCTCGCCTTGGGCATTCTTCTGTGCCTGCAACAAGTCCAGTGGTGAGTCTTGGGTGCTCCTGGTCATCGTCGGCGCCAGTGAACTCTCCCCAGCAAACCTCTCCGGTGCCCTCTTCTGCCGCTCTGTGCAAAGCCCCACAGAGCGACCACCTCCCCACTTAACTAGCTACAGCCTCCCTCCTTGTTCCCAATGCAGAGTCACCAACCCCAGTATTTGCAGCCCCATGCAGCTCTGGGCAGCCTGATCCTGGGTCCAGCTCCAGCCTGTCCTTCTCGGGCGATTCCTCCCGGCACAGTTCTGCTCCGGGCTCCTATCCTGGGCTGTCCCCAATCCGGCCTATCCTGCTCAGGGCTCTGGTAGCTTCTCCCCGCTTCTTTTTCCAGGGCCTGTCGGGCTGCCTCTTTCCCTCCCTGGAGCTCCAGCGCTGCTCCTTGCACTTTCCCTCCTTTTGTTACTCTTGGAGTTTCCCTCCTTTTCTTACTCTCCCCCTCCCCCCTGGGAAAAAAGATTTAAAGGGGCCATGCTCTCTAAACCCCAAAGGGGTTACAGGAGAATTCCAGAGTTTTCTGTGCAAGAATGAGAACCTCAGGACGAAGTTGATCAGAGAGATTTTTATCTAGAATGTGACTTTCCCCACACATTTTGCTGTACAGCCCTGGGGAGATGCAGTGCTAACATCATCATTAAGCCCTTTCCCAGTATTGTGAAGTGCAAGGGGGAGTGAGAGGGAGCTACGTACCTCCTCAAGGTGCTTCTGACATCCTAGAGGGGAAAGAGAGAGAGAGAGAGACAGAGGAAAGACTGTCAGTTCCATTTGATTCACACAGGGGATCCCAGGGAACGGATTTTGCAAATAAGGGGAAGAGAGGCCCTGCCCTGACCCCAGGGCCATGGATTCCCTGAGCTAATGGGACTTTCCCATCTTTAATATCTCTGTCTGTAACTCGGCAAAGAACAATAGTCGCTCACATGTCAGCAATGCACACGCTGAGTTACACTCAGATCTCTGACCGCCGGCTCCAGTGCTTATGATTAAGGTGCCCTCCTTTCCCTGTGTGGGGATCTGAGATGTTTCTAACCACAGGTGCTGGTTTCCAATTGTCCCTACAGGTGCTCAACCCCAGGCCCTGCCCCGACTCCACCCCTTCCCCAATGCCACACGTCCACCCTCCCTCTTACCACTGAGGCAGGTGGGAAGCGCTGAGAGGGAGGAGGAGGAGTTGATTGGTGGGCATGAGGTGCTGAGGGTAGAGGGGGGAGCTGCAGGAGTGGCACCAGGGTTTTTGGCGCCCTAGGCGCTGGGCCATTTCGCTCCCCCGTGGCTCCGGTGGACCTGCTGCAGGCGTGCCTGCGGATGCTCCACCCGAGCCACGGGACCAGCGGACCCTCCACAGGAATCCCTGCAGCAGGTCCACCGGAGCCGCGGGACCCACGGACCCTCCGCAGGCATACCTGAGGGAGGTCCACTGGAGACACCTGCCGCCCCTCTGGCAAAATTCCGCCCCGCCATAATCCTGGTGCCTGAGGCGACTGCCTAGGTCACCTAAATGGAAGCGCCGGCCCTCGGGAGCTTGCTGCCAACGGATGCTAAGCACCCACTAATTTTTTTCCATGGGTGCTCTGGCCCTTAAGCACCCATGGAATCAGCACCTCTGTTTCTCCCTGTCTCACCTGCAGGAATTCACTCGCTGGCTTCTGACACTTCCCCTCCAGCTCACTGATCAGCTCACTCAGATGGGAAATCTGCTCAGAGAGTTTACTGGCATTTTCATTTTGGATCCTCACAATCTCCTTGTCCAGCTTCCCCAGCTGGGCCAGCAGGAGTCGCTCTTGTTCCTTCAGGAATTGCCACAGTTGCTGAAATTCAGACACAATCTTCTGCCTCTCGGTTTGTGTTTGTTTCTGTATGAAAATAGGGAAAGGGCTCGTCAAGGACATGAATGGAGCCTAGGGTCCTTTCATGGAGATCTGAGTGTGCAGGAGGGAGAATTTAGTTGAAAATCCTAATATTTCTGACATTTGACTTTACCCTAGGGAGAGGATTCTCTCACACCTTCCCCTTCAGCCCCTATACCGCTGAAAGGGAGGTTTCCAGGTTTGTCATGTTAGCATATTATGTCATTCATGGTCTCTGGGAATTCAGACCCAGAGCAGCAGGAGGCAGGATCCAGCACCACACTGACAGAGACACTAGGGGAGAAAAAAAAAACAACATGTTAATGCACGAAATGACCAGACACAGCGGACAGCACTTCACGGGTGACATTCAGTTCACTTGAGGAGGATTTCTGAGAAAGCCACAAGAGCTAGACATTAACTGATCAACTGAAATGGAAGCTTAGGGCTTGTCTATGCACAAATCTAACCAGCAATCCATGGTCATGGAGAAACACACACAAGTCCACGTTCACCAAGGCCACACAGGAGTCTGCCTCCAAACATACCTCCCACTGCAAATCACTGCTGGTTCATAACAACAGGCACCTACCAGATACTCCTGGCTTTTCCCCTGTCCAGTCACTTTCAATCCCCGTAGCTTTTCTCGCTTTTCCCTCAGAGTCTTCAATTGGGTCTGGATTTTTTCCTGAAGAAACAGAAAGGATTTGGGAACTTCAATTTGAATGGTTGAGAGGGGTGTGGAGCTTTTTTTTTCATCCAGGATGACTGTTGGTCCTAATCACTTTGTGAGATTAGGGCCACCAAGGAGATGAAACCTTATCAATGCAGATTGGGAGTGTGTCATTATCAGACTCGTTACCAATTCGGATTCAGTCTTTTTCGTAATTAGACATAGATCTCAATTATAACCAAGCTTTACTGATATTTGTGAATTGATGAGTGGTACAGAGCATAACAGGAGATCGGAGTCACATGGGGGTGAATCAATCAATCTGTTTCTGAGGTTCAATGAACAAAGTGATACAAATCTCAGAAGCCACCAAGGTTTCAATATGGGCTGGGATTTCAGCCCTGAAGCTCTGGGGACTTCACTGGTTGGGCTCAGCTGGTCTAAGCACCAGGGCAAACCCCATGAGACGTCGGGAGGCCATTCATCTGGTTGGAAGCTCCACAGTCCCAGTTTTGTGGAGCACTATCCGTCTCTGGTAGGGACCCAGCACTGGGTGTGGCTTCATCTGGTGAAAAAGAGGGAAGAGGAGACCGAGGATGCAGGAGGACACCAGTGAGGGTGAGGGCAGAAGTGCGAGTGGCATTTCCATGCAGAATGATGCAGGTGGGGTTGAGCTGACAAAGGCAGGGGAGTGCCCAAGCAGGCTGATCGTTTCAGGTGCGGGAGGGCCCCATGCAGGCAGACGTGGGCATGTCCTATATTCTGGGGATGCCTCAGGGCCCCTCCTAATGAGGCAGATTTCTATAAGGAAGTGTTGGGGTTTTCCCCACTGCTGCCCTAACCCCTTTCAGTGGCAATGCCCTCTGGGCAGGTACCCAATGTCCCATTCCCTGGTAAAGATCCCGGAAGCAGTGCATTCTGGGAGATTTCTAAAGGCTCCCTGGTGGGACTAACAGAACAGCTCTGGCTGGTCCTTGCCCACGTACATAACAGAACAGGTCAGACTGGCACTGGTCAGCTCCAGCCTGGGGTTCGTTTTGCTACAATCCAGTGAAATCCCAGTGGTACTTGGCATGGAGCTGAGCTGTCTGGAGCCCTTTTGTGTGCGGACTGAAGGTGCTCGGGGTCCCATACAGCGTTTAGCCCAGTGATCTCCTCTAGTGCAGGCCGGCAGCATCTGAGTTTAACCCTTCATGGAGCAACACAGGAGTTCAGATTCCCCGTGGGAAACCTCATCTCCCTGGTAAGCCTGGGGTTTTTATCAAGGAGTCTTTTTCTCCTACTGTCCACATGTCATCATTGCTCCGTGCTCCTGAGGGGGACAGTGGATCCTAGCGGTTAGGGCACTGGGCTTGGCCTTGGAAAAATGGGGGTTTATACCCAGCTCTGACACTGACCTACTGAGTGACCTTGGACAAGTCACTTCCCCTCTTTGTGCCTCAATTTCCCCTCCCACCTTTTGTCTCTCTTGTCCAGTTAGACCAGGGGTGGGACAATCAGGGCTGGCGCTTCCATTGAGGCAAACTAGGCAATCGCCTAGGGCGCCAGGATTTTCGGGGGGTGGCATTTTGCCGGGGGGGGGGGCAGGCGGCTCCGGTGGAGCTGCCACAGTCGTGCCTGCAGAGGGTCCGTTGGTCTGCGGCTCCGGTGGACCTCCCACAGGCACGGCTGTGGCAGCTCCACCGTAGCCATAGACCAACGGACCCTCTGCAGAAATGGCTGCAGCAGTTCCACCAGAGCCGCGGCAGCGGCGCGGCGAAATGGCTGTGCGCCTAGGGTGCGAAAAACTCTAGTGCCGGTCCTGGGGACAATATGGGAGCGGGGAGGGGCTAGCCTCCTCAGCCAGGAGCTCAGGGGACGGGCAGGATGGTCCTGTGGCTGGATGTGGCCCGCAGGCCGTAGTTTGCCCACCCCTGAGTTAGATTGTAAATGGCTCAGGGCAGGGATTGTCCCTCACTGGGTTTTCTACGGGACACCCCACAATCGAGGTCAGATCCCATCTGGGGACTGTAGGGGCTGCTGGGATGCCAATAACAATAATAAACACTGTGATACAATCAGTAATAACAGACACAGCTTGTAACTCCTCCTTCTCCGGTCTGAAGGCAGCACTCCCATAGACTGGCCTGCAACTCTTGTGAATCAAACCTCACCGGTCATTTAACAACTTCCAGGCTGCAGAGAGTTCCCTTATTTCACTAGTGGAAGCTGGGTTTGAAAAGGTTTCAGCTGCTCAGAGAAAAATTTTCCCACATCAGACAATTTTTAAATCGTTCTGTTGCCTTTCTTGCCAGGCTGGAGTATCATTAATTTGTACAGCCTCTTTCATGTAATGAAGGCTACACACAGCTGAGTGACACAGTTACACCTGTCTCAGGAAACTTGTGATGCCATTAACCTGTAATTCAAATCCAAAGTTATTGTCCATTAGAGTGGACAGCAAATCTGTACCTTGTATTCCTGGGCAGCTTCCTGTACGGGAACCACAGTGTGAGCGCGGTGAGCCCGGGATCTGTCACACACCACACAGATGGGGGTTTGATCCTCTTCACAGAACAGTTTCAGAGCCTCCAGGTGTTTCCCACACACCCTGTCCCCTCCTCTTCCCTTCGCTACCTGTAAACTCAGTCGCTTGGCGATTTCTACTATGTTTGCCAGCTGCCTGTTGGGCCTGAGGTTTCTCTGCTGCACAGTTTGCCTGCACTGAGGGCAGGAGGCGGCTATAGCTGATCCCTCCCAGCACTGGCTGATGCAGGCTCGGCAGAAATTGTGCCCACACTCCAGAGTGACAGGTTCTGTGAAATACTCCAGACAGACGGGACATGTCGCTTCCTTCTGGAGACTTTCCATGGGGCTCTCTGCAGCCATGGCTCCTCTGGGCAGTTTGTAACAGGCTTTGTTTCAAATTCCTCAATTCACACTGTGCCCCGCCTGCAGCAGCAAGGGGGTGTTTCCCTTCCTGGAACTGATTCCTGCTCTTTGTTCAGTTGGAAGGGGCCTACCTGTAAGATTACAGCCCTGGAGGTTGTGTTGAAAAATTTACCACTGGGGCTCTGGTCTGGCAATCAGCCCCAGTGCTGGTGGTGGGGTCACTGGGGCTTCACATGGACGTCAGCTCTCCCTGTGAAGATGAGCCTGCAGGAGCACGGGGTGTGTGTCTAAGGAGCGATAGTCAGACTTGGTGGAATTCTTTTTTTTATATTATATAAGTTTGACAGATAATGTTCATTTTAAGCAATTTTTATATTTATTGTAAACTTTCACAGTTGCACAAAAATCTGGGTTTCAGCATTTCATTCCAATCGTTACCAATTTAAATTTTCACAGCTGTGGGAAATTATGGGGGGATCTGTCAATATTTTGGCAGATAATAACTATTTACTGACACTGGACACTGAGAGTCAAAAAGTTGAAGCTTCAGAAGTGTTAAAATTATCTGTGGGCAGCTAAATCTCCTCCTTCCCCCAGGGCAATAACCCAATTCCTGCCCCACCCCCCACCCCCACACACACACACACATGGACCTAGGCTGAAAGTCCATCTGATGGCGGCGCAGGGGCCTGTGGAATGTGCTGGGATCTCAGCCTGGGCCCCAGTGGGGCAGGTGACCCTGTAACATAACCACCCGCAGCAAGGTCTGCACTGATTTTCTCCCTGTTTGTCAGTCCCAGCACAGAGGCCAGGGACTCAGTGCTTTACTGAGACCAATCTCCTCTCTACCAGGTGAGGGCTGAGGCCCAATGGCCGAGGCCAGCGGGTGTGAGGGGAGCTGGCACGAGGGGTCCCTGGTTCAGTGCACAGGGTTTGGGACAGAGAGCTCTAGGGGTCCCTGGTTCAGTGCTGGATGTGCTGGCCAAAAGAGCAGCCGTCACACCTGTTCTGAGCCTGGCGGCTCCTGCTTCTGTTTCCCTGCATAGTCTCCCTAGCTCCCAGGGACTCCTGGCTCTCTGCGGATGGCAGCAGGTGTGAGGGGAGCTGGCGCTGGGGCTCCTGCGCTGTACAGGCGATGGGCTAACCAGAGATCTCCTGTCCCCAAGGCTCTCAGGCCGCTTGAACAGTCTGGCTGCAGGAGGGGATCTGGGGACAGACAGAGGGGGCCTGGGGAGTCAGCCACCTGGAAGCAGACATGGAAATCCAGCAGTGGTGAGAAAGGCAAAGGGACCGGTGCTCAGGGCTGTGTCCCTTAGATATTTACCGCTCATGTCAGTGAAGATGCTGATTGGGTGGTCACTGAGGGCTGAACAATCAAAATTATAATTCAAAGTACAGTGGATCTTAGTAATTGTTGTCAAACAATGACTGAGAAACCTTCACCAGCCACTTCCCCAGAGATGCCAATAACCTGAGTGTTAATAAACTTCTTTCACCAGCATAGACCTCAAGGCAGAAGAAGATCCCAGGACCTGATCTGGTGCCTCTTGAAATCAGAGGAAAGATTCCCAGTCACATAAAAGGCTTTTGGATCAATCCCTGAGTGACTTGGTCAGTCACGCTGAGTGCCGTTCACTGCACCCCCAAAACTGGGTTCTCTGCACATGCAGTGCAGGGGGGCTGGGGAGGTGAAATCCACCCCCATCCTGGAGCCAGGACATAGGGCCCCAGCACGGCACAGCCTGTGCACCCTAAAGTCAGCCCCTCCCCCAGTCTGTGCAGGGGGGGCCACGGAGAGGGGCTGGCACTGGGAAGAAGCTGGCACCATGGGCAGGGCCTGTTCCTCATGGGGAGGAGCTGATCAGCTGCCCTGCCTGAAGCACAACCACTGCCTGTGACACTCCGCACATGCCCAAGGCTTGCAGTGGCCTCCTGCCCCCAAACTGTGCCCATGTTAAAAAATGGGCAGGCCTCAGTGGCTTTACTGCCATGGCCCCTGGTCTTCCCTGTTCCAGTGTGCCTGGATCTTCTCACTGCTAAATGGGCTAGTTTTAGGGCTTTGTGTCATGGCCACTATCGCTTTCGTTGATAACTTTAGCTACAATCCAATGGAGATGTTTGCACTGGAATTTTCTCATAATTTAAAGAGAATCTTCTCCTAAAATCTCACCCTGTCTGAATGGTCCTAGGGATTTCCCCCTTTTCTCTCCAGTTCAGACAGCAGAGTGTCTGGAAGAGGAACGGAGAAGACAGGTGAGATTTAAGGCTTTCATATTAGAACAGCATCCCCAGTCTGAACTCCTAGAGCTGTGTTTTAATTATGCCAGGGAAATAGACAGAGACACACTCGGGTATTTAATATAAAAAGGTCTGAAACCGTCTCTTTTGTCTCTCACTCAGGCATCTCCCAGCAATGGAACCAACATCCATGAAGTCTCACAACCATCCCAGGACACACAAACTGTAAGTGAGATTTACTTTTCCCTCATCATCCCTCTCCTACCCCTCAGACTCCAGTTGGTTTGTCTCATTCACTTACTGCCGTTTGTCATAACCTAGACCCAGATCATGCAAAGACTTTGGCATAAAAGTAACTTTATCCACTTGGGTCCCTTTGACACTAACGGGATGTTCAGAGCACCCTGGAGCGCTGGCTGCAGCCCCCCTGCACCACTGGGATTCCCCTTCCAGGAGACATTGGAGCTGCTTTTCCTCTAGCAGCTAGTCCAATCCGTCCTCTTGCTGCTGCAGCCTCACTGCTATTGGTAGTGTGCTCGCTCCAGCAGTGTCAGCATGTTTACATGCACCCCATCTGGGAATGACACCTCCCGGGTGCTGTGTAGAGGTGCCCTCAACCAAACTAGGACATTCTCAATGTAAGTAGGGTCTGAATGAGTTCTCCCCTGACACCCACTGATGAGCTGGGGAAACGGACTTCTGGAGCTGCCCGTGTTTGCATGGACACACCCACTCTGCCTTGGTGCGCAGCATGGTGGGCCTGCTTTGCCCAAACGATCCCTTTTGGCTGATATTGGATCACAAGTCAGTTTGTTAATGGGGGCAGAGGTACTAAAGTGTTGTTATTCTTGTTGTGTGAATCAAGGGCAGCAGAACTGTGCTTGACATACCCTGAGTGAGGGGCTCCCCCTCAACTCAACTGTCCTTGCTGGGCAGGAGATGTTGGTGCCAAAGACTAGTGGAGGTGTGAGAGGGTGGTGAGATATTTGTACTAGATGTTATAAGCCTTGGGTGCAATCTAATTTTTTCTGGGTCCACTGTATAATCATAGAGTTGTTCATGACTCAATGGGGAGTTTTGTTACATACCAACAGATCTGCAATCACTGATTGTCAGGTCTAATCATTAGAACTTTGTTGGGAGAGTTTCTCTGATACCATAGACTGCCCTGTGTGTGCTACCAGTGAAGCTCCCCCACTAGCAGCTGAAATCATTGAAAGCTGTGCTAAGTGGTTTGACTTGAAGATGTCCCAGAGAGTGTGGGGTGGCTGAGCAGCTGGTGCGGTGGTAAGTAGAACTGTGAGCGGCTGGCAAGGCATCTGGTGCCAGAGCAAATGCCTGGACAGTGGAGCAAGCAAGATGCAAGCAGTGGCTGACAACATCCCCCAGCAAAGACTTTTCCACTATAAAGGGTCTGAGTCTAAGAAGAGGGGGAAAAGGCCTCTGGCCACCTCCCCTCCCCCATCTCTACTTACAGTTGCAAAATCACTTGAAAGACAATAGGAGCATCCTTGAACTGGGGGGAGTGGTCCTAGCTGCAAGGCTTCCCAGTGAGCAGGGACTGCTGAAACCTTTTGTGTGAGAGAAATCCCTTTGCTTGTAAGGATATGTCTACATGCCAAGCCAAAGTCTACATATATTAGGTTGACTTACAGCCACCACAGTAATTACTGCAGTAGCTGATGTCCACACTACCCTCCTTGGGTCAGTGGGGCGTGTCCTCACCAGGAGCACTTCCACCGACATAAGAGGGGCCTCCTAGGAGTCTCACTGCCCCACAAGCTCTGGGTGGGCTTCACCCCTCTCCACTCTCCATTCCCTGCAAAGAGCAGGGTAAGCCACCTGGGGCTTCTTGTCCCCCCAGCATTCCCCTCCCAGTTTGACACCAGATCATTGAAAGCTACCCTGAGTACAGTCTTTCAACCAGTTGTGCACCCACCTTATAGTAATTTCATCTAGATGAATGAATTCCTCCCTGCTGGTCAGAATTGAGTCTAACCCGGCTGCCCCCAGTTACCCCCCCCCATCAGAAAGCAGAAGTTGTCCCCGATGTGTTCCCAGTACTTACTGCACATTGGGTGCTGCTAGGGTGGCCAAGCGCCCAGTTTTTGACCAGAAAGTCCAGTAAAAAAAGGGGACCTAACCATTTGCGGTCAGATCTGCTGACTGGACACCAAAAGTCTAGTTACTATGGGTGCGGGGGCACTGGGTCATCACTCACACCAGACCCTACTCAACCGGGGCTGCCTCTTACCTGTATTGAGCAGCTGCAACTCCCAGCCCTGGCTCCACAGGCAAGTCCCTCCTGACCCAGGCAGGGAGGGGGAGAAGAGGAGTTGACGGGGGAGGGCAGAACCTTGGAAGGAAGGCTGATGGGGGAAGAGGCAGAGTTGGGGCAGGGCCTTGTGGGGAAGAAGCGGGGCAGGGGACATTCCACACTCCTGCTGGAGTGTCCGGTTTTTAAATATTGCCAAGCTGGCAACCGAAGTAGCTAGCTGAGAGGCTGGGAAAAATAAGAACAAACATACAAATATCACTTTTCACAGCAGCAGACTTAACTAGCTATAAAGAAATTATGATTTTGATGTGTCTCTGGGTAAGGGAACTGTTGGCCCCTCACTGAAACTTAGTGGGGTGAAGGGTTGGTTGGCCCTCCCTTAGCACCAAAAGAAAGGGGAAGGGTGAATGGGAAATCAAGATCCTGAGTCTGACAGTGGGGAGGGGTCAGCACTCCAGGTCAGCCTGATTGATAGGGCATGCAGGCCAATGAGGGAGTCAGGAGCCTGGGGTCCCATCCGCTGTGTCAGCTGGAGTTGGCAGGGCCAGAGCAGGGCAGGAGCTGCTAAGAAGAGAGCAGAGCTGGGCTGGGAGCAGAGCTGCCTCAGCCAGAGCCAGAGAGGTGCAGCCCAGGGAGCTGAGCTGGAGACAGAGCAGCAGCAGTGCTGAGGCACAGGGGAGCTGGGGCTGGATCAGTCCAGAGCTGAGTGCTGTGAGCAGCTGGGGAGAGCAAGGGGGGACTCCAGGCAGTGGGCTCGCAGGCTGGACTGAGAGGCAGATCATAACCGTGACCGGGTTCGATGCTGGGAAGAAGGGTCCTGTCACCTAGCGCATAAGGGCACAGGGGCGACTCTAGGCGTTTTGCCGCCCCAAGCACGGCAGGCAGGCTGCCTTCGGTGACATGCCTGCGGGAGGTCTGCGGAAGCCGCGGGACCAGCGGACCCTCCTCAGGCAAGCCGCCGAAGGCAGCCTGCCTGCCGCCCTTGCGGCTACTGGAAGAGCGCCTCCAGTGGCTTGCTGCTCCAAGCACGCAGTTGTCATGCTGGTGCCTGGAGTCGCCCCTGTAAGGGCATCTGGCTACGGCCAGAGCAACAGTCCAATCTGCTGCATCCCTGCAGCACAGTCAAGTCCTGAGCAGGAGGCCTGGGATGTGCAAGAAACAGACTGTGGACTGCCCTGACATTCCAGAGACACTGGTTGTGGTTCATCCCACGGAGCGTGGTGACGTGTTTTCCTTTCACCGTTCCCATTTTTTTAATTACTTGCTGCTTATTGAATTGTATTTGTTCTGAACTCTATGCAATGGTCAGGGAAGGATCCAGAGTGGAGTGAGCACCCTGGAGTGGGGACACCCTAGACTCTGTCTTGGAGGTCGAGCCCCACGGGAATCCTGGGTCCATCCTCCTCGGGATTATGAGGACTAGAGTGGAAGTGGAGTCCTCGAGGTCTTTCAGGTTTCCGGGTGAAGAGAGTGGGAGCGAGGACTCAGATCCTGCTGCTATTCGATTCCACCTGAGTGGCGTATAAGCCAGGAAAGTTCCCACAAATAGCAGGACCATTCCCATGCTTACCTCTGTGCACATTTATTGGGTTTTCCTAAATTTAATTAAGTATTTTAGGAAAAAAAGTGTCAGAGCGGCCACCAGCAAGAGCCACCAACTCAAAGGCCACCAACAATTTTGTCGTAAGAACCCCTGGACTAGATGATCGCGATGGTCCCTTCTGATGTTAAAGTCTGTGAGTGTAAGGGCTTGTCTACACTGGCAAGATTAAAGCGCTGCTGTGGCAGTGCTTGAAGGTGGCACAGCAAAAACTCACCTCCCTGAGGGGCATAGCCCCCAGCGAGTGTGGCTCCCAGCTAGAGTGACTGGAAAGCAACTGAGAAAAAACAGGACGGGAGTAGGGGGTAATAGGAGTGTATATAAAAAAAAAGTTCCAAAGAACAGGACTGTCCCTATAAAAACGGGACATCTGGTCACTACTCCCAGCGCTGGTGCGCTGTCTACACTGGCGCTTTACAGAGCTGAAACTTGCGGTGAGAAAGTCGCAGTGCTGAAAAGTGCCCGTGTAGACAAGCCCAAAGAAGCCAGACACAGAGGCGAAGCGCAGTGCGGGGATATCGCTAGGACCCAGGGGCAGCGAGCGCTGGGCTCCGGCCCGGCAGCAGGAAGTGAGTCGCAGCCGCTGCGGTGACTCCGGCTCCCAGGCTCCCGGCGAGATCCCCGAGCCCCGGCGGCTGGTGCTGGGAGCCCGGAGCCCTGGCTGCAGCCGGGAGAGGGGAATCTCCAGCAGGGCCCTTCCCGCTGCTCCCCAAGAGCCTCTCCCAGGCCAGGGCAGAGCCCCCAGCCCGGCCCGGCCCCTGCCCCGGGGGGCCCCGCTCGGAGGGAAGGTGAGAGAGACCCGCCCCCGCGCCCTGGCATCCCCGGGCTGCAGGGGGCGGAGGCTAAAGAGGTGCAGGGGGTGAGGGCAGACGGGGGAAGCGGGGTGGGGGCAGGAGGCGGGTGCTGGGGCTGCGGGGGGCAGGCAGGGATGGGGGCTGGGGGGCACTGAAGAGAAGATGGGGCGATGCGGGGGGATCGGGCCGGGGAGATTGTGGGGCTGAGGGGAGCGAGGCTGGAATGGGGGAAGATGTGAGTGGGGGGCACTGAGAGGGAAAGGAGGGATGTGGGGAGACAGGCTGGGAAAGGGAGAGACAGAGGCAGGGAGAAGGCGGACGGGTGGGAAGAGATACAAAGGCAGCTCTTTCGGCCCATGGGATACGAGATGTTGAAGGTCTCAGTGGGGATTTTTTTCCCTCCTGAAACTGGTCAAACAAGGGGACTAACCCCTCAGGGCTCAGAAGCTACAAGGTGCACACACACACACTCTTACACCTTAAGGCAAACCCATGATTTTGGGGTCTGTTTCATGAGTGTAGAGGGCAGCCCAGGGCCTGGTCTGATTTGTAGGCAGGATTCAGATCTCAGCTACACCAGAGTCAGACCGGAGTCACTGCTGGCTCTGGCAGGGGGTGAGTGTGGATGGGCCATTGAGATCAGCCTCTGCCTACCTGTCCCGGGGGCTGCCAGGGCAGGACAGAGAGGTTCAGAGGGTCACCAAAGGGCTCCGGTTCTGGCTAACGGAGAGTAGGATATATATTTCTCCAAAAAACTTCAGGGCAGTCCAGATTACCTTGTAACTCTCAAATCTATACCCAGTGAGTTCTAGGAGCAGGAAACTGGAGTTGCCAACAAGTAATTTCAGACCTAGAGGAGTCCTCAGACGTCTTTTTCGTTGAGTGCCAGGTTTGTCACGGTGATCAGTCCCACCCCACCAGTTGTTACTGTGTGAGGCAGCAGAGCCTCAGAGCGTGGTGACTAGCTTGAAGCTCCCCACTTCTTTGGTGGGGACAACATTGATGAAGGTTTTGTAAAGCACCACCCGTTTTGATAGACGACAGATCACTTCCCTGCTCTCTTGGGGTGGTGGCACGTAGACCTCCTTTGTGAATCGCACAATCCCATCCTCCAGAGCATAGAGAGTCTTTTTACAGCCTATCCCCACATGAGCCCCTGGTTGCCAGCATATTATCCGTTGGGTGGCTAATGTGTTGCCTGCATGAACAAAGGCGCCCTCTGTTTTCTTATAGCCGGTGCTGGGGTGACTGAGGGGTTTGGTGGCGGTGAACAGGCTGCTTTTGGCTGCTCTGCAGGTGACTGTGATTGCAGTGCAATGGACATCCAAGAAGAGTGGAGGCAGGTCAAAAAATCTCTGTGACCGCAGCCCCGGGAAACGCTATGGCTATAAGAAGGAAGGGTAGGAGGCGGGTATGTGTCTCTCCCTGCTCATGTTATTACAGCCCAGGAGTTCAGCTCCTCGGATCAAAAGCTGCCGCCTCCTCCGTTTTGAGCTGGGAGCCCAGACTGAGATACTGTTTCTTATCCAGCGGAGTCTGAGCCTGGGAGAGACCTTCATCAAAGCCCCTTCCCTGCCCAGCCCCCGTGGGAACTTTCTCGGTGGCTGGAACCAGCCCTTGGGGCAGCCCCAGGCTCTGCTGACACCAGCCCCAGAGCTGCAGCCTGCAGGTGATGGGGAGACCTGAGGGACAAGGCTGGGGCCGGGCAGGAAAGTGACTCTGCACACAGAGCCCCGTTCAGGGACCTGCTGGTGAGTTTGTACTGGAGGGGGATGGGGTTCCCCCTGTGCCTGTGGCTCCCCAATCTGTTGCTCCTTGCACAGCCAAGTTCAGCTCGATCAGTCTGTTGAAGAGCAAACACCCATGTAACTTGGGCAGAATCAGTTCTCCCAGACAGAGGGAAGGGGAGAGAGGGTAGGTGACCAGACTGAAAGGGGCAGCAGGAGCAGGAAGTGGGGAGGGAGGTTCCCAGGTCCCAGCCCTGCCCAGATCCATTCCCCACATTCCCCTGGACAGACTGACTCTCCTGGGCACGAGGAGAGGAGCTGAGAGAGGAAAAGCCAGGTCCTGTCTCACTTGAATCACTGGGCTGCTCGGAGGGTGGGGGTATGTGCTGCCTTTGGGGACAGTGTCAGGGGGAATCCTCCAAAGTGGCTCCTTTGATTCTGCTTTTTCTCTAGCATTCAGCTCAGGGATGCTCTTACTGGGAGGATTTAAAAGTGCTCCAGTGGGTTTAGTTCTGCTGGGAGGGACCTGGCCTGGATGGTAATGAACTAACAGGGTTTCTTCCCAGCATGGCAGAGTCCAGAGCGTCTGTCTGCAGGGAGATGCTCCTGAGGGCATTCTGCGCACACAAAAATAAACATTTTGTGCACAGTATTTTAAAATTCTGCAATTGTTTTTGTCAAATAAATGAGGAGGGTCCAGCATGGAACTGGGGAGCACGGGGGCCACCAGCTGCACAGAGGTGGGAGAGATCACTCTGCAGCTCCCCCTTCCAGGACACGGACTCAGTGGTGAGGCTGCACCCAATCCTGACACAGCGCAAGGACCGGGCTTGCCCCAGAAACACCCCAAGGCCCTGTCCCCCATGCCAGGTGCACCAGGTGTGGGCAGGCAGACTCAGCAGGGCAGGATCCCAGTGTGGAGGGGCTTGGTGTGGGGGGAATCCAGGTGTGGGTTGAGAGAGTCCTGTGTGGAACAATCTGGGTGGCTCAGTGGAGGATCCATGTGAAGGGGGATCTGGACGCACAGGGGCTTGTTGGGGGGGTTCTGGGTGGAACAGTAATGGGACTTTGCTGAAGCGTCCAGGTGAAGGTGGTTAGGGCTCAGCAGGGTGAGGTCTGAGTGTGGGTGGGGGATAGATCTCAGGCAGGGGGTCTGGATGTTGGAGGCTTAATGGGGGCATCCAGATGCTGGGGAGTGGGGTCAGTGGGCTTGTGATCCAGGTGCATCTAGTTGGGGCCCAGTAGGGTGGAGATCCAGGTGCGGGTGGCTCCTTGGGGTGGTCAAGGTACAGGAGGAGTGGGGCTTGTCGAGGGGCATTGGGTGCAGAGGGGGGTGAGTCTCAGTGGAAGAGTCTGAGTGTGAGCGGGTCTGGATGCACAGGGGTTGGGCGGATAGGGGAGCAGCTCCCTGCATAGCCATCCATCCCCCTGCAGCTGAGGAGCGATGGGTGCAGGAAGCATGGGTGGGAGGGTGAGTTTGCAGAGCATCCTACGCCAGGGGATAAATCTGGGGGTGCATCTAACATGGCCCCAGGTGCTGTGCCGGGGAATAGAAAGTCCTGTCTTCCCCAGCCCAGCCAGAACTAGCAGCTGAGCCAAGCGCAGGGTAGGAGCCAACCTACCCATCCCACAGTGATTTACCTCTCTGCCAGCTGTCTTACACACCAGAAACATACTGCTGAGGAGGCTCGCATGACTGCTTTTGTGGCTTCCCTTTGCTTCATCATCAGAAAGTAATTTTTCTGCGGTGAAACAAAGGAATCTGCGGGGAACATAAATTCTGTGCATGCGCACTTGCGCAGAATCCTCCTAGGAGCAAGGGAGAGAGCCTGGGGGGAACTGGGGTGTGAAATGGAGTCAAGCCCTTTCTGTAACCTCCCCCATCTCCCCTCTCACCCTGACAGGCTGGAGAATCACATCCAGGTTTTGGTCCAGATCAGTCCCTATCCCACGGGAGAGGGAAGGGAAATGGCTGTGTTGGAGCCAGATCAGGTAGGGGATTTTCAGGGAGCTGAAGAGAGGGTTGTTGTGGAGGAGGAAGGGCAGGAAACACACAGCATGAGGCAGGGAGGGAGGGGATAGGGTGCGATAAACCTGCTGGGACGGGTTCAACCTGGGCCTGATTTTCCAAACAGGCCCTTGGAGGGGTGGGGACATTCCCCTATTTCTGGACCAGGAAACACCACCCTGAGCAGGGCTGGGAGAAGTCCAGAATCCCAGTGCTGGAGCTTGAACCCATTAGCCAGAGGCTACCGTGAAATACGCAGGGAAGCAGTCAGGATTCCTGTCCCCAGCTCAGAGCTCTGCTTCCCGTATCACCTCTGGCTCACAGGTGGATGGTAAATGAGAAGACCCTGCCCTCCTCCATCTACTGGGAGGGACAAGGAGCTCTCAGTTTCTCCCCACCCTGGTTGCTCTGAGCAGGGTAGGGGTGGGATTCCACTACTGTTGTCCTCCCAGAGCTTCTGAGATGTTTATTTTTTCTTCTTCCTTTCCTGTGTGACTAGTGGGATTGCTGCTGGGGGACTCTTGTTGTTTCAGATGCCGATGAGCTTCGAGGAGGTGGCTGTGTATTTCACCCAGGGGCAGGGGGGTCTGCTGGACCCCGCTCAGAGAGCCCTCTACAGGGACGTCATGCTGGAGAACTATGAGACGGTGACCTCACTGGGTAAGGGACTCCTGTGCCCTTGGTTATTAGAAAGTTTTGGGACTGCATTTCTGACTCTGGTCAGGTTCTTCCCTGGTCAGTTAGATTGGAGCGGAATGGGTTCCATAATCCACAGCTGCCGTGTAAGAGAGAGAGTTGCATCTCCAAACCCCCTTCAATGGGACCAAGATGCCAAAACCTAATGGATGTGCTAAACCATCCCCACCCACCCCGCAGCTTTCAAGGGGATAGAAGCTGTATATTATTCTGTCTGTATTGTTTCTCATTTGTGCATACAATCCCTGGTCACCTCCCTCCTTGGGAATAGCTCCAGCCATGGGGAGGGCTCTGGGCTCTGCAGGGGTTTAACTCCAGAGCTGTGTGTTTATCAGCAAGGCCCCCAAAGTGCACAGATCCTGGGAACTGCTAGTGAGGGCGTAACAATTCTCCCCACTTCCCCAGACAACTGCCTCCCTCAAGAGAGCTCAGCTATGTTCCCATCTCCTTGGATTCCAAATTCTCTCAGCACAGCACGGGAACGGGTTCAATTCATAGAATGCTCTTTGTGACAGATACTCTCCCAATGCTCCATGCACCCTGATCTGGGCTGATTTCACTCCCTGCACAGGATTTCCCATTCCCAAACCTGACCTGATCGCCCGGCTGGAACAAGGGGAAGAGCCGTGGATCCCTGATCTCCAGACCTGCAAGGAAAAAGAGATACCAAGAGGCACCCACACAGGTGAGGACCCAGTGAAACTGACAGAGAAACGATCCGGCGAGTGAAGGGAAAAGCTGAGAAACCCAAAAATGTGCGATGAGCGAGCGCCCTTAGTTCTGCCTCGTCTCAGCCAGGGCGGGGCTGTAGTCGGCAGATATCGCTCGTGGCTTTCCACCCCCCCTGTTAGCTGCAGGAGTTTCCTTCCCAACTTTCCTTCCCTGTGAGTGTTTGGGTGGGAAGTAGAGACAGAATCCAATTGCTCAGTCTTCACAGCTTTAGGGTGTTGGGTTTTCCCTTTGAGCTATTCCTCTTTCTCCTGGAGTGTCTCTCTCTCTCTCTCCCAGCAGGTGATGAGAGAGTGAGTGAGAAGGAGGAGGAGAATCGTGAGGATGTTCCTGGGGAAGTGGAACCACAGGGGACCTTTGAGGGAAGAGTTGAAGGGAATTTATCCCAGTGCTTGGAAGAGGGAGAAGCCTGGGGAAATTGGAACAGGTCAGAGAGGCTGCTGGAAAACCACCCAGAGGAGAAAATGAATGAAACTATTATATATGGGGGTGGAGACAAGGATCCCACAGCCCAGCAGACAAATCCCCAGGAAGAGAAACCCTATCACTGCCTCCAGGGTGGGGAACAATTCATTCTGAGATCACAGCTCGTTACACATCAAAGAGTCCATACCGGAGAGAAACCCCATAAATGCCTGGACTGTGGGAAAAGTTTTAGTCGTAGCTCACACCTCATTGGACATTGGAGGACCCACACAGGGGAGAGACCCTATAAATGCCTCAACTGTGGGAAGAGTTTCACTGAGAGCTCACACCTTATTAGACATCAGAGGATTCACACTGGAGATAAACCTCATCAGTGCCTGCACTGTGGGAAAAGTTTCATTCAGAAAACAGACCTTCTGTCACATCAGACAATCCACACGGGAGAGAAGCCCTATAAATGCTTGGACTGTGGGAAAAGCTTCAATAACCGCTCAAACCTTACTAAGCATCGGCAAATCCACACAAGAGAGAGGCCCTATAAATGCCTGGACTGTGGGGAAAGTTTCAGCCAGAAATCAGACCTTACTGAACACTGGCGAATCCAGAGGGGAGAAAGACCCTATAAATGCCTCGATTGTGGGAAAAGTTTCACACAGAGATCAGGCCTTGTTACACACCAGAGAATCCACACAGGAGAGAAACCCTATAAGTGCTTGGACTGTGGGAAAAGTTTCACACACAGATCGGCCCGTAATAGACATCAGACAATCCACACAGGAGAGAGACCCCATAAGTGCTTGGAGTGTGGGAACAATTTCACACGGAGATCAGCCCTTATTACACATCAGGCAACCCACACAGGCGAGAGACCCCATAAGTGCTTGGACTGTGGGAAAAGTTTCCCACACAGATCATCCCTTGTTAGACACCAGGCGAGCCACACGGGAGAAAGACCCTATAAATGCCTCGACTGTGGGAAAAGTTTCATGCACAGATCAAACCTCATCTTACATCAGAGAATCCACACGGGCTACAAACCTCATGAATGCCTTGCTTGTGGGAAAAGCTTCAGTAAGAGCTCAAACCTCACGAAACATCGGAAAACCCACAAGGGTGAGAGCAACCCTATGAATAGCTTGACTGCGGGAAAAGATTCAATCCAAGCTCACACTTCAGTGATACAGACAATAGTGGGACCTTGAATGTGGGGGCAGCTTCGTTTGGTGCTTCCATGATATCAGGCATCCGCAAATCCACAAAGGGAAGAAAACTCTGAGATGTTCTCAGTGTGGAAAATGCTCCAAAGCAGGGAAATTCGATCAGGGCCCTGACTGGGGCTGGCCGTGGTGACAAACCCATTTCCTCGTTCCCACACACATTAGGGGCGTTTGGCTTCCAGGAACCAGCTGCCCATCGCTGGGGTGAGGATCCAGCAGCAGCTGAGCAGCAGCTGGTCAGTGACCCTCTGGCTCTGCCTCATCTGTGCAAACCCCAGGCAGAGGAGGAGAAGCCCCCATCAGCCCCTTCTCCCTGCTACAGCCCTGGCTGCTGAGCTGATGGGCCACAGATGGGGGAAGGGAGAGAGAGAAACTCCTCCAAGCCACTTCCTCTGCCTGGCTGAAGTCCCCTCCTCTGCCTTCCCCTCCCATCCCCTTGCCATGGAGATGAGAAGGACACTTGGGCCAGACCCCACCTTCATTGTAGAAACCTATTCCCATCCCCCATCTTCCACCAGTCCCTGGGCTGGGCTCCTCCACTGACCTGGAGCTGTTACCTGCAGGAGGAGTGTCCCAGGGGCTGGTAACTCCTCCCCTCTCCAAATCCCCCAGGGCGCTGGGCTCCGGGGGATCAAATATTGAGGGACCAGGAGGATGGGTTATGGGGAGGGAAGTGGGGATGGAATGGTTGGGGCTGGTGGAGCTGGGAAGCAGGAAGTGCTGGGGTATTGGGGATCATAGGCTAAGAGGCGAGGGAGAGCACAGGGGCAGAGAAGTGCTGCCTCTCATCACTCACCTCCTCTGCCCCTTCTCCCTGCCTCCTCTGCATTCACACAGTGCCACTGAGCCACAGGGCCTTTTGTGGGAGGCCTGGAGATCCCCCTCTGCAACATCATCCTCGGAGGTTCTCTCTGTTGTAGGAAATGTGGTTGGGATTAGCCAGCACATCTCTGTGACCCTCCACCAGATTCCTCCGGGGCTGCAGTGGGGAGAGAGGTGACAGGACTGGGGTTGGGTTTGGGGAGGGGCGCCCTGCGACAGGGCTGAGCCACCGTGGCTGGGGCCAGGCCAGGTTGCTGTGGCTAGGGCCAGGCTACGCCCTGCCACCCCAGCTGGCATTGGGCTGGGATAGGGGTGCCCTGGCCATGGCATAGCTGGGGCTGAAGGCCACCCTGGCAGGTCTACACTGCAGTATAGTTGGGGCCAGGTGAGGGGCCCCGTGGCAGTTCCCCAGGTGGGTTCGTTGAGCACCTGTGCAGAGCTAAATAGGTTGTTGCGCAGCCTTAGGTGGGGACAGTTAAATGTGGTGTTTTAGCTTCTGTGCTATTTCAGGGCAATGGAGTGAGTCCCAGAGATTCCCTCCTTCCCCCAGCACAGTCACCCTCCACACTCGATGCAGCAGCCTCTGTCCCAGCAATGGAGAGTTTTATCCTGTCCCCATTTTACCCGCCGCCTCCCAAGGTGTCACTTACCACTGTGTCCCTGGCTCTCCATGACAGAAAGTGTCCAAATCCAAATGAATCTGAAGGCACATTTTGACCTTTCTGATCTTATAGCCCTGTTTCCATCTCTTGGGGTATGTCCACACTACCCGCCGGATCGATGGGTAGCGATGGATCTGTCGGAGGTTGATTTATCATGTCTCGTCTAGACGCGTTCCCTGTCGACTCCGGAACTCCACGAGGGCGAGAGGCGGAAGTGGAGTCGACAGGGGAGCTGCAGCCGTCGATCCCACGCCGTGAGGATGGGAGGTAAGTCAGTCTAAGATGTGTCACCTTCGGCTATGCTATTCTCATAGCTGAAGTTGCGTATCTTACATTGACACTCTCCCGCCCCTCTGCCCTTCCCCCTCCCCCCCCACAGTGTAGATCAGCCCTTGGTAAAATTGCTCCCAGTTTTTGTCCAGGCTAGTCCAGATCATTTGTAAATGGGAAGCTGCTTTGTTTTTATTATTAGGATGATGCTAAAACTTGTGTAACTAACATGACAAAATAATGAGGCGAGAATAGGGTGACCAGATGTCCCAATTTTATAGGGACAGTCCTGATATTTGGGGCTTTGTCTTATCAGGCACCTATTACCCCCCACCCTCTATCCCAATTTTTCACACTTGCTGTCTTGTCACCATAGGTGAGAAGTAAAGCAGGTTTAGCCATTTTAGAAGAAAATGGGTAAATATATTGTCCTGATTTTGAATCTGAAGATTCTCTGAGATTTCACTTTATGAACATGTTTTTTGTGGGTTTTTCTCTTCCCGACCACTGATTGGTCACTCATTTTGGTATTAGTTTAGCTCGACAGGGTGTAGCTCAGATTTATTGAGAAAATCACAACACAAGTGGTCCTTTGCCAGAATAGTCCTTTTAAAATGTATTTTGAACTTTTTTCTACTTTTGTCACAGGATTTTTGTGTTGTTATAACCATGATAATTATCAATATCAGCACAAACATGGAGACTGAGCGCTAGATTTACACTCAGAGACTGAAACAGGGAATGAAGTTACTGCCTGATCCCTGCAGAGATGTGAGATACCATTGGGACGGGGAAAAGACGGGGAGAACAGAACTGGAATATGGCTGAGTTTGCTCCTCAGAGCCAGACGGCTGTGAACTTGCTGCATCAGAGCCAGAGAGAGACTAGACTTGGCCTGAGTGTTGTGTGAAGCTGTCCCTAAAATCTACATGGCTCTGAACAACACCCCAAGAAAAATGGCCAGGGAGGGGGCAGCGTCTCCCTATCGCTGAGATGCTGCGTGGTTGGGTGCAGGCAAGAAGGGAGCTGCGGATGTTGGGATACCTGGGCAGCCCTGAAGCCAGGCCGAGCCTCAGTGATGGGGGCAGAGGAAGATGGGGAACCTGACAGCCCTGCTGGTCACCCACCTCCTCATCTACCACAGTGTCCTGTGTGGGGATGACAGAGACTGCCTCTGCCCCACTCACCCTCTAACCTGAGCTCTTTGGATTCCCTGCTCCCGGGGTGTTTGCTTTTGTGACAGGCTCCCAGCGCCTCTTGTGGCTTCTCTGCGCTTTTCTCCCGATGTGTAGATGATGCCGGTTCATGGGGGAGTTGGGTGCAGCAGTGGGATGGGCTGGGGCTGGGCTGGGCTGGGGGTGGGGAAAGGAGTCTGTCTTTTGCTTGTCCTTTGGAATAATAAAGGTCAATTTAGTTTCTCCCACTCCCAGTCTCCATTGTTTTGCGTGAAATGGCTGCCAACTGCAGAGGTGAGGTTCAGGACCGGCTCTAGGCACCAGCAAAGCAGGCACGTGCTTGAGGCGGCACATTTCCAGGGGTGGCACGTTTCCAGGGGCGACATTCCGGCTGACATCTTCAGAAATTCCAACATCAAGCCCCAGCTCTCCTCGGGCAACAACGTGTCAACCAATTGCCTGGATGTGGCCGGCAGCGGCCCTCCGGGCTACTGCTACAAAGTCTGCTTGAGCCCAGAGTCCGCCAAGAGCAACTTCATGTTCCTAAAGCCCGAGTCCCCCGAGGAACAACGAGAAAGCCGCCGAGAACTTACCAGGACCAGGAAGGAAGCGCTGAGTGGCCAGTAACACTGTCAGTGCCGCCAGCCAGGTAACCCTGCGCTGCAGAACAGCCGGTGGGGCTCAGTGAGACGCACCGGGAGAGAGAGCCACGAAAATACTCCTTCAAGGGTTAGCCCAGCTTTCCCATTTCTTCTCTCCCGTCCCCCAGAAAACTAATCTGAGCCGGGAGCAATCCTTTCATTCAGGCACAACTTTTTAAAGATAATGACCCGACCCTTTGATCAAGTGACAGTGTTGGAATTAGCACCCATCAGACAGCAGGCAAGTCTCCAGCGCATGCCTTGCCCATTTCAGTTAATGATTTGGGGAATGTCAGGCTCATTTTAAATGAGCAAAAGTAGCAGAAATTGCTCAGAAACAGCAGCCCAGCTCCTATTAAGACTGAAATACGGAGCATGCCCAGGAAAGCCAAGGGCTGTCTCAAGCTATAACTGTCCCCTTTTGAGGGCTCTCACTTAGCCTCCGATTGCGGCTGCACAAGCCCCTCGCCTTCCTTCAAGAGACCCAGCCGTGACCCTGGGGCAGCAAAGCATGCGCTGATTTAAGCCTCTTGAAATGTCCCTCTCTGTTCTGTACTTCTCCTCCGCACATATCATGGGCGGCATGAATTACTCAGGCGCTCTAATGGCCCATGGGGTTTTCAGCTCCTCTGTCTCAATAAGAAATTCAGGCAGATATATCCAGCTCAAGCAGATTCAGAGGCATTCGTTGCCCAATGCTGTATCAGTACCACACCCAATCCAAATAACCCCAAAAAAACAACATTGCAAAGTGCAAATGTGTAAAAGCCAAAAAAAAGGGCGGGGGGGGGGGGGGGATTTCTTTGCTTGAGGTGCCAAAAAACTTAGAGCTGGCCTTGGTAAGGTGAAAGGTTAAAGCAATGCAGACGTGGTCTGGGATGGAAATGCACAGTGAGGTCACCCAGCCAACCTCACCCCTGCCCTGTCATAGGCCCCTCAAACTTCTCATACAGATAAAACTCTCTGAAATCTTTGCCCCTCTCCCTGACCCCAGTACAAATCAGGACCAGTCTGACTGGGCCATCAGGTTCATTCTCCTTTCTCTCCCCCGTGTTAATCAGGAGTAATCCCACTGGAGTCACATGACCTGCCTACACCAGTGTGAAGCTGTGAGGAGAGAATTAGACTACGGCCTCTAGGTCTGTTTGCAGGAGATACACTTGTGTTGTGATTGCTGAGCTGGGTTTCCCAAAGCCCCTGTTCTCTCAGCCTTACCACCAGTGTTCCCACTAATATTTCCCACCCATGTGCAGAATGAATTTTGTTCTGTGCCCTGATGTGGAGTTGATGTGTGACACGTCACCTTCATATCGGTGCACAGAACAAAATTAATGTAGTGAAGGTGGGACCAAGGGATTCATAGTGTGGGAGGGGGCTCAGGGCTGGGCCAGAGGGTTGGGGTGCAGGGTTGTGAGGGCTCTGGCTGGGGGTGCCTGCTTTGGGGGGGAGGGGCTAGGGATGAGCTCTGGGCTGGGACAGAGGGTTGGGTGGGGTCAGGTGGAGGGCTTGGGTGGGGCTGAGGATGAGGGGTTTGGGGTGCAGGAAAGTGCTCCAGGGCTACATCAGTGGTAGAAGACTCCCCCCAGCTCTATCTCCTTGCAGCAGTACCTGGGTTTCAGGGCTGTGGCCACAGGATAAGCCCCCGCAAATCCAAGCCGGGTCTAGGTTCAGGGAGGGGTGCCCCATGACAGGGCTGGGCCACCTGGGTTTGGGTCAGGCCACCCCGACCGTGGCTGGGTCTGGGCCAGGCCAACATGGCTAGGTCTAGGCTGGGCTTCCCTGGCCACAACTGGGTTCAGGCCGGGCCGCCCCAGCTGCGGCTGGCTCCAAGCCGGGCTGTCTGGATTCTGGCTGTGCTGCCTCGGCGGAGGCTGGCTCCAGGCCGTGCTGCCTAGGTTCAGGCTCGGCTGGGCCATCACAGCTGGGTTTGAGCTTGGCCACCACAGTTGTGTCCAGGCCAGGCTGCAGCTGGCTTTGGGCTGGGCCACCTGGGTTTGGTCAGGCCACCCTGGCCGTGGCTGGCTCTGGGCTGGGCCATCCCAGCTGGCTCCAGGCCGCGCTGCACTGCCCAGCCCTCTCCTGGGTCCAAGCCAGGCCACTCAGGTTCATGGTTGGTCCATGCTGCCCGGGTTCGGCAAATTGCACCAAATTTCATGGTGCCCTAGGCAGCTGCATGCTGCATATGTGTCTGCACCAGCCCCAGCGACCAGCCCTATCCCGCGGCTGGTCCCGCCACAGGCTCCACTCGTAGGTGTCAACTTTCTCCAGCGCTGGTGGGTGCCTACACCCCCCTGCCCCTGGGGTGCTGGGGCTCTGAACTGTCAGGCCCAGAGGTGCCGGGGCTCTGAAATTCCAGGCCCAGAGGTGCCGGGGCTATGAACTGCCAGGCTCAGAGCTGCTGGCTGAGGCTCACCACTGGGAAGCCCTGGTACAAATTAAGCACCGGAAAAACGACATTTCTTTGTCTAGGGTGAGGTGTCCCACAGAGTCAGTGTCCCCGAGAAATGTGTCCCCTGCTGCTAGGGCTCTGGGCAGCCTCTCTAGGACCAGGACCTCTCACCCCCATGTGCTTGAGGATTTTGGGGAGTCTCTGGAACAATCCCCAGTCTCCATTAGAAACGCGGCTTCTCCCCTCGCCCTGGGGTCTGGATGCTCCTTTCTGTCCAGTCACTAACAGGGAGGCTTCTATGCCCGATGCCCCCTTAATACGGGCAGAAGCTGCCTGAGACCGGGGGAGGTGGGGCCGCCAGGGGGCAGGGTCTGGGTCACGGGCGGCAACGCGCTGGGTTTATCGCTAGGACCCAGGAGCGGCCGGGAGGCGGCTCTGGAGGGGGGCAGCGAGCGCTGGGCTCCGGCCCGGCAGCAGGAAGTGACTCGCAGCCGCTGCGGTGACTCTGGCTCCCAGGCTCCCGGCGAGATCCCCGAGCCCCGGCGGCTGGTGCTGGGAGCCCGGAGCCCTGGCTGCAGCCGGGAGAGGGGAATCTCCAGCAGGGCCCTTCCCGCTGCTCCCCACGAGCCTCTCCCAGGACAGAGCCCCCAGCCCGGCCCGGCCCCTGCCCCGGGGGGCCCCGCTCGGAGGGAAGGTGAGAGAGACCCGCCCCCCCCGGCACCCCCGGGCTGCAGGGGGAGGTTTGGCCCCCGGCTGCTCCCAGCGGAGCTGGCTGCGATTCCCGTCCGGGGCCCGGAAAAGCTGCCGCCGAGGGTGACCAGATGTCCCGATTTTAGAGGGACAGTCCCAATTTTTGTTTTTTTTTTCTTTAATAGGTTCCTATTACCCCCCACCCGCTGTCCCGATTTTTCACACTTGCTCTCTGGTCACCCTACTGCCGCCAGCCCCCGCCCTGCCGAACAGGCCCATTGCGGGAGGGGGGGAAATTCCTGCATGTCTGAACCAGGAACCTCCCCGCCCCCACAGGGCTGGGCAAACTGACCAGACTCCCAGTGCTGGAGCCTGACCCCCTGGGCAGAGGCTGCTGTGAAATACGCAGGGAAGCTGTCGGGATTCCTGTCCCTGTCCCCGGCTCAGAGCTCTGCTTCCCGCATCAGCCTGTGGCTGGCAGGTGTGTGGGAAATGAGAAGACCCTGTCCTGCTCCGTGTGCTGGGGGGACAAGGAGCTCTCACCTTCTCCCACCCCCTGAAGCCTCCTGGCTGCTCTGAACAGCAGGGGTCTGAGTTTGTGACTGTGGCCCTGCCAGAGCTTCTAGTGCTTTTTCCTGTGACTAGTGGGATTGTGGCTGGGGCAGCAGGTGCTGAGTGGGGGGTTTTTGTTGTTCCAGATGCCAGTGACCTTTGAGGATGTGGCTGTGTATTTCACCCAGGGGCAGGGGGCTCTGCTGGACCCCGCTCAGAGAGCCCTCTACAGGGACGTCATGCTGGAGAACTACGAGACGGTGACCTCGCTGGGTAAGGGATTCCCGTCCCCTCAGCTATTCTAAGGCGTGGGGTCTGCATGTCTGACTCCGCTCAGTTGCATTAGGAAGGGGTGGGGTCACATAGTGCCATGGCTCTCAAGCAGGGGCCCCGATGGGGCTGCGAGCAGGTTTCAGGGGGGCCACCAAGCAGGGCCAGAATTAGATTTGCTGAGGCCCGGGGCACAAAATGTAAGCCCCACTGCATGAGGCTGAAGCTAAAGCCTCAGCAACTTAGCTTTATGGTGCCCCATGTTGTGTAAGACCCTGGGTAATTGTCCTGCTCCCTACCCCCTAATCCTGGCCCTGGCTTTTATGTGCAAAAAAGAGTTGGTGTGGCAGAGGTGGGCCGTGAGGTTTTTCTAGCATGTTAGAGGTGTGGGGGGGCTCAGACAGAAAAAGTTGAGAACCCTGGTGCAGTCCACAGCTCCACTGTGAGAGAGACTTGCATCTCCACACCCCCTTCGAGGGAACAAAGGAGGTAGAAACCTAACAGACAGGCTAATTCATCCCCGTCTCTCCAGCTGACAAGGGGCCAGAAGCAGGGGATTGCCTTGCCTGTTATTTCTCCTTCACACTCCGCTGACTGGCCGTCTTGGGACTAGCTCCACCCCTGGGGAGGCTCTCAGTGCTGCAGGCTCAGGGGTGCTGAGACAGGTTGTACAGTGGGGGGTGCTGAGAGCCATTGAACCAAACGGTAAACCCTGGATCTAATGGAAACCACTTCAAGTGAGGAGGTGTGGCAGCTCCCACAGCACGGCTAGTTCCAGCTCCTATGTGCTGGTTTGGAAATAGGCAGGAGTTTAACACCAGAGCTGCGCGTGCCAGAAAGTCCCCCAGACGCATCTCCCCTGAGGCTTCCTAGTGAGGGTGTGACAACACCCCACCCCCACCCCGAGATGTCTGCTGTTCCCAAAGGGTCTGAGTTACCACAGTCGCTTGTAGGCCCAGGTAAAACTCAAGGACTGTTCCCTGTGACAAATACTCAGCAAGACTCCGGACCTTGCCTGATTTCACCTCCTGTGCAGGATTCCCCGTTCCCAAACCTGACCTGATCGCCCGGCTCGAACGAGGGGAAGAGCCGTGGGTCCCGCATCTCCAGGCCGATGAGGAAAGTGTGAGCCCGAGAGACACCCGCACAGGTGAGGAGTCAGGGAAACTGAGACAGAAACCTCTCGAGAGTGAAGGAAAAAGCTGGGACTCCAAACCTGTGCTGTGAGCGAGGACCCTCAGTTCTGGCCCATATCACCCAGGTCAGGGCTGCAGTCAGCAGGTGTCGTATCATTAAGGCAAATATCAGTCACAGCTTCCCACCCATCCTGTTAGCTGTCGGGAATTTCCTCCCTGACTTTCCTTCCCTGCGAGTGTTTGGGTGGAATGTGGAGGCAGAATCCAATGTCTCCGTCTCCCCAACAGTCACTGTGTTGTGTTTTCCCTCTTTGCTATTTCCCTTTCTGTCTTTTCTCCCTGGCACAGGCAGTGACTCCTGTCTGGATTCTCTCTCTCTCCCAGCAGGTGATAGGACAGTGAGTGAGAACAAGGAGGAGAATCAGCAGCAGGAAGGTCCTGAGCAAGTGGAACCTCAGGAGACGTTTTTGAGAGCTGAAGGGAATAATTCCCAGTACTTGGAACAAGGAAATGCCTGGGGAGATCGAGGCAGATCAGAGATGCAGCTGGGAAACTATCCTGGGAAGAAACTGGATGAATCTATTCAAGGGAGTGGAATATGCAAGAATCCCAAGGAAACCGCAGTCCAGCAGACAAGTGCCAATGAAGAAAAACCGTACAAATGCCTTGACTGTGGGAAAAGTTTCCGTGTCAGTACATTCCTTCTTAGACATTGGAGAACCCACACAGGAGAGAAGTCCTATCAATGCATAGACTGTGGGAGAAGCTTCGGTGAGAAGTCAAGCTTTATTGTGCACCAGAAACTGCACACAGAAGAGAGACCATATAAGTGCCTTCAGTGTGGGAAAAGTTTTAGTCAGAGGTCACCACTTATGGTACATCACAGATCCCACACAGGAGAGAAGCCCTATAAATGCTTAGACTGTGGGAAAAGCTTCACTAAAAAGCCATATCTTGATGTACACCAGAAAGTGCACACAGGAGAGAAACCATATAAGTGCCTTCAGTGTGGGAAACGTTTCGGTCGGAGTCCAGACCTTACTGTACATCAGACACTGCACACGGGCGAGAGACCATATAGATGCTTTGAGTGTGGGAAAAGTTTTAGTAGGAAGTCAAATCTTACTACACATCAGATAATCCACACAGGAGAGAGACCTTATAAATGCCTGGAGTGTGGGAAAACTTTCAGTCAGCGCTCAGGCCTTTCTAAACATGGGAGAATCCACACAGGAGAGAGACCATATAAGTGTCTTCAGTGTGGGAAAAGTTTCGGTCTGCGCTCACACCTTACTGTACATCAGACACTGCACACGGGTGAGAGACCATATAGATGCTTTGAGTGTGGGAAAAGTTTTAGTCAGAAGTCAACTCTTACTACACATCAGATAACCCACACAGGAGAGAGACCTTATAAATGCCAGGAGTGTGGGGAAAGCTTCAATAGGAGCTCACATCTCACCAAACACCAGAAAATCCACAAAGGTGAGAGACCCTAGAAACAGCTTGACCGCAGGAAAAGATTCCATTTGACATCACGCATCAGTGATCAGTACAACAGAGAGAACTTGAATGTGAGGGAAGCTTCATTTGGTGTTTCCGGAGTATCAGGGATCCACAAATCCGCCCAGGAAAGAAACATGTGAGACGTTCTGAGTGTGGAAAATGCTCCAAGTGGAGCTAACCCTGCACTGGACATAAGAGACTCCTCCATACAGCAGGGAAATTCTCTGAGTGCCCTGACTACGGCTGGCCATGATGACAAATCTGTTTCCTCGTTCCCACACACATCAGGGGTGTTTGGCTCCCAAGGATCGAGCAGCAGCAGCTGGTCAGTGACCCTCTGGCTCTGCCTGGTCTAAGCAAACCCCAGGCAGAGGAGAAGAAGCCCCGATCAGCCCCTCCTCCCCGCTGCAGCCCTGGCAGCTGAGCAGATAAGCCAAAGATGGGGGAAGGAAGAGAGAGAAACTCCTCTGGACGTTCCCTGTTTGGCTGAAGTTCCCCCCTCTTCCTTCCCCTCCCAGCTGGGATCTCCCTCTCATGGAGAGGACGAGAAGGATACTTGGGTCAGGCCCCATCTTCACTCTAAGCACTGGTCCCCACCCCCCATCTTCTACTTCCTCGGCTGGGCTCCCCACTGACCTGGAGCTGTTCTCTGCAGGAGGAGTGTCCCGGGGGCTGGTAACTCCTCCCCTCCCCGAATCCCCCAGGGCGCTGGGCTCTGGAGGATCCAATATTGAGGGACCAGGAGGATGGGTTATGGGGAGGGAACTGGGATGGAATGGTTGGGGCTGGTGGAGCTGGGAAGCAGGAGGTGCTGGGGTATGGGGGATTATAGGCTAAGAGGCGAGGGAGAGCACAGGGGCAGAGAAGTGCTGCCTCTCATCACTCATCCCCTCTGCCCCGTCTGCATTCAGACAGCACCACTGAGAGGGGCTGATTCCCACAGAGCCATTTGGGGAAGGCCGAGAGATCCCACCTTTGCTTCCGAGCATCTGTTTATGGTAGGAAATGTGGTCGGGATTAGCCAGCGCATCTCTGTGACCCTCCACCAGATTTCCTACTATAATCTCATCCTGAGCATCTTATGTGTAAGGCTAAGATTTTGTCATGGATATTTTTAATAAAAAGGTCACCGACAGGTGACAGGCAATAAAGAAATATTCACGGCAGCCTGTGACCTGTCTGTGACATTTACTAATAATATCCTTGACAAAATGGGGTGGGAAAAAGCTGCAAGAGCCCTTGCTGGGGCTCTGAGATGCCATGGCAACTGGGCAGATGCGGGGGCCCCCTGTCACCCATGGCTCGGAGCTCTGGGACCCCAGCCTCCACGAATACTCAGATCTGGAGGCCACCCCTGAGAGCCGGGTGCTGCGGTGTACCCCCATGGCCTGCAGGAGCTCAAAGCTCCGGGGGGCAGTTGTCGGATACTGTGGGCAGCAGGGGTCCCCCTGCTGCTCAGAGCCGCCACGGGCTGAAGTCACAGAGGTCTCTGGAAGTCACAGATTCCATGACTTCCATTACTGCCTGTAAACTGGTCATGCTGGGGCTCGTCCCCCTCAGGTGCGGCAGGGAGCCAGGGCGCCTCCTTCACACAGCAGTGCGCGTCTACGCCTGGCCCTTGGGCAGGGCAGGCAGCAAATAGTTCAGGCTCAGCTCCTGCACTCAGGGGCTGAGCAAACACAGTCTATAGCCCAAGCCCTTGGTCAGGGCGGGGCAGCAAATAGTTCAGACTCAGCTCCTGCACTCAGGGGCTGAGCAAACACAGTACAAACAGTGAGTCTATACAGAAGGCCTCTTCAAGCCACGGAGAGGGGAAATCTGCCACCCCTTGGACGGGTGGCAGGGGGGACGCAGGCCCTCCCACTCCACTGCATCCCAGCCTGGGCCCTAGCAGCAGCAAGGGTTCATTGCAGTCAGTGGGGAATCCTGGCCGCAACACACTGACATGGGTTCACAGTCCCCAGGAGCCAGACTGGGGTCGGCTACCCCCGGACTACCGATTTCCCCCTCTCCCTGTACCTGGCTTCCACTGGCGTAGTTTGGAGGGTCCCAGACCATGGGTTCCTCTGGACACGGGGAGGCAGGACACTCCGACCACTCCTCTGGATAGCGACCGCAGGGCAGGCTGGGGGTCCTCCGGATACCGGGCATAAGGCAGGTTGGGCCCAGCAAGAGCTTGGGCCTCAGCATCTGTCCTCTTCAGCGGGCAGCCCGCAACTGAGCTTTGGGGCCGGGCTTTTATACTTCCTGTCCCGCCCCTTGACTTCTGGGGGGCGGGGACAGGTGGCGTTGGCTCCGCCCAAAAAGGTGCCTGCTCTGGCTCGTCCCCCTCAGGTGCGGCGTAGAGCCAGGGCACCTCCTTACACCGCCGTAAAAAAATTGAAGCCTTATGTGTTCTGACTCCGTCCCGTTATCAGAGTGATCCTTAGTCCCTGAGTTCCCCCTGTGGGCCTGGAGGTCTCATTCCCAGATAGTCTTGTTAGGCCTGAATAAGAATGTAGCACAAAGCCAGTTATGCCAACCTGAACAAAGTTAGGCTAACAGAAGTTTCTGGGTAATTCATAAGTGGAAAACACCCAGGAGTTGCCTGTCTCTCACAGAGTTAGGCAACCATAAGATAAGAAAGGAACGGCACTCCTGGGATAGTAACAGATGTACTGTGTTAGGAACAACTTGTTTGAAGAATGAGCCTGGACTTCCAGACTCCCTGGGCAAAACTCCCTGTTTCTGTTCTATGTTTGTTCCTAATTACTACATTCCTAATTGTTAGTGATTGTTAAGGTATTATTAATCAAGTAGATCATTTAATCTTGTAAGACATGAGAATGCATGTATGGTAGAAGTTTCTAGTTTCTAATTGATAAAGAAGGGGGGTTGGTTGCTTAATTGATTAATCAGCGATGCGACGGAACTGTCTATATAAGCCTAGGTTATTTTGTAAGGAGTAAGCTGGTTCTCTGTGGAGACAAGCTTGCTCTCTATTGTCGTTGTGCACCCTTCAATAAAGAGTATTTGATAGAACCTTGCTGCTGTTGCCTGTCTCTCGCGGTCAGACAACGAACCTTGCCGTTTGGGCTACCAGAGTCCCCAACAGTCTCACATTACTCCAGGCCCTGCTGAAAACCATTTAGTGTTTGTATATTTTCTGCCTTATGCACCAGAATTAACTACATGCTAAAAATGTGGGAGAAGAGACAGTAAAACGTGGTGTTACCTTCTGTGCTATTGCAGGGCAATGTGGTGAGTCTGAGGGTTTCCCTCCTTCCCCCATCACTGACACCCTCCACTCAGCAGCCTCCGTGCAACTGATGGAGAGCTTTATCCTGTTACTGTTCTACCCCTTCACCTCCCAAGGTGTCACTTACCACCGTGTCCCTGGCTCTCCATGCTTAGGAATCACAGTTCTGATGTCTGTGATCCTAAGTCAGACTCAGAGGGCTGTGGAAGGAAGTGTTACAGATCTGGGAGTGGGCGGAGAAATCCCATTGAATCTAAAGCATAGTTTGACACTTCAGATCTTTCAAAGTAGTAGCCGTGTTAGTCCGCAAAAAGAACAGGAGAACTTGTGGCACCTTAGAGACTAATAAATTTATTGTAGCATAAGTTTTCGTGGGCTACAACCCACTTCATCGGATGCATGTAGTGGAAAATACAGAAGGAAGAAGTATACACAGGGAACATGAAACAATGGGTGTTACCACACACATTATAAGGAGAGCGATCAGTTAAGGTGAGCTGTTGTCAGCAGGAAAGAAAAATAACTGTTTGTAGTGGTAATGAAAATGGCTCATTTCCAGCACTTGACAAGGAGATATAAGGAACCGGGGTGGGGGGCATGGAGATAAGCATGGGGATCTTGTAGCCCTGTTTGCATCTACCGGTGAAATTGCTTCCCGGCTTTTTCTAGGCTAGTCCAGATCATTTGTAGATGGGAAGACTTGTGTTTCTTTTTCTTTCTTTCAGTATAATGATGCTAAAACTTTTGCAACTCATACAACCAAATAATGAGGCAAGAAGTTAACCCAGTTTAACCGCTACAGAAGAAAATGGGTACATTTATTTTCCTGATTTTGAGTCTGAAAGGATTCAGTGAGATTTCATTTTATGAACGTGAAAGTGTTTTATAGCCCACCCTGGACTGTGGGTTTTTCTCTCTTTGTGAAGGCCATTTGGTCACATACGTTGATATTTAATTCGACAAGATGTAGCTCAGATTTACTGAGGACTTCACGAGACAAAGGATAATTTGGCAGAATAGTCCTTTTTAAGATTTTGTTATTTTAATCTCTATCTAACATCTTTGTCAGGAGATTTTTTCCTGTGGTTTGAACAATGACAGTGATCAGTATCTCCCAGCACAACCACTGATGATGTGAGCTAGATGCACAGTACAAGAGGCAGGGGAATGAAGTTAGTGCCTGATCCCTTCAGTAATACGAGGTACTGTTTGAAGGAGGGGGATGGGGAACAGAGCTGGGAAACTGCTGGGTTTGCTCCTCAGAGGCTGAGAACTGTGAACTCGCTGCATCAGAGCCACAGAGTGACTAGGCTTGGCCTGTCAGTGTCAGTTGAAGCTGCCCCTGAAATCTAAAGGACCATGAATGATGCCCCCAAAAATAATGGGGGGAAGGGGCAGTATCTCCCTATTGCTGAAATGCTGCGGTTGGGTACAGGCTAGAAGGGAGCCAGGGATTTCAACAGACCTGGGCAGCCTTGAAGCCAGACCGACCCACATCACTGAGGCCAGAGGGAGATGAGGAACCTGACAGCCCAGCTGATCATCCCCCTCCCCATCTATCGCAGTTTCCTATGTTGTGATGACAGAGATTCTCTTTGCCCCACTCACCCCACACTGATCCCTCTTGTGACTAACCCCCTATGCCCCACGTTCCCCACTTGCGTATGGTTCTGATATGTAGTGTACTAAGAGTGCCTGGTGGGGGATCACTGGACAATTCATGATCTGCTCAATATTATGCCAATGAAATGCATATAACCCCACTGCATGTTGAATAATGACATTTTATTGTACGTTTGCTACTAGGGTGACCATATTCCAGGTGCCCAAAAAGAGGACAGTAATGAGGGTTGGGAACCTGGGGCCGGGGGGACAGTTGTGGATGCTGGAGGGGGTGCGGTGGGGGTACTAACGAGCTGAGGTCAGTGTCGGTCACTGTCACAGTGGCAGGGCAGTGACAAAAGCCCAGAACGCAATGAGGGCCCATCTGTCAGCACCTACATGCGGGACCTGCTGCCCAGGGCTGGGGCCTCGGTGGGTGGGATCCGGCAGCAATCAATCAGCTGCAGCTGTAGGGGAATAGACCAATAAGCTGTGGATGCTAGGGACTAGATTAATTGGGAAGCTGCCCAATCAAGGCTATTTCTGAGCTGCAGCCCCTCTGCTCTGCAAAACCCCTGGACATTTGTTGTGATAGGAAGACCCTGCTCAGACAGAGAAAGCAGGTTCAAAAGAGAGGCTCTGTCCAGGAAGACCCGGACGTATGGTAACCCTGTTTGTGACTGAGATATGTCATCATTCTGGGGAATGCCCAAAGACTAGCTCCTCAGAGACCACAAAGGACCGTCCATTGGTGTTAGAAAGCTATTATCTGACCCTCCGCCAACAGGAAGAAAGGGGTTAACAAAGACATTTACTATTCACGAGACGGACAATTTGGAGCTCCATTACGCCATGGAGTTGGCTGACGACATCCCCCAGCAAAGACTTTTCCACTATAAAGGGTCTGAGTATAACAAGGCGGGGGTGTGGGGGGGAGGAAGGCCTCTGGTCACCTCCCCTTCCCATCTCTACTCCCAGTAACAAAATCACTTGAAAGACAATAGGAGCGTCACTGAACTGGGGAGAGTGGTCCTCGCTGGAAAGCTTTCCAGGGAGCAGGGACTGCTGACAGCTCTGAGGTGAGAGAAATCTCTTTGCTTGAAAGGGGGCATCTATACTTCAACCTAATACACTGGTAGGTCGCCTTAGGTTTGACTTACAGCCACCACTGTAATTACTGTAATAGCTGATGTCTATGCTAGCCTCCTGGGGTCGCTGGGGCATGTCCTGCCGAGGAGCGCTTCCACCGGCCTAAGAGGGGCAGTGTGGGGCGCTGAGAGCCCAGTTTCTCATCTCCTCCAGCAGCAGCTCCCTCCATAGGCACCAACTTCCCCTCTGCCCGGGGTGGGGTACTTGACCCCCTGGCCTCACTTCTAAATTTCCCTTACCCCACCCCTTCCCCAAAGTCCCCATGCCACCCTGCCTTTTCCCACTCCAGCCCTGCCTCTTCTCCGCCTCCTCCCCTGAGTGCACCACATCCCCGCTCCTTCCCCTCCCTCCCGGAAAGTCCTAAGCGCCACCAAATAGCTGTTAGGTGGTGGGCAGGGGGAAGCACTGGGAGGGAGGGAGGGAGGAGGAGGAGCGGGGATGTGGCATGCTGCGCGGGGTGGGGAGGAGAAGGAGGCCAGGAGGGAGGAGCTTGGCTGCCAGGGGGTATGGAGAACCTGCTAATTTTTCCCTGTGAGTGCTCCAGACCCTGTTCTCTCTAAAGAGTGGGGGAAGCCAGCTGAGGCTTCTCACCCACCCTCCCACCCCTGTTCCCTGCTGGGAGTGAGGGAAAGCCACCTGGGGCTCCTTCCGCCCCCTCATCATTCCCCTCTCAAGTTGACACCAGACCACTGATAAGTGCTCGGAGTACAGTTTTTCAACCAGTTATGCACCCACCTTATAGTCATTTCATCTAGACCAGGCCTAGGCAACCTATGGCACAGGTGCTGAAGGCGGCACACAAGCTGATTTTCAGTCGCACTCACACTGCCCAGGTCCTGGCCACCAGTCTGGGGGGTTCCGCATTTTAATTTAATTTTAAGTGAAGTTTCTTAAACATTTTAAAAACCTCATTTACTTTACAGAAAACAATAGCTTAGTTACATATTACAGACTTATAGAAAGAGACCCAAAAACATTAAAATGTATGACTGGCACCCAAAACCTTCAGTTAGAGTGAATAAATGAAGACTCGGCACATCGCTGCTGAAAGGTTGCCGACTCCTGATCTAGACCAACAAATTCCTCCCTGCTGGTCAGAACTGAGTCTAACCTGCTGTCCCCTGGTTACTTCCCCCACCATCAGAAAGCAGAAGTTGTCCCTGACATGTTCCCAGCATCTATTGGACATTGGGTGCTGATGCCAACTCTCAGCTGTAGTGCTCTGCTTCCCGCTGCCAGTGTGCGTGGGGAGGTTGGGGAAAGGACGCCCCTCACACTCACCAGCGGCGGGAAGTGGAGCAACGTGGCCCCAGCCCACTCCGCTTCCCTTTCCTGGCCCTAGTCATGTCACCTGGGGGAGGGGGGGAAGGGGGTAGAGAAAGGTTCCCACCTACACACTCACTCACCGGTGATGGAAAGTGGAGTGCTGCGGCTGGGAGCTGGCTGGGGCTGGGCTGCTCTGCTTCCCACTGGTAAGGGCAGGGGCTGGGGCCAGGGCAAGGGAAGCAGAGCGGACTGCTCCAGGCCCCCACTAATCCCCTGGTCCATGTGGGACCTGTGGGGCCCCTAAAAGTGCCCCCTACATCTCCTGCCTCCCAGACCTTTGAGGGGGAGGCCTCGAGGGCTGCATAGGGCACGCAAATGGCTAGGGACAGCCCTGGGAGCAAGGACTCAGATTCTTCTGCTATTCGATTCCAGCGGGGTGGGGTGTAAAAGGAAAGTTCCCCAAAATAGCAGGACCCTTCTCCTGCTTATCTCTGTGCAGGGGTCAGCACCACCATGGTGCACGACAGACACTTGACATTAGCGGGCTTAGTGACAGACATTGGCGGTGGGGAGGAGGGGGCTGTGGGCTGAAGCAGGCGGTTGGGGTGTGGGACGGGGCACAGGCTCTGTGCTGGGAGTGCGGGTTCTAGAGTAGGACCAGAAATGAGGGGTTCAAGGTGCGGGATGGGGATCTGGGCTGGAGCAGGGGGTTTGGATGTGGAGAAGGTGAGGGATTTGGTGGAGGTGCAGGTTGTTGTGTGAGGCTAGGGATGAGAGATTTGGGGTGGAGGAGGGAACTCCAGGCAGGGACTGAAGGGTTCAGAGTGCGGAAAGGAGGACACGGCTGGGACGGGATTGTGGCATGTGAGGGCTCCAGCTGGGGGTTCAGGCTCTGGGGTGGGGCTGTGGATGAGGGGTTTGGGCTGTAGGAGTGTGCTGGGACTGAGGGTTTCAGAGGGGGATCAGGGCTGGAGCAGGAGGTTCAGTCCTGGGGGTTGAGAGCTCTGGGGTGGGGTTGGGGATGATGGTTTGGGGTACAGGATGGTGCTCCAGGCTGGGACCAAGAGGTTTGGAGCGCAGGAGGGGGGTCGGGGCTGGAGCAGAAGGGTGGGACACAGGAGGTGTGTTCAGGCTCCTTGCAGTGCTTACCTCAAACAGCTCCTGGAAGCAGCAGCATGACCCTCCTCTGGCTCCTACTTGAGCTGCCCTGTCCTCAGGTGCCACCCCCACAGCTCCCATTTGCTGTGGTTCCCTGCCAATGGGCTCATCCCCACAAAGTCAGCGCTCAGGGAGGGGGAACGGAGTCGGCGTGCAGAGACCCCTGGCCGTGCCTCTCCCAGCAACAGCAGGGACAGGGAACCGCCCGTGGGGAGCGGCCCCCATGGACGTCATAATTTTTACCGTGTACAGACACGTTGCTGAGCCCTGCCCATGTGCACATCTCCTGGGTTTTGGGTAAATGAATTATTTTAGGGGAAAGTGTCAGAACAGCCACCAGCGAGAGCTGCTGGCCACACTCTGAGGCCACCAAAATTTTAATCATGAGACCCCCCTGGGCCAGATGATGGTGACGGTCCCTTTCTGATCCTAAAGTCTGGGAGCGGAACAGGAGCCGGACCCAGAGATGCTGCGGGGCGAAACCGGCAGCGATAGGACCCAGGAGCGGCCGGGAGGCGGCTCTGGGGCAGCGAGCGCTGGGCTCCGGCCCGGCAGCAGGAAGTGAGTCGCAGCCGCTGCGGTGACTCTGGCTCCCAGGCTCCCGGCGAGATCCCCGAGCCCCGGCGGCTGGTGCTGGGAGCCCGGAGCCCTGGCTGCAGCCGGGAGAGGGGAATCTCCAGCAGGGCCCTTCCCGCTGCTCCCCAGGAGCCTCTCCCAGGCCAGGGCAGAGCCCCCAGCCCGGCCCCTGCCCCGGGGGGCCCCGCTCGGAGGGAAGGTGAGAGAGACCCGCCCCCCCCGGCACCCCCGGGCTGCAGGGGGAGGTTTGGCCCCAGGCTGCTCCCAGCGGAGCTGGCTGCGATTCCCGCCCGGGGCCCGGGAAAGCTGCTGCCGAGGGTGACCAGAAGTCCCAATTTTAGAGGGACAGACCCAATTTTTTTGTTTTTTTCTTTAATAGGTTCCTATTACCCCCCACCCGCTGTCCCGATTTTTCACACTTGCTCTCTGGTCACCCTACTGCCGCCAGCCCCCGCCCTGCCGAACAGGCCCATTGGGGGAGCGGGGGAAATTCCTGCATTTCTGAACCAGGAACCTCCCCGCCCCCACAGGGCTGGGCAAACTGACCAGACTCCCAGTGCTGGAGCCTGACCCCACTGGCCAGAGGCTGCTGTGAAATACGCAGGGAAGCTGTCGGGATTCCTGTCCCTGTCCCCGGCTCAGAGCTCTGCTTCCCGCATCAGCCTGTGGCTGGCAGGCGTGTGGGAAATGAGAAGGCCCTGTCCTGCTCCGTGTGCTGGGGGGACAAGGAGCTCTCACCATCCCCAACCCCCTGAAGTCCCCTGGCTAATCTGAACAGTAGAGATCAGATTCTGCTACTCTGACCCTCCCAGAGCTTCGAGTTTTTATTTCCTTTCCTTGTGACTAGCGGGATTGTGGCTGGGGCAGCAGGTGCTGAGTGGGGGACTCTTGTTGTTCCAGATGCCGGTGACCTTTGAGGATGTGGCTGTGTATTTCACCCAGGGACAGGGGGCTCTGCTGGACCCCGCTCAGAGAGCCCTCTACAGGGACGTCATGCTGGAGAACTACGAGACGGTGACCTCGCTGGGTAAGGGATTCCCGTCCCCTCAGCTATTCTAAGGCGTGGGGTCTGCATGTCTGACTCCGCTCAGTTGGATTAGGAAGGGGTGGGGTCACATAGTGCCATGGCTCTCAAGCAGGGGCCCCGATGGGGCTGCGAGCAGGTTTCAGGGGGGCCACCAAGCAGGGCCAGAATTAGATTTGCTGAGGCCCGGGGCACAAAATGTAAGCCCCACTGCATGAGGCTGAAGCTAAAGCCTCAGCAACTTAGCTTTATGGTGCCCCATGTTGTGTAAGACCCTGGGTAATTGTCCTGCTCCCTACCCCCTAATCCTGGCCCTGGCTTTTATGTGCAAAAAAGAGTTGGTGTGGCAGAGGTGGGCCGTGAGGTTTTTCTAGCATGTTAGAGGTGTGGGGGGGCTCAGACAGAAAAAGTTGAGAACCCCAGTGCAGTCCACAGCTCCACTGTGAGAGAGACTTGCATCTCCACACCCCGTTCGAGGGAACAAAGGAGGTAGAAACCTAATGGACAGGCTAATTCATCCCCGTCTCTCCAGCTGACATGGGGCCAGAAGCAGGGGATTGCCTTGCCTGTTATTTCTCCTTCACACTCCGCTGACTGGCCGTTTTGGGACTAGCTCCACCCCTGGGGAGGCTCTCAGTGCTGCAGGCTCAGGGGTGCTGAGACAGGTTGTACAGTGGGGGTGCTGAGAGCCATTGAACCAAACGGTAAACCCTGGATCTAATGGAAACCACTTCAAGTGAGGAGGTGCGGCAGCTCCCCCAGCACGGCTAGTTCCAGCTCCTATGTGCTGGTTTGGAAATAGGCAGGAGTTTAACACCAGAACTGCGCGTGCCAGAAAGTCCCCCAGACGCATCTACCCTGAGGCTTCCTAGTAAGGGTGTGACAACACCCCACCCCCACCCCGAGATGTCTGCTGCTCCCAAAGGGTCTGAGTTACCACAGTCGCTTGTAGGGCCAGGTGAAACTCAAGGACTGTTCCCTGTGACAAATACTCAGCAAGACTCCGGACCTTGCCTGATTTCACCTCCTGTGCAGGATTCCCCGTTCCCAAACCTGACCTGATCGCCCGGCTGGAACGAGGGGAAGAGCCGTGGGTCCCGCATCTCCAGGCCGATGAGGAAAGTGTGAGCCCGAGAGACACCCGCACAGGTGAGGAGTCAGGGAAACTGAGACAGAAACCTCTCGAGAGTGAAGGAAAAAGCTGGGACTCCAAACCTGTGCTGTGAGCGAGGACCCTCAGTTCTGCCCCATCTCACCCACGTCAGGGCTGCAGTCAGCAGGTGTCATATCATTAAGGCAAATATCAGTCACAGCTTCCCACCCATCCTGTTAGCTGTCGGGAATTTCCTCCCTGACTTTCCTTCCCTGCGAGTGTTTGGGTGGGATGTGGAGGCAGAATCCAATGTCTCCGTCTCCCCAACAGTCACTGTGTTGTGTTTTCCCTCTTTGCTATTTCCCTTTCTGTCTTTTCTCCCTGGCACAGGCAGTGACTCCTGTCTGGATTCTCTCTCTCTCCCAGCAGGTGATAGGACAGTGAGTGAGAACAAGGAGGAGAATCAGCAGCAGGAAGGTCCTGAGCAAGTGGAACCGCAGGAGACGTTTTTGAGAGCTGAAGGGAATAATTCCCAGTACTTGGAACAAGGAAATGCCTGGGGAGATCGAGGCAGATCAGAGATGCAGCTGGGAAACTATCCTGGGAAGAAACTGGATGAATCTATTCAAGGGAGAGGAATATGCAAGAATCCCAAGGAAACCGCAGTCCAGCAGACAAGTGCCAATGAAGAAAAACCGTACAAATGCCTTGACTGTGGGAAAAGTTTCCGTGTCAGTACATTCCTTCTTAGACATTGGAGAACCCACACAGGAGAGAAGTCCTATCAATGCATAGACTGTGGGAGAAGCTTCGGTGAGAAGTCAAGCTTTATTGTGCACCAGAAACTGCACACAGAAGAGAGACCATATAAGTGCCTTCAGTGTGGGAAAAGTTTTAGTCAGAGGTCACCACTTATGGTACATCACAGATCCCACACAGGAGAGAAGCCCTATAAATGCTTAGACTGTGGGAAAAGCTTCACTAAAAAGCCATATCTTGATGTACACCAGAAAGTGCACACAGGAGAGAAACCATATAAGTGTCTTCAGTGTGGGAAACGTTTCGGTCGGAGTCCAGACCTTACTGTACATCAGACACTGCACACGGGCGAGAGACCATATAGATGCTTTGAGTGTGGGAAAAGTTTTAGTAGGAAGTCAAATCTTACTACACATCAGATAATCCACACAGGAGAGAGACCTTATAAATGCCTGGAGTGTGGGAAAACTTTCAGTCAGCGCTCAGGCCTTTCTAAACATGGGAGAATCCACACAGGAGAGAGACCATATAAGTGTCTTCAGTGTGGGAAAAGTTTCGGTCTGCGCTCACACCTTACTGTACATCAGACACTGCACACGGGCGAGAGACCATATAGATGCTTTGAGTGTGGGAGAAGTTTTAGTCAGAAGTCAACTCTTACTACACATCAGATAACCCACACAGGAGAGAGACCTTATAAATGCCAGGAGTGTGGGGAAAGCTTCAATAGGAGCTCACATCTCACCAAACACCAGAAAATCCACAAAAGTGAGAGACCCTAGAAACAGCTTGACCGCAGGAAAAGATTCCATTTGACATCACGCATCAGTGATCAGTACAACAGAGAGAACTTGAATGTGAGGGAAACTTCATTTGGTGTTTCCGGAGTATCAGGGATCCACAAATCCGCCCAGGGAAGAAACATCTGAGACGTTCTGAGTGTGGAAAATGCTCCAAGTGGAGCTAACCCTGCACTGGACATAAGAGACTCCTCCATACAGCAGGGAAATTCTCTGAGTGCCCTGACTACGGCTGGCCATGATGACAAATCTGTTTCCTCGTTCCCACACACATCAGGGGTGTTTGTCTCCCAAGGATCCAGCAGCAGCAGCTGGTCAGTGACCCTCTGGCTCTGCCTGGTCTAAGCAAACCCCAGGCAGAGGAGAAGAAGCCCCGATCAGCCCCTCCTCCCCGCTGCAGCCCTGGCAGCTGAGCAGATAAGCCAAAGATGGGGGAAGGAAGAGAGAGAAACTCCTCTGGACGTTCCCTGTTTGGCTGAAGTTCCCCCCTCTTCCTTCCCCTCCCAGCTGGGATCTCCCTCTCATGGAGAGGACGAGAAGGATACTTGGGTCAGGCCCCATCTTCACTCTAAGCACTGGTCCCCACCCCCCATCTTCTACTTCCTCGGCTGGGCTCCCCACTGACCTGGAGCTGTTCTCTGCAGGAGGAGTGTCCCGGGGGCTGGTAACTCCTCCCCTCCCCGAATCCCCCAGGGCGCTGGGCTCTGGAGGATCCAATATTGAGGGACCAGGAGGATGGGTTATGGGGAGGGAACTGGGATGGAATGGTTGGGGCTGGTGGAGCTGGGAAGCAGGAGGTGCTGGGGTATGGGGGATTATAGGCTAAGAGGCAAGAGAGAGCACAGGGGCAGAGAAGTGCTGCCTCTCATCACTCACCCCCTCTGCCCCGTCTGCATTCAGACAGCACCACTGAGAGGGGCTGATTCCCACAGAGCCATTTGGGGAAGGCCAAGAGATCCCACCTTTGCTTCCGAGCATCTGTTTATGGTAGGAAATGTGGTCGGGATTAGCCAGCGCATCTCTGTGACCCTCCACCAGATTTCCTACTATAATCTCATCCTGAGCATCTTATGTGTAAGGCTAAGATTTTGTCATGGATATTTTTAATAAAAAGGTCACCGACAGGTGACACGCAATAAAGAAATATTCACGGCAGCCTGTGACCTGTCTGTGACATTTACTAATAATATCCTTGACAAAATGGGGTGGGAAAAAGCTGCAAGAGCCCTTGCTGGGGCTCTGAGATGCCATGGCAATTGGGCAGATGCGGGGGCCCCCTGCCACCCATGGCTCGGAGCTCTGGGACCCCAGCCTCCACGAATACTCAGATCTGGAGGCCACCCCTGAGAGCCGGGTGCTGCGGTGTACCCCCATGGCCTGCAGGAGCTCAAAGCTCCGGGGGGCAGTTGTCGGATACTGTGGGCAGCAGGGGTCCCCCTGCTGCTCAGAGCCGCCACGGGCTGAAGTCACAGAGGTCTCTGGAAGTCACAGATTCCATGACTTCCATTACTGCCTGTAAACTGGTCATGCTGGGGCTCGTCCCCCTCAGGTGCGGCAGGGAGCCAGGGCGCCTCCTTCACACAGCAGTGCGCGTCTACGCCTGGCCCTTGGGCAGGGCAGGCAGCAAATAGTTCAGGCTCAGCTCCTGCACTCAGGGGCTGAGCAAACACAGTCTATAGCCCAAGCCCTTGGTCAGGGCGGGGCAGCAAATAGTTCAGACTCAGCTCCTGCACTCAGGGGCTGAGCAAACACAGTACAAACAGTGAGTCTATACAGAAGGCCTCTTCAAGCCACGGAGAGGGGAAATCTGCCACCCCTTGGACGGGTGGCAGGGGGGACGCAGGCCCTCCCACTCCACTGCATCCCAGCCTGGGGCCCTAGCAGCAGCAAGGGTTCATTGCAGTCAGTGGGGAATCCTGGCCGCAACACACTGACATGGGTTCACAGTCCCCAGGAGCCAGACTGGGGTCGGCTACCCCCGGACTACCGATTTCCCCCTCTCCCTGTACCTGGCTTCCACTGGCGTAGTTTGGAGGGTCCCAGACCATGGGTTCCTCTGGACACGGGGAGGCAGGACACTCCGACCACTCCTCTGGATAGCGACCGCAGGGCAGGCTGGGGGTCCTCCGGATATCGGGCATAAGGCAGGTTGGGCCCAGCAAGAGCTTGGGCCTCAGCATCTGTCCTCTTCAGCGGGCAGCCCGCAACTGAGCTTTGGGGCCGGGCTTTTATACTTTCTGTCCCGCCCCTTGACTTCTGGGGGGCGGGGACAGGTGGCGTTGGCTCCGCCCAAAAAGGTGCCTGCTCTGGCTCGTCCCCCTCAGGTGCGGCGTGGAGCCAGGGCACCTCCTTACACCGCCGTAAAAAAATTGAAGCCTTATGTGTTCTGACTCCGTCCCGTTATCAGAGTGATCCTTAGTCCCTGAGTTCCCCCTGTGGGCCTGGAGGTCTCATTCCCAGATAGTCTTGTTAGGCCTGAATAAGAATGTAGCACAAAGCCAGTTATGCCAACCTGAAGAAAGTTAGGCTAACAGAAGTTTCTGGGTAATTCATAAGTGGAAAACACCCAGGAGTTGCCTGTCTCTCACAGAGTTAGGCAACCATAAGATAAGAAAGGAACGGCACTCCTGGGATAGTAACAGATGTACTGTGTTAGGAACAACTTGTTTGAAGAATGAGCCTGGACTTCCAGACTCCCTGGGCAAAACTCCCTGTTTCTGTTCTATGTTTGTTCCTAATTACTACATTCCTAATTGTTAGTGATTGTTAAGGTATTATTAATCAAGTAGATCATTTAATCTTGTAAGACATGAGAATGCATGTATGGTAGAAGTTTCTAGTTTCTAACTGATAAAGAAGGGGGGTTGGTTGCTTAATTGATTAATCAGCGATGCGACGGAACTGTCTATATAAGCCTAGGTTATTTTGTAAGGAGTAAGCTGGTTCTCTGTGGAGACAAGCTTGCTCTCTATTGTCGTTGTGCACCCTTCAATAAAGAGTATTTGATAGAACCTTGCTGCTGTTGCCTGTCTCTCGCGGTCAGACAACGAACCTTGCCGTTTGGGCTACCAGAGTCCCCAACAGTCTCACATTACTCCAGGCCCTGCTGAAAACCATTTAGTGTTTGTATATTTTCTGCCTTATGCACCAGAATTAACTACATGCTAAAAATGTGGGAGAAGAGACAGTAAAACGTGGTGTTACCTTCTGTGCTATTGCAGGGCAATGTGGTGAGTCTGAGGGTTTCCCTCCTTCCCCCATCACTGACACCCTCCACTCAGCAGCCTCCGTGCAACTGATGGAGAGCTTTATCCTGTTACTGTTCTACCCCTTCACCTCCCAAGGTGTCACTTACCACCGTGTCCCTGGCTCTCCATGCTTAGGAATCACAGTTCTGATGTCTGTGATCCTAAGTCAGACTCAGAGGGCTGTGGAAGGAAGTGTTACAGATCTGGGAGTGGGCGGAGAAATCCCATTGAATCTAAAGCATAGTTTGACACTTCAGATCTTTCAAAGTAGTAGCCGTGTTAGTCTGCAAAAAGAACAGGAGAACTTGTGGCACCTTAGAGACTAATAAATTTATTGTAGCATAAGTTTTCGTGGGCTACAACCCACTTCATCGGATGCATGTAGTGGAAAATACAGAAGGAAGAAGTATACACAGGGAACATGAAACAATGCGTGTTACCACACACATTATAAGGAGAGCGATCAGTTAAGGTGAGCTGTTGTCAGCAGGAAAGAAAAATAACTGTTTGTAGTGGTAATGAAAATGGCTCATTTCCAGCACTTGACAAGGAGATATAAGGAACCGGGGTGGGGGGCATGGAGATAAGCATGGGGATCTTGTAGCCCTGTTTGCATCTACCGGTGAAATTGCTTCCCGGCTTTTTCTAGGCTAGTCCAGATCATTTGTAGATGGGAAGACTTGTGTTTCTTTTTCTTTCTTTCAGTATAATGATGCTAAAACTTTTGCAACTCATACAACCAAATAATGAGGCAAGAAGTTAACCCAGTTTAACCGCTACAGAAGAAAATGGGTACATTTATTTTCCTGATTTTGAGTCTGAAAGGATTCAGTGAGATTTCATTTTATGAACGTGAAAGTGTTTTATAGCCCACCCTGGACTGTGGGTTTTTCTCTCTTTGTGAAGGCCATTTGGTCACATACGTTGATATTTAATTCGACAAGATGTAGCTCAGATTTACTGAGGACTTCACGAGACAAAGGATAATTTGGCAGAATAGTCCTTTTTAAGATTTTGTTATTTTAATCTTTATCTAACATCTTTGTCAGGAGATTTTTTCCTGTGGTTTGAACAATGACAGTGATCAGTATCTCCCAGCACAACCACTGATGATGTGAGCTAGATGCACAGTACAAGAGGCAGGGGAATGAAGTTAGTTCCTGATCCCTTCAGTAATACGAGGTACTGTTTGAAGGAGGGGGATGGGGAACAGAGCTGGGAAACTGCTGGGTTTGCTCCTCAGAGGCTGAGAACTGTGAACTCGCTGCATCAGAGCCACAGAGTGACTAGGCTTGGCCTGTCAGTGTCAGTTGAAGCTGCCCCTGAAATCTAAAGGACCATGAATGATGCCCCCAAAAATAATGGGGGGAAGGGGCAGTATCTCCCTATTGCTGAAATGCTGCGGTTGGGTACAGGCTAGAAGGGAGCCAGGGATTTCAACAGACCTGGGCAGCCTTGAAGCCAGACCGACCCACATCACTGAGGCCAGAGGGAGATGAGGAACCTGACAGCCCAGCTGATCATCCCCCTCCCCATCTATCGCAGTTTCCTATGTTGTGATGACAGAGATTCTCTTTGCCCCACTCACCCCACACTGATCCCTCTTGTGACTAACCCCCTATGCCCCACGTTCCCCACTTGCGTATGGTTCTGATATGTAGTGTACTAAGAGTGCCTGGTGGGGGATCACTGGACAATTCATGATCTGCTCAATATTATGCCAATGAAATGCATATAACCCCACTGCATGTTGAATAATGACATTTTATTGTACGTTTGCTACTAGGGTGACCATATTGCAGGTGCCCAAAAAGAGGACAGTAATGAGGGTTGGGAACCTGGGGCCGGGGGGACAGTTGTGGATGCTGGAGGGGGTGCGGTGGGGGTACTAACGAGCTGAGGTCAGTGTCGGTCACTGTCACAGTGGCAGGGCAGTGACAAAAGCCCAGAACGCAATGAGGGCCCATCTGTCAGCACCTACCTGCGGGACCTGCTGCCCAGGGCTGGGGCCTCGGTGGGTGGGATCCGGCAGCAATCAATCAGCTGCAGCTGTAGGGGAATAGACCAATCAGCTGTGGATGCTAGGGACTAGATTAATTGGGAAGGTGCCCAGTCAAGGCTATTTCTGAGCTGCAGCCCCTCTGCTCTGCAAAACCCCTGGACATTTGTTGTGATAGGAAGACCCTGCTCAGACAGAGAAAGCAGGTTCAAAAGAGAGGCTCTGTCCAGGAAGACCCGGACGTATTGTAACCCTGTTTGTTACTGAGATATGTCGTCATTCTGGGGAATGCCCACAGACTAGCTCCTCAGAGACCACAAAGGACCGACCATTGGTGTTAGAAAGCTATTATCTGACCCTCCGCCAACAGGAAGAAAGGGGTTAACAAAGACATTTACTATTCACGAGACGGACAATTTGGAGCTCCATTATGCCATGGAGTTGGCTGATGACATCCCCCAGCAAAGACTTTTCCACTATAAAGGGTCTGAGTATAACAAGGTGGGGGTGTGGGGGGGAGGAAGGCCTCTGGTCACCTCCCCTTCCCATCTCTACTCCCAGTAACAAGATCATTTGAAAGACAATAGGAGCATCACTGAACTGGGGAGAGTGGTCCTCGCTGGAAGGCTTTCCAGTGAGCAGGGACTGCTGACAGCTCTGAGGTGAGAGAAATCTCTTTGCTTGAAAGGGGGCATCTATACTTCAACCTAATATACTGGTAGGTCGCCTTAGGTTTGACTTACAGCCACCGCTGTAATTACTGCAGTAGCTGATGCCTACGCTACCCTCCTATGGTCGCTGGGGCACGTCCTGCCGAGGAGCGCTTCCACCGGCCTAAGAGGGGCAGTGTGGGGCGCTGAGAGCCCAGTTTCTCATCTCCTCCAGCAGCAGCTCCCTCCATAGGCACCAACTTCCCCTCTGCTCGGGGTGGGGTACTTGACCCCCTGGCCTCACTTCTAAATTTCCCTTACCCCACCCCTTCCCCAAAGTCCCCATGACACCCTGCCTTTTCCCACTCCAGCCCTGCCTCTTCTCCGCCTCCTCCCCTGAGTGCACCACATCCCCGCTCCTTCCCCTCCCTCCCGGAAAGTCCTAAGCGCCACCAAATAGCTGTTAGGTGGTGGGCAGGGGGAAGCACTGGGAGGGAGGGAGGGAGGAGGAGGAGCGGGGATGTGGCATGCTGCGAGGGGTGGGGAGGAGAAGGAGGCCAGGAGGGAGGAGCTTGGCTGCCAGGGGATACGGAGAACCTGCTAATTTTTCCCTGTGAGTGCTCCAGACCCTGTTCTCTGTAGAGAGTGGGGGAAGCCAACTGAGGCTTCTCACCCACCCTCCCACCCCTGTTCCCTGCTGGGAGTGAGGGAAAGCCACCTGGGGCTCCTTCCGCCCCCCCATCATTCCCCTCTCAAGTTGACACCAGACCACTGATAACTACTCGGAGTACAGTTTTTCAACCAGTTATGCACCCACCTTATAGTCATTTCATCTAGACCAGGCCTAGGCAACCTATGGCACGGGTGCTGAAGGCGGCACACAAGCTGATTTTCAGTCGCACTCACACTGCCCAGGTCCTGGCCACCAGTCTGGGGGGTTCCGCATTTTAATTTAATTTTAAGTGAAGTTTCTTAAACATTTTAAAAACCTCATTTACTTTACAGAAAACAATAGCTTAGTCACATATTACAGACTTATAGAAAGAGACCCAAAAACATTAAAATGTATGACTGGCACCCAAAACCTTCAGTTAGAGTGAATAAATGAAGACTCGGCACATCGCTGCTGAAAGGTTGCCGACTCCTGATCTAGACCAACAAATTCCTCCCTGCTGGTCAGAACTGAGTCTAACCTGCTGTCCCCTGGTTACTTCCCCCACCATCAGAAAGCAGAAGTTGTCCCTGACATGTTCCCAGCATCTATTGGACATTGGGTGCTGATGCCAACTCTCAGCTGTAGTGCTCTGCTTCCCGCTGCCAGTATGCGTGGGGAGGTTGGGGAAAGGACGCCCCTCACACTCACCAGCGGCGGGAAGTGGAGCAACGTGGCCCCAGCCCACTCCGCTTCCCTTTCCTGGCCCTAGTCATGTCACCTGGGGGAGGGGGGGAAGGGGGTAGAGAAAGGTTCCCACCTACACACTCACTCACCGGTGATGGAAAGTGGAGTGCTGCGGCTGGGAGCTGGCTGGGGCTGGGCTGCTCTGCTTCCCACTGGTAAGGGCAGGGGCTGGGGCCAGGGCAAGGGAAGCAGAGCGGACTGCTCCAGGCCCCCACTAATCCCCTGGTCCATGTGGGACCTGTGGGGCCCCTAAAAGTGCCCCCTACATCTCCTGCCTCCCAGACCTTTGAGGGGGAGGCCTCGAGGGCTGCATAGGGCACGCAAATGGCTAGGGACAGCCCTGGGAGCAAGGACTCAGATTCTTCTGCTATTCGATTCCAGCGGGGTGGGGTGTAAAAGGAAAGTTCCCCAAAATAGCAGGACCCTTCTCCTGCTTATCTCTGTGCAGGGGTCAGCACCACCATGGTGCGCAACAGACACTTGACATTAGCGGGCTTAGTGACAGACATTGGCGGTGGGCAGGAGGGGGCTGTGGGCTGAAGCAGGCGGTTGGGGTGTGGGACGGGGCACAGGCTCTGTGCTGGGAGTGCGGGTTCTAGAGTAGGACCAGAAATGAGGGGTTCAAGGTGCGGGATGGGGATCTGGGCTGGAGCAGGGGGTTTGGATGTGGAGAAGGTGAGGGATTTGGTGGAGGTGCAGGTTGTTGTGTGAGGCTAGGGATGAGAGATTTGGGGTGGAGGAGGGAACTCCAGGCAGGGACTGAAGGGTTCAGAGTGCGGAAAGGAGGACACGGCTGGGACGGGATTGTGGCATGTGAGGGCTCCAGCTGGGGGTTCAGGCTCTGGGGTGGGGCTGTGGATGAGAGGTTTGGGCTGTAGGAGTGTGCTGGGACTGAGGGTTTCAGAGGGGGATCAGGGCTGGAGCAGGAGGTTCAGTCCTGGGGGTTGAGGGCTCTGGGGTGGGGTTGGGGATGATGGTTTGGGGTACAGGATGGTGCTCCAGGCTGGGACCAAGAGGTTTGGAGCACAGGAGGGGGGTCGGGGCTGGAGCAGAAGGGTGGGACACAGGAGGTGTGTTCAGGCTCCTTGCAGTGCTTACCTCAAACAGCTCCTGGAAGCAGCAGCATGACCCTCCTCTGGCTCCTACTTTAGCTGCCCTGTCCTCAGGTGCCACCCCCACAGCTCCCATTTGCTGTGGTTCCCTGCCAATGGGCTCATCCCCACAAAGTCAGCGCTCAGGGAGGGGGAACGGAGTCGGCGTGCAGAGCCCCCTGGACGTGCCTCTCCCAGCAACAGCAGGGACAGAGAACCGCCCGTGGGGAGCGGCCCCCATGGACGTCATAATTTTTACCGTGTACAGACACGTTGCTGAGCCCTGCCCATGTGCACATCTCCTGGGTTTTGGGTAAATGAATTATTTTAGGGGAAAGTGTCAGAACAGCCACCAGCGAGAGCTGCTGGCCACACTCTGAGGCCACCAAAATTTTAATCATGAGACCCCCCTGGGCCAGATGATGGTGACGGTCCCTTTCTGATCCTAAAGTCTGGGAGCGGAACAGGAGTCGGACCCAGAGATGCTGCAGCGCGTACCCGGCAGCCCTAGGACCCAGGAGCGGCAGGGAGGCGGCTGTGGAGCAGCGAGCGCTGGGCTCCGGGCCGGCAGCAGGAAGTGACTCGCAGCCGCTGCGGTGACTCTGGCTCCCAGGCTCCCGGCGAGATCCCCGAGCCCCGGCGGCTGGTGCTGGGAGCCCGGAGCCCTGGCTGCAGCCGGGAGAGGGGAATCTCCAGCAGGGCCCTTCCCGCTGCTCCCCAGGAGCCTCTCCCAGGCCAGGGCAGAGCCCCCAGCCCGGCCCGGCCCCTGCCCCGGGGGGCCCCGCTCGGAGGGAAGGTGACAGAGACCCGCCCCTCCCGGCACCCCCGGGCTGCAGGGGGAGGTTTGGCCCCAGGCTGCTCCCAGCGGAGCTGGCTGCGATTCCCGCCCGGGGCCCGGGAAAGCTGCTGCCGAGGGTGACCAGAAGTCCCAATTTTAGAGGGACAGACCCAATTTTTTTGTTTTTTTCTTTAATAGGTTCCTATTACCCCCCACCCGCTGTCCCGATTTTTCACACTTGCTCTCTGGTCACCCTACTGCCGCCAGCCCCCGCCCTGCCGAACAGGCCCATTGGGGGAGCGGGGGAAATTCCTGCATTTCTGAACCAGGAACCTCCCCGCCCCCACAGGGCTGGGCAAACTGACCAGACTCCCAGTGCTGGAGCCTGACCCCACTGGCCAGAGGCTGCTGTGAAATACGCAGGGAAGCTGTCGGGATTCCTGTCCCCGTCCCCGGCTCAGAGCTCTGCTTCCCGCATCAGCCTGTGGCTGGCAGGTGTGTGGGAAATGAGAAGGCCCTGTCCTGCTCCGTGTGCTGGGGGGACAAGGAGCTCTCACCATCCCCAACCCCCTGAAGTCCCCTGGCTAATCTGAACAGTAGAGATCAGATTCTGCTACTCTGACCCTCCCAGAGCTTCGAGTTTTTATTTCCTTTCCTTGTGACTAGCGGGATTGTGGCTGGGGCAGCAGGTGCTGAGTGGGGGACTCTTGTTGTTCCAGATGCCGGTGACCTTTGAGGAGGTGGCTGTGTATTTCACCCAGGGACAGGGGGCTCTGCTGGACCCCGCTCAGAGAGCCCTCTACAGGGACGTCATGCTGGAGAACTACGAGACGGTGACCTCGCTGGGTAAGGGATTCCCGTCCCCTCAGCTATTCTAAGGCGTGGGGTCTGCATGTCTGACTCCGCTCAGTTGGATTAGGAAGGGGTGGGGTCACATAGTGCCATGGCTCTCAAGCAGGGGCCCCGATGGGGCTGCGAGCAGGTTTCAGGGGGGCCACCAAGCAGGGCCAGAATTAGATTTGCTGAGGCCCGGGGCACAAAATGTAAGCCCCACTGCATGAGGCTGAAGCTAAAGCCTCAGCAACTTAGCTTTATGGTGCCCTTTGTTGTATAAGACCCTGGGTAATTGCCCTGCTCCCTACCCCCTAATCCTGGCCCTGGCTTTTATGTGCAAAAAAGAGTTGGTGTGGCAGAGGTGGGCCGTGAGGTTTTTCTAGCATGTTAGAGGTGTGGGGGGGCTCAGACAGAAAAAGTTGAGAACCCCGGTGCAGTCCACTGTGAGAGAGACTTGCATCTCCACACCCCCTTCGAGGGAACAAAGGAGGTAGAAACCTAACAGACAGGCTAATTCATCCCCGTCTCTCCAGCTGACAAGGGGCCAGAAGCAGGGGATTGCCTTGCCTGTTATTTCTCCTTCACACTCCGCTGACTGGCCGTCTTGGGACTAGCTCCACCCCTGGGGAGGCTCTCAGTGCTGCAGGCTCAGGGGTGCTGAGACAGGTTGTACAGTGGGGGTGCTGAGAGCCATTGAACCAAACGGTAAACCCTGGATCTAATGGAAACCACTTCAAGTGAGGAGGTGCGGCAGCTCCCACAGCACGGCTAGTTCCAGCTCCTATGTGCTGGTTTGGAAATAGGCAGGAGTTTAACACCAGAGCTGCGCGTGCCAGAAAGTCCCCCAGACGCATCTCCCTTGAGGCTTCCTAGTAAGGGTGTGACAACACCCCACCCCCACCCCGAGATGTCTGCTGTTCCCAAAGGGTCTGAGTTACCACAGTCGCTTGTAGGGCCAGGTGAAACTCAAGGACTGTTCCCTGTGACAAATACTCAGCAAGACTCCGGACCTTGCCTGATTTCACCTCCTGTACAGGATTCCCCGTTCCCAAACCTGACCTGATCGCCTGGCTGGAACGAGGGGAAGAGCCGTGGGTCCTGCATCTCCAGGCCGATGAGGAAAGTGTGAGCCTGAGAGACACCCGCACAGGTGAGGAGTCAGGGAAACTGAGACAGAAACCTCTCGAGAGTGAAGGAAAAAGCTGGGACTCCAAACCTGTGCTGTGAGCGAGGACCCTCAGTTCTGGCCCATGTCACCCACATCAGGGCTGCAGTCAGCAGGTGTCGTATCATTAAGGCAAATATCAGTCACAGCTTCCCACCCGTCCTGTTAGCTGTCGGGAATTTCCTCCCTGACTTTCCTTCCCTGCGAGTGTTTGGGTGGAATGTGGAGGCAGAATCCAATGTCTCCGTCTCCCCAACAGTCACTGTGTTGTGTTTTCCCTCTTTGCTATTTCCCTTTCTGTCTTTTCTCCCTGGCACAGGCAGTGACTCCTGTCTGGATTCTCTCTCTCTCCCAGCAGGTGATAGGACAGTGAGTGAGAACAAGGAGGAGAATCAGCAGCAGGAAGGTCCTGAGCAAGTGGAACCGCAGGAGACGTTTTTGAGAGCTGAAGGGAATAATTCCCAGTACTTGGAACAAAGAAATGCCTGGGGAGATCGAGGCAAATCAGAGATGCAGCTGGGAAACTATCCTGGGAAGAAACTGGATGAATCTATTCAAGGGAGAGGAATATGCAAGAATCCCAAGGAAACCGCAGTCCAGCAGACAAGTGCCAATGAAGAAAAACCGTACAAATGCCTTGACTGTGGGAAAAGTTTCCGTGTCAGTACATTCCTTCTTAGACATTGGAGAACCCACACAGGAGAGAAGTCCTATCAATGCATAGACTGTGGGAGAAGCTTCGGTGAGAAGTCAAGCTTTATTGTGCACCAGAAACTGCACACAGAAGAGAGACCATATAAGTGCCTTCAGTGTGGGAAAAGTTTTAGTCAGAGGTCACCACTTATGGTACATCACAGATCCCACACAGGAGAGAAGCCCTATAAATGCTTAGACTGTGGGAAAAGCTTCACTAAAAAGCCATATCTTGATGTACACCAGAAAGTGCACACAGGAGAGAAACCATATAAGTGCCTTCAGTGTGGGAAACGTTTCGGTCGGAGTCCAGACCTTACTGTACATCAGACACTGCACACGGGCGAGAGACCATATAGATGCTTTGAGTGTGGGAAAAGTTTTAGTAGGAAGTCAAATCTTACTACACATCAGATAATCCACACAGGAGAGAGACCTTATAAATGCCTGGAGTGTGGGAAAACTTTCAGTCAGCGCTCAGGCCTTTCTAAACATGGGAGAATCCACACAGGAGAGAGACCATATAAGTGTCTTCAGTGTGGGAAAAGTTTCGGTCTGCGCTCACACCTTACTGTACATCAGACACTGCACACGGGCGAGAGACCATATAGATGCTTTGAGTGTGGGAAAAGTTTTAGTCAGAAGTCAACTCTTACTACACATCAGATAACCCACACAGGAGAGAGACCTTATAAATGCAAGGAGTGTGGGGAAAGCTTCAATAGGAGCTCAAATCTCACCAAACACCAGAAAATCCACAAAGGTGAGAGACCCTAGAAACAGCTTGACCGCAGGAAAAGATTCCATTTGACATCACGCATCAGTGATCAGTACAACAGAGAGAACTTGAATGTGAGGGAAGCTTCATTTGGTGTTTCCGGAGTATCAGGGATCCACAAATCCGCCCAGGGAAGAAACATCTGAGACGTTCTGAGTGTGGAAAATGCTCCAAGTGGAGCTAACCCTGCACTGGACATAAGAGACTCCTCCATACAGCAGGGAAATTCTCTGAGTGCCCTGACTACGGCTGGCCATGATGACAAATCTGTTTCCTCGTTCCCACACACCTCAGGGGTGTTTGGCTCCCAAGGATCCAGCAGCAGCAGCTGGTCAGTGACCCTCTGGCTCTGCCTGGTCTAAGCAAACCCCAGGCAGAGGAGAAGAAGCCCCGATCAGCCCCTCCTCCCTGCTGCAGCCCTGGCAGCTGAGCAGATAAGCCAAAGATGGGGGAAGGAAGAGAGAGAAACTCCTCTGGACGCTCCCTGTTTGGCTGAAGTTCCCCCTCTTCCTTCCCCTCCCAGCTGGGATCTCCCTCTCATGGAGAGGAAGAGAAGGGTACTTGGGTCAGGCCCCATCTTCACTCTAAGCACTGGTCCCCACCCCCCATCTTCTACTACTTCCTGGGCTGGGCTCCCCACTGACCTGGAGCTGTTCTCTGCAGGAGGAGTGTCCCGGGGGCTGGTAACTCCTCCCCTCCCCGAATCCCCCAGGGCGCTGGGCTCTGGAGGATCAAATATTGAGGGACCAGGAGGATGGGTTATGGGGAGGGAACTGGGATGGAATGGTTGGGGCTGGTGGAGCTGGGAAGCAGGAGGTGCTGGGGTATGGGGGATTATAGGCTAAGAGGCGAGGGAGAGCACAGGGGCAGAGAAGTGCTGCCTCTCATCACTCACCCCCTCTGCCCCGTCTGCATTCAGACAGCACCACTGAGAGGGGCTGATTCCCACAGAGCCATTTGGGGAAGGCCGAGAGATCCCACCTTTGCTTCCGAGCATCTGTTTATGGTAGGAAATGTGGTCGGGATTAGCCAGCGCATCTCTGTGACCCTCCACCAGATTTCCTACTATAATCTCATCCTGAGCATCTTATGTGTAAGGCTAAGATTTTGTCATTGATATTTTTAATAAAAAGGTCACCGACAGGTGACAGGCAATAAAGAAATATTCACGGCAGCCTGTGACCTGTCTGTGACATTTACTAATAATATCCGTGACAAAATGGGGTGGGAAAAAGCTGCAAGAGCCCTTGCTGGGGCTCTGAGATCCCATGGCAACTGGGCAGATGCGGGGGCCCCCTGCCACCCATGGCTCGGAGCTCTGGGACCCCAGCCCCCACGAATACTCAGATCTGGAGGCCACCCCTGAGAGCCGGGTGCTGCGGTGTACCCCCATGGCCTGCAGGAGCTCAAAGCTCCGGGGGGCAGTTGTCGGATACTGTGGGCAGCAGGGGTCCCCCTGCTGCTCAGAGCCGCCACGGGCTGAAGTCACAGAGGTCTCTGGAAGTCACAGATTCCGTGACTTCCATTACCGCCTGTAAACCGGTCGTGCTGGGGCTCGTCCCCCTCAGGTGCGGCGGGGAGCCAGGGCGCCTCCTTACACACAGCAGTGCGCGTCTACGCCTGGCCCTTGGGCAGGGCAGGCAGCAAATAGTTCAGGCTCAGCTCCTGCACTCAGGGGCTGAGCAAACACAGTCTATAGCCCAAGCCCTTGGTCAGGGCGGGGCAGCAAATAGTTCAGACTCAGCTCCTGCACTCAGGGGCTGAGCAAACACAGTACAAACAGTGAGTCTATACAGAAGGCCTCTTCAAGCCACGGAGAGGGGAAATCTGCCACCCCTTGGACGGGTGGCAGGGGGGACGCAGGCCCTCCCACTCCACTGCATCCCAGCCTGGGGCCCTAGCAGCAGCAAGGGTTCATTGCAGTCAGTGGGGAATCCTGGCCGCAACACACTGACATGGGTTCACAGTCCCCAGGAGCCAGACTGGGGTTGGCTACCCCCGGACTACCGATTTCCCCCTCTCCCTGTACCTGGCTTCCACTGGCGTAGTTTGGAGGGTCCCAGACCATGGGTTCCTCTGGACACGGGGAGGCAGGACACTCCGACCACTCCTCTGGATAGCGACCGCAGGGCAGGCTGGGGGTCCTCCGGATACCGGGCATAAGGCAGGTTGGGCCCAGCAAGAGCTTGGGCCTCAGCATCTGTCCTCTTCAGCGGGCAGCCCGCAACTGAGCTTTGGGGCCGGGCTTTTATACTTTCTGTCCCGCCCCTTGACTTCTGGGGGGCGGGGACAGGTGGCGTTGGCTCCGCCCAAGAAGGTGCCTGCTCTGGCTCGTCCCCCTCAGGTGCGGCGCGGAGCCAGGGCACCTCCTTACACCGCCGTAAAAAAATTGAAGCCTTATGTGTTCTGACTCCGTCCCGTTATCAGAGTGATCCTTAGTCCCTGAGTTCCCCCTGTGGGCCTGGAGGTCTCATTCCCAGATACTCTTGTTAGGCCTGAATAAGAATGTAGCACAAAGCCAGTTATGCCAACCTGAACAAAGTTAGGCTAACAGAAGTTTCTGGGTAATTCATAAGTGGAAAACACCCAGGAGTTGCCTGTCTCTCACAGAGTTAGGCAACCATAAGATAAGAAAGGAACGGCACTCCTGGGATAGTAACAGATGTACTGTGTTAGGAACAACTTGTTTGAAGAATGAGCCCGGACTTCCAGACTCCCTGGGCAAAACTCCCTGTTTCTGTTCTATGTTTGTTCCTAATTACTACATTCCTAATTGTTAGTGATTGTTAAGGTATTATTAATCAAGTAGATCATTTAATCTTGTAAGACATGAGAATGCATGTATGGTAGAAGTTTCTAGTTTCTAATTGATAAAGAAGGGGGGTTGGTTGCTTAATTGATTAATCAGCGATGCGACGGAACTGTCTATATAAGCCTAGGTTATTTTGTAAGGAGTAAGCTGGTTCTCTGTGGAGACAAGCTTGCTCTCTATTGTCGTTGTGCACCCTTCAATAAAGAGTATTTGATAGAACCTTGCTGCTGTTGCCTGTCTCTCGCGGTCAGACAACGAACCTTGCCGTTTGGGCTACCAGAGTCCCCAACAGTCTCACATTACTCCAGGCCCTGCTGAAAACCATTTAGTGTTTGTATATTTTCTGCCTTATGCACCAGAATTAACTACATGCTAAAAATGTGGGAGAAGAGACAGTAAAACGTGGTGTTACCTTCTGTGCTATTGCAGGGCAATGTGGTGAGTCTGAGGGTTTCCCTCCTTCCCCCATCACTGACACCCTCCACTCAGCAGCCTCCGTGCAACTGATGGAGAGCTTTATCCTGTTACTGTTCTACCCCTTCACCTCCCAAGGTGTCACTTACCACCGTGTCCCTGGCTCTCCATGCTTAGGAATCACAGTTCTGATGTCTGTGATCCTAAGTCAGACTCAGAGGGCTGTGGAAGGAAGTGTTACAGATCTGGGAGTGGGCGGAGAAATCCCATTGAATCTAAAGCATAGTTTGACACTTCAGATCTTTCAAAGTAGTAGCCGTGTTAGTCCGCAAAAAGAACAGGAGAACTTGTGGCACCTTAGAGACTAATAAATTTATTGTAGCATAAGTTTTCGTGGGCTACAACCCACTTCATCGGATGCATGTAGTGGAAAATACAGAAGGAAGAAGTATACACAGGGAACATGAAACAATGGGTGTTACCACACACATTATAAGGAGAGCGATCAGTTAAGGTGAGCTGTTGTCAGCAGGAAAGAAAAATAACTGTTTGTAGTGGTAATGAAAATGGCTCATTTCCAGCACTTGACAAGGAGATATAAGGAACCGGGGTGGGGGGCATGGAGATAAGCATGGGGATCTTGTAGCCCTGTTTGCATCTACCGGTGAAATTGCTTCCCGGCTTTTTCTAGGCTAGTCCAGATCATTTGTAGATGGGAAGACTTGTGTTTCTTTTTCTTTCTTTCAGTATAATGATGCTAAAACTTTTGTAACTCATACAACCAAATAATGAGGCAAGAAGTTAACCCAGTTTAACCGCTACAGAAGAAAATGGGTACATTTATTTTCCTGATTTTGAGTCTGAAAGGATTTGCTGAGATTTCATTTTATGAACGTGAAAGTGTTTTATAGCCCACCCTGGATTGTGGGTTTTTCTCTCTTTGTGAAGGCCATTTGGTCACATACGTTGATATTTAATTCGACAAGATGTAGCTCAGATTTACTGAGGACTTCACGAGACAAAGGATAATTTGGCAGAATAGTCCTTTTTAAGATTTTGTTATTTTAATCTTTATCTAACATCTTTGTCAGGAGATTTTTTCCTGTGGTTTGAACAATGACAGTGATCAGTATCTCCCAGCACAACCACTGATGATGTGAGCTAGATGCACAGTGCAAGAGGCAGGGGAATGAAGTTAGTGCCTGATCCCTTCAGTAATGCGAGGTACTGTTTGAAGGAGGGGGATGGGGAACAGAGCTGGGAAACTGCTGGGTTTGCTCCTCAGAGGCTGAGAACTGGGAACTTGCTGCATCAGAGCCACAGAGTGACTAGGCTTGTCCTGTCAGTGTCATTTGAAGCTGCCCCTGAAATCTAAAGGACCATGAATGATGCCCCAAAAAATAATGGGGGGATGGAACAGTATCTCCCTATTGCTGAAATGCTGCGGTTGGGTACAGGCTAGAAGGGAGCCAGGGATTTCAACAGACCTGGGCAGCCTTGAAGCCAGACCGACCCACATCACTGAAGCCAGAGGGGGATGAGGAACCTGACAGCCCAGCTGATCACCCCCCTCCCCATCTATCGCAGTTTCCTATGTTTTGATGACAGAGATTCTCTTTGCCCCACTCACCCCACACTGATCCCTCTTGTGACTAACCCCCTGTGCCCCACGTTCCCCACTTGCATATGGTTCTGATATGTAGTGTACTAAGAGTGCCTGGTGGGGGATCACTGGACAATTCATGATCTGCTCAATATTATGCCAATGAAATGCATATAACCCCACTGCATGTTGAATAATGACATTTTATTGTACGTTTGCTACTAGGGTGACCAATGTCCAGGTGCCCAAAAAGAGGACAGTAATGAGGGTTGGGAACCTGGGGCCGGGGGGACAGTTGTGGATGCTGGAGGGGGTGTGGTGGGGGTACTCACGAGGTGAGGTCAGTGTCGGTCACTGTCACAGTGGCAGGGCAGTGACAAAAGCCCAGAACGCAGTGACAGCCCATCCGTCAGCACCTACCTGCGGGACCTGCTGCCCAGGGCTGGGGCCTCGGTGTGTGGGATCCGGCAGCAATCAATCAGCTGCAGCTGTAGCGGAATAGACCAATCAGCTGTGGATGCTAGGGACTAGATTAATTGGGAAGCTGACCAATCAGGGCTATTTCTGAGCCGCAGCCCCTCTGCTCTGCAAAACCCCTGGACATTTGTTGTGATAGGAAGACCCTGCTCAGACAGAGAAAGCAGGTTCAAAAGAGAGGCTCTGTCCAGGAAGACCCGGACGTATGGTAACCCTGTTTGTTACTGAGATATGTCGTCATTCTGGGGAATGCCCACAGACTAGCTCCTCAGAGACCACAAAGGACCGACCATTGGTGTTAGAAAGCTATTATCTGACCCTCCGCCAACAAGGAGAAAGGGGTTAACAAAGACATTTACTATTCACAAGACGGACAGTTTGGAGCTTCATTACGCCATGGAGTTGGCTGATGACATCCCCCAGCAAAGACTTTTCCACTATAAAGGGTCTGAGTATAACAAGGCGGAGGTGTGGGGGGGAGGAAGGCCGCTGGTCCCCTCCCCTTCCCATCTCTACTCCCAGTAACAAGATCACTTGAAAGACAATAGGAGCATCACAATAGGAGAGTGGTCCTCGCTGGAAAGCTTTCCAGTGAGCAGGGACTGCTGACAGCTCTGAGGTGAGAGAAATCTCTTTGCTTGAAAGGGGGCATCTATACTTCAACCTAATATACTGGTAGGTCGCCTTAGGTTTGACTTACAGCCACCACTGTAATTACTGCAATAGCTGATGTCTACGCTACCCTCCTGGGGTCGCTGGGGCATGTCCTGCCGAGGAGCGCTTCCACCGGCCTAAGAGGGGCAGTGTGGGGCGCTGAGAGCCCAGTTTCTCATCTCCTCCAGCAGCAGCTCCCTCCATAGGCACCAACTTCCCCTCTGCCCGGGGTGGGGTACTTGACCCCCTGGCCTCACTTCTAAATTTCCCTTACCCCACCCCTTCCCCAAAGTCCCCATGCCACCCTGCCTTTTCCCACTCCAGCCCTGCCTCTTCTCCGCCTCCTCCCCTGAGTGCACCACATCCCCGCTCCTTCCCCTCCCTCCCGGAAAGTCCTAAGCGCCACTAAATAGCTTTTAGGTGGTGGGCAGGGGGAAGCACTGGGAGGGAGGGAGGAGGAGGAGCGGGGATGTGGCATGCTGCGAGGGGTGGGGAGGAGAAGGAGGCCAGGAGAGAGGAGCTTGGCTGCCAGTGGGTACGGAGAACCTGCTAATTTTTCCCTGTGAGTGCTCCAGACCCTGTTCTCTGTAGAGAGTGGGGGAAGCCAGCTGAGGCTTCTCACCCACCCTCCCACCCCTGTTCCCTGCTGGGAGTGAGGGAAAGCCACCTGGGGCTCCTTCCGCCCCCCCATCATTCCCCTCTCAAGTTGACACCAGACCACTGATAAGTGCTCGGAGTACAGTTTTTCAACCAGTTATGCACCCACTTTATAGTCATTTCATCTAGACCAGGCCTAGGCAACCTATGGCACGGGTGCTGAAGGCGGCACACAAGCTGATTTTCAGTCGCACTCACACTGCCCAGGTCCTGGCCACCAGTCTGGGGGGTTCCGCATTTTAATTTAATTTTAAGTGAAGTTTCTTAAACATTTTAAAAACCTCATTTACTTTACAGAAAACAATAGCTTAGTTACATATTACAGACTTATAGAAAGAGACCCAAAAATGTTAAAATGTATGACTGGCACCCAAAACCTTCAGTTAGAGTGAATAAATGAAGACTCTGCACATCGCTGCTGAAAGGTTGCCGACTCCTGATCTAGACCAACAAATTCCTCCCTGCTGGTCAGAACTGAGTCTAACCTGCTGTCCCCTGGTTACTTCCCCCACCATCAGAAAGCAGAAGTTGTCCCTGACATGTTCCCAGCATCTATTGGACATTGGGTGCTGATGCCAACTCTCAGCTGTAGCGCTCTGCTTCCCGCTGCCAGTGTGCGTGGGGAGGTTGGGGAAAGGACGCCCCTCACACTCACCAGTGGCGGGAAGTGGAGCAACGTGGCCCCAGCCCACTCCGCTTCCCTTGCCTGGCCCTAGTCATGTCACCTGGGGGAGGGGGGGAAGGGGGTAGAGAAAGGTTCCCACCTACACACACACTCACCAGTGATGGAAAGTGGAGTGCTGCGGCTGGGAGCTGGCTGGGGCTGGGCTGCTCTGCTTCCCACTGGTAAGGGCAGGGGCTGGGGCCAGGGCAAGGGAAGCAGAGCGGACTGCTCCAGGCCCCCACTAATCCCCTGGGCCATGTGGGACCTAGGGCCCTTAAAAGTGCCCCCTACATCTCCTGCCTCCCAGACCTTTGAGGGGGAGGCCTCGAGGGCTGCATAGGGCACCCAAATGGCTAGGGACAGCCCTGGGAGCAAGGACTCAGATTCTTCTGCTATTCGATTCCAGCGGGGTGGGGTGTAAAAGGAAAGTTCCCCAAAATAGCAAGACCCTTCTCCCGCTTATCTCTGTGCAGGGGTCAGCACCACCATGGTGCACGACAGACACTTGACATTAGCGGGCTTAGTGACAGACATTGGCGGTGGGCAGGAGGGGGCTGTGGGCTAAAGCAGGTGGTTGGGCTGTGGGAGGGGGCACAGGCTCTGTGCTGGGAGTGCGGATTCTAGGGTAGGACCAGAAATGAGGGGTTCAAGGTGCGGGATGGGGCTCTGGGCTGGAGCAGGGGTTTTGGATGTGGAGAAGGTGAGGGATTTGGTGGAGGTGCAGGTTGTTGTGTGAGGTTGGGGATGAGAGATTTGGGGTGGAGGAGGGAACTCCAGGCAGGGACTGAAGGGTTCAGAGTGCGGAAAGGAGGTCACGACTGGGACAGGATTGTGGCATGTGAGGGCTCCAGCTGGGGGTTCAGGCTCTGGGGTGGCGCTGTGGTTGAGGGGTTTGGGCTGTAGGAGGGTGCTGGGACTGAGGGTTTCAGAGGGGGATCAGGGCTGGAGCAGGAGGTTCAGGCCTGGGGGTTGAGGGCTCTGGAGTGGGGTTGGGGATGATGGTTTGGGGTGCAGGATGGTGCTCCAGGCTGGGACCAAGAGGTTTGGAGGGCAGGAGGGGGGTCGGGGCTGGAGCAGAAGGGTGGGACACAGGAGGTGTGTTCAGGCTCCATGCAGTGCTTACCTCAAACAGCTCCTGGAAGCAGCAGCATGACCCTCCTCTGGCTCCTACTTGAGCTGTCCTGTCCTCGGTGCCACCCCCACAGCTCCCATTTGCTGTCGTTCCCTGCCAATGGGCTCATCCCCACAGAGTCAGCGCTCAGGGAGGGGGAACGGAGGCGGCGTGCAGAACCCCCTGGCCGTGCCTCTGCCAGCAACTGCAGGGACAAGGAACCGCTACTGGGGAGTGGCCCCCATGGACGTCATAATTTTTACCGTGTACAGACACGTTGCTGAGCCCTGCCCATGTGCACATCTGCTGGGTTTTGGGTAAATGAATTATTTTAGGGAAAAGTGTCAGAACAGCCACCAGCGAAAGCTGCTGGCCACACTCTGAGGCCACCAAAATTTTAGTCATGAGACCCCCCTGGGCCAGATGATGGTGACGGTCCCTTTCTGATCCTAAATTCTGGGAGCGGAACAAGAGCCGGACCCAGAGATGCTGCAGCGCGAACCCGGCAGCGCTAGGACCCAGGGGCAGCCGGGAGGCGGCTCTGGAGCAGCGAGCGCTGGGCTCCGGCCCGGCAGCAGGAAGTGAGTCGCAGCCGCTGCAGTGACTCTGGCTCCCAGGCTCCCGGCGAGATCCCCGAGCCCCGGCGGCTGGTGCTGGGAGCCCGGAGCCCTGGCTGCAGCCGGGAGAGGGGAATCTCCAGCAGGGCCCTTCCCGCTGCTCCCCAGGAGCCTCTCCCAGGCCAGGGCAGAGCCCCCAGCCCGGCCCGGCCCCTGCCCCGGGGGGCCCCGCTCGGAGGGAAGGTGAGAGAGACCCGCCCTCCCCGGCCCCCCCGGGCTGCAGGGGGAGGTTTGGCCCCAGGCTGCTCCCAGCGGAGCTGGCTGCGATTCCCACCTGGGGCCCGGGAAAGCTGCCGTCGAGGGTGACCAGATGTCCCGATTTTAGAGGGACAGACCCAATTTTTGTTTTTCTTTAATAGGTTCCTATTACTCCCCCCCCCGCTGTCCCGATTTTTCACACTTGCTCTCTGGTCACCCTACTGCCGCCAGCCCCCGCCCTGCCGAACAGGCCCATTGGGGGGGAGGGAAATTCCTGCGTGTCTGACCCAGGAACCTCCCCGCCCCCACAGGGCTGGGCAAACTGACCAGACTCCCAGTGCTGGAGCCTGACCCCACTGGGCAGAGGTTGCTGTGAAATACGCAGGGAAGCTGTCGGGATTCCTGTCCCTGTCCCCGGCTCAGAGCTCTGCTTCCCGCATCAGCCTGTGGCTGGCAGGTGTGTGGGAAATGAGAAGACCCTGTCCTGCTCCGTGTGCTGGGGGGACAAGGAGCTCTCACCTTCTCCCACCCCCTGAAGCCTCCTGGCTGCTCTGAACAGCAGGGGTCTGAGTTTGTGACTGTGGCCCTGCCAGAGCTTCTAGTGCTTTTTCCTGTGACTAGTGGGATTGTGGCTGGGGCAGCAGGTGCTGAGTGGGGGGTTTTTGTTGTTCCAGATGCCAGTGACCTTTGAGGATGTGGCTGTGTATTTCACCCAGGGGCAGGGGGCTCTGCTGGACCCCGCTCAGAGAGCCCTCTACAGGGACGTCATGCTGGAGAACTACAAGACGGTGACCTCGCTGGGTAAGGGATTCCCGTCTCCTCAGCTATTCTAAGGCGTGGGGTCTGCATGTCTGACTCTGCTCAGTTGGATTAGGAAGGGGTGGGGTCACATAGTGCCGTGGCTCTCAAGCAGGGGCCCCTGTGGGGCTGCGAGCAGGTTTCAGGGGGACCACCAAGCAGGGCCAGAATTAGATTTGCTGAGGCCCAAGGCACAAAATGGAAGGCCCACTGCATGGGGCTGAAGCTAAAGCCTGAGCAACTTAGCTTTATGGTGCACCGTGTTGTGTAAGACCCTGGGTAATTGCCCTGCTCCCTACCCTCTAATCCTGGCCCTGGCTTTTATGTGCAAAAAAGAGTTGGTGTGGCAGAGGTGGGCCGTGGCGTTTTTATAGCATGTCGGAGGTGTGGGGGGGCTCAGACAGAAAAAGTTGAGAACCCCGGTGCAGTCCACAGCTCCACTGTGAGAGAGACTTGCATTTCCACACCCCCTTCGATGGAACAAGGGGGTCAGAAACCTAACGGACAGGCTAATTCATCCCCGTCTCTCCAGCTGACAAGGGGCCAGAAGCACGGGATTGCCCTATCTGTGTAATTTCTCCTTCACACTCTGCTGACTGGCCCTCTTGGGACTAGCTCCACCCCTGGGGAGGCTCTCAGTGCTGCAGGCTCAGGGGTGCTGGGACAGGTTGTACAGTGGGGGTGCTGAGAGCCATTGAACCAAACGATAAACCCTGGATCTAATGGAAACCACTTCAAGTGAGGAGGTGCGGCAGCTCCCACAGCACGGCTAGTTCCAGATCCTACGTGCTGGTTTGGAAATAGGCAGGAGTTTAACACCAGAGCTGCGCGTGCCAGAAAGTCCCCCATATGCATTTACCCTGAGGCTTCCTAGTGAGGGCGTGACAACACCCCACCCCCACCCCAAGATGTCTGCTGTTCCCAAAGGGTCTGAGTTACCACAGTCGCTTGTAGGGCCAGGTAAAACTCAAGGACTGTTCCCTGTGACAAATACTCAGCAAGACTCCGGACCTTGCCTGATTTCACCCCCTGTGCAGGATTCCCCGTTCCCAAACCTGACCTGATCGCCCGGCTGGAACGAGGGGAAGAGCCATGGGTCCCGGATCTCCAGGCCGATGAAGAAAGTGTGAGCCCGAGAGACACCCGCACAGGTGAGGAGTCAGGGAAACTGAGACAGAAACCTCTTGAGAGTGAAGGAAAAAGCTGGGACTCCAAACGTGCTGTGAGTGAGGACCCTCAGTTCTGCCCCATGTCACCCAGGTCAGGGCTGCAGTCAGCAGGTGTCGTATCATTAAGGCAAATATTAGTCACGGCTTCCTACCCATCCTGTTAGCTATCGGGAATTTCCTCCCTGACTTTCCTTCCCTGGGAGTGTTTGGGTGGGATGTGGAGGCAGAATCCAATGTCTCCGTCTCCCCAACAGTCACTGTGTTGTGTTTTCCCTCTTTGCTATTTCCCTTTCTGTCTTTTCTCCCTGGCACAGACAGTGACTCCTGTCTGGATTCTCTCTCTCCCAGCAGGTGATAGGACAGTGAGTGAGAACAAGGAGGAGAATCAGCAGCAGGAAGGTCGTGAGCAAGTGGAACCTCAGGAGACGTTTTTGAGAGCTGAAGGGAATAATTCCCAGTACTTGGAACAAGGAAATGCGTGGGGAGATCGAGACAGATCAGAGATGCAGCTGGGAAGCTATCCTGGGAAGAAACTGGATGAATCTATTCAAGGGAGTGGAATATGTAAGAATCCCAAGGAAACCGCAGTCCAGCAGACAAGTCCCAATGAAGAAAAACCCTACAAATGCCTTAAGTGTGGGAAAAGTTTCCGTGTCAGTACATTCCTTCTTAGACATTGGAGAACCCACACAGGAGAGAAGTCCTATCAATGCATAGATTGTGGGCGAAGCTTCGGTGAGAAGTCAAGCTTTATTGTGCATCAGAAACTGCACACAGGAGAGAGACCATATAAGTGCCTTCAGTGTGGGAAAAGTTTCAGTCAGAGGTCACCACTTATGGCACATCACAGATCCCACACAGGAGAGAAGCCCTATAAATGCTTAGACTGTGGGAAAAGGTTCAGTAAAAAGCCATGTCTTGTTATACACCAGAGAGTGCACACAGGAGAGAGACCATATAAGTGTCTTCAGTGTGGGAAAAGTTTCAGTCGGAGTTCAGACCTTACTGTACATCAGACACTGCACACGGGCGAGAGACCATATAGATGCTTTGAGTGTGGGAAAAGTTTTAGTAGGAAGTCACATCTTACTACACATCAGATAACCCACACAGGAGAGAGACCTTATAAATGCCAGGAGTGTGGGAAAAGTTTTAGTCAGAAGTCAAATCTTACTGTACACCAGAGAGTTCACACAGGAGAGAGACCCTTTAAATGCCTTAAGTGTGGGAAAAGTTTCATTCAGCACTCAGTCTGTACTGAGCATCAGAGAATCCGCACTGGTGACAAACCCTATAAATGCCTCGACTGTGGGAAAAGTTTTTTGGAAAGTTCATCCCTTATTAAACATGGACGAATCCACTTGGGAGACAAACCCTACAAATGCCTCGAGTGTGGGGAAACTTTCAGTCAAAGCTCACACCTTACTCAACTTGGGAGAATCCACACAGGAGAAAGACCCTATAAATGCCTTGAGTGTGGGAAAAGTTTCATTCAGCACTCAGTCTTTATTAAGCATCAGAAAATCCACACTGGTGAGAAACCCTATAAATGTCTTGACTGTGGGAAAAGTTTTGTTGTCAGCACAAGACTTACTATACATCAGGCAATCCACACAGGAGAGAGACCCTTTAAATGCCTTGAGTGTGGGAAAAGTTTTATTCAGAAGTCACATCTTACAATACACCAGAGAGTTCACACAGGAGAGAGACCCTTTAAATGCCTTAAGTGTGGGAAAAGTTTTATGCAAAGTTCATCCCTTACTAAACATGGGAGAATCCACACAGGAGAGAAACCCCATAAATGCCTGGAGTGTGGGAAAACTTTCAGTCTGCGCTCAAACCTTACTAAACATGGGAGAATCCACACAGGAGAGAGACCATATAAGTGCCTTCAGTGTGGGAAAAGTTTCAGTCGGAGTTCATACCTTACTGTACATCAGACACTGCACACGGGCGAGAGACCATATAGATGCTTTGAGTGTGGGAAAAGTTTTAGTCAGAAGTCACATCTTACTATACACCAGAGAGTTCACACAGGAGAGAGACCCTTTAAATGCCTTAAGTGTGGGAAAAGTTTTATGGAAAGTTCATCCCTTATTGAACATGGGAGAATCCACACAGGAGAGAAACCCCATAAATGTCTGGAGTGTGGGAAAACTTTCAGTCAGCGCTCAAGCCTTACTAAACATGGGAGAATCCACACAGGAGAGAGACCATATAAGTGCCTTCAGTGTGGGAAAAGTTTCGGTCTGCGCTCACACCTTACTGTACATCAGACACTGCACACGGGCGAGAGACCATATAGATGCTTTGAGTGTGGGAAAAGTTTTAGTCAGAAGTCAAATCTTACTACACATCAGATAACCCACACAGGAGAGAGACCTTATAAATGCCAGGAGTGTGGGGAAAGCTTCAACAGGAGCTCAAATCTCACCAAACACCAGAAAACCCACAAAGGTGAGAGACCCTAGAAATAGGTTGACCGCAGGAAAAGATTCCATTTGACTTCACGCATCAGTGATCAATACAACAGAGAGAACTTGAATGTGAGGGAAGCTTCATTTGGTGTTTCCGGAGTATCAGGGATCCACAAATCTGCCCAGGGAAGAAACATCTGAGACGTTCTGAGTATGGAAAATGCTCCAAGTGGAGCTAACCCTGCACTGGACATAAGAGACTCCTCCATACAGCAGGGAAATTCTCTGAGTGCCCTGACTACGGCTGGCCATGATGACAAACCTGTTTCCTCGTTCCCACACACATCAGGGGTGTTTGGCTCCCAAGGATTCAGCAGCAGCAGCTGGTCAGTGACCCTCTGGCTCTGCCTGGTCTAAGCAAACCCCAGGCAGAGGAGAAGCAGCCCCGATCAGCCCCTCTTCCCTGCTGCAGCCCTGGCAGCTGAGCAGATAAGCCAAAGATGGGAGAAGGAAGAGAGAGAAACTCCTCTGGACGCTCCCTGTTTGGCTGAAGTTCCCCCCTCTTCCTTCCCCTCCCAGCTGGGATCTCCCTCTCATGGAGAGGAAGAGAAGGATACTTGGGTCAGGCCCCATCTTCACTCTAAGCACTGGTCCCCACCCCCCATCTTCTACTACTTCCTGGGCTGGGCTCCCCACTGACCTGGAGCTGTTCTCTGCAGGAGGAGTGTCCCGGGGGCTGGTAACTCCTCCCCTCCCCGAATCCCCCAGGGCGCTGGGCTCTGGGGGATCAACTATTGAGGGACCAGGAGGATGGGTTATGGGGAGGGAACTGGGATGGAATGGTTGGGGCTGGTGGAGCTGGGAAGCAGGAGGTGCTGGGGTATGGGGGATAATAGGCTAAGAGGCGAGGGAGAGCACAGGGGCAGAGAAGTGCTGCCTCTCATCACTCACCCCCTCTGCCCCGTCTGCATTCAGACAGCACCACTGAGAGGGGCTGATTCCCACAGAGCCATTTGGGGAAGGCCGAGAGATCCCACCTTTGCTTCCGAGCATCTGTTTATGGTAGGAAATGTGGTCGGGATTAGCCAGTGCATCTCTGTGACCCTCCACCAGATTTCCTACTGTAACCTCATCCTGAGCATCTTATGTGTAAGGCTAAGATTTTGTCATTGATATTTTTAACAAAAGTCACGGACAGGTAACAGGCAATAAAGAAATATTCACGGCAGCCTGTGACCTGTCTGTGACATTTACTAATAATATCCGTGACAAAATGGGGTGGGAAAAAGCTGCAACAGCCCTTGCTGGGGCTCTGAGATCCCATGGCAACTGGGCAGATGCGGGGGCCCCCTGCCACCTGTGGCTCGGAGCTCTGGGACCCCAGCCCCCATGAATACTCAGATCTGGAGGCCACCCCTGAGAGCCGGGTGCTGCGGTGTACCCCCATGGCCTGCAGGAGCTCAAAGCTCCGGGGGGCAGTTGTCGGATACTGTGGGCAGCAGGGGTCCCCCTGCTGCTCGGAGCCGCCACGGGCTGAAGTCACAGAGGTCTCTGGAAGTCACAGATTCCATGACTTCCATTACTGCCTGTAAACCGGTCATGCTGGGGTTCGTCCCCCTCAGGTGCGGCAGGGAGCCAGGGCACCTCCTTACACACAGCAGTCCGCGTCTACGCCTGGTGCTTGGGCAGGGCAGGCAGCAAATAGTTCAGGCTCAGCTCCCGCACTCAGAGGCTGAGCAAACACAGTCTATAGCCCAAGCCCTTGGTCAGGGCGGGGCAGCAAATAGTTCAGGCTCAGCTCCTGCACTCAGGGGCTGAGCAAACACAGTACAAACAGTGAGTCTATACAGAAGGCCTGTTCAAGCCACGGAGAGGGGAAATCTGCCACCCCTTGGACGGGTGGCAGGGGGGACGCAGGCCCTCCCACTCCACTACGTCCCAGCCCAGGGCCCTAACAGCAGCAAGGGTTCACTGCAGTCAGTGGGGAATCCTGGCCGCAACACACTGACATGGGTTCATAGTCCCAGGAGCCAGACTGGGGTTGGCTACCCCCGGGCTACTTCCGATTTCCCCCTCTCCCTGTACCTGGCTTCCACTGGCGTAGTTCAGGGGGTCCCAGACCATGGGTTCCTCTGGAGACGGGGAGGCAGGACACTCTGACCACTCCTCCGGATAGCAAGAGCAGGGCAGGCTGGGGGTCCTCCGGATACCGGCCACAAGGCAGGTTGGGCCCAGCAAGAGCTTGGGCCTCAACATCTGTCCTCTTCAGCAGCCGGCCCGCAACTGAGCTCTGGGGCCGGGCTTTTATACTTCCTGTCCCGACCCTTGACTTCTGGGGGGGCGGGGACAGGTGACGTTGGCTCCGCCCAAGAAGGTGCCTGCTCTGGCTTGTCCCCGTCAGGTGCGGCGTGGAGCCAGGGCACCTCTTTACACCGCCGTAAAGAAATTGAAGCTTTACTTATGTGTTCTGACTCCATCCCGTTAGCAGAGTGATCCTTAGTCCCTGAGTTCCCCCTGTGGGCCTGGAGGTCTCATTCCCAGATAGTCTTGTTAGGCCTGAATAAGAATGTAGCACAAAGCCAGTTATGCCAACCTGAACAAAGTTAGGCGAACAGAGGTTTCTGGGTAATTCATAAGTGGAAAACACCCAGGAGTTGCCTATCTCTCACAGAGTTAGGCAACCATAAGATAAGAAAGGAACGGCATTCCTGGGATAGTACCAGATGTACTGAGTTAGGAACAACTTGTTTGAAGAATGAGCCCGGACTTCCAGACTCCCTGGGCAAAACTCCCTGTTTCTGTTCTATGTTTGTTCCTAATTACTACATTCCTAATTGTTAGTGATTCTTAAGGTATTATTAATCAAGTAGATCATTTAATCTTGTAAGACATGAGAATGCATGTATGGTAGAAGTTTCTAGTTTCTAATTGATAAAGAAGGGGGGTTGGTTGCTTAATGGATTAATCAGCGATGCGACGGAACTGTCTATATAAGCCTAGGTTATTTTGTAAGGAGTAAGCTGGCTCTCTGTGGAGATGAGCTTGCTCTCTATTGTCGTTGTGCACCCTTCAATAAAGAGCATTTGATAGAACCTTGCTGCTGTTGCCTGTCTCTCGCGGTCAGACAACGAACCTTGCCGTTTGGGCTACCAGAGTCCCCAACAGTCTCACATTACTTTAGGCCCTGCTGAAAACCATTTAGTGTTTGTATATTTTCTGCCTTATGCACCAGAATTAACTACATGCTAAAAATGTGGGAGAAGAGACAGTAAAACGTGGTGTTACCTTCTGTGCTATTGCAGGGCAATGTGGTGAGTCTGAGGGTTTCCCTCCTTCCCCCATCACTGACACCCTCCACTCAGCAGCTTCCGTGCAACTGATGGAGAATTTTATCCTGTTACTGTTCTACCCCTTCGCCTCCCAAGGTGTCACTTACCACCGTGTCCCTGGCTCTCCATGCTTAGGAGTCACAGTTCTGATGTCTTTGATCCTAAGTCAGACTCCAGAGGGTTGGAGAAGGAAGTGTTACAGATCTGGGAGTGGGCGGAGAAATCCCATTGAATCTAAAGCATAGTTTGACACTTCAGATCTTTCAGAGTAGTAGCCATCTTAGTTCGCAAAAAGAACAGGAGAACTTGTGGCACCTTAAAGACTAATAAATTTATTGTAGCATAAGTTTTCGTGGGCTACAACCCACTTCATCAGATGCATGTAGTGGAAAATACTGAAGGAAGAAATCTACACAGGGAACATGAAACAATGGGTGTTACCACACACATTATAAGGAGAGCGATCAGTTAAGGTGAGCTGTTGTCAGCAGGAGAGAAAAATAACTGTTTGTAGTGGTAATGAAAATGGCTCATTTCCAGCACTTGACAAGGAGATATAAGGAACGGGTGGGGGGCGTGGAGATAAGCATGGGGATCTTGTAGCCCTGTTTGCATCTACCGGTGAAATTGCTTCCTGGCTTTTTCTAGGCTAGTCCAGATCATTTGTAGATGGGAAGACTTGTGTTTCTTTTTCTTTCTTTTAGTATAATGATGCTAAAACTTTTGCAACTCATACAACCAAATAATGAGGCGAGAAGTGAACCCGGTTTAACGGCTACAGAAGAAAATGGGTACGTTTATTTTCCTGATTTTAAGTCTGAAAGGATTCGCTTAGATTTCATTTTATGAACGTGAAAGTGTTTTATAGCCCATCCTGGATTGTGGGTTTTTTTCTCTTTGTGAAGGCCATTTGGTCACATACGTTGATATTTAATTCGACAGATGTAGTGCAGATTTACTGAGGACTTCACGAGACAAAGGATAATTTGGCAGAATAGTCCTTTTTTAGATTTTGTTATTTTAATCTTTATCTAACATCTTTGTCAGGAGATTTTTTCCTGTTGTTTGAACAATGACAGTGATCAGTATCTCCCAGCACAACCACTGATGATGTGAGCTAGACGCACAGTGCAAGAGACAGGGGAATGGAGTTAGTGCCTGATCCCTTCAGTAATGCGAGGTATTGTGTGAAGGGGGGGATGGGGAACAGAGCTGGGAAACTGCTGGGTTTGCTCCTCAGAGGCTGAGAACTGTGAACTCGCTGCATCAGAGCCACAGAGTGACTAGGCTTGTCCTGTCAGTGTCATTTGAAGCTGCCCCTGAAATCTAAAGGACCATGAATGATGCCCCCCAAAATAATGGGGGGATGGAGCAGTATCTCCCTATTGCTGAAATGTTGCGGTTGGGTACAGGCTAGAAGGGAGCCGGGGATGTCAACAGAGCTGGGCAGCCTTGAAGCCAGACCGACCCCCATCACCGAGGCCAGAGGGAGATGAGGAACCTGACAGTCCAGCTGATCACCCCCTCCCCATCTATTGCAGTGTCCTGTGTTTTGATGGCAGAGATTCTCTTTGCACCACTCACCCCACAGTGATCCCTCTTGTGACTAACCCCCTGTGCCCCATGTTCCCCACTTGCGTATGGTTCTGATATGTAGTGTACTAAGAGTGCCTGGTGGGGGATCACTGGACAATTCATGATCTGCTCAATATTATGCCAATGAAATGCATATAACCCCACTGCATGTTGAATAATGACATTTTATTGTACGTTTGCTACTAGGGTGACCATATTCCAGGTGCCCAAAAAGAGGACAGTGATGAGGGTTAGGAACCTGGGGCGGGGGGGGGGGGGGACAGTTGTGGATGCTGGAGGGAGTGCGGTGGGGGTACTCACGAGGTGAGGTCAGTGTTGGTCGCTGTCACAGTGGCAGGGCAGTGACACAAGCCCAGAACGCAGTGACAGCCCATCTGTCAGCACCTACCTGCGGGACCTCCTGCCCAGGGCTGGGGCCTCGGTGGGTGGGATCCGGCAGCAATCAATCAGCTGCAGCTGTAGGGAAATAGACCAATCAGCTGTGGATGCTAGGGACTAGATTAATTGGGAAGCTGACCAATCAAGGCTGTTTCTGAGCCGCAGCCCCTCTGCTCTGCAAAACCCCTGGACATTTGTTGTGATAGGAAGACCCTGCTCAGACAGAGAAAGCAGGTTCAAAAGAGAGGCTCTGTCCAGGAAGACCCGGACGTATGGTAACCCTGTTTGTTACTGAGATATGTCGTCATTCTGGGGAATGCCCACAGACTAGCTCCTCAGAGACCACAAAGGACCGACCATTGGTGTTAGAAAGCTATTATCTGACCCTCCACCAACAGGAAGAAAGGGGTTAACAAAGACATTTACAATTCACATGAAGGACAGTTTGGAGCTCGAGTACGCCATGGAGTTGGCTGACGCCATGGAGTTGGCTGACGACATCCCCCAGCAAAGACTTTTCCACTATAAAGGGTCTGAGTATAAGAAGGGGTGGGGGGAAGGCCTCTGGTCACTTCCCCTCCCCATCTCTACTCCCAGTAACAAGATCACTTGAAAGACAATAGGAGCATCACTGAACTGGGGAGAGTGGTCCTCGCTGGAAGGCTTTCTAGGGAGCAGGGACTGCTGACAGCTCTGCGGTGAGAGAAATCCCTTTGCTTGTAAGGGGGCATCTACACTTCAAACCTAAGGCGACCTACCAGTATATTAGGTTTGACTTACAGCCACCGCTGTAATTACTGCAATAGCTGATGTCTACGCTACCCTCCTGGGGTCGCTGGGGCATGTCCTGCCGAGGAGCGCTTGCACCGGCCTAAGAGGGGCAGTGTGGGGTGCTGAGAGCCCAGTTTCTCATCTCCTCCAGCAGCAGCTCCCTCCATAGGCGCCAACTTCCCCTCTGCCCGGGGGATACTTGACCCCCTGGCCTCACTCCTAAATTTCCCTTACCCCAACCCTTCCCCAAAGTCCCCATGCCACCCTGCCTTTTCCCACTCCAGCCCTGCCTCTTCTCTGCCTCCTCCCCTGAGTGCACCACATCCCGGCTCATTCCCCTCCCTGCCGGAAAGTCCTAAGCGCCACCAAATAGCTGTTAAGTGGTGGGCAGGGGGAAGCACTGGGAGGGAAGGAGGAGGAGGAGCAGGGATGTGGCATGCTGCAGGGGAGGGGAGCAGAAGGAGGTCAGAAGGGAGGAGCTTGGCTGCCGGGGGTACGGAGAACCTGCTAATTTTTCCCTGTGAGTGCTCCAGACCCTGTTCTCTGTAAAGAGTGGGGGAAGCCAACTGAGGCTTCTCACGCCCCCCACCCCACCCCCATTCCCCGCTGGGAGTGTGTGAAAGCCACCTGGGACTCCTCCCACCCCCCCATCATTCCCCTCTCAAGTTGACACCAGACCACTGATAACTGCTCGGAGTATAGTTTTTCAACCAGTTATGCACCCACCTTATAGTCATTTCATCTAGACCAGGCCTAGGCAACCTATGGCACGGGTGCTGAAGGCGGCACACAAGCTGATTTTCAGTGGCACTCACACTGCCCAGGTCCTGGCCACCTGTCTTGGGGGCTCCGCATTTTAATTTAATTTTAAGTGAAGTTTTTTAAACATTTTAAAAACCTCATTTACTTTACAGACAACAATAGTTTAGTTACATATTACAGACTTATAGAAAGAGACCCAAAAACTGGCACGTAAAACCTTCAATTAGAGTGAATAAATGAAGACTCGGCACATCGCTGCTGAAAGGTTGCCGACTCCTGATCTAGACCAACAAATTCCTCCCTGCTGGTCAGAACTGAGTCTAAGGCCTGGTCTACACTACGCCGTTAAATCGATTTAAACAGCGTTAAATCGATTTAACGCTGCACCCGTCCACACTACACTGCTCTTTAAATCGATTTAAAGCGCTCTTTAAATCGATTTCTGTACTCCTACAAAACGAGAGGAGTAACCCTAAAATCGATATTACTAATTCGAAATAGTGTTAGTGCGGACGGAAATTTACGTTATTGGCCTCTGGGAGGTATCCCACAGTGCACCACTGACCGCTCTGAACAGCAATCAGAACTCAGAGGCACTGGCCAGGTAAACAGGAAAAGCCCCGCGAACTTTTGAATTCAATTTCCTGTTTGGCCAGCGTGGAGCTCTGATCAGCACAGGTGACCACGCAGAGCTCATCAGCACAGGTAACAATGCATTCTCCTGAGAATGGAAAAAGAGCACCAGCATGGACCGCACAAGAGGTACTCGATCTGATCGCTTTATGGGGAGAGGATTCAGTGCTAACAGAACTCCGTTCGACAAGACGAAATGAAAAAATATTTGAAAGAATTTCAAAGTCTATGACGGGAAAAGGCCACAGCAAGGACTCAGTACAGTGCAGAGTAAAAGTTAAGGAGCTCAGACAGGCATACCAGAGAAGCAAACGGAAGGTCTGGGTCAGGGCCGAAAACATGCCGCTTCTATGCTGAGCTGCATGCAATTTTAGGGGGCTGAGCAACCAGTACCCCACCCCTGGCCGTGGATTCAGAGGTCGGGGTTGTAATATCAACCATGGCTGAGGATTCTGCAGAGGGGGAAGATGAGGAGGAAGAGGAAGAGGAGGAAGAGCTTGCTGAGAGCACACAGCACTCCGTTAGCCCCAACAACCAGGAGCTTTTTGTGACCCCAGAATTACCCTCCCAGCCCACCCAAGCCACTAGCCCAGACAGTGAAGCCATGGAAGCGACCTCTGGTGAGTGTACCTTTGTAAATATCAAACATGGTTTAAAACAAGCGTTTTTTAATGATTGATTTGCCATCAGGGCTTGTGATGCATTTGCAGCCAGTAAAGTTACAGGAAAAGTTCGTTAACATGTCTGGGGATGGAGCGAAAATCCTCCAAAGAAATCTCCATGAATCGCTCTTGGAGGTACTCAAAAAGCCTTTGCAGAATATTTCTGGGCAAGGCAGCCTTATCCGGTCTCCCATTGTAGGACACTTTTCCTCGCCATGCATGTAACAAGTAATTCGGTATCATTGCTTCACAAAGCACAGCTGCGTATGCTCCTGGTGACTGCTGGCATTCAAGAAACATACGTTCTCCATCTTGCGCTGTTATTCTCAGGAGAGTTATATCATTCATTGTAACCTGGTTGAAATTCAGGAATTTTATTAGGGGAGCATACATACATGGCGATTTTCCTACCCTACTGGGCTGCCGCTTAAATCAAATCCTTCCATGCACGTAGCAAAGTGGGGGGAGGGGAGGAAGGATAGCACTGAGCTTTTCTGCGTTTGGCGAGCAGGAATCTTCCCAGCTACCAGCCACGTGGGGCGGGGGGCGGGGGGAAGGAAGGAGGGGGATCATTACCAGTGATCTTACATGATAGCAGCCATATGGTGGGGGAGGAGGGGAAACGGGGGGGTTGGGTTCTGCTGGTTCCTCTTAACAGGAACAAGGCATCGTAGGGCACTGTGTATATGAATGCTGGAGAAGTCAAACATAAAGCCTTACCATGGCTGCATGGAAGCTGAATTATGATGCCTGGACCTGCGTCTGTGAGATCTGCAACACCAGAGCCACAGGCACTCAATATTAAACGATGCAAAATGCGACCTTGTAGTGAAATCACATGTGCTATGTAAGGTGGATAGTGTTGTTCACTGTGAAAGAGTACAAGCATTGTTCTGTAAAATGTATCTTTTTACATACTTCTCTCTTTGTTTTCCCTCCCCCATGCAGCTGCACAGTTGTCCAGCCTCCCTACCCCATCCCGAAGGCTAGCTCAGATAAGGCAGAGGAGGAAGAGAACGTGAGATGAAATGTTCTCAGAAATCATGGAAGTAACCCACAGTGAAAGAGCTCATCAGAATGAGTGGAAGGACGTGCTAGCAAAGTACAGGAAAGATGCCAGTGAACAGGAGGATAGGAGAGACGCTTGAGATGAGAGGTGGCGGCAGGAAGATCAGAGCTGTAGGCAGGAAGATCAGCGGTGGCGGGATGCAACGCTGGAGCTGCTGCGTGATCAAACTGATATCCTCCGACGCATGGTGTATTTTCAGGAAGAGCAGTGGGGTCACAGAGTGCTGCTGCAGCCCCTGTGTAACCACCCTCAACCCTCCCCATGTTCCATATCTCCCTCACCCAGATGTGTAAGAACGTGTGGGGGAAGGCTTTCTGCACCCGCCCACTTCACCCCCCTGGACAGTCCAACCAAAAGGCTGTCATTACGGTGAAATGTGCTTAATGGCCTTTTCCTTCCCTCCTATCCTCCTCCCAAACCACAGCAGGCAGGGATACCTTGATAATTCTCTGCCTCTTTTTATAATTACTTTTTAATAAAGAATACATCCAAAGGGGGAGGGTGGGTTGCTTACAGGGAATGCGTTTTAAGAAAGAATACATGATTTTTAAACGATACTGACTTTATTTCGTTCAGCAAGCTATAAGCAAAGGGGAAGGGTGGGTTGCTTACAGGGAAGGAATCAATGAAGGGGTGGGGGTTCTTGAAGGGGAAGCAAACACAGCAGTCACACCGTACCCTGGCCCGTGCTGAAACTCGTTTTCAAGGCTTCTCTGATGCGCACCGCCTCCTGGTGTGCTCTTCTAATCGCCCTGGTGTCTGACTGCTCGTAATCAGCGGCCAGGTGATTTGCCTCAGCCTCCCACCCCGCCACAAATGTCTCCCCCTTACTCTCACAGAGATTGTGGAGCACACAGCAAGCAGCAATAACAAACGGGACATTGGTTTGGCTGAGGTCTGAGCGAGTAAGTAATGTTCACCAGCGCCCTTTTAAACGGCCAAATGCACATTCTACCACCATCCTGCACTTGCTCATCCTGTAGTTGAACAGCTCCTGACCACTGTCCAGGCTGCCTGTGTATGGCTTCATGAGCCATGGCATCAAGGGGTAGGCTGGGTCCCCCAGGATAACTACAGGCATCTCAACATCCCCAACTGTTATTTTCTGGTCTGGGAAGTAATTCCCTTGCTGCAGCCGTTTAAACAGAGTTGTGCTTTTGAAGACGCGAGCATCATGAACCCTTCCCGGCCATCCCACGTGGATGTTGGTGAAACGTCCCTTGTGATCCACCAGTGCTGGCAGCACCATTGAAAAGTACCCCTTGTGGTTTATGTACTGGGTGCCCTGGTGCTCCGGGGCCAAGATAGGGATATGGGTTCCATCTATGGCCCCCCCCTCAGTTAGGGAATCCCATTGCAGTAAAGCCATCCACTATGACCTGCACATTTCCCAGAGTCACAACCTTTCGTAGCAGCAGCTTAACGATTGCTTTGGCTACTTGCATCACAGCAGCCCCCACAGTAGATTTGCCCACTCCAAATTGATTCCCGACTGACCGGTAGCTGTCTGGCGTTGCAAGCTTCCAGAGGGCTATTGCCACTCGCTTCTCCACTGTGAGGGCTGCTCTCATCTTAGTAATATGGCGTTCCAGGGCAGGGGAAAGCAAGTCACAAAGTTCAAAGAAAGTGCCCTTACGCATGCGAAAGTTTCGCAGCCACTGCGAATTGTCCCACACCTGCAAAACTATGCAGTCCCAGCAGTCTGTGCTTGTTTCCTGCGCCCAAAATTGGCATTCAATGGGTAGAACCTGCCCCATTACCAGCAGTAGCTCCAAAACGCAGGGGCCTGCGGTTAGGAAGAATTCAGTGTCCATGTCCTCATCGCTCTCGTCGCCGCGCTGCCGTAGCTGCCTCCTCCTCTCCTGCCTTTGCAGTTCATGGTTCACCATAGACAGCACGAGAATGTGCGAGGTGTTTACAACGTCCATGATAGTGTTACTGATCTGAGCAGGGTCCATGCTTGCTGTGCTATGGCGTTTGCTCAGTTCACCCAGGGAAAAAGGCGCGAAACGGTTGTCTGCTGCTTTCACAAAGGGAGGGGTTAGGCTGTACCCAGAACCACCCGCAACAATGATTTTTGCCCCATCAGGCACTGGGCTCTCAACCCAGAATTCCAAGGGGTGGGGGGAGACTGAGGAAACTATGGGATAGCTACGGAACAGCTACTCACAGTGCACTGCTCCAGAAATCGACGCTAGCCTTGGACCATGGATGCACACCATCGAATTAATGTGCCTAGTGTGGACGCGCACAATCGACTTTATAATATCAGTTTTATGAAACCGATTTTAGTTAATTCGATATTATCCCGTAGTGTAGATGTGGCCTAACCTGCTGTCCTCTGGTTACTTCCCCTACCATCAGAAAGCAGAAGTTGTCCCTGACATGTTCCCAGCGTCTATTGGACATTGGGTGCTGATGCCAACTCTCACCTGTAGTGCTTTTCTTCCCGATGGCAGTGTGCATGGAGAGGTTGGGGAAAGGACGCCTCTCACACTCATTGGCGGCAGAACGTGGAGCAACGTGGCCCCAGCCCACTCCGCTTCCCTTGCCTGTTCCCAGCCATGTCACCGGGGGGGGGGGCGGGAAGGGGGTAGAGAAAGGTTCCCCACACACACACACACTCACTGGTGATGGAAAGTGGAGTGCTGTGGCTGGGAGCTGGCTGGGGCTGGGCTGCTCAGCTTCCCACTTGTGAGGGCAGGGGTGGGGAGATACCTTCCCCCAAGCCCTCTCCCTCGAGCAATATAGCTGGGGCTGGGGCTGGGGGCAGGGCAAGGGAAGCACAGCGGGCTGCTCCAGGCTCCCACTAATCCCCTGGGCCATGTGGGACCTGTGGAGCCCCTAAAAGTGCCCCCCACATCTCCTGCCTCCAAGACCCTTGGGGGACGCCTGGGGGCTGTGTAGGGGACTCAAATGGCTAGGGACAGCCCTGGGAGCAAGGACTCAGATTCTTCTGCTATTTGATTCCAGCGGGGTGGGGTGTAAAAGGAAAATTCCCCAAAATAGCAGGACCCTTCTCCCGCTTACTTCTGACATTCCCAGGCTTAGTGACGGACATTGGCAGTGGGCAGGAGGAGGCTCTGGGTTGAGGCAGAGGTTGGGGTGTAGGAGGGGGTACAGGCTCTGGGCTGGGAGTGTGAATTCTCAGGTGGGGCCAGAAATGAGGGGTTCAGGTTGCAAGATGGGGCTGTGGGCTGGGACAGGGGGGCTTGGATGTAGGAGGAGGGGTGAGGGATCTGGTGGGGGTGCAGGCTGTTGTGTGGGGCTGGGGATGAGGGATTTGGGGTGGAGGGGGGAACTCCAGGCTGGGGCTGAACATTCAGAGTGTGGGAAGGAGCTCACGGCTGGCACAGGGGATTGTGGCATGTGAGGGCTCCAGCTGGGGCTTCAGGCTCTGGGGTGGGGCTGTGGATGAGGGTTTTGGGCTGTAGGAGGGTGCTGGGACTGAGGGTTTCAGAGGGGGATCAGGGCTGGAGAAGGAGGGTCAGGCCTGGGGGATGAGGGCTCTGGGGTGGGGTTGGGGACGATGGTTTGGGGTGGAGGATGGTGTTCCAGGCTGGGACCAAGAGGTTTGGAGGGCGGGAGGGGGGTCGGGGCTGAAGCAGAAAAGTGGGACACAGGAGGTGTGTTCAGGCTTGTTGCAGTGCTTACCTCAAACAGCTCCTGGAAGCAGCAGCATGACCCCCTCTGGCTCCTACTTGAGCTGCCCTGTGTTCAGGTGCCACCCCCACAGCTCCCATTTGCTGTCGTTCCCAGTCAATGGGCTCATCCCCACAGAGTCAGCGCTCAGGGAAGGGGAACGGAGGCGGCGTGCAGAACCCCCTGGCCCTGCCTCTCTGCCCGCAACAGCAGGGACAGGGAACCGCTCGTGGGGAGCGGCCCCCATGGACATCATAATTTTTACCGTGTACAGACACGTTGCTGAGCCCTGCCCATGTGCACATCTCCTGGGTTTTGGGTAAATGAATTATTTTAGGGGAAAGTGTCAGGACGGCCACAGCGAGAGCTGCTGGCCACACTCTGAGGCCACCAAAATTTTAGTCATGAGACCCCCCTGGGCCAGATGATGGTGACGGTCCCTTTCTGATCCTAAAGTCTGGGAGCGGAACAGGAGTCGGACCCAGAGATGCTGCAGCGCGAACCCGCCAGCCCTAGGACCCAGGAGCGGCCGGGAGGCGGCTCTGGGGCAGCGAGCGCTGGGCTCCGGGCCGGCAGCAGGAAGTGAGTCGCAGCCGCTGCGGTGACTCTGGCTCCCAGGCTCCCGGCGAGATCCCCGAGCCCCGGCGGCTGGTGGTGGGAGCCCGGAGCCCTGGCTGCAGCCGGGAGAGGGGAATCTCCAGCAGGGCCCTTCCCGCTGCTCCCCAGGAGCCTCTCCCAGGCCAGGGCAGAGCCCCCAGCCCGGCCCGGCCCCTGCCCCGGGGGGCCCCGCTCGGAGGGAAGGTGAGAGAGACCCGCCCCCCCGTCACCCCCGGGCTGCTGGGGGAGGTTTGGCCCCAGGCTGCTCCCAGCGGAGCTGGCTGCGATTCCCGCCTGGGGCCCGGGAAAGCTGCCGCCGAGGGTGACCAGATGTCCCGATTTTAGAGGGACAGTCCCAATTTTTGTTTTTTTTTTCTTTAATAGATTCCTATTCTCCCCTCCCCCCCCCCGCTGTCCCGATTTTTCACACTTGCTCTCTGGTCACCCTACTGCCGCCAGCCCCCGCCCTGCCGAACAGGCCCATTGGGGGAGGGGGGGAAATTCCTGCATGTCTGAACCAGGAACCTCCCCGCCCCCACAGGGCTGGGCAAACTGACCAGACTCCCAGTGCTGGAGCCTGACCCCACTGGGCAGAGGCTGCTGTGAAATACGCAGGGAAGCTGTTGGGATTCCTGTCCCTAGCTCAGAGCTCTGCTTCCCGCATCAGCCTGTGGCTGGCAGGTGTGTGGGAAATGAGAAGACCCTGCCCTGCTCCGTGTGCTGGGGGGACAAGGAGATCTCACCTTCTCCCACCCCCTGAAGCCTCCTGGCTGCTCTGAACAGCAGGGGTCTGAGTTTGTGACTGTGGCCCTGCCAGAGCTTCGAGGTCTTTTTCCTGTGACTAGCGGGATTGTGGCTGGGGCAGCAGGTGCTGAGTGGGGGACTCTTGTTGTTCCAGATGCCGGTGACCTTCGAGGAGGTGGCTGTGTATTTCACCCAGGGGCAGGGGGCTCTGCTGGACCCCGCTCAGAGAGCCCTCTATAGGGATGTCATGCTGGAGAACTACGAGAGGGTGACCTCGCTTGGTAAGCGATTCCCGTCTCCTCAGCTATTCTAAGGCGTGGGGTCTGCATGTCTGACTCCGCTCAGTTGCATTAGGAAGGAGTGGGGTCACATAGTGCCATGGCTCTCAAGCAGGGGCCCCGGTGGGGCTGTGAGCAGGTTTCAGGGGGGCCGCCAAGCAGGGCCAGAATTAGATTTGCTGAGGCCCAAGGCACAAAATGGAAGCCCCACAGCATGGGGCTGAAGCTAAAGCCTCAGCAACTTAGCTTTATGGTGCCCCATGTTTGTAAGACTGTGTGTAATTGCCATACTCCCTACCCACTAATGGTGGCCGTGGCTTTTATATGCAAAAAACAGTTGGTGTGGCAGAGGTGGGCCGTGGCATTTTTATACCATGTTGAAGGGTGTGGGCGGGGGGGCTCAGACAGAAAAAGTTGAGAACCCAGGTGCAATCCACAGCTCCACTGTGAAAGAGACTTGCATCTCCACATCCCCTTCGAGAAAACAAGGGAGGTAGAAGCCTAACAGACAGGCTAATTCATCCCCGTCTCTCCAGCTGACAAGGGGCCAGAAGCAGAGGATTGTCCTGCCTGTGTTATTTCTCCTTCACGCTCCGCTGACTGGCCCTCTTGGGACTAGCTCCACCCCTGGGGAGGCTCTCAGTGCTGCAGGCTCAGGGGTGCTGAGACAGGTTGTACAGTGGGGGTGCTGAGAGCCATGGAACCAAACGGTAAACCCTGGATCTAATGGAAACCACTTCAAGACAGGAGGCGCGGCAGCTCCCCCAGCACAGTTAGTACCAGTACCTATGTGCTGGTTTGGAAATAGGCAGGAATTTAACACCAGAGCTGCGCGTGCCAGAAAGTCCCCCAGACACATCTACCCTGAGGCTTCCTAGTGAGGGTGTGACAACACCCCAGCCCCACCCCGAGATGTCTGCTGCTCCCAAAGGGTCTGAGTTACCACAGTCGCTTGTAGGGCCAGGTAAAACTCAAGGACTGTTCCCTGTGACAAATACTCAGCAAGACTCTGGACCTTGCCTGATTTCACCCCCTGTGCAGGATTCCCCGTTCCCAAACCTCACCTGATCGCCCGGCTGGAACGAGGGGAAGAGCCGTGGGTCCCGGATCTCCAGGCTGATGAAGAAAGTGTGAGCCCGAGAGACACCCGCACAGGTGAGGAGTCAGGGAAACTGAGACAGAAACCTCTTGAGAGTGAAGGAAAAAGCTGGGACTCCAAACGTGCTGTGAGCGAGGACCCTCAGTTCTGCCCCATGTCACCCAGGTCAGGGCTGCAGTCAGCAGGTGTCGTATCATTAAGGCAAATATTAGTCACGGCTTCCTACCCATCCTGTTAGCTACCGGGAATTTCCTCCCTGACTTTCCTTCCCTGGGAGTGTTTGGGTGGGATGTGGAGGCAGAATCCAATGTCTCCATCTCCCCAACAGTCACTGTGTTGTGTTTTCCCTCTTTGCTATTTCCCTTTCTGTCTTTTCTCCCTGGCACAGGCAGTGACTCCTGTCTGGATTCTCTCTCTCCCAGCAGGTGATAGGACAGTGAGTGAGAACAAGGAGGAGAATCAGCAGCAGGAAGGTCGTGAGCAAGTGGAACCTCAGGAGACGTTTTTGAGAGCTGAAGGGAATTATTCCCAGTGTTTGGAACAAGGAAATGCCTGGGGAGATCGAGACAGATCAGAGATGCAGCTGGGAAACTATCCTGATAAGAAACTGGATGAATCTATTCAAGGGAGTGGAAGATGCAAGAATCCCAAGGAAACCACAGTCCAGCAGACAAGTCCCAATGAAGAAAAACCCTACAAATGCCTTAAGTGTGGGAAAAGTTTCCGTGTCAGTACATTTCTTATTAGACACTGGAGAACTCATACAGGAGAGAAGTCCTATAAATGCATAGACTGTGGGAAAAGCTTCAGTGAGAAGTCAAACTTTATTGTGCACCAGAGACTGCACACAGGAGAGAAACCCTATAAATGCCGCCTTGAGTATGGGAAAAGTTTTAGTCAGAGGTCACCACTTATGGCACATCACAGATCCCGCACAGGAGAGAAGCCCTATAAATGCTTAGACTGTGGGAAAAGCTTCAGTGAAAAGCCACGTCTTGTTATACACCAGAGAGTGCACACAGGAGAGAGACCATATAAGTGTCTTCAGTGTGGGAAAAGTTTCAGTCAGAGTTCAAACCTTACTGTACATCAGACACTGCACACGGGCGAGAGACCATATAGATGCTGTGAGTGTGGGAAAAGTTTTAGCAAAAGTTCATCCCTTATTCAACATGGGAGAATCCACACGGGAGAAAGGCCATATAAATGCCTTGAGTGTGGGAAAGGTTTTATCGAAAGTTCATCGCTTACTACACATGCGAGAATCCACACAGGAGAAAGACCTTATAAATGCCTTGAGTGTGGGAAAAGTTTCAGTTTGAAATCAACGCTTAATGTACATCACAAAACCCACTCAGGTGAGAAACCACATAAATGCCTGGAGTGTGGGAAAACTTTCAGTCTGCGCTCACACCTTAATAAACATAGGAAAATACACACGGGAGAGAGACCATATAAATGCCTTCAGTGTGGTAGAAGTTTCATTCAGCACTCAAACTTTATTAGACATTCATGTTTGAGGACAAGAGAGAGACGCTACAAATGCCTTCAGTGTGAGAAACTTTTCAGTGCGGGATCGGACCTTATTAAACATGAGAGAACCCACACTGGCGAGAAACCATATCAATGTTTGGACTGTGGGAAAAGTTTTGGTCAGAGCTCATACCTTATTAAACATAGGAAAATCCACACAGGAGAGAGACCTTATAAATGTTTTGAGTGTGGGAAAAGTTTCATTTATCAATCAGTCCTTATTAAGCATCAGAGAATCCACACAGGTGACAAACCCTATAAATGCCTCGACTGTGGGAAAAGTTTTGTTGACACAACAAAACTTACTAGACATCAGGCAATCCACACAGGAGAGCGATCGCATAAATGCTTGGACTGTGGGAAAAGCTTCATTCGGAAGTCACAACTTGCTATACACCAGAGAGTTCACACCGGAGAGAAACCCTTTAAATGCTTTGAGTGTGCGAAAAGTTTTAGTCAGAAGTCACATCTTACTACACATCAGAGAACCCACACAGGAGAGAGACCTTATAAATGCCAGGAGTGTGGGAAAAGTTTTCTTTATAACTCAAAGCTTACTACACATCAGAGGACCCACACAGGAGAGAGACCCTATGGATGCCTTGAGTGTGGGAAAAGTTTTATGGAAAGTTCATCCCTTATTAAACATGGACGAATCCACACAGGAGAAAAACCCTACAAATGCCTCGAATGTGGGAAAAGTTTTATGGAAAGTTCATCCCTTACTCAACATGGGAGAATCCACACAGGAGAAAGACCTTACAGATGCCTCAAGTGTGGGAAAAGTTTCAATATGAAATCAACCCTTAATACACATCACAAAATTCACACGGGAGAGAGACCCCATAAATGCCTGGAGTGTGGGAAAACTTTCAGTCTGCGCTCACACCTTACTAAACATGGGAGAATCCACACAGGAGAGAACCCTTATAAATGCCTTGAGTGTGGGGAAAGCTTCAAAAGGAGCTCAAAGCTCACCAAACACCAGAAAATCCACAAAGGTGAGAGACCCTAGAAATAGCTTGACTGCAGGAAAAGATTCCATTTGACTTCACACATCAGTGATCAACACGACAGAGAGACCTTGAATGTGGGGGAAGCTTCATTTGGTGTTTCTGGAGTATCAGGGATCCACCAATACGCCCAGGGAAGAAACATCTGAGACGTTCTTAGTGTGGAAAATGCTCCAAGTGGAGCTAACCCTGCACTGGACATAAGAGACTCCTCCATACAGCAGGGAAATTCTCTGAGTGCCCTGACTAGGACTGGCCATGATGACGAACCTATTTCCTCATTCCCACACACATCAGGGTTGTTTGGCTCCCAAGGATCCAGCAGCAGCTGGTCAGTGACCTCTGGCTCTGCCTGGTCTAAGCAAACCCCAGGCAGAGGAGGAGAAGCCTCGATCAGCCCCTTCTCCCTGCTGCAGCCCTGGCAGCTGAGCAGATAGGCCAAAGGTGGGGGAAGGAAGAGAGAAACTCCTCCGGACGCTCCCTGTTTGGCTGAAGTTCCCCCCTCTTCCTTCCCCTCCCAACCGGGATCTCCCTGCCATGGAGAGGAGGAGAAGGATACTTGGGTCAGGCCCCATCTTCACTCTAAGCACTGGTCCCCACCACCCATCTTCTACCACTTCCTGGGCTGGGCTCCCCACTGACCTGGAGCTGTTCTCTGCAGGGGGAGTGTCCCGGGGGCTGGTAACTCCTCCCCTCCCCGAATCCCCCAGGGCTCTGGGGGATCAACTATTGAGGGACCAGGAGGATGGGTTATAGGGAGGGAAGTGGGGATGGAATGGTTGGGGCTGGTGGAGCTGGGAAGCAGGAGGTGCTGGGGTATTGGAAATGATAGGCTAAGAGGCGAGGGAGAGCACAGGGGCAGAGAAGTGCTGCCTCTCCTCACTCACCCCTTCTGCCCCATCTGCATTCAGACAGCACCACTGAGAGGGGCTGATTCCCACAGAGGCATTTGGGGAAGGCTGAGAGATCCCACCTTTGCTTCCGAGCATCTGTTTTTGGTAGGAAATGAGGTCAGGATTAGCCAGCGCATCTCTGTGACCCTCCACCAGATTTCCTACTATAACCTCATCCTGAGCATCTTATGTGTAAGGCTAATATTTTGTCATGGATATTTTTAAGAAAAGTCATGGAAAGGTGACAGGCAAGAAAGAAATATTCACGGCAGCCTGTGACCTGTCTGTGACATTTACTAATAATATCCGTGACGAAATGGGGTGGGAAAAAGCTGCAACACTCATTGCTGAGGCTCTGAGGTCCCATGGCAGCTGGGCAGATGCAGGGGCCGTGGCTGGGAGCTGAATGGGTCTCCTGCCCCCCGTGGCTTGGAGTTCTGGGACCCCAGCCCCCACGGTGACTCAGATCTGGAGGCCACCTGTGAGAGCCAGATGCTGCGGTGTACCCCCATAGCCTGCAGCAGCTCAGAGCTCCGGGGGGCAGCTGTCAGATACTGTGGGCAGCACAGATTCCGTGACTTCTATTACCGCCGTAAAAAAATTGAAGCCTTACTTATGTGTTCTGACTCCATCCCGTTAGCAGAGTGATCCTTAGTCCCTGAGTTCCCCCTGTGGGCCTGGATGGTCTCATTCCCAGATTGTCTCACATTACCCCAGGCCCTACTGAAAAGCATTTAATGTTTGTATATTTTCTGCCTTATTCACCAGAATTAACTAGATGCTAAAAACATGGGAGAAGAGACAGTAAAACATGGTGTTACCTTCTGTGCTATTGCAGGGCAATGTGGTGAGTCTGAGGGTTTCCCTACTTCCCCCATCACTGTCACCCTCCACTCAGCAGCCTCCGTGCAACTGATGGAGAGTTTTATCCTGTTACTGTTCTATCCCTTCACCTCTGAAGGTGTCACTTACCACCGTGTCCCTGGCTCTCCATGCTTAGGAATCACAGTTCTGATGTCTGTGATCCTAAATCAGACTCCAGAGGGCTGGACAAGGAAATGTTACAGATCTGGGTGTGGGCGGGGAAATCCCATTGAATCTAAAGCATAGTTTGACACTTCAGATCTTTCAGAGTAGTAGCCGTGTTAGTCCGCAGAAAGAACAGGAGAACTTGTGGCACCTTAAAGACTAATAAATTTATTGTAGCATAAGCTTTCGTGGGCTATAGCCCACTTTATTGGATGCATGTAGTGGAAAATACAGAAGGAAGATATATATACAGGGAACATGAAACAATGGGTGTTACCACACACATTATAAGGAGAGCGATCAGTTAAGGTGAGCTGTTGTCAGCAGGAGAGAAAAAGAAGTGTTTGTAGTGGTAATGAAAATGGCCCATTTCCAGCACTTGACAAGGAGATATAAGGAACAGGGGTGGGGGACATGGAGATAAGCATGGGGATCTTGTAGTCCTGTTTGCATCTACTGGGGAAATTGCTTCCCGGCTTTTTCTAGGCTAGTCCAGATCATTTGTAGATTGGAAGACTTGTGTTTCTCTCTTTTAGCATTATTATACTAAAAGAAACTTTTGCAACTCATACAACCAAATAATGAGGCAAGAAGTGAACCCGGTTTAACCGCTACAGAAGAAAATGGGTACATTTATTTTCCTGATTTTGAATCTGAAAGGATTCGCTGAGATTTCATTTTATGAATATGAAAGTGTTTTATAGCCCACCCTGGATTGTGGGTTTTTCTCTCTTTGTTAAGGCCATTTGGTCATATACATTGATATTTAATTCGGCAGGATGTAAGTCGGATTTACTGAGGACTTCATGAAGAATTAAAATCCACGTGCATTTTATATAACAACCTGGTATATGGATTGTGCCAGCTCTTTCTCAGACCCAAAGTCCAGAGTTTGGTCAAGAAACCAGAGGCCTAGGAAATAGTGACTAGTTAAAAGAAAGCTGGGGTAAACAAATAATCTTGTTTTGCTAAAATAGGCCTAGTCAGCAAATTGCCAGGTGTTGGAGCTAAGAACTAAATAATTGTGTCTTATTCAGAGTTGCAGATTGAACAAAAGATCCCTGTTCTTATTGGGTCAGTCTCTTCTGTAGGGAACGTTCCTCCCACAGATCCAACCTTGAGTTTATGAAAAGTTGGCACATGTCAGTATAAGATATGACTTCCTTCCACCTCCCTTCCCAGGGACCAGTGCCTGCCTTAAGACATAAAGGGGATAATCTTTATTGTCATATACTTTCACTGTTTCTTTGCTTTAACCCCTAGGAATGTACCTAGTGGACAATCAAAGGAGTTGCTCCATTCCTAGGACCCCAAATCAGAATTCAACGTATATATTTTATACTAATAACATTTTATCAAAGTATTAATTAAATGTTAACTTGCTAACTTGAGACCATGGGTGGAGACATTATGTAACCTTTTAACCATTGCTAATGTGCTGTCTTGTCTTGCTGCAAAACCTATCCCGGGGTATGGAACTGCCTACCCCGTCACCTTCCCCTGCCCATGGAAAATCTATATATTCTATTGTAATCAATTGATTGACAGTGTCGCTGAGCCTAATAAGCCAGGTGACACTCCACCAGTGGTGTGTGTAATAAACTCCTATGCTTGGCCTCTACATGGTATGGATTTATGTCCTTCATTTCATGAGACAAAGGATAATTTGCCAAAATAGTCCTTTTTTAGATTTTCTTATTTTAATCTTTATCTAAGATCTTTGTCATGGGATTTTTTTCTGTGGTTTGAACAATGACAGTGATCAGTATCTCCCAGCACAACCACTGATGGTGCGAGCTAGATTCGCAGTGCAAGAGACAGGGGAATGAAGTTACTGCCTGATCCCTTCAGTAATGCGAGGTACCGTTTGAAGTGGGGGTGGGGAACAGATCTGGGAAACTGCTGGGTTTACTCCTCAGAGCCAGATGGCTGACGCTGAGAACTGTGAACTCGCTGCATCAGAGCCACAGAGTGACTATGCTTGGCCTGTCAGTGTCATTTGAAGCTGCCCCTGAAATCTAAAGGACCATGAATGATGCCTCAAAAAAGAATAGAGGGAAGGGGCAGTATCTCCCTATTGCTGAGATGCCGCAGTTGGGTACAGGCTAGAAGGGAGCCAGGGATGTCAACAGACCTGGGCAGCCTTGAAGCCAGACCAACCCGCATCACGGAGGCCAGAGGAATTTGAGGAACCTGACAGCCCAGCTGATCACTCTCCTCCCCATCTACCACAGTGTCCTGTGTTGTGATGACAGAGATTCTCTTTGCCCCACTCACCCCACACTGATCCCTCTTGTGACTAACCCCCTGTGCCCCATGTTCCCCACTTGCGTATGGTTCTGATATGTAGTGTACTAAGAGTGCCTGGTGGGCGATCGTTGGACAATTCATGATCTGCTCAATATTATGCCAATGAAATGCATATAACACCACAGCATGTAGAATGATGAGATTTTATTGTATGTTTGCTACTAGGGTGACCATATTCCAGGTGCCCAAAAAGAGGACAGTGATGAGGGTTGGGAACCTGGGGCGGGGGGGGACAGTTGTGGATGGTGGAGGGGGTGCGGTGGGGGTACTCACGAGGTGAGGTCAGTGTCGGTCACTGTCACAGTGGCAGGGCAGTGACACAAGCCCAGAACGCAGTGACGGCCCATCCATCAGCACCTACCTGCGGGACCTCCTGCCCAGGGCAGCGGCGTCGGTGGGTGGGATCTGATCCGGCAGCAATCAATCAGCTGCAGCTGTAGCAGAATAGACCAATCAGCTGTGGATGCTAGGGAATAGATTAATTGGGAAGCTGCCCAATCAAGGCTATTTCTGAGATGCAGCCCCTCTGCTCTGCAAAACCCCTGGACATTTGTTGTGATAGGAAGACCCTGCTCAGACAGAGAAAGCAGGTTCAAAAGAGAGGCTCTGTCTAGGAAGACCCGGATGTATGGTAACCCTGTTTGTTACTGAGATATGTCGTCATTCTGGGGAATGCCCACAGACTAGCTCCTCAGAGACCACAAAGGACCGAGCATTGGTGTTAGAAAGCTATGATCTGACCCTCCACCAACAGGAAGAAAGGAGGAAACAAAGACATTTACAATTCACGAGATGGACAGTTTGGAGCTTGCATACGCCATGGAGTTGGCTGATGACATCCCCCAGCAAAGACTTTTCCACTATAAAGGGTGTCAAAGTTAGACTCAGGACTCACAGTTTGTCAGACCACTCTGTTTTATTAGCACAGCGCTTTGCTAATACACCCAGATAATGTGAACACCATGCAAGACACAAACTATCTTATTTATACAGATAAAAGGGCAAGCACTTACCAGATTCTGCTTCCTTCTTGCTAAGTTTACCTGAGCTAGGCATGCATATCTTATTTCCTTACTAACTATTACCGATCTTCTGTTAATGTTTCGCCCTTAGCACCCTTGTTTATGCCTAATCTTTCTTTTCCTGGCACCTGTATTTCAACATTTCTTATTTCTGCTTAAAGGTACATACAACATTTCTTTAATCCATTCTTATTTTTACAATATAATTCATTCTACTTTCACAATCCCTCCTTTTGGTCAAGCGCACACCATGACCAACAATTACTGGGTTCCACAAATTAACCGTTCCTTATTTTTCTGTTCATTAGCGACATTCAAAATCATCATATTAGCACTCTGTTTTGGGGCAGTCACCTGGGTGACACAATTCTGGATACAACGGGAGATTAACTGAAAGCATACAAAAATTACTAAGATTCCAAACAGGATAGTTTGGGCTCCCTGAAACAACCAGTTTCCTATGCCAGAGAAATTGAACAGGATACTTAGCCACTTCCACAAAGAACTTGGCTTTACATGGGGAAGATATGCGACTTGTTCTAAGTGGCTAGCGCAATCTATTACCTTACTGGTATCGTCAGGTATAAACACACAACATTGTTTTTCAATGAGAGCACAGGTCCCTCCTTTGGCCACCAGCACTATGTCCATCCAATGCCTGACGGTTTTGGAGGGCCACCTGTCAGATCGCCCCTGTTTCTTTGGCCAGGGCTTTTAAACTTTCTCCGGTTTTATTTGCCATTTTTTTAACTACTGCTTGTAACCTCAGGAGCCTTTTTGCCTGGTGTATTACTCCCCCAAGTGGGATAAAGGAACTGCCAATAGCCTCTTCCCAGGGGTCATTACTGTTCCATATTGTGTTAAACACAAGGTCCTTCAGCGAGGTCTGGGGAATTGAGTGAGATAGCCAGGAGAGGAACACCAGTTTGAGAGTGGGCTGGGATGTGGCTGCAGACCCAGCATTTAGAAATAATAAGGGTCTGAGCTATCCACAGTTGCTGCTGGATAAAAGAATTGTCATTGTGGACTCCCCAGACCTTAAGACACCAGCAGCCGAGGAACAGGCGCCACCGGAGGCGCATGTTGGAGGCAGGGCCCTTCTGGCTCTGACAACCTCAACTGAGGAAGCCGCAGTCACAGTTTTATGTCCACCAGGCACCAGGCGCTAAGCTCGCTACTGCTTCTTTTTGGGCCTTGCTTTAGGTTGTTATCTGCTTCTGGCAACCCTTATGAGAACATAGATTGTAAGGTATTGCAGGCTGTTCCTCTGCGTCTTCTTCTGGAGTTACAATTGACTCTGCGTGGTCCTGAGGTGATGATTGGTTCGCTGGGGGTGGTGCATTCTTACACTGCAAAGCATGTATCCACTCTGAGACAGCTGTCTGGGTAGTAAGCAGTGCCTGATGATTCTTTGATGTTCTTTTTACTACTTTTTCCTTGACTCTGGCTATAACAATGGCCTTCACACCTTGTCTTTTCCTGATGCATACATTCCTTATTCACACAAATAGATTGAGAATACAAACAGTAGTATTTTATATCGAGCAAAAAAGCATTGCAAATTAAACCTTGTTAAGTTTTACAATTAATAACCAAGACAATTTACATTGAGACCCAGGCCTTCAATGTTTTTCTAATTTACTTAACAGACACAATAGAGAATCCTGTCTCTTACTAACTAAATCTTAAAACAAAATGTTGAAAGGGCCCAATTTGTAATGCATATGGGAAAACGGAATCTTATAGTCCCAGAGGGTCTTTTCTTTCTGCTATTCAAAAAGGGTGGATAGCAAGATGAAATCAAATCATACTTTAATTCTTATGGGACATTATAAAATCCTGCTCCTACATATCCCCCTTTTAACACTAAGATTATTAATTGCCAGTGTCACTTCTTATTTAGTCCACGTAATAGAAAATACTGGGAGGTGATTTGGGCCTGTGGCTTTAGCTTTGTATACATTTGTTTTATCCACCAGCACATTTTAAACATTTTAATTAAACACATACAATTTAAAACCAAAAACAATTAGGGGTAGTAACATTAGTATGCCAGTAGTTGTGGGAGACCATCCAGAAAATGTTATACCAATGGTAAGCTGTTATGTTTTTCTGTAGTGGCAATTCTTAACATGTCCCCATTTGTGTGTATAATATGAATGGTCCAGTTTTTCACATTTTTTTTTTTTAGGAACTATGTTACCTTTTTACCGTTTAACAGATGATTGGTAACTGTTGGCCAATCAATGCCAAGATTGATACAGAACTCAGCTAAATCAGTGCTTACAGTAAGCTGAGACTCTTTTGTTGTTGTTGTGGCAAACAGTAAATGTGATTATTGGTAAACACAGTACTTACAGTACATTTATATTTGTCTTTTGGTGGGTTGCTAACATTTTTTAAACACTTTTCCCCAAGAATTAACACATACACATAGCCCATTATACAGTACTTTGGATTATCTAAAAGACAAAAATAACATTTTTCTACCCCTTTTGGGGTGGCATTGATTATTACTTAAAAGATTTCTTTTTTTTTACAAATACCCTTGCTGATTGCAGGCAAAACAGAGGAATTACCCCATATTTTCCTGTGTTTTTTTGTTCTATACCAGGCCAGGTTTTAATGTTCTATTTTTTAAGGGTTATGGGAAATTATTTCACTGTTTAGTTATTAAATTTATGAGGTGGTGTACCTCAAGTTTTTTCTTTTATATATCAGACCAAGTTTGTAATGTTTTTCCTGCTGTGTTAAGCTTTAAGTTTATTTACCTGTAATAGCTGAGAAGCATTATTACCATATTACTTTAAAGGATTTTTCCAAAAATCATACACGCTATAAGTTGTTACAAGGGTACTTACTAACATTAAATTCATTTCAATGTTTAATATTAATGATAACATTAGCATTAAATCTCTTAAAGATATTTTGTTATACCATGCCTTTTATGTAGGCAATTTGTGCTGGCAGTTCTTACCTTTCTTTATTAGTTAGGTAATTTGCATTAACACAGGCTTGGCTTTTGGATTCAAAGCCATCAGCAGAGCTCAGAGACTCTGTCTTAACACACAGGGATCTGAAAAAGAAAACACAGCCTATTGCGGCTCTTTTTGGAGCCCTAATAGGATTTTAATTCAGCAGCACGTTTCATTTGCCTTTTTTTTTTTTTTTAAACCCCTTTTTACAATATATACTGCACATGTCCTAGGGAAAATGCACATTTTTTCTATACTAAAACTTTTTTAAAACATTAGCCATATCAATTTTTATATAAGGTGTAACTGTTTGTTTTGTTCTTACAGAGTATTCGTGTACCCTTATAAAAGTGACAGTTTGATTACACAGAGCTATTTTAAGGCTCAGTGTTTTTAACATTGCTTCTTTTTGTTTTGTGCACCTCACCTCTGCTGTTGCTTCAGAGGGTCACTGTTAATTTCTTATTTTTTTATTACAGCTCTTATCTGCTATTGTTACAAAAAAAAAAAACCCAGCCAAACAAAAAGACTTCAGAATCTCTCCCTATTCTCCTGATTTTGACTGCCCTATTGCAGCCATGACTTGGTCTTTATTTAAAAACATTTTAATTTTTGTAAAGAATCAAGTTACCCCTTAAGGGTTAAATGCTAAATCCCAAAGCCAAACAGCACTAATTACTTGTGTCTTGCAAAAAGGTCTGTTAGTTTTGCAGCTTTGAATTAAAGAGTCAAATGAATTTTTAGTGGCATTAAAAACAAAAACAAAACCAATTTATCTCACCTAGAAAACAGGAGTTTTACAAACCAGATGTGTTGGTTTAGATTCTTAGAATGTTACATATTTTCACAGACAAATAGATACATACACATTTTCTTTTCCTTAACATTTCTTTACACTGCTTTGTTTTTACATAGCTGTATATATATTTGGATTATTTACAGGCATTTTTCTGGAAAAGGGCCCATTTTCCCTTCAGAATGGCTGCAAAGAAACCAAGAATTCTCTCTCTTTAAGATGGTCCTTTTTAACATTTTTTATAAAATTTAACTGCTTAATTCTCTCCAGCCTCTGTAGAGTTAACTTTTCACTTTCTTTTCTTAAATCACTTGTTTATGTCCCAAAAGGACACCTTTATCACCTCAGATTTCACCATTTTAAGTATAGTTCCAGGGGTTCATGCCTGCACTTACTGCTTTTCTTACTCCTGACGCTATTTCTTTAGGGCTTTTAACCTGTTTTTCAGTTTCTTTATCTGTTGCTTGCCTGCTTGTCTGGGCCCAATCCTGCTTTTTCCAGTGAACCGTTTGTGAGTGCTATTGTGGTCACTTCACAATTTTGAAAGAAATGTTCAAGGAAAGGGACAAGGAAGGGTGGGGGCTAGTTGAAGAGCCCGCCCTCCTTGCTGAATTGGTAGTGGAACACTAAAGAATCAGTTTTTGAGGCAAACAACAAAGGGGAACAGAACAAGGGGCTTGTTGTCCTTTTTACAATGAGATGGGAGTATGAAGGGGGTTGGGATCGATCCGGGGTTTGGAGAACGGGGTAAAGGGGAGCGCTCGGTCTGGTGGTTGGAGAGAAGGCTTTTAATAAAGCTTTTAACTTATTATTTGAATAATTGAGAGAGGCAAGTTTCGATTTTGTCCACCTACGATTTGCCTCTTCCCACCACTGCATGAAACAATTAACCTCTCCTTTAGCCAATTTAGTTTTAGGTTGGCCGAGTTTGTCCTTTAAGACATCCACTCAGTCTTTGTTCCAAGATTTTAACAGTGGCCACTGAGTTTTGGGATCCCCCTGAGTTAGCCTAGACCATTTTTCCAGAAATTTATGGGAGTCTGGACCCTTTTTACAGAAGTCTGGACCCATCCTAAATACATAAAATGAGCTGGCGTTCATTTAGGGAACGGTCCTGACTTAGACGTCTGGTTACCAATACAGGAGGTCTTCACACATCAATCACACAAGAAGGAAATTCGGGTTCGTCAGAGCGATGCCCAGTGCAACACACAAAAGGAGCCCACAGGCTACTGCCTCAATCGCCCTTGCTTTCACACCAAGGGTTTTACCCAAAGTGCGGTGCGGCTGTGATTGTGCAGATTCCACTCACTCAGACCACGGGGACAGGAACCCCTTGGTTGGCCTATCCCCGGACGGAGATGGCACCCAGACTCAAACACTCCACAAGAGGACGGATAAACACAGAGACAGGACAGTCCTCAGTCTGGACAAAACACAGAAATAATTACCTGACCAGATTCCTGATGTCAGACCCCGGGATCCCTACCAGAACAGAGTGGGAACGAACAGGTTCGACGGCATAGACCTCACTGTGGTTGTGCGCCTTTCCGCTAAAGTGAAGGACCGCTCGGGCCAAATGCCCAGGTGCCGGCTGCCACGGTCAGCCTACAAAAACGGTCAGGAATCACACAGCCCCAGTGAAGACGGTTGCCATCTCGGTGGAACCTCCAAATTGTCAGTTAGAGTCAGGACTCACAGTTTGTCAGACCACTCTGTTTCATTAGCACAGCGCTTTGCTAATACACCCAGATAATGTGAGCACCATGCAAGACACAAACTATCTTATTTATACAGATAAAAGGGCGAGCACTTACCAGATTCTGCTTCCTTCTTGCTAAGTTTACCTGGGCTAGGCAGGCATATCTTATTTTCTTACTAACTATTACTGATCTTCTGTTAATGGTTCACCCTTAGCACCCTTGTCTATGCCTAATCTTTCTTTTCCTGGCACCTGTATTTCAACATTTCTTATTTCTGCTTAAAGGTACATACAACATTTCTTTAATCCTTTCTATTTTCACAATATAATTCATTCTACTTACACAAGGGTCTGAGTATAAGAAGGTGTGGGGGGGAAGGCCTCTGGTCACCTCCCCTCCCCATCTCTACGCCCACTAACAAGATCACTTGAAAGACAATAGGAGCATCACTGAACTGGGGAGAGTGGTCCTCGCTGGAAGGCTTTCCAGGGAGCAGGGACTGCTGATAGCTCAGAGGTGAGAGAAATCCCTTTGCTTGTAAGGGGGCATCTACACTTCAAACCTAAGGTGACCTACCAGTATATTAGGTTGACTTACAGCCACCGCAGTAATTACTGCAATAGTTGATGTCTGTGCTACCCTCCTGGGGTCACAGGGGCGTGTCCTCCCGAAAAGCACTTCCACCGACCTAAGAGGGGCAGAGTGATGAGCTGAGAGCCCAGTTTCTCATCTCCTCCAGCGGCAGCTCCCTCCATAGGCACCAACTTCCCCTCTGCCCGGGGGTGCTTGACCCTCTGGCCCCACCCCTGAATTTCTCTTAACCCACCCCTTCCCCAAAGTCCCCATGCCACCCTGCCTTTTCCCACTCCAGCCCTGCCCCCTTCTCCCTGTCCCCACCCCTGCCCTGCCTCTTCGCCTCCTCCCCTGAGTGCACCCAGGGGCGGCTCCAGGCCCTAGCACACCAAGCACGTGCTTGGGGCGGCATGCCGTGGGGGGTGCTCTGCCAGTCGCCGGGAGGGTGACAGGGAGGGTGCCTTCAGTGGAATGCCTGCGGAGAGTCCGCCAGTCCCACGGGACCCGCGACCAGCAGAGCGCCCCCCGCAGCATGCTGCCATGCTTGGGGTGGCAAAATGTCTAGAGCCGTTCCTGAGTGCACCACATCCCCGCTCCTTCCCCTCCCTCCCGGAAAGTCCTAAGTGCCACCAAATAGCTGTTAGGTGGTGGGCAGGGGGAAGCACTGGTAGGGAGGGAGGAGGAGGAGTGGGGATGTGACGTGCTGTGAGGGGTGGGGGGAGGAGTAGGATGCCAGGAGGGAGGAGCTTGGCTGCCAGGGGGTACGGAACACCTGCTAATTTTTCCCTGTGAGTGCTCCAGACCCTGTTCTCTGTAAAGAGTGGGGGAAGCCAGCTGAGGCTTCTCACCCACCCTCCCACCGCCGTTCCCTGCTGGGAGTGTGGGAAAGCCACTTGGGGCTCCTCCCACCCCCCATCATTCCCCTCTCAAGTTGACACCAGACCATTGATAACTACTCGGAGTACAGTTTTTCAACCAGTTAGGCACCCACCTTATAGTCATTTCATCTAGACCAGGCCTAGGCAACCTATGGCACGGGTGCTGAAGGCGGCACACAAGCTGATTTTCAGTGGCATTCACACTGCCCAGGTCCTGGCCACCAGTCGGGGGGCTCCGCATTTTAATTTAATTTTAAGTGAAGTTTCTTAAACATTTTAAAAACCTCATTTACTTTACAGAAAACAATAGCTTAGTTACATATTACAGACTTATAGAAAGAGACCCAAAAATGTTAAAATGTATGACTGGCACCCAAAACCTTCAGTTAGAGTGAATAAATGAAGACTCGGCACATCGCTGCTGAAAGGTTGCCGACTCCTGATCTAGACCAACAAATTCCTCCCTGCTGGTCAGAACTGAGTCTAACCTGCTGTCCCCTGGTTACTTCCCCCACCAACAGAAAGCAGAAGTTGTCCCTGACATGTTCCCAGCATCTATTGCACATTGGGTGCTGATGCCAACTCTCAGCTGTAGCGCTTTGCTTCCCACTGCCAGTGTGCGTGGGGAGGTTGGGGAAAGGACGCCCCTCACACTCACCAGCGGTGGGAAGTGGAGCAACGTGGCCCCAGCCCACTCCACTTCCCTTGCCTGGCCCTAGCCATGTCACCTGGGGCGGGGAAAGGGGGTAGAGAAAGGTTCCCCCCCCACACACACACACTCACTGGCGATGGAAAGTGGAGTGCTGCGGCTGGGAGCTGGCTGGGGCTGGGCTGCTCTGCTTCCCACTGGTGAGGGCAGGGGCTGGGGCCATGGCAAGGGAAGCAGAGCGGGCTGCTCCAGGCCCCCACTAATCCCCTGGGCCATGTGGGACCTGTGGGGCCCCTAAAAGTGCCCCCTACATCTCCTGCCTCCCAGACCTTTGAGGGGGAGGCCTCGAGGGCTGCATAGGGCACCCAAATGGCTAGGGACAGCCCTGGGAGCAAGGACTCAGATTCTTCTGCTATTCGATTCCAGCGGGGTGGGGTGTAAAAGGAAAGTTCCCCAAAATAGCAGGACCCTTCTCCTGCTTATCTCTGTGCAGGGGTCAGCACCACCATGGTGCACAACAGACACTTGACATTAGCGGGCTTAGTGACAGACATTGGCGGTGGTCAGGATGGGGCTGTGGGCTGAAGCAGGCGGTTGGGGTGTGGGAGGGGGCACAGGCTCTGTGCTGGCAGTGCGGGTTGTAGAGTGGGGCCAGAAATGAGGGGTTCAGGTTGCAAGATGGGGCTGTGGGCTGGGGCAGGGGGGGTTGATGTAGGAGGAGGGGTGAGGGATCTGGTGAGGGTGCAGGCTGTTGTGTGGGGCTGGGGATGAGGGATTTGGGGTGGAGGAGGGAACTCCAGGCTGGGGCTGAACATTCAGAGTGCGGGAAGGAGCTCATGGCTGGGATGGGATTGTGGCATGTGAGGGCTCCAGCTGGGGGTTCAGGCTCTGGGGTGGGGCTGTGGATGAGGGGTTTGGGCTGTAGGAGGGTGCTGGGACTGAGGGTTTCAGAGGGGGATCAGGGCTGGAGCAGGAGGTTCAGGCCTAGGGGATGAGGGCTCTGGGGTGGGGTTGGGGATGATGTTTTGGGGTGCAGGATGGTGCTCCAGGTTGGGACCAAGAGGTATGGAGCGCAGGAGGGGGATCGGGGCTGGGGCGGAAGGGTGGGACACAGGAGGTGTGTTCAGGCTCCATGCAGTGCTTACCTCAAGCAGCTCCTGGAAGCAGCAGCATGACCCTCCTCTGGCTCCTACTTGAGCTGCCCTGTGTTCAGGTGCCACCCCCACAGCTCCCATTTGCTGTGGTTCCCTGCCAATGGGCTCATCCCCACAGAGTCAGCGCTCAGGGAGGGGGAACGGAGGCGGCGTGCAGAACCCCCTGGCCGTGCCTCTCTGCCCGCAACAGCAGGGACAGGGAACCGCTCGTAGGGAGCGGCCCCCATGGACGTCATAATTTTTACCGTGTACAGACACGTTGCTGAGCCCTGCCCATGTGCACATCTCCTGGTTTTTGGGTAAATGAATTATTTTTAGGGGAAAGTGTCAGGACGGCCACAGCGAGAGCTGCTGGCCACACTCTGAGGCCACCAAAATTTTAGTCATGAGACCCCCCTGGGCCAGATGATGGTGACGGTCCCTTTCTGATCCTAAAGTCTGGGAGCGGAACAGGAGTCGGACCCAGAGATGCTGCAGCGCGAACCCGCCAGCCCTAGGACCCAGGAGCGGCCGGGAGGCGGTTCTGGAGCAACGAGCGCTGGGCTCCGGCCCGGCAGCAGGAAGTGACTCGCAGCCGCTGCGGTGACTCTGGCTCCCAGGCTCCCGGCGAGATCCCCGAGCCCCGGCGGCTGGTGCTGGGAGCCCGGAGCCCTGGCTGCAGCCGGGAGAGGGGAATCTCCAGCAGGGCCCTTCCCGCTGCTCCCCAGGAGCCTCTCCCAGGCCAGGGCAGAGCCCCCAGCCCGGCCCGGCCCCTGCCCCGGGGGCCCCCGCTCGGAGGGAAGGTGAGAGAGACCCGCCCCCCCCCCGGGGCACCCCCGGGACACCCCCGGGCTGCAGGGGGAGGTTTGGCCCCAGGCTGCTCCCAGCGGAGCTGGCTGCGATTTCCGCTCGGGACCCGGGAAAGCTGCCGCCGAGGGTGACCAGATGTCCCGATTTTAGAGGGACAGACCCAATTTTTGTTTTTTTCTTTGATAGGTTCCTATTACCCCCCCCCCCCTACCCGCTGTCCCGATTTTTCACACTTGCTCTCTGGTCACCCTACTGCCGCCAGCCCCCGCCCTGCCGAACAGGCCCATGGGGGGGAGGGAAATTCCTGCATGTCTGAACCAGGAACCTCCCCGCCCCCACAGGGCTGGGCAAACTGACCAGACTCCCAGTGCTGGAGCCTGACCCCCCTGGGCAGAGGCTGCTGTGAAATACGCAGGGAAGCTGTCGGGATTCCTGTCCCTGTCCCCGGCTCAGAGCTCTGCTTCCCGCATCAGCCTGTGGCTGGCAGGCGTGTGGGAAATGAGAAGACCCTGTCCTGCTCCGTGTGCTGGGGGGACAAGGAGCTCTCACCTTCTCCCACCCCCTGAAGCCTGCTGGCTGCTCTGAACAGCAGGGGTCTGAGTTTGTTACTCTGGCCCTCCCAGAGCTTCGAGGTCTTTTCCTTTTGCTGTGACTAGTGGGATTGTGGCTGGGGCAGCGGGTGCTGAGTGGGGGACTCTTGTTATTCCAGATGCCGGTGACCTTCGAGGAGGTGGCTGTGTATTTCACCCAGGGGCAGGGGGCTCTGCTGGACCCCGCTCAGAGAGCCCTCTACAGGGACGTCATGCTGGAGAACTACGAGAGGGTGACCTCGCTGGGTAAGGGATTCCCGTCCCCTCAGCTATTCTAAGGCGTGGGGTCTGCATGTCTGACTTTGCTCAGTTCGATTAGGAAGGAGTGGGGTCACATAGTGCCGTGGCTCTCAAGCATGGGCCCCGGTGGAGCTGCGAGCAGGTTTCAGGGGGGCCACAAAGCAGGGCCAGAATTACATTTGATGAGGCCTAGGACACAAAATGGAAGCCCCACAGCATGGGGCAGAAGCTAAAGCCTCAGCATCTTAGCTTTATCGCGCCCCGTGTTGGTAAGACCCTGGGTAATTGCCCTGCTCCCTACGCCCAGGGCCGGCTTTATGCCGATTCAGCCAATTCCCTGGAATCGGGCCCCACGCCTAAGAGGGCCCCGCACCTTAGGCCTCTTTTAAATTTTTTTTTTCTTACTGCGGAAACTGCACCTAGTTGCAAAACGGGAGAGTTGCTCAAAGTGTCATTACACCTGCTCCAGGGTCTTCCATGGTCCGCTCCCCTGACCAAAGCGCGGCGGGGAGCGTGGCTGCCCCACAGCCCTGCTCTCCCCACTGGAGCTCTGGCCGGAGCGCGGCAAGCCCCGCAGCTCTGCTCTCCCGGCCGTAGCCCCGTCCGGAGTGCAGCAAAGCTGCCCCGCAGCCCCGGCCAGAGCGCGGCAAAGCTGCCCCGCAGCCCCGGCCAGAGCGCGGCAAAGCTGCCCCGCAGCCCCGGCCGGAGCGCGGCAAGCCCCGCAGCATCGCTCTTCCGGCTGGAGCTCTTGGCCCTTTAAATAGCCCCCAAAGCCCTGGGATAGCGGTAGGGGCCCCGGGGGCTATTTAAAGGCCAGGGCTCCAACTGTCTCTGCCACCCTGTCCTTTAAATAGCCGCCGGAGCCCCGCAGCCCCCCATGTATTCTCCAGGGCTCCCGCGGCTATTTAAAAGGTCCAGAGCGGGGTAGAAGCAGGGGAGCTCCGGGCCTTTAAATGACCCCCAGAGCCCTGAGATAATGGAAGGCTTGGGGGCTATATAAAGGGCCGGGGCTCCAGCTGCCTCTGCTGCACCCCCTGCCCTGCCCGCACCAGCCCTGGCCCCCCCGCCCACCCGCAGGCAGCTCTGCACCCTGTGCTCACAGCCAGCCCCTGCCAAACCCCCTGCCCTGTCTCCAGACACCCCCTGCCACACACCCCTGTGGCCCTGCCCAAAGCCAGAGAGCCCCCCCCACAGCCCTGCCCGCACCAGCCCTGCACACCCAGCCCACACCCAGCCCCAAACCCCCTGGCCTGTCTCCAGCCAACCCCGCTGCACTCCCCTGCCTGAAACCAGACAGTTCTGCACTCCTCTGTCTCCAGCCCTCCCAACCCCTGCTGCATCCCCCTGCGGCCCTGCCTGAAGCCAGCCCACCCCACACCTCGCTGTCTCCAGCCAGCCCTGTACCCCTTGCCCTGCCTGCAGCTAGACCCTACCTCCAGTCAGCCCCTGCCCTACCTCCAGCCAGCCCCATGTCCACTGGTGCCCTGCTGTTCTCGGGGCAGTAACCCTGCATATCTGCTTCAATGAGGAGGGCAGGGAGCAGCTGGGACTCACACATGTGCACACCTGCAGGGAGTGACAGGGACCCACACATGTGAAATGACGGTCATTAATAAGCAATCAACAGCATATATGATGCAATGTACATAATATATAATTGTATTATTTATATAGTTATGGGAAGCAAATAATACATGAAAGAAATGAAAGGTTGTTTTTTTTTGAGTCACCCCTGCCAGGGCCCCGCTGAAAATGTTTGAATTGGGCCCCGCGCTTCCTAAAGCCGGCCCTGCCTACGCCCTAATGCAGGCTCTGGCTTTTATATGCAAAATACAGTTGATGTGGCAGAGGTGGGCTGTGGCATTTTTATCTCATGTTACGGGGGGGCTCAGACAGAGAAAGTTGAGAACCCAGGTGCAGTCCACAGCTCCACTGTGAGAGAGACTTGCATCTCCACACCCCCTTCGAGGGAACAAGGGAGGTAGAAACCTAACGGACAGGCTAATTCATCCCTTTCTCTCCAGCTGTCAAGGGGCCAGAAGCAGGGGATTGCCCTGCCTGTGTTCTTTCTCCTTCACACTCCGCTGACTGGCCCTCTTGGGACTATCTCCACCCCTGGGGAGGCTCTCAGTGCTGCAGGCTCAGGGGAGCTGGGACAGGTTGTACAGTGGGGGTGCTGAGAGCCATGGAACCAAACAGTAAACCCTGGATCTAATGGAAACCACTTCAAGTGAGGAGGTGCGGCAGCTCCCCCAGCACGGCTAGTTCCAGCTCCTACGTGCTGGTTTGGAAATAGGCAGGAGTTTAACACCAGAGCTGCACGTGCCAGAAAGTCCCCCAGATGCATCTACCCTGAGGCTTCCTAGTGAGGGCGTGACAACACCCCACCCCCACCCTGAGATATCTGCTGCTCCCAAAGGGTCTGAGTTACCACAGTCGCTTGTAGGGCCAGGTAAAACTCAAGAACTGTTCCCTGTGACAAACACTCAGCAAGACTCCGGACTTTGCCTCATTTCACCCCCTGTGCAGGATTCCCCATTCCCAAACCTGACCTGATCGTCCGGCTGGAACGAGGGGAAGAGCCGTGGGTCTCGGATCTCCAGGCCGATGAGGAAAGGGAGAGCCCGAGAGGCACTTGCACAGGTGAGGAGTCAGGGAAACTGAGACAGAAACCTCTCGAGAGTGAAGGAAAAAGCTGGGACTCCAAACCTGTGCTGTGAGCGAGGACCCTCAGTTCTGCCCCATGTTACCCAGGTCAGGGCTGCAGTCAGCAGGTGTCGTATCATTAAGGCAAATATCAGTCACAGCTTCCCACCCATCCTGTTAGCTGTCGGGAATTTCCTCCCTGACTTTCCTTCCCTGGGAGTGTTTGGGTGGGATGTGGAGGCAGAATCCAGTGTCTCCGTCTCCCCAACAGTCACTGTGTTGTGTTTTCCCTCTTTGCTATTTCCCTTTCTGTCTTTTCTCCCTGGCACAGGCAGTGACTCCTGTCTGGATTCTCTCTCTCCCAGCAGGTGACAGGACAGTGAGTGAGAACAAGGAGGAGAATCAGCAGCAGGAAGGTCGTGAGCAAGTGGAACCTCAGGAGACGTTTTTGAGAGCTGAAGGGAATTTTTCCCAGTGCTTGGAACAAGGAAATGCCTGGGGAGATCGAGACAGATCAGAGATGCAGCTGGGAAACTATCCTGGGAAGAAACTGGATGAATCTATTCAAGGTGGTGGAAGATGCAAGAATCCCAAGGAAACCACAGTCCAGCAGACAAGTCCCAATGAAGAAAAACCCTACAAATGTCTTGACTGTGGGAAAAGTTTCCGTGTCAGTACATTCCTTCTTAGACATTGGAGAACCCACACAGGAGAGAAGTCCTATCAATGCATAGACTGTGGGAGAAGTTTCGGTGAGAAGTCAAGCTTTATTGTGCACCAGAGACTGCACACAGGAGAGAAACCCTATAAATGCCGCCTTGAGTATGGGAAAAGTTTTAGTCAGAGGTCACCACTTATGGCACATGACAGATCCCACACAGGAGAGAAGCCCTATAAATGCTTAGACTGTGGGAAAAGCTTCAGTAAAAAGCCATATCTTGTTATACACCAGAGAGTGCACACAGGAGAGAGACCATATAAGTGCCTTCAGTGTGGGAAAAGTTTCAGTCAGAGTTCAACCCTTACTGTACATCAGACACTGCACACGGGCAAGAGACCATATAGATGCTTTGAGTGTGGGAAAAGTTTTAGTCAGAAGTCACATCTTACTACCCATCAGATAACCCACACAGGAGAGAGACCTTACAAATGCCAGGAGTGTGGGAAAAGTTTTCTTTATAACTCAAAGCTTACTACACATCAGAGAACTCACACAGGAGAGAGACCCTATGGATGCCTTGAGTGTGGGAAAAGTTTTTTGGAAAGGTCATCCCTTATTAAACATGGACGAATCCACACGGGAGACAAACCCTACAAATGCCTCGAGTGTGGGAAAACTTTCAGTCAAAGCTCACACCTTACTCAACATGGAAGAATCCACACAGGAAAGAGAGCTTATAAATGTTTTGAGTGTGGGAAAAGTTTCATTTATCAATCAGTCCTTATTAAGCATCAGAGAATCCACACTGGATTGGAACAAAGAAATGCCTGGGGAGATCGAGACAGATCAGGGATGCAGCTGGGAATCTATCCTGGGAAGAAACTGGATGAATCTATTCAAGGTGGTGGAAGATGCAAGAATCCCAAGGAAACCACAGTCCAGCAGACAAGTTCCAATGAAGAAAAACCCTACAAATGCTTTGACTGGGGGAAAAGTTTTCTTGTCAGAGCAAAACTTACTATACATCAGACAATCCACACAGGAGAGAGACCCTATGGATGCCTTGAGTGTGGGAAAAATTTTTTGGAAAGGTCATCCCTTATTAAACATGGACGAATCCACACGGGAGACAAACCCTACAAATGCCTTGAGTGTGGGAAAACTTTCAGTCAAAACTCAGACCTTACTCGACATGGGAGAATCCATACAGGAGAGAGACCTTATAAATGTCTTGAGTGTGGGAAAAGTTTTAGTCAGAGTTCATACCTTACTGCACATCAGAGAATCCACACAGGAGAGAGACCTTATAAATGCCTTGAGTGTGGGAAAAGTTTCAGTATGAAATCAAACCTTAATACACATCACAAAACTCACACAGGAGAGAAACCCCATAAATGCCTGCAGTGTGGTAAAAGTTTCAGTCTGCGCTCACATCTTACTCAACATGGGAGAATCCACACAGGAGAGAGACCTTATAAATGCCTTGAGTGTGGGGAAAGCTTCAGTAGGAGCTCAAAGCTCACCAAACACCGGAAAATCCACCCTAGAAATAGTTTGACCGCAGGAAAAGATTCAATTTGACTTCACCCATCAGTGATCAACACAACAGAGAGACCTTGAATGTGGGGGAAGCTTCATTTGGTGTTTCCGGAGTATCAGGGATCCACAAATCCGCCTAGGGAAGAAACATCTGAGACGTTCTTAGTGTGGAAAATGCTCCAAGTGGAGCTAACCCTGCACTGGACATAAGAGCCTCCTCCATACAGCAGGGAAATTCTCTGAGTGCCCTGACTACGGCTGGCCATGATGACAAACCTGTTTCCTCGTTCCCACACACATCAGGGGTGTTTGGCTCCCAAGGATCCAGCAGCAGCTGGTCAGTGACCCTCTGGCTCTGCCTGGTCTACGCAAACCCCAGGCAGAGGAGGAGAAGCCCCGATCAGCCCCTCCTCCCTGCTGCAGCCCTGGCAGCTGAGCAGAGAGGCCAAAGGTGGGGGAAGGAAGAGAGAAACTCCTCTGGACGTTCCCTGTTTGGCTGAAATTCCCCCCTCTTCCTTCCCCTCCCAGCCGGGATCTCCCTGCCATGGAGAGGAGGAGAAGGATTCTTGGGTCAGGCCCCATCTTCATTCTAAGCACTGGTCCCCACCCCCCATCTTCTAGCATTTCCTGGGCTGGGCTCCCCGCTGACCTGGAGCTGTTCTCTGTAGGGGGAGTGTCCCAGGGGGGTGGTAACTGCTTCCCTCCCCGAATCCCCCAGGGCGCTGGGCTCTGGGGGATCAACTATTGAGGGACCAGGAGGATGGGTTATAGGGAGGGAAGTGGGGATGGAATGGTTGGGGCTGGTGGTGCTGGGAAGCAGGAGGTGCTGGGATTTTGGGGATGATAGGCTAAGAGGTGAGGGAGAGCACAGGGGCAGAGAAGTGCTGCCTCTCCTCACTCACCCCTTCTGCCCCGTCTGCATTCAGACAGCACCACTGAGAGGGGCTGATTCCCACAGAGCCATTTGGGGAAGGCCGAGAGATCCCACCTTTGCTTTCGAGTATCCTTTTATGGTAGGAAATATGGTCGGGATTAGCCAGCGCATCTCTGTGACCCTCCACCAGATTTCCTACTATAACCTCATCCTGAGCATCTTATGTGTAAGCCTAAGATTTTGTCATCAAAATTTTTAAGAAAAGTCATGGACAGGTGACAGGCAAGAAAGAAATATTCACTGCAGCCTGTGACCTGTCTGTGACATTTACTAATAATATCCGTGACAAAATGGGGTGGGGAAAAAGCTGCAACACCCATTGCTGGGTCTCTGAGGTCCCATGGCAGCTGGGCAGCTGCAGGGGCCCTGGCTGGGAGCTCCATTGGGCCCCTGCCACACGTGGCTCGGAACTCTGGGACCCCAGCCCCCACGACGACTCAGATCTGGAGGCCACCCCTGAGAGCCAGGTGCTGCGGTGTACGCCCATGGCCTGCAGCAGCTCAGAGCTCCAGGGGGAGTTGTCGGATACTGTGGGCAGCAGGGGTCCCCCTGCTGCTCAGAGCCGCCACGGGCTGAAGTCACAGAGGTCTCTGGAAGTCACAGATTCCGTGACTTCCATTACCGCCATAAAAAAATTGAAGCCTTACTTATGTTTTCTGACTCCGTCCCGTTATCAGAGTGATCCTTAGTCCCTGAGTTCCCCCTGTGGGCCTGGAGGTCTCATTCCCAGATAGTCTTGTTAGGCCTGAATAAGAATGTAGCACAAAGCCAGTTATGCCAACCTGAAGAAAGTTAGGCTAACAGAGGTTTCTGGGTAATTCATAAGTGGAAAACACCCAGGAGTTGCCTGTCTCTCACAGAGTTAGGCAACCATAAGATAAGAAAGGAAGGGCATTCCTGGCATTGTACCAGATGTACTGTGTTAGGAACAACTTGTTTGAAGAATGAGCCCGGACTTCCAGACTCCCTGGGCAAAACTCCCTGTTTCTGTTCTATGTTTGTTCCTAATTGCTACATTCCTAATTGTTAGTGATTGTTAAGGTATTATTAATCAAGCAGATCATTTTAATCTTGTAAGACATGAGAATGCATGTATGGTAGAAGTTTCTAGTTTCTAATTGATAAAGAAGAGGGGTTGGTTGCTTAATGGATTAATCAGCGATGCGACGGAACTGTCTATATAAGCCTAGGTTATTTTGTAAGGAGTAAGCTGGTTCTCTGTGGAGATGAGCTTGCTGTCTATTCTCGTTGTGCACCCTTCAATAAAGAGCATTTGATAGAACCTTGCTGCTTTTGCCTGTCTCTCGCAGTCGGACAACGAACCTTGCCGTTTGGGGTACGAGGGTCCCCAACAGTCTCACATTACTCCAGGCCCTGCTGAAAAGCATTTAGTGTTTGTATATTGAAGAGACAGTAAAACGTGGTGTTACCTTCTGTGCTAGTGCAGGGCAATGTGGTGAGTCTGAGGGTTTCCCTCCTTCCCCCATCACTGTCACCCTCCACTCAGCAGCCTCCGTGCAACTGAGGGAGAGTTTTATCCTGTTACTGTTCTACCCCTTCACCTCCCAAGGTGTCACTTACCACCGTGTCCCTGGCTCTCTATGCTTAGGAATCACAGTTCTGATGTCTGTGATCCTAAGTCAGACTCCAGAGGGCTGTGGAAGGAAGTGTTACAGATCTGGGAGTGGGCAGAGAAATCCCATTGAATCTAAAGCATAGTTTGACAATTCAGATCTTCCAGAGTAGTAAGCCGTGTTAGTCCGCAAAAAGAACAGGAAAACTTGTGGCACCTTAGAGACTAATAAATTTATTGTAGCATAAGCTTTCATGGGCTACAACCCACTTCATCGGATGCATGTAATGGAAAATACAGAAGGAAGAAATCTACACAGGGAACATGAAACAATGGGTGTTACCACACACATTATAAGGAGAGCGATCAGTTAAGGTGAGCTGTTGTCAGCAGGAGAGAAAAATAACTGTTTGTAGTGGTAATGAAAATGGCTCATTTCCAGCACTTGACAAGGAGATATAAGGAAGCGGGGTGGGGGGCATGGAGATAAGGATGGGGATCTTATAATCCTGTTTGCATCTACTGGTGAAATTGCTTCCCGGCTTTTTCTAGGCTAGTCCAGATCATTTGTAGATGGGAAGCCTTGTGTTTCTTTTTCTTTCTTTTAGTGTAATGATGTTAAAACTTTTGCAAATCATACAACCAAATAATGAGGCGAGAAGTGAACCCGGTTTAACAACTACAGAAGAAAATGGGTACATTTATTTTCCTGATTTTGAGTCTGAAAGGATTTGCTGAGATTTCATTTTATGAACGTGAAAGTGTTTTATAGCCCACCCTGGATTGTGGGTTTTTTCTCTTTGTGAAGGCCATTTGGTCACATACGTTGATATTTAATTCGACAAGATGTAGCTCAGATTTACTGAGGACTTCAGGAGACAAAGGATAATTTGGCAGAATAGTCCTTTTTTAGATTTTGTTATTTTAATCTTTATCTAACATCTTTGTCAGGAGATTTTTTCCTGTGGTTTGAACAATGGCAGTGATCAGTATCTCTCAGCACAACCACTGATGATGTGAGCTAGAGGCACAGTGCAAGAGACAGGGGAATGAAGTTAGTGCCTGATCCCTTCAGTAATGCGAGGTATTGTGTGAAGGGGGGGATGGGGAACAGAGCTGGGAAACTGCTGGGTTTGCTCCTCAGAGGCTGAGAACTGTGAACTCGCTGCATCAGAGCCACAGTGACTAGGCTTGTCCTGTCAGTGTCGTTTGAAGCTGCCCCTGAAATCTAAAGGACCATAAATGATGCCCCCCAACACAATGGGGGGATGGAGCAGTATCTCCCTATTGCTGAAATGCTGCGGTTGGGTACAGGCTAGAAGGGGGCCGGAGATGTGAACAGAGCTGGGCAGCCTTGAAGCCAGACCGACCCCCATCACCGAGGCCAGAGGGAGATGAAGAACCTGAAAGCCCAGCTGATCACCTCCCTCCCCATCTATTGCAGTGTCCTGTGTTTTGATGGCAGAGATTCTCTTTGCCCCACTCACCCCACACTGATCGCTCTTGTGACTAACGCCCTGTGGCCCATGTTCCCCACTTGCGTATGGTTCTGATATGTAGTGTACTAAGAGTGCCTGGTGGGGGATCACTGGACAATTCATGATCTGCTCAATATTATGCTATTGAAATGCATATAACCCCACTGCATGTTGAATAATGACATTTTATTGTACCTTTGCTACTAGGGTGACCATATTCCAGGTGCTCAAAAAGAGGACAGTAATGAGGGTTGGGAACCTGGGGCCGGGGGGACAGTTGTGGATGCTGGAGGGGGTGCGGTGGGGGTACTCACGAGGTGAGGTCAGTGTCGGTCACTGTCACAGTGGCAGGACAGTGACATAAGCCCAGAATGCAGTGATGGCCCATCCGTCAGCACCTACCTGCGGGACCTCCTGCCCAGGACTGGGGCCTTGGTGGGTGGGATCTGGTCCGGTAGCAATCAATCAGCTACAGCTGTAGGGGAATAGACCAATCAGCTGTGGATGCTAGGGACTAGATTAATTGGGAAGCTGACCAATCAGGGCTATTTCTGAGCTGCAGCCCCTCTGCTCTGCAAAACCCCTGGACATATGTTGTGGTAGGAAGACCCTGCTCAGACAAAGAAAGCAGGTTCAAAAGAGACGCTCTGTCCAGGAAGACCCGGACATACGGTAACCCTGTTTGTTACTGAGATATGTCGTCATTCTGGGGAATGCCCACAGACTAGCTCCTCAGAGACCACAAAGGACCGACCATTGGCGTTAGAAAGCTATTATCTGACCCTCCACCAACAGGAAGAAAGGGGTTAACAAAGACATTTACAATTCACGAGACGGACAGTTTGGAGCTGGAAAAAGGACTGTAAGCTGTGTAAACTTCTACCTGCCACATGGGGACACAACCATAGTACCCCTAACCCACCCAGCAATATCGTCAATCTATCCAACTACACACTGAGCCCAGAAGAAAAGTCTGTCCTATCTCGGGGACTCTCTTTCTGCCCTGCCACCCCCACCAACATGATACAGTTCTGTGGCAATCTGGAAACCTACTTTCGCCGTCTGCGACTCAAAGAATACTTCCAGGACAACACTGAACAGTGCACTGATACAAAAGTACCCTCCCACCAACAGCACAAGAAGAAGAACTCCACATGGACTCCTCCTGAGGGTCGAAATGACAGTCTGAACCTATACATTGAATGCTTCCACCGACGTGCACAGGCAGAAATCGTGGAAAAACAACACCACTTGCCTCATAACCTAAGTAGTGCAGAACGCAATGCCATCCACAGCCTCAGAAACCACCCTGACATTATCATCAAAGAGGCTGATAAAGGAGGTGCTGATGTCATCATGAACAGGTCTGACTACCAAAAGGAGGCTGCCAGACAACTCTCCAATACCAAATTCTACAGGCCACTTCCCTCAAATCCCAATGAGGAATACACTAAGAAACTGCACTATCTACTCAGGACATTCCCTACAGTAACACCAGAACAAATCAGCATACCCTTAGAGCCCCTACCAGGGTTATTCTATCTACTACCCAAGATCCACAAACCCGGAAATCCTGGACTCCCCATCATCTTGGGCATTGGCACTCTCACTGAAGGACTGTCTGGATATGTGGACTCTCTACTCAGACCCTATGCCACCAGCACTCCCAGCTATCTCCGTGACACCTCTGATTTCCTGAGGAAACTACAATGCATTGGTCACCTCCCAGAAAACACCATCCTAGCCACCATGGATGTAGAGGCTCTCTACACAAACATCCCACACACAGATGGAATACAAGCTGTCAGGAACGGTATCCCTGATGATGCCACAGCACAACTGGCCGCTGAGCTCTGTGCCTTTATACTCACACACAACTATTTCAGGTTTGATGACAATATATATCTCCAGTTCAGTGGCACTGCTATGGGCACCCGCATGGCCCACAACACGCCAATATTTTTATGGCTGACCTGGAACAACGCTTCCTCAGCTCTCGTCCACTCACATCCCTTCTCTACCTACGCTACATTGATGACATCTTCATCATCTGGACCCATGGGAAGGAGACTCTAGAAAAATTCCACCACGATTTCAACAACTTCCACCCCACCATCAACCTCAGCCTGGACCAATCTACACGGGAGGTCCACTTTCTAGACACCACGGTGCAAATAAGTGATGGTCACATGAACACCACCCTATATTGAAAACCTACCGACCGCTATGCCTACCTTCATGCCTCCAGCTTCCATCCCGGGCACATCACACGATCCATTGTCTACAGCCAAGCACTGAGGTACAACCGCATCTGCTCTAACCCCTCAGACAGAGACCAACACTTACAAAATCTCCACCAAGCATTCTCAAAACTACAATACCCGCATGAGGAAATTAGGAAACAGATCAACAGAGCCAGACGTGTACCCGGAAGCCTCCTACTGCAAGACAAACCCAAGAAAGAAACCAACAGGACTCCACTGGCCATCACATACAGCCCCCAGCTAAAACCCCTCCAACGCATCATCAGGGATCTACAACCCATCCTGGACAACGATCCCACATTTCACAGGTCTTGGGTGGCAGGCCAATCCTTGCCCACAGACAACCTGCCAACCTGAAACGTATTCTCACCAGCAACTGCACACCGTACCATAGTAACTCTAGCTCAGGAACCAATCCATGCAACAAACCTCGATGCCAACTCTGCCCACATATCTACACCAGTGACACCATCACAGGACCTAACCAGATCAGCCATACCATCACTGGTTCATTCACCTGCACCTCCACCAATGTGATCTACGCCATCATATGCCAGCAATGCCCCTCTGCTATGTACATCGGCCAAACTGGACAGTCACTACGGAAAAGGATAAATAGACACAAATCAGGTATCAGGAATGGCAATATACAAAAACCTGTAGGAGAGCACATCAACCTCCCTGGCCACACTATAGCAGACCTTAAGGTGGCCATCCTGCAGCAAAAAAAAGTTCAGGACCAGACTTCAAAGAGAAACTGCTGAGCTTCAATTCATCTGCAAATTTGACACCATCAGCTCTGGACTAAACAAAGACTGTGAATGGCTTGCAATTACAGAACCAGTTTCTCCTCCCTTGGTTTTCACACCTCTACTGCTAGAACAGGGCCTCATCCTCCCTGATTGAACTAACCTCGTTATCTCTAGCTTGCTTGCTAGCATATATATACCTGCCCCTGGAAATTTCCGCTACCTGCCTCTGACGAAGCGGGTATTCACCCACGAAAGCTCACACTCCAAAACGTCTGTTAGTCTATAAGGTGCCACAGGATTCTCTGCTGCTTTTACAGATCCAGACTAACACGGCTACCCCTCTGATAGTTTGGAGCTCGCATACGCCATGGAGTTGGCTGACCACATCCCCCAGCAAAGACTTTTCCGCTATAAAGGGTCGGAGTATAAGAAGGTGGGCGGGGGGGGGGGGGGGAAGGCCTCTGGTCACCTCCCCTTCCCATCTCTACTCCCAGTAACAAGCTCACTTGAAAGACAATAGGAGCATCATTGAACTGGGGAGAGTGGTCCTCGCTGGAAGGCTTTCCAGTGAGCAGGGACTGCTGAGAGCTCTGCGGTGAGAGAAATCCCTTTGCTTGAAAGGGGGCATCTACACTTCAACGTAATATACTGGTAGGTCGCCTTAGGTTTGACTTACAGCCACCGCTGTAATTACTGCAATAGCTGATGTCTATGCTACCCTCCTGGGGTCGCTGGCATATCCTGCTGAGGAGCGCTTGCACCGGCCTAAGAGGGGCAGTGTGGGGCACTGAGAGCCCAGTCTGTCATCTCCTCCAGCAGCAGCTCCCTCCATAGGCACCAACATCCCCTCTGCCCGGGGGGGGGGGGGTACTTGACCCCCTGGCCTCACTCCTGAATTTCCCTTACCCCACCCCTTCCCCAAAGTCCTCATGTCACCCTGCCTTTTCCCACTCCAGCCTTGCCTCTTCTCTGCCTCCTCCCCTGAGTGCACCACATCACCGCTCCTTCCCCTCCCTCCCGGAAAGTCCTAAGCGCCACCAAATAGCTGTTAGGTGGTGGGAAAGGGGAAGCACTGGGAGGGAGGGAGGAGGAGGAGCGGGGATGTGGCATGCTGCGAGGGGTGGGGAGGAGAAGGAGGCCAGGAGGGAGGAGCTTGGCTGCCAGGGGGTACGGAGAACCTGCTAATTTTTCCCTGTGAGTGCTCCAGACCCTGTTCTCTGTAAAGAGTGGGGGAAGCCAGCTGAGGCTTCTCACCCACCCTCCCACCGCTGTTCCCTGCTGGGAGTCTGGGAAAGCCGCCTGGGACTCCTCCCGCCCCCCATCATTTCCCTCTCAAGTTGACACCAGACCACTGAGAACTGCTTGGATTACAGTTTTTCAACCAGTTATGCACCCACCTTATAGTCATTTCATCTAGACCAGGCCTAGGCAACCTATGGCACGGGTGCTAAAGGTGGCACACAAGCTGATTTTCAGTGGCACTCTCACTGCCCAGGTCCTGGCCACCCGTCTGGGGGGCTCCGCATTTTAATTTAATTTTAAGTGAAGTTTCTTAAACATTTTAAAAACCTCATTTACTTTACAGACAACAATCGATTAGTTACATATTACAGACTTAGAGAAAGAGACCCAAAAACGTTAAAATGTATGACTGGCACGTAAAACCTTCAGTTAGAGTGAATAAATGAAGACTCGGCACATCGCTGCTGAAAGGTTGCCGACTCCTGATCTAGACCAACAAATTCCTCCCTGCTGGTCAGAACTGAGTCTAACCTGCTGTCCCCTGGTTACTTCCCCCACCATCAGAAAGCAGAAGTTGTCCCTGACATGTTCCCAGCATCTATTGGACACTGGGTGCTGATGCCAACTCTCAGCTGTAGCGCTCTGCTTCCCGCTGCCAGTGTGCGTGGGGAGGTTGGGGAAAGGACGCCCCTCACACTCACCAGCGGCAGGAAGTGGAGCAACGTGGCCGCAGCCCACTCTGCTTCCCTTGTCTGGCCCTAGCCATGTCACCTGGGGGGGGAAGGGGGTAGAGAAATGTTCCCCGCCCCCCACACACAGTCACTGGCGATGGAGAGTGGAGTGCTGCGGCTGGGAGCTGGCTGGGGCTGGGCTGCTCTGCTTCCCACTGGTGAGGGCAGGGGCTGGGGCCATGGCAAGGGAAGCAGAGCGGGCTGCTCCAGGCCCCGACTAATCCCCTGGGCCATGTGGGACCTGTGGGGCCCTTAAAAGCGCCCCCTACATCTCCTGCCTCCAAGCCCCTTGAGGGGGAGGCCTCGAGAGCTGCATAGGGCACGCAAATGGCTAGGGACAGCCCTGGGAGCAAGGACTCAGATTCTTCTGCTATTCGATTCCAGCGGGGTGGGGTGTAAAAGGAAAGTTCCCCAAAATAGCAGGACCCTTTTCCTTCTTATCTCTGTGCAGAGGTCAGCACCACCATGGTGCATGACAGACACTTGACATTAGCGGGCTTAGTGACAGACATTGGCGGTGGTCAGGATGGGGCTGTGGGCTGAAGCAGGCGGTTGGGGTGTGGGAGGGGGCACAGGCTCTGGGCTGGGAGTGCGGGTTCTAGGGTGGGGCCAGAAATGAGGGGTTCAGGTTGCAAGATGGGGCTGTGGGCTGGGGCAGGGGGGGTTGGATGTAGGAGGAGGGGTGAGGGATCTCGTGGGGGTGCAGGCTGTTGTGTGGGGCTGGGGATGAGGGATTTGGGGTGGAGGAGGGAACTCCAGGCTGGGGCTGAACATTCAGAGTGCGGGAAGGAGCTCATGGCTGGGATGGGATTGTGGCATGTGAGGGCTCCAGCTGGGGGTTCAGGCTCTGGGGTGGGGCTGTGGATGAGGGGTTTGGGCTGTAGGAGGGTGCTGGGACTCAGGGTTTCAGAGGGGGATCAGGGCTGGAACAGGAGGGTCAGGCCTAGGGGATGAGGGCTCTGGGGTGGGGTTGGGGATGATGTTTTGGGGTGCAGGATGGTGCTCCAGGCTGGGACCAAGAGGTATGGAGCGCAGGAGGGGGATCGGGGCTGGGGCGGAAGGGTGGGACACAGGAGGTGTGTTCAGGCTCCATGCAGTGCTTACCTCAAACAGCTCCTGGAAGCAGCAGCATGACCCCCCTCTGGCTCCTACTTGAGCTGCCCTGTGTTCAGGTGCCACCCCCACAGCTCCCATTTGCTGTGGTTCCCTGCCAATGGGCTCATCCCCACAGAGTCAGCGCTCAGGGAGGGGGAACGGAGGCGGCGTGCAGAGCCCCCTGGCCGTACCTCTCTGCCCGCAACAGCAGGGACAGGGAACCGCTCGTGGGGAGCGGTCCCCATGGACGTCATAATTTTTACCGTGTACAGACACGTTGCTGAGCCCTGCCCATGTGCACATCTCCTGGTTTTTGGGTAAATGACTTATTTTCAGGGGAAAGTGTGAGGACGGCCACAGCGAGGGCTGCTGGCCACACTCTGAGGCCACCAAAATTTTAGTCATGAGACCCCCCTGGGCCAGATGATGGTGACGGTCCCTTTCTGATCCTAAAGTCTGGGAGCGGAACAGGAGCCGGACCCAGAGATGCTGCAGGGCGAAACCGGCAGCGCTAGGACCCAGGAGCGGCCGGGAGGCGGCTCTGGGGCAGCGAGCGCTGGGCTCGGGCCCGGCAGCAGGAAGTGACTCGCAGCCGCTGCGGTGACTCTGGCTCCCAGGCTCCCGGCGAGATCCCCGAGCCCCGGCGGCTGGTGCTGGGAGCCCGGAGCCCTGGCTGCAGCCGGGAGAGGGGAATCTCCAGCAGGGCCCTTCCCGCTGCTCCCCAGGAGCCTCTCCCAGGCCAGGGCAGAGCCCCCAGCCCGGCCCGGCCGCTGCACCGGGGGACCCCGCTCGGAGGGAAGGTGAGAGAGACCCGCCCCCCCCGGGCTGCAGGGGGAGGTTTGGCCCCAGGCTGCTCCCAGCGGAGCTGGCTGCGATTCCCGCCCGGGGCCCGGGAAAGCTGCCGCCGAGGGTGACCAGATGTCCCGATTTTTGTTTTTCTTTAATAGGTTCCTATTACCCCCCCCCCCCCCACCCGCTGTCCCGATTTTTCACACTTGCTCTCTGGTCACCCTACTGCCACCAGCCCCCGCCCTGCCGAACAGGCCCATTGGGGGGAGGGAAATTCCTGCATGTTTGAACCAGGAGCCTCCCCGCCCCCACAGGGCTGGGCAAACTGACCAGACTCCCAGTTCTGGAGCCTGACCCCCCTGGGCAGAGGCTGCTGTGAAATACGCAGGGAAGCTGTCGGGATTCCTGTCCCTGTCCCCTGCTCAGAGCTCTGCTTTCTGCATCAGCCTGTGGCTGGCAGGTGTGTGGGAAATGAGAAGACCCCGTCCTGCTCTGTGTGCTGGGGGAACAAGGAGCTCTCACCTTCTCCCACCCCCTGAAGCCTCCTGGCTGCTCTGAGCAGCAGGGGTCTGAGTTTGTTACTCTGGCCCTCCCAGAGCTTCGAGGTCTTTTCCTTTTCCTGTGTCTAGTGGGATTGTGGCTGGGGCAGCAGGTGCTGAGTGGGGGACTCTTGTTATTCCAGATGCCGGTTACCTTCGAGGAGGTGGCTGTGTATTTCACCCAGGGGCAGGGGGCTCTGCTGGACCCCGCTCAGAGAGCCCTCTACAGGGACGTCATGCTGGAGAGCTACGAGACGGTGACCTCGCTGGGTAAGGGATTCCCGTCCCCTCAGCTATTCTAAGGCGTGGGGTCTGCATGTCTGACTCTGCTCAGTTGGATTAGGAAGGGGTGGGGTCACATAGTGCCGTGGCTCTCAAGCAGGGGCCCTGGTGGAGCTGCGAGCAGGTTTCAGGGGGGCCACCAAGCAGGGCCAGAATTAGATTTGCTGAGGCCTAGGGCACAAAATGGAAGCCCCACAGCATGGGGCTGAAGCTAAAGCCTGAGCAACTTAGCTTTATGGTGCCCCGTGTTGTGTAAGACCCTGGGTAATTGCCCTGCTCCCTACGCCCAGGGCCGGCTTTATGCCGATTCAGCCAATTCCCTGGATTCGGGCCCCACGCCTAAGAGGGCCCCGCACCTTAGGCCTCTTTTAAATTTTTTTTTTTCTTACTGCGGAAACTGCACCTAGTTGCAAAACGGGAGAGTTGCTCAAAGTGTCATTACACCTGCTCCAGGGTCTTCCATGGTCCGCTCCCCTGACCAAAGCGTGGCGGGGAGCGTGGCTGCCCCACAGCCCTGCTCTCCCCATTGGAGCTCTGGCCGGAGCGCGGCAAGCCCCGCAGCTCTGCTCTCCCGGCCGTAGCCCCGTCCGGAGCGCGGCAAAGCTGCCCCGCAGCCCCGGCTGGAGCGCGGCAAAGCTGTCCCGCAGCCCCAGCCGGAGCCCCGGCCGGAGCACGGCAAAGCTGCCCCGCAGCCCCGGCCGGAGCGCGGCAAGCCCCGCAGCATCGCTCTCCCGGCTGGAGCCCTTGGCCCTTTAAATAGCCCCCAAAGCCCTGGGATAGCGGTAGGGGCCCCGGGGGCGATTTAAAGGCCAGGGCTCCAACTATCTCTGCCACCCTGTCCTTTAAATAGCCGCCGGAGCCCCGCAGCCCCCCATGTATTCTCCAGGGCTCCCGCGGCTATTTAAAAGGTCCAGGGCGGGGTAGAAGCAGGGGAGCTCTGGGCCCTTTAAATGACCCCCAGAGCCCTGAGATAATGGAAGGCTTGGGGGCTATATAAAGGGCCGGGGCTCCAGCTGCCTCTGCTGCACCCCCTGCCCTGCCCGCACCAGCCCTGGCCCCCCCACCCACCCGCAGGCAGCTTTGCACCCTGTGCTCACAGCCAGCCCCTGCCAAACCCCCTGCCCTGTCTCCAGACACCCCCTGCCACACACCCCTGTGGCCCTGCCCAAAGCCAGAGAGCCCCCCCCACAGCCCTGCCCGCACCAGCCCTGCACACCCAGCCCCAAACCCCCTGGCCTGTCTCCAGCCAACCCCGCTGCACTCCCCTGCCTGAAACCAGACAGTTCTGCACTCCTCTGTCTCCAGCCCTCCCAACCCCTGCTGCATCCCCCTGCGGCCCTGCCTGAAGCCAGCCCACCCCACAGTCTCCAGCCAGCCCTGTACCCCTTGCCCTGCCTGCAGCTAGACCCTACCTCCAGTCAGCCCCTGCCCTACCTCCAGCCAGCCCCATGTCCACTGGTGCCCTGCTGTTCTCGGGGCAGTAACCCTGCACATCTGCTTCAATGAGGGGGGCAGGGAGCAGCTGGGACTCACGCATGTGCACACCTGCAGGGAGTGGCAGGGACCCACACATGTGAAATGACGGTCATTAATAAGCAATCAACAGCATATATGATACAATGTACATAATATATAATTGTATTATTTATATAGTTATGGGAAGCAAATAATACATGAAAGAAATTAAAGGTTGTTTTTTTTTGAGTCACCCCTGCCAGGACCCCGCTGAAAATGTTTCAATTGGGCCCCGCGCTTCCTAAAGCCGGCCCTGCCTACGCCCTAACGCAGGCTCTGGCTTTTATATGCAAAATACAGTTGATGTGGCAGAGGTGGGCTGTGGCATTTTTATCTCATGTTACGGGGGGGCTCAGAAAGAGAAAGTTGAGAACCCAGGTGCAGTCCACAGCTCCACTGTGAGAGAGACTTGCATCTCCACACCCCCTTCGAGGGAACAAGGGAGGTAGAAACCTAACGGACAGGCTAATTCATCCCTTTCTCTCCAGCTGTCAAGGGGCCAGAAGCAGGGGATTGCCCTGCCTGTGTTCTTTCTCCTTCACACTCCGCTGACTGGCCCTCTTGGGACTATCTCCACCCCTGGGGAGGCTCTCAGTGCTGCAGGCTCAGGGGAGCTGGGACAGGTTGTACAGTGGGGGTGCTGAGAGCCATGGAACCAAACGGTAAACCCTGGATCTAATGGAAACCACTTCAAGTGAGGAGGTGCAGCAGCTCCCCCAGCACAGCTAGTTCCAGCTCCTACGTGCTGGTTTGGAAATAGGCAGGAGTTTAACACCAGAGCTGCACGTGCCAGAAAGTCCCCCAGATGCATCTACCCTGAGGCTTCCTAGTGAGGGCGTGACAACACCCCACCCCCACCCTGAGATATCTGCTGCTCCCAAAGGATCTGAGTTACCACAGTCGCTTGTAGGGCCAGGTAAAACTCAAGAACTGTTCCCTGTGACAAATACTCAGCAAGACTCCAGACTTTGCCTGATTTCACCCCCTGTGCAGGATTCCCCGTTCCCAAACCTGACCTGATCGTCCGGCTGGAACGAGGGGAAGAGCCGTGGGTCTCGGATCTCCAGGCCGATGAGGAAAGGGAGAGCCCGAGAGGCACTTGCACAGGTGAGGAGTCAGGGAAACTGAGACAGAAACCTCTCGAGAGTGAAGGAAAAAGCTGGGACTCCAAACCTGTGCTGTGAGCGAGGACCCTCAGTTCTGCCCCATGTCACCCAGGTCAGGGCTGCAGTCAGCAGGTGTCGTATCATTAAGGCAAATATCAGTCACGGCTTCCCACCCATCCTGTTAGCTGTCGGGAATTTCCTCCCTGACTTTCCTTCCCTGCGAGTGTTTGGGTGGGATGTGGAGGCAGAATCCAGTGTCTCCGTCTCCCCAACAGTCACTGTGTTGTGTTTTCCCTCTTTGCTATTTCCCTTTCTGTCTTTTCTCCCTGGCACAGGCAGTGACTCCTGTCTGGATTCTCTCTCTCCCAGCAGGTGACAGGACAGTGAGTGAGAACAAGGAGGAGAATCAGCAGCAGGAAGGTCGTGAGCAAGTGGAACCTCAGGAGACGTTTTTGAGAGCTGAAGGGAATTTTTCCCAGTGCTTGGAACAAGGAAATGCCTGGGGAGATCGAGACAGATCAGAGATGCAGCTGGGAAACTATCCTGGGAAGAAACTGGATGAATCTATTCAAGGTGGTGGAAGATGCAAGAATCCCAAGGAAACCACAGTCCAGCAGACAAGTCCCAATGAAGAAAAACCCTACAAATGTCTTGACTGTGGGAAAAGTTTCCGTGTCAGTACATTCCTTCTTAGACATTGGAGAACCCACACAGGAGAGAAGTCCTATCAATGCATAGACTGTGGGAGAAGTTTCGGTGAGAAGTCAAGCTTTATTGTGCACCAGAGACTGCACACAGGAGAGAAACCCTATAAATGCCGCCTTGAGTATGGGAAAAGTTTTAGTCAGAGGTCACTACTTATGGCACATGACAGATCCCACACAGGAGAGAAGCCCTATAAATGCTTAGACTGTGGGAAAAGCTTCAGTAAAAAGCCATATCTTGTTATACACCAGAGAGTGCACACAGGAGAGAGACCATATAGATGCTTTGAGTGTGGGAAAAGTTTCAGTCAGAGTTCAAGCCTTACTGTACATCAGACACTGCACACGGGCAAGAGACCATATAGATGCTTTGAGTGTGGGAAAAGTTTTAGTCAGAAGTCACATCTTACTACCCATCAGATAACCCACACAGGAGAGAGACCTTACAAATGCCAGGAGTGTGGGAAAAGTTTTCTTTATAACTCAAAGCTTACTACACATCAGAGAACTCACACAGGAGAGAGACCCTATGGATGCCTTGAGTGTGGGAAAAGTTTTTTGGAAAGGTCATCCCTTATTAAACATGGACGAATCCACACGGGAGACAAACCCCACAAATGCCTCGAGTGTGGGAAAACTTTCAGTCAAAGCTCACACCTTACTCAACATGGAAGAATCCACACAGGAGAGAGAGCTTATAAATGTCTTGAGTGTGGGAAAAGTTTCATTTATCAATCAGTCCTTATTAAGCATCAGAGAATCCACACTGGATTGGAACAAAGAAATGCCTGGGGAGATCGAGACAGATCAGAGATGCAGCTGGGAATCTATCCTGGGAAGAAACTGGATGAATCTATTCAAGGTGGTGGAAGATGCAAGAATCCCAAGGAAACCACAGTCCAGCAGACAAGTTCCAATGAAGAAAAACCCTACAAATGCTTTAACTGGGGGAAAAGTTTTCTTGTCAGAGCAAAACTTACTATACATCAGACAATCCACACAGGAGAGAGACCCTATGGATGCCTTGAGTGTGGGAAAAGTTTTTTGGAAAGGTCATCCCTTATTAAACATGGACGAATCCACACGGGAGACAAACCCTACAAATGCCTTGAGTGTGGGAAAACTTTCAGTCAAAACTCAGCCCTTACTCGACATGGGAGAATCCATACAGGAGAGAGACCTTATAAATGTCTTGAGTGTGGGAAAAGTTTTAGTCAGAGTTCATACCTTACTGCACATCAGAGAATCCACACAGGAGAGAGACCTTATAAATGCCTTGAGTGTGGGAAAAGTTTCAGTATGAAATCAAACCTTAATACACATCACAAAACTCACACAGGAGAGAAACCCCATAAATGCCTGCAGTGTGGTAAAAGTTTCAGTCTGCGCTCACATCTTACTCAACATGGGAGAATCCACACAGGAGAGAGACCTTATAAATGCCTTGAGTGTGGGGAAAGCTTCAGTAGGAGCTCAAAGCTCACCAAACACTGGAAAATCCACCCTAGAAATAGTTTGACCGCAGGAAAGGTTCAATTTGACTTCACCCATCAGTGATCAACACAACAGAGAGACCTTGAATGTGGGGGAAGCTTCATTTGGTGTTTCCGGAGTATCAGGGATCCACAAATCCGCCTAGGGAAGAAACATCTGAGACGTTCTTAGTGTGGAAAATGCTCCAAGTGGAGCTAACCCTGCACTGGACATAAGAGCCTCCTCCATACAGCAGGGAAATTCTCTGAGTGCCCTGACTACGGCTGGCCATGATGACAAACCTGTTTCCTCGTTCCCACACACATCAGGGGTGTTTTGCTCCCAAGGATCCAGCAGCAGCTGGTCAGTGACCCTCTGGCTCTGCCTGGTCTACGCAAACCCCAGGCAGAGGAGGAGAAGCCCCGATCAGCCCCTCCTCCCTGCTGCAGCCCTGGCAGCTGAGCAGAGAGGCCAAAGGTGGGGGAAGGAAGAGAGAAACTCCTCTGGACGTTCCCTGTTTGGCTGAAGTTCCCCCCTCTTCCTTCCCCTCCCAGCCGGGATCTCCCCGCCATGGAGAGGAGGAGAAGGATTCTTGGGTCAGGCCCCATCTTCATTCTAAGCACTGGTCCCCACCCCCCATCTTCTAGCATTTCCTGGGCTGGGCTCCCCGCTGACCTGGAGCTGTTCTCTGTAGGGGGAGTGTCCCAGGGGGGTGGTAACTGCTTCCCTCCCCGAATCCCCCAGGGCGCTGGGCTCTGGGGGATCAAATATTGAGGGACCAGGAGGATGGGTTATAGGGAGGGAAGTGGGGATGGAATGGTTGGGGCTGGTGGAGCTGGGAAGCAGGAGGTGCTGGGATTTTGGGGATGATAGGCTAAGAGGCGAGGGAGAGCACAGGGGCAGAGAAGTGCTGCGTCTCCTCACTCACCCCTTCTGCCCCGTCTGCATTCAGACAGCACCACTGAGAGGGGCTGATTCCCACAGAGCCATTTGGGGAAGGCCGAGAGATCCCACCTTTGCTTTCGAGTATCTTTTTATGGTAGGAAATATGGTCGGGATTAGCCAGCGCATCTCTGTAACCCTCCACCAGATTTCCTACTATAACCTCATCCTGAGCATCTTATGTGTAAGCCTAAGATTTTGTCATCAATATTTTTAAGAAAAGTCATGGACAGGTGACAGGCAAGAAAGAAATATTCACGGCAGCCTGTGACCTGTCTGTGACATTTACTAATAATATCCGTGACAAAATGGGGTGGGAAAAAGCTGCAACACCCATTGCTGGGTCTCTGAGGTCCCATGGCAGCTGGGCAGCTGCAGGGGCCCTGGCTGGGAGCTCCATGGGGCCCCTGCCACCCGTGGCTCGGAACTCTGGGACCCCAGCCCCCACGACGACTCAGATCTGGAGGCCACCCCTGAGAGCCAGGTGCTGCGGTGTACGCCCGTGGCCTGCAGCAGCTCAGAGCTCCAGGGGGAGTTGTCGGATACTGTGGGCAGCAGGGGTCCCCCTGCTGCTCAGAGCCGCCACAGGCTGAAGTCACAGAGGTCTCTGGAAGTCACAGATTCCGTGACTTCCATTACCGCCATAAAAAAATTGAAGCCTTACTTATGTTTTCTGACTCCGTCCCGTTATCAGAGTGATCCTTAGTCCCTGAGTTCCCCCTTTGGGCCTGGAGGTCTCATTCCCAGATAGTCTTGTTAGGCCTGAATAAGAATGTAGCACAAAGCCAGTTATGCCAACCTGAAGAAAGTTAGGCTAACAGAGGTTTCTGGGTAATTCATAAGTGGAAAACACCCAGGAGTTGCCTGTCTCTCACAGAGTTAGGCAACCATAAGATAAGAAAGGAACGGCATTCCTGGCATAGTAACAGATGTACTGTGTTAGGAACAACTTGTTTGAAGAATGAGCCCGGACTTCCAGACTCCCTGGGCAAAACTCCCTGTTTCTGTTCTATGTTTGTTCCTAATTGCTACATTCCTAATTGTTAGTGATTGTTAAGGTATTATTAATCAAGCAGATCATTTAATCTTGTAAGACATGAGAATGCATGTATGGTAGAAGTTTCTAGTTTCTAATTGATAAAGAAGGGGGGTTGGTTGCTTAATTGATTAATCAGCGATGCGACGGAACGGTCTATATAAGCCTAGGTTATTTTGTAAGGAGTAAGCTGGTTCTCTGTGGAGACGAGCTTGCTCTCTATTGTCGTTGTGCACCCTTCAATAAAGAGCATTTGATAGAACCTTGCTGCTGTTGCCTGTCTCTCGCGATCAGACAACGAACCTTGCCATTTGGGCTACCAGAGTCCCCAACAGTCTCACATTACTCCAGGCCCTGCTGAAAAGCATTTAGTGTTTGTATATTGAAGAGACAGTAAAATGTGGTGTTACCTTCTGTGCTATTGCAGGGCAATGTGGTGAGTCTGAGGGTTTCCCTCCTTCCCCCATCACTGTCACCCTCCACTCAGCAGCCTCCATGCAACTGAGGGAGAGTTTTATCCTGTTACTGTTCTACCCCTTCACCTCCCAAGGTGTCACTTACCACCGTGTCCCTGGCTCTCTATGCTTAGGAATCACAGTTCTGATGTCTGTGATCCTAAGTCAGACTCCAGAGGGCTGTGGAAGGAAGTGTTACAGATCTGGGAGTGGGCAGAGAAATCCCATTGAATCTAAAGCATAGTTTGACAATTCAGATCTTTCAGAGTAGTAGCCGTGTTAGTCCGCAAAAAGAACAGGAGAACTTGTGGCACCTTAGAGACTAATAAATTTATTGTAGCATAAGCTTTCGTGGGCTACAACCCACTTCATCGGATGCATGTAATGGAAAATACAGAAGGAAGAAATCTACAGAGGGAACATGAAACAATGGGTGTTACCACACACATTATAAGGAGAGCGATCAGTTAAGGTGAGCTGTTGTCAGCAGGAGAGAAAAATAACTGTTTGTAGTGGTAATGAAAATGGCTCATTTCCAGCACTTGACAAGGAGATATAAGGAACCGGGGTGGGGGGCATGGAGATAAGCATGGGGATCTTGTAATTCTGTTTGCATCTACTGGTGAAATTGCTTCCCAGCTTTTTCTAGGCTAGTCCAGATCATTTGTAGATGGGAAGCCTTGTGTTTCTTTTTCTTTCTTTTAGTGTAATGATGTTAAAACTTTTGCAAATCATACAACCAAATAATGAGGCGAGAAGTGAACCCGGTTTAACCATTGCAGAAGAAAATGGGTACATTTATTTTCCTGATTTTGAGTCTGAAAGGATTTGCTGAGATTTCATTTTATGAACGTGAAAGTGTTTTATAGCCCACCCTGGATTGTGGGTTTTTTCTCTTTGTGACGGCCATTTGGTCACATACGTTGATATTTAATTCGACAAGATGTAGCTCAGATTTACTGAGGACTTCAGGAGACAAAGGATAATTTGGCAGAATAGTCCTTTTTTAGATTTTGTTATTTTAATCTTTATCTAACATCTTTGTCAGGAGATTTTTTCCTGTGGTTTGAACAATGGCAGTGATCAGTATCTCCCAGCACAACCACTGATGATGTGAGCTAGAGGCACAGTGCAAGAGACAGGGGAATGAAGTTAGTGCCTGATCCCTTCAGTAATGCGAGGTACTGTGTGAAGGGGGGGATGGGGAACAGAGCTGGGAAACTGCTGGGTTTGCTCCTCAGAGGCTGAGAACTGTGAACTCGCTGCATCAGAGCCACAGAGTGACTAGGCTTGTCCTGTCAGTGTCGTTTGAAGCTGCCCCTGAAATCTAAAGGACCATAAATGATGCCACCCAACATAATGGGGGGATGGAGCAGTATCTCCCTATTGCTGAAATGCTGCGGTTGGGTACAGGCTAGAAGGGGGCCGGAGATGTCAACAGAGCTGGGCAGCCTTGAAGCCAGACCGACCGCCATCACCAAGGCCAGAGGGAGATGAAGAACCTGAAAGCCCAGCTGATCACCTCCCTCCCCATCTATTGCAGTGTCCTGTGTTTTGATGGCAGAGATTCTCTTTGCACCACTCACCCCACACTGATCGCTCTTGTGACTAACGCCCTGTGGCCCATGTTCCCCACTTGCGTATGGTTCTGATATGTAGTGTACTAAGAGTGCCTGGTGGGGGATCACTGGACAATTCATGATCTGCTCAATATTATGCCAATGAAATGCATATAACCCCACTGCATGTTGAATAATGACATTTTATTGTACGTTTGCTACTAGGGTGACCATATTCCAGGTGCCCAAAAAGAGGACAGTGATGAGGGTTGGGAACCTGGGGCGGGGGGGGACAGCTGTGGATGGTGGAGGGGGTGCGGTGGGGGTACTCACGAGGTGAGGTCAGTGTCGGTCACTGTCACAGTGGCAGGGCAGTGACATAAGCCCAGAACGCAGTGACGGCCCATCCGTCAGCACCTACCTGCGGGACCTCCTGCCCAGGGCTGGGGCCTCGGTGTGTGGGATCCGGCAGCAATCAATCAGCTGCAGCTGTAGGGGAATAGACCAATCAGCTGTGGATGCTAGGGACTAGATTAATTGGGAAGCTGACCAGTCAGGGCTATTTCTGAGCTGCAGCCCCTCTGCTCTGCAAAACCCCTGGACATATGTTGTGATAGGAAGACCCTGCTCAGACAAAGAAAGCAGGTTCAAAAGAGACGCTCTGTCCAGGAAGACCCGGACGTATGGTAACCCTGTTTGTTACTGAGATATGTCGTCATTCTGGGGAATGCCCACAGACTAGCTCCTCAGAGACCACAAAGGACCGACCATTGGTGTTAGAAAGCTATTATCTGACCCTCCACCAACAGGAAGAAAGGGGTTAACAAAGACATTTACAATTCACGAGACGGACAGTTTGGAGCTGGAAAAAGGACTGTAAGCTGTCTAAACTCCTACCTGCCACATGGGGACACAACCATAGTACCCCTAACCCACCCAGCAATATCGTCAATCTATCCAACTACACACTCAGCCCAGAAGAAAAGTCTGTCCTATCTCGGGGACTCTCTTTCTGCCCTGCCACCCCCACCAACATGATACAGTTCTGTGGCAATCTGGAAGCCTACTTTCGCCGTCTGCGACTCAAAGAATACTTCCAGGACAACACTGAACAGTGCACTGATACAAAGGTACCCTCCCACCAACAGCACAAGAAGAAGAACTGCACATGGACTCCTCCTGAGGGTCGAAATGACAGTCTGGACCTATACACTGAATGCTTCCGCCGACGTACACAGGCAGAAATCGTGGAAAATCAACACCGCTTGCCTCATAACCTAAGTCGTGCAGAACGCAATGCCATCCACAGCCTCAGAAACCACCCTGACATTATCATCAAAGAGGCTGATAAAGGAGGTGTTGTTGTCATCATGAACAGGTCTGACTACCAAAAGGAGGCCGCCAGACAACTCTCCAATACCAAATTCTAGAGGCCACTTCCCTCAGATCCCACTGAGGAATACACTAAGAAACTGCACTATCTACTCAGGACACTCCCTACAGTAACACCAGAACAAATCAGCATACCCTTAGAGCCCCTACCAGGGTTATTCTATCTACTACCCAAGATCCACAAACCCGGAAATCCTGGACGCCCCATCGTCTCGGGCATTGGCACTCTCACTGAAGGACTGTCTGGATATGTGGACTCTCTACTCAGACCCTATGCCACCAGCACTACCAGCTATCTCCGTGACACCTCTGATTTCCTGAGGAAACTACAATGCATTGGTCACCTCCCAGAAAACACCATCCTAGCCACCATGGATGTAGAGGCTGTCTACACAAACATCCCACACACAGATGGAATACAAGCTGTCAGGAACGGTATCCCTGATGATGCCACAGCACAACTGGCCGCTGAGCTCTGTGCCTTTATACTCACACACAACTATTTCAGGTTTGATGACAATATATATCTCCAGTTCAGTGGCACTGCTATGGGCACCCGCATGGTCCCACAACACGCCAATATTTTTATGGCTGACCTGGAACAACGCTTCCTCAGCTCTCGTCCACTCACGCCCCTTCTCTACCTATGCTACATTGATGACATCTTCATCATCTGGACCCATGGGAAGGAGACTCTAGAAAAATTCCACCACGATTTCAACAACTTCCACCCCACCATCAACCTCAGCATGGACCAATCTACACGGGAGGTCCACTTTCTAGACACCACGGTGCAAATAAGTGATGGTCACATGAACACCACCCTATATCGAAAACCTACCGACCGCTATGCCTACCTTCATGCCTCCAGCTTCCATCCCGGGCACATCACACGATCCATTGTCTACAGCCAAGCACTGAGGTACAACCGCATCTGCTCTAACCCCTCAGACAGAGACCAACACTTACAAAATCTCCACCAAGCATTCTCAAAACTACAATACCCGCATGAGGAAATTAGGAAACAGATCAACAGAGCCAGACGTGTACCCGGAAGCCTCCTACTGCAAGACAAACCCAAGAAAGAAACCAACAGGACTCCACTGGCCATCACATACAGCCCCCAGCTAAAACCCCTCCAACGCATCATCAGGGATCTACAACCCATCCTGGACAACGATCCCACACTTTCACAGGTCTTGGGTGGCAGGCCAATCCTTGCCCACAGACAACCTGCCAATCTGAAACGTATTCTCACCAGCAACTGCACACCGTACCATAGTAACTCTAGCTCAGGAACAAATCCATGCAATAAACCTCGATGCCAACTCTGCCCACATATCTACACCAGTGACACCATCACAGGACCTAACCAGATCAGCCATACCATCACTGGTTCATTCACCTGCACGTCCACCAATGTGATCTACGCCATCATATGCCAGCAATGCCCCTCTGCTATGTACATCGGCCAAACTGGACAGTCACTACGGAAAAGGATAAATAGACACAAATCAGGTATCAGGAATGGCAATATACAAAAACCTGTAGGAAAGCACTTCAACCTCCCTGGCCACACTATAGCAGACCTTAAGGTGGCCATCCTGCAGCAAAAAAAACTTCAGGACCAGACTTCAAAGAGAAACTGCTGAGCTTCAATTCATCTGCAAATTTGACACCATCAGCTCTGGACTAAACAAAGACTGTGAATGGCTTGCCAATTACAGAACCAGTTTCTCCTCCCTTGGTTTTCACACCTCTACTGCTAGAACAGGGCCTCATCCTCCCTGATTGAACTAACCTCGTTATCTCTAGCTTGCTTGCTAGCATATATATACCTGCCCCTGGAAATTTCCGCTACCTGCGTCTGACGAAGTGGGTATTCACCCACGAAAGCTCACGCTCCAAAACGTCTGTTAGTCTATAAGGTGCCACAGGATTCTCTGCTGCTTTTACAGATCCAGACTAACACGGCTACCCCTCTGATAGTTTGGAGCTCGCATACGCCATGGAGTTGGCTGACCACAACCCCCAGCAAAGACTTTTCCGCTATAAAGGGTCTGAGTATAAGAAGGTGGGCGGGGGGGTGGGGGGGGAAGGCCTCTGGTCACCTCCCCTTCCCATGTCTAATCCCAGTAACAAGCTCACTTGAAAGACAATAGGAGCATCATTGAACTGGGGAGAGTGGTCCTCGCTGGAAGGCTTTCCAGTGAGCAGGGACTGCTGAGAGCTCTGCGGTGAGAGAAATCCCTTTGCTTGAAAGGGGGCATCTACACTTCAACGTAATATACTGGTAGGTTGCCTTAGGTTTGACTTACAGCCACCGCTGTAATTACTGTAATAGCTGATGTCTATGCTACCCTCCTGGGGTCGCTGGGGCATGTCCTGCCGAGGAGCGCTTGCACCGGCCTAAGAGGGGCAGTGTGGGGCACTGAGAGCCCAGTCTGTCATCTCCTCCAGCAGCAGCTCCCTCCATAGGCACCAACTTCCCCTCTGCCGGGGGGGGGGGGTACTTGACCCCCTAGCCTCACTCCTGAATTTCCCTTACCCCACCCCTTCCCCAAAGTCCTTATGTCACCCTGCCTTTTCCTACTCCAGCCTTGCCTCTTTTCCGCCTCCTCCCCTGAGTGTACCACATCCCCGCTCCTTCCCCTCCCTCCCGGAAAGTCCTAAGCGCCACCAAATAGCTGTTAGGTGGCGGGAAGGGGGAAGCACTGGGAGGGAGGGAGGAGGAGGAGCGGGGATGTGGCATGCTGCGAGGGGTGGGGAGGAGAAGGAGGCCAGGAGGGAGGAGCTTGGCTGCCAGGGGGTATGGAGAACCTGCTAATTTTTCCCTGTGAGTGCTCCAGACCCTGTTCTCTCTAAAGAGTGGGGGAAGCCAGCTGAGGCTTCTCACCCACCCTCCCACCGCTGTTCCCTGCTGGGAGTGTGGGAAAGCCGCCTGGGACTCCTCCCACCTCCCATCACTTCCCTCTCAAGTTGACACCAGACCATTGAGAACTGCTTGGATTACAGTTTTTCAACCAGTTATGCACCCACCTTATAGTCATTTCATCTAGACCAGGCCTAGGCAACCTATGGCACGGGTGCTAAAGGCGGCACACAAGCTGATTTTCAGTGGCACTCACACTGCCCAGGTCCTGGCCACCCGTCTGGGGGGCTCCGCATTTTAATTTAATTTTAAGTGAAGTTTCTAAACATTTTAAAAACCTCATTTACTTTACAGACAACAATCGATTAGTTACATATTACAGACTTATAGAAAGAGACCCAAAAACGTTAAAATGTGTGACTGGCACGTAAAACCTTCAGTTAGAGTGAATAAATGAAGACTCGGCACATCGCTGCTGAAAGGTTGCCGACTCCTGATCTAGACCAACAAATTCCTCCCTGCTGGTCAGAACTGAGTCTAACCTGCTGTCCCCTGATTACTTCCCCCACCATCAGAAAGCAGAAGTTGTCCCTGACATGTTCCCAGCATCTATTGGACACTGGGTGCTGATGCCAACTCTCAGCTGTAGCGCTCTGCTTCCCGCTGCCAGTGTGCGTGGGGAGGTTGGGAAAGGACGCCCCTCACACTCACCAGCGGCAGGAAGTGGAGCAACGTGGCCACAGCCCACTCCGCTTCCCTTGTCTGGCCCTAGCCATGTCACCTGGGGGGGGAAAGGGGGTAGAGAAATGTTCCCCGCCACCCACACACAGTCACTGGCGATGGAGAGTGGAGTGCTGCGGCTGGGAGCTGGCTGGGGCTGGGCTGCTCTGCTTCCCACTGGTGAGGGCAGGGGCTGGGGCCACGGCAAGGGAAGCAGAGCAGGCTGCTCCAGGCCCCGACTAATCCCCTGGGCCATGTGCGACCTGTGGGGCCCCTAAAAGTGCCCCCTACATCTCCTGCCTCCCAGACCCTTGAGGGGGAGGCCTCGAGGGCTGCATAGGGCACGCAAATGGCTAGGGACAGCCCTGGGAGCAAGGACTCAGATTCTTCTGCTATTCGATTCCAGCGGGGTGGGGTGTAAAAGGAAAGTTCCCCAAAATAGCAGGACCCTTTTCCTTCTTATCTCTGTGCAGAGGTCAGCACCACCATGGTGCATGACAGACACTTGACATTAGCGGGCTTAGTGACAGACATTGGCGGTGGTCAGGAGGGGGCTGTGGGCTGAAGCAGGCGGTTGGGGTGTGGGAGGGGGCACAGGCTCTGGGCTGGGAGTGCGGGTTCTAGGGTGGGGCCAGAAATGAGGGGTTCAGGTTGCAAGATGGGGCTGTGGGCTGGGGCAGGGGGGGTTGGATGTAGGAGGAGGGGTGAGGGATCTCGTGGGGGTGCAGGCTGTTGTGTGGGGCTGGGGATGAGGGATTTGGGGTGGAGGAGGGAACTCCAGGCTGGGGCTGAACATTCAGAGTGCGGGAAGGAGCTCATGGCTGGGATGTGATTGTGGCATGTGAGGGCTCCAGCTGGGGGTTCAGGCTCTGGGGTGGGGCTGTGGATGAGGGTTTTGGGCTGTAGGAGGGTGCTGGGACTGAGGGTTTCAGAGGGGGATCAGGGCTGGAGCAGGAGGGTCAGGCCTGGGGGATGAGGGCTCTGGGGTGGGGTTGGGGATGATGTTTTGGGGTGCAGGATGGTGCTCCAGGCTGGGACCAAGAGGTATGGAGCGCAGGAGGGGGATCGGGGCTGGGGCGGAAGGGTGGGACACAGGAGGTGTGTTCAGGCTCCATGCAGTGCTTACCTCAAACAGCTCCTGGAAGCAGCAGCATGACCCCCCTCTGGCTCCTACTTGAGCTGCCCTGTGTTCAGGTGCCACCCCCACAGCTCCCATTTGCTGTGGTTCCCTGCCAATGGGCTCATCCCCACAGAGTCAGCGCTCAGGGAGGGGGAACGGAGGCGGCGTGCAGAGCCCCCTGGCCGTACCTCTCTGCCCGCAACAGCAGGGACAGGGAACCGCTCGTGGGGAGCGGTCCCCATGGACGTCATAATTTTTACCGTGTACAGACACGTTGCTGAGCCCTGCCCATGTGCACATCTCCTGGTTTTTGGGTAAATGACTTATTTTCAGGGGAAAGTGTGAGGACGGCCACAGCGAGGGCTGCTGGCCACACTCTGAGGCCACCAAAATTTTAGTCATGAGACCCCCCTGGGCCAGATGATGGTGACGGTCCCTTTCTGATCCTAAAGTCTGGGAGCGGAACAGGAGCCGGACCCAGAGATGCTGCAGGGCGAACCCGCCAGCCCTAGGACCCAGGAGCGGCCGGGAGGCGGCTCTGGGGCAGCGAGCGCTGGGCTCGGGCCCGGCAGCAGGAAGTGACTCGCAGCCGCTGCGGTGACTCTGGCTCCCAGGCTCCCGGCGAGATCCCCGAGCCCCGGCGGCTGGTGCTGGGAGCCCGGAGCCCTGGCTGCAGCCGGGAGAGGGGAATCTCCAGCAGGGCCCTTCCCGCTGCTCCCCAGGAGCCTCTCCCAGGCCAGGGCAGAGCCCCCAGCCCGGCCCGGCCCCTGCCCCGGGGGGCCCCGCTCGGAGGGAAGGTGAGAGAGACCCGCCCCCCGTCAACCTCGGACTGCAGGGGGAGGTTTGGCCCCAGGCTGCTCCCAGCGGAGCTGGCTGCGATTCCCGCCCGGGGCCCGGGAAAGCTGCCGCCGAGGGTGACCAGATGTCCCGATTTTAGAGGGACAGTCCCAATTTTTGTTTTTCTTTAATAGGTTCCTATTACCCCCCACCCGCTGTCCCGATTTTTCACACTTGCTCTCTGGTCACCCTACTGCCGCCAGCCCCCGCCCTGCCGAACAGGCCCATTGGGGGAGGGGGGGAAATTCCTGCATTTCTGAACCAGGAACCTCCCCGCCCCCACAGGGCTGGGCAAACTGACCAGACTCCCAGTGCTGAAGCCTGATCCCGCTGGGCAGAGGCTGCTGTGAAATACGCAGGGAAGCTGTCGGGATTCCTGTCCCTGTCCCCGGCTCAGAGCTCTGCTTCCCGCATCAGCCTGTGGCTGGCAGGTGTGTGGGAAATGAGAAGACCCTGTCCTGCTCTGTGTGCTGGGGGGACAAGGAGCTCTCACCTTCTCCCACCCCCTGAAGCCTCCTGGCTGCTCTGAGCAGCAGGGGTCTGAGTTTGTTACTCTGGCCCTCCCAGAGCTTCGAGGTCTTTTCCTTTTCCTGTGTCTAGTGGGATTGTGGCTGGGGCAGCAGGTGCTGAGTGGGGGACTCCTGTTATTCCAGATGCCGGTTACCTTCGAGGAGGTGGCTGTGTATTTCACCCAGGGGCAGGGGGCTCTGCTGGACCCCGCTCAGAGAGCCCTCTACAGGGACATCATGCTGGAGAACTACGAGACGGTGACCTCGCTGGGTAAGGGATTCCCGTCCCCTCAGCTATTCTAAGGCGTGGGGTCTGCATGTCTGACTTTGCTCAGTTCAATTAGGAAGGAGTTGGGTCACATACTGCCGTGGCTCTCAAGCAGGGGCCCTGGTGGAGCTGCGAGCAGGTTTCAGGGGGGCCACAAAGCAGGGCCAGAATTAGATTTGCTGAGGCCTAGGGCACAAAATGGAAGCCCCACAGCATGGGGCTGAAGCTAAAGCCTGAGCAACTTAGCTTTATGGCGCCCCGTGTTGTGTAAGACCCTGGGTAATTGCCCTGCTCCCTACGCCCAGGGCCGGCTTTATGCCGATTCAGCCAATTCCCTGGAATCGGGCCCCACGCCTAAGAGGGCCCCGCACCTTAGGCCTCTTTTAAATTTTTTTTTTTTCTTACTGCGGAAACTGCACCTAGTTGCAAAACGGGAGAGTTGCTCAAAGTGTCATTACACCTGCTCCAGGGTCTTCCATGGTCCGCTCCCCTGACCAAAGCGCGGCGGGGAGCGTGGTTGCCCCACAGCCCTGCTCTCCCCACTGGAGCTCTGGCCGGAGCGCGGCAAGCCCCGCAGCTCTGCTCTCCCGGCCGTAGCCCCGTCCGGAGCGCGGCAAAGCTGCCCCGCAGCCCCGGCCGGAGCGCGGCAAAGCTGTCCCGCAGCCCCGGCCGGAGCCCCGGCCGGAGCACGGCAAAGCTGCCCCGCAGCCCCAGCCGGAGCGCGGCAAGCCCCGCAGCATCGCTCTCCCGGCTGGAGCCCTTGGCCCTTTAAATAGCCCCCAAAGCCCTGGGATAGCGGTAGGGGCCCCGGGGGCGATTTAAAGGCCAGGGCTCCAACTATCTCTGCCACCCTGTCCTTTAAATAGCCGCCGGAGCCCCGCAGCCCCCCATGTATTCTCCAGGGCTCCCGCAGCTATTTAAAAGGTCCAGGGCGGGGTAGAAGCAGGGGAGCTCTGGGCCCTTTAAATGACCCCCAGAGCCCTGAGATAATGGAAGGCTTGGGGGCTATATAAAGGGCCGGGGCTCCAGCTGCCTCTGCTGCACCCCCTGCCCTGCCCGCACCAGCCCTGGCCCCCCCGCCCACCCACAGTCAGCTCTGCACCCTGTGCTCACAGCCAGCCCCTGCCAAACCCCCTGCCCTGTCTCCAGACACCCCCTGCCACACACCCCTGTGGCCCTGCCCAAAGCCAGAGAGCCCCCCCCACAGCCCTGCCCGCAACAGCCCTGCACACCCAGCCCACACCCAGCCCCAAACCCCCTGCCCTGTCTCCAGCCAACCCCGCTGCACTCCCCTGCCTGAAACCAGACAGTTCTGCACTCCTCTGTCTCCAGCCCTCCCAGCCCCTGCTGCATCCCCCTGCGGCCCTGCCTGAAGCCAGCCCACCCCACAGTCTCCAGCCAGCCCTGTACCCCTTGCCCTGCCTGCAGCTAGACCCTACCTCCAGTCAGCCCCTGCCCTACCTCCAGCCAGCCCCATGTCCACTGGTGCCCTGCTGTTCTCGGGGCAGTAACCCTGCACATCTGCTTCAATGAGGGGGGCAGGGAGCAGCTGGGACTCACGCATGTGCACACCTGCAGGGAGTGGCAGGGACCCACACATGTGAAATGACGGTCATTAATAAGCAATCAACAGCATATATGATGCAATGTACATAATATATAATTGTATTATTTATATAGTTATGGGAAGCAAATAATACATGAAAGAAACGAAAGGTTGTTTTTTTTTGAGTCACCCCTGCCAGGACCCCGCTGAAAATGTTTGAATTGGGCCCCGCGCTTCCTAAAGCCGGCCCTGCCTACGCCCTAACGCAGGCTCTGGCTTTTATATGCAAAATACAGTTGATGTGGCAGAGGTGGGCTGTGGCATTTTTATCTCATGTTACGGGGGGGCTCAGACAGAGAAAGTTGAGAACCCAGGTGCAGTCCACAGCTCCACTGTGAGAGAGACTTGCATCTCCACACCCCCTTCGAGGGAACAAGGGAGGTAGAAACCTAACGGACAGGCTAATTCATCCCTTTCTCTCCAGCTGTCAAGGGGCCAGAAGCAGGGGATTGCCCTGCCTGTGTTATTTCTCCTTCACACTCCGCTGACTGGCCCTCTTGGGACTAGCTCCACCCCTGGGGAGGCTCTCAGTGCTGCAGGCTCAGGGGAGCTGGGACAGGTTGTACAGTGGGGGTGCTGAGAGCCATGGAACCAAACGGTAAACCCTGGATCTAATGGAAACCACTTCAAGTGAGGAGGTGCAGCAGCTCCCCCAGCACGGCTAGTTCCAGCTCCTACGTGCTGGTTTGGAAATAGGCAGGAGTTTAACACCAGAGCTGCACGTGCCAGAAAGTCCCCCAGATGCATCTACCCTGAGGCTTCCTAGTGAGGGCGTGACAACACCCCACCCCCACCCTGAGATATCTGCTGCTCCCAAAGGGTCTGAGTTACCACAGTCGCTTGTAGGACCAGGTAAAACTCAAGAACTGTTCCCTGTGACAAATACTCAGCAAGACTCCAGACTTTGCCTGATTTCACCCCCTGTGCAGGATTCCCCGTTCCCAAACCTGACCTGATCGTCCGGCTGGAACGAGGGGAAGAGCCGTGGGTCTCGGATCTCCAGGCCGATGAGGAAAGGGAGAGCCCGAGAGGCACTTGCACAGGTGAGGAGTCAGGGAAACGGAGACAGAAACCTCTCGAGAGTGAAGGAAAAAGCTGGGACTCCAAACCTGTGCTGTGAGCGAGGACCCTCAGTTCTGCCCCATGTCACCCAGGTCAGGGCTGCAGTCAGCAGGTGTCGTATCATTAAGGCAAATATCAGTCACGGCTTCCCACCCATCCTGTTAGCTGTCAGGAATTTCCTCCCTGACTTTCCTTCCCTGGGAGTGTTTGGGTGGGATGTGGAGGCAGAATCCAGTGTCTCCGTCTCCCCAACAGTCACTGTGTTGTGTTTTCCCTCTTTGCTATTTCCCTTTCTGTCTTTTCTCCCTGGCACAGGCAGTGACTCCTGTCTGGATTCTCTCTCTCCCAGCAGGTGACAGGACAGTGAGTGAGAACAAGGAGGAGAATCAGCAGCAGGAAGGTCGTGAGCAAGTGGAACCTCAGGAGACATTTTTGAGAGCTGAAGGGAATTTTTCCCAGTGCTTGGAACAAGGAAATGCCTGGGGAGATCGAGACAGATCAGAGATGCAGCTGGGAAACTATCCTGGGAAGAAACTGGATGAATCTATTCAAGGTGGTGGAAGATGCAAGAATCCCAAGGAAACCACAGTCCAGCAGACAAGTCCCAATGAAGAAAAACCCTACAAATGTCTTGACTGTGGGAAAAGTTTCCGTGTCAGTACATTCCTTCTTAGACATTGGAGAACCCACACAGGAGAGAAGTCCTATCAATGCATAGACTGTGGGAGAAGTTTCGGTGAGAAGTCAAGCTTTATTGTGCACCAGAGACTGCACACAGGAGAGAAACCCTATAAATGCCGCCTTGAGTATGGGAAAAGTTTTAGTCAGAGGTCACCACTTATGGCACATGACAGATCCCACACAGGAGAGAAGCCCTATAAATGCTTAGACTGTGGGAGAAGCTTCAGTAAAAAGCCATATCTTGTTATACACCAGAGAGTGCACACAGGAGAGAGACCATATAAGTGCCTTCAGTGTGGGAAAAGTTTCAGTCAGAGTTCAACCCTTACTGTACATCAGACACTGCACACGGGCAAGAGACCATATAGATGCTTTGAGTGTGGGAAAAGTTTTAGTCAGAAGTCACATCTTACTACCCATCAGATAACCCACACAGGAGAGAGACCTTACAAATGCCAGGAGTGTGGGAAAAGTTTTCTTTATAACTCAAAGCTTACTACACATCAGAGAACTCACACAGGAGAGAGACCCTATGGATGCCTTGAGTGTGGGAAAAGTTTTTTGGAAAGGTCATCCCTTATTAAACATGGACAAATCCACACGGGAGACAAACCCCACAAATGCCTCGAGTGTGGGAAAACTTTCAGTCAAAGCTCACACCTTACTCAACATGGAAGAATCCACACAGGAGAGAGAGCTTATAAATGTTTTGAGTGTGGGAAAAGTTTCATTTATCAATCAGTCCTTGTTAAGCATCAGAGAATCCACACTGGATTGGAACAAAGAAATGCCTGGGGAGATCGAGACAGATCAGGGATGCAGCTGGGAATCTATCCTGGGAAGAAACTGGATGAATCTATTCAAGGTGGTGGAAGATGCAAGAATCCCAAGGAAACCACAGTCCAGCAGACAAGTTCCAATGAAGAAAAACCCTACAAATGCTTTAACTGGGGGAAAAGTTTTCTTGTCAGAGCAAAACTTACTATACATCAGACAATCCACACAGGAGAGAGACCCTATGGATGCCTTGAGTGTGGGAAAAGTTTTTTGGAAAGGTCATCCCTTATTAAACATGGACGAATCCACACGGGAGACAAACCCTACAAATGCCTTGAGTGTGGGAAAACTTTCAGTCAAAACTCAGCCCTTACTCGACATGGGAGAATCCATACAGGAGAGAGACCTTATAAATGTCTTGAGTGTGGGAAAAGTTTTAGTCAGAGTTCATACCTTACTGCACATCAGAGAATCCACACAGGAGAGAGACCTTATAAATGCCTTGAGTGTGGGAAAAGTTTCAGTATGAAATCAAACCTTAATACACATCACAAAACTCACACAGGAGAGAAACCCCATAAATGCCTGCAGTGTGGTAAAAGTTTCAGTCTGCGCTCACATCTTACTCAACATGGGAGAATCCACACAGGAGAGAGACCTTATAAATGCCTTGAGTGTGGGGAAAGCTTCAGTAGGAGCTCAAAGCTCACCAAACACCGGAAAATCCACCCTAGAAATAGTTTGACCGCAGGAAAAGATTCAATTTGACTTCACCCATCAGTGAACAACACAACAGAGAGACCTTGAATGTGGGGGAAGCTTCATTTGGTGTTTCCGGAGTATCAGGGATCCACAAATCCACCTAGGGAAGAAACATCTGAGACGTTCTTAGTGTGGAAAATGCTCCAAGTGGAGCTAACCCTGCACTGGACATAAGAGCCTCCTCCATACAGCAGGGAAATTCTCTGAGTGCCCTGACTACGGCTGGCCATGATGACAAACCTGTTTCCTCGTTCCCACACACATCAGGGGTGTTTGGCTCCCAAGGATCCAGCAGCAGCTGGTCAGTGACCCTCTGGCTCTGCCTGGTCTACGCAAACCCCAGGCAGAGGAGGAGAAGCCCCGATCAGCCCCTCCTCCCTGCTGCAGCCCTGGCAGCTGAGCAGAGAGGCCAAAGGTGGGGGAAGGAAGAGAGAAACTCCTCTGGACGTTCCCTGTTTGGCTGAAGTTCCCCCCTCTTCCTTCCCCTCCCAGCCGGGATCTCCCTGCCATGGAGAGGAGGAGAAGGATTCTTGGGTCAGGCCCCATCTTCATTCTAAGCACTGGTCCCCACCCCGCATCTTCTAGCATTTCCTGGGCTGGGCTCCCCGCTGACCTGGAGCTGTTCTCTGTAGGGGGAGTGTCCCAGGGGGGTGGTAACTGCTTCCCTCCCCGAATCCCCCAGGGCGCTGGGCTCTGGGGGATCAAATATTGAGGGACCAGGAGGATGGGTTATAGGGAGGGAAGTGGGGATGGAATGGTTGGGGCTGGTGGAGCTGGGAAGCAGGAGGTGCTGGGATTTTGGGGATGATAGGCTAAGAGGCGAGGGAGAGCACAGGGGCAGAGAAGTGCTGCCTCTCCTCACTCACCCCTTCTGCCCCGTCTGCATTCAGACAGCACCACTGAGAGGGGCTGATTCCCACAGAGCCATTTGGGGAAGGCCGAGAGATCCCACCTTTGCTTTCGAGTATCTGTTTATGGTAGGAAATATGGTCGGGATTAGCCAGCGCATCTCTGTGACCCTCCACCAGATTTCCTACTATAACCTCATCCTGAGCATCTTATGTGTAAGCCTAAGATTTTGTCATCAATATTTTTAAGAAAAGTCATGGACAGGTGACAGGCAATAAAGAAATATTCACTGCAGCCTGTGACCTGTCTGTGACATTTACTAATAATATCCGTGACAAAATGGGGTGGGAAAAAGCTGCAACACCCATTGCTGGGTCTCTGAGGTCCCATGGCAGCTGGGCAGCTGCAGGGGCCCTGGCTGGGAGCTCCATTGGGCCCCTGCCACACGTGGCTCGGAACTCTGGGACCCCAGCCCCCACGACGACTCAGATCTGGAGGCCACCCCTGAGAGCCAGGTGCTGCGGTGTACGCCCATGGCCTGCAGCAGCTCAGAGCTCCAGGGGGAGTTGTCGGATACTGTGGGCAGCAGGGGTCCCCCTGCTGCTCAGAGCCGCCACGGGCTGAAGTCACAGAGGTCTCTGGAAGTCACAGATTCCGTGACTTCCATTACCGCCATAAAAAAATTGAAGCCTTACTTATGTTTTCTGACTCCGTCCCGTTAGGAGAGTGATCCTTAGTCCCTGAGTTCCCCCTGTGGGCCTGGAGGTCTCATTCCCAGATAGTCTTGTTAGGCCTGAATAAGAAGGTAGCACAAAGCCAGCTATGCCAACCTGAAGAAAGTTAGGCTAACAGAGGTTTCTGGGTAATTCATAAGTGGAAAACACCCAGGAGTTGCCTGTCTCTCACAGAGTTAGGCAACCATAAGATAAGAAAGGAAGGGCATTCCTGGCATAGTACCAGATGTACTGTGTTAGGAACAACTTGTTTGAAGAATGAGCCCGGACTTCCAGACTCCCTGGGCAAAACTCCCTGTTTCTGTTCTATGTTTGTTCCTAATTGCTACATTCCTAATTGTTAGTGATTGTTAAGGTATTATTAATCAAGCAGATCATTTAATCTTGTAAGACATGAGAATGCATGTATGGTAGAAGTTTCTAGTTTCTAATTGATAAAGAAGGGGGGTTGGTTGCTTAATTGATTAATCAGCGATGCGACGGAACGGTCTATATAAGCCTAGGTTATTTTGTAAGGAGTAAGCTGGTTCTCTGTGGAGACGAGCTTGCTCTCTATTGTCGTTGTGCACCCTTCAATAAAGAGCATTTGATAGAACCTTGCTGCTGTTGCCTGTCTCTCGCGGTCAGACAACGAACCTTGCCATTTGGGGTACCAGAGTCCCCAACAGTCTCACATTACTCCAGGCCCTGCTGAAAAGCATTTAGTGTTTGTATATTGAAGAGACAGTAAAATGTGGTGTTACCTTCTGTGCTATTGCAGGGCAATGTGGTGAGTCTGAGGGTTTCCCTCCTTCCCCCATCACTGTCACCCTCCACTCAGCAGCCTCTGTGCAACTGAGGGAGAGTTTTATCCTGTTACTGTTCTACCCCTTCACCTCCCAAGGTGTCACTTACCACCGTGTCCCTGGCTCTCTATGCTTAGGAATCACAGTTCTGATGTCTGTGATCCTAAGTCAGACTCCAGAGGGCTGTGGAAGGAAGTGTTACAGATCTGGGAGTGGGCAGAGAAATCCCATTGAATCTAAAGCATAGTTTGACAATTCAGATCTTTCAGAGTAGTAGCCGTGTTAGTCCGCAAAAAGAACAGGAGAACTTGTGGCACCTTAGAGACTAATAAATTTATTGTAGCATAAGCTTTCGTGGGCTACAACCCACTTCATCGGATGCATGTAATGGAAAATACAGAAGGAAGAAATCTACAGAGGGAACATGAAACAATGGGTGTTACCACACACATTATAAGGAGAGCGATCAGTTAAGGTGAGCTGTTGTCAGCAGGAGAGAAAAATAACTGTTTGTAGTGGTAATGAAAATGGCTCATTTCCAGCACTTGACAAGGAGATATAAGGAAGCGGGGTGGGGGGCATGGAGATAAGCATGGGGATCTTGTAATTCTGTTTGCATCTACTGGTGAAATTGCTTCCCGGCTTTTTCTAGGCTAGTCCAGATCATTTGTAGATGGGAAGCCTTGTGTTTCTTTTTCTTTCTTTTAGTGTAATGATGTTAAAACTTTTGCAAATCATACAACCAAATAATGAGGCGAGAAGTGAACCCGGTTTAACCACTACAGAAGAAAATGGGTACATTTATTTTCCTGATTTTGAGTCTGAAAGGATTTGCTGAGATTTCATTTTATGAACGTGAAAGTGTTTTATAGCCCACCCTGGATTGTGGGTTTTTTCTCTTTGTGACGGCCATTTGGTCACATACGTTGATATTTAATTCGACAAGATGTAGCTCAGATTTACTGAGGACTTCAGGAGACAAAGGATAATTTGGCAGAATAGTCCTTTTTTAGATTTTGTTATTTTAATCTTTATCTAACATCTTTGTCAGGAGATTTTTTCCTGTGGTTTGAACAATGGCAGTGATCAGTATCTCCCAGCACAACCACTGATGATGTGAGCTAGAGGCACAGTGCAAGAGACAGGGGAATGAAGTTAGTGCCTGATCCCTTCAGTAATGCGAGGTACTGTGTGAAGGGGGGGATGGGGAACAGAGCTGGGAAACTGCTGGGTTTGCTCCTCAGAGGCTGAGAACTGTGAACTCGCTGCATCAGAGCCACAGAGTGACTAGGCTTGGCCTGTCAGTGTCGTTTGAAGCTGCCCCTGAAATCTAAAGGACCATAAATGATGCCACCCAACATAATGGGGGGATGGAGCAGTATCTCCCTATTGCTGAAATGCTGCGGTTGGGTACAGGCTAGAAGGGGGCCGGAGATGTCAACAGAGCTGGGCAGCCTTGAAGCCAGACCGACCGCCATCACCGAGGCCAGAGGGAGATGAAGAACCTGAAAGCCCAGCTGATCACCTCCCTCCCCATCTATTGCAGTGTCCTGTGTTTTGATGGCAGAGATTCTCTTTGCCCCACTCACCCCACACTGATCGCTCTTGTGACTAACGCCCTGTGGCCCATGTTCCCCACTTGCGTATGGTTCTGATATGTAGTGTACTAAGAGTGCCTGGTGGGGGATCACTGGACAATTCATGATCTGCTCAATATTATGCCAATGAAATGCATATAACCCCACTGCATGTTGAATAATGACATTTTATTGTACGTTTGCTACTAGGGTGACCATATTCCAGGTGCTCAAAAAGAGGACAGTGATGAGGGTTGGGAACCTGGGGCGGGGGGGGACAGTTGTGGATGGTGGAGGGGGTGCGGTGGGGGTACTCACGAGGTGAGGTCAGTGTCGGTCACTGTCACAGTGGCAGGGCAGTGACATAAGCCCAGAACGCAGTGACGGCCCATCCGTCAGCACCTACCTGCGGGACCTCCTGCCCAGGGCTGGGGCCTCGGTGTGTGGGATCCGGCAGCAATCAATCAGCTGCAGCTGTAGGGGAATAGACCAATCAGCTGTGGATGCTAGGGTCTAGATTAATTGGGAAGCTGACCAGTCAGGGCTATTTCTGAGATGCAGCCCCTCTGTTCTGCAAAACCCCTGGACATTTGTTGTGATAGGAAGACCCTGCTCAGACAAAGAAAGCAGGTTCAAAAGAGAGGCTCTGTCCAGGAAGACCCGGACGTATGGTAACCCTGTTTGTTACTGAGATATGTCGTCATTCTGGGGAATGCCCACAGACTAGCTCCTCAGAGACCACAAAGGACCGACCATTGGTGTTAGAAAGCTATTATCTGACCCTCCACCAACAGGAAGAAAGGGGTTAACAAAGACTTTACAATTCACGAGACGGACAGTTTGGAGCTGGAAAAAGGACTGTAAGCTGTCTAAACTCCTACCTGCCACATGGGGACACAACCATAGTACCCCTAACCCACCCAGCAATATCGTCAATCTATCCAACTACGCACTCAGCCCAGAAGAAAAGTCTGTCCTATCTCGGGGACTCTCTTTCTGCCCTGCCACCCCCACCAACATGATACAGTTCTGTGGCAATCTGGAAGCCTACTTTCGCCGTCTGCGACTCAAAGAATACTTCCAGGACAACACTGAACAGTGCACTGATACAAAGGTACCCTCCCACCAACAGCACAAGAAGAAGAACTGCACATGGACTCCTCCTGAGGGTCGAAATGACAGTCTGGACCTATACACTGAATGCTTCCGCCGACGTACACAGGCAGAAATCGTGGAAAATCAACACCGCTTGCCTCATAACCTAAGTCGTGCAGAACGCAATGCCATCCACAGCCTCAGAAACCACCCTGACATTATCATCAAAGAGGCTGATAAAGGAGGTGCTGTTGTCATCATGAACAGGTCTGACTACCAAAAGGAGGCTGCCAGACAACTCTCCAATACCAAATTCTACAGGCCACTTCCCTCAAATCCCAATGAGGAATACACTAAGAAACTGCACTATCTACTCAGGACATTCCCTACAGTAACACCAGAACAAATCAGCATACCCTTAGAGCCCCTACCAGGGTTATTCTATCTACTACCCAAGATCCACAAACCCGGAAATCCTGGACTCCCCATCATCTCGGGCATTGGCACTCTCACTGAAGGACTGTCTGGATATGTGGACTCTCTACTCAGACCCTATGCCACCAGCACTCCCAGCTATCTCTGTGACACCTCTGATTTCCTGAGGAAACTACAATGCATTGGTCACCTCCCAGAAAACACCATCCTAGCCACCATGGATGTAGAGGCTCTCTACACAAACATCCCACACACAGATGGAATACAAGCTGTCAGGAATGGTATCCCTGATGATGCCACAGCACAACTGGCCGCTGAGCTCTGTGCCTTTATACTCACACACAACTATTTCAGGTTTGATGACAATATATATCTCCAGTTCAGTGGCACTGCTATGGGCACCCGCATGGCCCACAACACGCCAATATTTTTATGGCTGACCTGGAACAACGCTTCCTCAGCTCTCGTCCACTCACATCCCTTCTCTACCTACGCTACATTGATGACATCTTCATCATCTGGATCCATGGGAAGGAGACTAGAAAAATTCCACCACGATTTCAACAACTTCCACCCCACCATCAACCGCAGCCTGGACCAATCTACACGGGAGGTCCACTTTCTAGACACCACGGTGCAAATAAGTGATGGTCACATGAACACCACCCTATATTGAAAACCTACCGACTGCTATGCCTACCTTCATGCCTCCAGCCGGGCACATCACACGATCCATTGTCTACAGCCAAGCACTGAGGTACAACCGCATCTGCTCTAACCCCTCAGACAGAGACCAACACTTACAAAATCTCCACCAAGCATTCTCAAAACTACAATACCCGCATGAGGAAATTAGGAAACAGATCAACAGAGCCAGACGTGTACCCGGAAGCCTCCTACTGCAAGACAAACCCAAGAAAGAAACCAACAGGACTCCACTGGCCATCACATACAGCCCCCAGCTAAAACCCCTCCAATGCATCATCAGGGATCTACAACCCATCCTGGACAACGATCCCACACTTTCACAGGTCTTGGGTGGCAGGCCAATCCTTGCCCACAGACAACCTGAAACGTATTCTCACCAGCAACTGCACACCGTACCATAGTAACTCTAGCTCAGGAACCAATCCATGCAACAAACCTCGATGCCAACTCTGCCCACATATCTACACCAGCGACACCATCACAGGACCTAACCAGATCAGCCATACCATCACTGGTTCATTCACCTGCACGTCCACCAATGTGATCTACGCCATCATATGCCAGCAATGCCCCTCTGCTATGTACATCGGCCAAACTGGACAGTCACTATGGAAGAGGATAAATGGACACAAATCAGGTATCAGGAATGGCAATTGTGGCAAATTGCCGGTACTGTTCTGCTGGGTCTCGCGCTTTCTCTTCTCTGGGGTAGGTTCAGGGCGCTATTGCTTGCTTCTCAACCAGTTCTTAATCACTCCACTAGTGTCCTTGGAGGAGGGGAGTGGAGAGGGAGGGACCTGGGCCCGCCCTCTACTCCAGGTCCCAACCCAGGGGCCCTGGGGGTTGTGGTGAACCACTTGACTTAGCGGTTCCTTCCCCTGGGTTACTTCCCTCTCATACCCTTCAGCTTGTGAACGGCTTCTTGCCTCTCTTCTACACAAGCCTGTTGCCCCTTACCTAGGGTTTCTTTTGGGCTTCACAATCCACCGCAGCACTCCTCCAAACCTTCTATTTCTCTCTGGTCAAACTCTTCTCTTCTCTTCTGCAACCTGCACTTTGCTCCAATCCAACCTTTCTCCTTCAACTACCACACCCTGTCTGACTGAAGCAGGGGTTTTTATCACATGACTGGAGTCAGGTGCTCTAACTGGAGTCAGGTGCTCTAACTGGAGTCAGGTGCTCTAGTTAATCTAAAGCAAACCTTCCTCCCTTGGCAGGGAATAAGGCCCCCTGCTAACACTCTTATGCTGCCCTCTGGCCATGCTGTATCACATATCCCCCCCCCCTGCTCAACACCAAGGGGTTGGGCTACTCGGGACGAGAGGCAGTGTAGGCGTGAGAGGCCATCAGCGTTGCCGTGTTGGCTTCCAGCCCTATGCTGGACACGAAAATGGAAAGGTTGCAAAGAGAGGAACCACCTCGTCACTCTGGCGTTTCTTTCCTTGTTCCTATGCATCCACTGGAGCGGGGCATGATCAGTCAGAAGGGTAAACCGCCGCCCCAGGAGATAGTAGCGGAGAGTCTCCATAGCCCATTTTATTGCCAGACATTCCTTTTCAACAACAGCGTACTTTTGTTCCCTGGGGAGGAGCTTCCGGCTGAGGTACAAGATGGGGTGCTCCTCCTCCCCCACCATCTGGGAAAGGACGGCACCAAGTCCCACCTCCGAGGCGTCCGTCTGCAGGATGAATTCCTTCTCGAAGTCTGGGGCCATGAGTACCGGATGGCAGCATAGGGCTGTCCGTAAATCTGCAAATGCTGCTTCCGCCGCATCCGTCCACTTCACTATCTCGGGGCCCCGAGCTTTTATCAGATCCGTCAATGGCCCCGCTCTTGTGGCAAAATGAGGGATGAATCTCCGATAGTATCCAACTAAACCCAAAAATGTTCTGACCTGCTTTTTGCGGATTGGTCGAGGCCAATCTTGTATTGCCTCCACCTTGTTCCACTGGGGCTTTACCACACCTCTCCCTACGACATGCCCGAGGTATTTGGCCTCAGCTAGTCCTATCACGCATTTCAGAGGATTAGCGGTGAGACCAGCCTTTCGCAAAGCGTCCAGCACTGCTTCCACTTTGTCTAGGTGTGTCTCCCAATCAGGGCTATGTATAACTATGTCGTCTAGATAGGCGGCGGCATAGTTGGCATGGGGTCGTAATAACTTATCCATCAGTCTTTGGAATGTGGCAGGGGCCCCATGGAGTCCGAAAGGGAGGACAGTGTACTGGAACAGGCCATCGGGCGTAGAGAAGGCAGTCTTTTCCCTGGCATCCTTGGCCAGGGGTATTTGCCAATATCCTTTGGTCAGATCTAGAGTGGTTAGGTATTTGGCCTTGCCTAACTGATCAACCAGCTCGTCAATGCGTGGTATCGGGTAGGCGTCGAAGTGGGATACTTCATTCAATTTCCGGAAGTCGTTACAAAACCTCAGGGTGCCATCAGGCTTGGGGACTAGTACAATCGGACTGGACCACTGGCTGTGGGATTCTTCAATGACCCCGAGTTCCAGCATCTTCCGCACTTCCATCCTAATTTCCTCCCTCTTAGCTTCCGGTATTCGATAGGGTCTTATCGTTACCCTTACTCCGGGGTTGGTGACAATATGATGTTGGACTAGTGTCGTTCTACCTGGTTGGGTACAAAATACGTCCTGGTTCCGGTGGATCATTTCAATGACTTCCATCTGTTGTTCTGGGGTTAAGTCAGGAGATATCTTTACCTGCTCCTGTGGGCCGTCTGCCTGAGATAGAGCTCCTCGAGTGACCAGACACGTCTCTCTGTCATGCCAGGGCTTCAGTAAGTTGATGTGGTAGATTTGCTCTGGCTTCCGGCGGTCTGGTTGTCTAACCTTATAATTCACTTCCCCAATGGCTTCCACTATCTCATATGGTCCGTGCCAGCTGGCTAGGAGTTTGCTTTCTGTGGTCGGCACTAACACCATCACCCGTTCCCCCGGCTGAAATCTTCGTACTTTCGCCCGACGGTTGTAGTATGTCCGCTGTGCCTCTTGTGCTTTTTCCAAATGTTCCCGTACTATCGGGGTTACTCAAGTTATCCGTTCTCTCATCTGTGTCACATGCTCAATAATATTCTTTCCTGGGTTGGGTTGTTCCTCCCAATCCTCCTTGGCGATATCTAAAATCCCGCGTGGGTGGCGTCCATATAAGAGTTCAAAGGGAGAAAAACCCGTGGACGCCTGGGGAACTTCCCGTACAGCGAACATTAGATACGGTAAAAGAGAGTCCCAGTCTTTTCCATCCTGTGCTACCACCTTCCGGATCATACTTTTAAGGGTTCGATTAAATCTTTCGACTAGTCCATCTGTTTGTGGATGGTAGACTGAGGTCCGAATGGCTTGTATACGGAGCAGGGCACATAAGTCTTTCATTAGTTTTGACGTAAACGGGGTTCCCTGGTCTGTCAGGATCTCCTTAGGGATGCCCACTCTGGCGAAAACCTGTAGTAGTTCTTTAGCTATTGCCTTAGACGTGGGGTTTCTTAAAGGGATGGCCTCTGGATATCGCGTGGCATAGTCAAGGATGACTAGTACGTTTCGGTGGCCCCGTGCCGACTTTTCTAGTAGGCCCACTATGTCCATAGCTATCCTCTCGAAAGGGACATCAATAATAGGTAAAGGTACTAGTGGGGCCCGCAAGTGAGGTCGGGGGCTATGCAACTGGCATTCAGGGCAGGAGGCACAATAACGCTGGACTTCTGCTCGTATCCCTGGCCAATAAAACCTTCTTAGGATTCTATCCAGCGTCTTGTCTACCCCTAGATGTCCCCCAAATAAATGACTGTGAGCTAGCTCTAGTACGGCCCTTATGTGTTTCCGTGGGACTAGGAGTTGCTCTACTTCTTCCCCTCGTATTTGCTCTATTCTGTACAACAGATCACGTTTGAGCACATAATATGGCCTTGGGCCTTTGACTTTTCCTTCTACAGGCACTCCATTTACTTCCACTACCTCCTCCCTCACGTTCGCATATAATGGATCTTCGGCCTGGTCCTGCCCAAAGGTCTCAAGTGCAGTACTGAACTGACCTAATTCCAGGGGGCCTATTTCAACTCTTCCCCCTGGGGTGCTCCCACTTGGGCCAGGAACCTCCTCTGAGTCCTTCATGGCCCGAACCATCTCCTGGTCTCCTGGGCGGGTTCGCCTACCCACAAGGGAAGTCTTTTGATTAGCCGCCAGAATCCTGGTCCCTAACTTTTTAGCCGCCCTTCGTTCTCGCCTAGCCCTGCGGGGTTTTCCAGGGGATGAGAATAATTCTGGAGCAAATTCAGCAAACATTGGGGCGAGGCTATCTTTATTTGCCTCTGTCTCAACCTGGGGGTTGCTACCCTCTCCTGCCTCTATCGGGGTCAGTAAGTTCTCAAACCCAGGGAAGTCTCTCCCAATCAAAACAGGATAAGGGAGCTTGGGGACTACTCCTGCAGAAACTCTGGTGGTATTCCCCTGGATTTCAATCCGTACTGGAATTGTAGGGTAAAAATTCACGGTGCCATGTACGCATGTTACCCCTGTGCTTTTGGCCCGAGTTAGTTGGTCTGTTCCCACCAACTTTCCCGAGACCAACGTGACAGCACTCCCAGAATCTATTAATGCTATGGTTTTTATACCATTCATTTTTACAGGTCTGGTAAATCCATGTGAGGTCAATGTAACCCCTACCAGGTTGATCAGGCCACATTGTTCCCCATTATTCCCCAGATTACACTGCATAGGCACCTCCTTGTTGGGACATTGGGCTGCTATATGCCCCAATTCCCCACATTCATAACACCGTCCCCTCATTCCGGTTATCACCCTCTGCCTGGGGCTAGTTGGCCGGCCCCCCACCACTCTTCCCAAACCCCCAGGTCCCTTTCTGGCCTCGAGCCATTCCTCGCTGTCGTTCCTCCCGGTTATAGTTTTCCTAGAGTTCTCGACAGTCCGGGGCCTTGGGTTTGGGGTTGTCTTCCTGGGTTGCCGTGTCTCCCCGCTTGGGGTCTGGAACAGTTCGCGGGCTGCCAGTTGTCTTTCCACGAGGGAGACCAACTCATCATAGGTAGAGGGGTCATTCTGACCCACCCAAGTCCTGAGACCTGGTGGTAGCCCCCGCATATACCGGTCCAATATTAGTACCTCCATCATCTCCTCAGAGCTATGGGCCTCAGGGCGCAGCCATTTCCGGGTCAGGTGGATCAAGTCAAACAATTGTGATCGGGGTGTCTTGTCCTCCATATATCGCCATTCATGGAACCTCTGGGCTCGCAGTGCCGTTGTTACTCCGAACCTGGCCAGGATCTCTGCCTTTAGCTGGGAATAGTTTGCTGCAGCTTCTGCAGACATATCGTAATAGACCTTCTGGGCTTCCCCACATAGGAATGGGGCAAGGATACCAGACCATTGTTCTCGGGGCCAGGCCTCCCGCAGGGCTGCTCTCTCAAAAGCCAGGAGGTATGCTTCCACATCATCCTCCCGGGTCATTTTCTGTAAGCAATGGCTAGCCCGTATGGTCCGGGTCCCTTTCCAGTGGTGATTCTGTTCCATAAGGGTCTTCATCTGGCTCACCAGATCTCTCAGCAGGGCTCGGTCCTGAGCAGCCTGACTCAGCAACAGTTGATTGGTCTCTTGCTGCAATCTAGTCGCCTCTTGTTGGGCGGTTGCTTGGACCCTGGTAGCCTCCTGCTGGGCTGCGGTGGCATGTATAAGGGCCTTGACCACGTCGTCCATCTTAAGGGTGGGAGGGTTATGTCTCCCCCTGGACTATGTCCCCAGCACGCAGATCCCACTCCTAACACCACGTGTGGCAAATTGCCGGTACTGTTCTGCTGGGTCTCGTGCTTTCTCTTCTCTGGGGTAGGTTCAGGGCGCTATTGCTTGCCTCTGAACCAGTTCTTAATCACTCCACTAGTGTCCTTGGAGGAGGGGAGTGGAGAGGGAGGGACCTGGGCCCGCCCTCTACTCCAGGTCCCAACCCAGGGGCCCTGGGGGTTGTGGTGAACCACTTGACTTAGCGGTTCCTTCCCCTGGGTTACTTCCCTCTCATACCCTTCAGCTTGTGAAGGGCTTCTTGCCTCTCTTCTACACAAGCCTGTTGCCCCTTACCTAGGGTTTCTTTTGGGCTTCACAATCCACCGCAGCACTCCTCCAAACCTTCTATTTCTCTCTGGTCAAACTCTTCTCTTCTGCAACCTGCACTCTGCTCCAATCCAACCTTTCTCCTTCAACTACCACACCCTGTCTGACTGAAGCAGGGGTTTTTATCACATGACTGGAGTCAGGTGCTCTACCTGAAGTCAGGTGCTCTAACTGGAGTCAGGTGCTCTAACTGGAGTCAGGTGCTCTAATTGACCACAGCTGCTCTAGTTAATCTAAAGCAAACCTTCCTCCCTTGGCAGGGAATAAGGCCCCCTGCTAACACTCTTATGCTGCCCTCTGGCCATGCTGTATCACACAATATACAAAAACTGTAGGAGAGCACTTCAACCTCCCTGGCCACACTATAGCAGACCTTAAGGTGGCCATCCTGCAGCAAAAAAAACTTCAGGACCAGACTTCAAAGAGAAACTGCTGAGCTTCAGTTCATCTGCAGATTTGACACCATCAGCTCTGGACTAAACAAAGACTGTAAATGGCTTGCCAATTACAGAACCAGTTTCTCCTCCCTTGGTTTTCACACCTCTACTGCTAGAACAGGGCCTCATCCTCCCTGATTGAACTAACCTCGTTATCTCTAGCTTGCTTGCTAGCATATATATACCTGCCCCTGGAAATTTCCGCTACCTGCGTCTGACGAAGTGGGTATTCACCCACGAAAGCTCACGCTCCAAAACATCTGTTAGTCTATAAGGTGCCACAGGATTCTCTGCTGCTTTTACAGATCCAGACTAACACGGCTACCCCTCTGATAGTTTGGAGCTCGCATACGCCATGGAGTTGGCTGACCACATCCCCCAGCAAAGACTTTTCCGCTATAAAGGGTCTGAGTATAAGAAGGTGGGGGGGGGCGGGGGGAAGGCCTCTGGTCACCTCCCCTTCCCATCTCTACTCCCAGTAACAAGCTCACTTGAAAGACAATAGGAGCATCATTGAACTGGGGAGAGTGGTCCTCGCTGGAAGGCTTTCCAGTGAGCAGGGACTGCTGAGAGCTCTGCGGTGAGAGAAATCCCTTTGCTTGAAAGGGGGCATCTACACTTCAATGTAATATACTGGTAGGTCGCCTTAGGTTTGACTTACAGCCACCGCTGTAATTACTGCAATAGCTGATGTCTATGCTACCCTCCTGGGGTCGCTGGCATGTCCTGCCGAGGAGCGCTTGCACCGGCCTAAGAGGGGCAGTGTGGGGCACTGAGAGCCCAGTCTGTCATCTCCTCCAGCAGCAGCTCCCTCCATAGGCACCAACTTCCCCTCTGCCCCAGGGGGGGGAGGGGGGGACTTGACCCCCTGGCCTCACTCCTGAATTTCCCTTACCCCACCCCTTCCCCAAAGTCCTTATGTCACCCTGCCTTTTCCCACTCCAGCCTTGCCTCTTTTCCGCCTCCTCCCCTGAGTGCACCACATCCCCGCTCCTTCCCCTCCCTCCCGGAAAGTCCTAAGCGCCACCAAATAGCTGTTAGGTGGTGGGCAGGGGGAAGCACTGGGAGGGAGGGAGGAGGAGGAGCGGGGATGTGGCATGCTGCGAGGGGTGGGGAGGAGAAGGAGGCCAGGAGGGAGGAGTTTGGCTGCCAGGGGGTACGGAGAACCTGCTAATTTTTCCCTGTGAGTGCTCCAGACCCTGTTCTCTGTAAAGAGTGGGGGAAGCCAGCTGAGGCTTCTCACCCACCCTCCCACCGCTGTTCCCTGCTGGGAGTGTGGGAAAGCCGCCTGGGACTCCTCCCGCCCCCCATCATTTCCCTCTCAAGTTGACACCAGACCATTGAGAAATGCTTGGATTACAGTTTTTCAACCAGTTATGCACCCACCTTATAGTCATTTCATCTAGACCAGGCCTAGGCAACCTATGGCACGGGTGCTAAAGGCGGCACACAAGCTGATTTTCAGTGGCACTCACACTGCCCAGGTCCTGGCCACCCGTCTGGGGGGCTCCGCATTTTAATTTAATTTTAAGTGAAGTTTCTTAAACATTTTAAAAACCTCATTTACTTTACAGACAACAATCGATTAGTTACATATTACAGACTTAGAGAAAGAGACCCAAAAACGTTAAAATGTATGACTGGCACGTAAAACCTTCAGTTAGAGTAAATAAATGAAGACTCGGCACATCGCTGCTGAAAGGTTGCCGACTCCTGATCTAGACCAACAAATTCCTCCCTGCTGGTCAGAACTGAGTCTAACCTGCTGTCCCCTGGTTACTTCCCCCACCATCAGAAAGCAGAAGTTGTCCCTGACATGTTCCCAGCATCTATTGGACACTGGGTGCTGATGCCAACTCTCAGCTGTAGCGCTTTGCTTCCCACTGCCAGTGTGTGTGGGGAGGTTGGGGAAAGGACGCACCTCACACTCATCTGCGGCAGGAAGTGGAGCAACGTGGCCCCAGCCCACTCCGCTTCCCTTGTCTGGCCCTAGCCATGTCACCTGGGGGGGGGGGGAAGGGGGTAGAGAAATGTTCCCCGCCCCCAACACACAGTCACTGGCGATGGAGAGTGGAGTGCTGCGGCTGGGAGCTGGCTGGGGCTGGGCTGCTCTGCTTCCCACTGGTGAGGGCAGGGGCTGGGGCCATGGCAAGGGAAGCAGAGCAGGATGCTCCAGGCCCCCACTAATCCCCTGGTCCATGTGGGACCTGTGGGGCCCCTAAAAGTGCCCCCTACATCTCCTGCCTCCCAGACCCTTGAGGGGGAGGCCTCGAGGGCTGCATAGGGCACGCAAATGGCTAGGGACAGCCCTGGGAGCAAGGACTCAGATTCTTCTGCTATTCGATTCCAGGGGGTGGGGTGTAAAAGGAAAGTTCTCCAAAATAGCAGGACCCTTTTCCTGCTTATCTCTGTGCAGAGGTCAGCACCACCATGGTGCATGACAGACACTTGACATTAGCGGGCTTAGTGACAGACATTGGCGGTGGTCAGGAGGGGGCTGTGGGTTGAAGCAGGCGGTTGGGGTGTGGGAGGGGGCACAGGCTCTGGGTTGGGAGTGCGGGTTCTAGGGTGGGGCCAGAAATGAGGGGTTCAGGTTGCAAGATGGGGCTGTGGGCTGGGGCGGGGGGGTTGGATGTAGGAGGAGGGGTGAGGGATCTGGTGGGGGTGCAGGCTGTTGTGTGGGGCTGGGGATGAGGGATTTGGGGTGGAGGAGGGAACTCCAGGCTGGGGCTGAACATTCAGAGTGCGGGAAGGAGCTCATGGCTGGGATGTGATTGTGGCATGTGAGGGCTCCAGCTGGGGGTTCAGGCTCTGGGGTGGGGCTGTGGATGAGGGGTTTGGGCTGTAGGAGGGTGCTGGGACTCAGGGTTTCAGAGGGGGATCAGGGCTGGAGCAGGAGGGTCAGGCCTGGGGGATGAGGGCTCTGGGGTGGGGTTGGGGATGATGTTTTGGGGTGCAGGATGGTGCTCCAGGCTGGGACCAAGAGGTATGGAGCGCAGGAGGGGGATCGGGGCTGGGGCGGAAGGGTGGGACACAGGAGGTGTGTTCAGGCTCCTTGCAGTGCTTACCTCAAACAGCTCCTGGAAGCAGCAGCATGACCCCCCTCTGGCTCCTACTTGAGCTGCCCTGTGTTCAGGTGCCACCCCCACAGCTCCCATTTGCTGTGGTTCCCTGCCAATGGGCTCATCCCCAAAGAGTCAGCGCTCAGGGAGGGGGAACGGAGGCGGCGTGCAGAGCCCCCTGGCCCTGCCTCTGCCAGCAACAGCAGGGACAGGGAACCGCTCGTGGGGAGCGGCCCCCATGGACGTCATAATTTTTACCGTGTACAGACACGTTGCTGAGCCCTGCCCATGTGCACATCTCCTGGTTTTTGGGTAAATGACTTATTTTCAGGGGAAAGTGTCAGGACGGCCACAGCGAGAGCTGCTGGCCACACTCTGAGGCCACCAAAATTTTAGTCTTGAGACCCCCCTGGGCCAGATGATGGTGACGGTCCCTTTCTGATCCTAAAGTCTGGGAGCGGAACAGGAGCCGGACCCAGAGATGCTGCAGGGCGAACCCGCCAGCCCTAGGACCCAGGAACAGCCGGGAGGCGGCTCTGTCGGGGGGCAGCGAGCGCTGGGCTCCGGCCCGGCAGCAGGAAGTGACTCGCAGCCGCTGCGGTGACTCCGGCTCCCAGGCTCGTGGCGAGATCCCCGAGCCCCGGCGGCTGGTGCTGGGAGCCCGGAGCCCTGGCTGCAGCCGGGAGAGGGGAATCTCCAGCAGGGCCCTTCCCGCTGCTCCCCAGGAGCCTCTCCCAGGCCAGGGCAGAGCCCCCAGCCCGGCCCGGCCCCTGCCCCGGGGGACCCCGCGCGGAGGGAAGGTGAGAGAGACCCGCTCCCCCGGGCTGCAGGGGGAGGTTTGGCCCCAGGCTGCTCCCAGCGGAGCTGGCTGCGATTCCCTTCCGGGGCCCGGGAAAGCTACCGCCGAGGGTGACCAGATGTCCCGATTTTAGAGGGACAGTCCCAATTTTTGTTTTTCTTTAATAGGTTCCTATTACCCCCCCACCCGCTGTCCCGATTTTTCACACTTGCTCTCTGGTCACCCTACTGCCGCCAGCCCCCGCCCTGCCGAACAGGCCCATTGGGGGAGGGGGGGAAATTCCTGCATGTCTGAACCAGGAACCTCCCCGCCCCCACAGGGCTGGGCAAACTGACCAGACCCCCAGTGCTGGAGCCTGACCCCGCTGGGCAGAGGCTGCTGTGAAATACGCAGGGAAGCTGTCGGGATTCCTGTCCCTGTCCCCGGCTCAGAGCTCTGCTTCCCGCATCAGCCTGTGGCTGGCAGGTGTGTGGGAAATGAGAAGACCCTGTCCTGCTCCGTGTGCTGGGGGGACAAGGAGCTCTCACCTTCTCCCACCCCTGAAGCCTCCTGGCTGCTCTGAACAGCAGGGGTCTGAGTTTGTTACTCTGGCCCTCCCAGAGCTTTGAGGTCTTTTCCTTTTCCTGTGACTAGTGGGATTGTGGCTGGGGCAGCAGGTGCTGAGTGGGGGACTCTTGTTGTTCCAGATGCCGGTGACCTTCGAGGAGGTGGCTGTGTATTTCACCCAGGGACAGGGGGCTCTGCTGGACCCCGCTCAGAGAGCCCTCTACAGGGACGTCATGCTGGAGAACTACGAGACGGTGACCTCGCTGGGTAAGGGATTCCCGTCCCCTCAGCTATTCTAAGGTGTGGGGTCTGCATGTCTGACTCTGCTCAGTTCAATTAGGAAGGGGTGGCCACGGTCACATAGTGCCGTGGCTCTCAAGCACGGGCCCCGGTGGGGCTGCGAGCAGGTTTCAGGGGGGCCATCAAGCAGGGCCAGAATTAGATTGGCTGAGGCCTAGGGCACAAAATGGAAGCCCCACAGCATGGGGCTGAAGCTAAAGCCTCAGCAACTTAGCTTTATGGCGCCCCATGTTGTGTAAAACCCTGGGTAATTGCCCTGCTCCCTACGCCCAGGGCCGGCTTTATGCCGATTCAGCCAATTCCCTGGAATCGGGCCTCGCGCCTTAGACCTCTTTTAAATTTTTTTTTTTACTTACTGCGGAAACTGCACCTAGTTGCAAAACGGGAGAGTTGCTCAAAGTGTCATTACACCTGCTCCAGGGTCTTCCATGGCCCGCTCCCATGACCAAAGCGCGGCGGGGAGCGTGGCTGCCCCACAGCCCTGCTTTCCCCACTGGAGCTCTGGCCGGAGCGCGGCAAGCCCCGCAGCTCTGCTCTCCCAGCTGGAGCCCCGCACCAGAGAGTGACACGCTGCCCCGCAGCCCCGGCCGGAGCGCGGCAAGCCCCGCAGGATCGCTCTCCCGGCTGGAGGTCTTGGCCCTTTAAATAGCCCCCAAAGCCCTGGGATAGCAGTAGGGGGCCCCGGGGGCTATTTAAAGGCCAGGGCTCCAACTGTCTCTGCCACCCTGTCCTTTAAATAGCTGCCGGAGCCCCGCAGCCCCCCATGTATTCTCCAGGGCTCCCGCGGCTATTTGAAAGGTCCAGAGCGGGGTAGAAGCAGGGGAGCTCCGGGCCTTTAAATAACCCCCAGAGCCCTGGGATAATGGGAGGCTTGGGGGCTATTTAAAGGGCCGGGGCTCCAGCTGCCTCTACTGCACCCCCTGCCCTGCCCGCACCAGCCCTGCCCCCCCCGCCCCCCCGCAGGCAGCTCTGCACCTTGTGCCCACAGCCAGCCCCTGCCAAACCCCCTGCCCTGTCTCCAGACACCCCCTGCCACAAACCCCTGTGGCCCTTCCCAAAGCCAGAGAGCCCCCTCCCCCCCCCCACAGCCCTGCCCGCACCAGCCCTGCACACCCAGCCCCAAACCCCCTGGCCTGTCTCCAGCCAACCCCGCTGCACTCCCCTGCCTGAAACCAGACAGTTCTGCACTCCTCTGTCTCCAGCCCTCCCAATCCCTGCTGCATCCCCCTGCGGCCCTGCCTGAAGCCAGCCCACCCCACACCTCGCTGTCTCCAGCCAGCCCTGTACCCCTTGCCCTGCCTGCAGCTAGACCCTACCTCCAGTCAGCCCCTGCCCTACCTCCAGCCAGCCCCATGTCCACTAGTGCCCTGCTGTTCTCGGGGCAGTAACCCTGCACACCTGCTTCAATGAGGAGGGCAAGGAGCAGCTGGGACTCACGCATGTGCACACCTGCAGGGAGTGGCAGGGACCCACACATGTGAAATGACGGTCATTAATAAGCAATCAACAGCATACATGATGCAATGTACATAATATATAATTGTATTATTTATATAGTTATGGGAAGCAAATAATACATGAAAGAAATGAAAGGTTGTTTTTTTTTTTAGTCATCCCTGCCAGGGCCCTTGGGCCCCGCGCTTCCTAAAGCCGGCCCTGCCTACGCCCTAATGCAGACTCTGGCTTTTATATGCAAAATACAGTTGATGTGGCAGAGGTGGGCTGTGGCATTTTTATCTCATGTTACGGGGGGGCTCAGACAGAAAAAGTTGTGAACCCAGGTGCAGTCCACAGCTCCACTGTGAGAGAGATTGCATCTCCACACCCAGGGAGGTAGAAACGTAACGGACAGGCTAATTCATCCCCGTCTCTCCAGCTGACAAGGGGCCAGAAGCAGGGGATTGTCCTGCCTGTGTTATTTCTCCTTCACACTCCGCTGACTGGCCCTCTTGGGACTAGCTCCACCCCTGGGGAGGCTCTCAGTGCTGCAGGCTCAGGGGAGCTGGGACAGGTTGTACAGTGGGGGTGCTGAGAGCCATTGAACCAAATGGTAAACCCTGGATCTAATGGAAACCACTTCAAGTGAGGAGGTGCGGCAGCTCCCCCAGCACAGCTAGTTCCAGCTCCTACGTGCTGGTTTGGAAATAGGCAGGAGTTTAACACCAGAGCTGCACGTGCCAGAAAGTTCCCCAGACGCATCTACCCTGAGGCTTCCTAGTGAGGGCGTGACAACACCCCACCCCGAGATATCTGCTGCTCCCAAAGGGTCAGAGTTACCACAGTCGCTTGTAGGGCCAGGTAAAACTCAAGGACTGTTCCCTGTGACAAATACTCAGCAAGACTCCGGACTTTGCCTGATTTCACCCCCTGCGCAGGATTCCCCATTCCCAAACCTGACCTGATCGTCTGGCTGGAACGAGGGGAAGAGCCGTGGGTCTCGGATCTCCAGGCCGATGAGGAAAGGGAGAGCCCGAGAGGCACTTGCACAGGTGAGGAGTCAGGGAAACTGAGACAGAAACCTCTCGAGAGTGAAGGAAAAAGCTGGGACTCCAAACTTGTGCTGTGAGCGAGGACCCTCAGTTCTGCCCCATGTCACCCAGGTCAGGGCTGCAGTCAGCAGGTGTCATATCATTAAGGCAAATATCAGTCACGGCTTTCCACCCATCCTGTTAGCTGTCGGGAATTTCCTCCCTGACTTTCCTTCCCTGGGAGTGTTTGGGTGGGATGTGGAGGCAGAATCCAGTGTCTCCGTCTCCCCAACAGTCACTGTGTTGTGTTTTCCCTCTTTGCTATTTCCCTTTCTGTCTTTTCTCCCTGGCACAGGCAGTGACTCCTGTCTGGATTCTCTCTCTCCCAGCAGGTGATAGGACAGTGAGTGAGAACAAGGAGGAGAATCAGCAGCAGGAAGGTCGTGAGCAAGTGGAACCTCAGGAGACGTTTTTGAGAGCTGAAGGGAATTTTTCCCAGTGCTTGGAACAAAGAAATGCCTGGGGAGATCGAGACAGATCAGAGATGCAACTGGGAAACTATCCTGGGAAGAAACTGGATGAATCTATTCAAGGTGATGGAAGATGCAAGAATCCCAAGGAAACCACAGTCCAGCAGACAAGTCCCAGTGAAGAAAAACCGTACAAATGCCTTGACTGTGGGAAAAGTTTCCGTGTCAGTACATTCCTTCTTAGACATTGGAGAACCCACACAGGAGAGAAGTCCTATCAATGCATAGACTGTGGGAGAAGTTTCGGTGAGAAGTCAAGCTTTATTGTGCACCAGAAACTGCACACAGGAGAGAAACCCTATAAATGCCACCTTGAGTATGGGAAAAATTTTAGTCAGAGGTCACCACTTATGGCACATGACAGATCCCACACAGGAGAGAAGCCCTATAAATGCTTAGACTGTGGGAAAAGCTTCAGTAAAAAGCCATATCTTGTTATACACCAGAGAGTGCACACAGGAGAGAAACCATATAAGTGCCTTCAGTGTGGGAAATGTTTCAGTCAGAGTTCAAACCTAACTGTACATCAGACAGTGCACACGGGCGAGAGACCATATAGATGCTTTGAGTGTGGGAAAAGTTTCAGTCAGAGTTCAAGCCTTACTGTACATCAGACACTGCACACGGGCAAGAGACCATATAGATGCTTTGAGTGTGGGAAAAGTTTTAGTCAGAAGTCAACTCTTACCACCCATCAGATAACCCACACAGGAGAGAGACCTTACAAATGCCAGGAGTGTGGGAAAAGTTTTCTTTATAACTCAAAGCTTACTACACATCAGAGAACTCACACAGGAGAGAGACCCTATGGATGCCTTGAGTGTGGGAAAAGTTTTTTGGAAAGGTCATCCCTTATTAAACATGGACGAATCCACACGGGAGACAAACCCTACAAATGCCTCGAGTGTGGGAAAACTTTCAGTCAAAGCTCACACCTTACTCAACATGGAAGAATCCACACAGGAGAGAGAGCTTATAAATGTCTTGAGTGTGGGAAAAGTTTCATTTATCAATCAGTCCTTATTAAGCATCAGAGAATCCATACTGGATTGGAACAAAGAAATGCCTGGGGAGATCGAGCCAGATCAGAGATGCAGCTGGGAAACTATCCTGGGAAGAAACTGGAAGAATCTATTCAAGGTGGTGGAAGATGCAAGAATCCCAAGGAAACCACAGTCCAGCAGACAAGTCCCAATGAAGAAAAACCCTACAAATGCCTCGACTGTGGGAAAAGTTTTCTTGTCAGAGCAAAACTTACTATACATCAGACAATCCACACAAGAAATAGTTTGACCGCAGGAAAAGATTCAATTTGACTTCACCCATCAGTGATCGACACAACAGAGAGACCTTGAATGTGGGGGAAGCTTCATTTGGTGTTTCCGGAGTATCAGGGATCCACAAATCCGCCTAGGGAAGAAACATCTGAGACGTTCTTAGTGTGGAAAATGCTCCAAGTGGAGCTAACCCTGCATTGGACATAAGAGACTCCTCCATACAGCAGGGAAATTCTCTGAGTGCCCTGACTATGGCTGGCCATGATGACAAACCTGTTTCCTCGTTCCCACACACATCAGGGGTGTTTGGCTCCCAAGGATCCAGCAGCAGCTGGTCAGTGACCCTCTGGCTCTGTCTGGTCTACGCAAACCCCAGGCAGAGGAGGAGAAGCCCCGATCAGCCCCTCCTCCCTGCTGCAGCCCTGGCAGCTGAGCAGAGAGGCCAAAGGTGGGGGAAGGAAGAGAGAAACTCCTCTGGACGTTCCCTGTTTTGCTGAAGTTCCCCCCTCTTCCTTCCCCTCCCAGCCGGGATCTCCCTGCCATGGAGAGGAGGAGAAGGATTCTTGGGTCAGGCCCCATCTTCATTCTAAGCACTGGTCCCCACCCCCCATCTTCTAGCACTTCCTGGGCTGGGCTCCCCACTGACCTGGAGCTGTTCTCTGTAGGGGGAGTGTCCCAGGGGGCTGGTAACTCCTTCCCTCCCCGAATCCCCCAGGGCGCTGGGCTCTGGGGGATCAACTATTGAGGGACCAGGAGGATGGGTTATAGGGAGGGAAGTGGGGATGGAATGGTTGGGGCTGGTGGAGCTGGGAAGCAGGAGGTGCTGGGATTTTGGGGATGATAGGCTAAGAGGCGAGGGAGAGCACAGGGGCAGAGAATGCTGCCTCTCCTCACTCACCCCCTCTGCCCCGTCTGCATTCAGACAGCACCACTGAGAGGGGCTGATTCCCACAGAGCCATTTGGGGAAGGCCGAGAGATCCCACCTTTGCTTTCGAGTATCTGTTTATGGTAGGAAATATGGTCGGGATTAGCCAGCGCATCTCTGTGACCCTCCACCAAATTTCCTACTATAACCTCATCCTGAGCATATTATGTGTAAGCCTAAGATTTTGTCATCAATATTTTTAAGAAAAGTCATGGACAGGTGACAGGCAAGAAAGAAATATTCACGGCAGCCTGTGTCCTGTCTGTGACATTTACTAATAATATCCGTGACAAAATGGGGTGGGAAAAAGCTGCAACACCCATTGCTGGGTCTCTGAGGTCCCATGGCAGCTGGGCAGCTGCAGGGGCCCTGGCTGGGAGCTCCATGGGGCCCCTGCCACATGTGGTTCGGAACTCTGGGACCCCAGCCCCCACGACGACTCAGATCTGGAGGCCACCCCTGAGAGCCAGGTGCTGCGGTGTACGCCCATGGCCTGCAGCAGCTCAGAGCTCCAGGGGGAGTTGTCGGATACTGTGGGCAGCAGGGGTCCCCCTGCTGCTCAGAGCCGCCACAGGCTGAAGTCACAGAGGTCTCTGGAAGTCACAGATTCCGTGACTTCTATTACCGCCGTAAAAAAATTGAAGCCTTACTTATGTGTTCTGACTCCGTCCCGTTAGAGTGATCCTTAGTCCCTGAGTTCCCCCTTTGGGCCTGGAGGTCTCATTCCCAGATACTCTTGTTAGGCCTGAATAAGAATGTAGCACAAAGTCAGTTATGCCAACCTGAAGAAAGTTAGGCTAACAGAGGTTTCTGGGTAATTCATAAGTGGAAAACACCCAGGAGTTGCCTGTCTCTCACAGAGTTAGGCAACCATAAGATAAGAAAGGAAGGGCATTCCTGGCATAGTACCAGATGTACTGTGTTAGGAACAACTTGTTTGAAGAATGAGCCCGGACTTCCAGACTCCCTGGGCAAAACTCCCTGTTTCTGTTCTATGTTTGTTCCTAATTGCTACATTCCTAATTGTTAGTGATTGTTAAGGTATTATTAATCAAGCAGATCATTTAATCTTGTAAGACATGAGAATGCATGTATGGTAGAAGTTTCTAGTTTCTAATTGATAAGGCAGGGGGGTTGGTTGCTTAATTGATTAATCAGCGATGCGACGGAACTGTCTATATAAGGCTAGGTTATTTTGTAAGGAGTAAGCTGGTTCTTTGTGGAGACGAGCTTGCTCTCTATTCTCGTTGTGCACCCTTCAATAAAGAGCATTTGATAGAACCTTGCTGCTGTTGCCTGTTTCTTGCAGTCAGACAACGAACCTTGCCGTTTGGGGTACCAGGGTCCCCAACAGTCTCACATTACTCCAGGCCCTGCTGAAAAGCATTTAGTGTTTGTATATTGAAGAGACAGTAAAACGTGGTGTTACCTTCTGTGCTAGTGCAGGGCAATGTGGTGAGTCTGAGGGTTTCCCTACTTCCCCCATCACTGTCACCCTCCACTCAGCAGCCTCCGTGCAACTGAGGGAGAGTTTTATCCTGTTACTGTTCTACCCCTTCACCTCCCAAGGTGTCACTTACCACCGTGTCCCTGGCTCTCCATGCTTAGGAATCACAGTTCTGATGTCTGTGATCCTAAGTCAGACTCCAGAGGGTTGGAGAAGGAAGTGTTACAGATCTGGGAGTGGGTGGAGAAATCCCATTGAATCTAAAGCATAGTTTGACACTTCAGATCTTTCAGAGTAGTAGCCGTGTTAGTCCGCAAAAAGAACAGGAGAACTTGTGGCACCTTAGAGACTAATAAATTTATTGTAGCATAAGCTTTCGTGGGCTACAACCCACTTCATCGGATGCATGTAGTGGAAAATACTGAAGGAAGAAATCTACAGAGGGAACATGAAACAATGGGTGTTACCACACACATTATAAGGAGAGCGATCAGTTAAGGTGAGCTGTTGTCAGCAGGAGAGAAAAATAACTGTTTGTAGTGGTAATGAAAATGACTCATTTCCAGCACTTGACAAGGAGATATAAGGAACAGGGGTGGGGGGCGTGGAGTAAGTATGGGGATCTTGTAGCCCTGTTTGCATCTACTGATGAAATTGCTTCCTGGCTTTTTCTAGGCTAGTCCAGATCATTTGTAGATGGGAAGACTTGTGTTTCTTTTTCTTTCTTTTAGTATAATGATGTTAAAACTTTTGCAACTCATACAACCAAATAATGAGGCAAGAAGTTAACCCGGTTTAATTGCTACAGAAGAGAACGGGTAAAATTTTTTCCTGATTTTGAGTCTGAAAGGATTCGCTGAGATTTTATTTTATGAACATGAAAATGTTTTATAGCCCACCCTGGATTGTGGGTTTTTCTCTCTTTGTGAAGGCCATTTGGTCACCTATGTTGATATTTAATTCGACAAAAGGTAGCTCAGATTTACTGAGGACTTCACGAGACAAAGGATAATTTGGCAGAATAGTCCTTTTTTAGATTTTGTTATTTTAATCTTTATCTAACATCTTTGTCAGGAGATTTTTTCCTGTGGTTTGAACAATGACAGTGATCAGTATCTCCCAGCACAACCACTGATCATGTGAGCTAGATGCACAGTGCAAGAGACAGGGAAATGAAGTTAGTGCCTGATCCCTTCAGTAATGCAAGGTACTGTTTGAAGGGGGAGATGGGGAACAGAGCTGGGAAACTGCTGGGTTTGCTCCTCAGAGGCTGAGAACTGTGAACTCGCTGCATCAGAGCCACAGAGTGACTAGGCTTGTCCTGTCAGTGTCATTTGAAGCTGCCCCTGAAATCTAAAGGACCATGAATGATGCCCCAAAAATAATGGGGGAAAGGGGCAGTATCTCCCTATTGCTGAAATGCTGCGGTTGGGTACAGGCTAGAAGGGAGCCGGGGATGTCAACAGAGCTGGGCAGCCTTGAAGCCAGACCGACCCACATCACTGAGGCCAGAGGGAGATGAGGAACCTGACAGCCCAGCTGATCACCCCCCTCCCCATCTATCGCAGTGTCCTATGTTTTGATGACAGAGATTCTCTTTGCCCCACTCACCCCATACTGATCCCTCTTGTGACTAACCCCCTATGCCCCACGTTCCCCACTTGCGTATGGTTCTGATATGTAGTGTACTAAGAGTGCCTGGTGGGGGATCACTGGACAATTCATGATCTGCTCAATATTATGCCAATGAAATGCATATAACCCCACTGCATGTTGAATAATGACATTTTATTGTACATTTGCTACTAGGGTGACCATATTCCAGGTGCTCAAAAAGAGGACAGTGATGAGGGTTGGGAACCTGGGGCGGGGGGGACAGTTGTGGATGGTGGAGGGGGTGCGGTGGGGGTACTCACGAGGTGAGGTCAGTGTCGGTCACTGTCACAGTGGCAGGGCAGTGACAAAAGCCCAGAACGCAGTGACGGCCCATCCGTCAGCACCTACCTGCGGGACCTGCTGCCCAGGGCTGGGGCCTCGGTGTGTGGGATCCGGCAGCAATCAATCAGCTGCAGCTGTAGGGGAATAGACCAATCAGCTGTGGATGCTAGGGTCTAGATTAATTGGGAAGCTGACCAATCAGGGCTATTTCTGAGCCGCAGCCCTTCTGCTCTGCAAAACCCCTGGACATTTGTTGTGATAGGAAGACCCTGCTCAGACAGAGAAAGCAGGTTCAAAAGAGAGGCTCTGTCCAGGAAGACCCGGACGTATGGTAACCCTGTTTGTTACTGAGATATGTCGTCATTCTGGGGAATGCCCACAGACTAGCTCCTCAGAGACCACAAAGGACCGACCATTGGTGTTAGAAAGCTATTATCTGACCCTCCACCAACAGGAAGAAAGGGGTTAACAAAGACATTTACAATTCACAAGAGGACAGTTTGGAGCTCGCATCCCCCAACACAGACTTTTCCACTATAAAGGGTCTGAGTATAAGAAGGCGGGGGGGAAGGCCTCTGGTCACCTCCCCTTCCCATCTCTACTGCCAGTAACAAGATCATTTGAAAGACAATAGGAGCATCATTGAACTGGGGAGAGTGGTCCTCGCTGGAAGGCTTTCCAGGGAGCAGGGACTGCTGACAGCTCTGAGGTGAGAGAAATCCCTTTGCTTGAAAGGGGGCATCTACACTTCAACCTAATATACTGGTAGGTCGCCTTAGGTTTGACTTACAGCCACCACTGTAATTACTGCAATAGCTGATGTCTACACTACCCTCCTGGGGTCGCTGGGGCATGTCCTGCCGAGGAGCGCTTCCACCGGCCTAAGAGGGGCAGTGTGGGGCGCTGAGAGCCCAGTTTCTCATCTCCTCCAGCAGCAGCTCCCTCCATAGGTAAGAACTTCCCCTCTGCCCAGGGGGGTACTTGACCCCCTGGCCCCACTCCAGAATTTCCCTTACCCCAAAGTCCCCATGCCACCCTGCCTTTTCCCACTCCAGCCCTGCCTCTTCTCCGCCTCCTCCCCTGAGTGCACCACATCCCCGCTCCTTCCCCTCCCTCCCGGAAAGTCCTAAGCTCCACCAAATAGCTGTTAGGTGGCTGGAGGCAGGGGAAGAGAAGTACTGGGAGGTGGAGGAGCAGGCATGCAACGTGCTTGGGGGGCAGGAGGAGGCCAGGAGTGGGGAGATTGGCTGCCAGGGGGTATGGAGCACCTGTTAATTTTTCCCTGTTGGTGCTCCAGACCCTGTTCTCTGTAAAGAGTGGGGAAAGCCAGCTAAGGCTTCTCACGCCCCCCCTCACCCCCATTCCCTGCTGGGAATGTGTGAAAGCCACCTGTGACTCCTCCCACCCCCCCATCATTCCCCTCTCGAGTTGACACCAGACCATTGATAACTGCTCGGAGTACAGTTTTTCAACCAGTTATGCACCCACCTTATAGTCATTTCATCTAGACCAGGCTTAGGCAACCTATGGCACGGGTGCTGAAGGCGGCACACAAGCTGATTTTCAGTGGCACTCACACTGCCCAGGTCCTGGGCACCCGTCTGGGGGGGCTCCGCATTTTAATTTAATTTTAAGTGAAGTTTCTTAAACATTTTAAAAACCTCATTTACTTTACAGACAACAATACCTTAGTTACATATTACAGACTTATAGAAAGAGACCCAAAAATGTTAAAATGTATGACTGGCACCAAAAACCTTCAGTTAGAGTGAATAAATGAAGACTCGGCACATCGCTGCTGAGAGGTTGCCGACTCCTGATCTAGACCAACAAATTCCTCCCTGCTGGTCAGAACTGAGTCTAACCTGCTGTCCCCTGGTTACTTCCCCCACCATCAGAAAGCAGAAGTTGTCCCTGACATGTTCCCAGCATCTATTGCACATTGGGTGCTGATGCCAACTCTCAGCTGTAGCGCTCTGCTTCCCGCTGCCAGTGTGCGTGGAGATGTTGGGGAAAGGACGCCCCTCACACTCACTGGTGGTGGGACGAGGAGCAACGTGGCCCCAGCCGACTCCGCTTCCCTTGCCTGTTCCCAGCCATGTCACCGGGGGGAGGGGGGGTGAAGGGTGTAGAGAAAGGTTCCCCCCAACACACACACACTCACCGGTGATGGAAAGTGGAGTGCTGTGGCTGGGAGCTGGCTGGGGCTGGGCTGCTCTGCTTCCCACTGGTGAGGGCAGGGGTGGGAGATACCTTCCCCCAAGCCCTCTCCCTCGAGCAATATAGCTGGGGCTGGGGCTGGGGCTGGGGCTGGGGGCAGGGCAAGGGAAGCAGAGCGGACTGCTCCAGGCCCCCACTAATCCCCTGGGCCATGTGGGACCTGTGGAGCCCCTAAAAGTGCCCCCCACATCTCCTGCCTCCAAGACCCTTGGGGGAGGCCTGGGGGGCTGTGTAGGGCACTCAAATGGCTAGGTACAGCTCTGGGAGCAAGGACTCAGATTCTTCTGCTATTTGATTCCAGCGGGGTGGGGTATAAAAGGAAAATTCCCCAAAATAGCAGGACCCTTCTCCCGCTTACTTCTGACATTCCTGGGCTTAGTGACGGACATTGGCAGTGGGCAGGAGGAGGCTCTGGGTTGAGGCAGAGGTTGGGGTGTAGGAGGGGGTACAGGCTCTGGGCTGGGAGTGTGAATTCTCAAGTGGGGCCAGAAATGAGGGGTTCAGGTTGCAAGATGGGGCTGTGGGCTGGGGCAGGGGGGGGTTGGATGTAGGAGGAGGGGTGAGGGCTCTGGTGAGGGTGCAGGTGTCATAAACAGATAGCTAAGGATTAATGTTTCTTTTACCTGTAAAGGGTTAACAAAGGGAACTACACACCTGACCAGAGGACCAATCAGGAAACCGGATTTTTCAAAGCTCAGGGAGGGAATTTTTGGGGTGTGTGTCTTTTGTCTGAGTCTTTTGTCTGTCTCTCAGCTATGAGAGTGTTCTTTCTATCTTCAAGCTTCTAATCTTCTGTTTCCCAGTTGTAAGTACAGGTATAAGACAATAGGCTTTTATTGTTTTCTTTTTTTTGTATTTACATGAGTGTAGTTTGCTGGAATGTTAAATTGTATTTCTTTTTGAATAAGGCTGTTTATTCATATATTTTCTTATAAGCAATAGCCCTGTGTATTGTCACCTTGATGCAGAGATCACGTTTATGTGGTTTTTCTTTCTTTTTATATAAAGCTTTCTTTTTAAGACCTGTTTGAGTTTTCTCTGGGTAGGCTAAGGAATGAAGGGAAGGGAAATTCTCTTTGTGTTAGATTTAGGGAGGATGAATCTGTGCAGCCTCAGGGGAAGAGGGATACCTTCCCCCAGACCCTCTCCCCCTGACAACGTGGCTGGAGCCAGGGCAAGGGAAGTAGAGCGGGTTCCTCCAGGCTCCCACTAATCCCCTGGGCCTTGTGGGACCTGTGGGGCCCCTAAAAGTGCCCCCCACATCTCCTGTCTCCCAGGTCCTTGAGAGGGAGTGCTGGGGGGCTGCGTAGGGCATCCAAATGGCTAGGGACAGCCCTGGGAGCAAGGATTTAGATTCTTCTGCTATTCGATTCCAGCGGGGTGGGATGTAAAAGGAAAGTTCCCCAAAATAGCAGGACCCTTCTCCCGCTTATCTCTGTGCAGGGGTCAGGACCACCATGGTGCATGAGAGACACTTGACTTTACCGGGCTTAGTGACAGACATTGGCGGTGGGCAGGAGGGGGCTGTGGGCTGAGGAAGGGGGTTGGGATGTGGGAGGGGGTACAGGCTCTGGGCTGGGAGTGCGAGTTCTGGGGTGGGGCCAGAAATGAGGGGTTCAGGGTGCGGGATGGGGCTCTGGACTGGAGCAGGGGGGTTGGATGTGGGGAGGGTGAGGGCTCTGGTGAGGGTGCAGGCTGTTGTGTGGGTCTGGGGATGAGAGATTTGGGGTGGAGGAGGGAGCTCCAGGCTGGGGCTGAACATTCAGAGTGCGGAAAAGAGCTCAGGGCTGGGACAGGGGATTGTGGCATGTGAAGGCTCCAGCTGGGGGTTCAGGCTCTGGGGTGGGGCTGTGGATGAGGGGTTTGGGCTGTAGGAGGGTGCTGCGACTGAGGGATTAAGAGGGGGATCAGGGCTGGAGCAGGAGGGTCAGGACTGGGAGGTGAAGGCTCTGGGGTGGCGTTGGGGATGATGTTTTGGGGTGCAGGATGGTGCTCCAGGCTGGGACCAAGAGGTTTGGAGGGCAGGAGGGGGGTCGGGGCTGGAGCAGAAAGGTGGGACACAGGAGGTGTGTTCAGGCTCCATGCAGTGCTTACCTCAAACAGCTCCTGGAAGCAGCAGCATGACCCCCCTCTGGCTCCTACTTGAGCTGCCCTGTGTTCAGTGCCACCCCCACAGCTCCCATTTGCTGTGGTTCCCTGCCAATGGGCTCAGAGCCACAGAGTCAGCGCTCAGGGAGGGGGAACGGAGGCGGCGTGCAGAGCCCCCTGGGCGTGCCTCTGCCAGCAACAGCAGGGACAGGGAACCGCTCGTGGGGAGCGGTCCCCATGGACGTCATAATTTTTACCGTGTACAGACACGTTGCTGAGCCCTGCCCATGTGCACATCTCCTGGTTTTTGGGTAAATGAATTATTTTAGAGAAAAGTGTCAGGACGGCCACAGCGAGAGCTGCTGGCCACACTCTGAGGCCACCAAAATTTTAGTCATGAGACCCCCCTAGGCCAGATGATGGTGACGGTCCCTTTCTGATCCTAAAGTCTGGGAGCGGAACAGGAGCCGGACCCAGAGATGCTGCAGGGCGAAACCGGCAGCGCTAGGACCCAGGAGCGGCCGGGAGGCGGCTCTGTCGGGGGGCAGCGAGCGCTGGGCTCCGGCCCGGCAGCAGGAAGTGACTCGCAGCCGCTGCGGTGACTCTGGCTCCCAGGCTCCCGGCGAGATCCCCGAGCCCCGGCGGCTGGTGCTGGGAGCCCGGAGCCCTGGCTGCAGCCGGGAGAGGGGAATCTCCAGCAGGGCCTTTCCCGCTGCTCCCCAGGAGCCTCTCCCAGGCCAGGGCAGAGCCCCCAGCCCGGCCCGGCCCCTGCCCCGGGGGGCCCCGCTCGGAGGGAAGGTGAGAGAGACCCGCCCCCCCCGGCACCCCCGGGCTGCAGGGGGAGGTTTGGCCCCAGGTTGCTCCCAGCGGAGCTGGCTGCGATTCCCGCCCGGGGCCCGGGAAAGCTGCCGCCAGCCCCGGTGGGTGCGGGGGGTGGGACACACACGTGGGGAGGGGTAGGGGCGTGAGCCGGGGTCACGTTAGCACGCGCTCCCCCGGCCCCCCCCCCCCAGCTGGTGTTTTGTGGTCTGAGCCGCTGCCTGCGCTGGGGCGGACGGAGGCTGCTGCTCGGTGAGATCTGTTGGCCCCGCCCTTCCCGCACCCCGTGGCTGACCAGGGGTCCCGCCTGCGCCTGGGGGCAAAGGGAGGAAGTGGGGGGGCTGCCCCACCCTGCAGCCAGAGGGGAGGTTCTTTTACTGCAATTAGCCTCCTGGGGGAGGAGAATAAGAGGTGCAGGGGGTGAGCCAGTTGCAAAAATAGGGTGAGGGAGGGCAGAGGGGTTTTCCTCCTCCCTTTGGCAGAAAATCAGCTGCCATTTCCCAGGGCCCTGTCTTTAAAGGCCGAGTGCATCGCAGAGGCTGGACAGGGCCCCTCTGCCCTATAAGATGTTACTGAGCTGCTAAAGGAGACTTGATCCAGTGAAATAGTTACAGACCGATTCCGGTGTCACACCTCTAGCAGAGAAAACTGCCGGATGCAAAAAGCTGTTAAAGCTGTTTACTCTCTAACTTAACTCAATCAACCTTAAACTGTAATAAAGCGTAGGGAAACCAAGCTTAGCCTAGTCCACTTAAAACTTAAAGATGGAAAAGAAACAAAGTATGGCCTATTAGTAGTTAATAGCCGTGGTAGATGGGTAGCATGGATACATTCTTGCAGATGGAGACAATGAAGGGTATCATAGAAGATCAGGGTTGGAAGGGACCTGAGAAGGTCAACTAATCCAACCCGCTGCTCAAAGCAGGACCCATCCCCAGACAGATTTTTACCCCAGTTCCCTAAATGCCCCCCTTGAGGATTGAGCTCACAACCCTGGGTTTAGCAGGCCAATGCTAAGGAAGATGAATCGCCTTTTTGTAGGGCATTGGCTGGAAATCCTTCCTCTTATGCCCAAATTTCTTCCTTCCCCCACAGAAATATCAGGGTACACTTACCCCAGAGGCTAGTGTGTATATGCGTATGGATGAGAGGCATGGATGCACTTGTGGTGTACTTGTTAAGTCAGTGGGTACAACTTTGAAAAATTCCCTTTGCCGTCCTTCATTAGGTGAAGGTCTCTAGACATCTGCGTAGGTGTTTTAGCTATTTGGGTAACAAATATAGGTCATCTTTTCTGGGTAAAGGGTTCCCAGATAGGTACCTGTATTTTGCCTTGCTTAACATAAAGGGGTTTGGTCTCCATGTCTCTTGCATTACAGCCAAACTTATTTGGAATGTAAATCTATAAAGCTATTACATCAAATACTCAAATGTATAAGAAAAGAGAGATCTTTGCAAGCAAGCAGATTAATCCTTAGGGCTGCAGGTGGCAGAGAGTGAGGGACTTCCCCTCCCAGCAGCCAGTGGGGAATTTTTTCCCTGGAACTGGTCAGACAAGCATGTGAGGTATGGAGACTTTCCCTTCAGAGCTCAGATGCTACAAGGCAAATATCCACAGGCAGCTTCCTACCCTCCCCACACACCCTGCTTCCAATTTATTATTTGATTTAAAAATAAAAAAGGAGACACTCCTGATTTTGGGTCTATCTCCTGAGTGTTTGGGGCTGCTCAGGGCCCTGGCTTGATTTCCATGCAGGATTCAGATCTCAGCCAGACCCCTTGTCAGACCGGAGTGACTGCTGGTTTGTAGCAGAGGGCCAATGAGATCAGCCTCTGTCTGCCTGTCCCTGGGGGCTGCAGGGGCAGGACAGGGAGACTCATCCTTATCTGCTGCCACCAAAGGGCTCCGGTTATTGCTAAGGGAGAGGAGGTTGCTGGTGTGTGCGTCTCTCCCTGTTCATGTTATGAGAGCTCTGGAGTTGAGCTCCCTGGGTCAGAAGCTGCTGCCTCCTCCATTTTGACCAGGGATTCCAGACTGAGATGCTGCTTCTTACCCAGCAGAAGAGAGACCTCTGTTAAAGCCCCTCTGTGCCCGGGCTAGGTGGGGACTTTCTGCGGTGGCTGGGACCAGTCCCTGGGGCAGCCCCTCGCTCTTCCGACACCAGCTTCTCAGCTGGAGCCTGCAGATGACGGAGAGACCTGGGGAAAGGGCTGGAGCCGGGCATGGAAATGACTCTGCACAAAAGGCCCCTTTTGCGGGACCAGCTGGGGAGTTTGGCCTACAAGGGGAGGGGCTCCCTGTGTCGTTGAGTCCCAGAGCTGCTGCCCTCAGTGGCACAGCCGGGTTCAACTCCCATTACCAGTGTCAGAGGCTGAGCTGCCTGATGAGAGCAAAGGCCCAGGGCAATGGGGCAGTCACCCATTCTCCCAGGGCGAGGGAAGAAGATAAAAGGGAGAGCGGGGAGACTGGAAGGGCAGCAGGAGGAAGAAGTGGGGAGGGAGGTTCCCAGCTCCCAGCCCTGCCGGGCTCCATTCCCTGCACCCCTGGGGCAGTCAGCTGTCCTGGAAAGAAGGGGAGAAGATGAGAGAGGAAAAGCCAGTTGCTGACTCTGCTGAGCACCACGCTACTTGGGGAGAAGGGGGGGAGCTAGAGGGGGTTACACAATAAAATCATGGGGAACCGCCCCAAAGTGGCTCTTTTGATTCTGCTCTTTTTCTAGCATTTGGCGCAGAGATGCTGTTACTGGGAGGGTTTAAAAGTGTCCCCGGTTGGTTTAGTTCTGCTAGGAGGGGCCTGACCTGACAGCATGGCAAAGTCCAGAGCGTCTGTCTTCAAGGAGAGAGCCTGGGGGAATCAGGGTGTGAAATAGACTCAAGTCGCTTCTATAACCTCCCCAATTGCCCCTCTCACCCTGACAGGCTGAGGAATCACGTCCACGTTTCACTCCATATCGTCCCGTCGTCCAGGAGACAGGGAAGGGAAATGGCTGAGATGGAGCCAGCTCAGGTAAGGGATTTGCAGGGAGCTGCAAGGAGGAGTATTGTAGACAGTGCCATAACGGGCGAGGCGAGTGAGGCACTTGTCTTGGGCACGCAAAGCGGCGGGGCGCAGCTCTACCGTGATTGGGGGCGCTTCAGCGGCAGCCCTACTGCTGCCGCTTCTTTGGGGCCAATTCAGCAGTGGGTCCCTGAGTCCCTGTCGGAGGGAAGGACCTGCTGCCAAATTGCCGCCGCTTCATTAATTCTTTGGCTGCAATTTGGTGTTGGGTTCTTTTCTCCGAGAGGGACTCGGGAATCTGCTGCTGAATTGCTGCCAAAGAATGAATGATGTGGCGGTGGCAAATTGACAGCAGGTCCTTCCCTCCGACAGGGACTCAGGCACCTGCCGCTGAGGAGCCTGAAGCCGATCCTTGCCTCGGGCGCAAAAATTCCTTTTTACAGCTCTGGTTGTAGAGGAGTAGGGGCAGGAAAAACACAGGATGAAGCAGGGTAGAGACAGGGTGTGATAAACCTGCTGATTTTCTGAGCAGGCCCATTTACGTTGTTGGGGGGACACTCCCTCATTTCTCGAACAGAACACAACCCCCTCGGGTAGGGCTGGGAACAGTGCTGGAGCCTGACCCCACTGGCCAGAGGCTGCTGTGAAATACGCAGGGAAGCTGTTGGGATTCCTGTCCCTGTCCCCGGCTCAGAGCTCTGCTTCTCGTATCAGCCTATGTCTGGCAGGTGTGTGGGAAATGAGAAGGCCCTGCCCTGCGTGCTGAGGGGACAAGGAGCTCTCACCTTCTCCCACCCCCTGAAGCCTCCTGGCTGCTCTGAGCAGGGTGGGAGAGGAATTCTGCTACTCTAGTCCTCCCAGAACTTCCGAGATGATTTTTTTTTTTCTTCCTTTCCCGTGACTAGTGCGATCATGGCTAGAGCAGCAGGTGCTGAGTGTGGGACTCTTGATGTTTCAGATGCCAGTGACCTTTGAGGAGGTGGCTGTGTATTTCACCCAGAGGCAGGGGGCTCTGCTGGACCCCGCTCAAAGAGCCCTCTACAGGGACGTCATGCAGGAGAACTACGAGACGGTGACCTCGCTGGGTAAAGGATTCTCATCCCCTCAGCTATTAGAAAGTGTAGGGCCTGTATTGCTGAGTCTGGTCAGGTTCTTCCCTTGTCAGCTAGATTGGAGGGGAATTGGTTCTATAATCCACAGCTGCCATGTGAGAGAGATCTGCGACTCCACGCACTCACCAATGGGATATGGGTGTCAAACCTAATGCATGTGCTGAACCATCTCCACCTCTGCAGCTTTCAAGGGGGAGAAGCCATGTGTTGTCCCATCGATATTTTTTCTCATTCGCACAGAGAATCCTCGTTCACCTGCCTCCTTGGGAATTACTCCAGCCATAGGGAGGGCTCTGGGCTCTGCAGGTTTAAAAATAAGCAGGGGTTTAACTCTAGAGCTGTGTGTGCATCAGCAAAGCCCCCAAAGTGCACAGATCCTGGGACCTGCTAGTGAGGGCGTAACAATTCCCCCCACCTCCCCAGACGTCTCCCTCCCCCAGGGCCCAGTGACCATGTTCCCGTCCCCTTGGATTCCAGATTCTCCCAGCACAGCACCGGGACATGGAATGTCCTTTATGACAGACACTCTCTCAATCCTCCATGGACTCTGATCTGGTCTGATTTCACCCCCTGCTCAGGCTTTCCCATTCCCAAACCTGAGCTGATCTCCCGGCTGGAACAAGGAGAAGAGCCGTGGGTGCCTGATCTCCAGGCATCGCAGCAAAGAGAGATCTCAAGAAGCACCCTCACAGGTGAGGATTGACACAGAAACCATTGGCTAATGAAGGAAAAAGATGAGAATCCCAAAAATGTGGTATGAGTAAAACCCCTCAGTTTTTCCTCACCTCACCTAGAGCAGGGCTGGAGTCAGCAGGTACTGCTCATGGCTTTCCATTCTATTAGCTGCAGGAGTTTCCTTCCCATCTTTCCATTCCTCTGAGTGGGTGGGACGTGGAGGCAGAATCCAATTGCTCAGTCTTTGCAGTGTTAGCGTGTTGGGTTTTCCCTCTGTGCTATTCCTCTTTCTCTCCATCACAATCACCCATGTCTGGATTCTCTCTCTCCCAGCAGGTGATGAGAGAGTGAGTGAGAACGAGCAGGGGAATCATGGGGAGCACATTCCTGGGAAAGTGGAACCACAGGGGACCTTTGTGGGAAGACCTGAAGGGAATTTTTCCCAGTGCTTGGAAGTGGGAGAAGCCTGGGGAAATTGGCACAGGTCAGAGAAGCTGCTGGTTAACTACCCGAGGAAGGAAGTGGATGAATCCATTAAATGTTGGGGAGGAGACAAGGATCCCACAGCCCGGAAAACAAATCCCAAGGAAGAAAAACCCTATCAGTGCCTCAAATGTGGGAAAGGCTTCATTCTGAGATCACAGCTTGTGACACATCAAACAATCCATGCTGGAGGGAAACCCCTTCAATGCTTGGACCGTGGAGAAAGCTTCAATAACTGCTCAAACCTGAATAACTATGAGAGAATCCACATGAGAGAGAAACCCTATCAAGCACCTGAGTGTGGGAAATGTCTGAGTTGCAAGTCAGCGCTAATTACACACCAAATAAGCCAAGCACAAGAGAGACCCTATAAGTGCTTAGACTGTGGCAAAAGTTTCACATGGAGATCATCCCTTATTCAGCATCAGGCAATCCACACAGGAGAGAGACCCCATAAGTGCTTGGACTGTGGGAAAAGTTTTATACGTAGGTCAGACCTTGTTAAACATCAGGCATTCCACACAGGAGAGAGACCCCATAAGTGCTTGGACTGCGGGAAAAGTTTCATACAGAGGTCAGACCTTGTTAAACATCAGTCAATCCACACAGGAGAGAGACCCCATAAGTGCTTGGACTGTGGGAAAAGTTTCACACAGAGATCATATCTTGCAACACATCAGATGATCCACACAGGAGAGAGACCTCTTAAGTGCTTAGACTGTGGAAAAAGTTTCAGAGACAGATCAGCCCTTATTAAACATCAGGCAATCCACACAGGAGCGAGACCCCATAAGTGCTTAGACTGTGGGAAAAGTTTCATTCAGAGATCAGACCTTGTTAGACATCAGGCATTCCATACAGGAGAGAGACCCCATAAGTGCTTAGACTGTGGGAAAAGTTTCATATGGAGGTCAGACCTTGTTAAACATCAGGCAATCCACACAGGAGAGAGACCGCATAAGTGCTTGGACTGTGAGAAAAGTTTCATACAGAGGTCAGACCTTGTTAAACATCAGGCAGTCCACACAGGAGAGAGACCCCTTAAGTGCTTAGACTGTGGAAAAAGTTTCAGAGACAGATCAGCCCTTGTTAAACATCAGGCCATCCACACAGGAGAGAGATCCCATAAGTGCTTGGACTGCGGGAAATGTTTCATTCGGAAGTCAGATCTTGTTAGACATCAGGCATTCCACACAGGCGAGAGACACCATAAGTGCGGCGACTGTGGGAAAAGTTTCACACAGAGATCATATCTTATAATACATCAGAGGATCCACACAGGAGAGAGACCCCATAATTGCTTGGAATGTGGGAAAAGTTTCACGAACAGGTCAGCCCTTATTAGACATCAGGCAATCCACACAGGAGAGCGGCCCCATAAGTGCTTGGATTGTGGGAAAAGTTTCACACAGAGATCACACCTCATTAAACATGGGAGGATCCACTCAAGATCTAAACTTCTGTGACAGATGGCCAGAAAGGGTTAAGAAACTTGTAGGCTAATTGACCGAGATTCAACTTTAGAGACATGTTTGAAAAGTGTGTAAATGGTAATTAGGGCTATTCCACGTTAGACAGACTTGAACTCTGAAATGTAAACTTTTATTGTTGTGAAAGAAACAAACTCCACTCTCAGGTTGGAAGCAACAAAATCAGAGAAAGCTTTATTCAGGACATGCAATTGCAAGGGAAGAAACCAGCTGACAGAGAGCATCTCTGCCTCAGTTTCTTCAAAGTATAAGCAAAATCACACAGGCATTTATACATTTTAGTGGCCTGCATTAACTAAAAACATCTGCAGTTTGTTTATGTTATGTCCTGCCCATTCCTGTATTTTCTCACTTCTGTTCTCAAAACATCGCTGTCTCAAGGCTGGGTCATGCTGACTCTACTCTGCTATCTTCCCACCCGCTTCTGACGTGAGCCCTGCTTCTACAAGTCCCGCGAGATTAGGCTAAGACTTAGCATGACAGTTGCTCTGTTTCTTACAACTGAGAGGCCTCTATTTAAATCCTTTAACCCTGTTTCCACATTCCCTCCTTTTGTGCTTGTCCTTAGCACAACCAATATTCTTAAACCTCCAATTGCATCATGCCTTATATTTCTGTTTCTAGTTCAAAAGGATCAGGACTAGCCCTATACAGCTTAGCTGGATATAACGATAATGCATGATTAGTGTAAACATGAAAGGCATTTTTGTTATTACACTTCTTACAACAACCACATTCCTAGACTAAACAAAAACAATACAAGCGTGAATGTCCCATTGTAATAATATTCTGGGGTTGTTTCACTGCCTTAGTTACATAGCACATCACATCATAATTAGTACACGAAGTAAACACCGCAGGCTGTATGAAAGCATGTTTTTCAGTTTGATATATGTTCTGAAGCACATGGATTTGACCCTGTAAGTCAAAATTTTTCTGAACCTCTGGTGGGAGTGAGCTCAAATTCTGAAATTGGTCAGGTGTTAAAGTGATCCAATTAGAAGAATTTGATACCTAAGGTCTGGTTGTAGGGCTTTGCCTGCAGGTCAATACATAATGTAATTTCCTGTGGTCATGGTGAGATTAAAATGTATATCTAGAAAAGTGGTGGCCTTAACGTATACACCGCTGTCATTAGCTTAGAACAGTAAGTATCGTGTCAGGGTAGTTCCTTGTCCTATACCTTCCCAAGAAACCTGTTAAACATTGTGACAACTTGCCCTGGCTTCAAGTTCCTTAGACACTAAAACTGTGGGAGTTCCAAGGGCCAAAATGTCCACTGATTCCCTATTCCAATCCAAATATCAGGTGTTATTCCAGAAGCATTAACAACAAATTGGCTAGGCATTACTAGATGGTCTAATCTCCCAGATATGGTGAATTATCCAGTCTCACATGCATCCTCCCCATGGGCCTGGCAGGATTCAGTATGTGGGAGCCCACATTCCTCCTATCGGCCCATGTGCTTGGAAGGAGCACTGCGAGTACTTGCACATCCATCCTGAAAATGTCCAAGTATGTCTCTATGGCCACAAGTCAGATGGCACTCCTGAAGCTCTAATAAGGGCAGTGGGCCATGCCTGATGCTTGCGATCACTCTGAATGGAAAATCAGATGGTTATTCAGTAAATCCTGAATCTCTGAACATGCTAGATCTCACTGCAAGTCCTTTCCTACCTCAGTGATCTTCATTACCATCTCTGTCAATAGATCCTGGGCCATCAAACTTAAGGGTGGAAATAACATGTAATTCACCAATTCCAGCTTGCACCTGGATCAGCTGTGCTCCAGTAATAAAAGCAGTGGCTTTTTCTGGTTGCCCTAATTTCTCATCATGTTGTTGGGCCCTTAAGAATATTCCAAATTGCCACTGCACTATTTGCACCATCCCATAAGTGTCCAGCTAAGCCTCTTTTCTTCCTAGAGGAGACCTGTGCCCTTTGCTGTGCTAGCCAAATAGCAGCCCCCTTGACCAATTTGGATACATGAAAGTGATTTGAAAGCTGGATGGGGCAGGGTAAATTTCACAGTCCCTAATGGGGCATTAATTATTGTGATTTGATATCCTAGTACATCTCTCTCGGGGATAGCATTATACCACCTCTATTTAAATATTCTCAGATACTTTTGAGAGGCATTAACATTAATAGCATAGGAAGGGGTATATTGTAATATGGCATGGGTTAAATTCTTAGTTACTGAGTTCATTTCAGTACCAGTAAAATTTCCAGTGGCAGAACACACTATCTGAGTATGAGTCTGATTATTTACTAATTGGGCAACCAAAACAAAATAAGGACCCCTTCCCCCTGATATACTACAGACCCCTGGAATGGCCCTCATACCAAGCCCATTATAAAACCTTAATTTCAAATTCTTGAAGCTCATTTGGAGTGATGTTATATACTTTTATCTCCTCTGACCAGTCTTTTTCCAGTCAATTGTTTGCTTATATGGGATATCCTGAACCTTAAAAATATTTTTTTCTACCAATATTTAAATAAATCACTGAAGTGTGAAGGTCTTGGCCATTGGGTTGTATCAGATGTATGGTATTGTCTGTATTTGGATGTATTACAGGGGTAATAGTGTAATGGAGGAGATGGCAGGGGCAGTGGCAACAAGATGCCTTTAGTATTTCATCTAAAATCCAGTTAGGGAGAGCAATACATGCTGAAGGACTTATCCAAAAACACAGGGCGCAGCCTGTAGAATGAACCCCGAAATCCAATCAATCCCACATTCCTAAGCATGGGTCCCACAAGTTTCTTCCTGGCAGTGTATAATTCTTTGTTTCTTCACCAGGGTCAGTTCTTAATGTCTTTTGTAGTCAGGAATTCCTGGACTTTGGCAATTTCAGTGGTGCGAGTGTCCCTCCTTTCCTGAAGCAATCGTGGCTCAGCATCATGCAGGGAGAGGTTACCAGCACACCCTGTGTAGTGCTTTGATTTCTGTAGCAAATAAGAAATGCAGGTTAGCTCTGTCAGTGGACAAGGGAGATGTTACCAGCACATCACCTTGTCCTTTTCTTCTGCTGTTCAGAAGGAGGAAAAGAAAGACCAGAAGGAGAGACAGGCTGATCAATAGTAGGAGTGGGATTATCTTGAGGCAGAGGGGTCTTTTTGCAGTGAGAAGCATGGGTCCAGGCTGTCAGTCCTTGGCACTTCACAGCGGTGTTGGTAGTCAGCAGGACTTGGTAAGGGCCTTTCCAGCATGGAGCCAAAGCAGTCTTTCGCTGATAGACCTTTACATAGATCCAATCTCCTGGTTCCAAGGAGTGGCAGGGCTACTACGGTTTTTGGGTAGCACTCCTTTTACCTGTGAGAAAAGAAACCTGACACATTTCATTAATGCCTGGCAGTATTTTGCAGATTTTACAACTGCTTGGGCACAGTGAATCCCCTCCCCTCCTTTCTTGGTTGTCAGCCAAGTCTTAGCCTGGAGCAGTGTCCTTGAATGGGGCCAGCGTCTTATCTTTGAACTGAGCTTGCTATAGTTTTTTTGTTTGGTTTTGGATTTTTTGGAAGCACGTCCTGTTCTTTTTCCTTCTCCCCTTCTTGGCTTCTTTTAACCTGCAAAGGAAACTTCCACTCTTCACTCAGACACCTTTTCCCAACAATGAACACATACACGTTGCCATTATACAGTACTTTAGTTGTCTTATTCAATGTAAGCCACATACTCCCTTCCAGTAAAATAACTTTGTTACAGAGCTTTGGAGCAACAAGCCAGGACAAGCACACCCACTTTTGAGGAGTCCACTCGGTACAACCTCTGGTGCAGGGGTAGGCAACCTATGGCACACGTGCCGAAGACGGCACACAAGCTGATTTTCAGCGGCACTCATACTGCCAGAGTCCTGGCCACTGGTCCGCGGGGCTCTGCATTTTAATATAATTTTAAATGAAGCTTCTTAAACATTTTAAAAACCTTATTTACTTGACATACAACAATAGTTTAGTTATGTATTATAGACTTATAGAATGAGACCTTCTAAAAATGTTAAAATGTATTACTGGCACGTTAAACCTTAAATTAGAGTGAATAAATGAAGACTTGGCACAGCACTTCTGAAAAGTTGCCGACCCCTGTTCTGGTGAGTTCCCTCCCTCCTTTCCCAGCCCTCTGGCTAGAAGTCTGAGGTAGCCAGAAGGATCCTATATGCAATATGGGGAGTGGGTTAACCTTTCATGTCCTTGCTTCCAAAGACTGTTGGTGTACAAATTATAACAACAATTTTTTTTTCAATTAACAATCTGGCCAGTGAAGTTTCTTTTTCATACTTAAGCAAATGTATTAGACTTTAGTAGATCACATTTTCCTGATATTATCCATATACTTTGTATTCCAAGCTGAATAAAACAAGTATCTGCATTTTGATTTAACCCTTCTGTTTGATTTTGAACTAGACTATCCTATGAAAATATTAAACACAACAATTCTGGCCACGAGACAAACACCACAAGACAGAACATAGAACAAAGAACATAATTCCTATTGTGCCAGTAAATGCATGGTATGTTGATTGCTTTCCAAGTGAATCTGAAGGCACATTTTAACCTTTCTGATCTTTAACCTGTTTGCATCTATTGGTAAAATTGCTCCCAGTTTTTGTCTAGGCTAATCCAGATCATTTGTAGATGGGAAGCTGGTTTCAGTTTTTGGTTTATGACGATGATGCTAAAACTTTTGTAAGTAACTTTTGTAAGTAATAATGAGGCGAGAAGTAAAGCAGGTTTAGCCCCTTTAGAAGAAAATGGGTTCACTTATTTTCTGGATTTTGAGTCTTCAGATTCTCTGGGATTTCACGTTATGAATGTGAAAATGTTTTAGCGCCCACCCTGTATTGTGGGTTTTTCTCTGTTCCCGAAGGCTGTTTGATCATATACTTGAATATGAGATTAGTCTAACAGGATGTAGCTCAGATTTATTGAGGGCTTCATGAAACAAATGTTCATTTGCAAGAACAGCCCTTTTTAATTTAATGTTAACCTTTTTCTACCCTTGTCCATTGATTTTTTTTTTTGAACAGTGACAATTATCAATATCCCTCAGCACAAACATTGAGGGTGTGAGCTAGATTCACCCTGAAATGGGGAAGGAAGTTACCGTCTGATCCCTGCAGTGATGTGGGAGATAGCCAGGAGGGGTAGAGGGTGGGAGATTGGGAGGGTAGGGGTGGAACAGAGCTGGGAAACTGCTGGGTTTGCTCCTCAGAGCCAGGCAGCTGAGGCTGAAACCTCTGAGCTAGCTGCATCAGAGCCCGAGAGAGACAGGAATTATCCTGCAAGTGTCTGGTCAAGTGGTGCCTGAATTGTAAAATGCTGTAAATCCTGCCCAAGAGGAATGTTGTGGTGAGGGGGCAGCATCTCCTGATTGCTGAGAAGACGAGGCTTAGTTCGGCCAGGGATGCCAGGGGACCTGGGCAGCTTTGAAGCCAGGCAGATCCCCATTGTGGAGATGTGAGGGAGATGAGGAGCCTGACAGCCCAGCTGGTCACCCCCTCCCCATCTACCACAGTGTCCTGTGTGGGGATGGTAGCGACTTTCTCCACCCCACCCTGCATCCCTCTAACCTGAGCTCTTTGGAGTCCCTGCTCTTGGGTGTTTGCTTCTGTGACTGAATCCCAGCGCCTCTCTCAGCTTCTTGGCACTTTTCTCCCAGCATGTAAATGTTGTTGGTGCATGGGGGAGTTGGGTGGAGCAGTGGGCTGGGCTGGGGGTGGGGAAAGGAGGTTACTTTTTCCTTGTCCTTTGGAATAATAAAGTACAATGTAGTTTCTCCCACTCCCAGTCTCCGTTGGTTTGCATGAAATGGCTGCTAACAGCAGAGGTGAAGTGAAAGGTTAAAGCAATGCAGACGTGGTCTGGGATGGAAACTCACAGTGAGGTCACCCAGCCAACCTCACCCCTGCCCTGTCACAGGCTCCTCAAACTTCCCATAGAGATAAAACTCACTGAAAAATTGTGCCTCCTTCCCTGACCCCAATACAAATCAGGAACAGTCTGACTGGGCTCCTGGGCTCATCCTACTCTCCCTCCCCCCCGGTACTAATGAGAAGTAATCCCACTGGGGCCATGTGACCTGTCTACACCAGCGTGTAGTTGTGGTGAGGAGAGAATCAGACCATTGGCCTCTAGGTCTATTTGCAGGAGATACACTCACACATTGTGCGATAGCGAGGCTGATCCCTGAGCTGGATTTCCCGAAGCCCCTGTTTTCTCAGCCTTACCACCAGTGTTCCCTCTCATTTTTCCCACCCATGTGCAGAATGAATTTTGTTCTGTGCGCCTATATGGAGTCGGTGTGTGACACATCGGCTTCATATCGGTGCCCAGAACAAAATTCATGTGGTGGGGGTGGGGCTGAGGGGTTCGGAATGTGGGAGGGGGCTCAGGGCTGAGGCAGAGGGTTGGGGTGTAGGGGTGTGCAGGCTCCAGCTGGGGATGCGGGCTTTGGGGTGGGGCTGGGATTCAGGGGTTTGGAGTGCTCCAGGGCTACATCAGGAATTGAAGACTCCCCCCCAGCTCTGTCTCCCAACAGCAGTATCGGGGTCGGGGGGGATCTCTCCCCGCTGCAGCAGCTCTCAGGCTGGAGCTGTAGGATAGACTCCTGTCACTCGGCCCCCACAGGTCCGGGCCAGGGCTAGGTTCAGAGAGGGGCACCCGTTATAGGGCCAGACTAAGCTCCCCTGACCGCGGCTGGGTCCAGGTCAGGCCACCCAGGTTCGGGGCTGGGCCAGGTCACCATGGCTGGGTTCAGGGCAGGCTGCTGCAGCTGTGCCCAGGCCAGGCTACACCATTGTGGCTGGCTTTGGGCATAGCCGCCTGGGTTCAGCCCAAACCGTCCTGGCTGTGACTGTCTCCAAGCTGGCTTGGTTCATGCCAGGCCACCCGAGTGGATGGCTGGGCCATGCCACCCAAGTTCGGGTTTGGGGCTGGGCCAGGCCACCACAGCTGAGACCAGGCCAGGGTAGGTGCACCCCAGCCGCGGCAGGTCTGATCCACGGCACAGTTGGGGCTGGGCAGTGGTCCTGGCTATGGCAGGTTGGGGACCGGTTTAGGTAGCGGCCGGGGGAGGGGCTCCTCTCTCCCAGCCTCCACGAGTCCCCAGCTGAATTCTCTGCATGGCGCTAAATAGGCTGCTGTACAGCCAAGCAGCTTACAGGGAACTTAGCTCACCATCTGCCTAATTCTACCTCAGTCCCATTGCAATCACTGGGGCTAGGGGCTGAAAGATTGTGGAAATAGGAGGGAATGTTATAGCTGTAATCTCACGTGTCTTGAAAGGTTAATGTTAATGGGAGCTGCTTCGCTCTCCTGCTTGGACATTTTATCTGGGGCTCCCAGGGACAGGAAGGAGCAAGATTGACCATCGTGGCTACCAAACCTGAGACCCAGCATCAGCATGGCACGGTTGGGCTTTCCTCATGCTGATGCTCAAGGACTACCTGACCAAGGCTAGTCAGAGCGGGGGAACCAGCCGACATCCTCAACTCCATCAGCTTCAGCTAAATCCTGAACTCCCCCTCAGCTGTGAGCCTTGGGGGTCTGCTGCCACCCTTCTCCTCATACATCATTTTCTCCCCCACTTCTTCTGCTCTTTCCCTCTCTCCTTTTGCCTTCTGTCTCCTGCACGTCTGGCTCAGCCAGCCAAGACAGCACCACATTTTGCAAAGGTGCTGGTAGCCTGTGACCAGAGAGGCAGCTCCAAGCAATGCCTCAGTCAGCCCAACGTGGAGAGACGTTTGCCATGTCTCAGTGGGGCTGATTTGCTGCCATCCCCATATCAACACCACAGCTCCTTGAACAGGGAGGAAACATCTCCATTTTCAAATGTCGCTGGGAAAGTTGATCCTTGTTGGGTTTAAACCCTAAACTCCCCCGATGGGAATGACTCAGGGAGGTCAATTTTCTCCCAAACTGAGGGAATCAGGTATCATTCAAGTATCACAGGGGTAGCCGTGTTAGTCTGGATCTGTAAAAGCAGCAAAGAATCCTGTGGCACCTTATAGACTAACAGACATTTTGGAGCATGAGCTTTCATGAGTGACATGCATCTGACGAAGTGGGTATTCACCCACGACAGCTCATGCTCCAAAATGTCTGTTAGTCTATAAGGTGCCACAGGATTCTTTACTGGTATCATTCAGTAATTCCAGAGAGAAATAATCTGTGAATGTTGAGGAGAATTTATAGCAGCATTTGATAATGAGGAAAAATCTGAGACGATTTACACATATTGGCGAAGTCGACAGGAAAAAAGCAAAAATCAGAAAGGATTCCTATCAAGTGGGTATTTAAAGGAAAAATAAGTGATCTTTATGCATTGGTTATATCAGTAATCCACAGAGAGAAAGAGATCTACATCTGAGGGGGGTGCAGTAAAATTCAGTAAGTGAACAAAAGGGAAAATGTATACCGCAATATTTGATTATTGGAGAGAAAAGGGGCAAGATTGGAGGATGCAATATCTGCCTATTAAATAATTCTGTGCGCTAAATGTCTGCGCGTTATTATATGATCTTTTAATGACGGGATCACACACTGCAGCGCTCATTAACACAGGACCCTGCCTCATTCAGGGTTTAGCTACATTTCAAAAATAAAACAAAACAAAAACTCAAGGAAAAGAAGACACTGCAACGAGTCTCAGAGTGGGGGTCAGCAGACTCTGGCTGGGGGTGGGGTTGGGGAGAGGGGCTTGGGCTGTAGAGCTAAAATTAGCAGAGCAGATGCTCGGGTCTGAGATCTTCTCCCTTTGCCAGGTTTCAGAGCCCCGACTCTGCCCAGCCCAGAAGGTGCCCAGGAAGGGGGGTTGTGAAAAGTCCAGCCCTGTCCTGGAACAGTCAGAGGAATGTTCAGGTTGTTCTGCCTTTAAGGAATCCACGTGCAACAGTTGGTTACTTTTCCCCGAAGTCATGGAACAGTTCAATTTAAACCCAGCGGCTAAATCGAGCTCTTCCAGAATCCAATGAACCTTTCAAATGGATTCTTCTGAAGGTGAGCTCCAGACAAAAGTCTAGTTCCAGCTGTGAGCCAGGGGACAAGCCCTCTCTTTTCAGGGCAGGGTCCTGCAGCTTTCTCCTCTGCCAGAGCTGTGTGTCTGCTAAAATGCAAATTGTCCGGTTCCTGCCCCCTCTGGTGCAATGGATGGTGTCACACCCCCTCTCTTTAGCTGGAGGGGTCTGTTTACCTGAGATGTAAATACATTCTCATCCTCTTTCCAAGTCCTATGGTAGAAACTCCCAGGGGTATTTTTTATATATATATTCATAATTGATGCAGCAAGCCCAGAGGTGCGGGGCTCTGAACCACCCAGCCCAGAGGCACAAATTAAGTACCGGAAAAGCTACATTTCTTTGTCTAGGGTGAGGTGTCCCACAGAGTCAGTGTCCCCGAGAAATGTGTCCCCTGCTGCTAGGGCTCTGGGCAGCCTCTCTAGGACCAGGACCTCGCACCACCATGTGCTTGAGGATTTTGCGGAGTCTCTGGAACAATTCCCAGTCTCCATTAGAAATGCCCCTTCTCCCCTCGTCCTGGGGTCTGGATGGCTCCTTTCTGTCGAGTCTCTAACAGGGAGACTTCTATGCACGATGCCCCCTTAATACGGGCAGAAGCTGCTGGAGTGCAGGGGCGGTGGGGCCCGCAATGGGCAGGGTCTGGGTCAGGGTGCTGGATCGCGCTGGGTTTATCGCTAGGACCCAGGAGCAGCCGGGAGGCGGCTCTGTCGGGGGGCAGCGAGCGCTGGGCTCCGGCCCGGCAGCAGGAAGCGACTCGCAGCCGCTGCGGTGACTGTGGCTCCCAGGCTCCCGGCGAGATCCCCGAGCCCCGGCGGCTGGTGCTGGGAGCCCGGAGCCCTGGCTGCAGCCGGGAGAGGGGAATCTCCAGCAGGGCCCTTCCCGCTGCTCCCCAGGAGCCTCTCCCAGGCCAGGGCAGAGCCCCCAGCCCGGCCCGGCCCCTGCCCCTGCCCCGGGGGGCCCCGCTCGGAGGGAAGGTGAGAGAGACCCGCCCCGCCCGGGGCACCCCCGGGCTGCAGGGGGAGGTTTGGCCCCAGGCTGCTCCCAGCGGAGCTGGCTGCGATTCCCGCCCGGGGCCCGGGAAAGCTGCCGCCGAGGGTGACCAGATGTCCCGATTTTAGAGGGACAGACCCAATTTTTGTTTTTCTTTAATAGGTTCCTATTACCCCCCCCCCCCACCCGCTGTCCCGATTTTTCACACTTGCTCTCTGGTCACCCTACTGCCGCCAGCCCCCGTCCTGCCGAACAGGCCCATTGGTGGGAGGGAAATTCCTGCATGTCTGAACCAGGAACCTCCCTGCCCCCACAGGGCCGGGCAAACTGACCAGATTCCCAGTGCTGGAGCCTGATCCCACTGGCCAGAGGCTGCTGTGAAATACGCAGGGAAGCTGTCGGGATTCTTGTCCCTGTCCCCCACTCAGAGCTCTGCTTCCCGCATCAGCCTGTGGCTGGCAGGTGTGTGGGAAATGAGAAGACCCTGTCCTGCTCCGTGTGCTGGGGGGACAAGGAGCTCTCACCTTCTCCCACCCCTTGAAGCCCCGGGCTGATCTGAGCAGTAGAGATCAGATTCTGCTACTCTGACCCTCTCAGAGCTTCGAGTTTTTATTTCCTTTCCTTGTGACTAGTGGGATTGTAGCTGGGGCAGCAGGTGCTGAGTGGGGGACTCTTGTTATTCCAGATGCCAGTGACCTTCGAGGAGGTGGCTGTGTATTTCACCCAGGGGCAGGGGGCTCTGCTGGACCCCGCTCAGAGAGCCCTCTACAGGGACGTCATGCTGGAGAACTACGAGACGGTGACCTCGCTGGGTAAGGGATTCCCGTCCCCTCAGCTATTCTAAGGCGTGGGGTCTGCATGTCTGACTCTGCTCAGTTGGATTAGGAAGGAGTGGGGTCACATAGTGCTGTGGCTCTCAAGCAGGGGCCCCAGTGGGGCTGCGAGCAGGTTTCAGGGGGGCCACGAAGTAGGGCCAGAATTAGATTTGCTGAGGCCCGGGGCACAAAATGGAAGCCCCACTGCATGGGGCTGGAGCTGAAGCCTGAGCAATTTAGCTTTGCGGGGCTATGGGTGGCAAGTTTGTAGAAATTTTGGTGGTGCCCAGAACCTGCCCCCCCCACCTCTGCCCCCACCTGCCTAAGACTCTGGGAGGGGTTTCGGGGGGGGAGGTCTGGGGTGCAGGTCCTGAGCTGGGGATTAGGGTGCAGGAGGGGTGCAGGCTTTGAGATGGAGTTTGGGTGCTGGGTGCAGGCTCCGGTCTGGGGCAGGGGGTGGGTGTGTAGGAGGGGGTGAGGGGTGCAGGCTTTGGGACGGAGTTTGGGTGCAGGCTCTGGGCTGGGGGTGGGGGTGTCGGAAGGGGTGACAGGTACAGGCTCTGGGAGGGAGTTTGGGGGTGGGAAGGGGTGTGTGGGAAAGGAGAGGTGGTGCACGCTCTGGGAGGGGGTGCATGTTCTGGGAAGGAGTTTGGGGAAAGGAGGGAGTGCAGGGGTGAGGGCTGTGGGGCTGAGGAGGGATTCATGATGCAGGAAGGGGCTCAGGGCTAGGGCAGAGGGTTGGGGTGTGAGGTGAAGGCTATTGGGCTGAGGATGAGGAGTTCATGCTGGGGGGGGCTCAGGGCTGGGGCAGAGGATCAGGGTGCAGAGGGATGAGGGTTGAGGCTGAGGCTGAGGGGTTCATGCTGAGGGGGGCTCAGGGCTGGGGCAGAGGATCAGGGTGCAGAGGGATGAGGGTTGAGGCTGAGGATGAGGAGTTCATGCTGAGGGGGGGCTCAGAGCTGGGGCAGAGGATCAGGGTGCAGGGGGATGAGAGTTGGGGCGGAGGATGAGGGGTTCATGCTGAGGGGGGGCTCAGAGCTGGGGCAGAGGATCAGGTTGCAGAGGGATGAGGGTTGAGGCTGAGGATGAGGGGTTCATGCTGAGGGGGGGCTCAGAGCTGGGGCAGAGGATCAGGGTGCAGAGGGATGAGGGTTGAGGCTGAGGATGAGGGGTTCATGCTGAGGGGGGGCTCAGGGCTGGGGCAGAGGATCAGGGTGCAGAGGGATGAGGGTTGAGGCTGAGGATCAGGGGTTCATGTTGAGGGGGGGCTCAGAGCTGGGGCAGAGGATCAGGGTGCAGGGGGATGAGAGTTGGGGCAGAGGATGAGGAGTTCGTGCTGCGGGGGGGCTCAGGGCCGGGGCAGAGGGTTGAGGTGTGGGGTGAGGGCTGTGGGGCTGAGGATGAGGGATTCATGATGTGAGGGGGCTCAGGGCTGGGGAAGAGGTTTAGGGTGTGGGGGGATGAGGGTTTGGGGTGTTGGAGAGGCTCAGGGCTAGGGCCGAAGGGCAGGGTAAGCGCAGCCTGCCCTGTCAGTAGGAGATGTCTGCTGCCCCAGGGTCCTAGTGCCTGACAACAGTTCTGCTTCAGGCAGCAGAAGCAGGCAGGGGAGCAGCGCTGCGCTGCTTTCTGTGAGGCAGGGACGCAGCGGGGCGAGACCTGCGGGGACCGGGACCCGATCCAGGCAGGGCTGGGGGAGAGACCCAGCTCCAAATATTGCTGGAGCAGGGCCCCCAGCCCTGAATATTCCTGGTGCTCGAGCACCGCAAACATATATAACCTGCCGCCTATGTGCAGGGCCACATGTGGCGTGGGACCCTGGGTAATTGCCCTACTCCCTACCCCTTAATACTGGTCCTAGCTTTTATATGCAAAAAACAGTTGGTGTGGCAGAGGTGGGCTGTGGCATTTTTATACCATGTTGGGGGGGGGGGAGGAAGAGGCTCAGAGAGGAAAAGGTTCAGAACCCCTGGTAGAGTCCACAGCTCCACTGTGAGAGAGACTTGCATCTCCACACCCCCTTCGAGGGAACAAGGGAGGTAGAAACCTAACGGACAGGCTAATTCATCCCTATCTCTCCAGCTGTCAAGGGGCCAGAAGCAGGGGATTGCCCTGCCTGTGTTATTTCTCCTTCACACTCTGCTGACTGGCCCTCTTGGGACTAGCTCCACCCCTGGGGAGGCTCTCAGTGCTGCAGGCTCAGGGGTGCTGAGAGCCATTGAACCAAACTATAAACCCTGGTTCTAATGGAAACCACTTCAAGTGAGGAGGTGCGGCAGCTCCCCCAGCACGGCTAGTTCCACACCTACGTGCTGGTTTGGAAATAGGCAGGAGTTTAACACCAGAGCTGCACGTGCCAGAAAGTCCCCCAGACGTGTCTACCCTGAGACCTCCTAGTGAGGGCGTGACAACAACCCACCCCTGCCCCCAGATATCTGCTGCTCCCAAAGAGTCTGAGTTACCACAGTCCCATGTAGGATCAGGTTCAACTCAGGGAATGTTCCTTGTGGCAGATACTCTACCAATGCTCCATGTTCCCTAACTTTCCCTGATTTCACCCCCTGTGCAGGATTCCTCATTCCCAAACCTGACCTAATCGTCCGGCTGGAACGAGGGGAAGAGCCGTGGGTCTCGGATCTCCAGGCTGATGAGGAAAGGAAGAGCCCGAGAGGCATCCGTACAGGTGAGGAGTCAAGGGTACTGAGAGACAACCATTTTGAGAGTGAAGGAAAAAGCTGGGACTCCCGAAATGTGCCATGAGTGAGAGCCCTCAGCTCTATTCCATCTCACCCTGGTGAGGGCTGCAGTCAGTAGGTGTCGTATCATGAAAGCAAATATTAGTCACAGCTTCCCACTCATTCTGTTAGCTGTCGGGAATTTCCTCCCTGACTTTCCTTCCCTGGGAGTGTTTGGGTGGGAAGAGGAGGCAGAATCCAATGTCTCCATCTCCCTAACAATCACTGTGTTGTGTTTTCCCTCTTTGCTATTCCCCTTTCTGTCCTTTCCCCCCAGCACAGGCAGTGACTCCTGTCTGGATTCTCTCTCCCCCAGCAGGTGATAGGACAGTGAGTGAGAACAAGGAGGAGAATCAGCAGGCGGAAGGTCCTGAGAAAGTGGAACTGCAGGGGATATTTTTGAGAAGAGCCAAAGGGAATTTTTCCCAGGGCTTGGAACAGGGAAATGCCTGGGGAGATCGACACAGATCAGAGATGCAGCTGGAAAACAATCCCAGGAAGAAACTGCATGAATCCATTCAACATGGTGGAGGATGCAAGGATCCCAAGGAAACCACAGTCCAGCAGAAAAGTCACAATGAAGAGAAACCCTACAACTGCCTTGACTGTGGGAAAAGTTTTCATTTCAGTGCAAACCTTATTAAACACTGGAGAACCCACACAGGAGAGAAGTCCTATAAATGTGTAGATTGTGGGAAAAGCTTCAGTGAGAAGTCAAACTTTATTGTGCACCAGAGACTTCACATAGGAGAGAAACCATATAAATGTCTTGAGTGTGGGAAAAGTTTTAGTCAGAGTTCATACCTTACTGCACATCAGAGAATCCACACTGGCGAAAGACCCTATAAATGCCTCGAGTGTGGGAAAAGTTTCAATTTGAAATCAACGCTTAATACACATCACAAAACTCACACAGGAGAGAAACCCCATAAATGCCTGGAGTGTGGGAAAACTTTCACTCAGCGCACTCACCTTACTCAACATAGGAAAATCCACACGGGAGAGAGACCATATAAATGCCTTCAGTGTGGGAAAAGTTTCATTCAGTACTCAAACTTTATTAGACATCCATGTCTGAACACAAGAGAGAGACGCTATAAATGCCTTCAGTGTGAGAAAGTTTTCGGTGTGCGATGGAACCTTATTAAACATGAGAGAACCCACACCAGTGAGAAACCATATAAATGTTTGGACTGTGGGAAAAGTTTTGGTCAGAGCTCATACCTTGTTAAACATATGAAAATCCACACAGGAGAGAGACCATATAAGTGCCTTGAGTGTGGGAAAAATTTCATTCATCACTCAGTCCTTATTAAGCATCAGAGAACCCACACAGGTGACAAACCCTATAAATGCCTCTATTGTGGGAAAAGTTTTGTTGACAGAACAAAACTTACTAGACATCAGGCAATCCATACAGGAGAGAGACCCTATAAATGCTTGGACTGTGGAAAAAGCTTCATTCAGAAGTCACAACTTACTATACACCAGAAAGTTCACGCAGCAGAGAGACCTTATAAATGCCTTGAGTGTGGTAAAACTTTTATTCATAACTTGAAGCTTACTGCGCATCAGAGAACTCACACAGGAGAGAGACCTTATAAATGCCTGAACTGTGGGAAAACTTTTATTCATAACTCAAAGCTTACTAAACATCAGAGAACCCACACAGGAGAGAGACCCTATGGGTGCCTTGCATGTGGGAAAAGTTTTATTCAGAAGTCACATCTTACTACACATCAGAGAACCCACACGGGAGAGAGACCTTATAAATGCCTGGAGTGTGGGAAAACTTTTATTCATAACTCAAAGCTTACTACACATCAGAGAACCCACACAGGAGTGAGACCCTATGGATGCCTTGAGTGTGGGAAAAGTTTTATGGAAAGTTCATCCCTTATTAAACATGGGAGAATCCACACAGGAGAAAGACCCTATAAATGCCTGGACTGTGGAAAAACTTTCAGTCAAAGCTCACACCTTACTCAACATGGAAGAAGCCACGCAGGAGAGAGACCCTATGCATGCCTTGAGTGTGGGAAAAGTTTTTTGGAAAGTTCATCCCTTATTAAACATGAGCGAATCCACGTAGGAGAAAGACCCTACAAATGCTTTGAGTGTGGGAAAAGTTTTATGGAAAGTTCATCCCTTACTAAACATGGGAGAATCCACACAGGAGAAAAACCCTATAAATGCCTTGAGTGTGGGAAAAGTTTCATTCAGCACTCAGTCTTTATTAAGCATCAGAGAATCCACACTGGTGACAAACCCTATAAATGCCTCGACTGTGGGAAAAGTTTTGTTGTCAGAACAAAACTTACTATACACCAGAGAGTTCACACGGGAGAGAGACCCTTTAAATGCCTTGAGTGTGGGAAAAGTTTTATTCAGAAGTCACATCTTACTATACACCAGAGAGTTCACACAGGAGAGAGACCCTTTAAATGCGTTACATGTGGGAAAAGTTTTATGGAAAGTTCATCCCTTACTAAACACGGGAGAATCCACACAGGAGAGAGACCCTATAAATGTCTTGAGTGTGGGAAAAGTTTCAGTTTGAAATCAACCCTTAATACACATCACAAAACTCACACAGGAGAGAAGCCCCATAAATGCCTGGACTGTGGGAAAACTTTCAGTCAGCGCTCAAACCTTAATCAACATGGGAGAATCCACACAGGTGAGAGACCATATAAATGCCTTGATTGTGGAGAAAGCTTCAATAAGAGCTCAGAGCTGACCAAACATCAGAAAATCCACAAAGGTGAGAGACCCTAGAAATAGCTTGACTGCAGGAAAACATTCAATTTGACTCCACACATCAGTGATCAACACAACAGAGACACCTTGAATGTGGGTGAAGCTTCATTTGGTGCTCCTGGAATATCAGGGATCCACAAATCCGCATAGGGAAGAAACCTCTGAGACATTCTCAGTGTGGAAAATGCTCCAAGTGGAACTGTCATTTCAGACTCCTCCACACAACAGGGAAATTCTCTGAGTGCTCTGACAGTGACTGGTCATGGTGACAAACCCGTTTTCTCGTTCCCACACACATCAGGGGTATTTGGCTCCCAAGGATCCAGCTGTCCATTGCTGGGGTGAGGATCCAGCAGCAGCTGAGCATCAGCTGGTCCGTGACCCTCTGGCTCTGCCCCTCCTCCCTGCTGCAGCCCTGGCTTCCCCAGGTGGGGGAAGGGAGAGAGAGAAACTCCTCCAGATGCTCCCTCTGCTTGGCTGAAGTTCCCTGCTCTCCCTTCCCTTCCCAGATGGGATCCCCCTGCCATGGAAATGAGGAGACAAACACTTGGGCCAGGCCCCACCTTCACCGTAGACACCTGTCCCCATCCCTATCTTCCATCCGCCCCAGGGCTGGGCCACCCCACTGACCTGGGGCTGTTCCTTGCAGGGGGAGTGTCTCTGGGGGCTGGTAACTCCTCCCCTCCCCAAATCCCCCAAGGCATTGGGTTCTGGGGGATCAAGTATTGAGGGACCAGGAGGATGGGTTTTGGGGAGGGAGCTGGGGATTGAATGGTTGGGACTGGTGGAGCTGGGAAGCAGGGGGAGCTGGGTGCTGGGCTATCGAGTGTTTGGGGCTCATGGGATAAGAGGCGAGGGAGAGCACAGGGGTAGAGAGGTGCTGCCTCATCACTCTCCCCTTCTGCCCCATCTCCCTGCCCCCTCTGCATTCAGACAGCGCCACTGAGAGGGGCTGATTCCCACAGAGCCATTTGTGAGAGGCCTGGAGATCCCATCTGTGCTTCTGAGCATCTGTCTATGGTAGGAAATATGGTCGGGATTAGCCAGCGCATCTCTGTGACCCTCCACCAGACTTCCTAGTGTAACCTCATCCTGAGCATCTTATGTGTAAGCCTAAGATTTTGTCATGGATAGTTTTATTAAAAGTCATGGACAGGTGACAGGCAATAAAGAAATATTCACGGAAGCCTATCACCTGTCCGGGACTCTTACTAATAATATCCATGACAAAATGAGGCGGGAGAAGGCTGTAGTACCCGTTGCTGGGGCTCTGGGGTCCCATGGCAGCTGGGCAGATGTGGGGGCCGTGGCTGGGAGCTGCACTGGCCCCCTGCCTCCCATGGCTCACAGCTCCGGGGCCCCTGCCACCCGTGGCAGCTGGGAGCTGCAGGGCAGCCTTGCCCCCCGCAGCGACTCATAGAACTGGGGGCCACCCCGGTAACTGAGTGCTGTGGGGTACCCCCACAGCAGCTTAGAGCTTCGGGGACAGCTCTTGGCTACTGCAAGCAGTAGAGGGACCCTGCAGCTCTGAGCCGCCATGGGCTGAAGTCACAGAGGTCTCTGGAAGTCACAGATTCTGTGACTTCTGCGAAGCCGTAGCAAAATCGTACCTTTATTTTTGTTGGGTGATCATTAGTCCCTGAGTTCCTCCTTTGGGTCTGGATTGTCTCATTCCCGGATCGTCTCACATTACTCCAGGCCATGCTGTAAAGCAGTGAGTGTTTGTACATTTTCTGCCTTATGCACCATAATTAACTGATGCTAAAAAAGTGGGAGCAGGGACTCACTCCACTCTCCACAGAGCTGCCTCTGTCCCAGCAGTGGACAGTTTTATCTTCTCCTCATTCTACCCTTCTGTCTCTCAAGGTGTCACTTACCACCGTGTCCCTGGCTGTCCATGCCTGGGAATCACAATTTTGATGTCTGTGATTCTATGTCAGACTCGAGCTGGAGAAGAAAGTGCCACAGACCTAGGAGTGGCTGGGGAAATTCCATTGACTCTAAAGCACAGTTTGACCTTACAGATCCTATAGCCCTGTTCGCATCTATTGGTGAAATTAGTTTCTGGGTTTTTCTAGGCTAGTCCAGGTCATTTGTAGATGGGAAGACTTGTGTTTCTTTCTCTTTCTTTTAGTATAATGGTGCTAAAACTTTTGCAAGTAATACAACCAAATAATGAGGCGAGAAGTGAAACCGGTTTAGCCGCTACAGAAGAAAACAGATACATTTATTTTCCTGATTTGAGTCTTAAAGGCTTCTCTGAGATTTCACTTTATGAACATGGAAGTGTTTTATAGCCCACCCAGTGCATGTAGAATGGTGAGATTTTACTGTATGTTTGTTATTAAGGCGACCATATTCCACATGCCCAAAAAGAGGACACTAATCAGCGTTGGGAGCTGGGGGGGGGTAGAATTGTGGGTGCTGGAAGGGGTGCAGGGGGTACTCATGAGGTGGAGTCAGTGTCGGTCACTGTCACAGTGGCAGGGCGCTGATACGAGCCCAGAACACAGCAACAGCCGTCGGTCAGCACCTACCTGCAGGACCCGCTCCCCAGGGCTGGTTGCTGGGGCCTGGGTTGGTGGGATCTGGCAGGAATCAATCAGCTACAGATGCAGAGGAATGGACCAATCAGCTGTGGATGCCGGGGAATAGACCAATTGGGAAGGTGACCAATCAGGGCTATTTCTGAGCTGCATCCCATCTGCTCTGCAAAACCCCTGGACATTTTCTGATATGGGAAAATCACACTCGGACAGAGAAACAGGTTCCAAAAAGAGGCTCTGTCTGGGAAAACCCAGATGTATGGCAGCTTTATTTGTTACTGAAATATGTTGACGTTCTGGGGAACGCCACACAGACTAGCTCCTCAGAGATGACAAAGAACTGACCATCTATGTTAGAAAACTGTTATCTGGCCATCCACCAACAGGAGGAAGGCGGTAAACAAAGACATTTACAATTTATTTGAAGGACGCTTTAGAGCTCGCATAGGCCATCACCCAGCAATGACTTTTACACTATAAGGGGTGGGAGTATAAAGGGGGGGGGAAGGCCACCTCTCCTCCCCCATCTCTACTCACAGTAGCAAGACCTCTTGAAAGACAGGAGCATCGTTGAGCTGGGCGGAGTGATCCTCGCTGGAAGGCTTCCCAGTGAGGATGGACTGCTGAAAGCTCTTGGGTGAGAGAAATCCTTTTGCTTGTAAGGGGGCATTTACACTCCAAACCTAAGTTGACCTATATTAGGTTGACTTACAGCTGCCACAGTAATTACTGCAATAGCCGATGTCCACACTACCCTCCTTGGGTCGCTGGGGCATGTCCTGCCGAGGAGCGCTTCCACTGACCTCAGAGGGGCAGTGTGGGTCGCTAAGAGCCCAGTCTGTCATCTCCAGCAGCAGCTCCCTCCATAGGCACCAATTTCCCCCCTGCCTGGTGGGTGCTTGACCCCCCCCTTCCCACCTGCGGCCCAGCCCCTGCACCACCCTCACCCCACTTCCATTCCACCCCTTCCCCAAAGTCCCTGCCCCACCCTACCCTGGACCTGCCCCCATTCCATCCCCTTCTCCCAGGTTCCCACCCCTGCTGTGCCTCTTCTCTGCCTCCTCACCTGAGTGCGCCACTCCTCCCCCTCCCTCACAGAAAGTCTTAGTGCTGCCTAACAGCTGTTAGGTGATGGGGGATGGGAAGCACTGGGAGGGAGGGGGAAGACCTGGGATGTGGCACGCTGGGGATGGGGAGAAGGAGATGAGGAACAGGGAGCTTGTCTGCTGGTGGATGCAGAGCACCTGATAAATTTTCCCCGTGGATTCTCCAGCCCAGAGCACCCATGGAGTCAGTGCCTATGGCTTCCTCACAGGAGCCTAGCTGTCCCACAGGCTCTGGGTGGGCTGCCCCCCGATCACTCCCTGTTCTCTGTAAAGAGTGGAGGAAGCCACCTGGGGCTTTTCATCTCCCTGTTCCCTGCTGGGAGTGTGGAAAAACCACCTGGGACTCCCCCTCCTGTTCCCCTCCCAGTTTGTCGCCAGACCATTGATGATTACTCAGAGTACAGTTTTTCAACCAGTTATGCACCCATCTTATAATAATTTCATCTAGAGCTATGAATTCCTCCCTGCTAGTCAGAAATGAGTCTAACCCAGCTGCCCCATGCTTACTTTCCTCAGCATCGGAAAGCAGAAGTTGTCCCCAACGTGTTCTCAGCACTTATTGCACATTGGGTGCTGATGATAGTGTGGCCAAGTGCCCAGTTTTCGACCAGAAAGTCCAGTTAAAAAGGAAACCTGCCGTTGTCTGGTCAGATCTACTGAGCGGACACCCAAAGTCTAGTTACTGCAGGTGGGGAGGCACTGGGTCATCACCCTCACCAGCCCCTACTCAGCTGGGGCTGCCTCCTACCTACATCAGGTGGCTGCAGCTCCCAGCACTGGCTCCACAGGCAAGTACCTCCTGACCTGGGCAGGGAAGGAGGAAGAGGAGTGGATGAGGAGGAGCCTTGGGGGAAGAGGTGGGGCAGATGTGGGGACTCAGGGGAAGAGGTGGGGCAGGGGAGGTTCTGGCACTCCTGCTGGAGTGTTTGGGTTTTTTAAATGATCACTTTTCACAGCAGCAGCCTTACTAGCTAACAGTTCCTTACACCTCCGCCAAGTTCCTTACACCTCCTTGTCAATTGCTGGAAATGGGCCATTTTCATTACCACTACAAACACTTCTTTTTCTCTTCTGCTGATAACAGCTCACCTTAACTGATCACTCTCCTTGTAGTGTGTATAGTAACATCCATTGTTTCATGTTCTCTGTGTAGATCTTCCTACTGTATTTTCCACTACATGCATCTGATGAAGTGGGCTATAGCCCACAAAAGCTTATGCTCAAATAAACTTATTAGTCTCTAAGGTGCCACAAGTTCTCCTGTTCTTTTTGCGGATACAGACTAACATGGCTACTACTCTGAGACCAATGATTTTGATGTGTATCTGGGTAAGGGGACTGTTGGCCTCTTACTGAAACTTAGTGGGGTTTTTGGTTGGCCCTCTTGCAGTACCAAAAGCCAGGTGATGGGCCAATGAGAAATCAATGCCCTGAGACTGGTCCCCAGGGCCAATGGGGAGAGGCTACTGCTCTAGGTCAGGCTCGTTGACAGGGCAGGCAGGCCAAAGAGAGAGTCAGGAGCCTGTCCTTTGTGTGAGCTGGAGCTGCCTGCCAGAGAAGGGCAGAGCTAAGGAGAGAGCAGCAACCTGAGTGGGCTGGAGTCAGAGCAGCAGCCTCCAGAAGCAGAGAGGCGCAGCCCAGGGAGCTGAGCTGGAGGCAGAGCAGCTGCAGTGCTGAGGCACAGGGGAGCTGGAGCTGGATCAGTCTGGAGCCGGGGGCTGTCAGTAGCTGGGAAGAGTGAGGAGGACCCTGGGTAGAGGGCCCAGCGCAGTGAGATGCCCCTAGCCAAAGGCCCTTGCAGGCCAGACTTGGAGGGGGAGCATAACTCCGACAGGAAATGACTGATGCTGAGAAGAAGGGTCCTGCCACCTAGAGCCTGAGGGCATGTGGCCACCACTAGAGCATGTGTCCAACCTGCAACATCCCTGCAGCACAGCCAGGGCCTATGAGGAACAGTCTGTGAACTGCCCTGACATTCCAGAGATGCTGGTTGTGGTTCTCCCTGTGCCCACAGAGCAGGGTGACGTGTTTTCCTTTCACCTTTCCCATTTTTTTCCTTAATTTTTGTTTATTACTTGCTGTTTAATAAATTGTATTTGTTCTGAACTCTATGCAATGGTCAATGAAAGCGTCCAGAGCAAAGAGAGTACCGCGCAGTGGGGACACTGTCACCCCTGTCCTGAGTGATCACAAGATTGGGGTCGAGCCCCTCAGGAATCCTTGGTCCAGCCTTGTCCAGGTTACGGGGACTAGAGTTGTCAAGGTATTTTTCCCACTTTGAAATTTAATGTCCAAAAAGTGGGGACTTGCATGTACCCTTCTAAGCTTAATTCCTAGCTTAGCTCTGATAGTGCTGCCATCAACCAGAAATTCCAGTGTCTGGTACACTCCCTATCCCCCCAAAACCTTCCCTGGGGGACCCAGCACCCAAACCCCTTGGGTCTTAAAACAAGGAGAAATAAACCATTTCCCCTCCTTCCCCCTCCCGGATGTTCCCCTCCTTGGGTTATCCTGAAAGGCTACACTGATCCAAACTCCTTGGATCTTAAAACAGAGAGGAATTAACCTTCCCACCTCCTTTCCCCCACACCTATCCCCTGGTGAGTTTATACCCAATCCCCTTGGGTCTTAAACAAGGGAAAAAATCAATCAGGTTCTTAAAAAAGAAAGCTTTTAATTAAAGAAAGAAAAAGTAAAAATTATCTCTGTAAAACCAGGATGGAAAATGTTTACAGAGTCTTCAGCTTATATAGTCTAGAGGGACTCCCTCCCCTTTAGCCTAAGATACAAGTTACAGCAAACGGAGGTAAAAATTCTTCCAGCAAAATACACACTTGCAAGTTAAGAAAACAAACATAAGACTAATCCGCCTTTTCTAGCTAGTACTTAAAATTTTGAACATGAGAGACTGTTTCAGAAAGATTGGAGAAACCTGGTTGCACGTCTGGCCCCTCTTAGCCCCAAGAGCGAACAACGAACAAAACCAACAGCACAAACAAAGGCTTCCCTCCACCAAGATTTGAAAGTATCTTGTCCCCCGATTGTTCTTCTGGTCAGGTGTCAGCCAGGTTCACTGAGCTTGTTAACCCTTTACAAGTAAAAGAGACATTAACCCTTAACTATCTGTTTATGACAAGAGTGGAAAGGGAGTCCTTGAGGTCCGACAGGCCCCTGGGTGAAGGGAGTGGGAACAAGGACTCAGATCCTTCTGCTATTCAGTTCCACCAGGGTGGGGTGTATAAGCCAGGAAAGTTCCCCGCAATAGTGGGGGGACCCTTCCCCCACTTACCTCTGTGCAGGGGTCAGCACCACCATGTTGCACAATGGACACTTGGCAAAATTACCAGACTTAGTGATGGACATTGGAGGGGGCTCCAGGCTGAGGCAGGGGATTGGGTGTAGGAGGGGGTACAGGCTCTGGGCTAGAGCAGGGGGTTGGGATGTGTGGGGCGATGAGGGTTCTGGCTGTGGATGCAGGCTGTGGTGTGGAGCTGGGGATGAGGGATTTGGGGTGCAGTAGGGGCTCAAGGCTGGGACCAAGGGGTTTGGAGAATGAGAGGGGAATCAGGGCTGGGACCTGGGGGAAATAGTGTTTGAGCAGCCACCAGCGAGAGTTGCTGGCAGCACTCTGAGGGTATGTCTACACTACGAAATTAGGTCGCGATTTAATAGAAGTCAATTTTTTTAGAAATCAATTGGATGCAATCGATTGTGTGTGCCCCCACTAAGCGCATTAAGTCAGCTGAGTGCGTCCACAGTTCCGAGGCTAGTGTCAACTTTCAGAGCATTGCATTGTGGGTAGCTATCCCACAGTTCCCATCGTCTCCACTGCCCATTGGAATTCTGGGTTGAGTTCCGAATGCCTGATGGGGCAACCACATTGTCGTGGGTGGTTCTGCATACATGTCAGGCCCCCACTCCCTCTGTGAAAGCAATGGCAAAAAATCATTTCTCACCTTTTTGCCTGGATTACCCATGCAAACGACATACCATGGCAAGCATGGAGCCCTCTCAGCTCACTGGCACCATATGTCTCCTGGGTGCTGCTGGCAGAAGTGGTACTACAGTGCTACACAGCAGCATCCCCTTGCCTTCCCTTGTGGACGGCAGATGGTACAATATGACTGCTAGCCGTTGTCATCGTCCCATGAGCGGTCCTGGCCGACCTTGGTTAGGTTGGTGGGAGGTGCCTGGGCAGACATGGGTGCTCCTGGCCAGCCTCAGTGAGGTTGGCCGGGGGCACCTGGACAAAAATGGGAATGACTCCAGGTCATTCTCTTCTTTAAGTTTCATCTAATGGAGATTCAGTCCTGCCTGGAATATCATGCCAGCTGGAGGCTTCTGCCTCAGGCTGCTCTCCCAGGGCAGCACCACATGGTTGCACCTACCCCAGACCACCCCTTGCTCCCATGGCTCATGAAGCCTGGACAGTAGTAAGGAGCAGTTCAACTACAGGCTGAGCAAGTGCAGAATGGTGGTAGGATGTGCCTTTGGATGTTTAAAAGCTCCCTGGTACAGTTTACTGACTCGGTTAGACCTCAGGGAAACCAATATTCCCATCGTTATTACTGCTTGCTGTGTGCTCCACAATATCTGTGAGAGTAAGTGGGAGACATTTATGGCGGGGTGGGAGGTTGAGGCAAATCGCCTGGCCACTGATTATGCGCAGCCAGACACCAGGGTGGTTAGAAGAGCACAGCAGGTCGCGTTGTGCATCAGAAATGCTTTGCAAACCAGTTTCATGACTGGCCAGGCTACGGTGTGAAAGTTCTGTTTGTTTCTCCTTGATGAAAACCCACCCGCTTGGTTTACTCTACTTCCCTGTAATCCAACCGTCCTCCCCTCCCCACTTTGATCGCCGCTTGCAGAGGCAAGAAAGTCATTATTGTTTCAAATTCATGCATTCTTTATTAATTCATCACACAAATAAGGGGATAATTGCCAAGGTAGCCCAGGAGGGGTGGGGAAGGAGGGAAGCACAGGGGTGGGGTAATTGTAGGGGCATCTCCTAGAATGGGAGGCAGCTCATCATAGAAGTGGCATGTCTGGGGCTCTGCCCCGGAGAGGCCGTTTGCATCTCTGGTTCTTTGGTAGGCTTCATGCGGCACTGCTGCGGATCCCAGTTATAACCTCTGTCCTTCATGCCCTTGGAGATTTTTTCAAAATTCCGGCATTTCGTCTTTTAGAACAGAGTTCTGATAGCACGGATTCGTCTCCCCATACAGTGATCAGATGCAGTACCTCCCATTCGGTCCAGGCTGGAGCTCTTTTGCGATTCTGGGACTCCATGGTCACCTGTGCTGATCAGCTCGCCACGCTGGCCAAACAGGAAATGAAATTCCAAAGTTCCTGATACTTTTCCAGTCTACCTGGCCAGTGCATCGGAGTTGAGTGCACTGTCCAGAGCGGTCACAATGGAGCACTCTGGGATAGCTCCTGGAGGCCAATACTGTTGAATAGCATCCATACTACCCCAAATTCGACCCAGCAGGGTTGATTTCAGCGCTAATCCAGGGCCGCCCAGAGGATTTCAGGGGCCCGGGGTCTTCGGTGGCGAGGGACCCCGCTTCGGCGGTAATTCGACGGCAGGGGGTCCTTCTGCTCCGGGACCGTCCGCTGCCGAATTACCACCGAAGCGGGACCTGCCACCGAAGTGCAGCGGGGTCTTCGGCAGTACTTTGGCGGCAGGGGGTCCCCGCTGCGGGTCTTCGGGGCGCTTCGGTGGTGGGTCCTGGAACAGAAGGACCCCCTGCTTCTGAATTACCACCGAAGACCCAGCTGCACTTTGGCAGTGGGTCCCGCTTCAGCGTTAATTCGGAGGCGGGGGGTCCTTCTGCCCCGGAGCGGAAGGACCCCCAGTCATTGAAGACCAGGAGCGAAGAAGCTCCAGAGTCCGGGCCCTGCAAGAGTTTTCCTGGGTCCCCAGAGTGACTGAAGGACCCCGCTCCAGGGGCCCCAAAAACTCTCGTGGGGGCCCCTGCTGGGCCCAGGGCCTGGGGCAAATTGCCCCACTTCCTCCCCCCCTTTGGGCAGCCCTGCGCTAATCCCCTCCTCAGGGAAGAGTACAGAAATTGATTTTAAGAGCCCTTGAAGTCGACAAAAATGGCTTTGTTGTGTGGGCGGGTGCAGGGTTAAATTGCTCTAATGCTGCTAAATTTGACCTAAACAGCTAAACTCATAGTGTAGACTAGGACCAAAAATTTGGTCTTGAGACCCCCTGGGCTAGATGCTCACGATGGGCCCTTCTGACCTTAGAGCCTGTGAGTGGAAAAGGAGCCGGAGCCAGAGATGCTGCAGCGCGAACCCTTCAGCCCTAGGACCCAGGAACAGCCGGGAGGCGGCTCTGTCGGGGGGCAGCGAGCGCTGGGCTCCGGCCCGGCAGCAGGAAGCGACTCGCAGCCGCTGCGGTGACTCTGGCTCCCAGGCTCCCGGCGAGATCCCCGAGCCCCGGCGGCTGGTGCTGGGAGCCCGGAGCCCTGGCTGCAGCCGGGAGAGGGGAATCTCCAGCAGGGCCCTTCCCGCTGCTCCCCAGGAGCCTCTCCCAGGCCAGGGCAGAGCCCCCAGCCCGGCCCGGCCCCTGCCCCGGGGGGCCCCGCTCGGAGGGAAGGTGAGAGAGACCCGCCCCCCCGGCACCCCCGGGCTGCAGGGGGAGGTTTGGCCCCAGGCTGCTCCCAGCGGAGCTGGCTGCGATTCCCGCCCGGGGCCGGGGAAAGCTGCCGCCAGCCCCGATGTGTGCGGGGAGGGGGGAGCCCCACGGGCGGTGGCAGATCGGAGTGAAGACGGGGTACAGGCATTGCCAGACAGGGCAGAAGGGGTAACCCTGGGATGGGGGGTGGCGGTAGAGGAGTAAAAGCTTCCCCCCCCCGCACCGTGTGAGCCAGCTGCAGTGGATGCAAAAACAGGGTGAGGGCAGGCAGAGCAGAGGGGTTTTCCTCCCGCCTTTGGCAGGATCTCAGGTCCCATTTCCCAGGGCCGTGTCATTAAAGGCCCAGTGCATCGCAGAGCCTGCACAGGGCCACTCTCCCCCTGTATAAAATGTTACTGAGCTGCTAAAAGAGCCTTGATCCAGTGAAATATTTACAGACCCTCCTCCTCCCCTCCCCCCGAAAAAATTGTCCCTCCTCTTTTTAGTGTTTAAAAGAATCTGGTTCCCAGTTTATATGTTCTCTTAGAGCTGCCCAGCGCTTCATAAATGTGCCTATTCCCCTTGTAAACCAGTCTATGGAGTTTCACTCCTTTAAATTATTTACCTTTAAAAGTACTGTATTATCTGTATTGTTCTGAGCTCTGCATCCTAAACGTCGTTAACATTGTGCAGGTGGACATCATTGTGCCACGGAATTCATATTTTTAAAGGCAAATAGTCATGGGAAATATTGATAGTTGCTGGTAGCTTGGCAATCACATCTTGGGGTGACACTGTACCAGTTCCTGTTTCTATTGCACTATTGTAATTTGAGTTCAGTGCGGACTGATTTCATGGGCTGGTCTCAAAACTCCTTTGATCCACCAGTGCGGGTTGCCTTAGTCAATTGCTTTGTCTCTCTGTCCAGCACCCCAGTGCTTTATCTCATGTCCCATTTGTGTGTAGAGCTTGTTTCCCAAATATTCACTAAGGGCCAGAAGTTTCAAGGTTGAAGGCACCTAGATACTTTGTAATATGCCACTAGTGGCCGAAATCCTTTTAAAAATCTGTCCCTAAGGGCCTTGTATGAATTGCTTCCAAAAAGGAAATGTCTAGGATATTTTTTACAAAGCATAGATATACAACCCCAAGATAGATTTACAACACCAAGAATTCAAGCCCCATGAGTTACGCACCCAAAAGTCTAGAATTTAAATAAAGAAAGGATAAAGTTTCTTTAAAAAAAGAGACACTCCTGATGTCAGGATCTGTCTCCTGAGTGTTTGGGGCTACTCAAAGCCCTGGTCTGATTTCCAGGCAGGATTCAGATCTGAGCCAGACCCATTCTGACACCTGAGTCACTGCTGGCTCTGGCAGTGGGTGAGTGCGAATGGGCCAATGAGGTCATAGAATCATAGAATATCAGGATTGGAAGGGACCTCAGGAGGTCATCTAGTCCAAACCCCTGCTCAAAGCAGGACCAATCCCCAACTAAATCATCCCAGCCAGGGCTTTGTCAAGCCTGACCATAAAAACCTCCAAGGGAGGAGATTCCACCACCTCACCATCTGTCTGCCTGTCCCTGGGGGCTGCAGGGGCAGGACAGGGAGACTCATCCTTATCTGCTGCCATCAAAGGGCTCCTGTTATTGCTAAGAGAGAGGAGGATGCTGGTGTGTGAGTCTCTCCCTGCTCATGTTATGAGAGCTCTGGAGTTGAGCTCCCTGGGTCAGAAGCTGCTGCCTCCTCCATTTTGACTGGGGACTCCAGACTGAGATGCTGCTTCTTACCCAGCAGAGGAGAGACCTCTGTTAAAGCCCCTCTGTGCCCAGGCTAGGTGGGGACTTTCTGCGGTAGCTGGGACCAGTCCCTGGGGCAGCCCCTGGCTCTGCTGACACCAGCTCCTGAGCTGGAGGCTGCTGGTGAGGCGAGAGACCTCGGGGACAGGGCTGAGGCTGGACAGGAAAGTGACTCTGCACAAAGGGCCCTTTTCCGGGACCTGCTGGTGAGTTTGGCCTACGTGGAGAGAGGGCTCCCTGTGTGTCTGCAAGTCCCAGAGCTGCTGCCGTCATGGACACAGGCAGGTTCAAAGCCCTGTTACCAGTGGCTGATCTGCCTAATGAGAGCCAAGGCCCACGGCAATGGGGCAGTCGCCTGTTCTCCCAGAGCGAGGGAAGATAAAAGAGAGAGCGGAGAGACTGGAAGGGCAGCAGGAGCAAGAAGTGGGGAGGGAGGTTCCCAGCTCCCAGCCCTGCCCAGCTCCATTCCCTGGACCCCTGGGGCAGTCAGCTCTCCTGGGAAGAAGGGAAGGAGCTGAGAGAGGAAAAGCCAGTTGCTGACTCTGCTGAGCACCGCACTCAGGGCCGGCGCTTCCATTTAGGCAGCCTGGGCAATCGCCTAGGGCACCAGGATTATTGGTGGGCGGCGTTTTGCTGGAGGGGGTGGCAGGTGGCTCTGGCTGACCTGCCACAGTTGTGCCTGCGGAAGGTCCGCTGGTCCGTGGCTCCGGTGGACCGCCCGCAGGCATGGCTGTGGCAGCTCCACCAGAGCCAAGGACCAGCGGACCCTCCGCAGGCACGACTGTGGCAGCTCCACTGGAGCCACGGGACCAGCGCGTGGGGCAGCGAAATTGCTGTGCGCCTAGGGCGCTAAAACCCCTAGCGCCGGTCCTGACCGCACTACCTGGGGAGAAGGGGGGGAGCTAGAGGGGGTTACACGATAGTATCATGGGGAGCCCTCCAAAGTGACTCTTTTGAGTCTTCTCTTTTTGTGGCATGTGGCGCAGAGATGCTGTTACTGGGAGGGTTTAAAAGTGTCCCCGGTGGGTTTAGTTCTGCTAGGAGGGGCCTGACCTGGCAGCATGGCAGAGTCCAGAGCATCTGTCTGCAAGGAGAGAGCCTGGGGGGAATCAGGGCGTGACATGGACTCAAGTCGCTTGTGTAATATCCCCCATCACCCCTCTTGCCCTGACAGGCTGAGGAATCACGTCCACGTTTCACTCCAGATCGTCCCATCTTCCAGGAGACAGGAAAGAGAAATGGCTGAGATGGAGCCAGCTCAGGTAGGGGATTTTCTGGGAGCTGTGGGGAGTGTGTTGTAGAGGGGGAGAGTCAGGAAAGACACAGGAGGAAGCAGGGCCATTGACAGAGGGTGGTGGGGTGCTGGACATTCTGCCATTTCTCAAACAGGACATAACGCCCTCGGCAGGGCCAGGAACATTTTCCAGACTCCCAGTGTTGGAGCCTGAACCCACTGGCCAGAGGCTGCTGTGAAATATGAAGGGAAACTGTCGGGATTCCTGTCCCTGTCCCCGGCTCAGAGCTCTGCTTCCCGCATCAGCCTGTGGCTGGCAGGTGTGTGGGAAATGAGGAGACCCTGCCTTGCTGTGTATGTTGGAGGGGACAAGGAGCTCTCACCTTCTCCCATCCCCTGAAGCCTCCTGGCTGCTCTGAGCAGGGTGGGAGAGGAATTCTGCTTGTCTGGCCCTCCCAGAACTTTGGAGAAGATTTTATTTTTTCTTTCTTCCTTTCCTGTGACTAGTGCGATTGTGGCTGGGGCAGCAGGTGCTGAGTGGGAGACTCTTGTTGTTTCAGATGCCGGTGAGCTTCGAGGAGGTGGCTGTGTATTTCACCCAGGGGCAGGGGGCTCTGCTGGATGCTGCTCAGAGAGCTCTTTACAGGGACGTCATGCAGGAGAACTACGAGATAGTGACCTCACTGGGTAAGGGATTCCCATCCCCTCAGTTATTAGAAAATGTAGGACCTGCATTGCTGAATCTGGTCAGGTTCTTCCCTGGTCAGGTAGACTGAAGGGGAATGGGTTCTATAATCCACAGCTGCCATGTGAGAGAGACCTGCAACTCCATACCCTCACTAGTGGGATAAAGCTGTCAAACCAAATGGATGTGCTAAACCATCCCCACCCCTCCAGGTTTCAAGGGGGAGAAGCCGTGTATTGTCCCATCTATATTGTTTCTCATAAACACGGAAAATCCCTGTTCACCTGCCTCCTTGGGAATTACTCCAGCCATGGGGAGGGCTCTGCAGGTTTAGAAATAGGCAGGGGTTTATCTCTAGAACTGTGTGTGCCTCAGCAAAGCCCCCAAAGTGCACAGATCCGGGGAACTGCTAGTGAGGGCGTAACAATTCCCCCCACCTCCCCAGACGTCTCTCTCCCCCAACGGGCCTCAATGACCATGTTCCCATCCCCTTGGATTCCAGATTCTCCCAGCACAGCACTGGGACATGGAATGCCCTTTATGACAGACACTCTCTTAATATTCCATGCACCCTGATCTGGTCTGATTTCACCCCCTGTGCAGGGTTTCCCATTCCCAAACCTGAGCTGATCGCCCGGCTGGAACAAGGGGAAGAGCCGTGGGTGCCTGATCTCGAGGCCTCGGAGGAAAGAGAGATCTCAAGAGGCACCTGCACAGGTGAGGACTGACACAGAAACCATTCGGCTGATGAAGGAAAAAGTTGAGAATCCCTAAAATGTAGTATGAGTAAAAACCCTCAATTCTTCCTCATTTCACCCAGAGCAGGGCTGGAGTCAGCAGAACAGAGCTGTAGTCAGCAGATATCACTCACAGCTTTCCGCCTGTCCTGTTAGCTGCAGGGGTTTCCTTCCCATCTTTCCATCCCTCTGAGTGTTTGGGTAGGAAATGGAGGCAGAATCCAATTGCTCAGTCTTCGCAGTGTTAGCGTGTTGGGTTTTCCCTCTGTGCTATTCCTCTTTCTCCCCAGCACAATGACTCCTATCTGTATTCTTTCTCTCCCAGCAGGTGATGAGAGAGTGAGTGAGAAGGAGGAGGGGAATCATCATGAGCACATTCCTAGGGAAATGGAACCACAGGGGACCTTTGTGGGAAGACCTGAAGGGAATTTTTCCCAGTGCTTGGAAGAGAGAGAAGCCTGTGGAAATTGGCACAGGTCAGAGAGGCTGCTGGGAAACCACCTAAAGAAGAAAGTGGATGAACCCATTCAATGTTGGGGAGGAGATAAGGATCCCACAGACCAGCAAACAAATCCCAAGGAAGAGAAACCCTATCTGTGCCTCGAATGTGGGAAAGGATTAATTCTGAGATCACAGCTTGTGACACATCAGACAATCCATACTGGAGAGAAACCCCTTCAATGCTTGGACCGTGGAGAAACCTTCAATAACCGCTCAGACCTCAATAATCATGGGAGAAGCCACTCGGGAGAGAAACCCTATCAATCCCTCGAATGCAGGAAATGTTTGGATTGGAAGTCAGTTCTAAGTACACACCTGATAAGCCAAACACGAGAGAGACCCCACAAATGCTTAGACTGTGGAAAAAGTTTCATACAGAGGTCAGACCTTGTTAAACATCAGGGAATCCACACAGGAGAGAGACCCTATAAGTGTTTGAACTGTGGGAAAAGTTTCACATGGAGATCAGCCCTTGTTCAGCATCAGGCAATCCATACAGGAAAAAGACCGCATAAGTGCTTAGACTGTGGGAAAAGTTTCATACAGAGGTCAGACCTTGTTAAACATCAGGCAGTCCATACAGGAGAGAGACCTCATAAGTGCTTGGGCTGTGAGAAAAGTTTTATACGTAGGTCAGACCTTGTTAAACATCAGGCAATGCACACAGGTGAAAGACCCCATAAATGCTTGGACTGTGAGAAAAGTTTCATACAGAGATCAGACCTTGTTAAACATCAGGCAATCCATACAGGAGAGAGACCCCTTAAGTGCTTAGACTGTGGAAAAAGTTTCAGAGACAGATCAGCCCTTTTAAAACATCAGGCCATCCACACAGGAGAGAGACCCCATAAGTGCTTAGACTGTGGAAAAAGTTTCATATGGAGGTCAGACCTTGTTAAACATCAAGCATTCCACACAGGCGAGAGACACCATAAGTGTGTGGACTGTGGGAAAAGTTTCATAAGGCGGTCAGACCTTGTTAAGCATCAGGCAATCCACACAGGGGAGAGACCCCATAAGTGCTTGGACTGTGGGAAAAGTTTCATACGTAGGTCAGACCTTGTTAAACATCAGGCAATCCACACAGGAGAGAGACCCCATAAGTGCTTGGACTGTGGGAAAAGTTTCCTACAGAGGTCAGACCTTGTTAAACATCAGGTAATCCACACAGGAGACAGACCCCAAAAGTGCTTGGACTGTGGGAAAAGTTTCAGAAATACATCAGCCCTTGTTAAACATCAGTCAATCCACACAGGAGAGAGCCCTCATAAGTGCTTGGACTGTGGGAAAAGTTTTGTATGGAGGTCAGACCTTGTTAAACATCAGGCAGTCCACACAGGAGAGAGACCCCATAAGTGCTTGGACTGTGGAAAAAGATTCATACGGAGGTCAGACCTTATTAAACATCAGGCAGTCCACACAGGAGAGAGACCCCATAAGTGCTCAGACTGTGGGAAAAGTTTCACACAGAGATCATATCTTATAACACATCAGAGGATCCACACAGGCGAGAGACCTCATAATTGCTTGGATTGTCAGAAAAGTTTCACAAACAGGTCAGCCCTTGTTAGACATCAGGCAATCCACACAGGAGAGAGACCCCATAAGTGCTTGGACTGTGGGAAAAGTTTCACACAGAGATCACATCTCATTAAACATGGGAGAATCCACACAGGATCTAATCTTCTGTGACACACGGCCAGAAAGGGTTAAGAAACTTGCAGGATAATTGACCCAAATTCAGCTTTTAGAGACATGTTTGAAAAGTGTGTAAATGGTAATTAGGGCCATGCCACATTAGATAGATTAGAACTTTGAAATGTAAACTTTTATTGTTAAAGACCTGGAAGAACATAGTAGCTGTAGTAGAGTATAGGAGTAGAGCTAGGCAGCTCTCCAGCTCCACATTCTACAAGCCATTACCCTCTGATCCCACTGAGGGTTACCAAAAGAAACTACACCATCTGCTCAAGAAACTCCCTGAAAAAGCACAAGAGCACATCCGCACAGACACACCCCTAGAAACCCGAGCAGGGGTATTCTATCTGCTACCCACGATCCATAAACCTAGAAATCCTGGGAGTCCCATCATCTCAGGCATTGGCACCCTGACAGCAGAATTGTCTGGCTATGTGGACTCCCTCCTCAGGTCTTATGCTACCGGCACTCCTAGCTATCTTCAAGACACCACTGACTTCCTGAGGAAACTACAATCCATTAGTGATCTTCCAGAAAACACCATCCTAGCTACTATGGATGTAGAAGCTCTCTACACCAACATTCCACACAATAATGGACGACGAGCCATCGGGAACAGTATCCCTGATAATGTCACGGCAAACCTGGTGCTGCACTTTGTAACTTTGTCCTCACCCATAACTATTTCACATTTGGGGACAATGTGCACCTTCAAGTCAGCGACACTGCTACGGGTACCCGCATGGCCCCACAGGATGCCAACATTTTTATGGCTGACTTAGAACAAAGCTTCCTCAGCTCTCATCCTCTAATGCCCCACTTTACTTGCGCTACATTGATGACATCTTCATCATCTGGACCCATGGAAAAGAAGCCTTTGAGGAATTCCACCACGATTTCAACAATTTCCATCCCACCATCAACCTCAGCTTGGACCAATCCACACAAGAGATCCACTTGCTGGACACTACAGTGCTAATAAGTGATGGTCACATAAACACCACCCTATACCGGAAACCTACTGACCGCTATACTTACCTACATGCCTCCAGCTTTCATCCAGACCACACCACATGATCCATTGTCTACAGCCAAGCTCTAAGATACAACTGCATTTGCTCCAACCTCTCAGACAGAGACAAACACCTACAAGATCTCTATCAAATGTTCTTACAACTAAGGTACCCACCTGCTGAAGTGAAGAAACAGATTGACAGAACCAAAAGAGTACCCAGAAGTCACCTACTACAGGACAGGCCCAACAATGAAAGTAACAGAACGCCACTAGCCATCACCTTCAGCCCCCAGCTAAAGCCTCTCCAGTGCATCATCAAGGATCTTCAACCTATCCTGAAGGACGATCCCTCACTCTCACAGATCTTGGGAGACAGGTCAATCCTCGCTTACAGACAGCCCCCCAACCTGAAGCAAATACTCACCAGCAACCAGACAACAGAAACACTAACCCAGGAGCCTATCCTTGCAACAAAGCCGGTTTCCAACTCTGTCTCCGTATCTATTCAGGGGACACCATCATAGGACTTAATCACATCAGCCACACTATCAGAGGCTCGTTCACCTACACATCTACCAATGTGATATATGCTATCATGTGCCAGCAATGCCCCTCTGCCATGTACATTGGCCAAACCAGACAGTCTCTACGCAAATGAATAAATAGACACAAATCAGACATCAAGAATTATAACATTCAAAAACCAGTTGGAGAACACTTCAGTCTCCCTGGTCACTCGATTACAGACCTAAAAGTTGCAATATGACAACAAAAAAACCTTCAAAAACAGACTCCAACAAGAGACTGCTGAATTGGAATTAATTTGCAAACTGGACACCATTAAATTAGGCTTGAATAGAGACTTGGAGTGGATGGGTCATTACACAAAGTAAAACTATTTCCCCATGTTTATTTTTCCCTCCTGCTGTTCCTCACACCTTCTTGTCAACTGCTGGAGATGGGCCATTTTGATTACCACTACAAAAAGTCATTTTTTTTTTCTTTTTCTCCTGCTGGTAATAGCTCACCTTAACTGATCACCCTCCTTAGAGTGTGTATGGTAACACCCATTGTTTCATGTTCTCTGTGTGTGTGTATATATATATCTTCCTACTGTATTTTCCACTGCGTGCATCCGATGAAGTGGGTTTTAGCCCACGAAAGCTTATGCTTAAATAAATTTGTTAGTCTCTAAGGTACCATAAGTACTCCTGTTCTTTTTGTAGTAGTCTATGGCTACATCTTCACTACCCACCATATCGGCGGGTAGCAATCGATTTCTCGGGGATCGATATATCGCGTCTCATCTAGATGTGATATATTGATCCCCGAACGCGTTCCTATCAACTCCGGAACTCCACCAACGCGAACGGCGGTAGCGGAGTCGACGGGGAGCTGCGGATGTCGATCCCGCGCCGTGAGGACAGTAGGTAATTCGATTTAAGATACTTCGACTTCAGCTACGCTATTCACGTAGCTGAAGTTGCATATCTTAGATCGATCCCCTCCCCTAGTGTAGACCAGTCCTTAGTTTACCTTTAGCTTGTTAGAGGTTAACAATGTAAATAAATGGTTCCTATCTAGGGCTGTATTTTGTTAAGTCAGAGATCAAAAGAGAATATTAAGATTTAGATGAAACTTGGGTGTAATAATGTCATTGCATGTCTCTGTAAAGTTTGTAGTTAACTGTCTATGAACTGCTTTATGGATAATTACCTTATGTTAATCCTTGTAATTATTTACCTGTGATGTTTAGGAAATAGAAGCTTACTTCAAAAGCTGATTGTTCACCCAAGGACTGCCTGCTGAGGAGAGGCTGCAAAAATCTCTAGAAAAATTCTTGGGATCTGATCCTTTTATCTCAGATCTTAAACTTTATTCAGGGCGGAGTTTGAGTCATAAGACAGATCTCCAGTCCAGCTGGACTGCCCTGATATTGAACATTTGGACATAGAACTATAACTTGATGAAAGGATTCTGAAACGGACTCTTTGCAATTCTGAAGCACCATCTCTACAGTGAAACTGCCCTCAGAACTCTATTCATGTCTGTCTGTATAATGATCTTTTAAGCAATAATCTCTGTTTTCTCCTTTTAATAAATCTTAGTTTAGTTAATAAGAATTGGCTGTAAGTGGGTATTTAGGTATGAACTGAAGTATTCATGAACTTGGTGGGTGATGTGTCTGATCTTTTGAATTTGTAGAACTTTTTATATGATGAACAAGATTTTCAGGAATCACCAACATATTTCACTGGCTGGGAGGGAGCCCAAGGCTAGGTTGCTTCACGGGAACTCTGCTTTGGCCTCTGTGTAGGCAGTAAGGTACTGTAGAGTATCAGGCATCTGGAAATCTGCACAGGGAAGAAACCTCTGAGATGTTCTCAGTGTGAAAATGCTCCAGGTGGCACTAACTCGATATTGCACACCAGGGACTCCTCCATACATGGGGGAATTCTCTCAGTGCCCTGACTAGGACTGGTCACAATGGTCTTGTTGTTGGGATTAGCCAGCGCATCTCTGTGACCCTCCACCAGCTTTCCTGGTGTAAACTCTCTTGATGCTGGCAGAACAGGTGCTAGCACATGCCAGAACCCCGGACCAATTCACTTGTGTATTAGGATAGATCAAAGTGATTGTTAAATGTATAAGAGTGTAGTTGGTGTTTAAACTTCATGACAACTAGTGGGATGTTACTTGCATTGTTTTCACTTAAGTGTATCTTGTAGTAGGGAACATTTCCATTGTGTACACCCCATCAAACGAGGAAGTTAGCTCGTGGAATGCAAATGGGAACTTTAACAGAAAAGAGCTAATTTCAAAGCAACTGGATGTTATGCGTGAGGATTGGAGGTCAAAGACTCAAAATATGTTCCTCACTCTCTGTCATGAGAGGAAAAACCCACATGGGCAGTGACCCTGTCAGCCTTTTTTGTGTGTGAGAAGAAGCCATAAGTATGGATTCAAGGAAAGAGCCTTTATCTCTGGACTGTTTGGACTGTTACAGGGAAGTGTACCAGATAGAAAGTGGAGCCCCTCAGAGACAATCTGGGTACCCTGAAATGACTTTTGGGAAACTGGTAGTTTGTTAAATCACTGCCACCCTTTGGAATTACAAACTGTGACTCACCTGTGTGTATATTTTACCTGCTTTAACCTCTCAATAACTCTCACTTCCCTTCCTTACGTAATGAACCTTTAGTTAGTTTACTATAGAACTGGCTGCCTGCGTTGTCTTCGGTATGGGATGTAGGTACCAATTGCTCTAGGGTAAGTGACTGGTCTCCTGGGACTGGGAGCGATGTGATGTGATATGATTTTGGTGTAAGTGACCTTTTATCACAATGTCCAGTTTGGGTGCAAAACAGACTGGAGAGTCAAAGCGGGCTGGCTGTGAGTCTAGGGTAGGACTGGGATAGGGATCCAGGAGTTTATATATGTCACTGGCCTGGTGAAATCTAATTACACAACGAACCACCAGCGTGGGGCATCTGCCTGGTTTTCTGCCAGGCTGCCCAGAGGTTGGCACTCATAGTTGTGAACCACTCCAGAGAGCATGACAAACTCACACTGAGCATCTTATCTATTCTGATCCCCTCTCCCCTGATTAGCAGAGTGATCGTTAGTCCCTGAGTTCCCCCTTTTGAGACTGGATTGTCTCATTCCCAAATAGTCTCACATTACTCAGAATGGAGAGGGCTAGCTAGTGGTGTTCCCCAAGTGTCAGTCCTAGGCCAATCCTATTCAACTTATTCATAAATTATCTGGAGAAATGGGTAAACAGTGAGGTGGCAAAGTTTGCAGATGATACTAAACTGCTCAAGATAGTTAAGATCAAAGCAGACTGTGAAGAACTTCAAAAAGATCTCACAAAACTAAGTGATTGGGCAACAAAATGGCAAATGAAATTTAATGTGGATAAATGTAAAGTAATGCACATTGGAAAAAATAACCCCAACTATACATACAATATGATGGGGGCTAATTTAGCTACAACAAATCAGGAAAAAGATCTTGGCGTCATCTTGGATAGTTCTCTGACGATGTCCACGCAGTGTGCAGAGGTGGTCAAAAAAGCAAACAGGATGTTAGGAATCATTAAAAAGGGGATAAAGAATAAGACAGAGAACATATTATTGCCCATATATAAATCGATGGTACGCCCACATCTCAAATACTGCATACAGGTGTGGTCTCATCTCAAAAAAGATACTGGCACTAGAAAAGGTTCAGAGAAGAGCAACTAAAATGATTAGGGGTTTGGAGAGGGTCCCATATGAAGAGAGATTAAAGAGGCTAGGACTCTTCAGCTTGGAAAAGAGGAAACTAAGGGGGGATACGATAGAGGTATATAAAATGAGTGATGTGGAGAAAGTAGATAAGGAAAAGTTATTTACTTATTCCCATAATACAAGAACTAGGGGTCACCAAATGAAATTAATAGGCAGCAGGTTTAAAACCAAAGGGTGTTCTTCACGCAGCGCACAGTCAACTTGTGGAACTCCTTCCCTGAGGAGGTTGTGAAGGCTGGGACTATAACAGCATTTAAAAGAGAACTGGACACATTCATGGTGGTTAAGTCCATAAATGGCTCTTAGCCAGGATGGGTAAGGAATGGTGTCCATAGCCTCTGTTTGTCAGAGGATGGAGATGGATGGCAGGAGAGAGATCACTTGATCATTGCCTGTTAGGTTCCTCCCCCTGGGGCACCTGGCATTGGCCACTGTCGGTAGACAGGATACTGGGCTAGATGGACCTGTAGTCTGACCCAGTGTGGTCGTTCTTATGTACTCTACACCATGCTGAAAAGTATTTAGTGTTTGTACATTTGATCCCTTATGGGCCAGAGCTAAACAGATGCTAAAAAAGTGGGAACTGGGACAGTAAAATGTGTTTTAGCCTCTGTGCTATTTCAGGGCGATCGGGTGAGTCGAAGGGATTCCCTCCTTCCCCCAGCACTGTCACCCTCCACTCTCCACACAGCAGCCTTCGTTCCAGCAATGGAGAGTTTTATCCTGTCCCCATTTTACACGTCTGCCTCCCACGGTGTCACTTACCACCATGTCCCTGGGTCTCCATACCTGGGAAATACAGTTTTGATGTCTATGATCCTAAGTCAGACCCCTGAGGGCTGGAGAAGGAAGTGTCACAAACCAGGAAGGGAATCCAAGGGAATCTGAAGGCACATTTTGACCTTTCTGATCTTATAGCCCTGTTTGCATCTCTTGGTAAAATTGCTCCCAGTTTTTGTCTAGGATAAACCAGATCATTTGTAGATGGGAAGCTGGTTTCAGTTTTTGGTTTATGACGATGACGCTAAAACTTTTGTAAGTAACATGAGAAAATAATGAGGCGAGAAGTAAAGCAGGTTTAGCCCCTTTAGAAGAAAATGGGTTCACTTATTTTCTGGATTTTGAGTCTTCAGATTCTCTGGGATTTCATATTATGAATGTGAAAATGTTTTAGCGCCCACACTGTATTGTGGGTTTTTCTGTTCTCGAAGGCTGTTTGATCACGTACTTGGATATGAGATTAGTCTGCCAGGATGTAGCTCAAATTTATTGAGGGCTTCATGAAACAAATGTTAATTTGCAAGAACAACCTTTTTTAATTTAACTTTTTTCTACCCCTTGTCAATTGATTTTTTTTTCTTTGAACAGTGACAGTCATCAATATCCCTCAGCACAAACAGTGATGGTGCAAGCTAGATTCACGCTCCCAGAGGCAGACACTGAAATGGGGAAGTTACCGCCTGACCCTGCGGTGATGTGGGAGATAGCCAGGAGGGGAAGAGGGTGGGAGATGGGGTGGGGTGAGGGAGAAATGGAGCTGGGAAACTGCTGGGTTTGCTCCTGAGAACCAGGTAGCTGAGGCTGAGAATGTGAACTCGCAGCATCAGAGCCAGAGAGAGACAGAAATTCTCCTGCCAGTATCCAGTCAAGTGGTGCCTGAATTATAAAATGCTGTGAATCCTGCCCAAGAGGAATCCTGTGGGGAGGGGGCAGCATCTCCTGATTGCTGAGAGGACGAGGCTGGGCTGAGATGAGCAGGAGGCCAGGGATGTCACAGGGGACGTGGGTACAGGGCTGGCTCTAACTTTTTTACTGCCTCAAGCAAAAAAAAAAAAAAAAAGCGCCGCTCCGCCGTAACAGCCCCCCCCGAGCTCTGCCCTGCTGAAACAATCCCCGCCCAGTGCCACCACGCCCCACTGAACAAAAAAAAAAAAAAACGCCACCCAAAGTTTGGCCGCCCCATACAAGGTGCCGCCCCAAGCACGTGCTTGGTTGGCTGGTGCCTGGAGCCGGCCCTGCCTGGGCAGCTTTGAAGCCAGGCAGATCCCTATTGTGGAGGCCAGAGAAAGATGAGGAGTATTGGAGCCCAGCTGGTCACCTCCTCCCCATCTATCATTGTGACCTGTATGGGGACAATAATGACTGTCTCTGCCCCACTCACCCCACCCTGCATCCCTCTAACCTGAGCTCTTTGGAGTCCCTGCTCCCAGGGTGTTTGCTTTTGTGACAGGCTCCAAGCACCTCTCCTGGCATCTCAGCACTTTTCTCCCAGTGTGTAAATGTCGCTGGTGCCTGGGGGAGTTGGATGCAGTGGACTGGGCTGGGACTCAACTGGGCTGGGCTGGGGGTGGGGAAAGGGGTCTGCCTTTTGCTTGTCCTTGGGAATAATAAAGTAGAATTTAGTTTCTCCCACTCCCAGTCTCTGTTGTTTTGCATGAAATGGCTGCTAACAGCAGAGGTGAGGTGAAAGGTTAAAGCAATGCAGATGCGTGCCTGGGGCGGCAAGCCGCGGAGGGCACCCTGCTTGTCCCTGTGAGGGCAGCAGTCAGGCAGTCTTGGGCGGCACGCCTGCGGGAAGTCCGCCGGTCCTGCGGATTTGGTGGCAATTCGGCGGTGGGTACGCTGAAGCCACAGGACCGGCTGACATCCCGCTGGCGCGCTGCCGAATCCGCAGGACCAGGGACCTCCCGCAGGCAACCTGCTGACACCAGCCTACCTGCCATGCTTGGGGCGGCAAAAAAACTAGAGCCACCTCTGAGTTTAGGGAGGGAAATCTCCTAACTCTCAATCCTTATTATTACTAAGGAACCCCCTAACACTCAATCCTTATATGTGAGCAAAGAGGGAGGGTCATAGATCAGCACCATTCTCTGAGGGGTGCCTCATTTTCATGCCACAAGAGGGCTGCATTTAGGAGTTGCAAATATTTATTTTTCCCCCCTAGTCAAGAAGGAGCTGATCTCACAGAGCCTAGCAAAGCCCTTGGATGTATCCATGCCCCACTGAGGGGTTTCCTGGCTCAAGGGGACCTCAACGATTCAGGATATTTTGAACATCTGCCTGAGTTAGCATAAAAAGAATTTTTTGCTTTGGATGTTCTGAGATACTTTGTAGCACCTTAATAGAAATCTACAGGAAAATCTCACAAAGGGTTTAAAAATTTTGTAAAATTCACTTCTCCCAACTGACATAATTAAGGTGGTGATAGTATCAGGACACTTCGGTTTGCATAAAATAGTAATTAGTTTTAAGGTTACAGCTCTAATTAAGTAGAAATTAAGGACAGTTTAAATTTAGAAAATCCGAAATGGTAGAGAAGGGGATGATGCAGTTCAAATTCAGAGTCACTTTAAAGACTAACAAAAGCTTTCATGGGCTGGAATCCACTTCGTCAGATGTGAAAGCTTCTACCCAAATACATTTGTTAGTTTTTAAGGTGCCACAAGGACTCCTCACTGTTTATGCTGAAACAGACTAACACGGCTACCCCTCTGAATCTTCAGATTTAGAGATGAGGTAGTGGAAAATTCCATCGTGAGAGGGAGGAGCTCTGCTCTGCCAAGAATAACCTGAAAGAGAGGGGCTCTCCCAAAAATGAGTTGTAGGGTGGGGTTCTGTGTCTAAAAATAGGTATGGCATGATGGGAGGGGCTCAAAAACTAGAAGCTGATTGGCTGAGAGGAGCTGACCCTGAGAGACCAACCAGTATATAAGGCCAACAGCCAGCAGTGGGTTTGATAGTAGGCTGAATGTGGTGGGTCTGGGATTTCGAGAAGAGCAAGAGAAGAAAGACATCTAAGGAAAACAGCATGACCTGGCTGGTCAAGAAGCCGCAAAAGCAACAGCAACAGCAGAATTCTGGGGTTTCCTCACTAATGAAGAACTGATGCTCAAATACTCACACTGCTAAAGCAAGAGCCAGCAGTAACCATGGCAGTATCCTTGGCCCAAAGGAGCAAGCGCAGCTGTGGAGAAAACACTCTCTGAAATCAGACAGATCAGAAGGACCAATTAGATGAATCAGAGAGAATTTGAGCACAAGTGTAAGTTTGATTCTCTTTCTGCTGTTATTTAGGAGTGTGTGAGTCTGTCTGCAAATAAAGCTGGATGCCTGTATCTCCCCTACCCGTCCTGTAACCACTTAGCCAGTGCTTACAGGATGGTAAATGTTAAATGTTTAGTGTTAAATGTTTGTTTTATTTTTAATTTATGAATATGATGATGGTTTCTCCTATGTGTATACAGTATCAGAGGGGTAGCCGTGTTAGTCTGGATCTGTAAAAGCAGCAAAGAGTCTTGTGGCACCTTATAGACTAACAGACGTTTTGGAGCATGAGCATCCGATGAAGTGGGTATTCACCCACGAAAGCTCAAGCTCCAGAACGTCTGTTAGTCTATAAGGTGCCACAAGACTCTTGGCCGCTTTTATGTGTATTCAGACACCACATATATTACACTGTGTTATGTGCAGGATTAGATTGCAAGTCTAAGAATACAGCCTTTGTGTATGTGGGATCTTTATGTGGATGTTACGTTGAAATGACTGTATTTTCTGCATGTGTTAAGATGTATGTAGCCTGTGTATGATTCTATGTAGCCTGTGTAGTGTGGCGGCTGCCCCACTTTGGCCTGGAAGGGCCTAGAGCAGCCTTGAAGCGGCTGCACAGGGCCCAGCCAATGGGAAAAGAGCTCATTAAGAGCCAACCAGGAAAGGGCTTGCTGGAGCAGCCCAGATATAAGGGGTTGCTCAACAGAGTGAAGCTCAGTCTCTCCCTGGAGCAGGGGTGGTCAGCCTGTGGCTTCGGAGCCACATGTTGCTCTTCAGAAGATAATATGCAGCTCCTGCTAGGGGCCAACTCTGGGGAAAAAATAGTGGGTGCTGAGCACTCACCAGCAGCCCTGTCAGTGCTCCCTCCCTCCCCAGTGCCTCCTGCCTGCTGCGATCAGCTGTTTTGTGGCATTGAGGAGGCTCTGTGGGGGAGGAGGGAGGAGAGAGGATGCAGTGCACAGCCTCCCCCAGCACCTCCTCCTCTCTCCCTCTGCCTCCTGCTTGCTGTGATCAGCTGTTTTGCGACATGCAGGAGGTTCGGGGTGGGGAGAAGCGAGGACACAGCTCACTTGGGGGAAGGGGCAGGAAGAGGCAGGGTTGAGGTACAGGTGGGGGCTTGGGGCCTGGGACAGAGCCAGGGGTCCAGCACCCCATGGCTGGCACCAGTGTCTCCCTGAATAAAGCACACGGTGACTAGCTGGTGTGGAAATTTTTAATCAAAAATTTTTCTTACACCCTCTAACAATGGGATTTATGTGCAAACAGAAAAGAAAATACCCGGATGAAAATCGAGGCTTCCAACAGGAGTGGGAGCATAAGTACGTTTTCGTTGAACGTAAATGGTAAGGCCACATGTCTTCTTTGCCAGACGTGTGTGTGTCTCAGTTCAAATCTTCAAACTTGCAGCATCATTTTGCTTCTAGCCACGCACATGTGGATCAAGAATTCCCACAAGGTTCTGTACTCGTCGCTTTAAAACTGAAAACTTTGAAAAAACAAACAGATGTAGAAGCCCAGTTCTTCACCAGATTTGCCAACCAATCGCAGACGGTAATGTTAGCCTCCTATTATGTGGCCTGGCACATAGCCCATGTGAAAAAGCCCTACTCTGAAGGAGTCTATAAAAACATGCCTCACTGATGTCATTTCAATCTTGTCACCAGAGAATGAGAATCTACAGAAGAAAATGGCTGTCTTGCAGCTTTAATGCCACACAACAGAACGCAGAATCTCTGACCTGAACAGTGACATTGAATTGCAACTGCACTCATAACTTTAGCAGTGTGAATATTTTAGCATCACTTTGGATGACTCATGCCAGGCACAGGATAAACCTTAGTATTGGCATTTGTCCGCACTGTGTCTGACTGTGTTGTAAGGGAAGAACTCCTCGATATCATGTCACTAAAGGACAGAACTCGTGGATGAGATCTAAAGGAGGTGTTGATGTTGGTAGTTGCAAAAAGCCACTTGCCTTTACAGAAGCTCATTGCCATTGCAACGGATGGGCTTCGTCCATGTGGGGATTTGTGAATGGATTAGCAGGGCTTTGTACGTCTGACGAGAGCTTTCCCAAATTTTGGACATTTCACTGTATTATTCATCAGGAGCAACTGCTATCTAAAAATCTCAAATTTGATCATGTCATGAAACCTGTCTTGCACATTGTGAAATTCATTCTCTTGAATGCACCCAATCACAGATAATTTCAAAATCTAATTGAAGAACTGAATGAAGAAAACTCCACTGATGATTTGCCATTTCACTGTGCAGTTCGATGGCTCTCGAGAGGTTAAGTTACTTCCCATTTTTTCAAGCTCCTAGCACTAGTAAAATTGTTTATGGAGGAGAAGCATAGAATGCACCCCAAGCTTACAGATCCTGGATGGGTTCTAGACTTGGCATTTCTTACAGACGTGCTGCTGTATTTGGATAAACTAAGGCCACGTCTACACTACGGGATAATATCGAATTAGCTAAAATCAGTTTTATAAAACTGATATTATAAATTCGATTTCATGCGGCCACACTAGGCACAGTAATTCGGCGTTGTGCGTCCATGGTCCGAGGCTAACGTCGATTTCTGAAGCGTTGCATTGTGGGTAGCTCTTTCATAGCTATCCCATAGTTCCCGCAGTCTCCCCCGCCCCTTGGAATTCTGGGTTGAATCATTATTGTCGCGGGTGGTTCTGGGTAAATGTCGTCAGTCATTCCTTCCTCCGAGAAAACATCAGCTGACAATCCTTTCGTGCCGTTTTTCCCTGGATTGCCCTGGCAGATGCCATAGCACGGCAACCATGGAGCTCGTTCAGCTTTTTTTTTTTCCGGCACCATATGTGTACTGGATGCCGCGGAGAAACAGGCGATACTCCAGCGCTACACAGCAGCATTCACTTGCTTTTGCAATGATAGCAGAGATGGTTACCAGTCGTTCTGTACCGTCTACTGCTGGAGAAAACTGGCAATGAGATGACGGTTATCTCTCCCCCTCTGTACTGTCTGCTGCTATCATGAGTGCCCCTGGCTGAAATCGGCCGGGGGCGCAATGCAAAAGCAAAATTGGGATTGACTCATTTGGGACTGAGTCAATCCCTCCCTTATGGTTTCTAAAAATAGAGTCAGTCCTGCCTAGAATAAGGGGCAAGTGCATTAGAGGACCAGTGTATCAGAGCACAGCTGCTCCGTGTCAGTATTCACAGGGGTTGCCACTGCAACAACCCCACCCGTTGCTTCCATCCTCCCACAACCTTCCTGGGCTACCGTGGCAGTGTCCTGCCCATTTGTGTCATGAAGTTATAAAGAATGCAGGAATAAGAAACAGAGACTTGTTAGTGAGATAAAATGAGGGGGAGGCAGCCTCCCGGGGCTATGACAGTCCAGGCAGTACAGAATCTTTTCTTTACACAGGAAAGGGAGGGGGCTGATGAAGCTCAGCCCCCAGTTGCCATGAGGAAGACGGTTACCAGCCGTTCTGTACCATCTACTGGGAGTAACTGGGAGTCATTCCCATTTTTACCCAGGCGCCCCCGGCCAGCCTCACCTGAGGCCAGCCAGGAGCACTCACGGGCTGATGGCAACAACGGATATCAGTCATATTGCACCGTCTACCACCGGGGAGGGGGAGAGGAGCGGATACGCTCTTCACTGCTGCAGCATCGCGTCTACCAGCAGCATTCAATACACATAGGGTCACATTGAAAGAAGTCAAGAAATGATTTCTTTTCCTTTTCTTTCACGTGGGGGGGGGGGGGACTGAGGAGCTATTCCCTGAACCACGCCAGACACTGTGTTTGAACCTACAGAGGTTGGGAGCTCAGCCAAGAATGCAAATACTTTTCAGAGACTGCTGTGGACTGTGGGATAGCTGGAGTCCTCAGTACTCCCTCCCTCCCTCCCTCCATGAGCGTCCATTTGATTCTTTGGCTTTCCGTTACACTTGTCACGCAGCACTGTGTAGCCTGGAGATTTTTTTTCAAACGCTTTGGCATTTCGTCTTCTGTAACGGAGCTCTGATACAACAGATTTGTCTCCCCATACAGCAATCAGATCTAGTATCTCCCATACAGTCCATGCTGGAGCTCTTTTTGGATTTGAGACTGCATCGCCACCCGTGCTGATCAGAGCTCCACGCTGGGCAAACAGGAAATGTAATTCAAAAGTTCACGGGGCTTTTCCTGTTTACCTGCCTGCTGCATCCGAGTTCAGATTGCTGTCCAGAGTGGTCAGTGGTGCACTGTGGGATACCGCCCGGAGGCCAATAACGTCGATTTCCATCCACACTAACCGTAATCCGATATGTTAATATCGAATTTAGCGCTACTCCTCTCGTCGGGGTGGAGTACAGAAATCGATTTAAAGAGCCCTTTATATCGATATAAAGGGCGTTGTAGTATGGACGGGTACAGCGTTAAATCGATTTAATGCTCTTTAAATCGATTTAAACGCATAGTGTAGACCAGGCCTCAGGCTCAGGTTGGCCACTCCTGCCCTGGAGGGCAAGGGAGAAGGATTGACTGGATAGAGCAGTGCTGAGCAGGAGAGAGCTCCACCCTGACTGGCTGCCAGACTGGGACCTCTGATACCAGGGCCAGAAAGGTGCTGGGGCTGCAGGGAAGTGGTGCAGGGAAACAGATAGTAGGGGTTGCGGGACCCAGAGTAGTTTGGGGCGGGGAGGAGCGTGGCTGATTCAGACTGAAGTTTGTCCCTGAGGTGAGGGGCTAGACTTTGGGCTGCCGTGGGCTGCTGAGGTAGTGCAAGGACTGAGGACTCTTGGTCCCCTGGATTGTATTCCCACCCCCCCGCCCGAAGGGTTGAGTTGGGCGCACAGCTGGAGGGCCGCCATTCGGGAGTGACATGGTTCCACCACAGACAGTGCAGAAGATGGAAATAGCAGACTGATGGCAGTTTGAGGCACCACCTGATAGGTGGTACACTCAACTGGACTGAGCTAATTCCCAGAGCAACCAGCTGGAGGCACCACAGTGGTGAGTCTGTGCCCGTTACAGCCTGTGTCTTTTATTGTGTTACACTGCTTTAATCACATGATACTTTAAATGTTATTCTATTGCTTTTTACTATGTTCTATGCATTCTTTACTCCTGTTGGAATTCTGCAACTTGTGCGTTTGGCGCCACAGTACTGTTGCAGAATTCCAACAGGAATAATTCTGTCTGGCTTTATTAATTACATTGTAACCACTTATTTTCTATTAAACAAATAATTCTTTTGTTGTTGAAGAAATATTGCTTGTGTGTCCATCCTTGAGTGGAAGGCTGCATCTGTGTCTTTCCAGGGGTCAGCAAGACGAGTCTGGGGAGCCTTCTGCGGGTCAGAGACAAGCCCCCTGCTAATACCCTGGCAATTCCTTTATGGCGGGACTAGGGTGACCAGACGTCCCAATAAAATCGGGACTGTCCCGATATTGAGCAGTTTGTCCCGCGTCCCAACCATACTTCGTCCTGATATTTTGTTTCGGGCGTTCCCCTCCTCCCCCATTATTGTTTAGGCAGCAGTAACCAGCAGAGGGAGCACCTTTTCAATTGTTACACTCACCGGTCTGAGTTGGTGGCACTTCGGCGGAGGGTCCGTCAGTCGCTGGCGGTCTTCGGCAGCATTTCGGCAGTGGGTACTTCCTTCTTTGGCGGCAAAATTTATTACCCACCGCCGAAATGCCGCCGAAGACCGTCAGCAACTGAAGGGCCCTCCGCCAAAGTGCTGCCGAAGACTCAGACCGGTGAGTGTAACAATTGAAAAGATGCTCCCCCTGCGGCAGTCCTGATATTTTGGATTTTGCATCTGGTCACCCTAGGCAGGAAACAGCCTTGTTACCCTTTTATTAAATTAGACAAATTTGTAGGTAACATAATTGGTGTCTACATTTTAAGGTTAAAAAATTGGCATCCCTGGGTGGGCTCAAGGGGGGGGGGTGTGGGGGGGGGGGGGGGGGGGGGGGGGGGCGGGGGGGGGGTGATTGCACTGCCTACTGGATAAAAGGATGACGGACACCAAGCAGTATTTTTTCTCTTTCTTTCTCTTCTTTCCCCCTTTTCCTCTTTTCTTTTCTTTCTTTCTTTTTCTGACAGATACATACACATATTACATTACATTACACATTTCATTACATACACATACCCACTCGCAGGCAGCCATGTGCAAGTTTGAATGGTGAGTAAAAGTTGTCACTCAGGAGTGGTCGAAATATCTTAATTGTTCACAGATTCAATCAGTACCTGGCTGGATTTGACATACACACACATACATCTGGCAGCCTTTAGGTGTGGCTGGATTGAACAGATGTACACATTCACACATGACACACATGCAATACCCAATACATATATCCACGTACATATATAGACAAACACATCTTCCCTTTCTTTCTTTGCTTTTTACCTCTTTCCTTTCTGACATTGATGTATAAACACATATACGCACGCATGTAAAAACCAGTACACATAACACATATGCATATCCACTCGCACATCTGCAGCCGTGCGGGTTTGAATGGTACATAAAACTTTTTACTCAGGTGTGGCCAGGCCAGGATATGTTAATGGTACTCAGGTTAAATCTCTACCTGGCTGGATTTGACATACACACACAGTCCTGGCAGCCTTTAGGTATGGCTGGGTCTATATAAAAATATATGTGTGTGTGTATGTGTATATATATATATTGTGATGGGGCATGGCCAGATGGCTACAGTAAAGTAGTGAGGAACAGGTGAGTTAGCCCCAGGCTAAACAAATCCCTGGTACCGTGGTAATCAAATGGCAGTTGCTCCAGGTTAATCAAATGGCAGTTGCTCCAGGTTAATCAAGACACCTGGGGCCAATTAAGATCTTTCTAGAAGGCAGTGGAGATAGCTAGATTGATTGGGACACCTGAAGCCAATCAAAGGCTGGCTGGAACTAGTTAAAAGCCTCCCAGTTAGTCAGTGAGGGGCACGTGTGAGGAGCTGGGAGCAAGAGATGCAAGGAGCTGTGAGGGTGAGGTGATGAGGGTGAGGGTGAGGGTGAGGGTGAGGGTGTGCTGTTGGAGGACTGAGGGGTACAAGCATTATCAGACACTAGGAGGAAGGTCCTGGGGTAAGGATAAAGAAGGGGTTTGGAGGAGGCCATGGGGAAGTAGCCCAGGGAGTTGTAGCTGTCATGCAGCTGTTACAGGAGGCATTATAGACAGCTGCAATCCACAGGGCCCTGGGCTGGAACCCAGAGTAAAGGGCAGGGCCAGGTTCCCCTCAAACCTCCCAACTCCCTATCAGACACAGGAGGAGTTGACCCAGACTGTGGGTTCCACCGGAGGGGAAGATCACTGAGGTGAGCAAATCTGCCAATAAGCGCAGGACCCACCAAGGTAGAGGAGGAACTTTGTCACACACACACGCATATAAAAACAGGTTCCGTCTGAATAAAAGCATACTGAAAGATATGTAACTAAAGGTAAGTGAAAGCTTTCAGTTGTAAGATATTAAGGGAATTTAAGGTAAATAATTCTATCATCATAAGAGTCAGCCCTGTTTCAACTGATATGCCTGAAAAGGGTTAATATAGTTACAGAGGATAGTACTATGATGATAAGAACAAAGTTTTGCTTTTGAGTGTTCAAGTGATCACAGCTATGGAAGGAGAGGGTGATCATAAGAAACAGCAAAGAGTCCTGTGGCACTCTTTGCTGCTTTTACAGATCCAGACTAACACGGCTACCCCTCTGATACTTGGTGATCATAAGAACTCTTTTATTTATTTTCTGCTTCTGGAGCAATTATTGGAGGACCCGCATGGAAGGGGACCCTGATTGAAAGACAGGCAGATTTTGGGGTCTGGGACCAAGGAAGAAGAGGAAGGCTTTGGGAGTCAGGGTTTATTAGGACCTCGTTGCTAGGACCACTACAGTCCTAGGTGCCAGTGGTGGGATTGGTAACCGTGTAAGAAGCAATGAAGAGTCATCCAAATAAATAGACGATTAGAATTTTAGAAGGGTCTGTCAGCCATGCAAGTTGGAATGGTAAGTCCCAATTAGTGTCCTTAAAAAGAAGTTATGGGCTTTAAAAGGCACCACCAGTGTTATCCTTCACCAGAAGGTCTGATATCGTGTCCCCCCAAGGCTACACTTCCTTTGGTGAGTCCGTCTTTTAGAAACTCTCTCCCTCCACAACACCGTGACATCTGATCCTCAGCTGGACCCTTTCCATTTGAGAGAGAGATGCAGAAGGCTCAGAGGTGCCATCGCCTCTCCACGTGCTTAGCACTAATCCTTGGGATCAAGGCCCAGGTAACACAATATCCTCACTGGTGATGGCAGCGACTGGGTGACCAGGGCAAGTCACTGTGACCTGGGCAGGGAATGTCCTGGGGCAGAAGGAAAATAAACACAGATTCCACTGGTGCTGTCATCATATTTCAGACCATTTCAGGGGTTAAAGTAAATAGAGGGACTTACTGGTATGTTAGCTCCCTCCTGGGCAAGGTGTGTGTGTGGGGGCGGGTGGCTCTGACCCCTAGAAGGGGCAGGGCCTTGGGTGGAAGGAGCGGGGCTGGAGATCACACTCCCCCAGCCAGCCCTTCATAGCAGCAGAGCCTGGGGCTGTGGTGGTGGGCAGGCAGCACCCCAGGGCTCTGGCGGTAATTTGAAGGGCCCAGGGCTCCCAGCTGCTGCCCCTTCCTCCCCTCCCCCATCACAAGAGAGCCAGGAGAGAAGCCAGGAGACCTGATCTCAAATACCCTACTGCTGTCTAGTAAACAGATGTGTAACCTCGTGGCAAAATGTTTGTCAAGCTCCCTCCGCTAGTGGCTGAGCCTCAGAAACAATAGCAATTAATCCTGAAACTCAAGTAATAGAGGAGTGATTTTTTAGGGGTGATTTTGTGGTTGAAGGTCATACTTTTTTTCAATGCTTTATTTCCTTCAGACCATAATTAAACCATTATAATCTTTAGCTTCTGGTGTGACATGCAGGTGTTCCACATTGCAAACATTTGTCACACGTTTCAGTTGCTGGTGTCACACACTGGTAGGTTTGGAGGTTGACGGTTAGAAACTGGCTTCCTGCTACTGCTATTTAATCACACTGCACCAGTGGTTGCAGCTGGGTAATGTGCACTGGTGAGATTTGGAAGTTTTCACTTTCAAGAGCTTCCCATGTCTATGTGGCTGGGACTATGGATCTTTTTCTTAAACCTTGACCCCAGAATTCTGTACACCTTCTATTAGTCTGCTTTGTGGACTGGGAGGGTGATCTCAGCACAGACAACTGAGAGAACCTGGGTTCTGGGATCACTGCTGGGAGCAATGCTGTTGCTGGTGCTGGTGGCTAAGTCAGAGCTGTTTTATCCATTGTCACCTTAGGCCTCACCCACCTGCTCCTTGGCTCCAGTCTTATCAGAGAACTTGGGCCCCCGTCTTCTGAGTCTGAAGCTACTCTCAGCAACTGCTCCAAAGGACAGAGCTTCAGGCATCCTGTGATTTTTTTTGGTCTGGGTGGAGAACGACAGACAGACAAACAGCACCTATCCAAGATGTGAGATTCTCCCAGACAGAACAGGCACCTGCTATTTCCATCTGTCAGTGGGATGAAACCATCCCATGATGGCATGGCTTGAAGCCCATCTCAGAGTCCATCACATTGTATGGGGAAGGGGGGGTGGGTCTGTACAAGAGGGAGTCCCAGAGACGGGGTTTGGTGACAGATTTTCCATGCCTATGAGGATTTCAGGGTGTAGACAGATGAAGGGGGGTAATTTAGAGGAGTTCTGAATTTTCAGATGTTTTTTGGAAGAATTAGAATGCTGGAGATTGCTCAGCAGATCAGATTCCACTAGGGTCTAACTCACTTCCACAGATGGTCAGAGGGACCTGAGGGAATGGCATGAATGCTCCCCCTTGTATTCCCTTGCACAGGAGAACAAGGAGGCTCAGGGCACATGCATGGCTCCAATATATAATGCTACCTAAAGGAATCTAGCCTGATCCACAGGGGCACATGCACACTTAGCATGGGATCCACATGGACACATACTCGCAGGAGAATCTCCTGATTCAGTGAAGAGCAGCTTGTCGTCTGGTGAACTAAGGGAATGTAACAGATCCAAGGGCTGCCTGATTGCTTCTTAGCGGTCTCTCAGTCATACACCCCCACTTCCTCCCCCCAGCCATAGAAGCACTGGTATGGAAGGTGAGGAGCAGGCAATACAGACAGCTGGAGCCCTGGACAAGGGAGCAGACAGTGTGGCTTTGACAGAACACTGGTTCTTGTGGTCATTCATGGGCATGAACAAGGTGTGGGGGGGCAAGCAGGGACAGTCAAGGGGTGGGGGCACAGGACTCTGTTGGGACAGGGAGAGCGAATCCTCCAGCCCTGGGCCAGGATGGGAGATAGCTCCCCAAGCCCTGGGGCCACGGGGGGAGATCCAGCTCCTCTGGCTGCCGGGGAAAGCAAGCTCCACAGACCCCATGGTTGCAGGAGGAGGAGGAAAGAGTCAGCTCCAGTCTACCAGTCCCGGGGCCATGGTGGGGAGAACCAGCTCCTCTGGCCATGGGGGTGGGTGGGAGCCAGCTTCTTTGCCCGCAGCAGGTTTGTGTGTGTGGTGGGGGAGCCAGCTCCTCCAGCTACAGGGAGAGGGAGAGTCAGCTACTCTGGCCACAGGGCAGCGGGGAAGAGCCAGCTGCTCTGTCTGCAGGGGGCACATAAAATGCCCCTCCAAAAGCAGCCAAATTTTTATTTGTGTGCACGCCCCTGTGGCCACTTTTCTCCTCCAGCCAGCTACGTGGACCCATGAAGGCCGTGTTCTTTGTCAAGGCAGCTAGTTCCATGTTAATGTGCCTCCACTATGAAACCTGGTATCTGTCAGCTTCCCTCTGCCCAACTGGTCAAGTCACTCTCCTTCGCTGAAGCATCCTCTAGTGCTGGGCTTGAGCAATGGCTGCATCCTCTTTACACCACTTTGGGGTGTCTGGAGACACTTTCACTGGGTTCAGGTGTGTGTACTGTACTGTGCTCCTGGGTGAACTCTGCACCCCAAAATTACCAATTCTGCACGTTTTAAAATTCTGCAAAATTCTGCATATTTTATTTCTCTAAATAACACAATAAAATCACACCAGTTTCAATTATTTTAGTTAATTAATTTCAAAATACTTGTCAGCAGATATGTCAATAACATAGACCAGATAATCTTCATCCAAGAATATTAAAGGAACTGGCACATGAAATTGCAAGCCCTTTAGCAAGAATTTTTAATGACCCTGTAAACTCAGGGGTTGTACCGTACGACTGGAGAATTGCTAACATAGTTCCTATCTTTAAGAAAGGGAAAAAACGTGATCTGAGCAACTATAGGCCTGTTAGTTTGACATCTGTAGTATGCAAGGTCTTGGAAAAATTTTTGGAGAAGAAAGTAGTTAAGGACATTGAGGTCAATGATAATTGGGACAAAATACAACAGGATTTTAAAAAGATAGATCGTACCAAACTAACCTGATCTCCTTCTTTGAGAAGGTAACAGAATTTTTAGACAAAGGAAACACAGTGGATCTAATTTACCTCGATTTCAGTAAGGCATTCAATATGGTTCCACATGGGGAATTATTAGCTAAATTGGAAAAGATAGGGATCAATATGAAAATTGAAAGGTGGACAAGGAACTGATTAAAAGGGGAGACTACAACGAGTCGTACTGAAAGGTGAACTGTCAGGCTGAAGGGAGGTTACTAGTGGAGTTCCTCAGGGATAGGTTTTGGGACCAATCTTATTTAATCTTTTTATTACTGACCTTGGCACAAAAAGTGGGAATGTGCTAATAAAGTTTGTGGATGACACAAAGCTGGGAGGTGTTGCTAACACAGAGAAGGACCGGGATATCATACAGGAAGATCTGGAAAAGTGGAGTAATAGTAATAGGATAAAATTTGATACTGAAAAGTGCAAGGTCATGCATTTAGGGATTAATAACAAGAATTACTGTTATAAGCTGAGGACGCATCAGTTGGAAGTAACAGGAGGAGAGTAGAGGAGTAGCCGTGTTAGTCTGGACCTGTAAAAGCAGCAAAGAGTCCTGTGGCACCTTATAGACTAACAGATGTATTGGAGCATGAGCTTTTGTGGGTAAATACCCTCCTTTGTTGGAGGAGGAGAAGGACCTCGGAGTATTCATTGATCACAGGATGACTATGAGCCGCCAATGTGATAGGGCCGTGAAAAAAGATAATGTTGTCTTGGGATGCAAGAGGTGAGGTATTTCCAGTAGAGATAAGAAGCTGTTGGTACCGTTATACAAGGCACTGGTGAGACCTCATCTGGAATAGTGTGTGCAGTTCTGGTCTCCCATGTTTAAGAAGGATGAATTCAAACTGGAACAGGTTCAGAGATGGGCTACTAGGATGATCCGAGGAATGGAAAACCTGTCTTATGGAAGGAGACTCAAAGAGCTTGGCTCGTTTAGCCTAACCAAAAGAAGGCTGAGGGGAGATATGATTGTTCTCTGTAAATATATCAGAGGAATAAATACCAGGGAGGGAGAGGAATTATTTAGGTTGGACATTAGGAAAAAGTTCCTAACTGTCAGGGTGGTTGGACACTGGAATAAATTGCCTAGGGAGGTTTTGGAATCTCTGGAGATATTTAAGAGTAGGTTAGATAAATGTCTATCAGGGATGGTCTAGACAGTATTTGGTCCTGCCATGAGGGCGGGGGACTGGACTTGATGACCTCTCGAGGTCCCTTCCAGTCCTAGAGTCTATGAATCTATTTAAGCTCAGTGCCAATGTGGACACAAGAACAAATGGATATAAACTAGCCATTAGGAAGCTTAGACTTGAAATTAGACAAAGGTTTCTAACCATCAGAGGAATGAAGTTCTGGAACAGCCTTCCAAAGGGAGTAGCGGGGGCAAAAGACATATCTGGCTTCAAGACTAAGCTTGATAAGCTTATGGAGGGGATGATATAATGAGACTGGTCTTTGACTATTAGCGGTAACTATGCCCAATGGTCTGTGATGGGATGTTAGATGGGGCAGGAGCTGAGTTACTAAAGAGAATTTTTTCCTGGGCATCTGGCTAGTGAGTCTTGCCCACATGCTCAGGGTTTAGCTGATCGCCAATTTTCCTCCAGGGCCGATTGGCAGAGGCCCTGGGGAGTTTTCGCCTTCCTCGGCAGCGTGGGGCACGGGTCACTTGCTGGAAGATTCTCTGCACCTTGAAGTCTTTAAACCATGATTTCAGGACTTCAGTGGCTCAGACACAGGTTTGATACAGGAGTGGGTGGGTGAGATTCTGTAGTCTGCATTGTGCAGGTCAGACTAGATGATCATAATGGTCCCTTCTGACCTTAAAGTTTATGATTCTGTGAAAAAAGATTCCCCTGGGAGTGGAGAGTTAAACCCTAAAACAACCCAGTTCCAGTTGGGGGCTGCTGGAGGGGTCTGTATGAAGTCCCCTGGCACAGACACATGCTCCCTTCCCCTCCCTGCATCTGCCCTCAGAGCCCACCCATGGGGTCCCCTGGCCCAGACACCTGCCTCCTCCTTCCAGAGCCCAGCTGCAGGACCCCTGGCGAAGCATAGACATCTGCCCACCCTCCGCCAAGAGCTCAGCCACAGGCTCTGCTCAGCACAGCTTTGTCTCGCTGGTAAAGCCCTGTCCTTCCCCACCTTTTGTCTCCAGGGCTCATTCCACCTCAGGTTCCCAGTTCTTTCCCAAGCGTTTATCCCTTAATCTCTTGCTGCTCACCCAGAGCATTTCCCTCCTCGGGATGGTTCTGTGTTCACTCTTCATTTGCGTTTCCCGCCACTTTCTCCAGGCTTCTCTTTTTACACTGGTTTTACTTTATTTTTGTCCTTTTTTATTCTTTCATTTCTTCTCTCCTTTAAACCTGCCCTGTGCTTGACTCTCCACATCTTCCTCCAGCTGACATTACCCTGCCTCTATCTCTTTCCCACCTAAGCATCCCTTCCTTCATGGCTTGTAGGTCACACTCCCCAGTCCCTTGCTCTCCCACTCTCAGGATCCCTGCTGCTACAGATCCTCCAGATTCTTCCCAACCCTCCAAATACTAATTAATCTGTGCCTCTCCCACCTGCATATCTGCCTGACCCAGCCCAACTTTTAATTCTCCCCCAACTCCACATCACTTCTGCCCCCGCCCCTCAGTCAGTTCTGACCCTACCCAGCCCCATATCTGCTCCTCAGGGCCCCTTTGCTCCTCCTGCAGCTCCAGGGGTTCTTCCCCCCCACCCCCTCCCATCCCTGGTGCTGCAGGGAGGGAGGGGGAGGAGTTTCCAGGGGCCATAAAGCTAAGAGGCCAGAGGGTTGGGTTGACTGGAGTCCTCCAGGCTATAGGGGCTAGGATGACTTGGCTAGAGAAGCCCATTTTTTCATGTCCAGTAGGCTATTCCCCCTATGTCTCAGTGACGCTGTCCAAAGAGGGTTCCAAAGAGGATGGATCTAGACTGTTCTCAGTGGTACCAGATGACAGAACAAGGAGCAATGGTCTTAAGTTGCACTGGGGGAGGTTTAGGTTGGATATTAGGGGAAAGAATTTCCCTAGGAGGGTGGTGAAGCACTGGAATGAGTTACCTAGGGAGGTGGTGAACTCCTTCCTTAGAGATTTTTAAGGTCAGGCTTGACAAAGCCCTGGCTGGGATGATTTAATTGGGGATTGGTCCTGCTCTGAGCAGGGAGTTGGACTAGATAACCTCCTGAGGTCCCTTCCCACCCTAATATTCTATGACCCAGGATCCACAGAGTCCTCCTGGACCACAGAGGACAGTGGAAAACAAGCTGAACAATCCCTAGGGTAATGAGATTGGCTTCTCTGCCTCTCTCTCTCACTGCTCTCTGTGGTTTGACCAGGGGTGGCTCCAGGCACTAGCTCACCAAGCACGTGCCTGGGGTGGCAAGCTATGGGGGGGCGCTCTGCCGGTCGCCACGAGGGCGGTAGGCAGTCTGCCTTTGGTGGCATGCCTTCGGAAGGTCTGCTGCTCCCACGGCTTCGGCGGATCTCCCGCAGGCGTGCCACCGAATCCGCGGGACCGGGGACCTCCCGCAGGCAAGCCGCCGAAGGCAGCCTGCCTGCCGTGCTTGGGGCGGCAAAATACCTAGAGTCGCCCCTGGGTTTGACACTGCACAGAGTTGAGACCAGAAGCAGCCTCCAGGGTCACAGTGATGGCATGACAGAAAGTCTACAGGGAGAGGTCACAGAGACAAGGGTGTGTGAGGCTAGAGAGGCTGATCTCAGGGTCCCCGGTGGGCTATTCCCCGCTCCCTTGTGTGTCTCAGCGACACAGTCTGAGCCGGGATCCCCACCCCACCCAGAGCCAGCGTCGGATTCTCTCCCTAGGGATGGAGCCTGGGGGGAAAGTGAAGATCGGGGCCTCGTCAGCAGCATTTATAAATTTCACCTGCCCCCAGTCACAGTCCAGATAAACCCGGATCCTGCTGGGGACCTGGCTCAGGGGCAGGGGGGTTTCAGGGGAGGTGAGAGCCCGGAACTGATCCCTGCACCGCTGCACAGCCCAGATCCCCCCCTCAGGGTTGAGGCTGATCCATCCCTTCCTCCTCACAGAGACTTTTGCCACCCCCACAGCCCAGTATCCCCCACGCCCCACATCCACCTCCCAGCAATGTCTCCCTGAGGTGAATCCCTCCCAGCCCAGCACACAGAAACAATAGTCAAATCTTTCAGGGTTGTTGGGCAGTTGCTGCCGTGTTTCTCCCCATCTCACACTTTTTCGATCCTCAGACAGGACAAGTTGGGGATGAGCCGTGTCTGGATCCAGAGTCACATTCGCTGGAGAGAGAGATTGAGAATCAGAGTGTTAGGGGCAGAGCTCAGCCCTGGGGGAGGCTGGGACCATTTCTCACACTCCCCAGCAGTCCTGTTCTGGGCACCTGAACAGAGATGTTATTGCAGTTCCTCACTCTGTTTCTCATTTGCTTGCAGAAGCTTCAGCTCCCTTCTCCCTCTGCTGGGGCTGCTCATTTCCCAGCAGCAGAGACACAGCCAGGAAGGTGTCAGAAGCTTTTGGTGAGGAGGGAACAGAGGAGGCAGGTACCAGCTTTAAATCCCCAGAGAAGCTCCCTCTCCTAATGAAGCCTCCACTTCCAGGCCAGGGAACAGAGAGGAAGGTGCAGTGTGGGGGAAGAGCTGCATAAGACCAGAATGTAGGAAGTGGTATTTGTTACATCCTTGGAGGCAGCCAGTTTAGAAAGAAATCACTTGAGGCCAGAGAGCAGACAGCTAATAAAGCTACCATTTATTTACAGACAAGGGGCTCACCTGACCAGCTTAAGCTGGCTGGGCTATCCCCTAGTAATCTAACTCAGTTGCCATAGGAACAAAATCCATGACAACCAAATACACAATATATTCCTCCCCCCAATAAGAACATCCCCTAAATAAAACATACACTAGACTAGAGAAGGAGGGTAGACTGCCTCCATTCCCAGCTAAACCCTGGGGATTATTTTGCCCCATAACTGAGGGTTCACCCTAGCTAAAGATCCAGCCGATGAGGATCTTCTGTCTCTAGGTGGATTACGGTGAAATTCTGGTGTTGTTGCACCTGAAAGTACCATGGGCTCAGGCCTGACAATGGGCTCAGGATTCGCGGCATGAACGGGTGAGGCGGTGGTATCAGCTTGAGCTGGGCAAAGGGGTATCTCAGCCACCAGCAGTAATGGAGGAGAAGTCGGGAACAGGTGATTCTTGATTCGCTGTCTCACCAGAAGAGGTGAAGTCAGACCACTCAACTGCAGATGTGTCCTGAGGACTGGCATGACCTGGCAACAGCTGACCTACATGTTGCCCCCAGGTAAGATTCTCTGCAGTCTGGACTGTGTAGGAAACAGGTCCTGTTTGAGTGATGATCGTGGCAGGGACCCATTTAGCTCTGGAAGTATAATTCCGAGCCAAAACTGGCTGTCCTGAGCTAAAAGTATGGTCTTTTGCTTTGGGTGCCCGTCTGATGACTTGATATTGCTGCTGATGTAGCACAATTTGTCGGGGTTCAGAAGGTTTCAGCAGATCAAAGGAAGTGTGCAGCTGTCGTCCCATCATTAGAAAGGCCGGGGATGCCTTGGTTGTAGCATGAGGTGTGTTTATGTAGGAAAGTAAGAAGGTATCCAGACGCTTTTGAATGGAGTGTTGTCTCCTTGCTGATTTCAAAGCGTGTTTCATTGTCTGAACAAATCTTTCAGCTAATCCATTGGTGGATGGATGATATGATGCTGAAGTGATGTGGTGTATCCCATTTGCCTTCATAAAATTTTGAAACTCCTGAGAGATGAACTGCGGTCTGTTGTCGCTCACAAGTTGTTCTAGCAGACCGAAACGACTAAAGAGTCCCCGTAGTTTTTGGATAGTACTCTCTGCAGTAGTGGATTGCATTATAGAGACTTCTGGCCATTTAGAATGGGCATCTACTGCCACCAAGAACTTGCTTCCTTCAAGGGGGCCAGCGAAGTCAACATGAATACGTTGCCATGGGTTTTCAGGCCAGTCCCATGGGCGTAGGGGTGTCCATTGGGATGCATTCCTCACACCCTGACATGACATACAAGCTTTTGCCTTCTCTTCAATAGCACTGTCCAATCCAGCCCACCAAAAATAGCTTCGTGCAATTTCCTTCATGCGCACTATTCCACAGTGACCTGAATGTAGCTGTTCTAACATCGGTGATCTCAGTGGTGGTGGAATAATGACACTTCTCCCCCACAACAAACAACCAGATTGGACCGATAACTCCGTCCTCCTGGACATGTAGGTAACAAGGTTGGGTGAGACCGGAGAGGTTTGTCGAGATTTTCCAAGCATCACCAGGTCCATAACTTGGGACAATACTGGGTCAACGTGAGTTGCCTTCTTTATCTGAGTAGCAGTGATAGGTGTATTCTCTACCTGTTCAAAGTAGAAGATTTCCTTTTGGGCACTATCTTGATGTTTGACTGGCAAAGGCAACCTTGAGAGGCCATCTGCATTGCCATGCAGAGTAGATTTCCGATACTGGATTTCATATGTGTGTGCTGAAAGTAACAATGCCCAATGTTGCATACGACTAGCAGCTAATGAGGGAATGCCTGTGTAGGGTCCAAAAATTGACGTCAGAGGTCGATGGTCTGTGAGAAGAGTAAACTTCTGCCAAAACAGGTACTGATGAAACTTCTGAATTCCAAAAACAATTCCTAATGCCTCATGTTCGATTTGGGTGTAGTTAGTTTCTGCTTTGCTTAGAGTGCGTGAAGCAAAAGCAATAGGTCTCTCTTCTCCCGAAGGCATAATGTGTGACACGACTGCTCCCACTCCATCAGGGGAGGCATCGCAGGCCAATTGTAGGGGTAAGGATGGATCAAAGTGCGTTAGAACTTCAGAATTTAGCAATGCATCCTTAGCTTTGTTAAATGCAACATCACAGGGTTCAGTCCACTTCAGGCCTTGTTCTGCACAAGGAGCTCATGAAGTGGTTTTAGCAGTGTGGCTAACTGTGAGATGAACTTTCTTTAATAGTTCAGTAGTCCTAGAAACGAGTGCAGCTGGCTTACATTTAGAGGTGGCATATGGTACAGTTCTGGCTTTCAGATATTTTGGTGGACTCTCAGGTTTAATGTTCAATGTCACAGTGATTCCCTTCATACTTCCCAGATCCCCTCCAAAAACAGCAGCAAGTTTCCTTAGTATAGGGGTTAGACTGGTTTCTTCTTTAGTCATCCGGTGCACTTCTGCCCAGTTCAGCTGAATCTTCCCAAGCCAAGACCTACCCATTAAGGCTGGGTAGTTACCTCTCACCACAAACAGTGGCAATGTAGCAGCCTGTCCATTGAGCTCCACCTTAACATCAAAATAGTGCCCAACATGGGCACAGCTTCTCCCGTATACGTCTTCAGAACAGTTTTTATTCCCTTAAGCAGAAGATGCTGTAGCTTTTCTTTATACACAGTCTCAGATACCAGCGAGACGGATGCACCGGTGTCCAGTTCCATGTGTATAGGTTTGCCGTCCAACAATGGGGTTACCCAGTATTCATGTGAGCCCACTGCCAAAGACAAAACATGTAGTGGCACTTCCTCTTGCGATGAGGTGTCACCTTGATCATCCTGGGTCTGCTCTAGGGTATGCAGGGTTCCCCTGTTTGTCGGCCAGACCACAGGCATCTTTTTCTTTTGTTTACAGGCACACTCAATGTGTCCCTTTTTGCCACAGTGTCGACACACCAGGTCCTTACACCAGCATTCTGATGCCTGGTGACCCGGCTTACCACAGTGGTAACATTCCTGACTCTGCACAGTTTTGTGGGTAGGTTCTTGGGACACTTTTTGCACCCTAGGGGATGCACCGATGTATTGCGCCTCCCTTGTAGCCAGTTCCATGGAGATTGCAATATCAACAGCCTTCTGCAATGTAAGCTGAGCCTCTGTCAGTAGGCGCTTCCGTATAGCTTCACTGTAGAGGCCACACACTAACTTGTCACGCAGGGCATCATTTAACATCTCCTTAAATTCACAGTGTTCTGCTAGCTTTTTTAAAATTGCTACAAATTGTACAACTGTTTCATCTTCTTTTTGGTTTCTTTTGTGGAACCGATATCTTTTAGCAATTACCAGTGGTTTGGGGGAAAAATGGGACCCCAGGATTTCCACAATGTCACTGTAAGATTTAGTCTCAGGCTTAACAGGGTGTAGTAAGCTGCGTAGCAGGGAGTAGGTTTTAGCCCCTGCAACACTTAAGAATATTGGCATCTTCTTCACTTCTGTAGTGTCATTTGCATTAACAAAAAGCTCAAAACGCTCAGTATACACAGGCCACTGCACTATATTCTCCTCGAAAGTTTCCAGTGGCCCGGTCAGAGTAGCCATGATTTTAGTTTCACTTTCACAGTCAGTGCAAACAAGCAGTTTTTGTTTGTTTATTTGTTCTTTCCCTTGACTTCTACTTCCTTCTGTTGCTGGGGCAGCACAGGTATCCCATCCTCATCGCCCCTTGTTATATCCTTGGGGGCAGCCGGTTTAGGAAGAAATCACTTGAGGCCAGACAGCAGACAGCAGACAGCTAACAAAGCTACCATTTATTTACAGACAAGGAGCTCACCTGACTAGCTCAAGCTGGCTCAGCTATCCCCTAATAATCTAACTCAGTTGCCATAGGAACAAAAACCATGACAACCAAATACACAACAGCATTGGATGAGGTAGCTCCATCATTAGCCCAGAGAGAAGGGAGAAGCTGCCAGCATCAGAGGGGGAGCGTCTTCCCAACCCAGGAAGCAGGGATCAACTCCAATGGGAGAGCCCAGTCCTGCCCAGAGGAAAGGCAGGATGTTGGAGAAGAGCGATGGGGAGTCTCTGGGTAAAGCAGAGGGGTGTGTTAGCTGACCTCAGGGGAGAGAACTGTGTTCGGGTGCTGCTCAGTGAGAATGAGTGTGCATGAACGCAGCATCAGCTCATCAGTGGGCCTGAACGCAGCACTAAGTTTGTTGTTAGGAGTGTTTGTCTTCAGTTTGGGATCTCCCCAGGAGCGCTGGAAGCTTGAGAGATGTTGAGGGGGGGACACAAAGTCCTGCTGCCTGTGGCCCCACCCCCTCCATGGCCACGCCCTACTTCTACTCTTCCTGCTGAAGCCCTGCCCCCTGCCCAGGCTGAGAACCTTGGCCCCTGTGGAGTGCCCCTGACCCTCCAACTGGCCGGGGTAGAGGTCTGGGGGCACAGAGACCAGCCCCACTCTTCAGAGTGTGCCACTCAGGGCAGATAAAGGATCCAGGGCTCCGCAGTGCAGCTGCCTGGGTGGCAGCCGGGCTCTAGTTTTTGGCCTGACCAGGAGGCAGGGCCTCAGGGGAAGAGGAGCAGGGGTGGGACAACTGAGAGGGGCCAGGACAAGGAAGAGTCTGGAGCTGTGGGCAGGGGAGACCTGATCAGCTGCCCCAATATGAAGGACAGCCACTGCCTGCGATGCGCCATGCCTGCCCAAGGCTTGAGGTTTGCGGGGGGTAACTTGGACCCTGCCACCAAACTATGCCCATGTTAAAAAGTGGGGGGGGGGCATGGCCCCTGGTCCACCTTGTTCCTGTGCCCCTGGATCTCCTCACTGTTTAATGGGTTATTTTTAGGGCTGTGTGTGTCATGGCCACTGTCAATTTGGTTGGTAACTTTAGCTACAATGTCATGAAGATGTTTTCACTGGAATTTTCTCATAATTTAAAAACAATCTCCACCTGCAAACTCACCCAGTCTGTGGGCTCCTAGGGATTCCCCTCTTTTTGTCTCCAGTGCAGATGGCAGAGCGTCTGGAGAGGGAAAGGATAGAAGAGATGAGATTTCAGGCTTTCATATCGATAACGACATCCTCACTCTGAACTCCTAGAGCTGTGTTTTAATTATGATAGAGAAACAAACTGAGACACATTCAGGTATTTAATATAACAAGGTCTGAAACCTTCTATTTCCTCTCTCATTCAGGCATCTCCCAGCAATGGAACCAACATGATCATCCAAGAAGCCTCACAACCATCCCAGGACACACAATCTGTCAGTGAGATTAATTTTTCCTGTCCCCATCCCCTCCCATCCTTCAGACTCCAGTTGGTTTGTCTCAGTCACTTACTGCCTTTTGTCATAACCTAGACCCAGATCATGCAAAGACTTTGGCATAAAAGTAACTTTACCCACTTGGGTCCCTTTGACACTAACAGTGGCTGCAGGGGCCGGTGCAGACCTTGGCACAGGCGGAGGAAGTTCTGAAGCCAGCCAGAGTTACATCCCTATGACAATGGCCCCCAGGTGTCTTGGCCACTGTGCAGAGTGTCAGAGGCCCAGCTTTACATTGCCCACCTCCCTCTATTCTTCATCCACCCCCTTCCCTCTTCCACCCACCCTCACCACCCCAACTCCACTCCCAGCCCTCTCAGGAACACGCCTTGTACTTGCAGCTGCTGGAGAGGAGGCACAAGAGGCTCCTGTGCTGGAGGGATCTCTCACTGTGGAGGAGGAGCTCACTTCTTCCCTACAGCCCATTTGGGCCAGACTAGCTGCTGTATGGGACACAAGCGCAGTGATGGGCTGGGTCCAGCTTTTGGACAGACCAAGATTGAGTGTTTATATTGACTGACTTAGCTTTGACCTGGACTCTGGTCAGCCGTTTGCTGTACATAAGGGAAATGTTGCCTTAAGGGACAGTGTTATTAAGTGATGTGTTCATAAGTTGCTATGTGGGACAAAGAGATGTTTTGACCACACGATGTACTTAAAGACAACAGACACCCAAAATGTACTGCCAAGAAGAAGTTAGCAAAGTCTACAACATCTATGGAGAGAAGAGAATAGAGACATGAAAATTGCTTTGACAGCAAAAGTCCTACCTTTAAAAAACTCATGCATATGTAGTGTATGAGTTATAAAAGGTACTTAATATTCATAACACTCAAAGGTGATTGGAAAAGAAAATACAATTACTTTTTCCATAACTGGTGTTCTTCAACATGTGTTGCTCATGTCCATTCCACAGTTGGTGTATGTGCTCGCCACATGTATTGGTACCGGAAGTTTTTCCCCTAGCTGTACCCATAGGGGAGCACCCCTAGCGACCCCTGGAGTAGCACCTCCATGACGCGGTATAAGGGGCACTGCGCGCTCCCCTCACCCTTGGTTCCTTCCTGCCAGAAAAATCCGACAGTGGGGAAAGAGGAGGGGATGTGGAATGGACATGAGCAACACATCTTGAAAAACACCAGTTACAGAAAAGGTAACTGTCTTTTCTTCTTTGAGTGATTGCTCATGTGCATTCCACTGTAGGTGATTCCCAAGCTATACCTGTTGGAGGTGGGTAGGACTTCACAGATACTTGGGATGGAGCACTGCCCTGAGAAACCCGGCATCCTCCCTGGTCTGGGAGATGATCGCATAATGCGAAGTGAACTTGTGGACCAATGACCATGTTGCAGCTCTACAAACGTCCTGAGTAGGGTCCTGAGTTAGAAAGGCGTCTGACGAGGCTTGTGCCCTTGTCGAGTGTGCTCTCACAATTGGTGGCGGAGGGACTCCTGCGAGGTTGTAACATGTATGGGTACACAAAGTGATCCAGCTGAAGAGCTGCTAAGTGAAGATCAGTTGACCCTTCATTTGTTCAGCCGTGGCGATAAACAACTGTGTAGATTTCCTGAATGGTTTTGTCCATTCCAGGTAAAAAGCCAGGGCCTGTGTAGGGGACCGCGAAAGACGGTGTCACAGCCTAGCTAGGGTGTTTCCGCTTTCTCGGAGGCCTTGTGAAAAGCCCCTGCTTGCTAAGTGGCTGGTCATTGTAGGACACGGCATGCCAGTTATAACTTGCTTTTAACTGGTTGAAACCAGTTTGTATGGCCTTAGGCCAAAGGGCGGACATAGCCTGTGGGAAGTCCCTTCTTGCATATGTATGAGTTGCTTTGTATTGTGTATATATAGCTGTATGCTCCCGGTCCCGCCTTTGGACTCCGACCCAGGCCGAGATGAGCTTCGGTGCTGGGTTCTCCACCTCCGTGACAGCAACGCCCGGAGTCCCCATTGCGGATGTGTCACTTTACCTTCATTAAAGCCAATAACTCAGGGTGTGTGGGGGCCTCGTTCTTGCAGAGCACTCTGGGTGGGCCTGTAGCCTCCCACGAACGTCACAGCCTGTCTCACATCTAGCATGTGGAGATGGTGCTCCTCACTAAACACATGAGGCTTGGGACAGAGGACCGGAAGGAAGATATCCTGGCTCATATGATAGGCTGAGACCACTTTGGGGAGGAATGAAGGGTATGGGTGGAGTTGGACCTTATCTTTATGAAAAAACGTATAGGGGTGTTTGGAAGTCAGGCCCAAAGTCCGATACTCTCCTAGCCAAAGTGATTATCATATGAGAGGCTACTTTCCATGCAGGAGGAGGGGGTGAGGGATGCAGGCTCTGGGGCAGGGGTGAGGGGTCCAGGGTCTGAGACAGAGTTCGGGTGCAGACTCTGGGGTGGAGCAGAGGGTGCAGCCTCTGGGAGGGAGTTTGGGGGCAGGAGAGGGTGTGTGGGAAGGGAGTGGGGGTGCAGGCTCTGGGAGGGAGTTTGGGTGCAGGCTGTGGGTTGATGCCAGAGGAGGGGGTGAGGGGTGCAGGCTTTGGGATGAAGTTTGGGTTCAGGCTCTGGGCTGGGGTGGCGGGCGGGCTCTGGGAGGGAGTTTGTGGGTGGGAGGGGAAATGTGGGAAGAGGGTAGGGAGTGCAGGCTCTGGAAGGAAGTGGGGAGTGCTGTACTTACCTGGTGCTCCTAGTCAGGGTGGTCTGGGGGGGGTCTCTGTTTGCTGCTGCCCCCAGGCTTCACCCCTGCAGTTTCCTATTGGCCACAGGAGTACTTGGGGCAGGGGCAGCACGCAGAGACACAGCCCCACCCCACTCTGCCCAGGGGCCACAGGGAGGGGCAGGCAGCCACAAGGAGCAAGCAGGCAAGAAGCCACTCAGCCCCACTGCACTGCCGGTGATGGGTGGGGGCCCTGGACCATTTTAAATTGCCTTGGGGATGTGCAGGGGGAGTGCTCAGGGGCAGCAGGCAGGGCCGTGGGAGAGACATGACCTGAAACATTGCTGGAGCTGGGCCCTGGGCCAAGAATATTCATGGTGCCCAGGCACCATGGGCCCATATAACTTGCCGCCTATGTGTGTGACCTTGCAAAGGTGGGTGGAAAGCCGATATGGTTGCCAGGTGCACTTTGACAAATGAGGGTCCTAAACGCTGGGCTCTGAGATGAAAGAGGTAATCTAGTATTAGCTGGAGGGGAGCAGCCACTGGTGAGATGTCACAATCAGCGACCCATTGAGAGAACTTTGACCATTTTTCCAGATAAGCCTGATGTGTGGAGGGCCTCCAGCTTTCCAGGAAGACTTGCTGGACGCTCTCCGAACAGCTCCTTTCCTCTTGGTCTAACCACTGAGCATCCATGCCATGAAGTGGAGGGCTGCAAGGTTGGGGTGGATGAGGTGACCTTGGTCCTGAGAGAGAAGGTTTGGGCAGTGCGGCAGCAGCCACAGGTGAGGCAACGGACAGGTTGTCAGAGTCCTGTACCAATGTTGTCTGGGTCATGCTGGGGCAATCATGAGGATGTGAGCCTTGTCCATCTTGATTTTTTGCAGGACTTTGCTGATCAAGGGAATTGGAGGAAATGCATATAGCACCTGGCCCAACCAGGACAGAAGGAAGGCGTCGGAGATCAAGACCTTGCCCAGGCTCCTCCTGGAGCAAAACTGGGGACACCTGCGGTTCCCCACATTTGGAAGATCATGTGCGCCACCTCTGGATGCAGTGGCCACTCGTGCTAGGAGGAGAAGTCCCTGCTCAGGCGATCTGCTCAAGAGTTCCGGATGCCAAGTAAGTTGCAGACTTCCAAGTTGATATTGTGGGTGATGCAGAAATCCCACAGCAAGAGGGCTTCCTGGCAGAGGGCTGTAGAGCAGGCTCCACCTTGCCTGTTGATGTAGAATACTGAGGCCGTGTTGTCCATGAGAACTCTGACTACCCTGCCTGCAAGGCATAAGTGAAAAGCCATGCAGGCCAGATGGACTGCTCAGAGTTCTTTGATGTTTATGTGTAGGCCCAGTTCCTGCACAGACCACAAGTCTTGGGTCTGGAGGTCTCTGACATGGGCTCCTCGCCCCAATTCCAATGCATTGGACACCAATTCTATGGTGGGGGAGTGGCATGTTGGAGTATGTTCTCTGGGGTGGTCCACCAAAGGAGGGAGGCGAGTACGGTCTTGAGTACGGTTTTGAACCCGTCCGGTGGAAGGGAAGCTCTGGCCGATGTTGTATCAAGAATCGTGCCTATTCGTTGTATCGGTACCAACGTAGATTTGATGTTGTTTACCGACAGTCCCAGTGTGGTGCGCATGGACAGCAGGAGCGTTACGTGATCCTGTACCTGTGACCTGGAGCTGCCTTTGACCAACCAGTTGTCGAGATAGGGGAAGATCTGGACCCCCCGATGTCTGAGGTAGGCTGCCACCACAGACATACACTTCGTGAAGACTCTGGGTGCTGTTGAGAGGCCAAATGGGAGGATGGTGAACTGGTAGTGTTCCTGTCCTACCGTGAAGTGGAGGAAACATCTGTGTCCCTCGAATATATGAATGTGAAAGTACGCATCTTGGAGATCGAGGGCAGCGTACCAGTCTCTGGGATCCAGGAAGAGAATGATGGAGGCCAGGGAGATCATGCAGAACTTGAGTTTTACCATGTAATTGTTTAGTCCTCACAGATCCAGGATGGGCCTGAGGCCCCCTTTGGCCTTCGGGATAAGGAAATAGCAGGAGTAGTAACCTTTGTTCCTGAGCTCTGCAGGCACCACCTCCATCGCTTCTAGGTGAAGGAGCTGCCTCACCTCCTGCTCAAGCAGACTCTAGTGAGAGGGGTCCCTGATGAGGAATGGGGAGGGACGGTGGGAGGTGAAGTAGAAAGAAATTGGAGGGTATAACCCTGGAAGATGGTGCTGAGGACCCAGCGGTCTGAGGTCAGCCGTGACCTCCCCGGGAGGAATGTGTAGAGACAGTTGGAGAAGGGTAGGATGGGTGAATCCCTGGTGTAGACTGGTAAGTCATCCCCGGGCATCCCATCAAAATGTACGCTTTCCTGCCTGCTTGCTCTTAGACGGGCCAGGCTGTGGGGTAGACTGAGACTGCTGCTGTGAATGCTTGTTATAGGTTCTAGATTTCCTGTAAGAAGGTTCATGTCCAGAGTGGGTGGCTTGGCTGGGGGCTTAAATTTGGTCCTGGCTGGGGCTGGGACACAAAGGTCAAGAGTCTTTAAGGTCATGCGAGAGTCCTTCAGACCATGTAATTTTACATCCATTTGCTCTGCAAATAGGGCCTTGCCATCAAAGGGGAGGTCCTGCAGGGAGCTCTGTGCCTCATTTGACAGCCCGGACAAAAGGATCCACAATGCCCTCTGCACAGACACCGCAGAAGCCATGGTTCTTGCTGCCATGTCTGCCACATCCGTGGCTGCCTGAAGGACTGCTCTGGCAGCAGCAGTGCCCTCCTCCACCAGGGCCTTACACTCCTTCCTATCATGTTCCTGGAGAGAGTCCATAAACTTAGGCATTGACCACCACAAGTTAAAATCATATCTGCCCAGCAGGGCTTGGTGGTTTGAAGCATCATCTAATAATGAACCAATTGGCCAGAACCATTCTCATCCCTCAATCTCAGAGGCTTATCCCAATTCCCTGCCCACACACACCTCGGCGCCGCCCCAGATTCCTTCTCGGTACCTTTGAACTGCCTCACAGTCTCCATTAGAGCAACAGTTTTCTGGGAGAAATAACTGAGCCTTTTTTCCAGCCCAGGAGAAATCTTCACTGGCTGCTGGAACTTCCCCTTCTCACACCTGGAGAAAAAAAAATTCACATGGTTCTATTTCATTTAGTGACGCAATATAAGTTGTTGTTAGTAAGTCGCTGTTCTAAGAGGCCTCGAGTTAGAACTCCACTACTTCTCCCAGCCTTAGTGTAAGTGCAATGGAAGCCATGGCCGTGCAACCTTCCCCTCAAAGGACTAGCTCTGGGGATAAAAGGGGACGTGAGTCTCTATAGCAAGTTCACTCCTTGGCCTCCATGCTCTGAGGGACAGGAGGTTTCCTTGTTAAGTGTTGTAGAAATCTGTCAACAAGGAACTAGACTGAGTCCCCCCCTCCCCAGCTCATTCCACACAGGTCTCCAAACAGTCCTCAGATGGGAAAGACTCTTGACCACTGCTGGCCTGGGCTAAATGGTGACCAGGGCCCCAGCAGTGACAGGCCCATATTCCATCCCCACAATCCTAAGGCAGATCGTCCCCGAGGGATATGACATCTCTTGGAAATACTGGAGGTCAGTTTTTCCCACTGAATGGAGAATTTCAGAGTCTTCTATAAAAGGGTGAGAACGTCATGATGAAGTTGATCAGAGAGATTCGTATCCAACATGTGACCTTCCCCACACATTTTGCTGTAGAGCCCTAGGGAGATGTGGCACTAATAGCACCAACAAGCTCTTTCCCACTGTTGTGAAGTGTGAGGGGGAGTGAGAGAGAGACACGTACCTGCTCAAGGTGCTTCTGACATCCTAGAGGAGAGAGAAGGAGAAAGAATTTCAGTCTCACCTGACACATACTTAATTTTCCAAGAAAATGATTTTGAAATATGGTGAAGAGAGGCCCTGCCCTGACCACATTGCCATATATTCACTGAAGTAATGGGGCTTTTGTCTCTCTTAATATCTGTGTCTGTGACTCTGCAATGACCAATAATCATTCACATTTCGGGAATGCACACACTGAGTTACACTGTAATCTCTGATTGCTGGATTCCGTGCCCATATTTTAGAATCTGTCCTGTCCCTATGGTGGGATTTGCAGCATTTCTAACAAAGTCTCACCTGCAGGAATTCACTCGCTGGCTTCTTATACTTCCCTTCCAGGTCACTGATCAACTTGCTGAGACAGGAAATCTCCTCAGAGAGTTTGGTGATATTTTCCTTCTGTATCTTCACAATCACCTCTTCTAGCTTTTCCAGCTGGGCCAGCAGAAGTCGCTCTTCTTCCTCCAGGAACTGCCGCAGTTGCTGAAATTCAGACACAGTTTTCTGTCTCTCCTTTTCTATGTTTTTCTGTAAAGCAACAAGGAGAGGGCTGGTCAGGGACATGGCAGCAGGCTGGGGTCCTTCCATCAAGTGCTGAGTGTGCAGAGGGGAGAATTTCTTTGCAAACCCTAAAATTTCTGACACTTGACTCTCCCCTGTGGTCACTTGGGAGAGGATTCTTTCTCATCTTTTTCATTTCTCAACAGTGTGTCTGAAAAAGGATGTTTCCATGACTGATGTGGGTAGGACATTGTGTTATCAATGGACTCTGAGCATGGAGTCCCAGAGCAGCAGGAGGCAGGATTCCGCATTACACTGACAGAAGTTCCAAGGGAAAAAAGGAATCAAAGAATTCACCAACGCAAGAAATGATGCAGACACAGGGAAAGTCACAAGGGCTAGAAATTAACTTATTCACTGAGACGAAAGCTAAGATTCTGCACATGAACCTAACATAGAAAATCTAGGATCGTGGAGAAACACGCACAAGCCCACATTCACCAAGGCCACACAGGAGTCTTCTTTCAAACAGACCTCCCGCTGCCAGTCTCTGCCAGTTAGTAGCAACAGGTCCACCTACCAGATACTTCCAGTTTTCCTTCTCTCCAGTCTCTTTTAATCCCAGCAGCTTTACTCTCTCTTTCCTCAGAGTCTTCAAATGGTCCCGGATTTTTCCCTGTAGAAACAGAGATGATTTGGGAAATTTTATTCTGAGGGCTGAGAGGCGTGTATAAGGGGATGTTTTTCCACCCAAACCCAAGGTGAATGTTGGTCCTAATCGCTTGATGACACTAGGGGCACTAAAGAAATTAAACCTAACAATGAAGACTGGGAGTGTGTCATATTCAGGCTTATTACCAGTTCAGATTCAGTATTTTTAGTAATTAGAGAGAGACCTCCATTATTCAAGCTTGATTGGTCTTTATTAATTAATTATTAGTGTGACGGGTTCGGTCACAGAAACCCCTTTGGGAACTGCCACCTGATGTGCTGGGACTACCTCTGAGCCTGTTTTCCCTGCCAGCTTGGGACTTCAGTGCCTTGCCTGGTTGTGCCAGACACACTAGCCTGCTACAAACACAGACCCAGGTCTAAACCACGTCCCCCAAAAGCTGCAGGCTTAACTGAAAACAGCTTAAGAAGTCCTCCTGTCTCCAACACCCAGATACCCAGTGTTAGGATATACATATTCAGGCCTGTCTGTAAAGGCCTATACTTTAAGAATTAGGTAATAAATGTATCATTTAGCTAGTTATAGAGGTATAAAAGAAAGAATCTGTGTAAGGGCCTTCTCTCACTGTGACAGTCTGAGGCCTTGGCTACACTTGAGAGTTGCAGCGCGGGTGGTGGCTTTACAGCACTGTAACTCACTCCCCATCCACACTGGCAAGGCACATACACCGCTTTATCTCCCTGGCTACAGCGCTGCTTGTACTCCACCTCCACGAGAGGAATAAAGAGTATAGTGCTGCTGCTGCAGCGCTGAGGTGCTAGTGTAAACAGGGAATAATCTTACTACACTGTAACTGACCTCCGGAACCTTCTCATAATCCTTTTAAGTAAAGCTAACTCTCTTTGTTTTGTTGTGATGCCTCTGTTTGTTTTGTTGTGAACTCTGGGCTCCGGGACCTACTTATCAAAAAAAACAAACACAGCTTCTGTTTGCTGTGAATGAGGAGAGGCAGGCAGGGGGCTCCCTTTGGAACGCCCACAGCTAGTGTTTGCTTGAAGAGAGGGGGAAGGAAGGGGCTTGAAGAGAGAAGCAGCGCAGCGGGTAGGAGGGGGGATCTGTTTCAGAGCGGCTGCTTATCTGGTCTGTGAGGAAAAAAACAGTTGCTGTTTGCTTTCAGTGAGTGAGAGAGCGGTGAGGGAGGGGGTTGGAACTTGCAAGGCAGCTGCTGACAGAGTGTTGGCTCCAAAAACCCACTCTCTCTCTCCCCCACGCTCCCTGTCACACTCCCTCCCACCCCACCTTTTGAAAAGCACGTTGCAGCCACTTGAACGCTGGGATAGCTGCCCATAATGCACCACTCCCAATAGCGCTGCAGATGCCGCAAATGTGGCCACAACAGTACACTGGTAGCTGTCAGTGTGGCCAGACTGCAGCGCTTTCCCTACTCAGTTGTACGAAGACAGGTTTAACTCCCAGCACTGTACAGCTGCAAGTGTAGCCATACCCTGAGGTCCTGTTCTTAAGCTAAGGCCTTTGGCTAAGCAGCGGGAGCAGCCACAAGCTGGGAAGTGAGCAGTCACATCCTCACATTCCAAACTAGTCACATTGAAATAAGGCAATCTGGGGCTGTTAGAAAGGTGATTTGATCTGTCACCTCCAGAGAAAGGGAAGAGCCTAGAAGATGTAACAGGAAATCTAGTCTGACAGTTCTCTTTGGTGAGAACTCACTTATCGCTAGACATAGTTGGGAAACCCTTATGTCTGTATAGATGTAGTTGTGAAATCCTCACTTCTGTCTCGTTTTGTCATTATAGTTCCCACTTTACTGTTGTTTATTTGCATGGTCTCTGGCTGGTTCTGTGATTGTTTCTGTCTGCTGAATAATTAATTTTGCTGGGTGTAAACTAATTAAGGAGGTGGGATATAAGTGGTTAAAGAATTGTGTTACAACATGTTAGGCTTGGGTAGGTAAATTTCAGTAGAATGACTGGTTAAGGTAGAGCTAAGAATATTACTATATAAATTAGGGGCAAACAGGAAGTAAGTTGGGATTCAAAAATAAGGAAAAAGGAACATGGATTTAAACTTGCTGGAAGTTCACCCCAATAAACATTGAATTGTCTGCACCTTCAGACTTTGGGTATTGTTGCTCTCTGTTCATGGGAGAAGGATCAGGGAAGTGAGAGGGTGAAGGAATAAGCTCTCTAACATCAAGTTCCCAATGGGATCAAAACCCCAAATAAATCCGTTTTACTCTGTATAAAGCTTATACAGGGTAAACTCATAAATTGTTTGCCCTCTATAACACCGATAGAGAGATATGCACAGCTGTTTGCCCCCCCAATAATTAATTATTTGCTCTGGGTTAATTAATAAGTAAAAATTGATTTGATTAAACATAAAAAATAGGATTTAAGTGGTTCCAAGTAATAACAGACAGAACAAAGTGAATTACCAAGCAAAATAAAATAAAACACACAAGTCTAAGCTTAATACAGTAAGAAACTAAATGCAGGTAAATCTCATCCTCAGAGATGTTCCAATAAAACTTCTTTTACAGGCTGGACTTCCTCTTAGTCTGGGTCCAGCAATCACTCATAACCCTGTAGTTACTGTTCTTTGTTCCAGTTTCTTTCAGGCATCTCTTTGGGGTGGAGAGGCCATCTCTTGAGCCAGCTGAAGACAAAAAGGAGGGGTTTCCCAAGGGCTTATATAGTCTCTCTCTTGTGGGTGGAAACCCCTCTCTCCCCCTGTGTAGAATTACAGCTACAAGATGTCACATGGGCAAGTCACATGTTCATGCATGACTCAGTTCTTTACAGGCCAACGCCATGGTCCAAATGCTAGTTTGAATGTTCCCAGGAAAGCTCAAATGTGGATTGGCGTCTATCAAGATCCATTGTTAGCTAAGTACTCCCAATTACTTGAATAACCCCTTCACACTATGTTGACCAGATTTGCCTTAGATGCTTCCTACAGCAAACGCTTTAAATACAAGCACAGAGCCAACGCCCATAACTTCAGATATAAAAATTACACATGCATACAAACAGGATGAATACATTCAGGAGAACATAACCTTTACAAAGATATGTTACATGGCATATCTAGCATAAAACATATTCCATTTATGTCATATTTACATTCATAAGCATATTTCTATAAAGATTATGGGGTGCAACGTCACAACTAGTACAGTACAGAACAGGAAATTGGGGTCACATGATGGTGAATCAATTGACATGGTTTTCAGAAGATTAACAAAGTGATAAAAATTCCAGAAACTACCAGGGCTGGAAATATGGGCTGGGATTCTCCAAGCAGCCCAACTCCCAATTGAATTCCAGCCTTGAAGCTTTGGGGATTGCACTGGTTGAATAGACCTGCTCTAAGCATTAGAGCCAAACCCCATTAGACAAGCTGATTTTTGGTAAGAACAGTCCGGGTTTGCCCTAGTGCTGTCTTGAATGCTTTTAGTAGAAATACCTTCTGAGTAGCTACTGCGACAGTCCGACTGCCTAGTAAAGGTCACAGAAGCAGTGGATTCTGGGAGATTTTAAAATGCTGCATTGTGGGACTAATGGGACCACTTTGGCTGGTCCTTGCCCACACACACAGTAAAGCAGATGAATGACACTGCTCAGAATCGCCCAAAGGTTAGTTTTGCTGCAATCAAGCCTAATCCTAGTGGTATTTGGATTGAGCCTGCACTCTCTGGAGCCCTTTTGTGTATGGACTCAAAGTGATTGGGGTCCCACACAGTGGCTAGCCCAGTGATCATCTCTAGTGCAGGTCAGTATCTGAGTTTAACCCCTCATGGAGCAATACAGGAATTCAGAATCCCAGTGAGAAACCTCCTCTGCCTGCTGGGCTCCTCTGGGACCTTTATTAAGGCGTCTTTACCTCCTAATCGCTGCACTTCATCACTGTTCAGTGCTGCTGCTAGGGTGGCACCATTGCCTAGTGGTTTGGGCACTGGATTAGGTCTTGGGATACCTGGGTTGTATTTCTAACTCTGCCACTGACCTGCCGCATGTCCTTGAACAAGTCACTGCCCTCTCTGCACCTCAGTTTCCCTTCACACCCTTTGTCTGTCTCGTTTAGTTAGTCTGCAACCTGCTCAGGGGAAGGATTGTCCTCCAGTGTATTTTGTGCAGGGCACAGATCTCATTCCAGGGATGTAAGGGCTGCTGTGATCTAAATAAAAATAATTACTATGATACAAATCAGTAATAACAGCCACAGCTTGTAACTTCCCCTTCTCCAGCCTGAAAGCAGCACTCTCACAGCTCTTGTGATTTAAACCTCACTGATCACTGAACAGCTTCTATTTCATAAAAAGTTTCCTTATTTCCCCAGTGGAAGCTGAGTTCGACAAGCATTCAGCTTCTCAAATAAAAGTTTCCCAAGTCAAGTATCTTTAAAGACTTTTTGTTGTTGCCTTTCTTGCCACTCTGCCAGAGCTGCAGGTACATTTGTAACAGGCAACTTGTAGTGAAATTAACCTGTAATTAAAATCCAAAGTTATTGCCATTAAACTTGACAGGAATTCCCTACCTTGTACTCCTGGGCTGCTTCTTCCATGGGAACCACCTTGTGAGCTCTGTGAGTCGGGGATAGATAGCAAACCAGACAGATGGGGGTTTGGTCCTTTTCACAAAACAGTTTCAGAGCCTCCTGGTGTTCCTCGCACACTCTTTCTCCTGCTCCCTTTGGTGCCTGTAAATTCAGCTGTTTGGCTATTGCTACCATGTTTGCCAGCTGCCTGTTAGGCCTGAGGTTTCCCTGTTGCACAGTTTCTCTGCACTGAGGGCAGGAGGCGGCTGTATCTTGTCTCTCCCAGCACTGCTTGATGCAATCTCCGCAGAAATTGTGCCCACAGTCTATAATCACTGGGCCCTTAAAATACGCCAGACAGATGGGACATGTAGCTTGTTCCTGCAGACTTTCCATGGGATTCTCTGTGGCCATGGCTGCCTCTGGACAGTGTAACAGGGTTAGTCTCACTTTTCTGAGCTCAGAAATATGCCCCACCTGCAACACAATTGGGTGTCACTGTATTCCCCTTCCTGCAACTGACTCAGGCTGTTTGCTGAGCTGGGGCGAGCCCACTGATAACAAAGTGGCAACTGGTGCCAAGAGGGCGAAAGGGGGCAGGGGGAAGAATGGAGGGACCCTGGGGAGACACTTGGGGGCACCCAGCTTTAACAATTAAAATCTGGGGTGGAATGTGATCACACGTGCCACCCTCCATGTGTCCCTATGGCTCCTTTGCTCCTGTGAAGAGTCACTGAGACTTCACAGGACAGCAGTAGCCCCGTCACAATGTGCTTGAAGGAGCAGGGTCTGTGTGTGTCTAAGGAAGGATAGTCAGGCTTTTGTGTGTGTGTATCTATAATGTTGATGTATAATATTGGTGTTTGTTTTTAAGCATTTTTTCTTTATTTATTGAGTGACATTTTCATAGTTACAGAATCTGATGGGTTTGAAGCTGTGTTTTTAGATTTTTCTCAATTTAAATTTTCACACTTGTGGGAAATTAGTGGGGGATATGACAGTAGCGAGTCAGACTACAATTCTTTAATGACAGCAGACACTGAGATTCAAAAAGTTAAAGCTTTATACCCAGTAAAACACAAATTGTCAACATCACATGTCGAAAGATGCTGAGTAATTTTCCTTAAATCAAACTCAAAGAAGTTCTCATGCAGCACTGTTCCTTTTGGGCCTGTCTGAACATTCTGATTACCATCAGTGGAAATATATTGTCATTGATTTGCGTGTAAAGTGAAATCAACATTTATCACCGTTTACTGATAAACTCTAATCCGTCTAAGCCTATTGATATTAAATCGACAGGCAAAAAACTTTGTTCATCTGGAGTCCATGTTTCAAAGGCCTGATTCTCAAGGCTGCTCTTCCTCAATGTAAACAGGCCTTAATGCAAGCAGGGTCATCACCTCTCACAATTTTATCATGAGTCTCATTATATTTGGTGCATTAGATAAAGCCCTGTTACAGGGTTTATTCCATCGCCCTCGCACTTCCCTGGTTCTTCCCGCATGAACAGAGAGCAACAATACCCGAAGTCTGAAGGTGCAAACAATTTGATGTTTATTGGGGTGACCTTCCAGCAAGCTTATATCCAAGTTCCTTTTTCTTTATTTTCAAATCCCAATTTACTTCCTGTTTGCCCCTAATTTATACAGGAGTATTCTTAGCTATACCTTAACCAGTCATTCTACTGAAATCTGTCTGACCAATCCTAACACATTGTAACATAATTCTCTAACCAATTATATCCCACTACCCTAATTAACTTACACCTAACAACATTACTTATACAGCAGAGAGAAACAATTAGAGAAACAGACAGATTAACCATAGAAAAGTGGGGGCCATAAAGATAAAACAATAGAGAAATGAGGGTTTCACAACCACAACTACTGAGAAGTGATTTCTTGCCAGACAGGATGCTATCAAACTACGTTTTCTTTATCTGGTGGTGTAGCAGGGTGCTTACCCTGCTCCTGTCCTGAAGGGCTTAAAACAGCCCAGGAGCATGGGAGGCAAGTTTGTAGAAATTTTGTGGTGCCCAGAACCCGCCCCCCCAACTCCAGCCACTCAAACTCTGCCTCCACCTGCCTAAGGCTCTGGGCGAGGTTTCAGGGGGGACGTCTGGGGTGCAGGTCCTGGGCTGGGGATTAGGGTGCAGGAGGGGTGCAGGCTTTGGGAAGGAGTTTGGGTGCTGGGTGCAGGATCTGGGCTGGGGCAGGGGGTGGGTGTGCAGGAGGGGGTGAGGGCTGCAGGTTTTGGGACGGAGTTTGGGTGCAGGCTCTGGGCTGGTGGTGGGGGTGTAGGAAGGAGTGAGGGGTGCAGGCTCTGGGCTGGTGGTGAGGGTGTAGGAAGGGGTGAGGGGTGCAGGCTCTGAGCTGGTGGTGGGGGTATAGGAAGGGGTGAGGGGTGCAGGCTCTGGGAGGGAGTTTGGGTGCTGGGTGCAGGCTCTGGGCTGGGGCAGGGGGTGGGTGTGCAGGAGGGGGTGAGGGGTGCAGGCTTTGGGACGGAGTTTGGGTGCAGGCTCTGGGCTGGGGGTGGGGGTGTAGGAAGGAGTGAGGGGTGCAGGCTCTGGGCTGGTGGTGGGGGTGTAGGAAGGGGTGAGGGGTGCAGGCTCTGGGCTGGTGGTGGGGGTGTAGGAAGGGGTGAGGGGTGCAGGCTCTGGGCTGGTGGTGGGGGTGTAGGAAGGGGTGAGGGGTGCAGGCTCTGAGCTGGTGGTGGGGGTGTAGGAAAGGGTGAGGGGTGCAGGCTCTGGGCTGGTGGTGGGGGTGTAGGAAGGGGTGAGGGGTGCAGGCTCTGGGCTGGTGGTGGGGGTGTAGGAAGGGGTGAGGGGTGCAGGCTCTGAGCTGGTGGTGGGGGTGTAGGAAAGGGTGAGGGGTGCAGGCTCTGGGCTGGTGGTGGGGGTGTAGGAAGGGGTGAGGGGTGCAGGCTCTGGGCTGGTGGTGGGGGTGTAAGAAGGGGTGAGGGGTGCAGGCTCTGGGAGGGAGTTTGGATGCTGGGTGCAGGCTCTGGGCTGGAGCAGGGGGTGGGTGTGCAGGAGCGGGTGAGGGGTGCAGGCTTTGGGCTGGGGCAGGGGTGTGTGTGCAGGAGGGGGTGAGGGGTGCAGGCTTTGGGATGGAGTTTGGGTGCAGGCTCGGCTGGGGGTGGGGGTGTTGGAAGGAGGAGGTGGTGCATGCTGGGGCAGAGGCTCAGGGTGCAGGGGAATGAGGGTTGGGGCTGAGGATGAGGGGTTCGTGCTGTGGGGGGCTCAGGGCTGGGGCAGAGGATTAGGGTGCAGGGGGATGAGGGCTCTGGCTGGGGCAGAGGATTAGGGTGCAGGGGGATGAGGGCTCTGGCTGGGGATGAGGATCAGGGTGCAGGGGGATGAGGGCTCTGGCTGGGGATGAGAGGTTTGGGGCATTGGAGAAGCTCAGGGCTAGGGCAGAAGAGCAGGGTAACGGCAGCCTGCCTTGCCATTAGCGGATGGCAGGCTCTAGGACCCTAGGGCAGCAGACAGCAGTTCTGCCGGGAGCCGTTCTCTGGCAGCACGAGCAGAGCAGGCAGGGAGCAGAGCAGGCAGGGACACGGCAGACGGGGGACGCAGAGGGAGGGGTGGAAGGCGGAGGCCGAGACCCGCTCCAGGCAGGGACGCGGCGGGGCGGGAGACCCGCGGGGGCCAGGGCCCACTCCAGGCAGGGCTGCAGGAGAGACCCAGCTCAAAATATTGCTGGAGCAGGGCACCCGGTCCTGAATATTCCTGGAGCCCGGGCACCTTGAGCCCATATAACCCACCACCTATGCCCAGGAGGGGGCTGTGGCTGGAGAAAGCAGCTACTAAGATGGGCTGATTGGGAAGTGGCTGCAGCTGGGCCACGCCCCAATCAGGCCACAGCTGGCTTGTACAAAGAGGCTGGGAGCCAGGAGCTCGAGAGTCTCTCTCTAGCTGTAGAGGGAGATGGGCCTGGCTGCAGGGAGCTGGACACAGGGTACCCAAGTGAAGCAGGGCTGGGGAAAGGCAGAATTGCTGGGGAGCTCCAGCCTGGAAAGCCCCAGGCTGTGGTCTAGCATTGGGCTAACAGGTACTGGAGGTTGCAGAGGGCAGCTCAGGGGTAGGCCAAGGCAGCAGGTCCAAACCCAACCTTGCCAGTGTTGAGTTGGCTGATACTGCAGTCTGCCCTAGACAATGACTGGCAGTAGCCATACACTGAAGCAAAGTGGGGATAGTAGGTGGGAGTTCCCCAGGGGAGGGGACACCCTGAGAGAAAGGGGTTACTGCCAGGCACCAGCACCCCATGTAAAAGGGTCCTGGGTCCAGGGAGGGACACAGGGAGCAGAGGACAGGCAGATCACCATCCTACAGAGAGTGCTCTGAAGCTGGAACTGAGCTAATTCCCAGGAGTCACCAGCAGGAGGCACTGCAGGGGTGAGTCCATCTGTCTACAGGTGGAGATAGGCATTATCAGGACAGGATTGTATTTCTAATGACTCAATAGCACCTTATTTCAATGTGACTAGTTTAGAATGTAAGGATGTGACCCTACACTTTCCAGCTTATGGCTGCGTCTGCTGCTTAGCCAAAGGCCTTAGCTTAAGAACAGGACCTCAAACTGTCAGAGACAAGGTCCTTACACAGGCACACTGTGATTTTGATTCTTTTTTTTTTTTCTTATACCTCTGTCACTGGGAGCATATAGAACATGGTTGCAACCAAAGTCCTGTAGTGGCATTAAATCTTGTCTTAGACACCTCATTTGACCCCCTTTATACAAGGTTATGGTTTGTTGATTATGATTATGCTGTCTATATGTGTGTATCAATGTTGTAGTTGAAGTTATGAATATTGGCTCTATACTGTCTGTATTTCAAACTTATTCTGTGCTTCTGGGTGACACCCCAGATAAGTTGGTGTTAGCTCTGCCTAGCCTGCTTGATGGCCCATTAAGGACCATCAGCTACACAATTGACCCATGGAGAGAAGGCAGGTACACCTTGTGACTCAACAAAGTGTGCAGGGACTGGCCCATGTGACTCCAGACTCCATTTTGCTGTAATTTTCCACAGTAAGAACAAAGAGGTGTTCTTACACCTGGAAAAGACTATAAAAGGCTGATGCCTCATCTCCATCTTGTCTTCAATCCTGCGTCTTACCTCTGGAGGGACTTTGCTACAAACTGAAGCTCTAAACAAAGGACTGATGACCCATCCCAGCTGGGGATGTACTCCAGAGACTTGATTTGAACCTGCAGTTTATTTCGTCACTACTACAAGCCTGAACCAAGAACTTTGCCATTACTGTATGTAATTGATTCCATTTGACCAATTCTAGCTCTCATCTCTCTTTCCTCTTATGAATAAACCTTTATATTTTAGATTCTAAAGGATTGGCAACAGAGTGATTTGTGGGTAAGATCTGATTGTGTGTTGACCTGGGTCTGGGGCTTGGTCCTTTGGGATTGAGAGACCCTTTTTTCTTTTACTGGGGGTGTTGGTTTTCAGAACCATTTGTCCCCATAATGAGTGGCACTGGTGGTGATACTGGGAAACTGGAGTGGCTAAGGGAATTGCTTGTGTGACTTGTGGTTAGCCAGTGGGGTGAGACCAAAGTCCTCTTTGTCTGGCTGATTTGGTTTGCCTTAGAGGCGGAAAAAACCCCACCCTTGGGCTGTAACTGCCTGCTTGAAGCAATTTGTCCTGAATTAAGAACAGGAGTACTTGTGGCACCTTAGAGACTAACAAATTTACTTCAGCATAAGCTTTTGTGGGATACAGCTCACTTCTTCGGATGCATCTTTTTGCAGATACAGACTAACACGGCTGCTGCTCTGAAACTTGTCCTGAACTGATACTCTCAGTTGGGTTACGCCAGAACCAGCATCGTTACAACCTATAACTGGCTAAATGACAGGCCTGAAAAGCCCCAGCTCCTGGAAGCATGTCATGAGATGAGACTCTCAGTTTTAATTTTTATGCAATGGAAGATTCTAGCCCTCTCGGTTGCAGAGAAAATCTATAAAAAGTGACCAAGTGCCACCTACAGATCTGAGCAACCAAAACCCAAATAGAAACAATCTAATTTATTATTACATTTCATAGAATTATAGAAGATTAGGAAAAGACCTCAGGAGCTCATCCAGTCCAATCCCCTGCTCAAAGCAGGACCAACACCAACTTCATGATTTTGAGGAGCCTGACTTGTGCTTTGTAAATGCCTGCGGTTAGCAATACTGTGCCACACGGGTGCTGACTTCGAGTTTTCCCTGGAGGTGCTTTTCCACTCCCTTGCCCCCTAGGGCACATCACTCAAGGCAGGCCAAGGGGTGGGAGCTTAGGGAGAAGAGGAGGAGCAGGGGTGGGGCCACTGAGAGGGATCGAGATTCACTGCCGGTTGGGGGTTAAAGGCCAATTTCACCAGGAAGAAGCTGGCACTGCTGGCAGGGGCTACACTTCACATCTGGGGAGCTGATCACCTTATCAGCTTCCCCACCATGAAAGTGCAGCCCCTGTCGGTGCCATTCCACATCTGCCCAAGGCTTTCAGTTTGGGGGGTTAATGTGGCCCCTTCTCGCTCAAACAATGCCCATGTTAAAAAGGGGGGGCATGGCCCCTTGGCCCCAACTGATTCTGGTGCTCCAGTAGACACTGCATTGCTTACATCCTCTGTTACTGGCTTTCAGGAGCCATTCCATGATGCCTCACACTAACAGTACGATCAATACAAGCGTTCCTGGTGAGGACACACACCACCAACACAAGAAGCAAAGTGCAGACATACACAAGTGATGCGGTTACCATGGCATCTGTATGCCAACATAAGTTAGGTTGACTTAATTTTTTAGTGTAAACATGCCCTGAGTGATAGTCTACCTGGTTCTTATTGAAACAGATCTTTAACTGCCCACAGCTGTGGAGAATCTTTACCAGTACCAGTGAAAAGTCGGATCCAGTATGGTGAATGTACAGCAGTTTATTTGAGAATGAATTACACAAGCAGTATAAGGTTATCTAATGCACGTCTCCCTAGGGAGCCTCAATTCACCAAGCAAAACCTCTCAGTAGCTATGCTGGCCTTACACTGTGTCCTGAATGGCAAACAAAGTGGGTATAGCTATCGCTTCTAGATGAAAGCCTCTTCTCTCTCTTTTGTCACTTGGCCTGTCAAATATCCCCCGAGGCAGAATCTTGGCTACTCTGAAATTGTCTTATGGCATTACAGGTCTCTTCGGAAGTTAATTAAGGAGCATTTCCTTCTTTCCTTCTAACCCTAATTTACTTTGCTTAATATTTATACCTTTTTTCCTCCGAGAAGTCATGTGAACCAGAAACATTCTCAGTGGGTGTTTTATTACTGATTTTCTCCAATTAATATTTTGGAAGGGGGTGCACAGAGCTACTGACCAAAGATCACTCCATGTTTACCCTCTCATCAGTCATTCACTCAAGCTCTCAGTAGGATGTCTTCCAAAGGGGGTCATTTTGCTCCAGGTCAGCTTGTGCCAAGCTTACTAAACTCTTGTCTTCGTGCATCTGACAAAGTGGGTTCCAGCCCACGAAAGCTTATGCTCACATAAATTTGTTAGTCTTTAAGGTGCCACAGGACTCCTTGTTGTTTTTGCTGAAACAGACTGCTATAGCTACTCCGCTGAAACGTGTTTTTTACATTTTCTTTACCTAGTGGGCTGGCATATTGACTAAGTATTCCTAAGGTCTGTATTGAAACATACACACAGAACAGAGCCAGCCAGTGAATTTCCACATCAATTGCCTGATGCTAAGAGAAGAATCCTGTTCCCAGAATCCTCTAGCAAATTCAGACACATCAAGTCATACCACATTCATTCACAACAACCAAATCATACTAATGCAGCATCATCCCAACAGGTCTTATTGCCAGGAGGATCAGCCTTGCTCCCAGCCTGGATGGAACAGAATGGGACTCGGACCCAGAGTTACTTTATTTCACTGTCCCTGGCAAAGAATTTCTGCTGCTTTTCTTCACCTCAATCAATTATTTTAGGGCAGCAGAAGTGAAACCCAGGAGCAGTGGGGCAGAGACTGGAGAGACAAATTCCTCAGTATGTGCCAGTTGTAGCTATTGGTGCTAATACTATACTTCCCAGAGCGCTTGGCACAGCAGCAGAGTTGAAGAGGGGAGAGATATTGATGCGTGTGGCTTTGGCTTAGTTTTGCTTAGCAACCCAGTTCAGCTTAGAAACTGATCAAGGCCTACTGAAAAAATTTACTGGCTGGGGTAGACAGGCCAGCTGTATGGCCTTGTTAGATAAGAGAATGCTTGCAGAGGCTGGGGAAAATGCTTGCAGACACTTTTTGAAATAATTTGTATTTCATTGTATTAATCTCTCGGTTTATAGAGAGAAACAGTTGTCCTTTGTTCCTCTCTTGTATGCTGGGAAAGTATAACTGGGAAGGTACAGTGATGATGCGACGTAAGTGACGATGAGAAGGAGTAGGTCATAAAAACAGTTTGCATCTGTAGTGAGGGGGCTGGTTCTGTATGGAGTGAGCTGGGCAGTTCTCTGTTGTATGGCATACTACAATAAAGAATTGGATCCTTGCTCGTTGTTGCCTTTTTGTGGTCGGACAACAAAACCTGAGCCATCTGGGGTAAGAGAGATCCCGGACAAATTTGGCGACTCCGCTGGGACCCGTCCGACTTTCCGGCGAGGCGGTCTGTCTCCGACGCAACGCAGCATGCATCCTTCGATTGAGAGGAGCCTTGCCTACGAGTCAGATCTCACGCTGGCGCTAAGGCGTTGTCTCATGAACCAGCCTGAGCCCGTTTAAATCCAGCAACGTCCACCTGCCCTTTGAGCAGGAGTCCCGGAAACTAGGTAAGTGAGCGCTCGGTACAGAAAAATGGGACAAGGTAGCAGTAAATGCCCGGGGGACGCCTCGTTATCTCTCATTCTGAGAGATTGGAAGGATATATCTGGATGGCCGGATTGTCCAAGGCTAAGATGAGAAATTTGTGTCAGAACCAATGGCCGTCACTTATCTTTCATTTGTCCCTGTCTAGAGACTGTCCAGAGTGTGGAACCTCTCCCACAGATAGGATGAACTCCTTAAGGGATATTTTGGTCCATCTTAGGCCAGGACAAATGGATTATTTGTTTTTGTGATATAATTATAAACCCACGGAGGGACGGGTAGCTTTTGAAGCTGTTTGTTTGGAGAGCTCTTGTAAAAATCCCCCACCATATGCCTCAGAGCCACACCGGCAGGAGGACGACTTTGTTCCTGTTTGTCCCCCTGTCCAGCAGAGTTTCAGGCTTCAAAAACAGCAGGCTAGGGACAGTTCAGGAACAGAGGAGAATCAAGGGGAGGCTCAGGATGATGTTGCCTCATCCTCGGAGGGATCAGGCAGCTTCACCCCCTCTGTGCAGCCTTCAGCCAGCCTTTTTCAAACTTGGCCAGGGGCTGCTTCTCAAACACTCCCAATATTACAGCAGCCCTTGTCCTCGCCTTTGTGGACCCCCTCCAGGTTACTTAACTTCATGAGGGAGGATTTTTCTGAGGCACCCCTGACATTACAAGCCCCGTTGAGAACTTATCCAGTTCCACTGATTGCTGGGGGACGTGAGATGGTTTTTACCCATACCTCGTTTGCAACTTCAGATTTGCTTAATTGGCAGCATACTATGCCTCACCTACGAGACAATCCTGAGGCAGTGGAAAGGATGTTCCACACAATCTTTTCCACTCATGTGCCCACTTGGGCAGATATAAATCAGTTATTAGACACTCTCCTGACAGAGGATGAAAGACAAAAAGTAAAAGAAAAATCTGCAACCCATTTGAATGCACCTTGGCCAATTGATGATCCTAAGTGGGATCCCAAGAATTCAGCTCGCAAGACAAGTTTGGATAATTTTTTGAAAGCTGTTTTGAAAGGCATTAGGGATGCAAGGGAAGCTACTCCAAATTGGAGTAAGGTGACTGCTTGTGTTCAGCATCCAGACGATCATCCCTCTGACTTTTGTGCCTGACTGATTTGTGATGTTAGAAAGCATGGGAATTTGGATCCTGAAATTGATCATGGAAAGGATATACTTAAACTGGTTTTCATGTCACAATGTGCAGAGGATATTGCTAAGAAATTTAGAGAGCATCCAGATGGTATGCAAGGGAAAAGTTTGTCTGAGGCAGTTAGCATCGCTACTAGAGTGTTTAACGGAAGAGAGGAGAAGAAAGGAAAAGCAGAAGGATATAAAGGAGCAAGTGTCACTGTTGGCAGTAGCAATGACCAGGGGAAGGGGAAGAAGTCGTGGATGGAACAGAGGTGGATGGAATGGAAGGGGAAAAGGAGGAGCAGCGAGAGGCAGAGGATGTGGAGGAGTTAAAAGTGGTGGTTGTCATTATTGTGGTGCAGAAGGACATTGGAAGAGAGAGCGCCCAGTGCGCCCTAAGAAGGAGTATAAGCCAGAGGCAGCAGGACAATTTGTGGAGGACAGCGACTGAAGGGAAGCGCCACTCCCCTGGAGCCCTGAGATTTATGAGGCTGGACTTGTGCAATTTAAATGTGATACCTGGTTCCCTGTGAGTCCCCTTAAAATAGAAAATGAGACTTTTGCACGGTTAGTGGATACCGGTGTTACTCATTCAGCTATTCCTGAGGGAGCGGCCCCAAAAGGAAATATTGAAAAATGTGTGATAGGAGTCACTGGAGAGACAGAACAATGTTTTATGACCAGTGAATGCATGGCCACTTTGGGCCTTTTAAATATTCAGCATTCCTTTTTGCTTATGAATAGATCAGTAAACTTGCTTGGGGGAGATTTGCTGTGTGAATTGCATGCTCAATTTTTTTTGTAATCCGGATGGCATCATTCTAAGGTTCCCATTGGAAAAGGCATATTTGTTAGCAGCGCTGGAAGTTCAAGGATCTGGAAAAAGCCTCCTTGTGTGAGTGCAAAATGAAGTTAACCCTATAGTGTGGGGAGGAAAACATGCAGTGGGACTAGTGAAATCAGCTCCCTTTTTAAATCAGACAGTGAAAAATGACAAGCCTCCGCCTGCCCAGAGACAATACCCTCTGAAACCTGAGGCTGTTCAGGGGCTAGGGCCTCTCATACAGGATTTAAGAGAAGAATATCCTGGTGCCATGCATCTCTCCTTGCAATACCCCTATTCTGGCTATTAAAAAGCCTCAGCCTGGGCCAGATGGAAAACCAGTGTATCGAATGGTTCAGGACTTAAGACTGATTAATCAATCTGTGATCCCAGAGCACCCTGTAGTGCCAAACTTTAGCACCATACTGGCAATGGTGCCGCCAGACGCAAAATGGTTTACTTCTCTGGATCTGGCAAATGCTTTTTTTTTTTTTCTGTACCATTTGCCCCAGATAAACAGTACCTTTTTGCATTCACCTGGAAAATACCAGGTGCAGCCAGGCAAAGGGAGGAGAAACAGGAAATTCCACCCCCAGGGCAACTTACGTGGACTAGAATGCCCCAAGGGTATGTAGAGGCACCAGGAGTGTTCGCTAGAATTTTAGAAGAAGATTTAAAAGATGTCCAGTTACCCCGTGGCTCTACTTTGGTAACTTATGTTAATAATATCTTAGTGGCATCAAAAACACAGGAAGATAATGAAATTGATTCCATCTGTCTACTTAATCAGTTGGCAATGAAGGGACATAAAGTCAGCCCCACAAAACTGCAATGAGCAAGACAAGAGGTGAAGTATTTGGGGTGTACTTTAGGGCCTGGAATTCGTTGCATAGAACCCCAGTGGGTAAAAGCAATATTAAATATTCCTTTTCCCATAATAAAACAAGAAATAAGAAGCTTTATTGGAATGATTGGATTTCGTCGTTCATGGATAGTGGCTGCAGGTGAATTATTAAAGCCATTACATGAGTTAACTAAAGAAGGGGCAGAGGAGCCTTTATATCCAAATGCTGAACAGTTGAAAGCCTTTAGAGCACTCAAGGAGTCCCTTGTTCAGACCCCTGCTCTAGGGCTCCCTAATTATAACAAACCCTTTGACTTGTATATACATGAATCTAAAGGAGGGGCATCTGGAGCGTTAACACAATTTTTTGGAGGCTCTCCTCGACCTGTTGCTTATTTGTCAGGACAATTAGACTGTGTAGCTCAAGGCATCCAGGCTGCCTAAGAAGTGTTGCAGCAGCTGCTCTCCTTGTGGAAAAAGCTCAAGAAATGGTACTAGGACATAGCCTCACAGTGCATATGCCTCATACTGTGGCCAGCCTGTTAAATTCACAACAGCATAAGCATCTGACTAACCAACGATTGTCAAAATATGAAATTGCTCTCCTAATGACTCAGAGGGTAACCCTCAAACGATGTGCCACGTTAAACCCAGCTTCTGTGTTGCCCCAGGAGGGAAGTAATGGATATGTACATGATTGTTTGCAGGTTTTGGACTTAATTTCCACCCCTCACCCTGACCTTACTGATGTTCCCTTCCAAGCCTCTGAAATGGAGTTGTTTGTGGATGGATCTGCCTTTGTCCATGAGGGAATCAGATGCTCTGGATATGCAGTTACTGATAGGCAGACTGTATTAATAGGGAAAGCTCTTTCTCCCGGGGTGAGTGCCCAAGGAGCAGAGTTGAAAGGCCTAACCACAGCCTGCCTTCATGCTACAGGGAAAAAGGTTAATATTTATATGAACTTAAAATTTGCTTTTGGGGTGTGTCATGCCATAGGTGCAATTTAAAAGAAATGAGGTTTCATTACCTCGTCTGTAGCTCAGATTGCCCATAAAAAAAAAAATTGCTGAACTACTTCAAGCCATTCAGGCTCCTAGGGAGATTGTGGTGATACACTGCAAAGCTCATACCAGGCAAACTAATCCAGTCGCAATGAGAAATCGCTTGGCTGACAGGGCAGCCAAGGTAGCAGCCTTACAAGGGGCCCAATTAGACCTGAACTCTCCCTTAGCTCAATGGCAATTACAAGCTTCAGATGCTGAAAAGGCAACATGGGAAAAGTGGGGTGCACAACTTAATTCACTGGGAATTTGAGAATGTGATGGTTGTCCTGTCCTACCTAGAAGCTATCAGCGTGAGGTACTACAAAAGGTTCACAGTAACACCCATCTAGGAGCGAATAAAATGGCTCAAATCATTCTTAGGCAGTTTGTATCTCCTGGATTAAGTGAAATGGCTAGAAGAGTAGTGGAAAGTTATATTCTTTGGCCACGTCTACACCACGCGATAATATTGAATTAGCTAAAATCGGTTTAATAAAACTGATATTATAAATTCGATTTCACGCGGCCACACTAGGCACAGTAATTCGGCAGTGTGCGTCCATGGTCCGAGGCTAGCGTCGATTTCTGAAGCGTTGCATTGTGGGTAGCTATTCTGTAGCTATCCCATAGTTCCCGCAGTCTCCCCTGCCCCTTGGAATTCTGGGTTGAATCATTGTCGCGGGAGGTTCTGGGTAAATGTTGTCAGTCATTCCTTCCTCCGGGAAAACAGCTGACAATCCTTTCGCGCCGTTTTTCCCTGGATTGCCCTGGCAGATGCCATAGCATGGCAACCATGGAGCCCGTTCAGCTTTTTTTTTTCCAGCGCCGTATGTGTACTGCATGCCGCGGACAGAGGCGATACTCCAGCGCTACACAGCAGCATTCATTTGCTTTTGCATGATAGCAGAGATGGTTACCAGTCGTTCTGTACCATCTACTGCCGGAGTAAACTGGCAATGAGATGACGGTTATCTCTCCCCCTCTGTACTGTCCACTGCTATCATGAATGCCCCTGGCTGAGATCGGCCGGGGGTGCAAAAGCAAAATTGGGAATGACTCCCCGAGTCAATCCCTCCTTTATGGTTTCTAAAAATAGAGTCAGTCCTGCCTAGAATAAGGGGCAAGTGTATTAGAGGACCAGTGTATCAGAGCACAGCTGCTCCGTGTCAGTATTCACAGGCGGTGCCCCTGCAACAACCCCACCCTTTGCTTCCCTCCTCCCCCAACCTTCCTGGGCTACTGTGGCAGTGTCCCCCCCCCCCCCCATTTGTGTCATGAAGTTATAAAGAATGCAGGAATAAGAAACAGAGACTTGTTAGTGAGATAAAATGAGGGGGAGGCAACCTCCTGGGGCTATGACAGTCCAGGCAGTACAGAATCTTTTCTTTACACAGGAAAGGGAAGGGGCTGATTGAAGCTCAGCCCCCAGTTGCTATGAGGAAGACAGTTACCAGCCATTCTGTACCATCTACTGGGAATAACTGGGAGTCATTCCCATTTTTACCCAGGCGCCCCCGGCCAGCCTCACCTAAGGCCAGCCAGGAGCACTCACGGGCTGATGGCGACGATGGATCTCAGTCATATTGTACCATCTACCACCGGAGAGGAGAGAGGAGCAGATACTGCTCTTCACTGCTGCAGCATTGCGTCTACCAGCAGCATTCAGTACACATAGGGTGACATTGAAAGAAGTCAAGAAATGATTTTTTTCCCTTTTCTTTCACGTGGTGGTGGGGGGGGGGAAGAAACTGAGGAGCTATTCCCTGAACCACGCCAGACACTGTGTTTGAACCTACAGACATTGGGAGCTCAGCCAAGAATGCAAATACTTTTCAGAGACTGCTGTGGACTGTGGGATAGCTGGAGTCCTCAGTACCCCCTCCCTCCCTACATGAGAGTCCATTTGATTCTTTGGCTTTCCGTTACACTTGTCATGCAGCACTGTGTAGCCTGGAGATTTTTTTCAAACGCTTTGGCATTTCGTCTTCTGTAATGGAGCTCTGATACAACAGATTTGTCTCCCCATAAAGTGATCAGATCCAGTATCTCCCGTACAGTCCACGCTGGAGCTCTTTTTGGATTTGGGACTGCGTCGCCACCCGTGCTGATCAGAGCTCCACGCTGGGCAAACATGAAATCTAATTCAAAAGTTCGCGGGGCTTTTCCTGTTTACCTGCCCGCTGCATCCGAGTTCAGATTGCTGTCCAGAGCGGTCAGTGGTGCACTGTGGGATACCGCCCGGAGGCCAATAACATCGATTTCCATCCACACTAACCCTAATCCGATGTGTTTATATCGATTTTAGCGCTACTCCTCTCGTCTGGGAGGAGTACAGAAATCGATATAAAGTGCTCTTTATATTGATATAAAGAGTGTTGTAGTGTGGACGGGTACAGCGTTAAATCAATTTAATGCTGTTTAAATCGATTTAAACGCATAGTGTAGACCAGGCCTTTGTTAGCAATGTAATCCTAAGGGAACACGCCAAGAGGTGCCACCTGGTTGGCGCAGGTGGGCTCATAGGCCCATGCAGCACATTCAAATTGATTTTATTGATTTACCTTCTTCAGAAGGAAAGAAACATCTGTTAGTGATCATGGATCAACTTTCAGGATGGGTAGAGGCCTTTCCCACTGCCCAAGCCACAGCCAAGGCCATTTGCAAGATGCTTCTTAATGAGATCATTCCAAGATTTGGCCCTCTGAAAAGATTGATTCTGACCAGGGAACACATTTTACAGCAAAAATTTGCAAGGAACTCACTGAGGCAGTTGGGACAAAATGGATTTTTCATGCTCCCTGGCATCCTCAGAGTTCAGGCCAGGTGGAGCGTATGAATGGAACTCTAAAGACCACCCTAACTAAGTTGTGTAAGGAACTTAAGATGAAATGGACTGAAGTTCTTCCTTTAGCTTTCTATATTGTCCGGACTACCCTGAATTCTAGGACTAAGCTAGCACCCTTTGAGATACTTTTTGGACATGTACCCCCTTCCTTTACTACTTTGGTTTCAATGCCTAGTGACACTGATCTGACTTGTGAAACAGAAGTTTATGTAAAAGCATTGCAGCAGCATTTAATCACATTACAACAGCTCTCAGCACAGTCTCAATCTTTACCATTGTGGGAAGCTGTTCATTCTATTTCACCAGGTGACCCAGTGTGGATCAAAACTTACCTAAAGACTCCACTTCAATCCCAGTAGCTAGGACCGTTCGAGACTATCCTGGTGAGCCCCACTGCTGTTCGGGTCAAGGAACTTCCCACTTGGTTTCATCATACCAGAGTCAAACGGAGCCTTGCTAGGGAGTCCAACCTGGTAAAGGGTTCCCCAGAAGCAGACAGCATCGGACTTTGAGGGAGCCATGCATGTTAACCCCACCGCGAACCGGGTGAGCCAGAAGCAGATGACCTCCTTGCCTAGCACACATGGACTGCTACCCCTTTGGGCAACCTGAGGTTAAAATTCAAGTAGTATACTGGTGCCCATTGCCCATGGAATGGCAACGAGTAGTCGCCTGAGGAGTTGGTGGACTCATTTGTGTATTGTTTGTTGTTTTTCTTTTGTGGTGGTTGGATTAACTAGGGGATATGAACATAATGCCTTTATTCCCTTTCCTCATGAAGTGAAAGCCCGTATGCTAGCACTGAATAACATTTTGTGTTGGGTATTCTCCTTAATGCCAATAGATAGTCACCGAGGTCTTCCCATGATTCCCATACCTCTTAGCCCTATGAATATGACATGGACTTCTTCATGGAAAGACTCTTCAGGCTTGCAGAACCTAACCTGGGCAGATTCAGGAATCCAGATTAATAGATACCTTACAGTGTGGAAGCGACCTGGTGAGTGGTGTTTCCTGGGCTCAGGAAATGTGCCTGTAGGAGTTAGCGATTGTAAAGCCTATTTTAATGGAACCCATTTTGGTGAAAGATGGGGACCTGATTGTACTCTTGTACAAGATTTACCCTGGCCTGGAAAGTCCTGGTATGTTTTCCCTGCTAACTTTTGCAGCTTGTTTAATTGATTGGTATTGGATAAACCTCATGTGTTTACCAAAATACGTTGCTTTATAGCACCAGATCTATCGCACACTGATTGCACTGCAGTGCTGGAGCATTCAGAGATCATTCACATATGCTGTATAAAAAAACATTCTTTTAATTCTTCAGGTACTGAGTACTCTGTGTCAGTGTACTGATAATGCTACTAATAGTTTTCAAGGTCTCTCTGCCTGGACTGGATGGTATTACAAACCCCAATATACTGCATCTATTATATCTAATCCCCTATTTGGAGTCTATTGGGTGTGTGGAGAAAAGGCTTATTTAAGCTTGCCTGACTCCTGGAAGGGGTCATGCTATTTGGCCTGGTTAGAACCTCCTGTCCTATATCGAGATCACCTTCCTTCTGGACGTTTAAGAAATGTGTGAGGTGCCAAAGAGGATGTTGACTGGTCTCAACCCCTTACCTGGAAAGCACTTAATGATTGGACAGGAACCTGTGCAGCCTTTTTTTTTTTTTTTTTTGCATGTAGAGGTGCCACTTACTGTATAGGGCGAGGTATAATGAGATTACAAGAGTGTTAGAAATAATGGCTAATACCACTGGTGAGGACCTCATTGATCTGGCTACCAAGCAAAAACAGCTTAGGCAAATGATTCTTCAAAATAGAATGGCCCTGGACATTTTGTTAGCCTCACAAGGAGGGACATGTGCCTTAACAGGACAAGAATGTTGCGTGTATATTCCTGATGTTTATAACACCACATGGGAGAGGGCAAAACATCTTGAAAAAATTGCAAGGGATCATGGAGAGGAGTGACCAGGCTGGAACTCCTGGTGGAATGATTTATTTAGCTGGTTGCCTGATGTAGGTGGATGACTGCATAACTTGCTTAAAAGCGCTGTTATTTTTATGTGTGGATTACAACTGCTTTAGGTAATTATAAAATGTGGGTGCTGTGTAACTGCTCGACTGTGCAGAACAGCCCCTAAGGTCAGGCAACCTTATCATGTAATCTAAGTTGTGTTCCTCGAGTCCCCTTAGTGGGTCCTCTAGGAACGACGGGGGGACTTGATGAGTGTGGTGTTGGCCTAGTTCTGCTTAGCAACCCAGTTCAGCTTAGCAACCAATCAAGGCCTACTGAAAAATTTACTGGCTGGGGTAGACAGGCCAGCTGTGTGGCCTTGCTAGATAAGGGAATGCTTGTAGAGGCTGGGAAAAATGCTTGCAGGCACTTTTTGAAGTAACGTGATTGTTAGTTTTTTTTTGTACTAACCATGAAGTTATCAGGACATAACAGTTGTTCTTTGTTCCTCTCTTGTATGCTGGGAACATATAACTGGGAAGGTACAGTGATGACGTGACGTAAGTGATGATGCGACGAAGTGGCTAATAAAGACAGTTTGCACCTGCGGAGGGGAGGGGCTGGTTCTGTATGGAGTGAGATGGGCAGTTCTCTGTTCTATGGGATGCTACAATAAAGAACTTGATAGTTGGATCCTTTCTGGTCATTGCCTGTCTCTTTGGGGTCGGACAAAGAGTTGTCTGGGATAAGAGAGATCCCTGACACCCTCTTGCTGTCCCCTGCTGCTCTTGGTTCCCCTGTCAGGGATATTTTCCTGTCGCTCTTCTCATTTCTGTTTTCCACCATTTCTCACAGACTCTCTCCTTTTTATTTTTGTTTTATTTAAATTTGCATTTTTCTTCTGGCTTCTTCTAATTCCCTCTGGTTAAACCTGCCCTGTGGCAGAAGCTCTGGCTGGGAGACCCCAGTGATATCTAATCCCACAGATTTATACAAAACGGTCCCTCCTGCTGCTTCCCCCCAAATCTTGATTGATTCATGTTGTGTCCCTGCCACCCCCACCTCTGCCCCTCAGGACCACTCTGCCCCTCCTGCAGGCCCAGGGTTTTTCCCTCCTCCCCCTTCCATCCCTGGGGCTGCAGGGAAGGGGCTTCCACAGGTCATAGAGATGAGGAGCCAGGAGCTGAGTCATAGAGACTGAAGTGCGTGAGGCTAGAAAGGCTGATTTTTGGTTCCCCCGTGGGATATTCCCCCTCCACCGCCCCCCCACCGCCCCCAGGGACACAGGCAGAGCCGGGATCCCAGCCCCACCCAGAGCCAGGGTCGGATACTCTTCCCCAGGGACAGAGCCCGGTGGGAAAGTGAAGATCGGGGCCTCGTCACCAGCATCGATAAATGTCACCTGCTCCCGGTCACAGTCCAGACAAACCCGGCTCAGGGGCAGGGGGTCGCAGGGGAGGTGAGAGCCCGGAACTGACCCTCCCACCAATTCCACTCCACCGCCCAGATCCCCATCTCAGGGGTACTGATCCTTCCCTTCCTGCTCACAGACTCTCTCCGGCCACCCCCATAGCCCAGAGTCCTCCAACCCCCACCTCCACCTCCCAGCAATGTCTCCCTGAGGTGAATCCCTCACAGCCCAGCACACATTGCTCAGTCTCAAATCTCTCGGGGTTCTTGGGTAGTCGCTGCCATTTGTCTTCCCATCTCACACTTTTCCCATCCTCAGACAGGATGAGCCAGAGATGAGCCATGTCTGGATCCAGAGTCACATTCGCTGGGGAGAGAGAGAATCAGACCATTGGGGCAGAGCTCAGCCCTGGGGGAAGCTGGGACCATTTCTCACACCCCCCAGCAGCCCTGTTCTGCCTGGGACAGGCCTGGATCCCAGGGAGCTGCCTCTGCCCTGGGCACCTGAGACTGAGCAGGGATGTCACTGCAGTTCTTCAGTCTGTGTAATGGGACCCACTTCATTAGTTTTTCATTTGCTTGCTGAGGCTTCAGCTCCCTGCTCCCTCTGCTGGGGCTGCTCCATTCCCAGCATCAGAGAGACAGCAAGGAAGGTTTTAGTGAAAAGGGAGCAGAGGAGGCAGGTACTAGCTTTGAAATCCAGAGCTAAGCTCCCTCCCTTAAATGTAGCCTCCACACGCCAGCCAGAGAAGGAAGAGCCAATTAAGAAAAGAGAGTAGGAAATGGCATTGGGTGGGGTAGCCTCCACTCCCAGCCCAGGGAACAGAGAGGAAGGTGCAGCTTGGGCGAAGAGCGGCTTAAGAGCAGAGAGTAGGAGGTGGCATTGGGTGGGGGAGCCCATCCCCAGCCCAGAGAGAAGGGAGGAACTATCAGCCTCACAGGGAGAGCATCTCCCCAATCCAGGAAGCAGGGATCAGCTCCAATGGGAGCAGCTCCAATGGGAGAGCCCAGCCCTGCCCAAAGGAAAGGCAGGATGTTGGAGAAGCATGCTGAGGGAGATCCTCTGCACAGGGATAAAACAGAGGGATGCGTCAGCCCTCAGGGCAGAGAGCTCTGTTCACAGGCTGCTCAAGGAAATTTTTTCTGTTCAGCAGCATGGGCATGAACTCAGCACTAAGGTTGGTGTCAGGAGTGTTTGTGTGACTTCAGTGTGGGAGCTCCTCACTATTCAGTGTGTCGTTTTTAGCGCCGTGTGTGTCACGGTCAGTGTCGGTTTGGTTGGTAACTTTAGCTACAGTCTCATGAAGACATTTTTGGATAATTTAAAGAGTCTTCAGCTGAAATCTCACCCTGTCTGAATGTTCCTAGGGATCTTCCTCTTTTTGTCTCTAGTGCAGACGGCAGAATGTCTGGAGGGGAAAGGAGAAAGGAAACAAGATTTCAGGATTTCATGTTCATAACAGCATTGCCACTCTCAGCTCATAGAACTGTCTTTAATTATGACAAGGAAACACACCAAGAAACCTCAGATATTTATATAAAAAGGTTCTGAAACTGCCTATTTCCTCTCTCATTCAGGCATCTCCCAGCAATTGAACCAATGTCCTTGCAGCCTCATGACCATCCCAGGACAGACAATCTGTAAGTGAGATTTACTTTTCCCCTCCTCATCCCCTCCCACGCACCGGGGTAGTAGCAGCAGCAGGAGCCCATGGCTCCCCGATTCCACCGCCCCAGCCTTCTGAATAGCCACGGGAGCCCTGGGAAGGTGGCGGGGCTCCAGGGGCTATTTAAAAGACTGGGGCGGCAGAGTCAGCTGGAGCCCCCCCTACCCCTGGGCTCTGGGGGTTATTTAAGGGGCCTGGGGCTCCCCTGCTTCTACCACCCCAGACCTTTAAATAGCCATGGGAGCCCTGGGGAAGGAGTGCTGCAGAAAGGGATCTATGGGTCATAATGGACCACAAGCTAAATATGAGTCAACAGTGTAATGCTGTTGCACAAAAAGCAAACATCATTCTGGGATGTATTAGCAAGAGTGTTGTAAGCAAGACATGAGAAGTAATTCTTCTGCTCTACTCCACGCTGATTAGGCCTCAACTGGAGTATTGTGTCCAGTTCTGGGTGCCACATTTCAGGAAGGATGTGGACAAATTGGACAAAGTCCAGAGAAGAGCAACAAAAACTATGAAAGGTCTAGAAAACATGACCTATGAGGGAAGATTGAAAGAACTGGGTTTGTTTAGTCTGGAGAAGAGAAGACTGAGAGGGAACGTAACAGCCTTCAAGTACCTGAAAGGTTGTTACAAAGAGGAAGGAGAAACATTATTCTCCTTAATCTCTGATAGAACAAGAAGCAATGGGCTTAAATTGCAGCAAGGAAGGTTTAGGTTGGACATTAGGAAAAAATTCCTAACTGTCAGGGTACTTAAGCACTGGAATAAATTTCCTAGGGAGGTTGGGGAATCTCCATCATTGAATATCTTTAAGGACAGATTAGACAAACACCTGTCAGGGATGGTCTAGATGGTGCTTGGTCCTGCCATGAGTGCAGGGGATTGGCCAAGATGACCTCTTGAGGTCCCTTCCAGTTCTGTGATTCTATGTCCGGCTGCAGAATTCTTTTCTTCTGCAGAAAATACATTCTGCCCGAGAAGTGCTGCAGTTTCCCCTTTCACCCACCCCAGTCCACCCTGGCACCAGAACAGATTAATCTATTTGTGAAAAAAAAATTACCAGAATCTTTTTTTTTTTTTGGTCTGTTACAGACATAGTTGCTGACAGGTATTTTGGAATAAATTACCAAAATAATGGAAACTGGTATGATTATATTGAGTTATTCTGACATATAAAATATGCAGAATTTTAAAATATTGTGTGCAGAATTTTAAATGTTTTTGGTGCAAAATTCCCCCAGGAGTACAATATCTAGGTCCCGTCATGGATCTTTCTCTTTGTCTCCAACTCAAAAGGAGAGAACAAAGTAACCCAGCATGTAGCAGCTTCATGAGGTCGGGAGCCCTGCCTGCTTTTCCTGATCCCACATGGCCCCCAGGACTCCCCAGGGAAGGGTAAGCTAATGAGAAGCACTGCAATTAGGTTGGTTGTTTTGTGCTATGTGATCTGCTCTCTCCTGTGCTTAATATGGTGAAGTGAAAAAGCAATAATATGTTGGACGTGTGCAAAGAGTCTCTCTCTGTATTAATGCTTCACAACTAGCGTGTGCCTCCAGAGAGAGTTCAGCTGAAAACCAGAAGGCTCTCACCTTGGCATGGAGTTCTGGGAGATGGTGTGTTTAAGCATGTGGGAGTCTGGAGGGTCAGTTCTGCACCATGGAATTAGGTAGCGGGTTCCAGGCCTCAGGATAGGAAGCTGTTCCTCTTCCGGTCTCAAAAGCTTGAATTATCTGGGGATTCTGGAGGTCAGATATGAGGCTTTCCCTTACAACAGTCCGGTGGCATCTAACAATTTCTGGGACATACACACCAGTTGTCATGGTACAATTCCCCACTCTGAACCTTAGCATCCAAAAGATGGGGTACCAGCATGAATTCCCCTAAGCTTGATTACCAGCTTAGGACCTGTAGCGCTGCCACCAACCAGGAATTCCAGTGCCTGGTACACTCTGGTCCCCCCAAAACCTTGCCTGGGGAACCCCAAGACCCAGACCCTCTGGATCTTACCACAAGGAAAGTAAACCCTTTCCCCCACCGTTGCCTCTCCCAGGCTTCCCCTCCCTGGGTTCCCCTGGAAGATCACTGTGATTCAAACTCCTTGAATCACAAAACAGAGAGGAAAATTCACCTTCCTCCCTCCTTCTCTTTCCCCCTCCCAGACTCTTTCTGAGAGAGAAAGTAATCCTAACACAGAGAGAAATTAGCCTCTCTCTCCCCCTTCCCTCCTTTCTCCCTACCAATTCCCTGGTGGATCCAGACCCCGTCCCCTGGGGTCTCACATCAGAATAAAAAAAAAAACAATCAGGTTCTTAAACAAGAAAAGCTTTTAATTAAAGAAAGAAAAACAGTAAAAATTATCTTTGTAAATTTAAAATGGAATGGGTACAGGGTTTTTTAGCTATAGGCACTGGGAATACTCTCCCAGCCTAAGTATACAAATACAAATTGAAATCCTTTCAGCAAAAATACAAATTTGAACTCCTTCCAGCCAAATGCACATTTGCAAATAAAGAAAAGAAACATACACCTAACTCGCTTTATCTATCTAGTACTCACTATTTTGAACTTATAAGAGCCTGTATCAGGGAGATTGGAGAGAAACCTGGTTGCACATCTGGTCCCTCTGAGCCCCGAGAGTGAACAACAACCAAACACTACCAGCACACACAGAAACTTCCCTCCCTCAAGATTTGAAAGTATCCTGTCCCTTGATTGGTTCTCTGGTCAGGTGACAGCCAGGCTTACTGAACTTGTTAACCCTTTACAGTCAAAGAGATATAAAGTACTTTTGTGCTATTAACTTTTCTTATCTGTTTATGACACCAGTAAACAGAAACCCTCTCACTGCCTAACATTCAAACACCCTTAACTTTGACCATGTGAGTTCTGGTGAATATTTCTACGTGTCTGAAATATTAAATTCAGAGACATGAATGGAGAGGTCTCCCCCTCAGGGCTGTCACATCCCTTCCCCTTTGGCTGTGGGGGGTTCTTTCCTAGATGCTTCTCCTGGTTTCTGTATTAGGGAGAGGCTCTCCCTCCAGTGCTGCCGCCTCCTTCTCCCTTTGCCTTGGATTGGGAAGGGGTCTTCCTGGGATGGGGAGAGACTACCTCCTGTTCTACATCTTCCACCATTCTCTGTGGCTAGGATAGAGCAGCTGGCAACTTTAACCCCCCCACCTGCCATGTCCTGCCCCTCTCCTCCCCCACCCTCTCCCCACAAGACCCCCCCCCCTGCTCATCACATCCCTCCTCACACCCCCATCCCCATGTGACCTGCCCACCAGTTGCCACATCCCTCCTCACCTCTTGCTCTTTGAGGCCCTTTCTCCTATCACCACATCCCTTCTCAACCCCCATCCTCACAGGGGCAGGAGAGGGGGTGGAGCCTGGAGTGGAGCAGGAGTGGAATGTGGGTGCAACAAGTGGGACAGGGAACTAGGCTCCCCCAGGGGAAGCTTCACCCACCGCCCATGTTATGGCTGTTTTAGTGCTTGACCGGTTCACACTTGATACCCAGGGAGTGAAATCTAAACACAAAACTCACAACTCGCGTGGGGTTTGTGCCCTGCTTTGTAACTGCTCTGAGGTTGGCATTCACATTCCTCAATTACACTAGATTAGGGGTTTTGAAAGTCTGGGTTGCAGCTGGTCAGGAAAAGCCACTGGCAGGTCGCAGATGCTTTGTTTACCTGAGCGTCCACAGGCACTGCTGTTCACAGCACCCAGTGGCTGCGGTTCGCCGTTCCCCTTCCTCTGACAAGCCATGACCCAAACTTTGAAAACCCCTGCTCTAGACAGCATGATGGGAGAACTGAACCTGAGTCTCACACATGCCAGCTGAGTGCTCTAACCACAGGAGTAAATGTTATAAGCTGGTTGACATCCTCAAAACCACATTCTCCTTCCCTCCGCCTCTCACATTTTGTGTGGAGCGAGCCAAGTGCCTACCTCATTCCAGCAAGAAACACTTTAGAAGCCTGAGCCACCTGACATCAGGCGCTGGGTTCCCATCTGTGGGTTGCTAAGCAGAGACAGATGCCCCTCTGCGCCCCCAATTTAGGCACCTGTCTGTGAGAGGGGGCAGGGCTTAGGACATCCCTTCAGCCATCTCTTGTCGACATCACCCACTGACAAGCTCAGATGGCTCCCCCATCCCCACTGAGCTGGCTTTTGTGAATCACACTGTAAGGTATCTGTGATGCCTATTCACTGTGTAGGGAGTTCAGGCCCCAACTCAGCTTTGCAGAGCTGCAGTCTGTGATTTTCTGGTTGTCTACAAATTAGACCCTGCTGTGATGCTCAGCATTGCAACACCAAGTCCCTTCATGGGAACCTGCGGCAGGAGCTCTGGCTGGAAGACCTCAATGAGATCTAAGGACAGATCTGTACAAACTGCTCCCTGCTGCTGCTTCTCCCCAACCCCCCCAAACCCTGACTGATTCATGCTGTGTCCCTGCCACCCACACCTCTGCCTGTCCCCAGCCCGGCTATTAGTGCTACCTCCTTCCCCAATCCCCACATGAGCCCCTCTGGGCTCCTCTTCCCTCCTGCAGCCCCAGGGGTTCTTCCCCTCCCACTCCCATCCCTGGGGCTGCAGGGAAGGGGAGGGGCTTCCACAGCTCATAGAGATGAGGAGCCAGGGGTTGGGTAGACAGGAGTCCTCCAAGGTCATAGAGACCAGGATGTGTGAGGCTAGAAAGGCTGATTTCAGGGCCCCCAGTGGGATATTTCACCCCATCTCAGGGACACAGGCTGAGCCAGGATTCCCACCACACCCAGAACCAGGGTTGGATTCTCCCCCCAGGGACGGAGCCCGGCGGGAAAGTGAAGATCGGGGCCTCGTCAGCAGCATCAATAAATGTCACCTGCCCCCGGTCACAGTCCAGACAAACCCGGATCCTGCTGGGAACCCGGCTCAGGGGCAGGGGGGTCACAGGGGAGGTGAGAGCCCGGGGCTGATCCCCCCACCAATTCCACTCCACAGCCCAGATCCCATCCTCTGGGCTATGGCTGATCCTTCCCTTCCTCCCCACAGACTCTCTGGCCACCCCCACAGCCCAGTATCGGCCATCCCCCACCTCCACCTCCCAGCAATGTCTCCCCGAGGTGAATCCCTCACAGCCCAGCACACAGGACCAATGGTCAAATCTCTCAGGGTTCTTGGGCAGATCCTGCCATGCGTATCCGCATCTCACACGTTTCCGATCCTCAGACAGGACAAGTGTGGGATGAGCCGTGTCTGGATCCAGAGTCACATTCACTGGGAAGAGAGAATCAGAGCGTTAGGGGCAGAGCTCGGCCCTGGGGGAGGCTGGGACCATTTCTCACGCTGCCCAGCAGCCCCATTCTGGCTGGGACAGGCCTGGATCCCAGGGAGCTGCCTCTGTCCTGGGCACCCGAGACTGAGCAGGGATGTCACTGCAGTTCTTCAGTATGTGTAATGGGAGTCACTTCATTCCTTTTTCATTTGCTTGCTGAGGAATCAGCTCCCTGCTCCCTCTGCTGGGGCTGCTCCATTCCCAGCATCAGAGACATAGCCAGGAAGGTTTTAGTGAGGAGGAAGCAGAGGAGGGAGGTACCAGCTTTGAACCCTAGAGGGAAGCTCCCTCCCCTAAATGCAGCCTCCACACCCCGGCCAGAGTAGGAAGAGCTAATTAAGACCAGAGAGTAGGAAATGGCATTGGGTAAGGTAGCCCCATCCCTAGTCCAGAGAGAAGGGAAGAGGTGAGCAGGGCCCGTGCAACCATTTAGGCGAAATAGGCCGTCGCCTAGGGCACTGGCATTTGGGGGGTGCCATTTTCTTTGGCAGCAACTGCGGCGGCTGGATCTTCAGCCGCCCTGGTTGCAGCCGGCATTTAGGCAAAGGGCGCTGGGGCAGGGGAGCGTGGGGAGGGCCGCCTGCAGCAAGGTGCAGGGCAGCGGCATGCAGGGGAATTCCCCACCTCAGCTCACCCCTGCCCCGCCTCCTACCCGAGCACGCCGTGGCTGCTTCACTTCTCCCGCCTCCCAATCAGCTTAGGCGCTGCAAGCCTGGGAGGCGGGAGAAGTGACGCAGCGACGGGGTGCTCAGGGTGCTCGCGCATGGAGCAGGGGTGAGCTGGGGTGGGGGGGGTGCCTCAGGGCAGAAGGTCGGGAGCTGCTGCAAGGGGGACGCCTCAGGGTTGAGGGGGAGAGCTGCGGGGGGGGGGGGAGCAGCTCAGGGCAGGGGCACGGGTGGGAGGACGCAAGGTGCAAGTCTTGCCTAGGGCGTGAAACATTCTTGCACCAGCCCTGGAGCTGAGCCTTGGGCCGCGAGAGCGTCTCCCCAATCCAGGGAGCAGCTCCAATGGGAGAGCCCAGCCATGCCCAAAGGAAAGGGAGAATGTTGAAGAAGTACGATGGGGGAGACCCCCTGCACCGGGATAAAGCAGAGGGATGTGTCAGCCCTCAGGACAGAGAGCTCTGTTCACATGCTGCTCAGGGAGAGCTTTTCTGTTCAGCAGCGTGGGCATGAACGCACCACTAAGCTTGGTGTCAGGAGTGTTTGTGTGACTTCAGCGTGGGAGCTCCTCACTGTTCAGTGTGTTGTTGTTAGGGCTTTGTGTGTCATGGTCAGTGTTGGTTTGGTTGGTAACTGTAGCTACAATCTCTTGAAGACGTTTTCTGATAATTTAAAGACAATCTCCAGCTGCAATCTCACCCTGTCTGAATGTTCCTAGGAATCCTCCTCCTTTTGTCTCCAGTGCAGATGGCAGAGTGTCTGGAGGCGGGAAGGAGAAAGGAGATGAAATTTCAGCCTCTCATATTTATAAAAGTGTCCCCACTCTCAACTCCTAGAACTGTCTTTTAATTATGACAGAGAAACACACCAAGAAACACTCAAATATTTAATATAAAAAGGTCTGAAACAGTCTCTTTCCTCTCTCATTCAGGAATCTCCCAGCAATGGAACCAACGTCCTGGCAGCCTCACAACCATCTCAGGACAGACAATCTGTAAGTGAGATTTACTTTTCCCCTCTTCATCCTCTCCCACCCTTCACACCCCAGTTGGTTTGTCTCATTCACTTACTGCCTTTTGTCATAACCTAGACCCAGAGCCTGCAAAGACTTTGGAATAAAAGTAACTTTACCCACTTTGGTCCCTCTGACACTAACGGGGTATTGCGAGTTTGCTAAATCCTGCTCTAACTGTGAGCTGTTGGGTCTGTTTACTCAGCATCTCTACAGAGAGCAACACAACGGGACCTCGTCCTCCATAGGCAGAAATAGAAATAATATTACCATCATTTTATACTTGTGGAAATTGAGGTGGGGAAGGTTGATTCAATGGGACAAATTCACCCCTGCACCAGCAGGAGAGGGGTGACTCTGCTGTTCAGTGGCTGCAGGGGCCGGTGCAGACCTTGGCACAGGCTGAGGAAGTTCTGAAGCAGCCAGAGTTACATCCCTATGACAATGGCCCCCAGGTGTCTGGCCCAGTGTTCAGAATATCAGAGGCCTAGCTTTACACGGCCCACATCCCTCTGTCCCTTGTCCACCCCCTCCCTCTTCCACCCGCCCTCACCACCCCCACCTGTCATAAGTAGATAGGTAAGGGTTAAGTTTCTTTTACCTGGAAAGGGGGAACCAAACACCTGACCAGAGGACCAATCAGAGACCTGGATTTTTTTAAAAGTCTGGGAGGGAAAGGAACTCGGGGTCTTTTTTTTGTTTTCCTCGGCTGTGAGTAAACAGTTTATCTCTAACTCCAATCTTCTTTCTAATATTCTACTAAAAGTCTGTGAGTACAAAAGGAAACAAAGTAATCGGCTGTGATGTGCTTTGATTTGTATTTACTGTGTGTTGATTTGCTGGACTGTTTTAAATTGGCTATTTTTTAAATCAGACTGGTTATTCATATTTTCTTATAAGCAAGAGCCTGTATTGATCTTTAATGCAGTATTATTGTTCTGTATTTTCTTTCTTTTTATATAAAGTTTTCTTTTTAAAGTTGTGAAAGTTCTTTCCTACTGAGGAAAAGGGGAGAGGAATTTTTGTGCCCAAGAGTTCTGTTACATCTGTGACAGGCTAAAGGGGGGAGGGGAAGAGAAAAGCCCAGGCTGTGGGTTAATTTCTTATTGTTCCCAGGGCGGGAGCAGGCTACGGGGATAGAGAGAAAGAATCCCTTTAGTTTCCCTGTGTTTGAAGCTGTCTCTTTGGAGAGAAAGGAGACAAGGCTTTCTTGGTATTGTAATGTAAAAAATTACAGCCATTTCCTTAAGTGGCTCAGAAGAGAAGCCGGGGAGAAGCGAAGGGAGGGGGATATTCCCTTGCCCGTGGACTCAGGCTTCTGAGTCTTGGGGGGGTGGTCTTCCCAGGGAAGGGTTGGGGAGACCAGAGAGAGGGAAAGGGGGTCAGGCCCTGTAAATTCCTGGCTGGTGGCAGCGAGAAAGATCCAAGCTGGGTACAGCTTGGGGAAGGTTCACAGTAAGCACCCAGATTTGTACGCTAAAGTCCAGATTTGGGAAAAATGTTTAGGACATGGAGGCAGCGGATTGGGAATTATGAATCCAGAAGCCACAAGCTACATTAATTTTCTTTTTTTCCTGCTAGGGATTAGCAGTGAGAAAGGGATTGGTTTTAAAGTGCAGAGAGAAAAATTTTTTTTTTCCTGCCTGCTTTGGCAGTTTGCATTTTTAAAACAGAGTCATTAACAGAACCATTACAGGTCTTTTGTTAAACAATTGGGACTTAAGTATCCCAGCCAGCAAACGCACACAGGTAAATTCAGTAGCTTTTGTTTGGTTCAATTGCCTATCAAACAAAGCCAGAGGAAGACACATCAGTTACTAAGCAGACTTCAAGAGACAGAAAGCCAGCAATTCAGGCAACAAACACCAGAGGGCACTCCAACACAAGATAATAGAAACCATGAGTGCCAAAGATGCGCTTAAAAAGGAAATGGCACTGCAACAAGCCATAGACAACGAAAAGGAACATCAAAGACAGATGGACCGAATTAAGGCTGAACAAGAAGCCCAGGAGGCAACCCATAAAAGAGAACTGGAAAAACACAAACTAGAGATGGAAAAACACAAACTAGACATGGAAAGGCTACAAACAGAACAAGCAGCCAAAGATGCAGACTTCAAAAGAGAGATGGACCAACAGAGAGAGGCCCACCGGCAGGCCTTGCAATTAGAACAGGCTAAGCATCAGAACGTAGCCAATCCTAATCCTCCGGCACCAGTTGTGGTTCAACCACACAGAAAATTTCCCAACTACAAGGCAGGTGATAACACTGAGACCTTCTTAGAAATTTTTGAAAGGGCCTGTATTGGGTACAAGATCCCTGAAAACCAGTACATGCCAGAGCTGAGGTCACACCTCAGTGGACCCTTGGCAGACGTGGCGGCTGAAATGCCACGGGAACAAATGGACGATTATCAACTGTTTCTAACCATGGCCAGATCCAGAATGGGGATAACCCCGGATCATGCCCGTCGGCGGTTCAGAAACCAAAAGTGGAAACCGGATGGGTCATTTCCCAAACACGCCTACTATGTGGGGAAGCATTGTGACGCCTGGATATCAGGAACCCGGATTCAGCAAACTTTTCAAGATTTGCGCCACCTCATACAAATGGAGCAGTTCTTGGATGGGGTTCCTGAGGACATAACACGGTACATCCTAGATGCAAAACCCAAAACTCTCACCGAGGCGGGGGAGATTGGAGCCAGATGGATGGAGGTGGCAGAAAGCAAAAAAGCTACTGTAAAGGGGAGTGAAAACCCCAGGGGCCACACCGACAATAAACCCTACAACCGAGGGCAACCCAAAACCTCAACTACAACCCAAGGAAAGCCACAGACATCCTATCCTTCCACCTCGCCAGTCCTCAGTAACTTACTTCAACCCAGTAACACATTATCTGACAGATGCTATAAGTGTAATGAAACGGGACACATCAAGGCCAACTGCCCAAAGGCAAACTGCCCAACAAACCCCACCCGGGTGCAAGTCATTACACCACCAGCACAACCAAGATCCCCAGGCCCAGATACCTCTCAAATCCCCTTGGAGCGAAGGGAACATTTGAAGGTGGGCGGAAAGAAGGTTACCGCGTGGAGAGACACGGGAGCACAAGTGTCAGCTATCCACCAATCCTTCGTCGATCCCAAACTCATCAACCCAAGGGCCAAAGTGACCATTTACCCCTTCATGTCACAAGCTGTGGTCTTGCCTACCGCTGAACTGCCTGTCCAGTACAAAGGCTGGTCAGGAAGGTGGACTTTTGCAGTTTATGACAATTATTCCATCCCCATGCTACTGGGGGAAGACTTGGCCAACCAAGTGAAGCAGTCCAACAGAGTGGGAATGGTTACACGCAGCCACACCAGGCAAGCTTCCAGACCCATTCCTGTTCCTGAGCCGTCCACAGAGAACCTGTCCGTGTTACCAGAAACCCAGACCGAGGTAGTGGACCCAGATCCCATGCCAACGGCTGAACCAGCCACAACACCTCCAGTCCCAGGCCCGGAACTGGAACAGCAATCAGCACCAGCACCAGCAAGTGCAACCACATCTTCAACTCCAACGCCAGAAGGGACCAACGAGCCTGAACTGGCTGAAGCAACAGATAACCATACCGAAGAGGCTCAGCCAGAGCCTGAAATACCACCAGGTGCACCAGCGCACAGCGGTACACCAGCTACACAAACAACTCCATCACCTACATCACTTCCAGAGGGACCAAGCCCAAGTCCCCAGTCTGAGGAAGAACTGGTGTCCCCGGCTTCAAGGGAACAGTTCCAGACTGAGCAGGAAGCTGATGACAGCCTTCAGAAAGCTTGGGCGGCGGCACGGAGCAACCCACCGCCTCTCAGCTCTTCTAACCGATCCCGCTTTGTTATAGACCAAGGACTTTTATACAAGGAACTTCTTTCTGGTGGACACCAGGAAGAATGGCAGCCGCACAAACGGTTGGTGGTTCCGACTAAGTACAGGGGGAAGCTCTTAAGCTTAGCCCATGATCATCCTAGTGGTCATGCTGGGGTAAACAGAACCAAAGACAGGTTGGGGAAGTCCTTCTACTGGGAGGGGATGGGCAAGGAAGTTGCTCAGTATGTCCAATCTTGTGAGGTGTGCCAAAGAGTGGGAAAACCTCAAGATCTGGTCAAGGCCCCTCTCCAGCCACTCCCCATAATTGAGGTACCATTTCAGCGAGTAGCTGTGGATATTCTGGGTCCTTTTCCGAGAAAGACACCCAGGGGAAAGCAGTACGTACTGACTTTCATGGACTTTGCTACCCGATGGCCAGAAGCAGTTGCTCTAGGCAACATCAGGGCCAGAGCGGTGTGCCAGGCGTTAACAGACATTTTCGCCAGGGTAGGTTGGCCCTCTGATATCCTTACCGATTCAGGATCAAATTTCCTGTCTGGCACCATGAAAGACCTGTGGGAAAATCATGGGGTGAATCACTTGGTTGCCACCCCGTACCACCATCAAACCAATGGCCTGGTGGAAAGGTTTAATGGAACTTTGGGGGCCATGATCCGTAAATTCATTAATGAACACTCCAATGACTGGGATCTAGTCTTGCAGCAGTTGCTGTTTGCTTACAGGGCTGTACCACATCCCAGTTTAGGGTTCTCACCCTTTGAACTTGTGTATGGCCATGAGGTTAAGGGGCCATTACAGTTGGTGAAGCAACAATGGGAGGGGTTTACACCCTCTCCAGGAACTAACATTCTGGACTTTGTCAGCAACCTACAAAACACCCTCCGACATTCTTTAGCCCTTGCTAGAGAAAACCTAAAGGATACTCAGGAAGAGCAAAAGGCCTGGTATGATAAACATACCAGAGACCGTTCCTTCCAGAGAGGAGACCAGGTTATGGTCTTGAAGGCGCAACAGGCCCATAAGATGGAAGCATCATGGGAGGGCCCATTCACGGTCCAAGAGCGCCTGGGAGCTGTTAACTACCTCATAGCATTTCCCAATTCCTCACTAAAACCCAAAGTGTACCATGTTAATTCTCTCAAGCCCTTTTATTCCAGAGACTTACAGGTTTGTCAGTTTACAGTCCAGGGAGCAGAGGATGCTGACTGGCCTGATGGCGTCTACTACGACGGGAAAAAAGACGGTGGCGTGGAAGAGGTGAACCTCTCAACCACCCTGGAACGTCTGCAGCGGCAACAAATCCAGGAGCTGTGCACCAGCTTCGCACCATTGTTCTCAGCCACTCCAGGACTGACTGAACGGGCATACCACTCCATTGACACAGGTAATGCTCACCCAATTAGAACCCCACCCTACCGGGTGTCCCCTCACGCACAAGCTGCTATAGAGCGGGAGATCCAGAACATGCTACAGATGGGTATAATCCGCTCATCTACCAGTGCATGGGCATCTCCAGTGGTTCTGGTACCCAAACCAGATGGGGAAATACGCTTTTGCGTGGACTACCGTAAGCTAAATGCGGTAACTCGTCCAGACAACTATCCAATGCCACGCACCGATGAGCTATTGGAAAAGTTGGGACGTGCCCAGTTCATCTCCACTATAGACTTAACCAAGGGGTACTGGCAAGTACCGCTAGATGAACCTGCCAAGGAAAGGTCAGCTTTCGTCACCCATGCGGGGGTATATGAATTTAATGTACTTCCTTTCGGGCTGCGAAATGCACCCGCCACCTTCCAGAGGCTGGTAGATGGTCTACTAGCCGGACTGGGAGAATATGCAGTTGCCTACCTCGATGATGTGGCCATTTTCTCAGACTCCTGGCCCGAACACCTAGAACACCTGGAAAAGGTCTTTGACCGTATCAGGCAGGCAGGACTAACTGTTAAGGCCAAAAAGTGTCAAATAGGCCAAAACAGAGTGACTTACCTGGGACACCAGGTGGGTCGAGGAACCATAAACCCCCTACAGGCCAAGGTGGAGGCTATCCAAAAGTGGCCTGTCCCAAAGTCAAAGAAACAGGTCCAATCCTTCTTAGGCTTGGCCGGGTACTACAGGCGGTTTGTACCACACTACAGCCAAATCGCTGCACCACTGACCGACCTGACCAAAAAAACCCAACCAACTACAGTTAAATGGACTGATGAGTGTCAGGAAGCCTTTACCCAACTAAAGGCGACGCTCACGTCTGACCCTGTGCTAAGGGCCCCAGACTTTGACAAACCATTCCTAGTAACCACCGATGCATCTGAGCGTGGTATAGGAGCAGTTCTCATGCAGGAAGGACCGGATCACAACTTCCATCCTGTCGTGTTTCTCAGCAAGAAACTATCGGAGAGGGAAAGCCACTGGTCAGTCAGCGAAAAGGAATGCTATGCCATTGTGTACGCCCTGGAAAAGCTACGCCCGTATGTATGGGGACGGCGGTTCCAGCTACAAACTGACCATGCTGCGCTAAAGTGGCTTCATACAGCCAAAGGGAACAACAAGAAACTTCTTCGTTGGAGTCTAGCTCTCCAAGATTTTGATTTTGAAATTCAACACATTTCAGGAGCTTCCAACACAGTAGCTGATGCACTCTCCCGTGAGAGTTTCCCAGAATACACTGGTTAAAACTTTCCTTAAGATGTTAAAGTCTTGTAGTTTACATGCTTAGAAGTATATGTAAGGTGCATGTGTTGTGTTACTCTGTTTAGTTTAAAGTTCTTAGGTAGAAATCACCTCCAGTGAAAGTTTCTACTGTCGGTGATTTGGGGGGCGTGTCATAAGTAGATAGGTAAGGGTTAAGTTTCTTTTACCTGGAAAGGGGGAACCAAACACCTGACCAGAGGACCAATCAGAGACCTGGATTTTTTTAAAAGTCTGGGAGGGAAAGGAACTCGGGGTCTTTTTTTTGTTTTCCTCGGCTGTGAGTAAACAGTTTATCTCTAACTCCAATCTTCTTTCTAATATTCTACTAAAAGTCTGTGAGTACAAAAGGAAACAAAGTAATCGGCTGTGATGTGCTTTGATTTGTATTTACTGTGTGTTGATTTGCTGGACTGTTTTAAATTGGCTATTTTTTAAATCAGACTGGTTATTCATATTTTCTTATAAGCAAGAGCCTGTATTGATCTTTAATGCAGTATTATTGTTCTGTATTTTCTTTCTTTTTATATAAAGTTTTCTTTTTAAAGTTGTGAAAGTTCTTTCCTACTGAGGAAAAGGGGAGAGGAATTTTTGTGCCCAAGAGTTCTGTTACATCTGTGACAGGCTAAAGGGGGGAGGGGAAGAGAAAAGCCCAGGCTGTGGGTTAATTTCTTATTGTTCCCAGGGCGGGAGCAGGCTACGGGGATAGAGAGAAAGAATCCCTTTAGTTTCCCTGTGTTTGAAGCTGTCTCTTTGGAGAGAAAGGAGACAAGGCTTTCTTGGTATTGTAATGTAAAAAATTACAGCCATTTCCTTAAGTGGCTCAGAAGAGAAGCCGGGGAGAAGCGAAGGGAGGGGGATATTCCCTTGCCCGTGGACTCAGGCTTCTGAGTCTTGGGGGGGTGGTCTTCCCAGGGAAGGGTTGGGGAGACCAGAGAGAGGGAAAGGGGGTCAGGCCCTGTAAATTCCTGGCTGGTGGCAGCGAGAAAGATCCAAGCTGGGTACAGCTTGGGGAAGGTTCACAGTAAGCACCCAGATTTGTACGCTAAAGTCCAGATTTGGGAAAAATGTTTAGGACACCACCCCATTCCCAGTCCTCTCAGGAACCAGCCTTGTGCCTGAAGCTACTGTGGAGGAGGCACCAGAGGCTTCTGCACTGAAGAGATCCCTGAAAATGGGGGAAGGGCTTTCTCCTTCCCTACAGCCCATTTGGCCCAGACTAGCTGCACACAGGACCTGAGCCCAGTGATGGGCTGGATCTACCTTTGAGAAATGTGCCCCATGGCTGGTGATGGGGCAGTAGACGGGGAGGGCTCTGAGCTATAGAGAGTTCATTGCCGCATGTCTGGCTGTTAGATCTTGCCAAAATGCTCGGTATTCAACTGACCACCATATCTGAGGTCAAGAAGGAATTTCCCCTAAGTTAGATTTGCAGAGAGTTTGGGGAGTTTTCTGCCTTCCTTTGCGATTTGGGGCTTGGGTCACTTGCAGATTTAAACTAGTGTCAGTGGTGGATTTGCTGTAACTCGAAGTCTTTAAATCATGATTTGAGGACTCCAGTAACTCAGCCAGAGGTTAAGGGTCTATTGCAGGAGTGGGTGGGGGAGGTTCTGTGCCCTGCAATGTGCAGGAGGTCAGACTGGATGATCATGATGGTCCCTTTTGGCCTTAAAGTCTATGAGTCTGAGTCATTTCTTTCTTTAATAGTAATTGTCATGGCAAGACATTTTTGGTAGAAATAAAGGTTTGAATTAATCAACCTGAGTGACTTGGACCTCAAGTGCATCACATTCTCACCCAACAATGAAATAGAAGCATCACTTAATTGTGAACCAACTGGCTAGAGCCACTCTCCTCCCTCAGTCTCAGAGGCTCATCCCAATTTCCATTCCTAGATCCCTTCTAGGTACCTTTGAACTTTCCCAGAGTCTCCAATAGCACAATCATTTTCTGGGAGAAACCACTGACTCGCTCTTCCAGTTCAGGAGAAATCTCCTCTGGCTGCTGGAACTTCCCCTTCTCACACCTGGAGAGAAACAATTTCATGTGATTATATTTCACTGTGTGACTCATTGTAAGTTCTGGTTAGGGAGTCGCTGCTCTAATGGGCCTGGAGTTAGAATTCCTTGACTTCTCTCAGCCTCAGAGCAGGTGCAACAGTCCATGGCCGTACAACCTTCCCTTGAAAGACTCATTAATATTCTTCAACTCTGGTCTGGAGAGATCAGCTCTGGGATAAAAGGGGAATTGAGTCTCCATGGCCAATTCACTCCTTGGCCTCTATACTCTGAGGGACAGGAGATACCCAGGTGAAATGCTGTAGAAATCTGCCCTCTAGGAACTAGACTGAGACACCAACTCCCCCTTCCCCAGCTAATTCCACACAGGTCTCCAAACAGTCCTCAGGTGGGAAAGACTCTTGATCGCTGCTGCCCTGGGCTGAATAGTGACCAGTGCCCCAGCAGTGACAGGCCCATATTCCATCTCCACTATCCTGAGGTGGCCAGTCCCCCAGGGAGGTGACATCTCTAGGAAATACTTGAGGTCAGTCCTTCCCACTGAATGGAGAATTCCAGAGTCTTCTATACAAGGGTGAGACCCTCAGGATGAAGTTGATCAGAGAGATTTGTATCTAGGATGTGACGTTCCCCACACATTTTGCTGTACAGCCCTGGGGAGATGCAGGGCTAACATCACCACCAAGCCCTTTCCCAGCATTGTTAAGTGTGAGGGGGAGTGAGAGAGAGACACGTACCTGCTCAAGGTGCTTCTAATATCCTACAGGAGAGAGAGACAAAAGAATTTCAGTCTAGTCACACACACACACACACACACACACTCTCTCTCTCTCTCTCTCTGCAAATATGGGGAAGAAAGGCCCTGCCCAGGGCGATGGATTCCCTGACCTAATGGGGCTTTTCCATCTCTAATATCTCTGTGTCTCTGACTCTGCAAAGAACAATAGTTATTCACACGTCAGCAGTGCACACGCCGAATTACACGATGGTCTCCAAATGCTTGACCCCAGTGCTGGTTTTCAATTTTCCCGGCGGTGAACCCCATCCTCCACTCCCACTCCAAACCTTCCCACAATGCCACACCCCAGGCCAATTCTTCCTGCTCCCACTCCACTCCTACCCTGCCTCTTCCCACTTCCTTTCATGAGCACACTCCCTCTCCACTCCTCCCAGCCTCTCCTGCACACAGTGGAACAGCTGATCGCAGCAGGTGGGAGGCACTGGAGGGAGGGGGAGGAGTTGATCGGCAGGGCAGCCAGCGGGCAGCACTGAGAGTGGGAGCTGGCTACCTATGTTTCTCATTCAGTCTCACCTGCAGGAATTCACTTGCTGGCTTCTGACACTTCCCCTCCATCTCACTGATCAGCTCACTGAGATGGGAAATCTGCTCAGAGAGTTTACTGACATTTTCATTCTGGATCCTCACAATCTCCTCATCCAGTTTCTCCAGATGTGCCAGCAGGAGTCGCTCTTGTTCCTCCAGGAACTGCCGCAGTTGCTGAAATTCAGACACAATCTTCTGCCTTTCGGTTTGTGTTTGTTTCTGTATGAAAATAGGGAAAAGAGCTGGTCAGGGACATATGCATGGAGCCTGGGGTCCTTTCATGGAGAGCTGCGTGTGCAGGAGGCTGAATTTCTTTGAAAATCCTAAGATTTCTGACATTTGACTTTACCCTGTGCGTAGTAGGCAGGGGATTCTCTCGCACCTTCCCCTTTTCCCCCTGCATCCTTCTGAAATGGATGTTTCCATGTCTGTCGTGGTCAGCATGTTCTGTTATTTATGGTCTCTGGAAATCCTGACCCAGAGCAGCAGGAGGCAGGACTCAGCACTGCACTGATAGAGACGCCAGAGGAGTTAGAAGAAAACATTTTAAAAATACACAAAATGACCAGACACAGGGGACAGCACTTCACGGAGACATTCAGTTCACTTGGGGGGGATTTCTCTGAAAGCCACAAGGGCTGGACATTAACTCATCAACTGCAGTGGAAGCTTAGGGCTTGTCTACACATGACCCTAACCCAGCAATCCATGATCATGGAGAAACAAACACAAGCCTATGTTCACCAAGGCCACACAGGAGTCTGCCTCCAAACAGACCTCCCACTGCCAGTCCCTGCTGGATCATAACAACAGGCACTTACCAGAAACTCCTAGCTATTCCTCTCTCCAGTCACTTTCAATCCCAGCAGCTTTTCTCTCTCTTCCCTCAGAGTCTTCAAATGGGCCTGGATTCTTTCCTGAAGAAACAAATGATTTGGGAGCTTTCATCTGGATAGTTGAGAGGTGCTTGGAAGTGGGTGTATTTCCACCCGAAACCCAAGATGACTGTGGTTCTAATCGCTCTGTGACATCAGGGCCAGCAAGGAGATAAAATCTTACTAATGGAGACTGAAGGTATGGCTACACTTGCAACTTCAAAGCGCTGCCGTGAAGTGCGAGTATGGTCGCGGCGCCAGTGCTGGGAGAGAGCTCTCCCAGCACTGCAGGTACTCCACCTCCCCGTGGGGATTAGCTTACAGCGCTGTTTACACTGGTGCTTTGCAGCACTGTAACTTGCTGCGCTCAGGGATGTGTAAAGCGCCAGCGTAGCCAAGGCCTGGGAGTGTGTCATATTCCGACTTGTTACCAGTTGCGGTCCAGCCTTTTTAGTAATTAGAGAGAGATCTCAATTATAACCAAGCTTTACTGGTATTTGTGAACTGATTAGTGGTACAGCGCATAACAGGACACTGGAGTCACATGAGGGTGAATCAATAAACCAGTTTTGTAGAAGGTTTAACAAACCGAAGCCACCAGGGTTTAAATAGGAGCTGGGATTTCAGCCCTGAAGCCCTGGGGACTGCACTGGTTGGACAGAGCTGGTTTAAGCACCAGGGCAAACCCCATGAGATGTCGGGAGGCCATTCGTCTGGTTTGAAGCTGCACAGTCCAATTTTGTGGAGCACTGTCCCTGTCCGGTAGGGACTCGGCACTGTACGTGGCTTTGTCCGGTGCAAAAGGGAGAGGAGGAGACTGAGGCTGCAGGAGGACACCCGTGAGGGTGGGTGCAGGGCTGGGGTGGCACCTTCATGCAGAATGATGCAGGTGGGGACACTCTGAAAAAAGCGGTGGTGGGGCCCACATAGGATGTCTGCTACTGGTGAGGACAGGCTCATGCAGGCTGGCGTGGCCATGTCCTATGTTCTGGGGATGCCTGAGTGACCACCCCAATTAGACATGATGCAGATTTGTATAAAGGACGGGTTGGGGTTTGCTCCAGTGCTGTCCTATCCCCTTTCCGTGGCAATGCCCCCTGGGCAGGTACCCCACAGTCCCATTCCCTGGTAAAGATCCCGGAAGCAGTGCATTCTGGGAGATTTCAAAAGGCTGCCTGGTGGGACTAACGGAACCACTCTGGCTGGTCCTTCCCCATGTACACAACAGAACAGGTCAGACTGGCACTGGTCAGCTCCAGTTTTGCTACAACCCAGTGTAATCCCAGTGGTACTTGGCATGGACCTGCACTGTTTGGAGCCTTTTTGTGTGCGGACTGAAGGTGCTCGAGGTCCCACGCAGCGTTTAGCCCAGTGATCTCCTCTAGTGCAGGCCGGCAGCATCAGAGTTTAACCCCTCATGGAGCAACACATGAGTTCAGAATCCCAGCGAGAAACCTCATCTCCCTAGTGGGCCTGGGACCTTTATCAAGGCGTCTCTCCCTCCTAATGGACACACTTCATCACCGGGTGGGTGATGCGAAGATGGCAGCCTGATAAAGTGGTTCAGGTTTTGGTCTGGGGCGATCTGGGTTCCATGCTAAGCTCTGTCACTGACATGCTGGATGACTGTGGGCAACTCGCTGCCCCACTTTGTGCCTCAGTTTCCCTTCCCACCTTTTGTCTAGCTAGACCAGCGATCACCTACTGGTTGATTACGATCTACCAGTCGATTCTGGAGACTTTCCCTGTCGATCGCAATCTCCAGTGGCACAGCGGGGTTGCCTGCCTGTCCCAGCCATACGGCATTCCCTGCACTGCCTGCAGTCACAGCCCTTGCAGCTGCCATTGGCCGGGAATGGGGAACTGTGGCCAGTGGGTGCTTGCAGAGAGGGGCAGCACACAGACCCACATGCCTTCCCCGGGGCCACAGGGGCACCTTGGCCCCTTCTGGGAGTGGCGAAGGGCTGGGGCAGGCAGGGAGCCTCCGTTAGCCTCGCTGCACCACTGACCAGGGGCCTCCTGATGTAAGCCCAGCTGGAGCCAGCACCCCATAGCCTCTCCTTCATCCAACACCCCATACCACCTCCTGCACCCTAACCCTCTGCCGTAGCTCTAACCCTCTTCCCAGAGCCAGGACCCCCTACCCATTCCTACACCTCAACGCTCTGCCCCAGCCCAGAGCCCTCTCCCGCACCCAAACTCCCTCCCAGAGCTTGCACCCATCACCCCCTCCTGCACCCCAACATCCTGAGCAAGGCTCAGCGCAGAGCCCCCTGCCACATGTGAACCCCCTGGCCTTAGCCAAGAGCCAGTACTGCCCCCCAAACCCTAACCCCGTGCCCCAGACCAGTGAAAGTGAGCAAGGGTGGGGGATGAAGAGCAATGGAGAAAGGGTGGTACAGAGTGAGTGGAGCTTTGGGGTGGGGAATGGAGGGGCCTTGGGGAAGGAGTGGGCTAGATTCTACTTTTAAGACTTGATATTTTGCCTCTGTTGCCGCGCTGCCAGATCATTAATTTTGTTACAGCATCTCCCCTGCAATGAAGACTTTACAGGCTTAATGATGAGTCACACTTGTAACAGGGAACTCTCAGTGAAGTTAGCCTGTAATTAAAACCCAAAAGTTAACCCATTAAATTTTACAGCAATTCCCTACCTTGTACTCCTTGCCAGCCTCCTGGATGGGAACCACCATGTGAGCGCGGTGAGCCCGGGACTCTCTGCAGATCACACAGATGGGGGTTTGATCCTCTTCGCAGAACAGTTTCAGAGCCTCCTGGTGTTCCCTGCACACCCGCTCTCCTCCTGCTCCCTTTGCTGCCTGTAAACTCAGTCGCTTGGTGATTTCTACCATGTTTGCCAGCTGCCCTGTTGGGCCTGAGGTTTCTCTGCTGCACAGTTTCTCTGCACTGAGGGCAGGAGGCGGCTGTATCGGATCCTTCCCAGCACCGGCTGATGCAGGCTCGGCAGAAATTGTGCCCACACTCCAGACTGACAGGCTCTGTGAAATACTCCAGACAGACGGGACATGTCGCTTCCTCCTGGAGACTTTCCACAGGGCTCTCTGCAGCCATGGCTCCCTCTGGGCAGTTTGGAACAGGCTTTGTTTCAGATATTTGAATTCACACTATGCCCCGCCTGCAGCAGCAAGGGGGTGGTTCCTTGCCTGAAAATAACTCAGGCTGTTTGCAGAGCAGGAAGGACCCAGCCAATTTCACCCCTGGAGGCTTTAGTGTAAAAATGTACAATCACACCTGTGTCAGGGAACTTTCAGTGAAATTAGTCTGCAATTAAAACCCCAAAGGGCTCCTGGCCTCCAGTCAGTCCCTGAGGCATCCTCCTGTGAGGAGGAGCCTGTAGGAGCAGGAGCTGTGTGTCAGTGATAGGCTGAGCAGAATTTTTTTATAATACATAATTTTGACAGATAATGTTTATTTTAAGCAATTTTTATATTTATTGATTTAAATTTCCACAGCTGCACAAAAATCTGAGGTTTAAGTGTTTCATTCCAATTAAAATGTTCACAGCTGGGGGAAATTATGGGGGGATCAGGCAATATTTTGGTCAGACCAGAACTATTTAATGACAGTGGACACTGAGAGTCAAGAAGCTGAAGCTTTAGAACTGTTAAAATTGTCTGTGAGCAGGTAAATCTCCTCTCTCCCCCAGCAGCTCCCCCAGAGCAGTAACCCAGTGCCTCCCCCTCCACCACACAGACCAAGTCTGAAAGTCCATCTGATGGTGGCTCTGGGGCCTGTGGAATGTGCTGGGAGCTCAGCCTGGGCCCTAGTGGGGCAGGTGCCCCTGTAACACGACCACACCCAGCAAGGCCTGCCCCCATTTTCTTCCTGTCAGTCCCAGCAGAGAGACCAGGGACTGCAGGGAGACCAAGCTCCTGTCCCCCAGATGAGGGCTGGGACCCAATGGCTGAAGGCAGCAGGTGTGCGTGGAGCTCAAACTAGGGGCTGCAGGGCACATGGTGTGGGATAAACAGAGACCTCTCAGGCCACTAGCCCATTGCAGCTGCAGGAGAGGATGTGGAGACAGACTGAGGAGGCCTGGGGCAGTCTGGGAAGCTGCCATTGGGAACAAGGAGAGGGAATTCAGCTGTGGTGGGGAAGCCGTGCGCACAGAGATGCTGCTGCAGATGCAGCTAGTTACCCAAGTCCAGTGTTGCAGCAAGTTAACAATGTGGTTAATAGACATTGCAGCTCAGCAGAGTACAAGAGGTGTAGCTTCACCCTGGCCACACCCCTCTATCCCTTTCCACCCCTTCCTCCTCCAGCCTGTCCGTGCCCCAACCCCACTGCCTCCCACGAGCACTCCCTGTGCCTGCAGCTGCTGGGGAGGAGGCACAAACAGGAGCTAGAGCACAATGATGGGCTGGGATCAAATATCAAGAATCTCTTTTGATTTAGGGTCCAAATTTGGGTACTGACCTAAGTGCTTAGGGGCTGGTTCTCCAAGGGGCTGGGCACCCGCAGCGCCCACTGACTTTGGCTGCAGCTGCAAATGCAGGTGGAACAAGTGCCCTGAAGTTCTGTATTTTGAGGAGATAAACCGAGACACCCACAATTAAGCCACTGCTGTAAATTTAGGCCTTACTGACTTGCCCATTAACAACAGTGCATGGGCTAAGTCTCATTGTAAGTCACTCTTTATATTTGGTCACTGCTCAGTCCTATAATTGTAGGCAGCAGAGGTGCTGACTCCATGGGTGCTCTGGAGCTCAAACACCCACAGAACAAATACAGGGGGGAGTTCAGCACCCACAAGCCACAGCTGTTCTGCAGGGCTGCCACTCAGATGTTTGGAGGCTAGGGGAGGTGCCTAGGGGAGGGCGGAGAGCAGCGAGCTGCAGATTGGCTGCAGCTTGAGGGAGAGGTTGGAGCAGGGTTGGGAAGAGGCAGACAGAGGGCACGGCCTTAGGGGAGAAGGCGGAATAGGGTCAGGAAGAGGTGGAGTGAGGGCAGGGCCTCAGGGGAGGGGCATAGTGGAGGCAGGGCCCAAGGGCAGAGCGGGGGTGGAGCCCTCTGGGGAAAAATAAAAGTCAGTGCCTATGGTAAGCAGAGACCTAGCAATGAAGGGCCCATATTACATCTCCAGTGTCTACAGGCAGCCAGTCCCCCAGGGATGTAACAAGTTCATAATCTTTCCCACGGGATGCGTAAATCCTCCGTTTTGTTCACAGGACGAAAACTTCAAGGTTAACTTGAACAAAGTGAAAGTAGCAGAAATGTGGCTCCTGTCCACATTGTGCTGAGGGGAGACCTGGCTTTCACCTGGTGTCCAACCCCTGCCCAATCTCAAGAAGTGTGAGGGGGAGTGAGAAGGAGCCACATGTCTGGTCGAGGTGCCTCTGATGTCCTAGAGGGGAAAAAGAGAGAAAAGAGCGCTCAGACCAATATGTCACACAGTGGGGTGGGGCTGTCGGACTCTGGGATACAGGGCGATTGCTCTGTGCTTGGTAAATTTAGATTCTATCCTATCCAACCCTGCCCACTGATTGCCCCCCAGATCTCCCACCTCCTATCCATTCCCCCTGCACCCTGACTGCCCCCTGGAACCCCTGCCCCTATCCAACCCCGCTGCTACCTATCCACTGACCATCCTATGGTACTCCCACCCCCTTCCAGCCCCCCCTACTCCCTGACTGTCCCCTGGAACCCCCAACCCCATCCAACCCCCCCTGCTCCCTGACCACGCCCTGAGAGGGACCCCTGCCACCATCCAACTACCTAGATTTCATTTCTGGGTTTCAGGTTGCAATTTTAGTTTTTCCAATTCCTGTTTCACATTTTCCTTTTCACATTCACAGGCATCAAGCTTTTCGGTGAGCTTATTTACAGCCTGAGACATAGCACAGATGACTCATGCTGCTGTTTGGACTTTCTTGGGAAAATAGCCCTGTTAATTCCCCAACCACAAGTTGTCCAAACCTTTCTTATGCAGTGTAGAGACTGCAGCAATCACACATGGATCAGACCCCAAGCTTTTAAACGCCTGTCTTAAAAAGCACTCATTAACCATAGCTGGAGGCTTCGGGGTGTCCCCCTTGTCCTCTGGATTAAACCCACCTTGCTCGCACTTGCAGAACATCATAGACTTGAAGATAGCACTAATTCAACTCCACGTGCCTGTGTATTTCCCTCTCTCCCAATAATCTGTAACCAATCTGAGCCAATTCTCGGTTCCCCAGCCACTGAGTCTAATATCTTAAGACAATATTTTAGCGTATCCAACCAGTTCAGAAACAGTTAACTTAATCACTGGCATGGTAACCATCCTCTGCTACCAAATGTTGAAATGGATCTTTAACGGCTCACAGCTGGGCAGAATGTTTCCCGATACCAATCAACAAGTCAGATTCAGCGGACTCCATGCGCAACAGTTTAAGAAAACCTTATACTGCTTCTGGAATTCTATCTAATTCACGTCTCCCTAGTGAGCCTTAATTCCCCAAGCATAAACCCCCAATATTTATGCTGGTCCCACACAGTATTCAGATTGGCTAGCAAAGCGGGTATAGCAATTGATCTAGATGAGGATTTCTCTCTTTCATTGTCTTCTATTTTCAGTCACCTGGTCTATCAAGGATTCCCCCAAGGCAGTGGTTTTCAAAGGAGTCATATGCCCTGTGGACATTTTATTACTAATTTTCTCCTGATTAATACTTTGCAAGGGACTGCTGAAGGCAGGGCTGGTGCAACCACTAGGGCACCAAGTGGTTGGGGGCACCAAAAAGGGAATGCACCAGAGAACCAGAGTGTCAGCGGCGAACCCCAGCCATGGAGGAGCCAGCACAGCGCAGAGGGGCAGCAGCCCTGCAAAGGAGGCGGTGCTGCTAGCGGTGAGCAGCTGTTCTCGCTCCTGCCCAGGCTGTGGCCCGGCACCCCCCCCCGGGGCTCCTGCAGGCTGTAGCAGATGCATGCGGGTGGCAACCCCCATGCATCCCCCAGCTCCGCCCTTGTCGCACTCAGGCTCTGCGGCTCCCAGGCGTGTGAGCCGCTGCCTCTGCCTCTCTGCCCCCACCTCCTACTGCCTCAGCACTCTGTGAGGGAGGGGCTGCGCGCATGGCAGCCCAGCAGCGTGTTTTGCCTCCACGTGGAGCCAGTGTCTGATCGGCATGGGCCTGGTAAGGGGAGTCTCGGGGGGCAGTCAGGGAGCAGGGGGAGGGTTGGATGGGTCAGGAGTTCTGGAGGTCCTGTCAGGGGGTGGGGAGTGGTTGGATGGGGCATGGGAGTCCCAGGGGTATGTCTGGGGGCAGGGGTGTGGAGAAGAGTTGGGGCAGTCAGGGGACAGGTAGGGGGTAGGGTCCTAGGGGGGCAGTTAGGGTGGAGGAGTCTCAGGAGGGGGCAGTCAAGGGACAAGGAACGGGGAGGCTTAGGTAGGGTGTAGGGTTCTGGGGGGCAGTTAGGGGCAGGGGTCCCAGGAGGGGGCAGTCAGGGGACAAGGAGCAGGGGGGGAGTTGGGGGTTCTGAGGGGGGCAGTCAGGGAATGGGAAGTGGGAGGGAGTGGATGGGGGTGGGGCTAGGGCGAGGCTCTCGCCCATCCTCTTTTTTGATTGCTGAAATACGGTAACTGTAGGTGAGGGGGAACTGGGGGACACATGGGGGCCAGCACCCACATGCATCTGCTGCAGACTGCAGGTGCCCCCGGGGGGGCGCCGGGCCACAGCCTGGGCAGAAGGGGTGGAGGGCGCAGTTACTCCCCACTAGCAATGCTGCCACCTTTGGAGGGCTGCTGCCCTCCTGCGCTGCGCTGGCTCTTCCATGGCTGGTGCTTACTGCTGCTGCAAGTGGGATGCTCTGGCTCTCCAGTGCCTCCAGAAGGCGGCTCCTTCCCGTGCAGTGGCTCAAGCCCGGCAAAGCCAGTGAATGGACTTGGGGCAGGGGCCACCAGGGCAGGGTGGGGAGGGCTCACGGGGGGGCTCTGCACCCTCCACGGGAGTTCAGGGGGCGAGGAGGGGGGAAACCGAGTCTGGGGAGCAGCCCCTGGGCAGGCTGGCCCCTGGGGTCTATAAAGGCTCGTTGGGATTTGCCACTCAATGAATCGATGTGCAAGGGGGACGCAAGGTGGAAGTTTCGCCTAGGGCACAAAATATCCTTGCACCAGCCCTGGCTGAAGGAGTACCCATTAGACATCACCCCACGTTTACACTCTCATCAATCATTCACTCAGCCTGTCAGAGCGATGCCTTCCAAAGGGGTCATTTTGCCCCAGGTCAGCTTGTGCCAAGATCACTGATCTCGTGATAATACATTTTTTTTTTTTTTACCTAGTGAGCTGGCATATTGACTGACAAAGGTCAGTAACAGAACAGACATGCAGAATAGAAAATTTCCACAGTAACCATTGGATGCTCAGAAGGACCTGCTCCCAGAATCCTCTAGCAAATTCAGACATGTCAAGCCAGGCCACATTCATGTTCACCACATTCATTAATAAGAAGCACAGTAATTCATAAACATTCAACACCATCCCAACACCCTGGACAGTGAATCTCCTTGTTTCCCCACCTGTCTCAGTGTGAGGGGGATGTGCTTCTGCTTCAACCTTTAACCTCCCCACACAAACTCATCAGGGCTCTGCCAGTCCTTACTTTGCCTTACAGATTAACACTAGGCGCAACCTTGTCTCCAGCCCCCCTGACATGTCTGTAGTGTCCAGCCCCTCTCCACTGGGGGATACTCAGAAATTCCCAGGTAACCCATCGGGAACACACCAGCTTGTTTGATTCAACTGAGGATCAGCGCCAATAGAACATCACAGCACTGAGATATATTTTTAGTGAAAACAAACAAGTTTATTAGTTCAGATTGAAGAGAGAGTGAGCGAAGCAATAAGACCAACAGATTATGCACCAAACACCAGATATAACAGGATTCAGATAGGCTGAGTTTAACTTTTACAGGTAAAATCCATGGCTAAAGCATTCTCCCAGAGTCACCTCCCAGAAATCCCCCTTTTCATGAATGCAAAGCATGCTCTATTTTTGGATTCCTGAAGGATTGCAGGTGCTGTTCCTGTCCCTCAGTTGTAGTCCAGTAAACCGCTGAAGTGCCCCCCCCACCATTGTGTGTTCTCCAGTGTGCTCTCTCTGTTAGTCCTATATGCCAGTGGCTCTCAGCCTTTCCCCGCCACTGTACCCCTCTCAGGAGTCTGATCTGTCTTGCCTTCTTGGCTCACTTAAAAATGACTCGCTTCCAAAATCCGAAAGAAAAATACAAAAGTGTCACAGCCGCTAGTACTGAAAAATTGCTGCCTTTCTCTTTTTTACCATATAATTTTACCAATGAAATCAATTGGAATTAGGGATTTCAAATGATTAAAAAAAATAATCTTGATTAATCACATGGTTATTTGAACTGTTAAACAATAATAGAATAACCATTTCTCTAAATATTTTTAATATTGTCTCCATTTTGAAATATATTGATTTCAGTTACAACAGACCACAAAGTGTACAGTGCTCACTTTAATTTTTGTTACAAGTATTTGCACTGTAACCTCCAGCCAAAGAAATAGTATTTTTCAATTCCCCTCTTACAAGTACTGTAGCCCAATCCCTTTATTGTGAAAGTTGAAATTCCAAATGAAGAATTATGTAAAAAATACCTGCATTCAAAAATAAAACAATGTAAAATTTCAGAGCCTGAAAGTCCACTCAGTGCTATTTCTTCCTCTGCCAATCGCTTAGACAAACAAGTTTGTTTCCATTTTCAGGAGATAATGCTGCAAGTGAGAAGAGGCAATCTCATGACACTGTTGCAGCCGGAGTCAAAAGATATTTACATGCCAGATGCGCTAAAGATTCCTATGTCCTTTCATGCTTCAACCATCATTGCTTAACCTCCCTTCCCCCGGCCTGCTATACCTGCTGCCCATGCTCAGACCAGAGCTGATCATTCTTCAGCTTTTTAGCCTCTTCTAGGGCCTTTGGGGAAAAATTTTCATCTGCCAGTAGGATTGTCATTTGTGGCAATGGCGTCTGGTCTGGGAGAGTTGGAATTATCTGCCAGGGAAATCCCCTCTGGCTGGCATTTCCCATTTTCCTGACTCCTACTGAAGGAGAGTCAATTGGCATTTATTTATTTTTGAGCTTCTCCCACAGACATAGCTGCTATCGCCCACTGGGGTGGATTAATTAACTCTCTTGCAGGTGCAGTACAGAAAACTGCTCCAGGTAGAAATGTGCTACTTATGGTGGACTGTGCATGCTCAGTAAGATCTGATGAAGCCACTGCCCGTCACCCTGCCCTTACTAAGCCTGGGATTGTGCTGACTGCTTTTTACAAGGGTTAAAAAGAGCCAAAGGGGGCAAACCGGAGGAGGGGGGCAGCCAGGGTCTGACCAGGGGGCAAAAATTGACTGGTCGGGGGGTTATGCAGCTGACAAACCCCTGCCAGGAATGGTCTAGATAATACTTAGTCCTGCCATGAGTGCAGGGGACAAGAAAAGAATAGAGGTGTGGTACCCCCCACTTATCCCTCTCTGCGCCCCCTCCACCTCCTTGAGGTGGATCCGGGAGCAGTGCCATGGCTCTGGGAGTCGGGATGCAGACAGGGGTAAGGGGCCCAAGGCTGGACGTGGAAGCTGATGAAGTCATCCCCGTCGTACTGTCATTTCTCCCGACCCCCCACATGGGGGTGTCCCAGTTCATGGCCTGCACCCCGTGGAACCCTGGGGGGTGGGGGCGCAGGGACAGAACTAGGTCAGCAGCCAGAAGTGCTCAGAGATCACGAGTCTGCCCCCCTGCCCCACAATCAGTTACAGATATTACCAAGTTCAGGGGCTTTTTATTTGACCTCTGGATTTGCACCTTTCCAGGGACACTGGGAAGAAAGGTCCTCTCACCTACAGCCTGAGGTTCTGTGGCCACTGTCAATGCTTGTGCCTGACCCACAGCATCCCTGCAGCACAGCCTGGGCCTGGCCAGGAGGCCTGGGACGGGGGAGGGACAGACTGTGAACTGCCCCGGCATCCCACAGACGCTCTTTGTGCTTCCCCCAGGCCCGCAGAGTGGGGCGAAGTGTTTTCCTTTCGCCTTTTCCATTGTTTCCTGATTGTTTTTAATTGCTTGTTGTTTAGTAAATTGCATTTGTTCTGGGGTATAGACAATGGTCAGGGAAGCGTCCAGAGCAGAGGAAGTGCCCTGGAGTAGGGATGCTCTAGCCTGTGTCCTGAGTGGTCATAACTAGGTTGGGGGGTGAGCCCCTCAGGAAGCCTGGGCCCAGCCTTGTCGGGGATATAAGGACTTTGCTACACAGCAGAGTGGAAGGGGAGCCCTCGTGGTGAGGCAGGCTCTGGGTTAAGGAAGAGGGAGCGAGGACTCAGATCCTTCTGCTATTCGATTCCATCTGGGGGTGTTTAAGTCAGGAAAGCTCCCCCCAGTAGCGGGACCATTTCCCCGCTTACCTCTGCGCATGTTTACTGGTTTCTCGTAAAGTTCATTAAGTATTTTAGAAAAATGTGACACCTATTTCCCCCGATAGATGGAAGACGGTCCCTCCCTTCTGTCGTGAGAGCCTGGGAGTGGAACAGGAGCCGGCCCCAGAGATGCTGCAGCGCGAACCCTTCAGCCCTAGGACCCAGGAGCAACGAGCGCTGGGCTCCGGCCCGGCAGCAGGAAGTGACTGGCAGCCGCTGCGGTGACTCTGGCTCCCAGCGAGATCCCCGAGCCCCGGCGGCTGGTGCTGGGAGCCCGGAGCCCTGGCTGCAGCCGGGAGAGGGGAATCTCCAGCAGGGCCCTTCCCGCTGCTCCCCAGGAGCCTCTCCCAGGCCAGGGCAGAGCCCCCAGCCCGGCCCGGCCCCTGCCCCGGGGGCCCCGCTCGGAGGGAAGGTGAGAGAGACCCGCCCGCTCCCCCCGGGCTGCAGGGGGAGGTTTGGCCCCAGGCTGCTCCCCGCGGAGCTGGCTGCGATTCCCGCCGGGGGCCCGGGAAAGCTGCCGCCAGCCCCGGTGGGTGCGGGGCGGGATCACGGTACCCCCCATCCCCCTCTCCCTTCTGCTGCTTTGTTTCCCTCCCGCTGTGACGACTCCAAAGTGGGGAATTGGCAGCGGGAGCTGTTTGTGTCCTTACGCCGCCTGGTGCGGACGGAGGCTGCGGAGGGGGGGGGGGGCGGAAGGTGGGCAGGGGCCAAACTGAATGCAGGGTGGGGGGGCGGGGAAGGAGAGGGGCCCAGGGGCACAATCAGGGTCGGGGGGGGGGGGCAGCACAGGCGCTGGCTCTAGGCTGGTGGAGCTGTGCTCTGCCCCCCCGCTTGAAGGGGTTTCCTCCCCCCACATCGTAGAGGCAGGATCCCCAGCCCTTGAGCCAGCGGCGTATTATCGCCTAGGGCAGCAAATTTGCTCACGCCCCCTCCCCAGCTCCGCCCCTTCCCCAAATCCCCCCCCGCCTCCTCCCCCAGGCGCGCCGCGCTCCCCTCCTTCTTCCCAGGTTCGCGGCGGGGAAGCGCTGGGAGGGAGGGAGAAGCGAGTAGCGGCGGGGTCGGGGGAGGCGGAGCAGAGGCGAACTGGGGCCGGCGGGCGCGGGGAGTAACCCGGGGCGGGATCCGCTCCCCGCTCCAGCTCCCCACCGCTGCCATCCTCCTAGTGCGCCGCATTTCCCCTTCTCCCCCCGCCCAGGCTTGCAGGGGGGGAGGGAGAGAGAAGGGGGAGGGGTATTGCAGAGGGGTGGGACCGGGTGTGATAAACCTGCTGGAACGTGATCAGCGTGGGTCTGGTTTTCTGAAGAGCCCCATTGGCGGGTGTGAGGAGGGGAAACTCCCCTATTTCTGAACCAGGAAACACCTCCCCTCCTCCCCCCTCCCTGCCACGCTTGCTGCAAAGGAGGGGTGGGGGGGCAACTTTTTCTGGGCCTAAGGCAGCGAATTTGTTAATCCACCACTGCCTGGAGCACCACCCAACTCCCTCCCCACACACCCTTTGAGTGTGTGGCTCCAGCCTCCCCATCCTCAGAGAGGGCACAGGGCCCAGCCTGAACCCTGGGGGCAGCCTGAGGACAAACCTGATCTGCTCCCCACAGGGACCCTGCACCCCACCTCCACTGTCAGCTGTGACTCTCAGCCGGCTTGGAAGACAGAAGGTTTATTGGTCGCTGGGAACACAGCATAGAACAGAGCTTGTTAGCACAGAAATCAGGAGCTCTCAGCAAAGTCCATCTGGGGGGGAATCCAGAGTCCCGAGCCCTGGACTCTCCCCGCTGAGTCCCAAACCAGGCGACTGACCCACTTCCAGCCCCCCACGTTCAGTGACGTTCAGCTGCCCCTCCTCCGTGCCTTCTCTCTTTCTCTGGAAAACAGGTCGCCTGGCCTCCCCCTCTCTCTTTGTTCTCCAAGAGCTTGGTCTGGCTCCTTGCAGAGAACTGTTTTCGGCCACTGCTTGCCAGGATACAGAATTCTGGCCATTCTCTATGCCCAGGGAGCCACTCTGCAGTCACACCTGCCCTCTAGAGGTCTCTGCAGTGATCACACACCTGTATCCCACCAACTTGATACTTGAGTAACACATGGGGAAACTGAGGCACACACACTAAATATTCAGAGCAAAAATTCAGAACATTCCCGCTTCATCCCACCCCTCTGAGACCAGCCCAAGGGCACTTTCTCCAGTGCCTGGAACCCCTGTAACCATACCAACCCCTGAGCCTCCAGGTGATGGAGAGACCTGGGAAAAGGGCTGGAGCTGGGCAGGGAAATGACTCCACACAAAGTGCCCCTTTCAGGGACCAGCTGGGGAGTTTGGCCTACAAGGGGAGCGGCTCCCTGTGTCGGTGAGTCCCAGAGCTGCTGCCTTCAGTGGCACAGCCGGGTTCAGCCCCCATTACCACTGTCAGTAGCTGAGCTGCGTGATGAGAGCAAAGGCCCAGGGCAATGGGGCAGTCACCTGTTTTCCAAGGGTGAGGGAAGAAGTTAAAAAGGGAGAGCAGAGAGACTGGAAGGGCAGCAGGAGCAGGAAGTGGGGAGGGAGGTTCCCAGCTCCCAGCCCTGGCCGGATCCATTCCCTGTACCCCCAGGGCAATCAGCTCTCCTGGGAAGAAGGGGAGGAGCTGAGGGAGGAAAAGCCAGTTGCTGACTCTGCTGAGCACCGCCCGACTGAGGGAGACGGGGCAGAGCTAGAGGGGTTACAATACACCATGGGGCAGTGCCCTAAAGTGACTCCTTTGATTCTGCTCTTTTTCCAGCGTTTGGCTCAGAGATACTGTTCTGGGGAGGTTTAGAAGGGACTTGGTGGAGTTAGTTCTAATGGGGGAGGGAGTCAGGCCAGGGGGGTAATGAACTAACTGGGTTTTTTCCCAGCATAGCAGAGTCCTAAAATCAGACTGTCTGTCTGCAGGGAGAGAGCCTGGGGGGAATCGGGGAATGACATGTCCTTTATGAAACCTGCCCAATCTTCCTGCTCCTCTGACAGACTGAGGAATCACGTCCACATTTCGCTCCAGATCGTCCCGTCTTCCAGGAGACAGGGCAGGGAAATGGCCATGATGGAGCCAGCTCAGGTAGGGGATTTTCAGGGAGATTTTGGTGGGGGGGGAGGGGTATTGCAGAGGGGTTAATCACCCGGGGTGGGACGGGGTCTGATAAACCTGCTGGAACATGATCAGCCTGGGTCTGATTTTCTGAAGAATCTCATTGGTGGTAGGGGGGAGGGGAAACATTCCCCCATTTCTGAACCAGGAAACACCCCCCTGGGCAGGGCTGGGAAAATTGACCAGACTCCCAGTGCTGGAGCCTGACTCCACTGGCCAGAGGCTGCTGTGAATTACGCAGGGAAGCTGTCGGGGTTCCTGTCCCCATCCCTGGCTCAGAGCTCTGCTTCACGCATCAGCCTGTGGCTGGCAGGTGTGTGGGAAGTGAGAAGACCTTGCCCTGCTCCGTGTGCTGGGGGGACAAGGAGCTCTCACCTTCTCCCACCCCCTGAAGCCTCCTGGCTGCTCTGAGCAGGGTGCGGGGAGGATTCTGCTTCTCTGGCCCTTCTCCGTGGCTAGTGGGATAGTGGCTGGGGCAGCAGGTGCTGAGTGGGGGAGACTCTTGGTATTTCAGATGCCGGTGACCTTCGAGGAGGTAGCTGTGTATTTCACCCAGGGGCAGGGGGCTCTGCTGGACCCCGCTCAGAGAGCCCTCTACAGGGACGTCATGCAGGAGAACTACGAGATGGTGACGTCGCTGGGTAAGGGATTCCTGGCCCCTTGGTTATTGGAAGCTGGAGGGGTGGGGGTGGGGGTGGGATCTGCATGTCTGACACTGGTCAGGTTCTTCCCTCACCACTCTCCAGGATGTCAAAACCTAAGACATGTATTAAATCATCCCCACCCAACCCTGCTAGCTTTCAAGGTGGAGAGGCCATGTACTGTCCTGTCTGTGTTGTTTCTCTATTGCACACAGAATCGCTCTTTTCCCTCCTCCTTGGGAACAGCTCCAGCCATGCGGAGGGCTCTAGGCTCCGCAGGGTTAGAAATAGGCAGGGGTTTAGCACTGGAGCTGGGTATGTGTCACAATTCCCCTCACCTCCCCAGATGTCTGCCTTCCCCGAGGGGGCTCAGTGCCCATGTTCCCATCCTCTTAGATTCCACACTCCCCAGCAAAGCACAGGAACAGGTTCCGCTCACGGAATGTCCTTTCTGACAGACGCTCTCTCTTTCTGAGAGATGCTCTCAGTCCTCCGTGCACCCTGATCTAGTCTGATTTCACTCCCTGCACAGGATTCCCCATTCCCAAACCTGACCTGATCACCCAGCTGGAACAAGGGAAAGAGCCGTGGGTGCCCGATCTCCAGGCCTATGAGAAAAGCGAACTTCCGAGAAGCCCCCACGCAGGTGAGAACTGACACACAAACCATCTGGTGAATGAAGGAAAATGTTGAGAATCCCAAAAATGAGGTATCAGTAAATGCCCTCAGTTCTTCCTCATTTCACCCAGGCCAGGGCTGCAGGCATCAGATATCACTTCACATGTGTCCTGTTAACTGCAGGAATTTCCTTCCCTACTTTCCTTCTTTGTAAAAGTTTGGGTCGGAAGTGGAGGCAGAATCCAATTGCTCCGTCTGTGCAGCTTTAGTATGTTGGGTTTCCCCTCCGTGATATTCCTCTTAATTTCTCCCCAGCACAATGACTCCTGTCTGGATTGTCTCTCTCCCAGCAGGTAACGAGACAGTGAGTGAGAACAAGGATGGGAATCAACAGCAGGAAGTTTCTGGGCACGGAGAACCACAGCGAACCTTTGTGGGAAGAGCTGAAGGAAATTTCTCCCAGTGCTTGGAACAGGGAGAAGCCTGGAGAAATTGGCAGAGGTCAGAGAGGCTGCTGGGAAACCACTCAAGGGAGCAAATGGATGAATCTGTTGTATATGGGGAAGGACACAGGAATCCCACAACCAAGCAGACAGCCCCCAAGGAAAACAAACGCTATGACTACCTCGATTCTGTTACACTTCAGGCAATAAATACTGAAGAGAAAACACTTCAATGGTTGGACTGTGGGGAAAATTTCAGTAAGTGTTCAGATCTTGCTAACCATGGGAGAAGCCCCCCGGGAGAGAGACCCTCTCAGTGCCCTGAGGGCAGGAATTGTTTGAATTGGAAGTCAGCACCGATTACACATCAGAAAACCCACACCGGAGACAGACCACATAAGTGCTTAGACTGTGGGAAAAGTTTCAGATGGAGATCAGCCCTTGTTAGACATCAGTCAATCCACACCAGGGAGAAACCCCATAAGTGCTTGTACTGTTGGAAAAGTTTCATAGAGAAGTCAGCCCTTGTTAAACATCAGGCAGTCCACACCAGAGAGAGACCCCATAAGTGCTTGGACTGTGGGAAAAGTTTCATAGAGAAGTCAGCCCTTGTTAAACATCAGGCAATCCACACCAGAGAGAGACCCCACAAGTGCTTGGACTGTGGGAAAAGTTTCATAGAGAAGTCAGCCCTTGTTAAACATCTGGCAATCCACACCAGGGAGAGACCCCACAAGTGCTTAGACTGTGGGAAAAGTTTCACATGCAGATCAGCCCTTGTAATACATCTGGCAATCCACACCGGAGAGAGACCCCATAGGTGCTTGGACTGTGGGAAAAGTTTCATACGGAGGTCAGCCCTTGTTAGACATGAAGCAGTCCACACTGGAGAGAGACCCCATAAGTGCTTGGACTGTGGGAAAAGTTTCATAGAGAGGTCAGCCCTTGTTTCACATCAGAGAATCCACACAGGGGAGAGACCCCACAAGTGCTTAGACTGTGGGAAAAGTTTCATACAGAGGTCAGGCCTTGTTTCACATCAGAAAATCCACACAGGGGAGAGACCCCACAAGTGCTTAGACTGTGGGAAAAGTTTCCTATATAGGTCAAACCTTGTTAATCATCAGGCAGTCCATACAGGAGAGAGACTCCATAAGTGTTTAGACTGTGGGAAAAGTTTCATACAGAGGTCAGCCCTTCTTTCACATCAGAGAATCCACACAGGGGAGAGCCCCCACAAGTGCCTGGACTGTGGGAAAAGTTTCCCATATAGGTCAAACCTTGTTAATCATCAGGCAATTCATACAGGAGAGAGACCCCACAAGTGCTCAGACTGTGGGAAAAGTTTCCTATATAGGTCACAACTTGTTAATCATCAGGCAATCCATACAGGAGAGAAACTCCATAAGTGTTTAGACTGTGGGAAAAGTTTCATACAGAGGTCAGCCCTTCTTTCACATCAGAGAATCCACACAGGGGAGAGCCCTCACAAGTGCCTGGACTGTGGGAAAAGTTTCCTATATAAGTCAAACCTTGTTAATCATCAGGCAATCCATACAGGAGAGAGACCCCACAAGTGCTTAGACTGTGGGAAAAGTTTCATACAGAGGTCAAACCTTCTAACACATCAGGCAGTCCACACCGGAGAGAGACCCCACAAGTGCTTAGACTGTGGGAAAAGTTTTATACGGAGGTCAAGCCTTCTAATACATCAGGCAATCCACACCGGAGAGAGACCCCACAAGTGCTTAGACTGTGGGAAAAGTTTCATACGAAGGTCAGACCTTCTTGTGCATCAGGCAGTCCACACCAGAGAGAGACCCCATAAATGCTTAGACTGTGGAAAAAGTTTCCTACGGAGATCACACGTTCTTATGCATCAGGCAGTCCACACTGGAGGAGGACACAAGTGCTTAAACTGTGGGAAAAGTTTCACATATAGATCAGTCCTGGTTACACATAAGAGATTACACATGGGGGAGAGACCCCATAAGTGCTTAGACTGTGGAAAAAGTTTCATACAGAGGTCAAACCTTGTTAAACATCAGAGAATACACACTGGAGAGAGACCCTATAAGTGCTTACACTGTGAGAAAAGTTTCAGATGGAGGTCAGCCTTTGTTAATCATCGGAGAATCCACACAGGAGAGACACCCCACAAGTGCTTGGACTGTGGGAAAAGTTTCACATGGAGGTCAGCCCTTGTTAAACATCAAGTAGTCCATACAAGAGGGAAACCATAAGACTCTGGGAAAGGTTTCAGAAACATATCAGCCTTTCTAAACATCAGGCAATCCACACATGAGAGAGACCCCCGTAAATGCATAGACTATGGAAAAATGTTTCAAATTGATGTCATCCCTTGTTTTACATCAGAGAATCAGAGGAGTGACCCCATAACTTTTTAGCCTGTGAAAGATGTTTTAAATGGAGGTCAAATCTTATTCCAAATTGGGCAATCCACACAGGAGAGAGACCCCATAAGTGTTTGGACCATGTGAAAAGTTTCACGGAAAGATCAAATCTTATAACACTCAGAGGATCCACACAGGAGAGAGACCCCATCAGAGCTCAGACTGGAAAAAGTTTCCTATGTATATCAGACCTTGTTAAAAGTCAGCTAATCCACACAGGAGAGATCCCATAAGTGCTTAGGCTGTGGGGAATGTTTTATATGGAGCTCAGGCCATGTTTTACATCAGAGAATCCACACCAGAGACCCCCTAAGTGCGTAAACTATGGAGAATGTTTCTTACCGTGGTCAAGTGCTTGGACCATGGGAAAGGTTTCAGAAACACCTCAGCCCTACAGAACATCATCCAATCCACAGAGGAGAGAGATCCCATAACTGTTTAGACTGAGGAAGAAGTTTCATATAGAGGTCAGCCCTTGTTAAACATCAGGCAGTCCACACAGGAGAGAGACCCCATTAAGTGCTTGGACTGTGAGAAAAGTTTCATACAGAGGTCAGACCTTGTTAAACATCAGGCAATCCACACCGAAGATTAACCCCTTAAGTGCTTAGACTGTGGGAAACATAGCAGAAACTGATCAGTCCTTGTTTTACATCAGAGAATCCACAAGACTCCATAGGTGCTTGGACTGTGACAAAAGTTATACATAGAGATCACACCTCATTAAACATTGGAGAATTCACACACGATCTAAACTTCTGTGACGCACGGCCTGAAAGAGTTAAGAACCTTGCAGGCTAATTCACCAAGCTTCAACCTTTAGAGACATGTTAGAAAAGTGTGTAAATGGTATTTGGGGCCATTCCAAGAAATATAGACTAGAACTTTGAAATGTAAACTGCTGTTGTTAAAAAACTGGAAGAAGATAGTAGTGCTGTTGATTAATTGCAGTTGAGTCGTGTGATTAACTCAAAAAAATTCATTGTGGTTAGAAAATATAATCTTGATGAATCACATTGTTAAACAATAGAATACTAATTGAAATTTGTTAAATGTTTTTGGATGTTTTTCTTCGTTTTCATATCTGTTGATTTCCCTCACAACAAAGAAGAGAAAGTGTGCAGTGCTCGCTTTATATTATTTTTTATTACAAATATTTGTACTGTAAATATGCAAAACAGAAGTAGTATTTTTCAGTTCACCTCATACAGGGACTGTAGTGCAATCTCTTTACCAGGAAAGTGTACCTTAGAAACACTGATTATTTTAATCATATAAGTGCACTCAAAAATCAAGCAATTAAAAACTGTATAGCCTAGAAGTCAACTCAGTGCTGCTACTTTTTCTGCCACTCGCTATGACAAACATGCGTCTGACAAAGTGGGTATTCACCCACGAAAGCTTATGCTCCAGTATGTCTGTTCGTCTTAAAGGTGCCGCAGGACTCTCTGTTGCTTATGAGAACTGAGTTTGTTTACATTTATGAGAAATAATGCTGCTTTGCTTCTAATTTATGATGTCACCTGAAAGTGTGAGAAGGTGTTCTTGTCTCACGTTTGTAGCTGGCAATGCAAGGTATTTATGTGCAAGATATGCAAAACATGCCTATGTCCCTTCATGCTTCGGCCACCATTCCAGTGGACATGCTTCCATGCTGACAATGCTCATTTTTAAAAAAAATGCATTAATTAAATTTGTGACTGAACTCCTTGAAGGAGAATTATATGTCCCTTGTTCTGTTTTACAAACCTTCTGCTGGTGGCATCTGATTCAGTTGATGAAAATGAGCATGTGTCCGTCTGGTCTGCTTTGGATCGTTATCGATTAGAACCCGTCATTAGCATGGATGCATGTCCTCTGGAATGGTGGTTGAAGCAGGAAGGGACCTATGACTCTTTAGAGCATCTGACACATAAATATCTTGCGATGCCAGCTGCAACAGTGCGACGAGAATGCCTGTTCTCACTTTCAGGTGACACTGTGAACAAGAAGTGGTTTGAGCATTGGCCTGCTAAACCCAGGGTTGTGAGTTCAATCCTTGAGGGGGCTATTTAGAGAACTGGGGTAAAAATCTGTCTGAGGATTGGTCCTCCTTTGAGCAGGGGGTTGGTTAGATGACCTCCTGAGGTTCCTTCCAACCCTAATCTTCTATGATTCTAAGAAGCAGACAACATTATCTCCTGCAAGTTGTAACCAAACTTCTTTTTCTGAGTGATTGGCTGAACAAGAAGTAGGACTGAGTGGAGTTGTAGGCTCTGAAGTTTTACACTGTTTTATTTTTGAATGCAGTTATTTTTTTGTACATAATTCTAAATTTGTAAGTTTAACTTTCATGATAAAGAGATTGCAGTAATGTAATTGCAGTTGGTGAATTGAAAAATACTGTTTGTTTTTGTTTTTTACAGTGCAGGTATTTGTAATAAAAAAAAAAGTGCTCTCTACACTTTGTATTCTGTAAAAACAACAAGGGGTCCTTGTGGCACCTTAGAGATTAACAAATTTTATTTGGGCATAAGCTTTTGTGGTCTAGAACTCACTTCATCAGATGCATGGAGTGTATTCTGTGTTGCAATTGAAATCAATCTATTTGAAAATGTATAAAATATCCAGAATATTTAAATAAAAGGTATTCTATTATTGTTTAACAGCGTGACTAACCATGGTTAATTTTTTTAATCGTTTGACAGCCCTTGAAGATCGTAATTGTAGTAGTCTCTGTTGACCTATATCTTGTTACAGATAAACAGTGTAACCAAAGAGTTCCTCTCTAGGACTGTATTTTGTTAATTCAGAAGTCAAACAGAAATATTGACATTTAAATGAAACTTGGGTGTAATAATGTCCTTGTGTATATCTCTCTTTTTAAAGTTTGTGGTAAACTGTCTATGAACGGCTTTATGGATAATTACCTTGTGTTAATTCATGTAGTTTTATGACCTGTGATGCTTGGGAAATAGGCGTTTACTGCCAAAACCTGTTGTTCACCTAAGGACTGCCTCCTGTCGACAGGCTGCAGAAATGTCTATATAAACTCTTGCGACCTGATCCTTTCATCTGCGATCTTCTTAAGCTTTATTCGTGGGAAGTTTGAGTCGTAAGACTGAGATCTCCAGTCCTCTCTGGGCCGCGCTGATTTTGAACATTTGGACATCGGGCTAGAGTGTGATGAAATTGTTAGGATGTAGATATTCAGACCTGCCTGTAAAGGCCTATACTTTAAGAATTTAGGTCTATGTTTATTTAGCTAGTTATAGAGGTATAAAAGAAAGAATCTGTGTAAGGGCCTTCTCTCACTGTGACAGTCTGAGGCCCTGTTCTTAGGCTAATGTCTTTGGCCAAGCAGCAGAGGCAGCCATAAGCTGGGAAGTGAAGGGTCACATCCTCATGTTCTAAACGAGTTGAAATGAGGCTATCTGGGGCTGTTAGGAAGGTGATCCAATCTATCCCCTCCAGAGAAAGGGAAGAGCCTAGAAGATGTAAAAGGAAATGTAGTCTGATAGTTTTCTGTCTGGTGAAAACTCACTTAGCAATAGACGCAGCTGGGAAACCCTTATGTCTTTATAGATGTAGTTGTGAAATCCTCACTTTTGTTTTGTCATCTGGTTCCCACTTTGCTATGGTTATTTGCATGGTCTCTGGCTGGTTCTATGATTGTTTCTATCTGCTGAATAATTAATTTTGCTGGATGTAAACTAAGGTGGTGGGATATAATTGGCTAGCTAATCATGTTACAATCAGAATTGGTTAAGTAAATTTTAGTAGACTGGTTAAGGTAGAGCTAAGAATATTATATATAAATTAGGGGCATACAGGAAGTAAGTTGGGATTCGAAAATAAGGAAAAGGAACTTGGATTTAAGCTTGCTGGAAGATCACCCTAATAAACGTTGACTTGTTTGTACCTTCGGACTTTGGGTATTGCTCTTCTCTGTTCATGTGAGAAGGACCAGGGAAGCGAGAGGGTGAAGGAATAAGCCCCCTAAGATCTTGGTGCCATGACTCGGATACATCGCATTGGATAGGTGAGTGGCAACCTTTAAGTCCCCCTCCCCAACAGTCTGCACAGCTGCTTGGAGGGGGTGTAGTGAACTGTCGTGATGGTAGTTGCGGGTTCTGGCAAGCTGGAGTAAAGGATTGTTTGAACAAATGGATAAGGAAGAATCAGGGCCCATAGCAGGTGCAGGGGTCTACCTGGGATGAGTTTGAGAAGGAGATGGAGGAAATTTTGGGAGACCCCAAGGGAAAGGAGTGTAGGAAAAAGGGAATGGTATTACAAGGTTTGTGTGCTGGGATAGTATGCTGGGTAAAAAGGGAAGCTGATCTCCTCCAACACATTAAAGATTTGGAGGGGATTGTGGAACAGCAACGGATTTTAACAGAAAAATCCGTGTTAGCAGTAGAGGTAGCGGATTTGGAGGCATGGGATGCTGCACGGACAGAGGAGTCCTGTGAGGCAATCTGGCGAGAGAGGGATGAACTGCTGGGGAGAGTAGGAGACTTAGAGGAGGAATTGTATCAATGTAAACAGAGGGGCAATGGACTTGGGGACTCCAAACCATCCGCCCCACTAATGGAGCTGAAGGAGACCCCTCCACCACCCTACCATGAAGAAACACTGTACCCAGGACTGCCAGTGGACGTTGTAAGCCGGCAAGTCACAGTCACAGCCCCTGCGAGAGAGGCTACCCAGGAGGAATGACTGGAGGTAGGAATAGTGGCCCCAGTTGCGGGGGAGGGGGAGGATCATGACCCATAAGTAGTAGAACAGGCAGAAATCTGCCCCTTGTCCCTGAAGGACCGGGAGGCAGTACTGGGCCATTTGGGAAAGGTGCCCCGGGAGGATTGGGATCAGTTTGTGCTGTGGCTAGTGGACATGGGCAGGGAGATGGAGGGGCTAACTTGTGAGGACCAGGTGACCATGTGGCATAGGCTTTTGTGACGGGGCACCTTAGGAATTGATGTGGCAAGAGTGGCACACCCATTTCTAATCCCTGGACAGGTGCCAAAACAGTTGTTTGGGATGCACACTCGTACTGCGGGGATGAATAAAATGAAGTGAATCCCTGGGGAAGCAGGGCGAGATGCACTTAATCGCATACAGGCATGGGCACGGTGCTGGGTGCATCCCTTGGATAGTTCATGGGTGATACCCCAGACGGGGGCACCAGAACCTGGTGGGGGTGTGGAGCATGGTAACAGTATGGAATTGCTGGAGAAATGATTGGAGCTGAATGATCCGCAGTTTGGGGCATTTAAGGTTGCAGCATCCTGAACTTGCTCCCAATCAGCCCCCCCAGTTTCTGGAATAGGCAGATGTGTGGACGCAGATGCATCGGGGGGGAGAGCCGGTCCATGTTGTTACTGCGGGGGGATCAGTACAAGGTGGAAGCAATGGGTCAGCCCGGAGGGGAGGAGATAGAGGGTGAGGTTGTGGCTTTGGGGGGAGTAGACCAGTCAGGGACAAGTGGGCAGCTATAGAGCAACAGATCCAGAGACTGCAGGCTAGACTGACTACCCAGGATCTTACCAGATCAGAGGGAACGTGGCCCAGGAGGCCAGGGGACTGGGACTGCCTGAAATGCCAGACACACAATTTTGCTTGGAGACAGGTATGTGTTTGGTGCCAGGACTCCCAGACCCCCTGTGAACCAGTGGGAGGGGCAGAGGTGGGTGCTGCGACTTAGGGGTGCCCTGGGAGGCGTCCTGTCCATGTTCTCAGTTTAGGACGGAACGCATCTGCTTGCCCCACGCGAAGATCCGTACACAGGCGCTCAGCCGATTCCCCTTCACCCGCAGAGCCGATTGCACAGTTGGACACTGAGGAGTTGCTGATATTCAGAGCAGAGTTCGAGCCACTGTCTGTAGCATCTCTCCCAGCTGTCAGCCTGCTCCTGCAGCGGGGCTCTCAGCCATGCAGTGAGAGACGGCACACCTGGGGATGTGCAAGGGGCAGAGGAAGAGCGAGGAGCAGGTGGGGAGGAGAACGGCTCTTCTCGCCAAAAGAGGAAGCAGGGGCAGGGGGGAAAGAGGACAGGGGAGATGGAGCAGTGGTCAAGGGACATGGGATGTGGAAGAGAAGGGGATGGGGAAGCGGGGGCAAGGGGGAAGCTGGAGCCCAGCATGTGGCATCCGCTTGGCAGAAAGTGGGGCTCCCCTGTTAAGCAGGCCCATCAAATCCTCACCCTGACAAGCCCCACCTCCCCTGTATCTGTGCCACCTTGATGAGCCCCCCAGTCACCCTCCCCACTAAGCCCCAACCGCCTGCACCTGGACCCCCTCCAAATGAACCCAACCTCCCCTACATGTAGCCCCCCTCCAGCCCCACTGAGCCCCAAACACCTTCACCTGGATCCCCTGCAGAGTCCCATTGCCCCTGCACCTGGAACTGCCCAATGAGCTTCTGTGCATCCAGATCCCCACTGAGCCACCCGCACCCAGATTGCCCCACAGAGAACTCTTACCCCCACCTGGATCCCCCCACACTAAGTCCCTCTGCACTTGGATCCTGCTGCTGGGCTGAGCCTGTTCACCCACACCTGGTGCACCTGGCACAGGGTGGCAGGGCCCCGGGGTGTTTCTGGGGCAGGTCTGGCCCTTGCACTGTGTCAGGGTCGGGTGCAGCGTCACTGCTGAGTCCCTGTCCCAGGGTGGGGTGGGGGGAGGCTGCAGGGTGATCTCCCACCTCCATGCAACCCGTGGCCTGTGCTCCCCACTGCCATGTTGGAGCCTCCACATTGATTTATTGACAAATAAAATGTGCAGAATTTTTAATTGTTTGCTGCAGAATCCCCTCAAGACTATGGGTGCTGTGCAGCTGTGATGGTGGGACTGTGAGGAATGAGGTGGGCAGTGGGGAGGTCCATGGGCGGGGGCGCTGGACGAGCGATGTGGTGTGCAGGGTGCTGTGCAGTTGTGGTGGGAGGCCAGTGAGGGAGGTCTCTGGGCGAGGGGGCACTGGGCATAAGGGTGGGGCTCTGGGCAGGGGGGCAGTGTGGTGGGGGCCCGTCTGCAAGGGGAAGTGGCAGGCTGGCAGCACAGCTCTGGGCTGGTTTGTAAACAGCGCCCTCTGCTGGGCTGCGCAGAGCGGGGCCGCTCCCACCATGCTGTGCCTCATTGCGCCCCACACGCCCTTCCCTCTGGAGACTGACCATCCCACCCCCTGCACCTTGCCCCGAGGGAGCCCACGAGTATGTTTGGCACCAAGCCCACGAAAAGTTAATCTGGCCTTGCAGAGTGGGGCTAAGAGTTTTCCTTTCACCTTTCTGTGTCCTGATTTTTTTTATTAATTGCTGTTTAGTAAATTGCATTTGTTCTGAACTATAGACAATGGTCAGGGAAGAGGTCAGGGAAGTGTCCAGAGCGGAGAAAGTGCCCTGGAGTGGGGACGCTCTAGCCCGTGTCCTCAGTGGTCACAACCAGGTTGCGGGACGAGCCCCTCAGGAAGCCTGGGCCCAGCCTTGTCAGGGTTATAAGGACTTTGCCACACAGCAGAGTGGAAGGGGAGCCCTCAGGGTGAGGCAGGCTCTGGGTGAAGGGAGTGGGAGCGAGGACTCAGATTCTTCTGCTACTTGATTCCTCCCAGGTGGTGTTTAAATCAGGAAAGTTCCCCCCAATAGCGGGACCATTTCCCCGCTTACCTCTGTGCATGTTTACTGGTTTCCCCTAAAGTTCTTTAAGTATTTTAGGAAAATGAGTCAGAGCAGCCACCAGCGAGAGTTGCTGGCCGCACTCTCAGGCCCCGAAAAATTTGGTCGTGAGACCCCCTGGGCTAGATGCTTATGACAGGGCCTTCTGACCTTCGAGCCTGGGAGTGGCACAGGTGACCACGCAGAGCTCATCAGCACAGGTAACAATGGAGTCTCCTGAGAATCGAAAAAGGGCTCCAGCATGGACTGCATGGGAGGTACTGGATCTGATCGCTATATGGGGAGAGGATTCTGTGCTAACAGAACTCCGTTCCAAAAGACGAAATGAAAAAACATTTGAAAAAATTTCCAAGGCCATGATGGAGAAAGGCCACACCAGGGACTCAGTGCAGTGCAGAGTGAAAGTTAAGGAGCTCAGACAAGCCTACCAGAAAACCAGAGAAGCAAATGGAAGTTCCGGGGCAGGGCCGAAAACCTGCCGCTTCTACACTGAGCTGCATGCAATTCTACGGGGGTCCGCCACCACTACCCCACCCCTGTCCTTGGATTCCGAGGTGGGGGTGGTAATCTCAGCCATGGCTGAGGATTCTGCGGACGGGGAATATGAGGAGGAGGAAGAGGAGGACGAGCTTACAGAGAGCACACAGCACTCCGTTCTCCCCAACAGCCAGGAGCTTTTTCTCACCCAGACACAATTACCCTCCCAAGCCCTCCCAAGCCAGTAGCCCAGACAATGAAGCCATGCAAGCGACCTCTGGTGAGTGTACCTTTGTAAATATAAAACACGGTTTAAAAGCAAGCGTTTTTTAATGATTGATTTGCCCTGAGGACTTGGGATGCATTCGCGGCCAGTACAGCTATTGGAAAAGTTTGTTAACATGTCTGGGGATGGAGTGGAAATCCTCCAGGGACATCTCCATGAAGCTCTCCTGGAGGTACTCCAAAAGCCTTTGCAGAAGGTTTCTGGGGAAGGCAGCCTTATTCCGTCCACTATGGTAGGACACTTGACCACGCCATGCATGTAGCAAGTAATCTGGTATCACTGCATGACAAAGCCTAGCTGCATATAGTCCCGGTGATTGCTGGCTGTAACGGTGCTGCCCGTGGGAGCCAGCTGAGGTCACTCAGTCAGGGTGAACTGCAAACAAAACAGGGCAGACAAATCCCAAATGCTGGTGGTTATTCCACTACTTAGATTTACCAAGCCAGCACAAAACAGCTTCTATAGTACCTCACTGGTTACTTAGAAGTTTAAACCACGCAGTTCCCTTAAAGTGCCCAGCCTCAGGCCTCCGTCCAGACACACCTGTCAAACATATGATGATGATTCCTGAAAATCTTACTTTATCATATAAAAGAAAAGGTTCTTCTAATCCCAAAGGATCAGCCACATACCCAGGTTCAATTATAACTTAGATCTTACCCACAATACACGCTATAGCCAATTCTTATTAACTAAGCTAAAATTTGTTAGAAAAGAAAAGAGAGAGAGTGTTGGTTAAAAGATCAATATACAGACAGACTTGAATTCAATTCTTGAGGTTCAGATACATAGTAGAGGTGAGCTTGTAGTAGCCAAAAGTCCTTTTAGAAATAGTCCATAGGTTATAGTCCAATGTCCATATTCAGGGTGGCTCCAGTGAATGACTGGGGATCTCAATCCTTGTGGGTTAAGGTTTCCCCCTCTTGAAACCCAAAGCAGATCTGAGATGAAGAAGGATCATGTCCCAGGCTTTATATACATTTCCAGCAGCCTTTTGGCCTGAGAAAACAATCGGCTTAACTCCTTCTCCCAAACATCCTTGCAATTAGCACAGAGTAATTTATCTATTAAACAGTTCAAATACAGGTTACCACAACCTTCAAAGAGACGCATAGACAATAATACTATTTCACTCAAGTATCATCTTAAATGGTAATATTCCCTTTTTTTGATCTTTGAATTAAAACTATAGCAATAGACAAGACTTGTTTGCTTACCTCACAAGACCTGACCAAACATCTACCCTTCTACCTCTAACGATGCAGACTTGCATTTCAAAGCTCTATTCATTTACATATCTTGCTAACCAGTTCCTAAGGTTCACCCATGGGTCAGGTCAGTCGGTGAGGTGAGTTAATTAACTCTTTCTGTCCCGGTCACCTTTCAATGAGATATTATATTATACTCATAACGTCACACTGGCACTCAAGCAACATCCGTTCTTTATCTCACTGTGTTGTCCTCAGAAGAGTGATATCGTTCATGGTAACCGGTTGAAATTCAGGAATTTAATTAAGGGGATAGAGATGGCCATTCCTACTGGCCTGTTTGCCTGTTGCTTAAAAGAAATCCTTCCTTGCAGGTAGCCAAGTGGGGGAAGTGGGGGGTAATGGCGCTGAGCTTTTCGCATTTGGCTAGCAGGGATCTTCTCTGCTACCAGCCATGCGGTGGGGGCTGAAGGAGGGTCATTAGTAGTGATCTTCCATGATACCAGTCACGTGGTGGGGGGAGGGGTAAAGCGATCATCCCGGAGAATTGGATGGGGGTGGTGGTTTCTGCTGCTGCATGTTAACAGGAAAGAAGCAGCACTGAATGGGCTTTGCTTGGTATTTGGGAAAGGAGGGCACTGTGTATATGAAGGCTGCAGAAGCCAAAAGACAATGGCTTACCATGTAAGCATGCAAGCTGAATTCTGCTGCCCGGACCTGCATCTGTGAGATCTCTAACACCAGAGCCGCAGGCACTCAATATTAAGATGCAAAATGTGACCTTGTAGTGAAATCACATGTGCTATGTAAGGTGAATAGTGTTGTTCACTGTGAAAGAGTATAACCATTGTTCTGTAAAGTGTATCTTTTTAAATACTTCTCTCCCTTTTTTACCTCCCTCATGCAGCTGCGAATTTTTCAAGCCTCTCTACTCCATGCCAAAGGCTATCTCAGATAAGGCAGAGGAAAAAAAAAGACGTGAGATGAAATGTTCTTAGAAATCATGGAAGTAACTCGCAATGAAAGAGCTCATTTGAATGAGTGGAAGGACGTGGTATCAAATTACAGGAAAGATGCCAGTGAACGTGAGGACAGGAGGGACGCTCGAGATGAGAGGTAGTGGCAGGAAGATCAGAGGTGTAGGCAGGAAGCTATGCGGTGGTGGGATGCAACGCTGGGACTGCTGCGTGATCAAACTGACATCCTCCAACACCTGGTGGAGCTTCAGGAACAGCAGCAGGGTCACAGAGTGCCGCTGCAGCCCCTGTGTAACCACCCTCACCACTCACCATGTTCCACATCTTCCTCACCCAGAGATGTAAGAACGCGTGCGGGAAGGCTTCGTGCACCCGCCCACTCCACCCCGGTGGACAGCCCAACTAAAAGGCTGTCATTACTTTGAAATATTTTTAGTGGCCTTTTCCTTCCCTCCTATCCTCCTCCCAAACCACATCTGGGCTACCTTGTCAGTTCTCTCCCTCTTTTTATAATGACTTTTTAATAAAGAATACATGATTTTTAAACGATAGTGACTTTATTTCCTTAAGCAAGCTGTAATCGAAGGGGGAGGGTGGGTTGCTTACAGGGAATGAGTCAATCAAGGGGGCGTTCATCAAGGGGAAACAAACACAACAGTCACACCATACCCTGGCCCGTGATGAAACTCGTTTTCAAAGCTCTGATGCGCACCGCTTCGTGGTGTGCTCTTCTAATTGCCCTGGTGTCTGGCTGCACGTAATCAGCGGCCAGGTGATTTGCCTCAGCCTCCCATCCCGCCATAAAGGTCTCCCCCTTACTCTCACAGAGATTGTGGAGCACACAGCAAGCAGTAATAACAATGGGGACATTGGTTTGGCTGAGGTCTGAGCAAGTCAGTAATGTGCACCAGTGCGCCTTTAAACGGCCAAATGCACATTCTACCACCATTCTGCACTTGCTCATCCTGTAGTTGAACAGCTCCTGACCACTGTCCAGGCTGCCTGTGTATGGCTTCATGAGCCATGGCATCAAGGGGTAGGCTGGGTCACCCAGGATAACTACAGGCATTTCAACATCCCCAACTGTTATTTTCTGGTCTGGGAAGTAATTCCCTTGCTGCAGCCGTTTAAACAGAGTAGTGTTCCTGAAGACGTGAGCGTCATGAACCCTTCCTGGCCATCCCACGTGGATGTTGGTGAAACGTCCCTTGTGATCCACCAGTGCTTGCAGCACTATGGAAAAGTACCCCTTGTGGTTTACGTACTGGGTGCCCTGGTGCTCCGGTGCCAAGATAGGGATATCTATCGCCCCCCCACAGTTAGGGAATCCCATTGCAGCAAAGCCATCCACTATGACCTGCACATTTCCCAGAGTCACAACCTTTCACAGCAGCAGCTCAGCGATTGCTTTGGCTACTTGCATCACAGCAGCCCCCACAGTAGATTTTCCCACTCCAAATTGATTCCCAACTGACTGGTAGCTGTCTGGCGTTGCAAACTTCCAGAGGGCTATTGCCACTCGCTTCTCAACCGTGAGGGCTGCTCTCATCTTGGTATTATGGCGTTTCAGGGCAGGGGAAAGCAAGCCACAAAGTTCTATGAAAGTGCCCTTACGCATGCGAAAGTTTCGCAGCCACTGCGAATTGTCCCACACCTGCAAAACTATGCAGTCCCACCAGTCTGTGCTTGTTTCCCGGGCCCAAACTTGGTGTTCAATGGCTAGAACCTGCCCCATTACCAGCAGGATCTCCAAAGCGCAGGGGCCCGCAGTTTGAGAGACTTCTGTGTCCATGTCCTCATCACTCTCGTCGCCTCTCTGCCATAGCCGCCTCCTCCTCGCCTGGCTTTGCAGGTCCCGGTTCAGCACAGACTGCACGAGAATGTGCGAGATGTTTACAACGTCCACGATTGCGGTCTTGATCAGAGCAGGGTCCATGCTTGCTGTGCTATGGCGTTTGCAGAGTTCACCCAGGAAAAAAGGCGCGAAACGGTTGTCTGCTGCTTTCACGGAGGGAGGGGTGAGGCTGTACCCAGAACCACCTGTGACAATGTTTTTTGCCCATCAGGCACTGGGATCTCAACCCAGAATTCCAAGGGGTAGGGGAGACTGCGGGAACTATGGGATAGCTACGGGATAGCTACCCACAGTGCAACGCTCTGGAAATCGATGCTAGCCTCGGTACATGGATGCACACCACCGAATTAATGTGCTTAGTGTGGCCACATGCACTCAACTTTATACAATCTGTTTTACAAAACCGGTTTATGTAAAATTGGAATAATCTCGTAGTGTAGACATACCCTAATACATTTATTTGATCATGATAAGAAATATAACCCCCCCCTCCCCCCGTTATGGTATGGTTCTCATTAAACAAGCTTAGCAATTATTTTACAGGCCCATGTATGTAGGCCTCAGGCTTTAGCTAACCAATGCAAAATAAAAGCTAAGATTCTAACTGCTCAAAAGAAACTTGTTTATCAGCATATAGGACGCAGGGTGTGGAGAAACTAGATATGATGAAACGAGGTATGAAACTGACAAAAGAGGAACTGGGAGGGGGACAAGGGGTCCCTTAGAGGCCAGCTCAGTTATAATATAGTATAATAGTTTTGCTTGCTTAAGGTAAATCACAAGAAGGGGTCACAAGATGACCAGCTCAACACTGCCCAAGCGCATGATATTTGTTAAGATAGCTTGCTGATTTGCAATATTCTATATGGTAATGGTTTTTGCAATATGTAATTGCAATCAAGGTCATAGAACAGTCAGCATAATTAACAATGACTGGAAATACCCCAAACTGAACTTACAGTAAATAACCTGCTGATTTGCAATATTAACTTACCAAAAAAGGCAAATAACTTGTGTAATCAATATGACGTTTTGCAGTTTTAACCTTTATAAGCTTGGTAAAATTTGTAAGGGGGAGAGCAGCCTACCCCTTTCATGGGGACCCGCTGTCTCTCCCTGTATGCATACTTGTAATTCTTGTTATAACAATAAAGGTGCCTTGGCTTGTCTGACCCAAAATCAACTGGGTGGTCGTCTTTTCCCCCACAAGCATAAGCTTTTGCGGGCTACAGCCCACTTCATCGGATGCATGTAGTGGAAAATACAGTAGGAAGATATATATACACACACAGAGCTCATGAAACAATGGGTTTTACCATCCACACTATAAGGAGAGTGATCAGTTAAGGTGAGCTTTTATCAGCAGGAGAGGAAAATAACTGTTTGTAGTGGTAATGAAAATGGCCCATTTCCAGCAATTGACAAGGAGATATGAGGAACTGTAGGGGGTTTGTGGATCATGCTGGAGCTTCCATGAGAGCCAGGCATCCAGATGAGGCAGGATGACAACCTAAAACTGGAATTCAGAGGTGCAAATCTGGGGTTTAGGCGCTAGCCTCCCTGTGTAGATCTGGACCATATTTTCAACTGATAACATGAACAGAAATTCACATGCAAAACTTTGTTAACATAAAGTAAAACTGCGTCTTTGGTGTGTCACCCTCCTCTCCATTAAACTTTTGTCCCTAACAGCACCCCGAGCACAGTACAACCCAAGTCCGGCATACCAGGCAGTCACCTGGATCACCTGCCCCTTAATTTGAACCCATGAGAAACTCTTCTGCCAAGAAATAGTCGGTAACAATAATGCAACAAAGCAGGAGCTAGAAACCTCGTGTTTAAATATCACCTCTCCTTTTTGTTCTTTATATTTCCATGCACTTCACAACCCTTATCACTAATGAAAACCCCGCCTCCCCCACACTAGAGAAGTATCAGACACCCCCTGTCCTCCCCGGGTACAAGATAATCGGGAGGCTGCACCATGGCACTTCAGGTAGAATTGGGAAGATAACTCAGGTCTCCACTATGGAAAGCCAAGGCACTAGCTACTCATTTCTACGGCCTTTTGGGATGAATGCATGAAACAGATACGATCTGGTTACCTGACACTACCCACCACCGCACAATGGAGCCAAAAAGAGAACCCTGCAGCTCTGATCGCTAATATTCTAATCTGTCTAATAAGTATTTGTGGACCTCCTGACACAGTGTGTGTCAAGTCCCACTCTGGTGTTTGGCTTCAGAAATAATGGCATTTCCTCCTGGGGTTCAAGTGGTAGGGACGTGCTGGAGATCGGCGAGACCATGCTACAAAGCCTGCTGCTGTGGCAGTGAGGATTGAGTGGTTCTATTTGCTAGATATTTTTGTGGGTTTTTTTTTAATAGTTTATATAATTCAAATGATATTTAAAACCATTATAATCTGTTGGCCATAAAATCCAGGTGTTCCAGACTGCGACCATCTGTCACACACAGTTTGTTTGCTGTTGTCTCACACAGGCAGGTTTGGGAGCTGAGAAGCAAAGTGATCCACCCAGCTCGCTCCTGCGCAGAGCTGAACAATTCTTGGCGTACCCAGGGCCGGAATAGGGGTGGGCTACTGGGTGACTTCATAGGGGCGCTGGTCATCTAGGGGGTGGTGTGTGGCAGTGCAGAGGTGTGAGCTGCTGATGTAGAGTCAGAAACTGCTCCCCGCTGGCAGGGGAGCGCTGGGGGCGTGGGGAGCAGATTTCTCCCTCTTCCTCCCAGCAGAGGAACATGGGGGGGGCAATATTCATGCCCCTGCAGGGTGTGTGTGTGGGGGGGGCGGGGAGAGCGAGGAGCCATACCAAGTGCTCCATGCATCTAGGTCACTTCTTCCACTCCGGCCCCTCTGCTGTGCTGTGGGGTGAGCCCCAGGAGCTGTTGCTCTCTGTCCTCACCTTATGCAGCCCAGGTGGGGGAAAGTGACCTAGATGCAGGGAACCCTAATGTCGCTCCTTGCTCCCTCCCAGGCCCCCAGTGGAGGAGCACTGTTTGAGTGGGGGGCGAGCAGCAATGCTAGCTGCTCCAGGCATCCAGATCAGGGTCCCCACGTGGGTGCCGGAGGGGGGGTGCAGGGGTTGGCATGAAGGGGGCTCAGTGCAGGGGTTGGAGCACTAGGAGCCCACGGGGGCCAAGGGCCCCAAAATACAAGTTCACCCAGGGCGCCATTTTCCCTAAGGCTGGTCCTGGACATACAAGTTGCTATAAAGCACAAGGCTCAGTGTGCGGCTGGATAGTAACATACTACTGAAAGGGCCAGGCTGGCATCATAGTGACCTGCACAGCTATCCTCATGGGTGCTGGGTTCCCACAACCAATTAAAGGGAAGAAATCCCACGACTGCCTTCAAAATTCAAACATCACAGGTGGGGAATTTAAATTCTTCTCCCTCCCATCCCTGGGGCTTAAAGGAGGGAGAGAGGGGAGCTTCCAGGTGCCATAGAGATGAGGGATCCGGCATTGGGTAGGCAGGGTCCTCCAGGGACATAGAGAAGGCTGGGTAGATGGGAATCAATCTGGTTATGGGTGCTAGGAGGACTGAGGCTAGAGAAGCCCATTTTTCCGTTCCCATGGGGCTGTTCCCCCTCATGCCTCAGTGACACTGGCTGACCCAGGATCCTCAGAGTCCCCTTGGCTCGCAGAGGACAGGAGCAAACAGTCTGCACAGTCCCTGGGGCAATGAGATCGGCTTCTCTGCCGCGGTCACGGAATGTTCTCTATGGTTTGACAGTCCAGAGACTGCCCAGAGTTGAGACCTGACGCAACCTCCAGGGTCATAGAGACAGCACGACAGAGCGTCCACAGGAGGAGGTTATAGAGAGGCTAGCGAGGCTGATCTCAGGGCCCCCAGGGGAGGGGTGGAAGCCAGAAAGAGGCAGGGACGCGGGAAAGGGATGGAATGGGAGTGGGCAGAGCAGGGGCAGGAAGAAGTGGGGTGGAGGCTTGGGGGAAGGGGTGGAGTGGGGGCAGGGCTGGGGTTGAGGGGGTGTTGTCTCAGGCCCCACACATCCCTAGAGATGGTCATGTGCCTCCACTGCTCCCGTGTCTCAGGGACACAGTCTGAGCCGGGACTCTACCCCTAGCACCCAGAACCAGGGTCAGATTCTCTCCCCAGGGATGGAGCCCGGTGGGAAAGTGAAGATTGGGGCCCCATCACCAGCATCAATAAATGTCACCTGCCCCCGGTCACAGTCCAGACAAACCCAGATCCTGCTGGGGACCCAACTCAGGGGCAGATGTGTCGCAGGGGAGGTGAGAGCCCAGAACTGATCCAATACATACCCCACAGCCCAGATCCCCTCTCCGGGGCGGATCTCTCCCCTCCTCCTCACAGACTCTTTGGCCACCCCCACAACCCAACCTCCCCTATCTCCCACCTCCACCTCCCAGCAATGTCTCCCCGAGGTGAATCCCTCCCAGCCCAGCACGGAGGGCTCAGAGTCAAATCTCTCAGGGCTGTCTGGCAGCTCCTGCTGTATTTCTTCCCACTTTACACTTCTCAAATCCTCAGACAAGACAAGGTTGAGATGAACTGTGTCTGGATCCAGAGTCACATTCACTGAGGAGAAAGAGAATCAGAGCGTTAGGGGCAGAGCTCAGCCCTGGGGGAGGCTGGGACCATTTCTCACACTGCCCAGAAGCCCCGTTCTGGCTGGGACAGGACTGGATCCCAGGAAGCTGCCTCAGTGCTGAGCACCTGAGACTGAGCAGAGATGTCACTGCAGCTCCTCAGTCTGTTTCTCATTTGCCTGAAGAAGATTCAGCTCCCAGCTTCCCCTGCTGGGGCTGCTTCATTCCAGCGGCAGAGACACTGGGGTAAAGGAGTGGGATGTGTCAGCCCTAAGAGCACAGAGCTTTCTACTTATTCCTCTCAATTTAGTATTAAAAGTTCTGTGAATGTCCATGAGAACCCCATGGTCAGAGTTAAGGGTGTTTGGATGCTGCTCAGTGAGTGTTTCTGTTCATCAGCGTAGGCAGGAACTCAGCACTAAGGTCGGTGTCAGGATCTTTTGTGTGACTTCCGCTTGGGATCTCCTCTGTATTTCATGGTTTCATTGTGGTGCTGGGTGTGTCATGGCTGGTGTTGGTTTGGTTGGTAACTTTAGGTACAATGTGTTTTCATGGGAATTTTCTCATAATTTAAAGACAATTTCTATCTACAACCTCACCCTGCATGTGTGCTCCTAAGGATCCCGCTTTTGTTGTCTCTAGTGCAGATGGCAGAGTGTCTGGAGGGGGAAAAGGAGAAAAGAGACAAGATTTCCTGCTTTCATGTTTATATCGATATCCCCACTCTTAACTGACCTAACTTGGTTTGAATTTTGACAGAGAAACAGAGAGGGACAGGGACACACTCAGATCTTTAGTATAAATATAAATGAATCTGAAACCTTCTTCCTCTCTCATTCAGGCATCTCACAGCAATGAAATCAACAGCCATTAGGTCTCACAATCACCCTCGGAGACACAATCTGTAAGAGAGATTTCCTTTCCCCTCATCATCCCCTCCCACCCTCCAGACCCCAGCTGATCTGTCTCATTCACCTATTGCCTTTTGTCAGACCGCAGACCCAGATCGTGCAAAGACTTCAGCATACTTTGGGCCCTTTGACATTAATGGGATGTTAAGAGTTTGCAAGGTCAGGGCTTGCAGTTGTAGGTCTCTTGGGTTTATTCACTCAGCATCTCTACAGAGCTCAGCACAATGGGTCCCTCGCCCTCCATAGAATAATAAAATCATTTTATAAGTGTCGAGATTGGAGCTGGGAGAGTGTTGGCTCAATGGGCTAGATTCACCCTCATTGGCAGAGAGATATAGGGGGGCAGTTTGTGATTCCCCCAGTCAATGGCTACAGAGGCCTGTGCAGTCCTTGGCACAGGCTAGGGAAGTCCTGAGATGCAGCCAGAGTAGCACCCTTGTGTCTGTGATGCCCATGGGCTTTGCAAGTTCGGAGAGAAAATCATGGACTCAAAATTAGGCCATTTTGCTAAATTTGGGCCTCAATGTTGTGACCTTTGTTAACTCATGAATGAATGTGGGACGTCCTGGCACCTGTTACACCAGCTCAAATACTTTCCACCTGTCATTCAATAGATACGACCCAAGTGGCCAGAGCTCGTCCCCTCCCACGGTCTCAGAGGCGCATCCTGCTTTCCCCTCCTAGATCCTTCTCAATACCTTTGAATTTTCTCAGAATCTCCGTTAGGGCAACAGTTTTCTGGGAGAAATGGTTGAGTCTCACTTCCAGTTCAGGAGAAATGTCCACTGGCTGCTGGAACTTCCCCTTCTTACACCTGGAGAGAAAACTTCACATTCGTATATTTCATTTAGGGCCACCTTATAATTTGTTGTTAGTGAAAGCTTCTGCTCTAATGGGCCTGGAGTGAGAGCAGGTGCAGCACAGGCTGTGGTTCTGAAATCTCCCCCCTAAAGGTCTCATTAATATTCCTCAACTCTAGCCTGGAGAGATCAGCTCTGGGGATGATAAAAGGGGAATTTAGTCTCTATGTCCAATTCACTCCTTGGCCTCCATGCTTTAGGGACAGGAAGTTCCCAGGTGAAGTGCTGTAGAAATCTGTCCTCCAGACCGAGACACCAATTCCCCCATCCCCAGCTCATTCCACACAGGGCTCCAAACAGCCCTCAGGTGGGAAAGAGTCTTGATCACTGCTGGCCTGGGCTGAATGGTGACCAGTGCCCCAGCAGTGACAGGCCCATATTCCATCCCCACAATCCTGAGGCAGCCAGTCCCTCAGGGAGGTGACATCTCTAGGAAATACTTGAGGTCAGTCTTTCCCACCGAATGGATAATTCCAGAGTCTTCTGTAAAATGGTGAGAAACTCAGAATGAAGTTGATCAGAAAGATTTGTATCCGACACATGACCTTCCCCGCACATTTTGCTGTAGAGCCCTGGGAAGATGTGGTGCTAACATCACCACCACCACCATCACTAGGCTCTTTCCCAGCATTGTCAAGTGTGAGGGCGAGTGAGAGAGAGCCACGTACCTCCTCAAGGTGCATCTGACATCCTAGAGAAGAGAGAGAAAAGAATCTCAGTCCCACATGACACAGGCAGTGGATCCTAGGGAAGGGATTTTGAAAATACAGGGAAAAAAGGTCATGGATTCCCTGAGCTAATCGGGCTTTCCCTTCTCTCATATCTCTGTGTCTGTAACTCTGCAATGACCAATAAACATTCACATGTCAGCAATGCACACACCGAGTTACAGTGAGATCTCTGACTGCTGGACCCCTGTGCTTATGATTCAGGAGCCCTCCCTTCCATGTGTGGGGATCTGCCATGTTTCTAATTCAGTCTCACCTGCAGGAATTCACTCGCTGGCTTCTGATACTTCCCCTCCAGCTCACTGATCAGCTCACTGAGACGGGAAATCTCCTCTGAGAGTATGGTGTCATTTTCATTCCGTATCTTCACTATCTCCTTGTCCAGCTTTTCCAGCCGGACCAGCAGGAGTCGCTCCTGTTCCTCCAGGAACTGCCTCAGTTGCTGAAATTCAGAAACAATTTTCTGCCTCTCCTCTTGTATCTGTTTCTGTAAAGCAACAGGGGAAGGGCTGGTCAGGGACATGGAAGCAGCCTGGGGTCTTTTATGGCAATGCTAAGTATGCAGGAGGGAGAATTTCTTTGCAAACCTAAGATTTCTGACACTTGATTCTACCCTGTGGTTATTTGGGAGAGGATTCTCTCAGACCTCTTTCATGTCTCCCCAATGTTTCCACGTCTGACATGCTTAGGACACTGTGTTATCAATGGCCTCTGAGAATGCAGATCCAGGGCAGCAGGAGGCAGGACTCAGTATTACAGTGGCAGAAGTTCCAGGGGGAAAAAGAATCAAATAATTCTGCGTCATTTCTTGCATTGTTGACACAGGGAAACCACAAGAGCTAGAAATTAACTCATTCACTGACATGAGAGCTTAGATTCTGCACATGAACCTAACACAGAAAATCTAGGATCATGGAGAAACATACTGATGCCCACATTCACCAACCCCACAGAGGAATCTTCCTACAAACAGACCTCTCACCACAAGTCTCTGCAGCTCAGTAACAACAGGCACCTACCAGATACTCCCAGTTTTTCCCCTCTCCAGTCAGTTTAAATCCCAGCAGCTTTTCTCTCTCTTCCTGCAAAGTCTTCCAATGGGCCTGGATCTTTTCCTGTAGAAAGAGAAATGATTTGGGCGGTTTCATTCTGAGGGTTCAGAAGAGTGTGTAGGGGGATGTTTTCCCACCCAAACCCAAGGTGACTGTTGGTCCTAATGGGTTTATGACATCAGGGCCACTAAGGGAATGAAACCGAACAATGGAAATAGGGAAAGTGTCATATTCCGACTTGTTTCCAATTCAGTCTTTTTATAAATTAGAGAGAGAGACCTCAGTTATCCAGGTTTGACTGGTATTTATTCATTCACTAATTAGTAGCATAGCACATAACAGGAAACTGGAGTCATATGGTGGTGAATCAAGTAAGGTGGTTTTCAGGAGATTACCGAAGTGATACAAATCCCAGAAACCACCGGGGCTGCAAATTTGGGCGGGGATTCTCCAAGGAGCCCAACTCCCAACTGAATTTCAGCTCTGAAACCCTGGGGACTGCACTGGTTCAACAGACCTGGTCTGAGCATTAGGACAAACTCCCAACACTCAAATATAGACTGGCCTGCCGCTCTTGTGTTTTAAGCCTCACTCCGTGTGGTGAGCTTCAGCCGGTTCGCACCGGTTCGCAGGAACCGGTTGTTAAATTTAGAAGCCTTTTTAGAACTGGTTGTTCCAGGTCAACCAGTTCTAAAAAGCTTTTAAATTTAACAAAGGCTCAGGCAGCTGTCCACCCGGCCCCCGGGCCCCAGCTCACCTCTCCCTCTCCCCTGAACGCTCCGCCCTCCTTCTCCTCCCCCTCCCCTGCTTCCCGTGAATCAAATATTCGCGGGAAGCCTAAAACAAGCTGCAGGCAGGTAAGCGGGCCAGGGGGGGCGGGACAGCACGTCCGGCCCAGTCCAGCTCCACCTGAGCGGCTCCCCCTGGCCCCAGCCGAGGGCCCCAGCCAAGCACGCCCAGCTCGGGCTGGTCCCGGCCGAGTGGGTCGGACCCGGCCCAGCTCGGGACCCGCGGCACCGGTCCTGGTGCCGGCCAAGTGGCTCTGGCCTGGCTGGGGCGTTGGGACCCGCGGCGCCGGTCCCGGTGCCGGCTGAGCGGACCCGGTCCTGGCTCCAGGAAGTGTGGTAAGGGGGCAGTGAGCAGGGAGGGGGTGTTCGGTGGGTTGTGGCGGGGTGGATAGGGGTCAGGGCAGTCAGAGAGCAGGGAACAGGGGGATTGAATGGGGGCAAGGGTCCTGGGGGGCAGTCAGGAAGGAGCAGGGGTTGGATGAGGTGGTGGGGGCAGTCAGGGACAAAGAGAAGGGGTGGTTGGATGAGGCAGCGGTCCCAGGGGGCCATCAAGAACGAGAGGAGGGGTTGGATGGGGCGGCAAGGGGCAGTCAGGGAACAGGGAAGAGGGGGGATGGGTCGGGGTCCCGGGGGAGGTGTCAAGGAACATGGGGGGTTGGATGGGGCACGACCCCCTCAGGGCTGGCTTTAGGAAGTGTGGGGCCCAATTTGAACATTTTCGGTGGGGCCCTGGCAGGGATGACTAAAAAAACAAAACCTTTCATTTCTTCCATGTATTATTTACTTTCCATAACTATATAAATAATACAATTATATATTATGTACATTGCATCATATATGCTGTAGATTGCTAGTAATGACCGTCATTTCACATGTGTGGGTTCCTGCCACTCCCTGCAGCTGTGCACATGTGTGGGTCCCAGCTGCTCCCTGCCCCCTCATTGAAGCAGGTGCGCAGGGTTACTGCCCTGGGAACTGCAGGGCACCAGTGGACATGGGGCTGGTTGGAGGCAGGGCAGGGGCTGACTGGAGGTAGGGCAAGGGGTGCAAGGCTGGCTGAAGACAGCAGGGTGTGGGGTGGGCTGGCTTCAGGCAGGGCCGCAGGGGGATGCAGCAGGGGCTGGGAGGGCTGGAGACAGAGGAGTGCAGAACTGGCTGGCTTCAGGCAGGGGAGTGCAGTGGGGTTGGCTGGAGACAGGGCAGGGGGTTTGGGGCTGGGTGTGGGCTGGGTGTGCAGGGCTGGTGCGGGCAGGGCTGTGTGGGGGGCTGGCTGGCTTTGGGCAGGGCCACAAGGGTTTGTGGCAGGGGGTGGCTGGAGACAGGGCAGGGGGTTTGGCAGGGGCTGGCTGTGGGCACGGGGTGCAGAGCTGGCTGCGGGCAGGGGGTTCAGGGCTGGTGCGGGCAGGGCAGGGGGTGCAGCAGAGGCAGCTGGGGCCCCGGCCCTTTAAATAGCCCCCAAGCCTCCTGCTATCCCAGGTCTCGGGGGGTTATTTAAAGGGCCTGGACCTCCCCTGCTTCTACCCCGCCCTGGACCTTTTAAGTAGCCGCTGGAGCCCTGGAGAATACATGGGGGCTGCAGGGCTCCGGTGGCTATTTAAAGGACGGGGTGGCAGAGACAGCTGGAGCCCCGGCCTTTAAATAGCCCCCAGAGCCCCCCGCTATCCCAGGGCTTTGGGGGCTATTTAAAGGGCCCGGAGCTCCAGCCGGGAGAGCGGGGCTGCGGGGCAGCCACGCTCCCGGCCATGCTTTGGTCAGGGGAGCGGGGCCATGGAAGACCCCGGAGCAGACCTCAGCCGGCAGTAAATAAAAAAAATTTAAAAGGGGCCTATGGCGCGGGGCCCGATTCCAGGGAATCGGCTGAATCGGCCTAAAGCCGGCCCTGGACCCCCTCCTGAGGTGAGGAGGAGGGAACCTGTTAATATTTTGGCACCTCATCACTGGCCTCACTGATCATTAAACAGCTTCTGATCTTTAAAAAGTTCCCTTGTTTCACCAGTGGAAGGTGGGTTTGACAAGGATTCGGCTTCTCAGGTAAAGGTTTTCCATGTCAGGTATCTTAAAAGACTTTATCTTTTTGCCTTTCTTGCCACTCTGCCAGATCATTTATTTTTAATAGCAGCTCCCATACAGTGAAGGCTTTGCAGAGCGGCATGATACAGATACAGTTGTGACAGGCAACTTGCAGTGAAATTAACCTGTAATTAAAATCTAAAGTTATTGCCCATTAAACTTGACAGCGATTCCCTACCTTGTACTCCTGGGCAGCCTTCTGTACAGGAACCACCCTGTGAGCGCTATGAGCCCAGGATCTGTCGCACACCACACAGATGGGGGTTTGACCCTCTTCACAGAACAGTTTCAGAACCTCCTGGTGTTCCCCAGACACCCTCTCTCCTCCTGCTCCCTTTGCTGCCCGGAAACTCAGCCGCTTGGCTATTTCTACAATATTTGCCAGCTGCCTGTTTGGCCTGAGGTTTCCCTGGTGCACAGTTTCTCTGCACTGAGGGCAGGAGGCGGCTGTAGCTGATCGCTCCCAACACTGGGTGATGCAGGCTCGGCAGAAATTGTGCCCACAGTCTATGATCACTGGGTCCTTAAAATACTCCAGACAGATGGGACAAGCAACTTCATCCTGGAGATGTTCCACAGGGTCCTCTGTGGCCATGACTCTCTCTGGGCTGTGCAACAGGGTTGGTTTCACTTTCCTGAGCTCAGGAATATGCCCCGCCTGCAGCAACAGCAAATGGGTGTTTCCCTTCCTGGAACTGACTCAGGCTGGTTGCTGGGGTGCAAACAGACACCTGGTAACATTCCAGCCCAGGACGCTTAAGTGAGAAATGCACCACTGGGGCCCCTTTGCTTCTGGGCTTCACATCAGCATCCCTCTGTCATAAAGAACTTGCATGAGCAGGGCCTGTGTGTCTGGAGTGATATCTAGGCTTGAAAGAATTATTTTTATATATATTTGATCATATTAATGTTTATTTTAAAATATTTTTTCAATATTTATTAAGTTACATTTTCACAGTTGCACAAAAATCTGGGCTTCAGCATTTCCCCCCAGTTTTTATCAATTTAACTGTTCACAGTTGTGGCATATTACGGGGGGATATGACAATAGCGGGTCAGACCACAATGATTTAAAGGCAGCAGACACTGAGATTCAAAAAGTTAAAGCGTTATAACTGTTAAAACACAAGACTGTCAACATGCCCTGTCAAAAGATGCAGTCACTGTCCTTCAATCAAACTCGAATAAGTTCTCAAGCAGCCTAGTTCTTAATTTCCATATCTGTAATTTCTGTTTATTATCAATTGAAATATTTTGTCATTGGTCTGTGTGTAGACAGCTCTATCAGTGTTTAACAACATTTATGAATAAAAGCGAATCCTTCCAGCCCAGTGATATTAAACTCACAGGCTAAAAGCTTGATTAAGCCAAAATCAATGTTTTCAAGACCTGATTTTCATTTACACTAAGGCTGCTCTGGCTCAGTGTTAAGGGGCTGCCGCGTCACCAGCTTTCATGATTTTATCACGAGTCTTGCGATATTTGTTGTATCCATTGAAGCCCCAGCTCCTGGAATCATGGGATGAGGTGAGGCTCTCAGCTTCCGTTTTCTAAACAAAGGATATTTCTAGCGCTCTTCGTTGCAGAGAAAAACTTTAAGATGTCACCCCAGTGCAGCCTAAAGCTCTGAGAAACCAAAGGGCAAATAAGAAAACCTCTTAACATTTACTATTTATTATTAAGTCTCATGATTTCGAGGGGCCTGACTTGTGTTTTTTAAAAGCCTGAGGTTGGCAGTGCTGTGCCAGTGAGAATTCAGGCCCTAGCTCTCTATCAGTTACCCAGGGCAAGTCCCCTAAAGGAACGTCATTATTGATCTAACACAGCACCGGCCGTACAAAGGGGAACAGACGGCGAGGGCAAGCAATGGGACTGCACCTCAAGCTGGGCTGTGGGCCCCAAGCAGGAGATAAGCACAGTTCGCCCAATGGGGGATGAACTAAAAATGGAGAATGTTCATTTTTATATTTAGATCATTAAGCCCAGATCCTCCAAGGTTTGTAGGCTCCTAACTCCCATTGACAGCAGTCTAAATACCTTTGAGCATCTGGGGCTTAGAGTCTTACCTGAAGATAACAGGCCTGGAAACATAAACTGATCAATGGCCATGCAGTTCTGACAGCACCAAGTGTTCAACATTCCTGAGATTGGCGGAAGGAATCATGAGATCTTTTCTAAAACTTTTTTTGTTTCTCAGTGACGAGGTTTCACTCTCATCGTAGTTTCAAGTTTTTCTACTTAACCAAGAGAAAGTAACTCTTCAAAGTGTCAAGCTTTTCTGGCAAGAAACTTATTTTTAAATGAGATTCTCACGTATTCATATGATTTCAAGAGCTGGGGCCAGGGGCTCCATTTCAAATTTGGGGGGTGGAAGGGTGGAAGGGGCAGTTTTAAATTCCCAGGGCTATTTTTTACTGCATCAATAGTCCACAGTCACTTCAAACATAGCCTAATAATAGCCCAATCTATTTATTTAAACTTTGTTTTTATGAACACCACAGTCTATATCTGTAAAAAGAATCATTATCTATCTAGAGTATAAATGGTGGATGTTAGCAGCATATTAGATCTATAACAAATTTTGGCAGCCAAATTATACAAATTGTTTAGATTGGCTTAGGTTTATGTTCCCTGAAGGGTTTATACAAATAGTTCTAATGAATGCAAAGGATTAAGTTAGAAGGAGGTTTCTAGTGTGTTGCTGTAAGGATTTGAGAGGGTAAACATCACCTCGGTGAAATTCACTGATTGCACTCAACTTTGTGAGCCTCTGCCACCTTCACAACTGTTAAACAGTGAGTACAACCGGAGATATGAATATTTACCAGCTGGAAGAGAAGATACAGCAGAAAGCTGCAAAATGGCTACGTGGGGGTAGAAGCTCCCCAAAAGGTATCTGGGGAAAAGGTCCTAGACTAGAGAAGTGTAGCCCAGAGGTGAAAGTAAGCAGGTACGGGCGGGTACGGAGGACTGGTAAGAAAAGGTGCAGTAACTACTGGCAAGAAAATGGAGCATTCTCTCCCTCTCTGACTCCTCCTCCTGGCTCCAGCAATATTGAGGGTCTGAGCCCGGTTCCACAAATGTTTGGGGCCGGGTCTCCTCCCCGCCCCCCCCGCGCCTCCCCTGATCGTGCCTCGGCCCCCCCTTTGCTGCTCCCATGCACCTCCCTGGTCCGGGAGCAGAGTGTTTGTCTCTCCCCAGCCCCTGGCAGCCCTGCATTAACTGCTGCCACAGGGTCCTAGTGCCTCTCTTCACTCTTGCCAGGGCAGACTGCCCTTCCCCCTCAGACCCTTTCATTTTCCAGTGGGACCCTCCACTGGTACAGCTGCCCCCCTGCCCGCAGTCACTGCTCTTGCCCCACACTAGGCAAGGAGCAGCCCCAGTGAGGCTACAGTGAGGGGTAGCAGCAGGGGAGGAGGCACACATGTGATAGCAGCCTCCCCGCCACCCCCCGGCATGGCACCCACCACAGGGGAGGCGAGGGGGATTCCTGGACCTGAGAGGGGCCCTAGGAGCACGTGCAGTGATGCTGGGGGAGTAGGAGGTACCTACCCCAGAACTCGCTGCTGCCAGCAGGGAGAGGGCTGGGGGGAGTCCTTCTCTCTGGCTCCAGTCAAAGGGCAGCCTGCCTGCCCCTCAAACTCATCCCCAGCCCTGCCTCACCCCAGAGCCCACACCCCCCAGTCAAAGCCCTCATCCCCCCGCACCCCAATCCTCTGTCCTAGCCCTGAACCCTCCAGCACCCCAAACCCCTCATCTCCAGCCCCAGCCAGAGCCCTCATTCCTCTGCACCCTAAACCTCTGCCTCAGCCGAGTCTTCTCCCACACCCTAAACCCCTCATCCCCAGCCACATCCCAAATCTACCCCCAGCCTCACCCCAGAGCCCTCATCCTTGCACCCCCTCCCTCCACACCCCCTCTTATCCCCAAACTCCCTCCCAGAACCTGCACCCCCTCCCTCCACACTCCCTCCCATCCCCAAACTCCCTCCCAGAGCCTGCATACCTCCTGCACCCCAGTCCCCTGCCCCAGGCCAGGGCCTGCACCCCAGGCCTCTTTCCTCACCCAAACTCTCTCCCAGAGTCTTGGGCAGGTGGGGAGTGGAGTTTGGGGGGGGGCAAAGTTTAGGCAGGGACAGGTTCTGGCACCATCAAAATTTCTACAAACCTACCACCCCTGCCAGAAAGAGCTGGTGCACCATACCGGGGTGGACCGGCTTCCTGAGGCAGCAATTTAAAGGGCTGGAGCCCAGGGCCCTTTAAATTGCTGACAGAGCCCTGGGGTAGCAGCTGTGGGGCTCGGGTGGCGATTTAAAGGGCCCAGGGCTCCTGCCACCGCTACCACCCTAGGCCCTTTAAATTGCTGCTGGAGTCCCACTGACACTACGCCAGGGCTCTGGTACAATTTAAAGGGCCCCTGGAGCCTGCCGGAGCCCTGAAGTAGCAGTAGGGCTCTGGTGACTATTGAAAGAGTTTGGGGCTCTGGTGTTTCTGTATAAAGCTGCAGTCCCACTGCCACTACCCCAGGGATCCGGCAGCAGGGCTCCAGAGATGATTTAAAGAGCCCTGGAAGGTAGTGGTGGCCAGAGCCCCGGGCCCTGCTGCAAGTGCCCTGGGGCTCCATCGGCAATTTAAAGGGCCGGGGCTCTGCTGTGATAGCAGCAGCTAGAGCCCCGGACCCTTTAAATTGCCCCATTTAAATTGCCCTGAACCCCACGGCTCCCAGCCACCTCTGCAGCTGGGAGCTCAGGGGGTGATTTAAAGGGCTTGGCGCTTCCAGCTGCTGCTACCACATCCCTAGCCCCAGGCCCTTTAAATCCTGATCGAAAGGGCTTGGGGATTTAAAGGCTCTGCCTCTTCTGGTGGAGGCCACGCCCCTCCTCAGGATTCTGGAGTACCGGCAAGTCCTTTAAGTTATTTTCACCCCTGGTGTAGCCCCATTGTGGGGAGATCTGGTAACATCCAGACATTCCCAGGGGAATAGGTGTTTCTCTGTAACAGCCAATGGACCTGACCCAAAGCCCATTGTTGGCAAAGGAAAGACTCCCACACACAAGGGGGACTAAATGGTAGAATAATGGCAGTGCCCAGTGTGGCCATTTCACTACAGAATTAGAGAGTTGGAAAAAATTGGAAAGTTTTAGTGTAATTTAAGCAATATCTGTAGCAGTGGCAGCTCATGCTTCTTTCTTCCTAGCAGGGAACGATTCCAGGTTTTCTGTTCTGCAGCACGGCTCTTGCAGGCTCGCTGTGCTTTACTTTCTCCATTTACCTAAGTGTAGACACTGAAAAAAAAATTCAGTTCTACAGTTTTAATTCATTTCACTTTCAATGTCCTGATGCTCCAATGTTTGGGTTTCAAATACTGCCCGGGACTCTTGGTCTAAGAACTATTTTCAGTCAGACACAGAGCCTGTAAAAATAAGTTTTAAGTGCTGGAACGAGGGGTCCTGGAGATGCAGCACCCCCTGGCTTGAGGTGGTTTCGTGGCTGCATGATCTCTAGAGTATTCTTGGACATGATATTTTTGGAGATCTTTCTACTTCATCATGAAATAAATTTTCATATTCTGTGTCGTAGCTTGATCTTTCACCCTTAACATAAATGAGCTGATGCTGAGCTCCAGGGGTTAAGATGTTTCCCGGAATGAAATATCTTGTAATGTTTCCCTGCAGAAATGTAGAAACAGAAAATGTGGATGGACATTTTAGATGGAAATTGAAATGATTTAACTGTTTGCAATTACACGTTGATTCTCCTGATCAGAATCTAGCATACTGTCGTAGAAAGCAACATTTCCAGGGAAACCCTGATTTGGCTAAAGCCACACTTTCAGGTGAGAGACACTTCTGTGTGAAAAATGTTTTAATTATGGAGGGCTTCAGCTGCAGAGAAATTGAGATTTCTAATAGAGATTGTTCAAATTGTTCATGTTTTAAAGAAAACTATTTGGATTAGTCAGTAGGTAAATATAATTTCCTCCATTCTCTTTTCTCCTGTTTAGTTTCCATTAAGCCAGAACAGAAATTGCTTTGCACAGAGGCAACAATAAATAGCCTCTCACGGGGAGCACGTTACTCTCTGTTACTCACAGAGATCTGAGCATTGATAACATTCCTGTGCAGATTTATTGGTGAGTAACAATGGCACCTACCAGCAGTTCCTGGGTTTTCCTTCTTCCCACTGTAGATAAACGCCAATTTCTCATCTCCCTCTTTCTTCAAACTCCCTAAACAGCTCCAAATTTGATCCTAAGAAGACAGAAATGGCTTCTGAATTTTCTGTATTTTGGGGCATTTACCTCACAAACAAAATTTATCAAGAGTCAGGGGGCTCTAGAGTCTCACAGGACCAACCCTGTAATCCACAATGCTGAGTTAGGGGCCTAGACTCCCTCTACAATTCCCCTCTGCTCAGCATCTCCCATTGGCTGGCTTAGGCAGCTCCCTGCCTAGCACGCTGGCTTTTGTGTCACCCATTCTAAGGCACTTACATCTCCCCATAACTCCGGCTCTGAGGCTCACAATGTCATTCCAGTGATTTTCTAGGCAGCTGCAATTTAGACATGGCGACTTTCAGCATTATAATACCTGAGTCCCTTCCTGGATCTCACTCTTTGCCTCCAACTCAGAAGGAGAGAGCAAAGTCCCCCAGCATGCAGCAGGTTCATGAGGACGGAGGCCCTGCCTGCTTTCCTAGGCTCAGATGGCCCCCAGGACTCCTAAGGGAAGGGTGAGCTAGTGACAGGACCGGCATTATTAACTGTGGGGCTCAGTTTGAATACCCGGCGGTGGTCCGGGGCTTTGGCAGCACTTCGGCGGCAGGGGGTCTGCTCTAGGTCTTCCGTGGCATCAAAGGACCCCCCCTCCCGCCACCAACATGCTGCCAAAGACCAGCGGAGTGGACCGCCACCGGCTGAGTTAAAAAAAAAAATTAAAAAGATATCTAAGGCACGGGGCCTGATTCCGGGGAATTGGGCGAATCGGCCTACAGCTGGCCCTGGCCAGAGAGGGGCACTGCAGTTAAGTTCATCATTTTGTGCTACATGATCTGAACTCTCTTGTGCTTTATCTGGTTAAGTGAAAGAGCAATGGCGTGTTTGTGTGTGAAATGCTTCACAAGTCTGAGACTCCTTGCACAACTACTGCGTGCCTCCAGAGAGAGTTCAGCTGAAACAGGAAGGCTCTCACCTTGGTGTGGAGCTCCGGGAGATGGTGTGTTTAAGCATGTGGGAGTCTGGAGGGTCAGCTCTGCATCAGGGGGTTAGCCAGCAGGTTTCACACCTCAGATGGTGGAGAGTCCCAAAGAATGTGCCCAGGGACCCCAAGATTGGAGCAGTGGATGGGCTCTGTTCTGGTGCTAGAGTCTTGACTTCTCTGGGGATCCTGGGGCTCAGATGCTTGGATTCCCCTTACAACAGTCTGGTGGTACCTAACCAGATGTGAGATACACACGCACACACCACTAAAGAGAAATCTTCTCAAGGCCCAGCATCCAAACACCCTTAACTATGATGATGTGGGTTCTGGTGAATATTTCTACAGGTCTGAAATATTCAAATCAAACATGAATGGAGGGTCTCTCCCTCAGGACTGTCACATCCTTTTGCCTTGGCCTAAGGGGGGGGTTCTTTCCTGGATGCTTCTCCCTGTTTCTAGATTTAGAGAGAGACTCTCCCTCCAGGGCTGCCACCTCCTGCTCACTTTGCCTTAGAGTGGAAAGGTTTCTATTGATGGTTCTTCCTCAGCTGGGGAGAGGCTGTCTCCTATTCCAGGTATTCCATCATTCCCTGTGGCCAGGATAGAGCAGCTGGTGGCTTTAACCAGATACTTGTGGTCAGGAGCTGCACAGGCTGGAAAGTGACACATCCCAGTAAACACCAAACTCTCCTCCTAGGGGAACAATATTCTCTGTGGCGGGGGTGGGGGGGGGGGGGACAGATTTCCTGCTTCCATATTTATAAATCATCCCCACTCTGAACTGACCTAACACACACAGAGCCATTCCAGACCCCTCCCCCAGCTGGTGCACCCCAGATGCCCAAAGACTGGCCAATAATTACCACAGGACAGTGGGTGCCACTCCCGTCCCCACAACTACCTAGTGGAGCTACTGCCCCACCCCAACCCCCCTCAACTCCCCCAAATCCTGCGGTAGCCTCTGCCTGCCCCTCCCCCCCATAGCCTGTGTGTCTGTGACTCCCCCGTGCACTGCAACTGCTGCGCAAGCTGGGTAGGGGCAGGTAAATCAATGCTGCCCCGCAGCAGCCAGCCAGGCGCAGCCACGGGGTGGGTGCAGGAGGGGGTGGCGCACAGTCGGTAGCTCCCCCCAACCAAACGAACAAGTCAAGACCCCTGCACCCGAGCCAGGCACCCGCACCAGCCACGTGTCGGTGCAGGAAGAGCAAGAAACGTGGCCAGCAGCAGCCAGGAACTCGCGAAAGCGAAACTAAACATCGCGCAGGCGCAGTAACACCCCTTTAAAGTTTTTTTTTTTTTTTTAAAGCCAATTGGGTAACCGGGAGCCAATCACTCTCTCCGGGGGGAAATTAAAGACCAACCAACAAAAGAGGTAGAAGCCCCGCCCCCAGGGGCGGCCCCAGAACGAGCGACATTCGCTGCAGGAGAGAAGCCGAGTGGGGCCGGCCGGGCTCTGCCTTGGCAGCTCCTGCAGCAGCCGCCGGGTGTTTCCCTGCCTGGGACTGACTCGGCTGCTGCTGAGCGGGGAGGAGCCCCCGGGGAACATTGCAGCCTGCAGGCGTTTGTGTGACATGTGCCCCAGGGCCCTGTGGCTGGGGGGCATCCCCCTGTCAGGGTGCCCCTGAAGGAGCAGAGTGTGTGTGTCTGAGGAAGAATAGTCAGGCTTGGCAGAATTCATTATATATATATAATTAACAGATAGTATTGCAGCTAGCTGTAAGCATTTTTTCAATGTTCGTTGAGTTAAATGTTCACAATTACACAAAACTCTGGGTTTAGCATTTCCTTCCATTTTTCTCAATTTCAGTTTTCACAGTTGTGGGAAATGGGGGGGGGGAATACATCAATAGCAAGTCAGACCACAATGATTTAATGTCACTAGATACCCAGATTCAAAAAGTTGAAGCTTTATAACCATTAAAACACAGATGGTCACATCACCTGTCAAAGGATGCAGAGTCAGTGTCCTTCAGTCAAACTGGTATAAGTTCTCAAGCAGCCTTGTTCTTACTTTGCATATCTGTAATTTTCATCTATTATCAATTGAAATATTTTTCATTGGTCTGTGTGCAGACAGCAAAAGCAACATTTGCCAACATTTATGAATAAAAGCTCATTCTTCCAAGCCTGGTGATGATAAACTCTCAGGCTGAAAGCTGGGTTAAACTGGAATCAGTGTTTTCAAGACCTGATTCTCAGTTAACACTAACACTGCTTGTCCCAGTGGAAAGGGGCTGCAGCATCTCCAACTTTTCATGATTTTCTCATGAGTCTTGTGATATTTGATGTGTCCTGGAAGCATGTGAGGAGGTGAGACTGTTGGCTTTTGTTTTCTAAACAAAGGAAGTATCTTGTTCTCTTTGTTGCAGAGAAATACTTAAAAATTTCACTGCAGTGCAGTCTAAAGCTCTGAGACACCAAAAGGCAAATAAAACAATACTAATACTTACTATATTGTTCTTATTAAACCTCATGATTTTGGGGGGCTGGCCTGCTTAAGATTTTTAAAGCACCGAGCCAGTGAGAATTCAGAGCGTAAATCTCTCTGTTACCCAAGGGAAGCCCCCTAAAGGAGTGTTATTGTTGATCTAAACCAGCACAGTGAACAGAAAGGGGAACGGACACAGAGGACAAGCTATGGGAACGCGCAGAGCTGGGCTGTGGGCCTCAAGCAGCCATGACCACAGTTCCCGCAGGCCCTGCCAACAGCATTCTGGACCCCAGGCCAGACCAGTCAATGGGCCCCCGCTGGTGCCCGCATGCACAAGCCGCGCCCATGTGGATCCATCTGACATTTGGGCAGTGCTGCACCTGTGCAGGCTGGTGCCCAGCGAGCTGCTGGCTGTGCTGCAGGGCACGCTCTTCTGGCATGGCCAGGACTTCCACATGCCCATTCAGCTGCCTTCACCACCACCACTGATATCACCCCATGTGCCATAGGTGCTGAATTTTGGTTTTGCCAGTGGGTGCCCCCTCTCGGCTCTGCCTCCTTCCCAAAGGCCGAGCCCCCACTCCACCTCTTCCTCCCCTGCTCTGCCCCCTAGGTCCCCTACCCAAGCGCCTCCTGCCCATTGCCAACTCCTTTCTGCCCCCTCCTGCTTTAAGGGTGAGGTGTGTGTGTTTGGCTCAATCTCCCCATCCAAAATGGCAATTTCCAGCATATTTGTACACACATTTCCTTCATATTCTAGTCACTGAATGTGTGTCTATCACTGGTATCATAGCAATCATTATTAAAATAGCAATGAACTACATCATTACGTTACCATGAATTACAGTGTATTAAAATCATTACACTCAGCTACAAACTGTCTTCACTGACACCCCTGTGTAAAGACACTGTGTTCACTCTGTGCCTCATCTCTCTCTGCTCCCCACCTCCTGGGGGCTCTGTCTAGTACTCACAGAGGAGGCTGTCCCTGCTCAGGTAGGAAGGGTGGCCTAGTGGTTCTGGCACAGGCCTGGAACTCAGGTGTCCTCGGTTTGGTTCTCTGCTCTGCCACTAACTCTCTGCTTAGCCTTGGGAAAGTCACTTCACCTCTATGAACCCTAGATCCCACATGGAGTTAATGCTAACCCTGTCTCTGAGGCTGAATCCCTTCATGGTGATGGGGGAAATGGAGATACCAAGGTGAGTAGTTTGGACTTCACGCAGGGGGCACAATAGGTGGAGGGGCTCAGGCCAGCTCTGTGGGGGTGGGGTGTCAGCCTATCTTTTGCCAGGGTCATGGGCTTCTTCTCCCCCCCGCCCCACATAGTGTGGCTCCTGCTGTGGTCCAGGGCTTCTCCTATCCACCCTGCATGGCTTTTGTCGCGGTCCGGGACTTCCCCTGCCCACACCCAGCAGCCAGTGTCCAGGGCTGCTTCTCCCCACCCCTGACCACTGCGGCTCCTGCCGGGGTCTAGGACTTTTCCTTCCCCTAATGTGCCACTGCACCCATCCAGCATGTGTGCCTAGGAGCCCTGCAGCCTGCTGGGGCGATTTCAAAGGGCCTGGGGCTCTCAGCTGCGGCCATCACTACCAGGCACTGGCAGCTGCCACGACTGGAGGCCCCGGACGTCAGACGATGGGTTCCTGTTTGTGGGTTGCAAAGCAGAGACACATACCCCTCTGCAGCCCAGATTTAGGCACATATCCATGAGAGGGGTGTGACTTAGGACACTCCTACCCCCCTTGTTGGCATCTCCCATAGGCTAGCTTATATGGCTCCCTGTCTACTGAGGTGCCTGTGTTACCCATAGATTGGCATTGTCTAGGGACTTTAGACCCCTGATTCAGCTCTGAGGGTCACAGTGTTGCTGTTCCTGTGATTTTCTCGCTGCCTAAAAGTTACTCACTGTGATGCTCAGCGTTGCAACACCCGAGTCCCTTCATGGATTGCCCCCTGTGCAACCAGTCACCTCTCCGCAGAGCACAGCTGAGCAATTCCTGATAGACACAGGTATGCATAGGACAGACGCAAAGCACAGGCTGGTTAGTGACACATCACTGTAAAACCCAAACTCTCTTCCTAGAGGTGCAAACAGTGCCGGCTCCAGCTTTTTTCCCCACCCTAAGTGGTGACAAAAATGAAAAATATAAAAGGAAGACCCCGATTGAGCTGCCACTGAAGAGGAAGACAGTGAGTGAAGCACCTGCTGCTGAATTGCCGCTAAATACTGAAGCGAGTAGATTGAGCCACCGCTGAAGTGCTGCTGCCGCCAGTCTGGACGTGCCACCCCGAAAACTGACGCATTGATGCCCTTTTCTATTGGCCACCCCAGGCACCTGCTTCCTTTGCTGGTGCCTGGAGCCAGCCTTGGGTGCAATATTCTCTGTGGGGGCTGGGGGGACACAACCAAGTTGGGAAGCAAATCCCATGACGCTCCCCCACCACCTGCAGCTGGGACAGTAAAGTGGAACAAAGAAGAAGAATTGTTTGTAATGTTTTATTTACAGTAAGTAGCTGGAAAGTAGCAAAGTAAAAGGAGCTAAGAAGGAGCTTTAATAACCGCAGCACGGCCAGGAGATCCCCAGCTACTGAGAACAGTTTTCTCTATGGCACTAAAACAGCACCAGTGGCCAGGGATTAATATAGGGAATTAACGAGTTACAGTCTCACTTTCAGTAACATGTAAGAAATCTCCCTGTCCCGCTCACGCTCCCTTTCCTTTCATAGTGTCCTTTTCTATTCATCATTGTTCTAGCCTCACTTTCCATCCCTCTTTATTTCCCTGTGTCTCTCCTCCCTGTCATCCCCCTCAGCTGCTCTCCTCTTTCCCTGATCTTATCCCTTCCCCTCTTGCTGATCCCCGGCTGGGAGCCCCCAGTGAGATCTAAGGACACAGATCTGTACAAAATGCTCCTGGCTGCTGCTGCTACTTCTCCCCAACTCTTCAAACCGATTGATCAATGGTCTGTCCCTGCCACCCCCACCTCCGCCTGTCCCCTGCCCTGCTGTTAGTGCTACCCCCTGCCCAGCCCCCACCTCTGCCCCTCAGGGCCCCTCCTGCAGCCCCAGGGGTTCTTCCCCCTCCTCCCCACATCCCTGAGGCTGCAGAGAGGGAGGGGGAGGAGCTTCCAACAGCCATAGAGATGAGGAGAAAGGGGCTGGGTAGATGGGAGTCCTCCAAGGTCATAGAGACTGGGTTCCGTGAGGCTAGAGAGGCTGATTTCCGTTTCCCCCTCTGCTGTGTGTTTCAGGGACACAGTCGGAGCCGGGTGTGTCTGTCCCACACGCAGAACCAGGGTTGGATTCTTTCCCCAGGGATGGAGCCCGGCGGGAAAGTGAAGATCGGGGCCTCGTCACCAGCATTGATAAATGTCACCTGCCCCCGGTCACAGTCCAGACAAACCCGGATCCTGCTGGGGGCCCGGCTCAGGGGCAGGGGGGTCACAGGGGAGGTCTGAGCCCAGAACAGACACCCACACCGCTCCACAGCCCAGATCCCCCACTCAGGGCTACGGCTGATCCCTCCCTTCCTCCCCACAGACTCTCTGGCCACCCCCACAGCCCAGTATCCCTCATCCCCCACCTCCACCTCCCAGCAATGTCTCCCCGAGGTGAATCCCTCACAGCCCAGCACACAGGGCCAAAGGTCAAATCTCTCAGGGTTGTCGGGCAGTTGCTGCCGCGTGTTTCCCTGTGTCACACATTTCCGATCCTCAGACAGGACGAGGTGGGGATGAGCCGTGTCTGGATCCAGAGTCACATTTGCTGGGGAGAGAGAGAGAGAATCAGAGCGTTAGGGGCAGAGCTCAGCCCTGGGGGAGGTTTTGATGGTGTCAGTGACAGAATCTGCCCCAGCTGGAGAGTGACTCTGAATCTCCTTCCTCCAGGATTTACCTGTCAGCTCTGAAGGGGGAGCAGCTCTGAAATGTCAGCACAGTGCAGAGGAGAATCACGCCCCTGGCAGAGGTGGTCCCTGCAGCAAAAGGGTCACCTGAGCCAGATCTGGGACTCAGGCTCTTTCCTGTCCTGCTGCACATCTTTCCAGGGAGGGGACTAGAGACCCACATGTTGAGGAGATGGGGGGCCCCACGGAGTGGTGAGAAACTGAGCTCCCTCTGCTCAGTGCTCACTGACCAGCCTCGCCTCACCTCTCCCTGCAGTTTCTCATCTTAAACCCCATATTCCCAGCTGACAGAGAGAATCGCTGTGGGGAGAGAACAGATACATCCCAGCCCTGCGTCCTCAGCCTACGTGAGAGCAAGGGGAGTGTTGGGGGAGAAGGAGCGGGAGGGGATGGAGGGAGAGCAAGCAGACAGGTGAATGGAGACATGAAGGAAGAGATCCCAGAGGGGAGAGAAAACCATATTAGATGAGGAGGAGATGGGGCAGGAGAGGCCCAGGGTAGCAGGACATGAAAGGTTACAGAGAATTTGCTGAGTGTGAAAACAGCAACTCACTTGCCTATTCCCTCCAAGCAGCCACCATCACCAAACCTCCAGGCCCTTCCACCTGCCCCACTCCTACAGCCTCCACACCAGCCCTCTTCAGCTGACAGCCTCCCCAACCTCCTGTTCCTCCCAGGCACTGCCGGCCCTCCAGACCCTTCCAAACGCTACCCCATCCCTCAGTCTTCTGATCCCTTCCAAATCCCGATGTGTCCCCCTCTTTTCACTCACGACTTTCCTCCTGGGCTCTCTCTGTACTCTGGCACCAGGGTTCTCATCACTGGGCATATTTTGTTTCCTCACCTCCCTGTTTTGTCACTTGAAATATCTTTGGTTCTCTCTCTCTCTCTCTCTCTAATCTCTGAATTTAGCATTTACACGTCATTTCCTCTGTTTCCAACCTCTGAATTGTTAATCCTCAGTTACTGGGCATTTAACAGACCCAGAATTCAGTTTGCTCATGGTCCACAGTCCATGGCTCTGGCCCCCAGGGCCTCAGGCAGGGAGGGGGCTGTGAGCAGGGACAGCCCTGGGGAGCTGGGGGGACAAGGAGCTATGTCTTTGGTCCTGTGCTAGGGGCTGGGACACGTCAGTGGCTGTGCAGCCAGGCTGGGCTGTGGGCCCAGGAAGCTCTGCAGGTTGCACTCCACATGAAGGCAGAGGAGGAGTAGACACAATAGTGTCTGGATTTACTGCTGTACATCAGGCCATGGCTACATAACCTCCCTCCCCTCCTGTGCTGTGAAATGCAGGATGCTTGTGAGCTCTGCCCTGAGCAACAAACTCCCCTCCCACGGTCACAGTCAGGGGAAAGAAGCAAAACGTTCTAACAGCCGCTGAGACTGGCACATTGATAGAATCTGAACTTCAGTTACCTTCTTGTACAGGTGGCGCAGAACTTCCCAGCCCTGCAAACACAGAATCAGAGATGAGAGCTCATCTGAACAAGCACATTAACAGAAATTAGTGTTGTAGAGAGGGAGGCACTCATCCGGGATTTAAATGGACAGGCCTCAGTTTGAGAGGTTTGTCCACTGTCCAGCCCGGGGTCTAAAATGGATGTGATTCTCTCCAGAGTTGGATGGGAGACATCACTCTGCCCCCTCCATCTCTGAAAAATGGTGTCCCCCACGTGGCATAACCTCACACGCACCATCACGCCAAGGAAGATGGAGTGGGACGGGGGGCCCAAACCAAACCTGACAGTCAGGAAATGTCGAGCGTTCTGGGAACGATTGAGTGGCTCCTTATGCCTATAAAATGTTACACTGGGGAAAAGATACGTTCCAGAGTTCAGCATAAAGTAAACAATCCCCAAATACACATAGGAGCATTTCTCTGTCAGCCGCTACAATTTTAACAGACTCTTCTTTCCTTAGCCAGTGACCCGTGTGTTTGCATTATGATACAATCTCCAGTTACATGATCACACACAGTTTTTTGACACAGGACCCCTGCCTCATTCTTTCACTGCCCAGGATGGATGCACAAGGGGTGAGAATTAAGGGTGTACAGGCAAACATAAAACCGGCATTTCCTAACTCTCAAGTCTTCAACATTGCAGCCTAAATCGTATTCTGTTCACAGGGGTTGTGCAATATTCTGTACTTGTATCATGTCCCCTCTCACTCCTCTCTTTTAAAGGTAAAAATTCCCAATTTTTTCAATCTCTCCTCATGCTGATTCTCATTGCCTCTCTCTCAGACACCTTTTCTTCTTCGCTACCCTTTCTGAGATGGGGTGAGCGGTACCCAAAACAAACTCCAGATAAGGGCAAACCACTTTTACATAATGGCTGTATAATATTTCCATGTCATTCACCAGCCCATTTTTATGGATTCTCATATTTTGTTTGACCTTTTCCCCAGAGCTGCGCAGTGAGTAGAAGTTTCTGTCAAGCTGAAAACAGTGAATTCCCAGTTGCATTACTGAGCTGCTGATGCACTTATTTTCAAACCCTGTAATGTGAATGAGTTGCTCAATTTTTTCCCTCCGTGGTACATTCATTTATCACCAGTGCACTTCATATTCCACCATGTTTCCCTTTCACACAGCTTGGGGTGGGGGTGGGGTTGGGGGGTAGGTCCCTCTGAACTGCCTCACAGTCTTCACTGGACTTGAATAGCCAACCTGAGCTGTGGCCCCCTGGAAGAATCATCATTCCTCACGGGGACCACTCCTGAAACCCCCTGGGCATCCCTCTATTCCTCTCCCACTCCCTAACCTTACCCCTCCCCATACCACTCCTCCCCTGCCCCATCTTCCCCAAGGAATTCCAGAGCCCACACTGGCTCTCTCTGGGCCCTTACTGGCTTCCCATGCAGCTTGGATCCTGCCGTGTGTTTGGGGGGTTGCAGTCAGTGTGTGATGCGGGGCCGGTGCGACAATTTAGGCCAACTAGGTGGTTGCCTAGGGCGCCAACATTTGGGGGCGCCAAAAAGCCGTGCCTCCAATATTTTTTTAAAGCATTTCAGCAGGTGCTGCACTGGAAGGGAGAGGGAGTCTGAGCCGCCAGCAGCCTGCCCAGGGGTTCCCCTGGGTCAGTGCGCCACCACCGCCGGCAGGCAGCCCGCCCACTCAGGTGTTCCCCTAGGTCAACACGCCGCTGCCGGCAGGCAGCCCAGGGGTACCCCTGAGTCAGCACGCTGCCGGCAGCCCAGGGGTTCGGGCTGCCGGCGGTGCGCTGACCCAAGGGAACTCCTGGGCTACCTGCTGAAGGCTCAGACTCCCTCTCCCTCCCAATGCAGCGGCCGCCCAATCCCATGCCATTCTTCTCATTGCTGGTGGAGGGGAGGGGGGGGCACAAGGTGGCAGTTTCACCTAGGGCGCGAAACTTCCTTGCACTGGCCCTGGTGTGATGGGGTCTCTATCTCTGTGTGTGACCAATGGGTGTGTGTGCGCAGTGAATGTGCTAACCCCTGCTGGCTGCCATGTACTTGTGCCATGGCTAGAGTAGTAGCAGCAGCAGCTGTCTGGGCACATGCAGCCCTCTTAGGGCTTCTGAAAATTGAAACAAGCAGCCTAGACATTAATTTGGCCTGGTCCAGCCCTTTGTCCACCTGCCCTGAGCCTCCAGCCTCATCAGGGACTCTAACAGCATCTAGCTGAGAACCCTCTGAGTTTCTAGTGTGCACAGAAGAACTCCTTAGGCACACGAAATCACAACGTTGGCCACACAAACCTTTGAGTCTTTGCACCGTAGTACAGAGCTGTCCCTGCCCCAAAAAGCTAGTGCAAAACGTTAACTGTATGAGAAAAAGGGACAGGAAATCTCAGGGCAGGGGGCGCTTTGGACAGCAATGAAATAGGAGCTGTAGCTACCTGGGCAGACGATGTTTCTTCTCCAGTCTGAAACCAAACACAGAGAGAGGGATGAGAACTCAGCTGAGCACATGAAGCAACACCAGGGCTCTGGGATAAAGAGCAGCTGGCTTACTCTGAACCCAGGCCAGAGCAAAGTGATTCAGAAGCAGGGACACATTTTGAAGAACTAGATGAGACTCTTCCCCTTCGTTCAATTGAATTCGTACAGCCCCATTCACCAAAGTCCAGGTCCTATGTGACCCTTCACTAGGCCTAGGTGACGAAGGTAGCATACGTGTCTAAACAGCTCAGCTCACAAGGAAACTCTGCATCTTCCAATGGGCAAGAATCTGGTCACAGTGATCCCTGCCTCTGCCACCGCCAGGCTGGGTTACAGTAGATCACTGAATCCACAGCTGAGTGTGAAGGCTCCAGCTGGTACCTAATGCAGCTGCCGGCCTTCTCCAGGGCTTAGGCCACAGTGACACATCAGGCCCATGTTCCAGTCCCTTCACTGGCTCCCAGTCCCCTTCTGAGGCCAGATTAAGGCCTTGGTTTTAATCTGCAAATCAACTATAGAATCCAGCCCCAGTGGAGGCTGTTTCTGAGCCATCCAGGTAGGAGGCTACAGAGGCAGAGCATTGTATGGGGCACCCAGGTTGCAGGGTGGGGGTGACACAGCCACCCTTAATCTGGATTGTACCCTGGGTATGTCAGTGACACCATAAATTAAAGCTCACTGGCTAAGCAGGGGATAGAGATGCCAAAACCCAGTGAAAATCAAAGGGGGTGGGGACAGGTGTGCCTGCCTGATGCTATGAATTCCCCTTTGAGAGCCCTAGGTACCATTTGACCTTCCCCTCCCCTCTCCCGTGTTTAAAGCCAGAGCTGACTGGACTCCATGGAGAGCCCTTGTTTCAGTTCAGTGATTGCAAAAGCTGAAACTACTGATGAGCAGGCCTAGGGGCCAGGTCGTAGACCTAGTGTGGGGACAGGGCTGCAGTGAACAACGGACTTGCAGCAGCAGCCACGGCCTGCTGGAATCCCTGGGTAGGTTGTGGAACCTCAGAACGCACCATTGCAGAAGTGGCAGTTGGGGGCCAGCAGCAGCTGTGAGAACAGCAGTGGAGCTGAGCGGTAGCAGCCCCAGAAAAACCAGCAGCAGAGGCATCAGCCAGTGGAGGCAGAGACAGCAACAGCCGCTGCAGTGAGCCAGTTCCAGAGGCAGCAGTGGCATTGCTCAATGTCCCTCCCCCTTTTTCAGGGAGGGGAGGCAGTGAGCAGCCAGTGGCACAGGTGCTGACTTCCCCTCTGGCTGGTGGCACCCTGCTCCAACCCAGGCTCCGCCCCCATTCCACCCCCTCCCCCCAACCCCCCTTCTACCTCTTCCCATCCCTGCTCCCCCCCCCAATTCCACCCCTTTCCCCAAATCCCCAACCCTGTTCTGCCCTGACCCACCTCATTGCATCCCCTTCCCCATGCCCCAGGCCCCACCCCACCTCTTCCTCACCTGCTCCCCAAGGTGTGCCGCATCCCTGTTCTTCCCCCTCCTTCCCAGAGCATCCTGAGTGCCTTGAAACAGCTGTTTTGCAGCAGACACCGGGAAGGCGGGGGAAGAGTTGGTCAGCGAGGCCGCCAGTAGGTGAAATACACTGCGGGGAGTGGGGGGCTTGGCTGTGGGTGGGTGCAGAGCACCCGCTAATTTTCTCTGTAGGTGCTCTGGGGCTATCGGCACCTATGGCCAGTGGTGACAGTGACAGCAGCAGCAGCAAGCCAGTTGTAGCTGTGGAGGCAACAGTGGACGCCTTGCTCAATGCTCCCCCCCACCCCGCGCTTTTCAGGCGTGGGAGGTGAAGCCATGTGAGGGCACCTCTGAACTCTGGGTCTTGGCTGATTAAGAACAACCAACTGTGAGAGGGCTGCAGTGGCGGGAGAGAGGAGTGATGTGTTATAGGTCGTTCACTCATTGGATTTTCACACAGCAAGGTGGGAAACTGAGGCAAACAACATTGCCCAATGTACTGTGGGATGGGGGGTTGCTTAGGGTTACATGCTTTCGAATCATGGCCTTGGTGTTTTCCCAAAACAATGCTGGGGTCCCTTTGCCTTGTAATACAAGTTTTCTTTCGTTACACCAAGACTCAGGGCGGGTGAGTGAGACGTTTTGTCTCTTATCCTGTGTGTACACCAGCACTTTTGTCAGTAAAACTTTTGTCAGTTAGAGTGTGAAAAAAGCACGTCTCTTACCGACATAAGTTTCAGCGACAAAAGCACCGGTGTGGACAGTGCTGTGTCAGTGGGAGACACTCTCCCAGTGACGTAGCTACTGCCACTCGTTGGGGGTGGTTTAATTATGCTGGTGGGAGGTTGGTACAGAGTGGCCACATGGGACACCCGATTGCAGGGCAGCTGCAGTGGTACAGCTGTGCCACTATAAGCCTTAAAGAGACCCAGGAGTTACATTTTCCCAGATTATTGGGTGGGGTCTCAAGTCTTTTCTGGTTTGTATTGCTAAGAGGAACCCTTGACATTGAACCCAGCCCGTGTTGCTGTAGACTCCACCTGGCGGAAGGGTGAGAGATTGAGAGATCCAGAGATAGTTTCAACACCACGGAAAAGGCTGCATTCAAGAAATAGAAACACTTACCGAGTTCTCTTTGAAGATTATCTAGGTAACATAGAATCAGAAACAAAACACACACTAATTAAGTGCATCTCTTCTAGGATAGAATCAACCCCAGCCTCCCATCATGCATCCTTGCCTGTCCCTCACAAACCCATTGATCCAGGCTATGGGCAGGGAAACCACTGAGGTCTGGGGAGAAGAGTCTCTTTCCAACATAAGAACATAAAAACGGCCATACTGGGTCAGACCAAAGGTCCATCTAGCCCAGTATCCTGTCTACCGACAGTGGCCAATGCCAGGTGCCCCAGAGGGAGTGAACCTAACAGGTAATGATCAAGTGATCTCTCTCCTGCCATCCATCTCCACCTTCTCACAAACATGGGGAGGGCACGGAGCACCTGCAAAGTCCCATAGGATGTGGCTACACAGCAACTGAATACCCTTAATTGACACATGTCAGCTAACTAGGCTCACAAGACATGGGCTGGGGGCCTGTAAAATTGGGGTGTAGACGTTTGGACTCATTTTGTGTCAACACTAGAGTAAAGTATCAAAAAATAACTGATTATCTGCATGGACTTAGTTCTGAAAATTTTGAATTCCCTAGGGAATTAGGGGCAGATTTTTAAAGGTATTTAGGTTTCTAAGTCCCATTGACTTCAATTGGCATTAAGTGTCCAAATACCTTTAAAAAGCTGCCCTTAGAGCTCCAGTCCACTTCCTTGCATATTACATGTTCCCATTCACTTTGCTGGGAGCGTTAGGTGTGCATGGAATGTAATATTGGGCCCTAAAATTATCAACATTATTCTGTTAGGGATGTTACTTGTGCATTTAGTGTTGGCTCCTACACTCGTTGAAATCAAAGGCACAGCTCTAATTGATGGTAGTGGTGCAGCATCAGGGCATTCATGTTTTTCTCATTTAACAAAAAAAACCATGAGGAGACAAATTTGTACCAAGTTTTTCTTGTTGGAGAAAGGGGCACAATACTTACCAATTTCTGTATCACGTTTCCCTAAAATAATAAAAAAAAACCCAGAAATAAATATAAATTATGATTAGGAGCATTCTTCTTTTGGATATACAGTTGTCTGAGTTTTGTGGAAGTTGGACATTGTGTCTAACTTTTCATTTTACCTGAGTGGGGCGAGTGGGGAATTTATCAGGCTTAATCTCATCCCAATTTCCTTTTAACATTAAATGAAAAAATGAACAACTCTTCCTCAAATATAATCACACACAAGATCCATGTTGGACCAAATTATTTACTGGTCAGATGAGGCAAAAGGACATTTGAGGGCACAGAGTCCTCCTGGTCCCCCATGTCATGGTGCCTCCAGCACCATGTGGATTTAACACTCAGAGAAGATACATTTCAAACAACATTTTCTTTCTGATTTCCTCTTATCCACATATTGAATAATTATCAATACATTATCACTGATATTTCATGTGATTTTCAAATTGATCTCTCTTTAATAATCATCATAAATAATAAAACAGCAAATAACTTAATGAAAAAGGTTCTATGAAAAATTGAACTTACTGATTTCTCCAAGATGTTTCTCTAAAGAAACAAAATAAAGCAAAAAGATGTAAATATAAAAGTTATTTAAGAATATTTTCAGTTAATGGAGATTTAAAGGAGTGTTTTCATGATATGAACACCTGGCCCCTAAATACCAAACATTTCATTCATGTTTTACAAACCATGTGGACACAGTAGAATTAAGCGTCCAAAAGTAACAGACTATTCTCAAGGATTGACAAAAGCAGCAACACCAGCGCTCTATGATGAAGAGCAGCTGGCTTAAGCTGAACCCAGGTAAGAGCAAAGTGATTCAGAAGCAGGGACACATTTTGAAGAACTAGATGAGACATTTCCCTTCATTTCATTGAATTTGTACAGCCCCATTCACCAAAGTCGAGGTGCAAAGACTCAGGTCCTATGTGACCCTTTACTAGGCCTAGGTGACGAAGGTAGCATACGTGTCTAAACAGCTCAGCTCACAAGGAAACTCTGCATCTTCCAATGGGCAAGAATCTGGTCACAGTGATCCCTGCCTCTGCCACCGCCAGGCTGGGTTACAGTAGATCACTGAATCCACAGCTGAGTGTGAAGGCTCCAGCTGGTACCTAATGCAGCTGCCAGCCTTCTCCAGGGCTTAGGCCACAGTGACACATCAGGCCCATGTTCCAGTCCCTTCACTGGCTCCCAGTCCCCTTCTGAGGCCAGTTAAAGGCTTTGGTTTTAACCTGCAAATCAACTAAAGAATCCAGCCCCAGTGGAGGCTGTTTCTGAGCCGTCCAGGTAGGAGGCTACAGAGGCAGAGCATTATATAGGGCACCAGGTTGCAGGGCGGGGCTGACACAGCCACCCCTTAGTCTGGATTGTACCCTGGGTATGTCAGTTACACCCTAAATTAAAGCTCACTGGCTAAGCAGGGGATAGAGATGTCAAAACCCAGTGAAAATCAGAGCGGGAGGGGACAGGTGTTCCTGCCTGATGCTATGAATTCCCCTTCGAGAGCCCTGGGTACCATTTGACCTTCCCCTTCCCCTCCCCCTCCCCCTCCCCCGTGTTTAAAGCCAGAGCTGATTAGACCCCATGGAGAGCCCTTGTTTCAGTTCAGTGATTGCAAGAGCTGAAACCACTGATGAGCAGGACTACGGGCCAAGTCGTAGATCTAGTTTGGGGACAGGGCTGCTGTGAACATGGAGATGCAGCAGCAGCCATGGCCTGCTGGAATCCCTGGGTAGGACGTGGAACCTCAGAATGCACCATTGCAGAAGTGGCAGTGAGGGGCAGCAGCAGCCGTGAGAACAGCAGTGGAGCTGAGCAGTGGCAGAGGTAACAGCACCCGAAAAACCAGCAGAACCAGCGGCAGAGGCATCAGCCAGAGGTGGCAGAGACAGCAGCGGCACTGCTCGATGTCCCTCACTCCTTTTCAGGGATGGGAGGCAGTGAGCAGCCAATGGCAAAGGTGCCGACTTTCCCTCTGGTCGGTGGGTGCTGGACCCCCTGCTCCACCCCAGGCTCCACCCCCACCTCATTCCACCCCCTTTCCGAAGTCCCCAACCCCACCCTGCCTCTTCCCCATCTCCTCCCGCAAGCATGCTGCTTTCCCGCTCCTCCCCAGAGCATCCTGAGTGCTGTGAAAGAGCTGTTTTGTGGCAGGTGGGAGGCACTGGGAGGGGGAAGAGTTGGTCAGTGAGGATGCCAGTAAGCGAGATGCACTGGGGGGAGAGGGGAGCTTGGCTGTGGGTGGGTGCAGAGCACCCGCTAATTTTTCCCCCTGGGTGCTCTGGGGCTGTCAGCACCTATGACCAGTGGTGACAGTGATAGCAGCAGCAAAACAGTTCCAGAGTTGGAGGCAACAGCGCACCCCTGCTCAACGCCCCTTCCTCCCCTGTCCCCCGCCTTCACACACCTTTCAGGGGTGGAAGGTGAAGCCATGTGAGGGCACCTCTGAACTCTGGGTCTTGGCTGATTAAGAACAACCAACTGTGAGTGGGCTTCAATGGTAGGAGAGGGGAGTGGTGTGTTACAGGTTGTTCGCTCATTGGATTTTCACACAGCAAGATGGGAAACTGAGGCAAAGGTCATTGCCCAATGTACTGTGGGGTGGGAGTTGGCTCAGGGGTCAACATGCTTTCAAATCATGGCCATGGTGTTTTCCCAAAACAATGCTGGGGTCCCTTTGCCTTCTAATACAAGTTTTCTTTTGTTACACCCAGACTCAGGAAAGGTGAGTGGGAAGTTTTGTCTCTTATCCTGTGTCTACACCAGCACTTCTGTAAGTCGGGGTGTGAAAAAAAGAATGTCCCTGACCTACATACGTTTCACCGACAAAAGCACCAGTGTGGACAGAACTATATTGCCGGGAGACATTCTCCCACTGTCATACCTACTGCCGCTCCCTGGGGGTGGTTGAATTATGCTGGTGGGAGGTCGACACAGAGCGGCTACACAGGAGACCTGATTGCAGGGCAGCTGCAGTGGTACAGCTCTGCTGCTATAACCCTTAAAGGGGCCACTATAGAGCCTTAAAAAGGGCCAAGAGAAAAGTTTTCCCAGATTATTGGGTGGGGTCTCAAGTGTTCTCTGGTTTGTGTTGCTAAGAGGAACCCTTGACACTGAACCCAGCCCATGTGCTACCGACTCCACCTGGCAGAAGGGTGAGAGATTGAGAGATCCAGAGATAGTTTCAACACCACACAAAAGGCTGCATTCGAGAAATAGAAATACTTAAGTTTTCTTTGAAGACCATCTAGCTAACACAGAATCAGAAACAAATACACACTAATTAAGTGCATCTCTTCTAGGATGGAATCAACCTCCCATCACGCAGCCTGTCTCTCACAAACCCATTGATCCAGGCTATGGGCAGGGAAACAACTGAGGTCCGGGGAGAAGAGTCCCTTTCCAACCCCCAGGCAGGGCACAGAGCACCTGCAAAATCCCATAGGATGTGGCTACATAGCAACTGAATATCCCCAATTGACGCATATCAGCTAACTAGGCTCACAAGACATGGGCTGGAGATCTGTAAAATTGTGGTGTAGACGTTTGGGTTCATTTTGTGTCTACACTAGAGTAAAGTATCAAAAAATCACTAATTATCTGCATGGATTTACGTCTGAAAGTTTTGAATTCCCTAGGGAATTAGGGGCAGATTTTTAAAGGTATTTAGGTTTCAAAGTCCCATTGATTTCAATTGGCATTAGGTGTCCAAATACCTTTGAAAAGCTTCCCTTGGAGCCCAGTCCTGCTTCCTTGCATATTACATGTTCCCATTCACTTTGCTGGGAGCATTAGGTGTGCACGGAATGTAATATCAGGCCCTAAAATTATCAACATTCTTTTAGTGATGTGACTTGTGATTTACTGTTGGATCCTACACTCGTTGAAATCAAAGGCACAGCTCTAACTGATGGTAGTGGTGCAGCATCAGGGCATTCATGTTTTTCTCATTTTAAAAAAATAAAACATGAGGAGACAAATTTGTACCAAGTTTTCTTTGTTGGAGAAAAGGGCACAATACTTACCGATTTCTGTATCACGTTTCCCTAAAAACAGAAATAAATCATAAATTATTATTAGGAGTATTTTTCTCTTGGATATACGGTTGTCTGAGTTTTGTGAAAGTTGAACATTATGTGTAACTTTTCATATTACCTGTTGGGGTGAAATTTATCAGGCTTAATCTCATCCCAATTTCCTTTTAACATTAAATGAAAAAATGAACAACTCCTCTTCAAATATAATTACACACAAGATCCATGTTGGACAAATTATTTACTTGTCAGATGAGGCAAGAGGACATTTGAGGGCACAGAGTCCTCTTGGTCCCCCATGTCATGGTGCCTCCAGCACCATGAGGATTTCACTCTCAGAAAACATACATTTCAAAAAACATTTTCTTTCTGATTTCCTCTTACCCACATTTTGAATAATTATCAATACATTATCACTGATATTTAATAGGATTTTCAAATCGCTCTCTCTTTAATAATAATCATCATAAATAATAAAACAGCAAACAACTTAATGGAAAACGGTCTATGTGGAGAAAAATAGAACTGACTGATTTCTCCAAGATGTTTCCCTAAAGAAACAAAATAAAACAAAGAGATGTAAATATAAAAGTTATTTAAGAATATTTTCAGTTAATGGAGATTTAAAGGAGTGTTTTCATGATATGAACGCCTGGCCCCTAAATACCAAACATTTCATTCATGTTTATTAACCATGTGGCCACACAAGAGTTAAGTGTCCAACTGTAACGGACTATTTACAATTCTGGAAGAATTTACAATTCTGAAAGTTTTGAATTCCTTAGGGAATTAGGGTTTGATTTTTCAAGACGTTTAGGGGCCTAACTCCCACTGATTTCACTGAGAGTTAGCTGACCATATACCTTTCAAAATCTAGCCACTAGACTCCAATCCTGTTTCCTTGTATTATCTCTCACATTCCCATTTTCTTTACTTGGAGCTCTGGGGGTGCAGACTGGAATCTCTGGCCCTCAAATTATCAGCATTATTGTTTTAGCGATATGACTTGTGCATTCAGTGCTTAATCCTATACTCATTGAAGTCAATAGCAAAGTTCTAACTGATGTTAGTGATGCAGTATCTGGGCTTTCATCTTTTTCTGGTTAAAAAACTCCACCCCAAAAATATTCATAAATAAACAAAGAAATACCCTTTTGAGGAGACAAATCTGTACAAAAGTTTTACTTGTTGGAGAAAAGAGCACAACGACATTTACAGATTTCTATATCCTGTTCCATTAAAAATAAACAGAAATATAAATTCTTATTAGGAGCATTTTTGCCTTGGTTATACTGTTGTCTGCATTTCGTGAGGGTTGCACAGTGATTACATAATTCACGAGTCTTTTCTGGGTTTCATATTCTCGACACCTGGAGAAAAAAAGTTTTCCCTTCTCCATCTCTGACTTACTGTTCCTCACCATTGTCAGAACTCGGGTTAAGGCTCAGAGCTCATGTCTATTCAGACCCCTCTTTTCTACTGTGTATATATTTTTAATATTACCTATTGGGGTGAAATTTGCCAGGCTTTGTCTCATTCCAATTTCTTTTCAACATTACATCAAATCACAGAAAACTACTCCCAAAATAAAATCACACACAATCGTTACGGGGACCCACCTCTGTATAAAATATTTACTTATCAGAGGAGAGAAAAAGACATTAACTAATTCTCACAGTCCATGGGGACCGAGGAGGGAATAACTGCACAGCTGGGTGGGAAGTGGGGAGAAAAGAGTGAGGAGTGAGCCAAAACCTTCTCCAATCTTCCCTCCACCCCTTCCCCAAATGCTCCATTCAGCTTAACCGAGGCAGTTGTGGGGTAGAAATATTCTGTGCCTGTAAAGGGCTGGCGCAGATCACTGCCTCCTGGAGCAAATGGGAACCTTAGTAACGTTTCCTTCCCTGTGCTGCTGAGGGGAGCGCAGTGCACGCTGGTGCTTCTCCTGCTTGGCCTAGTGTAAAATTTCATTCTTCCCTTTTTTTGTTTATTAGAAGAAAATTCTTGTTCATTTCACTAAAATGTTCCCCTGTGACGTTTACCTTTTATTTTAAATAGATAAAGAGTGAGGCCAATGAAGCCCAATAAAACCAGGAGAATTACATTCAGAGCCACCATCCATGGATTCACCCTCGGGAAAAAGAAATCTGAAAAATAAACCCCACAGGATTTGCATTAGTTCGGAAACAGGGACAACACTATTTTTTTCTCTATTGCACGTAACTACATAAATAGGAGTGAAAACATGATCCCCTCTATGCTACATAAAAGACCAAAACCTGATTTTAAAAATTACTCCAACCAACACAGCTTTAGCACTGATTAACCTGTGAATAAACAGGCCTGGTTTGATTCAGGGTATTCAGAGCTTCATTGAGTTCAGGGGCATATTCTCTGCTCACAAAACAGCACTGACTTCAGTGGAGTTATGGCAGTAAACAATTTGCTCCTCACTGTTCAGCAGCATTCAGAAATTGCAGGAGTATTTTAGTGAGTCACTAATAATTTCCCCAATTATTTCAATGAATTATAATTGCAATTAATCCAAATATTAAGTGCTGAAAATTGATTCATCTTCTTGTGCCGTTCTTGGGTTTACAGCATTTAAATCATCCAGCCAGAGTGGGCATTTCAAACATGCCTAAGGTCTTCTCCACACAGGTTTTGTGCACTAGTTTAGTGAAATTGGTGTAACACTCATGCAGTCATCCTTACATTGATTCCACAGCTGACCACATAACAGGACTGCCCCAATTTAACTAAACTGGTTGACAAATCTTTAAATTGTAAATCAGTTGAATAGTGTCCTTTCTCCATTGAGTATAAATCAGTAAGGAACTGACAAGCTAAAAACATAGGACACACTGAAACTGAAATAAGAGCATTCAAACAACGGGTTTCATCAATAACTCAGTAAATAATCAGTGCAGCTTGCATGAGTAAACAAAGGCAAAAGTGAGTGATGAGCACAACTCCCACTGAATGTCAGCAGAAACAAGCCCACATAATTTTGGTGACATTTCACTTATTGAAAAGGTAGCAAACAAATCTTAGTGTACAAATTCACAAAGTCACTGTGGTGAAGTTAAGTTTTTAGGAACAAACTCTTTCAAGGTTTGGTCAATATTTCTTCTCAAAATCATACTCTTTTTTTAAGAAAGATTTTCAGGAGTATCAGAGTTAAGATTAAATTTACATGAAACACAAAACTCTGATAATTCTGAATCTTCAAAATTATGGCAATCAGATTGCCTGAGTTGAGACCTGCTAAGGTACCAGTTTCTGAACTTCTTTGTTTTTATGTAGGTTGTAAAATATGCACAACAGATGCTTCAGTTCTTTGTTTCCTATATTTTTTTTTGTTTCTGATTAAAGTGATTTAAGCGTGCGGGTTTGGCTGGTAACTGACCTGCTACGTAAACTGTTGATTCCTTTTCTTGATTGAGAAAGGTGTTCCTGATCCAACAGGACAGGTTCTGGTTTGCACGTTCTTTTATAATAATAGAATTTTCTGTTTCAAACAGGCCACTATCCCCTAGGGATTTTGCTTCAGAGAGTGATGGTAATTCTTGCCCACTGGGATCTCTCCATAGCATCTTGGGCTCTGGGTACCACCCAGCCGATTGACAAACCACCCGGATCCCTCCATCCTGGTGACTCTCCACAGAGATGAGAGGATTGGAGCCCAAAACTAGAGGAAAAATACATACATGTGAGATAAATTAATGGGGTAACTTAACCGCTAAAAGGATGAGTGAGAGATTGTGGATCCCTTACTCCCACTAGAGATTACTTGATCACATAGAAGGGAGAAATGAACACTGGAATTTCTGAATTCCCAATACGCACGGAGACAGGAAAAGATGTGAACAAATATTTAAAAATAATTTCACTGAATAATTGAGAGATATTGTCCTCTCCACTCAAGAGCAATGGAGCACTGAACAAATCTGGAAATCTGGCATTTCATTTAAATACCGAGTGGGATATAAATTTTTCAGAAAGCCAGTTTTTGGATAAACATTTTGTTTGTTCTACTTTTAAACAGATAAATAAATCTAACTGGATCCATGGTTCCTGTGTCAGAGCAGCAGGGGACAAATGCTCAGCCTCATCCACTAGCAGTAAATACATAACTTCTCCCCCGCCGCCACCACCACCTTTATGTGGCCTCAGCCAATCGGAAAGCTACAACTGATTTTGACAGCACCCCAACTAACCAGCAAGTAGTGACCACATCAGAAGACCTATAAACCTCGCAGTCCTATCTTAGCCACCCCTCAAAATGACTGCAGAGAATTTGGAAGACCACAGGCTGTCCACACTTGAAAGGCTACAGCAGCACAGCTTCACTGCTGTGGTGCTTCAGTGGAGACACTACTTATACCAACAGAGGACTTCTCCTGGTGTCATCTGTAATACATCGCTATGAGAGGCAGTAGCTGGGGTGACAGAAGAATTCTTCTGTTGATCCCAGCACTGCCCGCATGGGGACTTAGGTCAGCTTAGTTTTGTCACTCATAGGGTTTGTATTTTTCACATCCCTGAGAGAGATACTTAAGCTGATCTACTTTCCTTGTATAAACCAGGCCCATATTCGTATAGACGTCTTTTCCCTCCTTTCTCTCCCTCCTTTTGAAGTCAGCCAAAACATCTTTTGGACAAGGAAATCTCTTGACCATTCTGAAAAGGTCTTTAATAAAACGTTGGGAAAGTTTTCAGCATATTTTCCAAAGTGTATGAACGTGGTCATGTGCTGAAATACAGTCTCACCGTGTTACTCTAAAATAATTCACAAGGTGCTAGTCACAGTTGTTGCAGTAGAAAAGAAACTGCAGCCCAGACTAAGATAACACAGACAAGAGCAGCTGACCTGCTACCTTCAGTTCCAGTGGGGCTTCTTCATAAAAAGAACCATCTTGAACAAAGCAGTTGTATTGTCCTTCATCTGAGCGTCTGATATTAAGAATCCGCAAGGAAACATTCCCATCCGTGATGCCAGCTTTCAAAAGCTCTGTCCTTCCACGATAGTCTGGCATCTGGTTCCCGTATTGATCCTTCCCATGCTGATACAGGTGCACAAATGAAAGGAAATCTGATCGGAACCATCTCACCTCCATGTTCTCAGCGCTCATCCTGGGGGACAGGTGACAGGGTAACACAATGGCCTCACCCACAACAGCAGTGACAGGGTGATCAGGACCGGTCACGCTGAACTGGGCTGTGAAACACACCAAAGCAAAAAGAGAGAAGAAGCTCAGAAGGAAAAAAAATATATTCATGACTGATTCAATAGGTTCAAAGTTTCCAAAAATTAAGCATGGGGAGACACCTGGCAATCAAATTTCCAGCCTGAACATTGAAAATTTGGCACAATAACAAACAACTGAAAGGGGGGGAAGGGAGAGTTACATGAAAAAAAGTGACAGGCCAGCTCAGGTAGAGGTGTCACTGATAACTCCCCTTATATTAATCTGACATGCCACAGAACCATTTCAGCGCCCCGTGACTGGACAGGCTGACCTGAGTATACACACTGTGTACCTGAGCTCTGTGATCTGTTCCGGCCTTCACTATATTTCTGATGTGATTCTCAGCATTGGTTTTAATATGAGAAGGGTGAAAAGATAAAATCCTGACTCCACTGAAGTCAACAGAAATCACCTAGAATTTCACCCTAATGTTTTGGGACCCAGCTTCTTTGGAGACAACCACCCATCACCTCGTACGAGGACACAATTTTCATTGAGATCAGCTGAGGTTCTTGAGTTTTCCTCCTTTGCCCCCTCCACCTGTTTTTACTGAGACGGGGTCACTGCCAGGACATTTTCACTTGCCTTGGCCCCACTGACCCCAAATCACTTTAGCTTTACACCAGGTTGCCTTGGTGTTTGAGAAAGGACTGGGTCACAGAGGATCAAGCATGTGAAGTAGGATGCTCAGCGTGACCAGAGGTGCGTAGGGCAACCCACAGTGGAAATGGCAACATCAGGGAAGGCTGCAAAAAGGAGAGCAGATTCTCCCAAAACTGGCAGTTTACACTATAGTTAGATTCACCAACCAGTCAAAACTGTGCTCCTGATCCCCTACACTGGTTATCTAGAAAAGAAATCACACAACACCTTTTACTGTATTCCAGTCTCTGGCTCCCAATCAGTGAATAGGTTGAGTACAGTGAAAAGTTACTTAAAACTCTATTCACTTCACAAAATGTTCTTTTAATTCCCCAAAGGACCAGACACATTACCAGATCAATACTAGTTTGAATCTTACCCAAAATACCATGTTGCTAGCCCATCCTTTAGTATCTAAATCTAAAGGTTTTATTAGAAAAAGAAAAGACTTGCTGAATGGTTAAAGCAGTCAGATACTTATATATATAAAATTCTCCTCTCACTCCTATGGGTGGTATGTGTCTTCCTCAACCTCGGGTCCTCTACCAGAGGCCTGGGAGTTTGAGGGTTCTGCGCAGTACCTTAGTTGTTCCTAGCATTGCACTCTTCTGGACAGAGAGCTCTGATGTTGTTCCTGGGATCTGTTGGAGCCACTCACCCAGCTTAGGAGTCACAGCCCCGAGTGCTCCTACCACCACTGGGACCACTTTGGCCTTCACTTTCCATATCCTCTCGAGTTCCTCTTTCAGGCCCTGGTACTTCTCCAGCTTCTCATATTCCTTCTTCCTGATGTTGCTTTCACTTGGCACTGCTATATCTATCACCACCGCTGTCTTCTGGTCCTTGTCTATTACCACGATGTCTGGTTGATTGGCCAGTACCTGCCTGTCCGTCTGGATCTGGAAGGCCCACAGAATCTTAGCCCTGCTATTCTCCACAACCTTCTGTGGAATCTCCCATCTGGTCTTGGGAGGGTCTGGCCCATACGCTGTGCAGATGTTCCTGTACACAATGCCAGCCACTTGGTTGTGCCGTTCAGTGTATGCTCTTCCTGCCTGCATCTTACATCCTGCCACTATGTGTTGGACTGTCTCTGAGGCCTCACCTTGGGTCCTCTCTAGTGTGGTAGACCTCCTGCTTCAATGGATCTGGTGCTCAGTGCCTGTTCCTGTGCTGCTATAATCAGTGCCTCAGTGCTGTCTTTTAGTCCATCCCTTTCCAGCCACTGCTAGGATTTCCCAATGTCAGCCACCTCAGCTATCTGTCGATGGTACATCCCATGCAGGGTCTTGTCTTGCCATGGCACTTCTTCTGCTTGGTCTTCCTCCCATGTCTGCTGCTGCCTCAGGCATTCTCTCAGCAGCTCATCTTTGGGGGCCATCTTACTGATGTACTCCTGGATGTTCCGGGTTTCATCCAGGACAGTGGCTTTGACGTTCACCAAGACCCGCCCGCCTTTTTTCCGGCTGGTATACAGTCTCTGGGTGTTGGACTTGGGGTGGAAACCTCCGTGCATTGTGAGGAGCTTCCGGGTTTTCACATCGGCAGCCTCCATGTCCTTCTTTGGCCAGCTCACTATACTGGCAGGGTATCTGATGACTGGAAGGGCGTATCCGTTGATGGCGTGGATCTTGTTCTTCCCACTGAGCTGGCTCTTCAGGACCTGTCTTATCCTTTGTTGATACTTGGATGTTGCTGTCTTCCTTGCCTCCTCATCATGGTTTCCATGTGACTGTGGGACGCCAAGGTACTTGTAGCTGGTCTGTATGTCTGCTATGTGGCCCGCTGGTAGTTCCACCCCATCAGTCTTGACTAACTTCCCTCTCTTCACTACCATCCGGCCACACTTCTCCAGTCCAAATGACATCCCGATATCCTCACTGTAGATCCGCGTCAGGTGGATTAGCGAGTCGATGTCTCGTTCATTCTTAGCATACAGCTTGATGTCATCCATGTAGAGGAGGTGGCTGATGGTAGTTCCACTCCTGAACCTGTACCCGTATCCAGTCCTTGTGATTATCTGGCTGAGGGGGTTTAAGCCTATGCAGAACAGCAGCGGGGACAGTGCATCACCTTGGTATATGCCACACTTGATGGCCACTTGTGCAAGCTGCCTTGAGTTGACTTCTAGTGTTGTCTTCCATAGTCCCATTGAGTTCTTGAGGAAGGTCCTTAGTGTCCTGCTGACTTTGTATAGCGCCAGACATTCACAGATCCACGTGTGCTGCATTGAGTCGTAGGCTTTCCTGTAGTCAATCCAGGCTGTGCTCAGATTGGTCTGTCTAGACCTTGAGTCTTGGGCGACTGCTCTATCTATGAGCAACTGGTGTTTTGAGCCTCTGGTGTTGTTCCCAATGCCCTTCTGAGCTGTGCTCATGTACTGGCCCATGTGGTCCTGTAGCTTGGCAGCTATGATGCCTGATAGGACTTTCCATGTTGTGGGGAGGCAGGTTATTGGCCGGTAGTTGGACGGTTCTGTCCCCTTGCAGGGGTCTTTCATGATCAGCACTGTCCTTCCTTGTGTTAGCCAGTTTGAGTGGGAGCCTGCTGCTAGCAGCTGGTTCATCTGTGCTGCTAGGCGTTCATGCACTGCTGTTAGTTTCTTTAGCCAGTAGGTGTGGATCATGTCTGGTCCAGGTGCTGTCCAGCTCTTCATGTTCTTGACCCGCTGCTGGATGTCTTCTACTGTGATGGTGACTGGTTTCTGTTCTGGGAGATTGCTGTGCTCTGTTCTCAGGTCCTGCAGCCACTTTGCACTGGTATTATGAGTCTTCTCTTTCTCCCATATGTTCTTCCAGTATTGTTCAGTTTCTGCTGCTGGTGGCTCTGCTGTTATTGTGTTGTTGCACTGCAGTTGGGAGTACACCTTGGATGGTTCTTTGGAGAACAGGGCATTTACTTTTTTGGCCTCTGCTTCTCTAGTGTATCTCCTTAGCCTGGTAGCTAGTGCTGTGAGCCTTTGTTTAGCAGTCTCTAGGGCTTCAGATGGAGTCAGGCCCTTGTATTTTTTCAGAAGCCGAGTCTTATCCTTAATCTCTATACCCTTCTGTAGTTCCACAAGCTGACTAACTTCTCTCTGAGTCATCTTGATCTTATCCTCCTACCTCATTTTCCAGGGTGGGTACATACTGTTGTTCTTCTTGATCGTGTAGCCAAGCATCTCCAGGATTACAGAGGCTGTAGCGTATACTAGTTCATTGGTTTGAGTTATGGTGGTAGTAGGGATTGTCATGAGGGCTCTATTGGCATCTTCTAACATACTATCTGATGGTACTTCTCCACTGAGCTTTGGTAATCGGTCTCGAGGATTGATTGTAGCTAGTTTCTCCATGATCTTATGCCTCATATCAGCTGCTGTGCTCTGCAATGGAGGGGGTGGCAGGGAAGTTTCAGCTTCAGGTGTGGACTGCACATCCACTTGTTCTTCCAGGTCTTCTTGAGTCTGGGATGTAATGTGGAGTTGGTCTATCTCAAGCTGTGAGAGCAGCTTCCTCTTTACTATGTTGAAGCATTGGGTAACTAGCTGTTTCTCAGTAAGTGTGGATGTAGGTCTTTTGTCCATCCAGTCCCCTCATACGTTTCATATATCCCCTCTCATTAGGTCTACTGTTGTAGTAGCATTCCATCAATTCCAGGTTCTCTTGTCTCGTCCATGAATGGTTTGTTCCAGTAGCCCACTTATCGTCAGATTGTCCTGGTTCCTCAACATCTGGCGCGGACCTTGTTAATCCGGGCAACGTCCGAGCCGGCATGACTCTCCTAGTTTGTGTCACTCTCATATTTGAGGTAGGCAGGTGAAGCGTTAGGGGGTCTTTTGCCCAAGGACCCCTACTGGAAAGTTGGGTACCAACCGGGATTTGAACCCCGGTCTCTCGTGTGTGTGTGTGTGTATACACACACACACACACACACACACACACACAGAGAGAAAGAGAGAGATTCAGAATCCATATATGAGGGTCTTAGCAGCACTGGTGAATTTGCTAGCTAGCACAGTCCCTCTGGAACACATCCAAAGCTTGGATGGGTCTAGCAGTCCTTTGTTCAAAGCTTCAGTTTGTATGGAAGTCATTCCCAGAGATGAGAAGCAGGATTGCAGACAAAATGGAGAAGATGCAGCTGCCTCTTTATATCCTTTGCCTTGTGGCATGTATGTCCTTTGTCCCAAACACAGACTCACAGCACATGGGCATGAAAAGGTACCTGGAGTCCCCTGTCCATCGGCATGACCCCATAGGCGCCAACTCCGTGGGTGATCCGGGGCTGGGGCACCCACAGAGAAAACTTAGTGGGTGCTTAGCACCCACTGGCAGCCAAACTCCCGGTCCCACACCTCCTCCACCTACCTCCCAGCACTTGCCGCTGCCACACAGCTGTAGCAAGCTCTTGGAGGGAGCGGGGAGGTGTGGGAAAGTGGCAAGCTCAGGGGAGGAGGCAGGGAAGAGGCGAGACTGGGGTGGGGATTTGGGGAAGGTGTTGGAATGGGAGAGGGAGGGAAGGAGGGAAATCAAGCACTCACCGGCACCAGAAGTTGGCACTTATGCATGTCCCTACCTGTCCTGAAAAACAATAAGAAGTCCATTGGCACGTTAAAGATTAAGATTTATTATGGGCATAAGCTTTTCCCAAATAAATCTGTTAGTCTCTAAGGTGTCATCGAACTTCTCGTTGTTTTTGTGTATACAGACTCACATGGTTACTCCCAGATACTTTTCTTCATGTCCTACTGAATCATAGCCTCAGGCTTCCCTCAATGGTTCATTCTACAGCAGGCTGGATAGTGCTGATGCCGATCTGTCTGGGGGTGTCACAGTACAAGTCTAACACACAAATATACCACACACATTTATATCTCACCATACAAAGATGATACAGACCTATAAACAAACATATTTAGCAAATCAAGCCTTTTCCACTGATACCTTACAAAAGAAGCATAGAACTGGAAGGGACCTTGAGAGGTCATCAAGTCCAGCTCCCTGCACTCATGGCAGGACCAGCACCATGTAGACCACCCCAGACAGGTGATTTTTAAGAGCAGGTTAGACAATCTCCAATGATGGAGATTCAGCAACCTCCTAAGGCAATTTATTCCACTGTCTAACCACGCTGACAGTTAGGAAGTTTTTCCTAATGTCCAACCTAAATCTCCTTGCTGCAGTTTAAGCCCATTGCTTCTTGTCCGATCATCAGAGTTTAAGGAGAACAAGTTCTCTCTCTCCTCCTTATAACAAACTTTTAGGTATTTGAAAACTTATGTCCCCTCTCAGTCTTCTCTCTTCCAGACTCAACAAGCCCAGTTCTTTCAATCTTCCCTCATAGCTCATGTTTTCCAGACCCCTAATCATCCTTGTTGCTCTTCTCTGGACTCTCTCCAATTTGTCCACATCTTTCCTGAAATGTGGCACCCAGAACTCGGCCCAAGACTCCATTTGAGGCCTAATCAGCACAGGGTACAGCGGCATAATTACTTCTCATGGCATATCTTGTATAAGAGTTATTGTGATTTTGTAATATTGGTATCAATGCCATTATAAATGGTCACCCATATTCCATACAGCCTCACACTCAGATACTATGATGATATAGGTACCTAGATAGATAGAGAAACTGAGCTGCCTCATATGCAGCAGATGGAGAATTACTCCTCCAGAAGGGCTGGGGAGGATGTGGAGACTTATTACTGATACTGAGCCAATCTGAAATTTGTTGTAGGGGTGGGATTGCGGTTGTTGTTTTGTTTGGTTGGTTTTGGTTTGGTTTTTTTTTTTCCAGTTTAGTACAAAGGAGTGGAATAGGCATGATTTATAAATCCCTACAATGAAACAAATCCTACAAGCAGCAGCAGGACCAGTGGGATTCCTACCTGATTCCAGCTTGGGAATGTGATAAATAATGAAGAAAATGATCAAATTAGGCAGAGAGGCGCTCACTGCGGAGATACGACAGAATGAAAGAACCTTCATCTTCACTGTAACTTGATCTGGACAACAGGACAGAGAGGAGAAAAATACTTTACTAAAACGTGCTTTGCATTCAAATCCGATTTGTTAGAAAAAAGGAACTATTATCTGTAGTTAGTGAATTGAACTGATTGCTTCTGGTCACCGTGTCCTTCAAGATTTCAGAGCTGGTAGATCTCATCCTCTCACACCTTGTTCTTAATGATAGGTTCAAAGTGGAAAACAAACTTTCCTGATTTTTCAACTCCCAACTGGTTTCTCAATTTTGAATGGACGAGTCATTGAACTGAGCTAGCTGGGTACATTGAAATGAATAAAATATTTTCTGTGTACCTGCAGAACAGGCTATTGCTGTCAAAAGTTGGGTGAGCCCTTCAACAAATTCTGCTTCCAGGTGCTTAGCCAGTGACTGCCACCACTTCATTGATCTGATTTTCTTTAAAACTTTTGAAGCAAACATATACTGCTTGAAGGTTATATATATATATGCCTTAGCATCAGTTGTCATAATTTTAATCCAAAAGATAAACCAGCATTTAATTTAAATTAAAAAAATCCAAGTGAAAGAAAAGCCTCTGATTTAATTTTTTTAATCATTTTTTAAAGATCAATGTTCATCCACCCTGACTGTCTAACATTTCCTTCACTTCCTTATTGCCAAAGAACTACAGCACTTTGATGAATTAAATTAATAGGAGTGATCCACTGGTTTGTGTAGATTGGATGAATTATTGCAGAAAACTGAAATTTGTTTGTGCCTTTCAGAAACAGAGCAGCAGCACTGCCAAACCCAGGATGCAAAAGTCAATGTAACCCCACCCTAATGTGTTAGGTGTGTGTAGTATTGTCTGGTCTTGTGTTGTCTGCAGTGGAACTTGAACAGTTTTTACAGTGGGGGTGCTGAAAGCCAGTTAAAGTGGCCCCCCAATTTTTACCTCATGCCCTTTACCCCTCCCCTCAGAGCTAGGGCTGGGAGCAGGGCTATATCTCCAGAAGGGTGGCACATAGACGGGGTAAAGGAACTGAGGCTGGGGCCACAGGTAGTGGTGGGCAGGTATGGATCCCACATGCGGGGCCAGGATTGGAGCCCCACATAAAACCTGGGGACACTGACACCGCCCCCTCCACCCTCACACAGCCCTACTTCCCACGCCTATGATTGTCTGGTCTTTTTGCTTTGATTAGCTGTAAAACTGCATAATTGTTTAATTACGGGAACATATACAAGCTGTACATTTTTGTGGGGTGGTTTTTTTTTGTGCTTTAGAATATTTGTTGCTTTATGAAAATCAGTACAAAAAATCCACCCCCCCCTGCACACACATATTAAAAAAATAATCACGAATTGGGTCAAAAAGAGTATGTGACTGACTTAAAAATCAATACTTTTAAATATACATTTTGAGTTCCTATTTTTTGCCATTTGGCTTCTAAGCCTTGAGGGTACACTCAATCTTATACTTTTCCCTGCAACTATAAAAGGAAATAAATTTATTTTTTACTTTAAATTAAATCAAATATTATCACATAAACTCAAAACTAGAACATTAGGGCTTTCAGAAAATTACCGAATACTGGGAGACAAAACAAAATAAAATAAAAAGAAAAATCACAAAAATCACAAATAACTAGGAGAGTTGACAATACTGAACCTGATCAAAAATACTTAAACAAAACTGATTTTTCAATAGAGTATGGCTTTTAGAAATCTGTTTTTTAAAACTGATTTTTCCTATTATTTTAATGTTTTTAATTTTTCAACAAAATGATGCTGAATGAAAAAAATATTTCAAATTGATTCAAAATGAGAAACCCAAATCAAATGGAATAAAAACATTTTATTCACCCATCCCTTATCCTGTCTAAAAGAAGAAAAGGGTGAAAAAAGGAAAAACTAAAATCCAATATTTTGTGCAATAATACATGATTAAAAATTTAAAAATAAGTAAAATGTTTTAAACAAAACAAACACCTAATTTCCCAACAATACTGCCATTTTTAAATAGCTGCAGTCCTATAGATCTCTTCATGATAGTGCCCCTTGAATGGCTTTTCACACGGGAAGAGATAATCTGTTACACAATATATAAATGTCCCTTTTTTAATATAGCCTGAAGTCCCTACTTAGTGACACTCTTGAACACAGGATCAACATTAGACTCATGTTTAATTCCCACTGAATTCAGAAGGAGAAAAAGAGGCAGTTTTCTGTTTTGATTGATTCTGAGCATAATTTTACTTTTTACAAGAACAAAAGGATTCACTCCACCCCCAGTCAAGAGGCAGAAAACTGCAATGACAGCACAGGGAGAAAAGTAGACTGATGGCGACTGGGTTTGGTGCAGTAAGTTTCCTGTATTCAAAAGACAGGAAGTTACAAATCTCCCCCAAGAACCGTGTTGGGCCCACTGTTTTTGAGTAAAACTCAGCAAAACAAAGAAATGACTAATTCCACAAGCTGTCAAAGTCTCGTGTTCCATTGCTATGAAAACAAACTGCAACGTATTTGACGATAAATCACTTTGAATGAAGATGGACTGTCAAGTTTCCGCAAAGAGAGAAACAAACGATCACAGGATTATTTACTGCTTGTGTTTTGAACAATCTGTCCAGGCAGTAAGTTTCGGGTATCAGACGTCACAAACAGCCCTTCTGAACCAAAATTCACCCACCTGGTTGGGTCTTCTGGGAAGTTTAAAATCCCCCGGGTGTGGCCAGACTTCACCCCTTTGGCTGGGACAGTTACATGGTCACTGACTGGTCCGGTTTCTCACGCATGTTGCTCAGCTAATCCTGGCGATCAAAGAGCCGCAATTTCGTCTCGTGGCTTCTCCGCAGACCGGTGTTAACAGAAACGTGGGTTTGTTCCCAAATGATGAACCTGCGCTCGGCTCGCAGCGTTCGCCTGGGGGAAGTGAAAGTAACATTGTCAATTGCCTCATTGCAAACCCTGTCACGTGGGGAGGGTCGGGTCTTCTCTTAAAAAAACAGCCCAGGTCCTGCTGCACCGCAAGTGGGTGGGAAACAGGAACTTTATGTTAACAAAAGGGGCTTTGTTGGTGTTGGGGGGTCGGGGCGGGTTGCCATTTCGTTTATTAGATTCAGCAACAGCAGGAAGAAGATTTTCTTTGAAATCATGGCTGGGTCCAGGTAACTAGGACACATGAACAACCAGGGCCGCTTCAGGGGTTTTGCTGCCCCAAGCAGCCAAAAAAGAAAAGCGATCGTGACCTGGCCGGCTCCAGACACCAGCCCACCAAGCACGTGCTTGGGGCTGCACTTCGGGACGCGGTGTCACTCCGGGTCTGTTTTCGGTTTTTTTGGTTCGGCCCGGCAGCGCTGGGGGGAGCGGGGCTTGGCCAGCCAGGCACCATGGGGGGTGGCGGGGACTTGGGCGGTGCCGCGCTGGGAGGGCGGGGACTTGGGCTGCGCAGTGCGGCGATCGAAAGGGTCGGGGACGGGCGGCAGAAATGTTAGCCCCTAGCCCAGCATCCACCCCAATTGCAGCCTCACTCCCCCGCTCCCAGCCCAACTCTGCCCTCAATCCCTCGCCACCCCCAGCCCAGCTCCTCCCTTCTCCCCGGCTCTGCTTTCAGCCCAAGATCCTGGACTCAGCGAACTGCGGTGTAATGGCGTGGGGGCTGAGACAGGCTCCATTGCTGGTAAGTGAGGGCGTGACAGGAAAAGTTTGCGCACTACTGGTCCAGTCTGATCGCCTTAAGAGGAGTTTGAATAGAAATAACCTCTCAGTCATAACTGTCATGTTGGTGATAAAGAGGAGTTTCTCTTTTCTTGTTTTATTGCTAACACACTGTATGAGTAGTTCTGTTTTATTTTTAGGCAATCGAGATATAGAAATTGGTAAGTGTCATTATCCTTCCTCTGACAAGGATTTTTTGTGTGTGTGTCATTGGATCTTCATGTGGCCGTTTGTTTAAATGTTGTGGAGTTCTCTGTAAAATTTAACTTCTACAATTTGTTGTCATATGAAGCCTCTCTTTTTGTTCACTTGCTTTTTATTATTATTCTTTTGTGGAAGGGTCAGTGTAATTGTTTAAAATGTAGGGGACCACTAAAGTGGAGAGATTTTGTACCAAAAGCTCATTTGAAAAACTGATAAGCAATAGAGTCACAGAGTTTAAGATCAGAAGGTACCACTGGATCCTCTTGTCTGATGTTCTGAAGATGTTGATTTCTCTCAGCCTTTTCTGTTGTATTGATGATAAAGAGAAATAAAACATAAGAAAAGGGAAATGCCTAAAAAATACTATTTATTTCTCTTTCATTTTCAAAGAAATGAGATAAGTTTAAGTGTCATTGTCCTTCCTCTGAAAAGAAACTTTTTGTACCAGTTTGGAGTCTCATGTGGCTGTTTGTTTAATTGTGGTGGGGTTGTTTGCTTTGAAATTTTAAATTCTAAAATTATTCAATAAGAAACATTTTTAATTAGTTTGCTTTTTTTATCATCATCATTCTTTGAGGGTTTGTTTGTTAATGTAACTTTACAAAATGTGGAGAAAGACTAAACTAGATGAATTTCACACTAAAAGCTTATCTGAAAAATTGATAAGCAATAGAATAATAGAGTAGGCAATGGCCAAAAAAGTATGGCCCAGGAGGAATTGTGCGAAGGCACTGGAGGACTATCCGCACCTGAGATGATTATCTTCCCTCCACACCGCAAAGTGGGCATGTAACCAACATGAATTAAAGTGGTACCTGGGCTACAGCCTAAACCTAAAGTCTTGCCAGCTAACCTGGATGCAAAGCACCACCAACCTTGAGTCACAGTTTTTGTGCTTGCGCAATAAACAGATTGAGGCAGCAGCCAGATAAGATCCTGAGCTAACTCTGCAGTGAAGATCCACCCTGGGAGAGAGACACACATGCAATCCAGTGGAGATTGTGATAAACTTATAACTTTCTTTTTCCTTCAGTGTTGTCGGAGAAAAACACAGTTCTCGCTTTTTCGTTTGGGTGCAGCAAAATCAAATACTTTATTATTTCTCCAGCAATTGCAATAGAGGGAGGGAGTGCCCTAGGACATTGGGTTGCCCCTGTCCCGGACAGGTCTCTCAACAGGTAAACAATTACAGCAAGCATTTATACCTTTGTTACAGACAATAACAAGCAATAATGCAGACAATAATGAGCAACAGCTGCATTTTGTTTATACATGGGCCATCCTGCTATCTTATTTTCCTCACTTCTGGGCGCCAGTCTACGTATTTGATTATCATTGCAAGGTCGTGATAACTTCTCACACAGTTCTTTCCTACTCGCCTCACACTGTCCTCGCTTCTACAAATCTCACGTCATTAGGGTTACAGCTGGCCTAACTCTTGCTAACAGACTGACATGCATTAAGATCCCCTACAAATCCTTGTCAATTCTTTCCCTTCTTCCACACTCCCCCCTTTTGTACTTCTAGTACAACAGATATTCTCAAATCTCTATTGGCATCAAGCCAGGGATTTCTGCTCCTACATCAGATGTTTCAGCCTTAGGGATTTTCACTGGATGTAATGACAATTCATGATTAGCATGGACATGAAAGGTATTACTATTATTATGCCTTTTACAACAATAACAACATATTCCTAAACTAACTAACAACAATGCAAGCAATAATGTCCCCATAGCAATAATATGCAAGCTTATTGTACAGATTTGGTTACAAAGCATAATATATCATACTTAGTACACAAAGTAGACACTCTGTAAGCTGTATGAAAGGCATGCATATATTCTGAAGCATGTGAATTTGCCCTTGCAATTCAGAGATTCTTTGAACCTCTGGTAACAATGAAAGCAAATTTTGAAATCAATCGGGTACTAAGCTGGTCCAATTAAAGGATATCTGGAAACTAAGGGCAAAATTCTATCTGCAGGCCAATAAACAATATGATTGCCTGCAGTGGTAATAAAATTAAAATATTATATCTTGCAATGTGGTGGTTTTAACATACATACAGCTATCATTAGCTTGAAAAGTAAGTGTCCTGTCAGGATAGTTCCTTGTCTTCTACCCTCCCAGCAAATGTTATCATGAACAGTGACAACTTCCCCTGCCTTCAGTTTATGGATACACTGAAGCTGCAGTGGTTCTAACAGCCAAATGTCCATTGACTCTCTATTCCTATCCAAAATATCAGGTGTTATTCTAGGGGCACTGACTATAAATCAGTTAGGTATACCAGGTGGCTTAATTTCCCAGATGTCTCGGTGAATAATCCAGTCCCACATGCATCCTCCCCATGGACCTGTCAGGATTCGGTATGTGGAAGCCCACACCCCCCGTACCGGTCCAAATGCTTGGAAGGAGCACTGTGAATGTCCACACTTCCACCCAGAAAGTCTCCAGTATGTCTCCATGACCACAGATCAGATGGTATTCCTGATGTCTGTGAGGGCAGTGGGCCAAGTCTGGTGGTCAAGATCACTCCAAATGGCCATCAGCTGGTCATTCAGGAAATTCTGAATTTCTAAACATACTAGATCCCACTGCAATGCCTTCCCAGCCTCAGTGATATTCAATACCATCTCTGTTAGTAACTTCTGGGTCATAGAACTAAGGATGGAAATAACATGTAACTCACCAACTCTAGCCTGTACTTGGGTTAGTTGAGCTCCAGAAATAAGGCTAGTGGCCTTTTCTAGTTGGCCTGATTTCTTATCATGTTCTTGGCTTTTGATAATATTCCACATGGCTGCTGCGCTATTGGCCCCATCCCATAGGGATCTGGTCAAGTCCCTCTTCTTTCAGAGGAAATAACCCAGGCCCTCTGTTGTGCTAATTAATGGCAGCCCCTAGTGTTGTATTAATCACAGTCCATTGATATCCTAATACATATCTCTTTGGTGTAGTGCTATATCACGTCTGTTGTATACCTTTAACTAATCTCAGGTACTTTCAAAAGGCATTGACATTAATAGCATAGGAGGGGGTGTATTGCAATAAGGTACAGGTTACATTATTCGTCACTGGAATGGTTTCAATATGGGTAAAATTTCTAGTAGCAGAACAAACTCTTTGGGTACTTGTTATTTAAAATCTAATTAGAGAGAGCTATACATGCTGAAGGATTTATCCAAAACACAGGACGCAGCCTGTAGTATAAACCCCAAAATCCAATCAATACCACATTCCCAAGCATGGGTCCCACAAATTTCTTCCAGCCAGTGTATAATTCTTTGTTTCTTCACCAGGATCAGTTCTTAATGTCCTTTCTAGTCAGGAATTCCTGGACTTTGGCAATTTCAGTAGAATGAGTGTTCCTTCTTCTTTCCCAAAAACAGTCGTGATTCAGTATCCTACAAGGGGGAGGTTACTAGCACATCGCCCTGTAATGGTTTTGATTCTTCTAGAAAAATCCAAAGGCACAGTAGGTCTGTCAGTGGACAAGGGAGAGGTTACTAGCATTTCACCTTGTCCTTTTTTCTTGCTGTCCAGAAGGCACAGCAGAGCTAGAAGAAGAAATGGCTAATCATCAGTAGGAGAATCCTCCCGAGGTGGGGGGGTCTTTTTGCAGTGAGAATCATGAGTCCAGGCAGTCAATCTTTGGCACTTCACAGTGGTGTTGGTAGTCAGCAGGACTTAATAAGGGCCTTTCCAGCATGGAGCCAAAGCAGTCTTTCGTTGGTGGACCTTTACATAGATCGAGTCTCCTGGCTCCAACGAGTGGCAGGGCTGGTAGGGTCTTTGGGTAGTGCTTCTTTACCTGTGAAAAAAGAAACCTAACACATTTCATTAGTGCCTGGCAGTGTTTTGCAGATCCCAGAGCTGCTTGGGCACATTCAAGCCCCCCTTTTCCTGGTTGTTAGCCAAGTCTTAACTGTAAGCAGTGTCCTTGAATGGGCCCAGTGTCTTATCTTTAGACTGAAGATGCTAGCTATTTTTTCAGTTAATTCATTCTGTTCTTTTACCTTCTTCCCCTCTTGGCTTCTTTTAACCTGCAAAGGAAATTCCCACTTTTCACTTATACACCTTTTTCCCAACCATGAACACATAAACATTTCCATTATACTGTACATTAGTCTTATTATTCAACGTATGCCGCATATACTCTTCCATTAAAATAACTTTTTACAGAGCTTTGGAGCAACAAGCCAGGACAAGCACACCCACTTCGAGGAGTCCACTCAGTACAACCTCTGGTGTCCAATAGCTTCCCACCATCCCCAGCCCTCTGTTAGAAATCTGACGTAGCCAGAAGAATTCCATGTACAATATGGGGAGCGGGTTAACTTTTCATGTCTTTGCTTCCAAAGACTGTTGGTGTGCAAATTTTAACAACAACTTTTGCAATTAACAATTTGGCCAATGAAGTTTCTTTTTCTTACTTAAGCAAATGTCTTAGACTTTAGTATATCATTGTCCTAATTTATCCAAACACTTTGTATTCCAAAGTTAAATAAAACAAGTATCTGCATTTTAATTTAGTTTAAAAATCAAACAAAAAGGTTAGACTATTCTATGAAAATATTAAACACAACCATTCCGGCCGCAAGACAAACACCACAAGACAGAACATAGAACACAAAACATAATTTTTATTGTGCCAGTAAGTGCATGATATGTTGAATGCTGTTCAGCTGGCATCGGTTTTCTCTGATTATCTGAAAGACAAAAAACAGAGGTCTACCCCCTTCTGGGCAGTCAATCATTACTTAAAATACACAAATAACCTTGTTAATTTCAGGCAAAACAGAGGAATTATCCCATATTTTCTTGTATTTGTTTCATAGGCAGCCCAGGTTTCAGTGGCTTCTACCTTATCAGTTAGATAATTTGCATTAATACAGATGCTTTCTGGCTTGTTTCTGGATCCAAAGCTATCCACAGCTTAAAGATCCTTACCTTAAAAGGGACATAATTAACTTTACCAGAATTTTGATGGCTTTTTACTACGAACTCCTGCTTTCAAACACTGAAAGAGAAGCACTTCTTATAGTGCCCCTTAAAGCCTAATAGGATTTTAATTACATAGCACTGTATACATTCTTTAGCTAATTCGACTAAATTGTTCATAGCCAAATAATTGCAATCTAATAATTTCTTTGCCTGAATTTATTTACAAACATTTCAAAGACACCAAGAACTTTCTTCTTTAGCATTTTTCAAAGTTCAACTGCTGTTCCCTCCAGCAACTACAGAGTTAACTTCTCACTCTCCCTTAAATCACTTGCTTATCTCCCAACAGCCACTTTTATCAACTTAACTCACTATTCCAAGTAAGTCCTGGGTATTTGAAATCCCCATGCTTACACTTACTGACTCCTTCCTTCCACTACACCCTTAAAGTTTTCCAATCTGTTTTCCAATCTCTCTGTCTGTTGCCTGCCCGCTTGGGCCCGATCCTGCTTTTCTTGCTGAACCGTCCCTCTTCTATGGGCACCAACTTGTTCCACTACCAGTTTAGCTAGGAGGGTGGGCTTCTCAACTAGCCCCCACCCTTCCTGGTCTCTTCTCTTAAACATTACTACTCACAAGACTACCCGAGTCCTCCCTCGTGAAGCTTGCCACCTGGGCAAAAACACATGGCCCATTGGCGTTTAACTACTCAATTTCCTTTTGTGGCAAACACACTGCTGTTATGGCGTATGCTGAGCACAAATGGTTACATTTTGACAAGTCCCTGAAGGACTGGTACTTGCTTAGCCAGGGCTTCCTTTTCCTACCTGGAAGTCCTGTCTCAAGGCCAGCAACTTGCCCTGGGCGTAGGTTTGAGTTGCTGCCTGATTCATGATCTATCCTCTTAATTGCTCAGTTCTAGTTATCAAGTACACATCTCTTCCCTTTTCTCCAACTTTTGTATTGGCCAGTCCTGCTACAACTGGGGTAGATCCACCTGCCATCCTTCCCAGTCAACCAGGGTGGAGAGAGGAATGCTAAACCCCTCTCCAGTTCTCAGACTTACTACGGCTGAGAGTGGGCACTCCTTTAATCATGCAATCCTCAAAATATAACAGCAACAATACCAAGCAAAGCAGACATAAAAATAACCAGGTTAAAACAAATAGATGGTGTAAATTCTGCAGAGCTCTCCCCCTCTCAATTGCTCACCAAACTGTGACAAATTTCTGTTACCAATCTATCCCTGGTGTCAGGTGATCAGGCTGACACTGCAGGACATTGGGAAAGATAAAGAAAACACACCATATGACTGAATTTTAAAGCTTCATTAATAAAATAATAAAACAACAATGGAGAGTGTTGGGAACGCTCCCACATCACTCAGGAAAAACATCAATGCCCCAGGCCCTAAGCCATTTTCATACTCACACATGTCCAGACTGGCCACGTCTGTGTATAACGTTCAGAGAAGGGAGAGAGGTGGACGAGAGATTATCCTGTATACAGCTTGTCCAGAATTTCCAATATGCTTCCGCTCTTGGGAGGGCTGTTCTTTTACACCCTGGAATCTCCTGTGGCGTCTCTTTCAGAGATTCCAGTCCAGGTCGGCTGCCTGTGGCTTCTTTGGTGGCACCAAGCCACACCGGCTCTGGGGTCACACTGTTGGATCTCACTGGACAGTTAAACTTTGCAAATGTAATCTCAGTTCTGTAACTTGTATTGCCTTTGGTTTGCCTCTGTCTATTTTTTTTTTTCACAGCCAACTGGGGTCGAAAGCAGGTTTTCTTTGTACTTAGCATAGTCTGCGTTGATTCTTGACCTTGAACACAGAGCAACTTTTTCTTTATCTCTGGGCCAAGCTGAATTTCAGATTAACCCATTCCTTTCCTCAGTAGACAAATTGCTCACACTGTCAGAGGCTTTTTTGGTGATTAAAAGCTCCTCTTAGATGTATGATCTTATCTAGATTGAAGGTACCTTCTAGTGGGCATTGTTTAGATGGATTTTCACACGTGTAAAGATTCCAATTGTCTAAATACCTTCAGGTTGTTGGACCATAATGTACGTACATGAAATAAGATGGGGTACCCTTAGGGGGTGAGGTGGAATGCTTAGACTGTCCCCTACCCATTTTCCAATCACACATACTAAGGGGGGATGCCCTGTCTGCGCTAGCGGCACATAAACTAAGGGTCTCTCCCTACAGGGTACTCACACAGGAAAGGCTAACAAGGATGGCCACGGCCCTCCTACATCTCCCTTCAGCAAAGAGCGTCGGCTAGTCTCAGGGAGACAGCGCCGCTTACTCTGATTGCATCCAGTGAAATGATCAGACTGTCAGTAGCCCACATGGAAAGGAAAGGGGGAGGGAAGATGGGTTCACACACTCCTAGACCCAGGTAGCTTCCTCACCGGACGATGCCAGGCCGAGTCAGCCCACCATGGGTCGGACCTCCTAAAGATCCACTAGTTACCGGGCTTGCGTTAGAGTAGTCCTGGTCACGAGCTTTCGCTTCACAGGGTACTCTGGGCGTCTTCCGGTAACAGTCACTCACACCAGTGTATACACGCACACACCAAGGCCTTATTTCCAAATACCACGATGCATCTGTACCTTATGTCCGGACCCAATACCATGAGGCGGTATAACAACCCCTCTTGAGGCGGTAAAAACCCCTCAGCACCGGTGCATATCTAACGCATTTCACTATGCATTACCTAATGCATTTCACTATGCATTACCTTGTTGGCCAACCCAGCAGTTTCCCAGTACTGCTATAAACTAACCTTTTTTTTTTTTTGTGCAACCACTTTGCATCTGATCTTGCTGCACAGTCAATAAGTTCAGATGACGTGAGCCCAACAGAGACAGAAGGCCCCACGGACAGTCCTCCAACGACACCCCAATAGAGATTTCAAAAGGTCTCATACCTCTCTTGTGGCGCCATGGGTTTCGAAGGGGAACGATCCGTAGCAGCTGCCTGTGTCTCAGTAGGCGTTGCCATCCCGGAGGAGCCCCCAAATTGTCGGAGAAAAACACAGTTCTCGCTTTTTCGTTTGGGTGCAGCAAAATCAAATACTTTATTATTTCTCCAGCAATTGCAAAAGAGGGAGGGAGTGCCCTAGGACACTGGGTTGCCCCAGTCCCGGACAGGTCTCTCAACAGGTAAACAATTACAGCAAGCATTTATATCTTTGTTACAGACAATAACAAGCAATAATGCAGACAATAATGAGCAACAGCTGCATTTTGTTTATACATGGGCTATCCTGCTATCTTATTTTCCTCACTTCTGGGCGCCAGTCTACGTATTTGATTATCAGTGCAAGGTCGTGATAACTTCTCACACAGTTCTTTCCTACTCGCCTCACACTATCCTCGCTTCTACAAATCTCACGTCATTAGGGTTACAGCTGGCATAACTCTTGCTAACAGACTGACATGCATCCTTGTCAATTCTTTCCCTTCTTCCACAGTGTACTTAGTTTGTACAATACTGAATCAAGCAATACTTGTTCAGATCTGTTCTCCTTTCTAATTATGTGGCTGGTTTTAGGGTGGAGAAGATCCGTGGCACCTATAGAAGAAGGTAATTAAAGATCATATTTTATCAATGTCCAAATATTCATTCCGATGAGGCAATATGCCTCTTTTTCTTTGTATATGGGAGTGGAGGTGATAGTTCAGGGCAGACCTCCCAAGCACCCTTCATTTCATGGTGCATCACAAGGTGAGGTGCGGTTTGTGCCTATGTCCTACCACACCATAATGAAATCATAGCATATTGCGTCTACTCTTTCCGCCTCTTCACGGCTTGCATATGCACTGCACCCTGCAGAGATCTGTGATAGCAGCTGCCACCCAATATACAGAACAAGTAGGACATACACCTCCACAGCCACTTCTCCAGAGGGAGTTTGTTTTATGTTCCTGTGCTGATGTCCAATCTCCAGTGTCCCTTTGTTTCTTCCTTCATCTTTTCCCCTGTGAGCAAAGCCAGGAGCTCTGCAGTTACCCCACACTGACGGGGTGATCAGGGACTCTGTCTGTGTGAGACCCTTGCTTCTGTCTCAAGCAGAGGAGCAGAACCTTGATCACAGATGGGCTCCCCTGGCTCCATTCTACAGATCTGGGAAGCTCCTGTGATCAGCGCTGTGAGCTTGTCTCTTTTCTCCTGTCTCCATCCACCATGACCCCAGCATGGTCTCATCTCTGGTAAACAGGATGTCAAGTCAACCTCTCCATCACTAGCATGACCCTCTCCCTTTTTCCACCAGCCACCTATTCTGTACCTCCTCCCTAGTGGCGGATTTGCCACTGGGACAATGGGTCCTCTGCCCAGGAGCTCCAGAAAAATGGGTGTCTCTGTGCCCCAACCCGCTCTGCCTGCCCACTGCTCCTGCCAAAGAGTGGGGTCAGGGCTTGGGGACTTGCCCCATCCACCCAGCATTCCAGCCATGGAATGGCGTCAGGGTGTGGGGTCTTGCCCTGCTCTGCAGCTGGAGCACCAGGTGAGCAGAGCAGGGCACACCCGCATGCCCCAGCCCTAATTCCCCAGCAGGAGTGTGTGTGTGTGTGTGGGGGTGTTCTACGGGCAGAAGGGGTGGGGAGGGGCCCTTACTTGCTATGGCCCACGGCCCCACAAAACCTTCATTTGTTCTGGCTCCTCCCACACACATAGCTTCTACCATGAACCTGTTTCCCTTGTTTAGCCCCTCAGTCTCCCAGGATAACGGACTTTTGTGCTGCAACTACTGCTCAGCAATGACATTCTCGGCAGGTTCAATCCTGGTCCCATTTGGCCTGTTGCTGTCCCAGCTGTGACATTTCAGAGCAGGCCGGGTGCAGTGGGGAGGCCCCATAGCAAAGTCCAGCACAGCAGGGGCAGCGGGGACACAGAGAGATTTAAGGTGGCAGGGGAGCTCTGTCAATGTTCACTGAAGTTTACCGTCTCCTGGGGGCTCCCAGAGTCTCTAGTCCCCTCCCCGGGGAGACGTGGGGGAAGGAGGGGAGAAATTCTGAGTCTCAGGCCTGGCCCAGCTGTTCCTGTCGCTGACACATCTCTGTCAGGGGAGTGACTCTCCCCAGCACTGTGCTGAGATCTCAGAGCTGATGGGTAAATCCTGGAGGAAGGAGGTTCCTTGAGTCATTCCCCAGCTGGGGCAGATTCTGTCACTGACACCATCAAATCTTCCCCCAGGGCTGAGCTCTGCCCCTAACGCTCTGATTCTCTCTCCCCAGCGCATGTGACTCTGGATCCAGACACGGCTCATCCCGAACTTGTCCTGTCTGAGGATCAGAAAAGTGTGAGATGGGCAGGCACACGGCGGCAACTGCCCGACACCCCTGAGAGATTTGACTATTGGGCTTGTGTGCTGGGCTGTGAGGGATTCACCTCAGGGAGACATTACTGGGAGGTGGGGGCTGGGGGATTCTGGGCTGTGGGGGTGGCCAGAGAGTCTGTGAGGAGGAAGGGACAGATCAGCCGTAGCCCTGAGGGGGGGATCTGGGCTGTGGAGCGGTGGGGGGGGGTCAGTTCTGGGCTCTCACCTCCCCTGTGACCCCCCAACCCCTGAGCCGGGTCCCCAGCAGGATCCGGGTTTGTCTGGACTGTGACCGGGGCCAGGTGACATTTATCAATGCTGGTGACGAGGCCCCGATCTTCACTTTCCCGCCGGGCTCCATCCCTGGGGAGAGAATCCGACCCTGGTTCTGGGTGTGGCCGGGAGCCCGGCTCAGACCGTGTCCCTGAGACACACAGCAGAGGGGGGAACCAGAAATCAGCCTCTCTAGTCTCATGGATCCCAGTCTCTGTGACCTTGGAGGACTTCTGTCTACCCAGAACCTGGCTCCTCATCTCTATGACCTGTGGAAGCCCCTCCCCTTCCCTGCAGCCCTGAAGGGCTGAGGTGGGGGCTGGGCAGGGGGTAGCACTAACAGCCGGGCTGGGCACAGGCAGGGGTGGGGGTGGCGGTGGCAGGGACACAGAATGAATCAATCAGGGTTTGGGGAGTTGGAGAGAAGCAGCAGCAGCAGCAGGGAGCGGTTTGTACAGATCTGTGTCCTTAGATCTCACTGGGGGCTCCCCGCCAGAGCTCCTACCGCAGGGACACGGTCACTACAGGGCAACTGGTAACACTGTAATGGTCACACACACCCATGGGGGGAGCGGGAGATGGGTGCAGATTGATGGAAAAACCATGTTACTGAAAGTGAGACTGTAGCTCATTAATTCCCCGTGTTAATCCCTGGCTACTGGTGCTATTTTAGTGCCATTAAGAAAACTGTTCTCAGTAGCTGGGGATCTCCTGGCCGTGCTGTGGTTATTAAAGCTCCTTCTTAGCTCCTTTTACTTTGCTACTTTCCAGTTACTTACTGTAAATAAACCATTACAAACAATTCTTCATGTTTGTTCCACTTTACTATCCCAGCTGCAGGTGCTGGGGGCGAAGTCCTGGGATTTGCTTCCTGACTTGGTTGTGTCCCCCCAGTCCCAACAGGGACTATCACGCCTCTAGGAGAAGAGTTTGGGTTTTACTGGGATGTGTCACTTTCCCACAGTGCAGCTCTACTGCCCAAGCAGGGCAGAGGAGAAAAAAAAAAAAGCCACGATCGGCAGCAATTCGGTGGCGGGTCTTTCCCTCCGAGAGGGACTGAGGGACCCACCACCGAATTGCCGCCGAATAGCCTGTAGCCAGCCCTTGCCTCGGGTGCAAAAATTCCTTGTTACGGCTCTGGCCAGCGCGATGCCCTGGGCGGCAGGGCTGTGAGCTCCTGCCAGGCAGTGTGGTGCAGAGCTGCCAGCCTGCCCTGGTGCTCTGGGCTGCGTGGCATGGCTGGCTTTGGATGGACAGCACACTAATGGGAAGGGAGCAGGGGGGTTGGATGGGGGCAGGGGACTCTGGAGGGGCGGTCAGCGGGTGGGGTGTGGATATGGGTCGGGGCAGTCAATGGACTGGGAATAGCGGGTTGCATAGGGGGCAGTGGTCCAGGGGACAGTTAGGGGACAGGGGGTGAGAGTTCTGGGGGGGATGATCAGGGGACAGGGAGCAGTGGGGGTTGGATGGGGCAAGGGTCTGGGGGGGGCAGGAAGCTAGGGGGATGGGATAGCGGGCAGGGACCTGGCCACACCCAGCCTCCATACCATTTCCGAACCCTGATGTGGCCCTTGGGCCTAAAGCTTTGCCCACCTCTGACCTAGGAGGAAGGAGGCCTAAGAGAAGGAGAGCAGAGCATCCCTTGTGCTTCCTCTTACTTGGAAGGGTCTGTTTGAAGAACTGAGTATAGTCAGAGTAGAATAAACTTGTTAATATTATATAAAAAAATAAATATGTATATAGAGAAATCTTTGATGACATAATTTTTTTTGCAATGTGTAATTCATACTTAGGCCCGTTCCTCGCATTAGCCTTAGGTCCCTTATAACCTTCATCCAGCTCTGTCTCTAGGATAGAGCAGCTGGTGGTTTTAACCATAGAGCCCCGTGGTCAGTAGCTGCCCCGACTCTGCTGCTGGGAATGTGCGCGCACCGGCAGGGGGAGCAGGGAGACGCAGCAGGGGAGGAAGCAGAAAAGCAGCAAGATAGACTGGAGACCCCAAGGGGACTGTCTGTGACTCCATGTTCAGGCTGTTCTAGTGCTTGAGTGTTCTCACTAGATACCTAGGAGGTGAAGTCTAAATACAGGACACACGACCAGTGGGAGGTCTGTGCCCTGGTTTATAAGTTTGCCCTGAGGTTGGTACTCACGTTCGTGAGCTGCTGCACACAGCTTGATGGGAGAACTGAACATGGGTCTCCCACATGGCAGCCTACCTCATTTCAGCAAGAAACACCTTAGGCGCCTGAGCCACCTGACTTCAGATGCTGGGTTCCCGTCTGTGGGTTGCGAAGCAGACATCAATGCTCCTCTGCAGCCCCGATTTAGGCACGCGTCTGTGACGGGCAGGGTTTAGGACACCCCTCCCTCCTTGTTCCCTCTCCCATTGGCTAGCTTAGATGGCTCCTCGCCTAGTGAGCTGGCTTTTGTGAATCGCACTGTAAGGTGCCTGTGATGCCCATGCATTGGATAGGGCGTTTAGGCCCCTAACTCAGCTTTGCAGAGCTGCAGACTGTGATTTTCAAGTTGCCTGTAAATTAAGCCCTGTGATGCTCAGCACTGCAACACCAAGTCATGGATTGCACCCTGTGCAACCAGTCTCCAATCCACAGAGCCCAGCTGAGCAATTCCTGACTGACGTGGGTGTTTACAGGACAGAGACAGAGCACAGCTGGAAAGTGCAGGGCCAGCTCCAGACACCAGCCCACCAAGCACATGCTTGGGGCGGGACCTCGGGACGGGGCGGCACTCGGGGTTTGTTTTTGTTTTTTTTTGGTTTGGTCGGGCGGGGCTTGAGAGGCGGGGCACGGTGCTGGGGGGTGGTGACTTGGACGGTGCGGCGCTCAGTTGGGGTGGACTTCAGCGGCACGCGCTCGGGGGGGCGGGGACTTGGGCGGTGCAATGCAGTGCTCGGAGGGGGAGGGAATTGGTCGACGCGATGCTCGGGGGGCGAGGACTTGGGCGGTGCGACGCTCGAGGAGAGGCGGTGCTCTTTGTTTTCACTTGGGGCAGCAAAAATGTTAGAGCCAGGCCTGCCCTGATGAGAGACACCCTAAGCTGGAGAGTTAAAGGGGCACAGCAGTACTCCAGTTCCAGATTATGCCCCAGGGATCCCATCACAAAGAGAGCACTAGGTCTGCTGACCAATCAGAACTTAGAATCACGAACGCCATTTGATCCCTTTTTAACTCCTACCTGAGAACACAGCTGGGTTGGGCTTTAACCTTCAACCTTAGAGCAATAAAGACACTCCCTTCCCATAAACTCCAGTGGAGCAGGACAAAGGCTGTTTATTACTGAAGGAATTAAAAGGAGAGTTTCCCTTTGGATGAAAAATATAATGCTTATGTTAGCAGAGTCAGGATGAGCTGTATCCTGACATCTGATGGTGAATTGTAGGGAGTGTGGAAAGAATGTCAAGAATCTCAAAGGGTGTGGAAAGATTTGCTTTGGCAACTTAGCATAAGCCCACAGCAGCTTGAGATGGTGATTTTAACAGCTCTGGGATCCCCAATTTCTTTGTTATTGGGGCAGGAGGAAAAAAAAAGTTTCACACCCTGATTGTGTGAATGGGGAGCTGTGGGGCTGCTTTGTGACAGAAATGACTCAACCTCAGTTGGGTGGTACTTGCTAGACAGGGGACATGGGTTCCAAAACCCACTGAATTGAGAGAGGTTGGGAACAGACATCTGTGCCTGGTGGTACAGTCTCCTTGTGCAGCCGAAGCACCAGTTCCACCCCTCCTCTCTCCACTGTGGAATGTCAGAGTTGATTTTTTTTTTATTCCCTTAAGAATCTAGATACAGATTATTGAGCTGAACTCACTTTGGGCTAATGGTGCACTAGCACTGGGGCTCCCCTACTATGTGCTGAGATCACTAAGAGTTGAAATCACAAAAGAGCTGAAATTACTGAGCTGGGAGCACTGAATGCTGTGCTAACTAGTGGGGGAGCCTGAAGCTATACTGCCGAACAGAGCAGCTGGCAGAGTGGAGCAGTTTGTGGGGATGGCTGGAGTGGACCACAGGACAGCTGCTGGAGCAGAGTGGCTGGCAGAGTAGAGTAGCCCACGGAGCGAGCGGAACTGAGCAGTTTGCAGGGAAAACTGGAGCAGCTCACGGGGCAGCTGGTGGAGCGGAGCAGTTTGTGAGGACGGCTGGAGGAGCAGAGTGGAGCGGCTCGTAAGGCGGAGCAGTTTGTGGAGAAGGCGGAAGCAGAACCCACGGAGAGGCAGGGCAGTTGGCTCTGGACCACGTAAGGTGCCGCTTTCATCCAGGCTGGGGGGAGGGACCTCTACAGATAGACTCTTGAATTCTGGGGTGGCATTGACCAGAGACTTTTGGGTTGTTGAACTTTGGAGTGATTGGACTTAAGACCCTAAGGGGAAAAGGACATTGCCAAATGTACTTGGGATGTGGGTTTTTGTTTATAGTTTGTGTTATAACTCTTTGTGGTGTTTCTCCAAAGGGATGCCGCATTGATTCCTTCCTTTATTAAAAAGATTTTGCTACACTCAGACTCCGTGCTTGCGAGAGGGGAAGTATTGCCTCCTAGAGGCGCCCAGGAGGGTGTGGTATGTAAGTGTCCCAGGTCACTGGGTGGGTGCTCGAGCCGGTTATGCACTGTGTTACTGAAACGGAACCTCTGGATACTGAACCCAGCCCTTGTTGCTGCCAACTCAGAGGGGCAGAAGGGTTACACTTACGATGACAGAATTTAGCAGTTCTGGAGGAGTAAGAAGCTGAGCCTCTTTGGAATTCTCATTGCCTTCAGCCAGATCGGGGTACTTGGGTATTTGACTCTGCTGCCACCAACACTGGCACACTAGGAGGACTTCTTTGGGAGAGGATCCTTATCTCCAAACAGGAACAAGGGTGTGATAGGGACTGAAATCACCATAGCATTTCAGTTCCTTTTTTTACTTTTGCTTTTGGAAGGCATCGAGAGAGACACTTCATAAAAAATAAATACCGTTTTGGCAGAAATATGGAAGGAAAGGCAAGGATTCAACTCTTTGTCTCTGTAATATCTTAGTAAGAATTATTTTTTTCAGATTCATCACTGAAATAGTCCCTGACAATGTCAACTAACTAGAGGAGAATGGATGAGGCTTTTAGAAAACCTTGGAACACCAGAGAGAGCTCAAAACTGTTCCAAAGCTTATTTCCAGGATGTATCAGGTAAGTGAGCTTCTGGCACTTGAATCCCATCTCCCTTGCTCTTTGATATCTCCTAGTAGACATTTATTCCCCGTGTGAATTATTAACTGCAAAATGATCTAATAATCCCAGGATAAATGTGTCCGACTCTGAATAGAAACTTTGCATTTGAACGATATATTCAAAATGATACATGAGCTATTTCCCCCTCTCCTTTCATTGTAAGGTAACTCCAGACTATTCCGGTTATTTGATTTAAGAATCTATTTCTTTGCTCCTAAGTTTTATTGAAGAAAACTGGACCTGATCTTGCTCTCAATACCTTCAAAGGGAGATTTGCTAGGAATTCACTTACTTTATATTTCTGTTTTGTAAAGTAAGTTACAAGCTCTTGCAAATCTAATTTTATGAAGCGTCTTCCTCTGTGCTCCATGTTACTTATAACTTTGTTTATGGGACTGAATCATTTTGCCTCTGATATGTTGAAAGAAAAGAAATGGGTAAAAAGAAATACAAATGAGAATCTCTTTCTGACACGCACACTTTCTAATTCCTTAAATCTATTTTCTCCATTGGTAGAATTTCTAGCAACTTTTACACCGATCTGACTTTTTTTTTTTTTTTAACATGGATTTTGTAGGGATGGGTAAAAATCAGACTTGTAAAGAAATCACCTTTCCAACTTCAATTGAATGGCTGTTCTAACTTCATAATATGAAAGAGTTCACTTAACAATATATTTATTTACTGTGCCCTCTTTAATGACTTTAATGATTTAATGTTTTTCAGTGTTATACTCACGATGATGATTTTTTTCCTCCTTCTTCCTGTTTTCTAGATCAAGTTAAAATGAAGAAGATGAAGGTTCTCTCATTCTGCCACAGCTCCAGAGCCAGCTTCCCTCTCCCTGGGTTTATTATTTTCTTCTTTACTTGTTCTGTTCACAGGATGGAATCAGGTAGGAATACTATTCCTTAAAGGATTTATTTAGGCCCCTGAAGTATCTTAACAACATGCTGCACTCAAAGTCAATGGAACTACTCACAGTGCGTAAACTTAACTACACAGCAAGATCAGCACCATCATTATTCAATCTTTGCCTTGATTGCGTTGCTGCTGCTGGGTTATTTTATTTGTTCCTGGGATAGTGCCCAGGTCTGTTTCTTCACACAAGTATTTTTAAGAGATTGTCAAAGATGCCCAAAACATTGGGTGGACACTTACTGAAGTATTTAATAATCACAATAATAAATACAATAAAATAACTTAGTGGGTTTCAGATGTAAAAGAGATCAGAGCCCTAGTTTGAGACTACTGTGCACAAAAAGATAAGGTGAACCAGAATATATTGATGTCATGTGACTTTTTTAATTGGGCCTGTTAGCCAATGCATATATGTTAGGTGTAGTATACACCATATTATTAGGCATTATGTGCACTGTAGTCCTATAATATACATGAGAGAGACAGAAAGTGCGAGAGAGAGAGTTGGGAAATTAAGTTAACTGAATGTATGATGCTTTCCCACAATTCTGTTCACCAATATCTAATATTCCACAACTTTTTACAAATCTGAAGTCAGTGTTTGCAATAGAAAATAGGAAGCCTATCAAAGCCATGAAAGGTGTGTCCTAGCACTGGTTGGGATGTCCCTCAACACCCATCAGGTTTGGAATGTGGTATCCAAAAATGGGTTAAGAAACTGGTGGGTTGGATCTTACATGATCAGGGCCGGTGCTTTCATTTAGGTGACTTAGGCAGTCGCCTAGGGTGCCAGCATTATGGAGGAGGCGGCATTTTGCCGGGGGGGGGCGGAAGGTGGCTCCGGTGGAGCTGCCACAGTCGTGCTTGCGGACGGTCCGCTGGTCCCGCTGCTCTGGTGGACCTGCCGCAGGCATGCCTGCAGCAGCTCCACCAGAGCCGCGCAACCCACGCACGGGGCGGCGAAATGGCCCGGCACCTAGGGCACCAGAAACCCTGGCACCGGTCCTGTACATGATGATTAAAGTGCATTTTCACTTGTAAACAGCAATGGTATAAGTGGGTTTGGGGTGTATTTTTCTATCACACCTTTTGTGTAAAGTGAGTATGCTGCAAGATACTCACTTTACACAAGTGGAGGAGGAAGAGGAAGAAGATGTATATGTCTCCTTTATGTAGGAGGAAGATGTATATGTCTCCTTTATGTAGTGCATTGTTTTGTCTTTAGACAATAATGTTCATTAAGTTTGGTTATTTGGTCTCTTGAGCATGTGAAGTATTGAACCATACTTGTCCAAAAGTTAGCTCTAGCAATATGGCCATGTCTCAGGAACACCTTGGTGAAAGAACACCAAATATGGCCCATCAACCCTACCCTTATTCCTGCTGAGGCCCAGCTAATGTCATGGCAACGTCAGTAAAAATGTCGATTTGAGAACACTCAGGAAAGTGGGCTGTTAAATAGTAAGCTTGTCTCGGCTACACACCAAAAATGTCCATTACCATTTCTCTGCCTCCGTTTCTCTGATGTGTGACTGTGACATGGACTGAATACAACTGTCTTCAGCTTCCCACCCCGGGTCAGGACTGTGTGCCTCTGTCATGCACTGATCCTACCAGTTCTTAGCTCCCCACTGTGTCCAGTGCTCTGTGCCTGTGCCATACACTGAGGCTGAGTGTTCTTATAACAGAGCCCCAGTCCCGCTGCCCATGAGCGCTGCTCTCTCTTAAACATTCAGTCTGAAATGTTCCATGCCAGTGTCTGTCCCTGGCTGAAGTTTTTGGAAAGTTTGTCTGAAATGGAACCTCTTGGCTGTGTCCTTCATATCAAATTCCCTCTTTCCTCTGACCTGCTTTTTGTTGTTGTTGTTACTTTCATGGTGCATTTTCCAGCAAAGTTTACAGTGATTGGAACCTCTGAACCTGTCACTGCCATCCTGGGTCAGGAAGCTGTGTTACCCTGTCACCTGTCTCCCCGGATGAGCGCTGCAAACATGGAGGTGAGATGGTTCCGATCTGAGTTTGCATCCTTTGTGCACCTGTATCGTGATGGGAAGGATCAGTATGATGGGCAGATGCCAGACTACAGGGGAAGGGCAGAGCTTTTGAAAGCCGGACTCACAGATGGGATTGTTCCCTTAAGGATTCTCAATATCAGACGTGCTGATGAAGGACGATATCTCTGTTTTGTTCAAGATGATACTGTTTATGAAGAAACTGTATTGGAACTGCAAGTAGCAGGTCAGTAGCTCATCTCAGTTTTAGCTGTGTGTGGTCTGCAGGCTTTATTCTTTCCTATTACAAGTGTGATTCCCTGCTTGTGAAATATTTCACAATAACACAGTGTATCTAACTTTCAGCAAACAGCCCCTTTCATACCAGGAAAATATGCTGGAAACTTTCCCAACATGTTGTTAAAAACATTTTCAGGATGTCCAAAGCACTTTCTCACCCGATCTTGACTTACCTTAAAGCGGTCTTTAGTCAAGAGGGGAAAGACTTCTGGACACATATGGCCTTCCAGTTGCTTTGCAGTCATTTCTAGGATGTGTGGCTAAGATGGGACTGACAGACTTTTATGACCGTCTTATTGGTTCACTGTTGGTTGTTCCTGACAGGTGTAGTTAAAATCAAATGCAGTATTCTTATTTGCTAAGACTGTATAATGGTGATAGTGGTGGTGGGTGTGATGGGTTCCCCTGGGGTACCATTTAGAACTGGGGTAAAACTGAGCCCTCTGTCTCATCAGTCTGGTTTCCCTCTTGCACCGTGATGTTGTGAAAAGCTGCAAAATCCTCCACACTTGCACTCACACCAACATCCACAGGCAGGGACCACACCCATCTTTGTGTATGATGCATCTGGCCAGGCACTCATGAACCAACAATAGCGAAGCTTCAGCCAAAACACCCCCAGCCCTCCAACCTGTGACCCTGGATCTGTACCATCCTGCCCTGGTCAAAAGCCTGACCAGTAAAGATTATTACAATTACCCACTTCGCCCCTCCCTCGATGTGGAGAGGAATATACACAGAAACCTTTAACTGAGCTGAGACTCCACTCAAACCACACTATTTTAGGTAAAAAATATATATATAAAATAGATTTATTAACTACAGAATGATAGATTTTAAGCGATTATAAGTGATAGCAAAGAGATCAAAGTTGATTATTAAGGAAGTAAACAAAAACCCAGTCTAAGCCTAATATACCACACAGGATTTGAATCAAAAAGTGGCTCACTCTATTAGATAGTACAAGCAGTTTGTAGATGTTTCATGCACAGGCAGGGTTTCTTTCTTTCCCACCTGGGACCATCACTTCCCCTGTTCAAAGTCTGTGCTCTTCCAGAGGTACATCCAGGTGTAGAGTTGTGGGGCAAGTGAGGCCAATTGGTGATGCCACTTCCCCCTTTTACAGTTCCTTTTATATGGCGGGAAACCCTTTGTTCCAAGCCAAGTTTCCAGCCTAGTTTGTAGAAAATACAGGTATCAAAATGGAGTTCAGTATCATGCCCCTGCATGCTTGATGAGTCATGGCAGCCATTATCCATAGGCTGTCTGCAGTGTCCCCCAGTGAGGACAAGACTTTTCCATGGCCCATTGTTTTTGCTGATGGGCCATTAGCACTGTCTAGCTTTTTCACTGTTGTACCTGAAAGGCTAGTTGTGGGTGCTACCCAGAACAAGCACAATTGAAATACAGATGCATAGTCAATATTAATAACTGCAGATGCAAAAATGATACATGCATACAAATAGGATAATCATTCAGCCAGTCATAACTTTTCCATTGACAACTTACTTGACACACCTTGTAGAAGATGAAACATAATTATACCATAATCATATTACTATGGTGGATATGGGGGCAGAGTGTCCAAGTGGGGAGGGGAAATTATGCATTTATCACTCTTAGACATGACTGAGGATTTTTCCCCTGCTGCTTTCACACTTTCACCATGAACCAATTCGATTTTTGTTTGAATAACTATATCTATCCAATGCACTAATGATCAGATTTTCTAAAGTTCAGATCCTATTCAGTTATCTACATTGTAATATCTCCAAAGGTGTCAGCGCTCAGTTGCTCCTGTGTTGAGATGACTGACTCAGTGAAACTATTTTAAATATTTGTTCAAATTTTTGTGTGTCCATGAGTATTAGGATTTAGACATTGCAGTCAGTATTCATTTATCCCTTCTACTGACTACCCGCATGACTTAGTGCTTTCTAGTGTGAGTAAGGGATCCACAAACTCTCCCTTCTGCTTTATTAACATACGGAATTGACACCTTTGTGTATTTCCCCTTAGGTCTGGGCTCTGCTCCTCTTATCTCTGTGGAGGGTCACCAAGATGGAGGGATTCGGGTGGTTTGTCAATCAGCTGGTTGGTACCCAGAGCCCGAAGTGCTCTGGAAAGGTCTCAGTGGGCGACATTTACCATCACTCTCTGAAACAACATCCCAAAGAGATAATGGCCTGTTTGAAACAGAAACTGCTCTCATTGTAATAGAACATTCAAACCAGAACTTGTCCTGTTGCATCAGGAACACCGTTCTCAATCAAGAAAAGGAATCAGCAGTTTATATAGCAGGTCAGTTACCATCCAAATCCCACACTAAACTCAGCACCACTAGAAATGAAACAAAACATAGGAAGAAAAGAATTGAAACATCTGTGTTGGATATTTCATAATCCATGCACAAACACAGAAGATAGTGTCTTTACAGGGTTACATTTTAAGCAATTTGATTCCCTTAATTGTGAGTATTCAGACGATCAACATTTTGAATTTCATGTAAATTTAATTTTAAGTTTGACTTTCCTGATATTCTAGCATGTGTGTGCCTGCACGCGCACACGTACACACATGCGCACGCACACACACACACACACACCCCTTCCAAAAAGGTGTGTTCCTCCTCCTTTTTGAGAAGGAACTTTCACTCAATCCACTGATGCGCTAGGCCCCTGTAACCTTAAATTCACCTTAATGATTATTTTTGAATGTGGTAAATTTTGTACTCTGGCTTGATTGTGATCTGTAGAGCCCTGTAAACCCACAGATATCTGCTTTCTATTCACAGATAGCCTCATCATTTTGGGGGATTGCAGATTGCATGCGGATGCCAATTTTGTGTCCACGCAGGGCTCTAGTGATCTGTTCACTCCACCAACTTTACTATTTTTGTGAAATGTCACCTAAGTCATGTGATGTTGTTTTTCCTGACATTCAGTGGGACTTGCATTCCTTAATTTACTTTGATCCGGATCCACAGAAGGACTCATTTTTACCCTTTCTCTACATGCAGAAGATGTACTGATTAGTTAATGGATGACACCTGCTTGTGTGAACACTTCTTGTATAAGTTTCAGAGTGCCCTAAATAGATTTAGCTTCTATCAATTCCACATCAACTTCAGGTAAATGGAGATAGAGCACTATGAAGCTGATTTATGATTTAAGGTTTTGTGAATCAATTTATTTAAATTGTTGCAACCCTCCTATGTTGTCAACTCTTGAACCAGTTTAAGAATGACCCCGTAAGAGGGTTTCCCCAGGTTCACTAAACCAGAGCACAATCCATGTGTGGAAAAGACATTAGGCACATTTGAAAATTCCATCCTGTTTAGATGACCGAATCACTGTGAACACAAGAACAGCAAATGGAAATTAGTTAATTTGTTGCACAAGTATTTGGACAAATTGTGATTATGTTTTTTCCCAATATTAGGGGGTAACTGTGGATTTTTCAAAAATATGCTAATTAATCTGGCAGTTTCTGAATATTGCTTACTGCTAAGGGCCAAATTCTTTTCTGGTATAACCCTATTAGAGTCAATGGGGTTTTATGAGCTGAGAATTTGTCTCTGATGTTTGTGGCCCTCTGAATAGCAATGAATCAAATCAGGGCTGTGTTTTCAAGGATAAATCAGTGGTAAAGCTGTGTTGATTGCAGCTGCATTTAAAAACAGTTTCTCGTCTTTTGTGTAGTGTAGACATGGCCGTTCTTTCACTCTTCACTCACACAAATCCTGCTGGGCACTATTTATGTATTTGTATGAAAAAAAAAATCTTCTTTTAGTCCCCACTTCCAAACTAAGGCAAGCCCTGGGTGCATTGTTTTTCAGATTCCTTTTTCCCGAGGATGAATCCCTGGATGGTGGCTCTGAGTGTGATCCTGGTGGTTTTTTTTGGTTTCATTGGCCTCACTGTTTATCTGTTTAAAATGAAAGGTAAATATCAGAGAGAGAAATATACTGTAAATAAAGGTTTTTTTCTAATAAATAAATAAGGGCAATTTAGGGATTTAACATGAAAAGAACGTGTGATCTGTTGATCTGGTCCTAAATAAAGAAGAAAAATGGATGTGAATTTATTGATCGAGGGTGGGGGCAGAGGAGAGAATAGAAGGGAGGAGAGTCTTAGACAATAGAACTGAATCGGATCATAGAAGATACATCTCTGTTCTGCTTGGTTCTCCATCTCCCTCTCTTCCCAGTTCTCAGGCAGCTATTGCTTTCTGTCTCTGGTCCCACTTGAGAGAAGGTTCTGCAAAGCCTAGCCTCTCATATTTCACCTCATCTCTCTCTCTCTCTCTTTTTTTTTTTCATTGCTAATAAAGTGTAATGCACCTCGACATTACAGCGATAGGCCGTATAGACATGCCCCTGTAGTAAATCAGTAAGTAAACACATTTGTTCCTCAGTTAGAAAAAAAAACCCATACACATGATCACATAACTCAAAAACAGCTGTCCATGCCCTGCTGAACTTCATCCATAAAGAATACCAGCCCAATTTCCCAATAAATTGGACTTTTCTCTCCATGCTCCTAATGAATTTTGTACCGATAGGATGTAGCCTTTTAACTCTGTTTCATGAAGCAAGGCAATGAGAATAATTTATATTTATTTCTGTACTTTTCAGGGACACTTACTGAAGAAGTTGGTAAGTTTCAGTTTCCCTTTTTCCACAAATACAATTTTTGACCATGGCTACACAATTGTCTATGGGTTTCTTGGAGAGATAGAAGGGAGGAGAGTCTCAGACAATAGAACTGAACCAGAGAATCGGATCAGAAGAGATGCGTCTGTGTTCTGCTTGGTTCTTCATGTCCCTTTCTTCCTAGTTCTCAGGCAGTTATCACTGTCTGTCTCTGGTTCCACTTGAGAGAAGGTTCTCATATTTGTACTCAGTCTCTTTTTTGCTAACAAAATGTATTGCGCCTCAGTATTACAGTGATAGGTCCAACAGAAATGCCCCAGTGAGAAATCAGTAAATAAACACATTTCTTCTTCAGTTAGGAAGAAAAATCATATCAGCTGTCACATAACTCAGACACAGCTGTCCATGCTCCGGGTTCACTTCATCCGTAAAACATATCTGCCCAATTTCCAAATAAATTGGGCTTGTCTCTCCATGCTCCTAATGAATTTTGTACCTATAGGATGTAGTCTTTTAACACTGTTTCATGAAGCACGAGAGGAAAATAATTTATATTTATTTCTGTATTTTTAAGGGAAACTTACTGAAGAAGTTGGTAAGTTTCAATTTCCCTTTTTCCACAAATACAATTTTTGACCAGTCACACAACTGTATATAGATTTGTTGTTTTCTCTGATTTATTTTTACTTCTCTGTGTTTGTCGGGCTGGGGAGGGTTGATGTGTGTGTAATAGGTTGGACCATTTTAGCGCCTGTTTGGATGTTTCCAGAGACCCATTCCCCTTAAAAGTCTTTCCAAATAGGGAGTTGGATTGACATAACTACATGTCTGAGGGGTGTAAGTTTTCAGCGCAGATGAGCCCTCAGTCTCAGAGTCTTTCAAAAGACTCTATAGAAGTCTGGCTTGTTCAGGAAGGTGTGATGATGTGCGAATTTTCTGCACTATTTTTATGAAACCTGTGTGTACCTCAGTTTCTGTTATATGCGGCATTGTTAACCAGTGAGGGAAAAAGAACTGTTTGCTCTCTGGACAGGCTAGGCGACATAAGTATGGATGTTGCTTAGCTGTCTGGGCCTTAGTCCTCATATCAGTGGAGACAGAGGTGAAAGTGGGCCGATGCGCACCTGTGCGGCGTTCTGGTAAGAGTCGGCTGTTGGACTGGACTGCACACAGCTGACTTTTTCCCCTCCATCAGCTGATGAAGGGGGGGAGCAAAGGGGCATGTGCCCTGGGCTCCAGCTTTGGGGGCCCCCGTGGGTCTCAGGGCGCCCTAGGAGATTAGCAGGGGAGGGGACCTTGCACCTGTTGGTGCCTGCTTCTTTGTAGAAGGGACAGGGCAGCCCAGTAGGGCTTGGAATTTTTCCAACAAAGGTCATAGCTTCCCCTCTCCAGCCCCATGGAATAGCCTAGGTAAGTTGTCTTCCTCCGAATGGCTCTGTTGCAAGAATCAGCTCCCCTGAGTCCCAGCAGGCTTCCTCCTGGTTGCTGCCCACTCCTGTCACAACCTCTCCCTTTGAAGATAATTTCTTCCAAGTGGAGCAGGCCCTGTAGGAATGAGGTCACTTGAGCCCAGAGGAGTTTTTGTCTCTTTCTGACTGGGAAGGGGCTGTGCCCCAGGACAGGGTCTGTTACCCCAAAGTTTATAAAACTAGATTAAGTCTAAACTAGTTAAACTTCACACCAAAATGTTATTGGGGGCGGTGTTTGTGGGGAAGCAATACAAAAAAGGAAGTTGAATAAAAATAATCGCCCAGCCTTAACTTTGTATTGATGATCAAGAGAAATAACATATAAGGAAAGGAAAGCTCCTAACAATTTTGATATCTATTTCTGTTTATGTTTTAGTGAAACAAGATCGAGAAATTGTGTCATTTTCTTCCCTCAGAAGAAATGTTTGTACACAATTGGATCCCCCTGGAGGAGTGTAATAGAATAATTGGTGAATTAGGTGGCCTAGTGGTTAACACACTTAGTGTCCCCTCCCAGTGGCAAGTCTTTCAGTTCTGGCCCTCTTTTAATCAGAGGGGCAGGGAGGTGGGTTGTTTAGTCTGGAGAAGAAAGGACTGAGGGGAGACATGATACCAATTTTCAAGTATATGAAAAATTGTTACAAGAAGGTGAGAGGTAAATTGTTCTCATTAACCTCTGAGGATAGAACAAGAAGCAAGGGGCTTAAACTGCAGTGAGGGAGGTTTAGGCTGGACATTAGGAAAAACTTCCTAACAGGCAGAGTAGGTAATGAATGGACTAAAGGAGGATGTAGAATCTCCTTCATTGGATTTTTTTAAGAGCAGGTTAGACAAACACCTGTCAGGGTAGTCTAGAATAGATAATACTTAGTCCTGCCACAAGTGCGGAGAATTAGACTTTCAGTCTAATGATTCTCTGAGTCTAATAGAATCACAGAGTTTAAGACCAGAAGGGACGACCAGATCATCTCGTCTGACCTCCTTAAGAGGAAAATGAATAGAAATAGTTTCTAAATCTTAATTATCATATTGATGATAATGAGAAATAAAAGAAAAGAAAAAGGGAAATTCTAACATACAATGTTTCTTTCTGTTTAATTGTTAGGCAAACGAGATATAGAAATTGGTAAGTGTCATTATCCTTCTTCTGACATGTGGGAGTTTTAGTTGTTGTGGAATTGTGCATTTTTCAATTTAACTTTTACACTTCTGTTGCAACATTTAGCCTGATTTTGTTTGTTTGCAAGTTTGGTTTTTTAATTATTGTTTCTTTTTGGTTGGGGGAGGTTACAGTAACGTGCTAAAATGTGGGCAAGCACTAAATTGGATAACTAAATTGGATAGATTACAGTCCAAAATTTAATTTAAAAAACTGATAAGCAATAGAGTCTCAGAGTTTAAGACCAGAAGGGCCCATTGATCCTGTTGTCTGATGTCTGGAAGCAGCAGTTGATTTCTCTCACCCTTTACTGTCATATTGATGATAAAGAGAAATAAAACATAAGAAAATGTAAATGCCGAACAGAATATATATTTATTTTTCTTACATTTTTTAGAGAAATGAGATAAAGAAATAAGTAAGTGTCTTTGTCCTTCCTCTGATAAGTAATTTTTGTACGAATTTGGATCCTCATATGGGAGTTTAATTGTGGTGAAGGTGTTTATTTTCAAATGTAACTTTCAAAATTGTTGCAATATGAAATCTTTTACATTTGTTTGCTTCTTTTTTATTATTACTGTAATTCTTGTTAGAGTTTATAGGGGTCTGTTTTGTAATGTAACTTTATAAAACTTGGGGAAAGATTAAAATAGATGCATTTCACAGCAAAAGCTAATGTGAAAAATTGATCTCAGTAGACTAGAGTCATAGGCCAGGTCTACACTGCGACTTTAAATCGGTTTAATGGCCGATATACCGATTTAACGCTGTACCCGTTCACACGACGTCATCATTAATATCGAGTTAAACGGCTCCTTAAATCGATTTCGGAACTCCTCCCAGACGAGAGGAGTAGCGCTAAATTCGATAGTGATAACTCGGATTAGGGTTCGTGTGGACGGAAATCGACATTATTGGCCTCCTAGAGGTATCCCACAGTGCACCACTGACCGCTCTGGTCCGCAATCCGAACTCGGATGTGGCGTGCAGGTAAACAGGAAAAGCCCCGAGACCTTTAGAATGACATTTCCTGCTTTCCAGTGTCCAGCTCTGATCAGCACGGGTGGCGATGCAGTTCAAATGCAAAAGTAGCTCCTGCATGGACCGTACGGGAGATACTAGATCCGATCGCTGTATGGTGAGACAAATCTGTTTTATCAGAGCTCCGTTAAAGAACAGGAAATGCCAAAGCGTTTGAAAAATAAACTCCAGGATACACAGCGGTGCGTGACAACCGTAACGGGAAGCCAGAGACTCAAATGGATGCTCATGGAGGGAGGGAGGGAGGGGGTAATGAGGACTACAGCTACGAGTCTCCACAGCAGTCTCTGAAAACTATTTGCATTCTTGGCTGAGCGCCCAATGTCTGTAGCTTAATACACGGTGTCTTGCGTGGTTCACGGAACAGCTCGTCAGTCTTTCCCCCCCCCCCCCAGCACGTGAAAGAAAAGTAAAATAAATAATTCCTTGAGTACTGTAAATGTCACCCTCTGTGTACTGAATGCTGCTGGCAGATGCGATGCTGCTGCGGTGAAGAGCAGTATCTGCTCCTCTGCCTCTCCCCAGTGGTAGACGGTCGCCCAGTGAGTGCTCCTGGCTGAGTCTGGCTGGGGGCGCCTGGGTGAAAATGGGAATGACTCCCTTTTTCTGACAGTGGATGGTACAGAATGGCTGGTAACTGTCTTCATCTTACCACCTGGGGGCTGAGCTTCATCAGACCCCATCCTCTCTTGTGCAAAGAAAAGATTCTGAACTGCATGGACTGTCATAGCCCATGGAGGCTGCCTCCCCCTCATTTTATCTCACTAACTAGTCTGTGATTCTTATTCCTGCATTCTTCATAACATCATGCCAACAATGGGGGGGGGGTCACTGCCGTGGTAGCCCAGGTAGGTGGGAAGCAATGGTTGCGTTACTTGCAGGGGCTCCCTCTGTGAATACTGACACGGAGCAGCTGTGCTGTGATACAGTGCTTTAAATACACTTGATCCTATTCTTGTCTGGACTGACTCTATTTTTATTAACCATAAAGGGCAGGATTGACTCAGTCCCAAGTGAGTCAATCCCAATTTTGCTTTCAAAAATTTTCGGAGCGTTATTATCTGTTCTGTCCCATTTACTGAGTGAACAAAAAGAGGGGAGACTGTAACAGTTTCTGCTGTCTACAGTAGTACTGTACCATCTACCACCAGGGAGGGGGAGAGAAGTGGATAATGCTCTTCAGTGCTGCAGCATCGCCTCTATCAGCACCATTCAGTACAAAGAGGGTGACATTGTAAGTACTCAAGGATTGGTTTATTTAACTTTCATTTCTCGTGCTGGGGTGGGGGAAGAGACTGATGAGCTGTTCCGTGAACCCTGCCAGACACCGTGTTGTAAGCTACAGACATTGGGCGCTCAGCCAAGAATGCAAACAGTTTTCAGAGACTGCTGAGGACTGTGGGATAGCTGGAGTCCTCAGCACACCCTTCCCTTCCTCCATGATCCCCCGCCCCCTGAGGCTAATGTTAATGGTCGCGGGGAGTTCTGGGTAAATGTCGTCAGTCATTCCTTGCTCCGGGAAAACATCAGCAGACAGTCCTTTCGCACCTTTTCCTCCTGGATTGCCCTTGCAGAAACAATAGCACGGCAGCCCTAGAGACCGTCCGCTTTTTGTTTTTCCCGTCACCATTTGTGTACTAGATGCCGTGGATACAGAGGCGACACTCGAGCGCTACACACCAGCTTTCAATTGCTTTTGTAATGATAGCACAGATGGTTACCAGTCATTCTGTACTGTCTACTGCTGGAGAAAACTGGCAATGACATGACGGTTATCTCTCTTTCTCTGTACTGTCTACTACTATCATGATTGCCCCTGGCTAAAATCAGCTGTGGGCGCAACACAAAAGCAAACTTGGGATTGACTTACTGGCCACTGAGTCAATCCCTTCCTTATGGTTTCTAAAAATAGAGTCTGTCCTGCCTACAAGAAGAGTCAAATGTATTAGAAGAGTGTAGCTACTCTGTGGCTGTATTAACAGGGGGTTCTCCTGCAAGAACTGCACCCATTGCTTCTCTTCTCTCCCAACCCTCTGCAGCTACTGTGGCAGGCCCCCCCCCCCCTTTGTGTCATGCAGTCGTGAGGAATACAAGAATAAGAAACATAGACTTATTCGTGACATACACCGGGGGGGGGGGCACTTGGAGGCAGGCAGCCGGGGCTATGACAGTCCAGGCAGGACGTACTCTATTTTTAGAAACAAGAAGGGAGCGATTGACTCTGTCTCAAGTGAGCCACTCCCAATTTTTGGTTTCTGAACCATTGTGACAGGGGCACTCATGATAGCATCGGACACTACACTGTGATGCACTGGCCAGGTAAACAGGAAAAAGCCTGAATCCCCGCGAACTTTTGAATTCCATTTCCTGATTGTCCAGCGTGAGGGTCAGCACACACACAGGTGAGCACACAGAGCTCATATGCACTGGTAACAATGCAGTCTCCTGATAATCGAAGAAGAGCGTCAGCTTGGACCACACAGGAGGTTCTGGATCTGATCGCTATCTGGGTGAGGACTCAGTGCTCACAGCACTGCGTTCCAAAAGACGAAATGAAAAAGTTTTTGAAAGAATTTCAAAGTCTATGGCTGAAAAAGGGCACAACAGGGACTCCCTGCAGTGCAGAGTAAAAGTCAAGGAGCTTAGGCAGGCCTACCAGAAAACCAGAGAAGCAAACGGAAGGTCAGGCTCTGAGCCGAAAACATGCCGCTTCTATGCTGAACTACATGCAATTTTGGGGTTCAGCGCTACCAATGCCCCACCCCTGTCCGTGGATTCAGACTTTGGGATTGAAATATCAAGCGTTTCTGAGGATGTAGCCGAGGGCGAAGATGGAGAGGAAGATGAAGATGAAGAAGACCATGGTGAGAGCACACAGCAGTCCGTAAACCCCAACAGCCAGGATCTTTTTGAGACCCCAGAATTACAGTCCCTGCGCTCCCAAGCGACAAGCCCAGACAGTGAAGCCATGGAAGCGACCTCCGGTAAGTGTCCCTTCATTCTGTATCAAACATGGATTAAAACAAGATGGTTTTTTCAGATCGCATTGACACCAGGGCTTTTGCTGCAGTCGCAGCCATTAAGGTTACAGGAAAATTTCGTTAACATATCTGGGGATGGAGCGAAAATCCTCCAAATTAATCTCCATGAATCGATCGTGGAGGAACTCAAAAAGCCTTATGATATATGAGAACATTTTTGGCCAAGGCAGCCTTATCCGTTCCCCCATAGTAGGTAACTTTTCAACGCCATGCATTTAGCGAGAAACCTGGAATCATTGCTTCACATACCGCGGCTGCGTACAGCCCGGGGCACTGAAGGCATTGCAGAAACAAACGATCTGCCTCCTGCGGTGGTATTCTCAGGAGAGGGATATCATCCATTGTTACCTTGTAAAAAATCAGGAATGTAAATAGGGGGCAGACATGGCGATTTTGCTACTGGCCAGAGCGGGGGGATGGGAGGAAGGATAGCGACGAGTTTTCAGCATCTGGCAAGCAGGATTCTTCCCAGCTACCAGCAACGCGCTGCGGGGGGTGAAGTAGGGTGAGCATTAGCAGCGATCGTATATGATAGGAGCCATGCGCTGTTGGTGGATGTGAAAGAGGGGGGTTTGGGCTTTGCAGGTTCCTCTTAACAGGAACAAGGAATCATATAGATCACTGTGTATATGAACGGCGGAGAAGTCAAACTTTTAAAGCCTTACTTACCATCGCCGCATGGATGTAGGGTGGCCGTACCTGCGTCTGTGTGTGTGCCACACCAGTCACACAGACACTGAATATTTAAACGATACAAAATGCGACCTTGTATAGAGATCACATGTGCTCTGTAAGGTGGATAGTGTTCTTTGTGAAAGAGTACTAGCATTGTTCTGTAAAAGGTATCTTTCCACATACTTATCACCCTGGTTTGCCTCCCCCCTGCAGCTGCACATTTCTCTGCAGTCCCTACGCCATCATGAGGGCGTGCTCTGATACGGCGGAGGAAGAAGAAGACGCGAGATGAAATGTTCACAGAAATTTTGGAAGTAACATGCAATGAGAGGGATAAACAGAATGATTGGAAGGATGTGGTAGCAAACTACAGGAAAGATGCCAGTGAACGATCTGAGAGGGTTAGGCAGGAAGACCAGCGTTGGCGAGATGCAACGCTGGATCTGCTGCGTGCTCAAACTGATATCCTCCAACGCATGGTGGATCCTCAGGAAGAGCAGCGCAGTAGCAGAGTGCTGCTGCAGCCCCTGTATAACCTCCCTGCAAGCCCACGTCCCATATCTCCCTCACCCAGACGTGTAAGAACGCGTGGAGGAAGGCTTTCTGCACCCGCCTACTCCTCCACCCCCCTGGAGAGTTCAAGTAAAAGGCTGTAATTACGCTACAATGTGCTTAATGGCCTTTCCCTTCCCCCTCCTTCCAAAGCACAGCAGCCAGGGATACCTTCCTAATTCTCTGCCTTTTTTTATAGTTCCTTTGTAATAAAGAATACATCAAAAGGGGGAGGGTGGGTTGCTTACAGGGAAAAGTAGTAAGGAAAAACATGATTTTTAACAGATGCATAATTACTTTTAATGAATAATAAATGATTTTTAAACGAGACTGAATTTATTTCCTTCGCCAACCTGTAATCAAAAGGGGGAGGGTGGGTTGCTTACAGGGAATGAGTCCATCAAGTGCGGAGGGTTCATCAAGGGGAAGCAAACAGAGTCACACCATACCCTGGGCCGTGCTGAAACTCGTTTTCAAGGCTTCTCTGATGCGCAGCGCCTCCAGGTGTGCTCTTCTAATCGCCCTGGTCTCTGGCTGCTCGTACTCAGCGGCCAGGTGATTTGCCTCAGCCTCCCACCCTGCCATAAATGTCTCCCCCTTAGTCTCACAAAGATTGTGGAGCACACAGCAAGCAGCAATAGCAAGCGGGACATTGGTTTGGCTGAGGTCTGAGCGAGTAAGTAATGATCGCCAGCGACCCTTTAAACGGCCAAATGCACATTCTACCACCATCCGGCACTTGCTCAGCCTGTAGTTGAACAGCTCCTGACCACTGTCCAGGCTGCCAGTGTATGGCTTCATGAGCCATGGCATCAAGGGGTAGGCTGGGTCACCAAGGATAACTACAGGCATTTCAACATCCCCAACGGTTATTTTCTGGTCTGGGAAGTAATTCCCTTGCTGCAGCCGTTTAAACAGACTAGTGCTCCTGAAGACGCGAGCGTCATGAACCCTTCCTGGCCATCCCACGTGGATGTGGGTGAAACGTCCCTTGTGGTCCACCAGTGCTTGCAGCACCATTGAAAAGTACCCCTTGCGGTTTACGTACTGGGGGCCCTGGCGCTCTGGTGCCAAGATAGGGATATGGGTTCCATCTATGGCCCCACCACAGTTCGGAAAACCCATTGCAGCAAAGCCATCCACTATCACCTGCACGTTTCCCAGAGTCACAACCTTTCGTAGCAGCAGCTTAACGATTGCTTTTGCTACTTGCATCACTGCAGCCCCCACAGTAGATTTGCCCACTCCAAATTGATTTCCGACTGACCGGTAGCTGTCTGGCGTTGCAAGCTTCCAGAGGGCTATTGCCACTCGCTTCTCCACTGTGAGGGCTGCTCTCATGTTTGTATTATGGCGTTTCAGGGCAGGGGAAAGCATGTCACAAAGTTCTAAGAAAGTGCTCTTACGCATGCGAAAGTTTCGCAGCCACCGTGAATCGTCCCACACCGTTAAAACAATGCGGTCCCACCAGTCTGTGCTTGTTTCCCGTGCCCAAATTCGGCGTTCAATGGGTAGAAGATGCCCCATTAATAGCAGTAGCTCCAAAACGCTGGGGCCAGCGGTTATGGAGAATTCTGCCTCCATCTCATCATCGCTGTCCTTGCCGCTCAGCAATAGCTGCCTCCTCCTCTCCTCCTGCCTTTGCAGTTCATTGTTCAGTATAGTCAGCACGAGAGTACGCGAGGTATTGACAACGGTCAGGATACCGTTTGTGATCTCAGGGTCCATGATTGCTGTGCTATGGCGTTTGCTCAATGCACTCCGGGAAAAAGGCGCCAAAGGGTTGTCTGCTGCCTTCACAAAGGGAGGGGTGAGGCTGTACCCAGCACCACCCGGGGCAATGTTCTCTGCCCCATCAGGCACTGTGCTCTCAACCCGGAAGTGGGAACTATGGGACAGCTGAGGAATAGCTACCCACAGTGCACCGCTCCTGAAATCGATGGTAGCTTTGGACCATGGACGCAAACAATCGATTTCGTGATCCCACTGTGGACGTGCTAAATCGATTTTATTAGATCTGTTTTGTAATATCGGTTTAAGCTAATTCGAAATAATCGTGCAGTGTAGACGTAGCCATAGAGTCACAGAGTTTAAGACCAGAAGAGATGACTGGATCATCTAGTGTGACATCCTTAAGAGGAGGTTGAATAGAAATAATGCTCTCTCAGATGTAATTGTATTGATGATAAAGGGAAATGATCCATAAGACAAGGGAAATGCCTAACAAACAATATGTGTATTTCTGTTTAATTTTTAGGCAAAAGAGATACAGAAATTGGTAAGTGTCATTATCCTTCTTCTGACAAGAAAATTTTAATACCAGCTTGAATCCTCATGTGGTAGCTTGTTTAATTGTGGTGGATGTTTGCTTTTAAACTTAAGTTTTAAAATTGTTGCAAGAGAGAACCTTTTTCATTTCTTTGCTTCATGCTTTTGATTATAGCTATTATCATTCTTTTCAAGGTGTGTGGGGTTTTTTTAAATGAAACTTCATGAATTGGGGAGAAAGGCTAAACTAGATGAATTTCACACTAAAATCTAATTTGAAGAATTGATAAGCAATATAATAATAGAATCACAGAATTTAAGACCAGAGAGAATGACTGGATCCTCTTGTCCAGTATTCCGAAAAACTGTGGGGTACGCCGTGCTAGGAGTGCACGAAGGAATGTTTGGGGGACGGGGTCCATGGCAGAGCCCTAGCCAGCCCCCATGGGGCATGGAGAGGTAGTGCCACCCAGCCCCTCTCTGCCCCAACTTCAGCTCCGACCCCATCCAAGCTTCGCTCGGTCCCCTGCTCTACCCCCAGCCCAGGTCTGGCCCCAGCTACATCTCCACTCCACTCTCTGCCCTGCCCCAGCCCCTGCTCCACTTTCCCCCCAGCCCAGCTCCCATTCCAATTGCAGCTCCACTCCCCCGCCTGCCCTGCCTCCAGCCCAACTCTGTCCTCAATCCCTTGCCACCCCCAGCACAGGCAGCTCCACCTCTATTTCCAGCTCCTCCCTTATCCCCGGCTCTGCTTTCAGCCCAAGATCCTGGACTCAGCCAACTGTGGTATAATGGAGGGGGCAGGGGGGCCTGAGACAGGATCCATTACTGGTGAGTGGGGGCGTGACAGGAAAAGTTTGGGCACCACTGGTCCAGTCTGATCTCCTTAAGAGGAGTTTGAATAGAAATAACCTCTCAGTCTTAACTGTCATATTGACGATAAAGAGGAGTTTCCCTTTTCTTGTTTTATTTCTAACAAACAATATGGGTATTTCTGTTTACTTTTTAGCCAAACGAGATATAGAAATTGGTAAGTGTCATTATCCTTCCTCTGACAAGGATTCTTTTTTGTAAGTGGATCTTCATGTGGGAGTTTGTTTAGATGGTTTGGAGTTGTTTAATATTAAATGTAACTTTTACAATTTTGTTGCAATACGAAACCCCTTGTTTGTTTACTTGCTTTTTATTATTATTCTTTCTTGTGGGCTTTAATGTAATTGTATAAAATGTGTGGAAGTGCTACATTTGAAAAACTGATAAGCAATAGAGTCAGAGAGTTCCAGACCAGAAGACAGCCCTGGATCCTCTTGTTTGATGTCCTGAAAAGGAGGTTGATTTCTCTCAGCCTTCACTGTCATATTGATGATAAACAGAAATAAAACATAAGGAAAGGGAAACACCTAACAAAAATATTGATTTATTTCTCTTTAATTTTTAGACAAACGAGATAAAGAAATAAGTAAGTGGCATTCTCCTTCCTGTGACAAGGAACGTTTTGTATCAGTTCTGATTCTCATGTGGGAGTTTGTAGAGCAGTGGTGGTGTTTGATTTTAAATTTAACTTAAAATCGCTACAATAGGACCTTTTTTGTTTGCTTACTTTGTTATTATTACCAGTGTTTTGGTAACGTGTGTATGGGGGTCAACTTTAATATAGCTTTATAAAATGTGGGGAAAGACTAAACTGGATGAATTTCACACCAAAAGTTAATTTGAATAATTGATACATATAATACGATAACTGTATTGCTTAAGATCAGAAGGGATGACTGGATCCTCTAGTCCAGAGGTCTGCAAACTGTGGGGCAGGCCCCAAGGGGCATGTGGAGGACAGTTCAAGCGGGCACAGGGCCGGATTAACTCTTCTGGGGGCCCAGGACTATTAGCGTTTGTGGGGCCTCCTAGGCTCGGGGGTAGGGCCAAAAAATGTGGGATTCATAGTGCAGGAGGGGGCTGTGGATTGGGGCAGTGGGTGGGTGTGGAAGAGGGTGAGGGCTCTGACTGGGGGTGAGGGCTTGGGGGTGCAGCTGGGGATTAGGGCTTTTGGATGCAGGAGGGGGCTCCAGGCTAGTGCCAAGGGGATTGGAGGGTGGGAGAGGGCTCAGGGCAGGAGGTTGGGGGGTGCAGGGTCTGGGAGGGAGTTAGGGTGTGGGAGGGGTCTCAGGGCTGTGGTGCAGGGCAGGACAAGGGGCTGTGGTGTGGGGCACTTATCTGGGACAGGTCCCTTTTGGTGGCTCAGGCCCCAGGAAGGGGGAGCAGGTGGCTCCACATGTTGTCTTGTGCTTGCATGCAGGCACCACCCCCCACAGCTCCCAATGGCTGTAATTCTTGGCCAATATGAGCTGTGGGGGTGGTGCCTGCAAGTGAAGGAAGCGCACGGACTGAGTTTCCCAGCACTCACAGCTCCAGCCCGGTGGGGAGGTGGGAATGGCAAGCCAACATGCAGAGCCGCCTTCCTGCCAGTGCCAGTCTAGGCTGAAATGCAGGGGCTTTAGTGGCTGCAGCCCATGGTCCCAGGCTAAGGCGACCCCACAAAAAGATCTGCACTTTTGTCAGTCTGGAGATCATTTTGCGGGGCCTCTCTTTCCCTGAGGACCTGGGCTGTAGTCCCTAAAGCCCCTTTCTTAATCTAGCCCTGAGCAGGTAAAAGGCAGGGTCCCTGCCAGCCCCCTTGAGGAGAGGGCAGGGAGCCCCACCCAGCCCCCAGCCCTGATCCAATCCCATCTACAGCTGTGCTCTGCCCCCTACCTCCCTGCCAAGCTCCAGCTCCTGCCACAGTTCCAGTCCCCGCCTCTGCTCCAGCCGCAGGCCAGTTCCTACCAAAGTCCCTCTCCTCCCCCAAGCCAGCTCTGTCTGTAGCCCCAGCTCCTTCCCTATCCCCAGTTCTGCCTTCAGCTCAAGGTCCTCTGCTGAGTCAACTGAGAAGTAATGGAAGGGGAGAGCAGACAGATTCCATTACTGCAAGGGGTGTGTTATTGGAAAAGCTTGGGCACCTCTGGTCTTGTCTGATTTCCTAAAGAAGAGATTGAATAGAAGTAACCTGTCTTAACTGTCATAGGGATGATAAAGAGAAATAAAACTTAAGAAAAGGAAAACACCTAACAAACATTTTATGTCTGTTAAATTTTTAGGCAAACGCGATATAGAAATTGGTAAGTGTCATTATCCTTCCTCTGAAAAGGATTTTTTGTGTGTGTGTCATTGGATCTTCATGTGGCCATTTGTTTAAATGTTGTGGCGTTCTCTGTAAAATTTAACTTCTACAATTTGTTTTAATATGAAACCTCTCTTTTTGTTTCCTTGTTTTTTATTATTATTCTTTTGTGGAAGGGTCAGTGTAATTGTTTAAAATGTGGGGGACCACTAAAGTGGAGAGATTTTGTACCAAAAGCTCATTTGAAAAACTTATAAGCAATAGAGTCACAGAGCTTAAGATCAGAAGGTACCACTGGATCCTCTTGTCTGATGTTCTGAAGATGTTGATTTCTCTCAGCCTTTTCTGTTGTATTGATGATAAAGAGAAAGAAAACATAAGAAAAGGGAAATGCCTAAAAAAATACTATTTATTTCTCTTTAATTTTCAGAGAAACGAGATAACGAGATAAGTAAGTATCATTATCCTTCCTCTGAAAAGAAACTTTTTGTACCAGTTTGGAGTCTCATGTGGCTGTTTGTTTAATTGTGGTGGGGTTGTTTGCTTTGAAATTTAAATTTTAAAATTGTTCAATAGGAAACATTTTTAGTTTGCTTTTTCATCATCATCATCATCATCATCATCATCATCATCATCATCATCATCATTATTCTTTGAGGGTTTGTTTGTTAATGTAACTTTATAAAATGTGGGGAAAGACTAAACTGGATGAATTTCACACTAAAAGCTTATCTGAAAAATTGATAAGCAATACAGTAATAGAGTAGGTAATGGCCAAAAAAAATATGGCCCAGGAGGAATTGTGGGAAGGCACTGGAGGACTATCGGCACCTGAGATGATGATCTTCCCTCAACACTCCAAAGTGGGCATGTAACCAACCTGAATGAACGTGGTACCTGGGCTACAGCCTAAACCCAAAGTCTTGCCAGCTAACCTGGATACAAAGCACCACCAACCTTGAGTCACAGTTTTTGTACTTGCGCAATAAACAGATTGAGGCAACAGCTAGATAAGATCCTGAGCTAACTCGGCAGTGAAGATCCACCCTGGGAGAGAGACACACATGCAATCCAGTGGAGGTTGTGATAAACTTATAACTTTCTTTTTCCTTCAGTGTATTTAGTTTGTACAATATTGAATCATACAATACTTGTTCAGATCTGTTCTCCTCTCTAATTATGTGGCTGGTTTTAGGGTGGAGAAGATCCGTGGCACCTATAGAAGAAGGTAATTAAAGATCATATTTTATCAATGTCCAAATATTCATTCCGATGAGGCAATATGCCTCTTTTTCTTTGTATATGGGAGTGGAGGTGATAGTTCAGGGCAGACCTCCCAAGCACCCTGCATTTCACGGTGCATCACAAGGTGAAGTGGGGTTTGTGCCTATGTCCTACCACACCATAATGAATCCATAGCATATTGCATCTACTCTTTCCGCCTCTTCACAGCTTGCATATGCACTGCACCCTGCAGAGATCTGTGATAGCAGCTGCCACCCAATGTACAGAACCAGTAGGACATACACCTCCACAGCCACTTCTCCAGGGGGAGTTTGTTTTATGTTCCTGTGCTGATGTCCAATCTCCAGTGTCCCTTTGTTTCTTCCTTCCTCTTTTCCCCTGTGAAGAAAGCCAGGAGCTCTGCAGTTACCCCACGCTGACAGGGTGATCACGGACTGTGTCTGTGTGAGACCGTTGCTTCTGTCTCAAGCAGAGGAACAGAACCTTGATCACACACAGGGGCTCCTCTGGCTCCATTCTACAGATCTGGGAAGCTCCTGTGATCAGCGCTGTGAGCTTGTCTCTTTTCTCCTGTCTCCATCCACCATGACCCCAGCATGGTCTCGTCTCTGGTAAACAGGATGTCAAGTCAGCCTCCCCATCACTAGCATGACCCTCTCCCTTTTTCCACCAGCCACCTATTCTGTACCTCCTCCCTAGTGGCGGATTTGCCACTGGGACAATGAGGCCTGTGCCCAGGGCCTCCAGAAAAATGGGTGTCTCTGTGCCCCAACCCGCTCTGCCTGCCCACTGCTCCTGCCAGAGAGTGGGGTCAGGGCTTGGGGACTTGCCCCATCCGCCCAGCATTCCAGCCAGGGAATGGCGTCAGGGTGTGGGGTCTTGCCCTGCTCTGCAGCTGGAGCACCAGGTGGGCAGAGCAGGGCACACCCCCATACCCCAGCCCTAATTCCCCAGCAGGAGTGCGTGTGTGTGTGTGTGCGGGGGGGGGGGGAGTTACACAGGCAGAAGGGGTGGGGAGGGGCCCTTACTTGCTATGGCCCATGGCCCCACAAAACCCTCGTTTGTCCTGGCTCCCCCCACACTCATAGCTTCTTGAACCTGCTTCCCTTGTTTAGCCCCTCAGTCTCCCAGAATAACGTACTTTTGTGCTGCGACTACTGCTCATCAGTGACATTCTCGGCAAGTTCAATCCTGGTCCCATTTGGCCTGTTGCTGTCCCAGCTGTGACATTTCAGAGCAGGCTGGGTGCAGTGGGGAGGCCCCATAGCAAAGTCCAGCACAGCAGGGGCAGTGGGGTCACAGAGATATTTAAGGTGGGAGGGGAGCTCTGTCAATGTTGACTGAGTTTTACCACCTGCTGGGGGCTCCCAGAGTCTCTAGTCCCCTCCCCGAGGAGATGTGGGGGAAGGAGAGGAGAGATTCTGTGTCTCAGGCCTGGCCCAGCTGTTCCTGTTGCTGACACATCTCTGCCAGGGGAGTGACTCTCCCCAGCACTGTGCTGAGATCTCAGAGCTGATGGGTAAATCCTGGAGGAAGGAGATTCCGTGAGACACTCCGTAGCTGGGGCAGATTCTGTCACTGATGCCCTCAAACCCTCCCCTAGGGCTGAGCTCTGCCCGTAATGCTCTGATTCTCTCTCCCCAGCGCATGTGACTCTGGATCCAGACACGGCTCATCCCAACCTCGTCCTGTCTGAGGATCGGAAACATGTGAGATGGGAAAAACCAGAGCAGGATCTGCCCGACAACCCTGAGAGATTTGACACTGCGCTGTGTGTGCTGGGCTGTGAAGGATTCACATCGGGGAGACATTGCTGGGAGGTGGAGGTCGGGGGTGGGGGATTCTGGGCTGTGGGGATGGCCAGAGAGTGTGTGGGGAGGAGGGGAGAGATCAGCCGTACCCCTGAGGGGGGGATCTGGGCTGTGGAGTGGCACTGGCGGGGTCACTTCCAGGCTCTCACGTCCCCTGTGATCCCCCTGACCCTGAGCCGGGCCCCCAGCAGGATCCGGGTTTGTCTGGACTGTGACCGGGGGCAGGTGACATTTATCGATGCTGGTGACGAGGTCCCGATCTTCACTTTCCCGCCAGGCTCCATCCCTGGGGAGAAAATCCGACCCTGGTTCTGGGTGGGGGAGAGATCGCAATTCAGACTGTGTCCCTGAGACACACAGCAGAGGGGGGAACCAGAAATCAGCCTCTCTAGCCTCATGTACCCCAGTCTCTGTGACCTTGGAGGACTCCCATCTACCCAGCTTCGGGCTCCTCACACACACCCATGGAGGGAGGGGGAGATGGGTGCAGACTGATGGAAAAACCATGTTACTGAAAGTGAGATTGTAGCTCATTAATTCCCTATATTAATCCCTGGCCACTGGTGCTATTTTAGTGCCATAGAGAAAACTGTTCTCAGTAGCTGGGGATCTCCTGGCCGTGCTGTGGTTATTAAAGCTCCTTCTCAGCTCCATTTACTTTGCTACTTTCCAGCTACTGACTGTAAATAAACCATTACAAACAATTCTTCATGTTTGTTCCACTTTACTGTCCCAGCTGCAGGTGCTGGGGGCAAAGTCCTGGGATTTGCTTCCTGACTTGGTTGTGTCCCCCCAGTCCCAACAGGGACTATCACGCCTCTAGGAGAAGAGTTTGGGTTTTACTGGGATGTGTCACGTTCCCAGGGCGGAGGGGTGCAGCTCTACTGCCCAAGCAGGGCAGAGAAGGGGAAAAAAAGCCACGATCTGCGGCAATTCGGTGGCGGGTCTTTCCTTCTGAGAGGGACTGAAGGATCCACCACCGAATTGCCGCCGAAGAGCCTGGAGCCGGCCTTTGCCTCGGGTGCAAAAATTCCTTGTTACGGCTCTGGCCAGCGCGATGTCCTGGGCGGCAGGGCTGTGAGCTCCTGCCAGGCGGTGTGGTGCAGAGCTGCCAGCCTGCCCTGGTGCTCTGGGCTGCGTGGCATGGCTGGCTTTGGCTGGACGGCACACTAATGGGAAGGGGAGCAGGGGGGTTGGATAGGGGGCAGGGAGCTCTGGAGGGGAGGTCAGCGGGTGGGGGTGTGGATATGGGTTGGGGCAGTGAGAGGGCTGGGAATAGCTGGTTGCATAGGGGGCAGTGGTCCAGGGGCCAGTTAGGAGATGGGGTGAGAGTTCTGGGGGGGATGGTCAGGGGACAGGGAGCAGTGGGGGTTGGATGGGGCAAGGGTCCGGGGGGGCAGAAAGCTAGGGGGATGGGATAGCGGGCAGGGACCTGGCCACACCCAGCCTCCATACCATTTCCGAACCCTGATATGGCCCTCGGGCCAAAAGCTTTGCCCACCTCTGACCTAGGAGGAAGGAGGCCTAAGAGAAGGAGAGCAGAGCATCCCTTGTGCTTCCTCTTACTTGGAAGGCTCTGTTTGAAGAACTGAGTGTAGTCAGAGTAGAATAAATTTGTTAATTTACATAAATAATATGTAAATATGTATGTAGAGAAATGTTTGATGACATAATTTTTTTGCAATGTGTAATTCATACTTAGGTCCGTCCCTCACATTAGCCTTAGGTCCCTCATAACCTTCATCCAGCTCTGTCTCTAGGATAGAGCAGCTGGTGGCTTTAACCATAGAGACCTGTGGTCAGTAACTGCCCGACTCTGCTGCATGGAACGTGGCCGCCCCGGCAGGTGGAGCAGGGAGATGCAGCATGGGAGGAGGCAGAAAAGCAGCAAGATAGACGGGAGAACCCAAGGGGACTGTCTGTGATTCCATGTTCAGGCTGTTCTAGTGCTTGAGTGTTCTCACTTGATACCTGAGAGGTGAAGTCTAAATACAGGACACACAACCAGTGGGAGGTCTGTGTCCTGGTTTATAACTGTTTGCCCTGAGGTTGGTACTCACATTCATGAGCTGCTGCACACAGCTTGAAGGGAGAACTGAAGATGGGTCTCCCACGTACCAGCTGAGTGCTCTCACCATGGGGCTAAATGTTATAAGACAGGTGATAGCACCAAAACCACCTGCTTCTCTCCCGCCCTCCTGTGGAGCGAGGCAGGTGCCTACCTCATTCCAGCAAGAAACACCTTAGGCGCTTGAGCCACCTGACTTCAGATGCTGGGTTCCCATCTGTGGGTTGCGAAGCAGACATAGACGCCCCTCTGCAGCCCCGATTTAGGCACGCGTCTGTGAGAGGGGTCAGGGTTTAGGACACCTCTCCCCCCTTGTTCCCTCTCCCATTGGCTAGCTTAGATGGCTCCTCGCCTAGTGAGCTGGCTTTTGTGAATCACACTGTAAGGTGTCTGTGATGCCCATGCATTGGATAGGGCGTTTAGGCCCCTAACTCAGCTTTGCAGAGTTGCAGACTGTGATTTTCTAGTTGCCTATAAATTAAGCCCTGTGATGCTCAGCACTGCAACACCAAGTCATGGATCGCAACCAACCTCCAATCTGCAGAGCCCAGCTGAGCAATTCCTGATTGACGTGGGTGTGTACAGGACAGAGACAGAGCACAGCTGGAAAGTGCAGGGCTGGCTCCAGACACCAGCCCACCAAGCACATGCTTGGGGCGGCACCTCGGGACGGGGCGGCACTCGGGGTTTGTTTTTGCTTTGTTTTTATTTGGCCAGGCGGCACTGGGGTGAGGCGGGGTTTCAGAGGCGGGGCGCCGTGCTGTGGGAGCGGGGACTTGGGCAGTGTGGCGCTCGGCTGGGGCAGACTTCAACGGCGGGGACTTGGTCGACGTGATGCTCGGGGGGGGGGGCGGCGCTCTTTGTTTTCGCTTGGGGTTGCAAAAATGTTAGAGCTGGGCCTGCCCTGATGAGAGACATCCTAAACTGGAGAGTTCAGGGGGCACAGAAGTACTCCGGTTCCAGATTATGCCCCAGGGATCGCATAACAAAGAGAGCACCAGGTCTGCTGACCAATCAGAACTTAGAATCAATGAACGCTGTTTGATCCCTGTTTAACTCCTACCTGAGAACACGGCTGGGTTGGGCTTTAACCTTCAACCTTAGAGCAATAAAGACACTCCCTTCCCATAAACTCCAGAGGAGCAGGACAAAGGCTGTTTATTACTGAAGGAATTAAAAGGAGAGTTTCCCTTTGGAGCATGAGATGAAAAATATAATGCTTATGATGACAGAATTTAGCAGTTCTCGAGGAGTAAGAAGCTGAGCCTCTTTGGAATTCTCATTGCCTCCAGCCAGATCGGGGTACTTGGATATTTGACTCTGCTGCCACCAACACTGGCACACTAGGAGGACTTCTTTGGGAGAGGATCCTTATCTCCAAACAGGAACAAGGGTGTGATCGGGACTGAAATCACCATAGCATTTCAGTTCCTTTTTTTACTTTTGCTTTTGGAAGGCATCGAGAGAGACGCTTCAGTGTCCAATAAAAAATAAACACCATTTTGGCAGAAATACGGAAGGAAAGACCAGGATTCAACTCTTTGTCTCTGTAATATCTTAGTAAGAATTGTTTTTTTCAGATTCATCACTGAAATAGTCCCTGACAATGTCAACTAACTAGAGGAGAATGGATGAGGCTTTTAGAAAACCTTGGAACACCAGAGAGAACTCAAAACTGTTCCAAAGCTTATTTCCAGGATGTATCAGGTAAGTGAGCTTCTGGCACTTGAATCCCATCTCCCTTGCTCTTTGATATCTCCTAGTAGACATTTATTCCCTGCTTGAATTATTAACTGCAACATGATCTAATAATCCCAGGATAGATGTGTCTTACTCTGAATATAAACTTAGCATTTGAACGATATATTCAAAATGATACATGAGCTATTTCCCCCTCTCCTTTCATTGTAAGGTAACTCCAGACTATTCCAGTTATTTGATTTAAGAATCTATTTCTTTGCTCCTATGTTTTATTGAAGAAAACTGGACCTGATCTTGCTCTCAATGCCTTCAAAGGGAGATTTGCTAGGAATTAACTTACTGTATATTTCTGTTTTGTAAAGTAAGTTACAAGCTCTTGCAAATCTAATTTTATGAAGCGTCTTCCTCCGTGTTCCATTTGTTTATGGGACTGAATCATTTTGCCTCTGATATGTTGAAAGAAAAGAAATGGGTAAAAAAAAAATACAAATGAGAATCTCTCTTTCTGACACGCACGCTTTCTAATTCCTTAAATCTATTTTCTCCACTGGTAGAATTTCTAGCAACTTTTACAATGATCTGATTTTTTTTTTTTTAACATGGATTTTGTAGGGATGAGTAAAAATCAGACTTGTAAAGAAATCATCTTTCCAACTTCAATTGAATGGCTGTTCTAACTTCATAATATGAAAGAGTTCACTTAACAATGTATTTATTTACTGTGCCCTCTTTAATGTTTGACTTTAATGACTTAATGTTTGTCAGTATTATACTCACGATGATAATTTTTTTCCTCCTTCTTCCTGTTTTCTAGATCAAGTTACAGTGAAGAAGATGAAGGTTCTCTCATTCTGCCATAGCTCCAGAGCCTGCTTCCCTTTCCCTGGGTTTATTATTTTCTTCTTTACTTGTTCTGTTCACAGGATGGAATCAGGTAGGAATACGCACTGTGTCTGCTATTCCTTAAAGGATTTATTTAGGCCCCTGAAGTATCTTAACAACATGCTGCACTCAAAGTCAATGGAACTACTCACAGTGCGTAAACTTAACCACACAGCAAGATCAGCACCATCATTCTTCAATCTTTGCCTTGACTGGGTTGCTGCTGCTGGGTTATTTTATTTGTTCCTGGGATAGTGCCCAGGTTTGTTCCTTCACACAAGTATTTTTAAAAGACTGTCAAAGATGCCCAAAGCATTGGGTGGACACTTACTGAAGTGTTTAATAATCACAATAATAAATACAATAAAATAATTTAGTGGGTTTCAGATGTAAAAGAGATCAGAGCCCTAGTTTGAGACTAATGTGCACAAAAAGATAAGGTGAACCAGAATATATTGATGTCATGTGACTTTTTTAATTGGGCCTGTTAGCCAATGCATATATGTTAGGTGTAGTATACACCATATTATTAGGCATTATGTGCCCTGTAGTCCTATAATATACATGAGAGAGACAGAGAGCGAGAGAGAGAGATGGGAAATTAAGTTAACTGAATGTATGATGCTTTCCCACAATTCTGTTCACCAATATCTAATATTCCACAACTTTTTACAAATCTGAAGTCAGTGTTTGCAATAGAAAATAGGAAGCCTATCAAAGCCATGAAAGGTGTGTCCTAGCACTGGTTGGGATGTACCTCAACACCCATCAGGTTTGGAATGTGGTATCCAAACTGGGTTAAGAAACTGGTGGGTTGGATCTTACATGATCAGGGCCGGCGCTTTCATTTAGGCGACTAGGTGCCAGCATTATGGGGGAGGCGGCATTTTGCCAGGGGGGGCGGCAGGCGGCTCCGGTGGAGCTGCCGCAGTCGTGCTTGCGGACGGTCCTCTGGTCCCGCGGCTCTGTTGGACCTGCCGCAGGCATGCCTGCGGCAGCTCCACCGGAGCCACGCAACCCATGCACGGGGCGGCGAAATGGCCCAGCACCTAAGGCACCAGAAACCCTGGCACCAGTCCTGTACATGATGATTAAAGTGCTTTTTCAGTTGTAAACAGCTATGATATAAGTGGGTTTGGGGTGTATTTTTCTATCACACCTTTTGTGTAAAGTGAGTATGCTGCAAGATAAGACCTGCTTCCTGGGAGGAAGATGTATATGTCTCCTTTATATTGTCCATTGTTTTGTCTTTAGACAATAATGTTCACTAAATTTGGTTATTTGGTCTCTTGAGCATGTGAAGTATTGAACCATACTTGTCCAAAAGTTAGCTCTAGCAATATGGCCATGTCTCAGGAACACCTTGGTGAAAGAACACCAAATATGGCCCATCAACCCTACCCTTATTCCTGCTGAGGCCCAGCAAATTTCATGGCAATGTCAGTAAGCGTGTCGATTTGAGAACACTCAGGAAAATGGGTTGTTAAATAGTAAGCTTGTCTCAGCTACACACCAAAAATGTCCATTACCATTTCTCTGCCTCAGTTTCTCTGATGTGTGACTGTGACATGGACTGAATACAACTGTCTTCAGCTTCCCACCCCAGGTCAGCACTGTGTGCCTTTGCCAGGCATTGAGCCTACCAATTCTTAGCTCCCCACTGTGTCCAGTGCTCTGTGCCTGGGCCATGTGCTAAACTTGTCTGTTATCAGCTCCACACCCCATCTCAGTGCTGTGTGCCTGTGCCATACACTGAGGCTGAGTGTTCTTATAACAAAGCCCCAGACCCCATGAGCGCTGCTTTCTCTTAAACATTCAGTCTGAAATGTTCCATGCTGGGTGTCTGTCCCTGGCTGAAGTTTTTGGAAAGTTTGTCTGAAATGGAACCTCTTGGCTGTGTCCTTCATATCAAATTCCCTCTTTCCTCTGACCTGCTTTTTGTTGTTGTTACTTTCATGGTGCATTTTTCCAGCAAAGTTCACAGTGATTGGACCTTCTGACCCTGTCACTGCCATCCTGGGTCAGGAAGCTGTGTTACCCTGTCACCTGTCCCCCAGAATGAGCGCTGCAAACATGGAGGTTAGATGGTTCCAATCTGAGTTTGAATCCTTTGTGCACCTGTATCGTGATGGGAAGGATCAGTATGATGGGCAGATGCCAGACTACAGGGGAAGGACAGAGCTTTTGAAAGCTGGACTCACAGATGGGATTGTTCCCCTGAGGATTCTCAATATCAGACGTGCTGATGAAGGACGATACCTCTGTTTTGTTGGAGATGATACTTTTTATGAAGAAACTGTATTGGAACTGCGGGTAGCAGGTCAGTAGCTCCTATCAGTCTTAGCTGTGTGTGGTCTGCAGGCTTTATTCTTTCCTATTACAAACCGTGACTCCCTGCTTGTTAAATATTTCATCATAACACAGTGTATCTAACTTTCAACAAACAGCCACTTTCATATCAGAAAAATATGCTGGAAACTTTCCCAACATGTTGTTAAAAACATTTTGAGGATGTCCAAAGCACTTTCTCACCCGATCTTGACTGACCCCAAGTCAAGAGGGGAAAGACTTCTGGACACACATGGCCTTCCAGTTGCTCTGCAGTCATTTCTAGGATGTGTGGCTAAGATGGGACTGACAGATTTTTATGACCGTCTTATTGGTTCACTGTTGTTTGTTCCTCACCGGTGTAGTTAAAATCAAATGCAGTATTCTTATTTGCTAAGATTGTATAATGATGAAGGTGGTGGTGCATTCCCCTGGGGTACCATTTGGAACTGGGGTAAAGCTGAGCCCTCTATCTCACCAGTCTGGGTTCCCTCTCGTACCGTGATGTTGTGACAAGCTGCAAAATCCTGCATACTTGCACTCACACCAGCATCCACAGGCAGGGACCATACCCATCTTTGTGCATGGCCAGGCACTCATGAACCAACAATACCGAAGCTTCAGCCAAAACACACCCCAGATCCCTAACCTAGGACCCTGGATCTGTACCATCCTGCTCTGGTCAAAAGCCTGACCAGTAAAGATTATTTTAATTACCCACTTCGCCCCTCCCTCGATGTGGAGAGGAATATACACAAAAACCTTTGTTAACTGAGCTAAGACTTCACTGAAACCACACTATTTTAGGTAAAAAAAATATATAAAATAGATTTATTAACTACAGAAAGATAGATGTTAAGTGATTTTAAGTGATAGCAAAGAGATCAAAGTTGATTATTAAGGAAGTAAACAAAAATCCAGTCTAAGCCTAATATATCACACAGGATTTGAATCAAAAAGTGCCTCACCCTTTTAGATAGTACAAGCAGTTTATAGATGTTTCATGCACAGGCAGGGTTTCCATCTTTCCCTTCTGAGACCATCACTTCCCCAGTTCAAAGTCTGTGCTTTTCCAGAGGAACATCCAGGTGTTGAGTTGTGGGGCAAGTGAGGCCAATTGGTGATGTCACTTCCCCCTTCTACAGTTTCTTTTATATGGCGGAAACCCATTTGTTCCAAGCCAAGTTCCCAGCCCAGTTTGTAGAAAATACGGGTATCAAAATGGAGTTCAGTATCATGTGATCTAGTCAGATGCCCCTGCATGCTTGATGAGTCATGGCAGCCATTATCCATAGGCTGTCTGCAGTGTCCCCCAGTGAAGACAAGACTTTTCCATGGCCCATTGTTTTTGCTGATGGGCCATTAGCACTGTCTAGCTTTTTCATTGTTGTACCTGAAAGGCTGGTTGTGGGTGTTATCCAGAACAAGCACATTTGAAATACAGATGCATAGTCACTATTGATAACTCCAGATACAAAAATGATACATGCATACAAATAGGATAATCATTCAGCCAGTCATAACTTTTCCATTGACACCTTACTTGACACATCTTGTACAAGATGTGTCAACATAATTATATCATAATTATACCATAATCATATTACTATGGTGGATATAGAGTGCAGAGTGTCCTAGTGGGGAGGAGAAGTTATGCATTTATCACTCTCAGACAAGACTGAGCATTTTTCCCCTGCTGCTTTAACACTTTCACCATGAACTAATTAGATTTTTGTTTGAATAACTATATCTATCCAATGCACTAATGATCAGATTTTCTAAAGTTCAGATCCTATTCAGTTATCTACATTGTAATATCTCCAAAGGTGTCAGCGCTCAGTTGCTCCTGTGTTGAGATGACTGACTTAGTGAAACTATTTTAAATATTTGTTCAAATTTTTGTGTGTCCATGAGTATTGGGATTTCAGACATTGCAGTCAGTATTCATTTATCCCTTCTCCTGACTACCCGCGTGAATTAGTGCTTTCTATTGTGAGTAAGGGATCCACAAACTGTCCCTTCTGCTTTATTAACATATGGAATTGACAGCTTTATGTATTTCCCTTAGGTCTAGGCTCTGCTCCTCTCATCTCTGTGGAGGGTCACCAAGATGGAGGGATTCGGGTGGTTTGTCAATCAGCTGGTTGGTACCCAGAGCCTGAAGTGCTGTGGAAAGATCTCAGTGGGCGACATTTACCATCACTCTCTGAAACAACATCCCAAAGAGATAATGGCCTGTTTGAAACAGAAACTGCTCTCATTGTAATAGAACATTCAAACCAAAACTTGTCCTGTTGCATCAGGAACACCATTCTCAATCAGGAAAAGGAATCAGCAGTTTATATAGCAGGTCAGTTACCATCCAAATCCCACACTGAACTCAGCACCATTAGAAACGAAACAAAACATAGGAAGAAAAGGATTGAAACATCTGTGTTGGATATTTAATAATCCATGCACAAACGCAGAAGATAGTGTCTTTACAGGGTTACATTTTAAGCAACTTGATTCCCTTAATTGTGAGTACTCAGACTATCAACATTTTGAATTTCATGTAAATTTAATTTTAAGTTTGACTTTCCTGATATTCTACCATGTGCGCACGCGCGCACACACACACACACCTTCCAACCTTTTTGAGAAGGAACTTTCACTCAATCCACTGATGCACTAGGCTCCTGTAACCTTAAATTCACCTTAATGATTTTTTTTGAAAGTGGTAAATTTTGTACTCTGGCTTGATTGTGATCTGTAGAGCCCTGTAAACCCACAGATATTTGCTTTCTATTCACAGATAGCCTCATCATTTTGGGGGACTGCAGACTGAATGCGGATACCAATTTTGTATCCACGTAGGGCCCTAGTGATCTGTTCACTTCACCAGCTTCATTACCTTTGTGAAATGTCACCTAAGTCATGTGATGTTGTTTTTCCTGACATTCAGTGGGACTTGCATTCCTTAATTTACTTTGATCCGGATCCACAAAAGGACTCATTTTACCCCTTCTCTAGACACAGATGTACTGATTAGTTAATGGATGACATCTGCTTGTGTGAACACTTCTTGTATAAGTTTCAGAGTGCCCTAAATAGATTTAGCTTCAATCAATTCCTTATCGACTTCAGCTAAATGAAGACAGAGCACTATGAAGCTGATTTATCATTTAAGGTTTTGTGGATCAATTTATTTAAATTGGTGCAGCCCTCCTATGTTGTCAACCCTTGAATCAATTTAAGAATGACCCCGTAAGAGGGTTGCCCCAGGTTCACTAAATCAGAGCACAAGCTATGTGTGGAAAAGACATTAGGCACATTTGAAAATTCCATCCTGTTTAGATGACCGAATCACTGTGAACACAAGAACAGCAAATGGAAATCAGTTAATTTGCTGCACAAGTGTTTGGACAAATTGTGATTATGTTTTTTCCCAATATTAGGGGGTAACTGTGGATTTTTCAAAAATATGCTAATTAATCTGGCTGTTTCTGAATATTGCTTACTGCTAAGGGCCAAATTCTTTTTTGGTATAACCCTATTAGAGTCAATGGGGTTTTATGAGCAGAGAATTTGCCTCTGAACTCTGTGGCCCTCTGAATAGAAATGAATCAAATCAGGGCTGTGTTTTCAAGGATAAAGCACTGGTAAAGCTGTGTTGGTTGGAGCTGCATTTAAAAACAGTTTCTGGTCTTTTGTGTAGTGTAGACATGGCCATTCTTTCACTCTTTGCTTGCATAAATCCTGCTGGGCACTATTTTTGTATTTGTATGAAAAAGAATCTGCTTTTAGTCCTCACTTCCAAACCAAGGCAAGCCCTGAGTGTTTTGTTTTTCAGATTCCTTTTTCCCAAGGGTGAATCCCTGGATGGTGGCTCTGAGTGTGATCCTGGTGGGTTTTTTTGGTTTCATTGGCCTCACTGTTTATCTGTTTAAAATGAAAGGTAAATATCAGAGGGAGAAATATACTGTAAATAAAGGGTTTTTTTCTAATAAATAAATAAGGGCAATTTAGGGATTTAACATGAAAAGAACGTGTTATCTGCTGATCTGGTCCTAAATAAAGAAGAAAAATAGATGTGAATTTATTGATAGAGCGTGGGGGCAGAGGAGAGAATAGAAGGGAGGAGAGTCTCAGACAATAGAACTGAATCGGATCATAGATACATTTCTGTTCTGCTTGGTTCTCCATCTCTTCCCAGTTCTCAGGCAGCTATTGCTTTTTGTCTCTGGTCCCACTTGAGAGAAGGTTCTGCAAAGCCTAGCCTCTCATATTTCACCTCAGCTCTCTCTTTTTTTTCATTGCTAATAAAGTGTAATACACCTCGACATTACAGCGATAGGCCGTATAGACATGCCCCTGTAGTAAATCAGTAAGTAAACACATTTGTTCCTCAGTTAGGAAAAAAAAACCCATACACATGATCACATAACTCAAGAACAGCTGTCCATGCCCTGCTGAACTTCATCCATAAAGAATACCAGCCCAATTTCCCCAATAAATTGGACTTTTCTCTCCAGGCTCCTAATGAATTTTGTACCAATAGGATGTAGCCTTTTAACTCTGTTTCATGAAGCAAGGCAATGAGAATAATTTATATTTATTTCTGTACTTTTCAGGGACACTTACTGAAGAAGTTGGTAAGTTTCAGTTTCCCTTTTTCCACAAATACAATTTTTGACCATGGCTACACAATTGTCTATGGGCTTCTTGGAGAGATAGAAAGGAGGAGAGTCTCAGACAATAGAACTGAACCAGAGAATCAGATCAGAGCAGATGCGTCTGTGTTGTGCTTGGTCCTTCATTTCCCTTTCTTCCTAGTTCTCAGGCAGTGTAACGGGTCGGGACTCACCACCTGGCGCCTCCTGCTGGTCACTTCTGGGAATTAGCTCATTTCCAGTGGAGAGCCCCCTCCTGGTGGTGTCCCGTCCATTATTCTGCCCTCTGTCGGTGTCTCTGGACCCACGTTGCTCTCTGCTCGGCAGCATCCTCTTCGAGGCCACTGCCCTCCGGCAGTGCCCCTCAGTCCATCTGCATCCCCTTCCAGGGATCAATCGTCAGCAGTCCTCCAGTCAAGCCTTCATTTGCAACCACCCGCCCTCAAAGTCTAATCCCTCTCGGCAGGGATCTGGCGTGATCTGTAATGGCCAGTGACTGGATGTGCTGCAAGGAGGACGGGGGGGACCGAGGCCCGCCCTCTACTCTGGGTCCCGGCCCAGGGACCCTCTGGTGTTAGCCTTGCTGTCCTCCTCCTTTTCCTCCTCCGTCTGTTTCCCTGGGCCGCTTCCCCTACAGCCCCTTGCACCCGCTAGGCCCTTTCTCTCAAGGTCTGCAGCCTGGCAGCTAGGGGCTAGAGCTTTCTAGCCTCCTTGAGCCTGCCCAGCACTGCGCTGTCCGCGGTGCTAGTCTCCCCCCCCCCCCCCCCCCCCGGAGACTAACCTTCCCCTGTCAAAGGTCTGGGACAGACTGACTGTGCCCGCTCTGGGCAGCCTTTATATACCCCCGAGCCTGGCCCTGATTGGCTGTCTGCAATCTGGGCCCTGATTGGCTCACTATAAGCCCTCTTTTAATTGGCTCCTGGGCTGCGCAGGCTCCCTGGCCTGTCCCAGCCCACTCTCCCAAGGAGTGGGGCAATCCGCCCCACTACAGGTGGTTATCACTGTCTGTCTCTAGTTCCACTTGAGAGAAGGTTCTCATATTTGTACTCAGTCTCTTTTTTGCTAACAAAATGTATTGCACCTCAATATTACAGTGATAGGTCCAACAGAAATGCCCCAGTGAGAAATCAGTAAATAAACACATTTCTTCTTCAGTTAGGAAAAAAAATCATATCAGCTGTCACATAACTCAGACACAGCTGTCCATGCTCCGGGTTCACTTCATCCATAAAACATATCTGCCCAATTTCCAAATAAATTGGGCTTGTCCCTCCATGCTCCTAATGAATTTTGTACTTATAGGATGTAGTCTTTTAACACTGTTTCATGAAGCACGAGAGGAAAATAATTTATATTTATTTCTGTATTTTTAAGGGAAACTTACTGAAGAAGTTGGTAAGTTTCAATTTCCCTTTTTCCACAAATACAAGTTTTGACCACAGTCACACAACTGTATATAGATTTGTTGTTTTCTCTGATTTGTTTTTACTTCTCTCTGTTTGTTGGGCTGGGAGGGTTGATGTGTGTGTAATAGGCTGGATCATTTTAGGGCCTGTTTGGATGTTTCCAGAGACCCATTCCCCTTAAAAGTCTTTCCAAATAGGGAGTTGGATTGACATAACTACATGTCTGAGGGGTGTAAGTTTTCAGCGCAGATGAGCCCTCAGTCTCAGAGGCTTTCAAAAGACTCTATAGAAGTCTGGCTTGTTCAGGAAGATGTGATGAAGTGGGAATTTTCTGCACTGTTTTTATGAAACCTGTGTGTACCTCAGTTTCTGCTATATGCGGTATTATTAGCCAGTGAGGGAAAGAGGACTGTTTGCTCTCTGGGCAGGCTAGGCAACATAAGTATGGGTGTTGCTTAGCTGTCTGGGTCTTAGTCCCCATATCAGTGGAGATAGAAGTGACAGTGGGCCGATGCGCACCTGTGCGGTGTTCTGGTAAGAGCCGTCTGTTGGACTGGACTGCACACAGCTGACTTTTCCCCCTCCGTCAGCTGATGGAGCAGGGAGCAAAGGGGCATGTGCCCTGGGCTCTGGCTTTGGAGGCCCCCATGGGGCTCAGGGCGCCCCAGGAAATTAGCAGGGGAGGGGACCTTGCACCTGTTGGTGCCTGCTTCTTTGTAGAACGGACAGGGCAGCCCACTAGGGTTTGGAATTTTTCCAACAAAGGTCATAGCTTCCTCTCTCCAGCCCCATGGAATAGCTTAGGTAAGTTGTCTTTCTCCGAATGGCTCTGTTGCAAGAATCAGCTCCCCCGAGTTCCAGCAGACTTCCTCCTGGTTGCTGCCCACTCCTGTGACAACCTGTCTCTTTGAAGATCATTTCTTCCAAGTGGAGCAGGCCCTGTAGGAATGAGGTCACTTGAGCCCAGAGGAGTTTTTGTCTCTTCCTGACTGGGAAGGGGCTGTGCCCCAAGACAGGGTGTGCTACCCCAAAGTTTATAAAACTAGATTGCCTAAACTAGATAAACTTCACACCAATATATTATGGGTGGGGGGGGTGTTTGTGGGAAAGCAATAAAAAAAAGGAAGTTGAATAAAAATAATCACCCAGCCTTAACTTTATATTGATGATCAAGAGAAATAACATATAAGGGAAGGAAAGCTCCTAACAATTTTGATATCTATTTCTGTTTATGTTTCAGTGAAACAAGATTGAGAAATTGATGTGTCATTTTCTTCCCTCAGAAGAAAATGTTTGTACACAATTGGATCCCCCTGTAGGAGTGTAATGGAGTCATCGGTGGGTTAGGTGGTCTAGTGGTTAACACACTTTGTGCCCCCTCCCAGTGGGCAAGTCTTTCAGTTGTGGCCCTCTTTTAATCAGAGGGGCAGGGAGGTGGGTTTGTTTAATCTGGAGAAGAGAGGACTGAGGGGAGACAAGATACCAGTTTTCAAGTGTATGAAAAATCATTACAAGAAGGTGGGAGGTAAATTGTTCTCATTAAGCTCTGAGGCTAGGAGAAGAAGCAAGGGGCTTAAATTGCAGTGAGGGAGGTTTAGGCTGGACATTAGGAAAAACTTCCTAACTGGCAAAGTAAGTAATGAATGGACTAAAGGAGGATGTAGAATCTCCTTCATTGGAGTTTTTTAAGAGCAGGTTAGACACACACCTGTCAGGGTAGTCTAGAATAGATAATACCTAGTCCTGCCACAAGTGCAGGGGATTAGACTTTCAGTCTAATAATTCTATGAGTCTAATAGAATCACAGAGTTTAAGACCAGAAGGGACGACCAGATCATCTCGTCTGACCTCCTTAAGAGGAAAATGAATAGAAATAGTTTCTAAACCTTAATTATCATATTGATGGTAATGAGAAATAAAACAAATGAACAAGGAAAATCCTAACATACAATATGTGTCTTTCTGTTTAATTGTTAGGCAAACGAGATATAGAAATTGGTAAGTGTCATTATCCTTCTTCTGACATGTGGGAGTTTGTTTAATTGTTGTGGAATTGTTCACTTTTCAATTTAACTTTTACACTTCTGTTGCAACTTTTAGCCTGATTTTGTTTGTTTGCATGTTTGGTTTTTTAATTATTGTTTCTTTTTGGTTGAGGGAGGTTACAGTAATGTGCTAAAATGTGGGCAAGCACTAAATTGGATAGATTACAGTCCAAAATTTAATTTGAAAAACTAATAAGCAATAGAGTCACAGAGTTTAAGACCAGAAGGGCCCACTGATCCTCTTGTCTGATGTCTGGAAGAGGCGGTTGATTTCTCTCACCCTTTACTGTCATATTGATGATAAAGAGAAATAAAACATAAGAAAATGTAAATGCCTAACAAAATATATATTTATTTCTCTTACATTTTTTAGAGAAATGAGATAAAGAAATAAGTAAATGTCTTTGTCCTTCCTCTGATAAGAAATTTTTGTACCAATTTGGATCCTCATGTGGGAGTTTAATTGTGGTGGAGGTGTTTGTTTTCAAATGTAACTTTCAAAATTGTTGCAATATGAAATATTTTATATTTGTTTGCTTCTTTTTTATTATTATTATAATTCTTGTTAGAGTTTATAGGGGTCTGTTTTGTAATGTAACTTTACAAAACTCGGGGAAAGATTAAAATGGATGCATTTCACAGCAAAAGCTAATGTGAAAAATTGATCTCAGTAGACTAGAGTCATAGAGTCACAGAGTTTAAGACCAGAAGAGATGACTGGATCATCTAGTTTGACATCCTTAAGAGGAGGTTGAATAGAAATAATACTCTCTCAGATGTAATTGTATTGATGATAAAGGGAAACGATCCATAAGACAAGGGAAACGCCTAACAAACAATATGTGTATTTCTGTTTAATTTTTAGGCAAAAGAGATACAGAAATTGGTAAGTGTCATTTATCCTTCTTCTGACAAGAAAATTTTAATACCAATTTGAATCCTCATGTGGGAGCTTGTTTAATTGTGGTGGATGTTTGCTTTTAAATTTATGTTTTAAAATTGTTGCAATAGGAACCTTTTTCATTTGTTTGCTTCATGCTTTTGATTATAGTTATTATCATTCTTTTCATGGTGTGTGGGGTTTTTTAAATGACACTTCATGAATTGGGGAGAAAGACTAAACTGGATGAATTTCACACTAAAAGCTAATTGGAAGAATTGATAAGCAATATAATAATAGAATCACAGAATTTAAGACCAGAGAGAATGACTGGATCCTCTTGTCCAGTATTCCGAAAAACTGTGGGGTACGCCGTGCTAGGAGTGCACGAAGGAATGTTTGGGGGACGAGGTCCATGGCAGGGCCCTAGCCAGCCCCCATGGGGTATGGAGAGGTGGTGCCCCTCAGCCCCTCTCTGCCCCAACTCCAGCTCCGACCCCACCCAAGCTTCGCTCGATCCCCTGCTCGACCCCCAGCCCAGGTCTGGCCCCAGCTGCATCTCCACTCCAATCCCTGTTCTGACCCCAGCCCCTGCTCCACTTGTCCCCCAGCCCAGCACTCACCTCAATTGCGGCTCCACTCCCCCGCCTGCCTTGCCTCCAGCCCAACTCTGCCCTCAATCCCTTGCCACCCCCAGCCCAGCTCCATCTCTATTTCCAGCTCCTCCCTTATCCCCAGCTCAGCTTTCAGCCCAAGATCCTGGACTCAGCCAACTGTGGTGTAATGGACGGGGGAGGGGGGCCTGAGACAGGCTCCATTACTGGTAAGTGGGGGCGTGACAGGAAAAGTTTGGGCACCACTGGTCAAGTCTGATCTCCGTAAGAGGAGTTTGAATAGAAATAACCTCTCAGTCTTAACTGTCATATTGACGATAAACAGGAGTTTCCCTTTTCTTGTTTTATTTCTAACAAGCAATTTGGGTATTTCTGTTTAATTTTTAGGCAAACGAGATACAGAAATTGGTAAGTGTCATTATCCCTCCTCTGACAAGGATTCTTTTTTGTAAGTGGATCTTCATGTGGGAGTTTGTGTAGATGGTTTGGAGTTGTTTAATATTAAATTTAACTTTTACAATGTTGTTGCAATACGAAACCCCTTGTTTGTTTACTTGCTTTTTATTATTATTCTTTCTTGTGGGCTTTAATGTAATTGTATAAAATGTGTGGAAGTGCTGCATTTGAAAAACTGATAAGCAATAGAGTCACAGAGTTCCAGATCAGAAGAAAGCCCTGGATCCTCTTATCTGATGTCCTGAAAAGGAGGTTGATTTCTCTCAGCCTTTACTGTTGTATTGATGATAAAGAGAAATAAAACATAAGGAAAGGGAAACACCTAACAAAAATATTGATTTATTTCTCTTTAATTTTTAGACAAACGAGATAAAGAAATAAGTAAGTGGCATTCTCCTTCCTATGACAAGGAACGTTTTGTACCAGTTTGGATTCTAATGTGGGAGTTTGTGGAGCAGTGGTGGAGGTGTTTGATTTTAAATGTATCTTAAAATGGCTACAGTAGGAAACCTTTTTTGTTTGCTTACTTTGTTATTATTACCAGTGTTTTGGTAACGTGTGTGGGGGGTCGACTTTAATATAGCTTTATAAAATGTGGGGAAAGACTAAACTGGATGAATCTCACACCAAAAGTTAATTTGAAAAATTGATAAACAATACAGTTATTGTATTATAATGTAAGATCAGAAGGGATGACTGGATCCTCTAGTCCAGAGGTCTGCAGACTGTGGGGCAGGCCCCTAGGGGCATGTGGAGGACAGTTCAAGCAGACACAGGGCCAGATTAACTCTTCTGGGGGACCAGGACTATTAGCGTTTGTGGGGCCTCCTAGGCTCTGGGATAGGGCCAAAAAATGTGGAATTCAGAGTGCAGCAGGGGGCTGTGGATTGGGGCAGTGGGTGGGTGTGGAAGAGGGTGAGGGCTCCGACTAGGGGTGAAGGCTTGGGGGTGCAGCTGGGGATTAGGGCTTTTGGATGCAGGAGGGGGCTTCAGGCTAGTGACAAGGGGATTGGAGGGTGGGAGAGGGCTCAAGGCAGGAGGTTGGTGGGTGCAGGGTCTGGGAGGGAGTTAGGGTGTGGGAGGGGGCTCGGGGCTGTGGTGCAGGGCACTTACCTGGGACAGCTCCCTTCTGGTGGCTCAGGCCCCAGGAAGGGGGAGCAGGTGGCTCCGCATGCTCTCCTGTGCTCTCATGCGCTCTCATGCAGGCACCGCCTCCCACAGCTCCCATTGGCTGTAATTCCTGGCCAGTGCAAGCTGTGGGGGCGGTGCCTGCAAGTGAAGGAAGCTCGCAGACTGAGTTTCCCAACACTCGCAGCTCCAGCCCAGCGGGGTGGGGGTGGGAATGGCATGCCAACACGCAGAGCCACCTCCCCGCCAATGCCAGGCTAGGCTGGAATGCGGGGGCTTTAGTGGCTGCAGCCCATGGTCCTGGGCTAAGGCGGCCCCAAAAAAGATCTGCACTTTTGGCAGTCCAGAGATCATTTTGTGGGGCCTCTCTTTCCCTGGGGCCCTGGGCTGTAGTCCCTAAAGCCCCTTTCTTAATCTAGCCCTGAGCCGGTAAAAGGCAGGGTCCCTGCCAGCCCCCTTGGGGAGAGGGGAGGGAGCCCCACCCAGCCCCCAGCCCTGATCCAATCCCATCTGCGGCTGCGCTCTGCCCCCTACCTCCCTGCCAAGCTCCAGCTCCTGCCACAGTTCCAGTCACCCTCTGCTTCGGCCGCAGGCCAGTTCCTACCAAACTCCCTCTCCTCCCCCAAGCCAGCTCTGTCTGTAGCCCCAGCTCCTTCCCTATCCCCAGTTCTGCACCCTGCTCTGCCTTCAGCCCAAGTTCCTCTGCTGAGCCAACTGGGTAGTAATGGAAGGGGAGAGCAGACAGATTCCATTACTGCAAGGGGTGTGTGATTGGAAAAGCTTGGGCATCACTGATCTTGTCTGATTTCCTAAAGAAGAGATTGAATAGAAGTAACCTGTCTTGACTGTCATAGGGATGATAAAGAGAAATAAAACTTAAGAAAAGCAAAACACCTGACAAACATTTTGTGTCTGTTAAATTTGTAGGCAAACGAGATATAGAAATTGGTTTCATTATCCTTCCTCTGACAAGGATTTTGTGTGTGTGTGTAATTGGATCTTCATGTGGCCGTTTGTTTAAATGTTGTGCAGTTCTCTGTAAAATTTAACTTCTACAATTTCTTGTAATATGAAACCTCTCTTTTTGTTTACTTGCTTTTTATTATTATTCTTTTGTGGAAGGGTCAGTGTAATTGTTTAAAATGTGGGGGCCCACTAAAGTGGAGAGATTTTGTACCAAAAGCTAATTTGAAAAACTGATAAGCAATAGAGTCACAGAGTTTAAGAACAGAAGGTACCACTGGATCCTCTTGTCTGATGTTCTGAAGATGCTGATTTCTCTCAGCCTTTTCTGTTGCATTGATGATAAAGAGAAATAAAACATAAGAAAAGGGAAATGCCTAAAAAAATATTATTTATTTCTCTTTCATTTTCAGAGAAACGAGATAACGAGATAAGTAAGTGTCATTGTCCTTCCTCTGAAAAGGAACTTTTTGTACCAGTTTGGAGTCTCATGTGGCTGTTTGTTTAATTGTGGTGGGGTTGTTTGCTTGAAATTTAAATTTTAAAATTGTTCAATAGGAAACATTTTTAGTTTGTTTGCTTTTTTATCATCATCATTCTTTGAGGGTTTGTTTGTTAATGTAACTGTATAAAATGTGGGGAAAGACTAAACTGGATGAATTTCACACTAAAAGCTTATCTGAAAAATTGATAAGCAATAGAATAATAGAGTAGGTAATGGCCAAAAAAAATATGGCCCAGGAGAAATTGTACGAAGGCACTGGAGGACTATCAGCACCTGAGATGATGATCTTCCCTCCACACTGCAAAGTGGGCATGTAACTAACCTGAATTAAAGTGGTAGCTGGGCTACAGCCTAAACCCAAAGTCTTGCCAGCTAACCTGGATACAAAGCACCACCAACCTTGAGTCACAGTTTTTGTGCTTGCGCAATAAACAGATTGAGGCAACAGCCAAATAAGATCCTGAGCTAACTCTGCAGTGAAGATCCACCCTGGGAGAGGGAGACACACATGCAATCCAGTGGAGGTTGTGATAAGCTTATAACTTTCCTTTTCCTTCAGTGTATTTAGTTTGTACAATATTGAATCATGCAATACTTGTTCAGATCTGTTCTCCTCTCTAATTATGTGGCTGGTTTTAGGGTGGAGAAGATCCGTGGCACCTATAGAAAAAGGTAATTAAAGATCATATTTTATCAATGTCCAAATATTCATTCCGATGAGGCAATATGTCTCTTTTTCTTTGTATATGGGAGTGGAGGTGATAGTTCAGGGCAGACCTCCCCAGCACCCTGCATTTCACGGTGCATCACAAGGTGAGGTGGGGTTGGTGCCTATGTCCTACCACACCATAATGAATCCATAGCATATTGCATCTACTCTTTCTGCCTCTTCACGGCTTGCATATGCACTGCACCCTGCAGAGATCTGTGATAGCAGGTGCCACTCAATGTTCAGAACCAGTAGGACATGCACCTCCACTGCCACTTCTCCAGGGGGAGTTTGTTTTATGCTCCTGTGCTGATGTCCAATCTCCAGTGTCCCTTTGTTTCTTCCTTCATCTTTTCCCTGTGAAGCAAGCCAGGAGCTCTGCAGTTACCCCACACTGATGGGGTGAGCAGGGTTGTGCCTGTGTGAGTCCCTTGCTCCTGTCTCAAGCAGAGGAACAGAACCTTGATCACACACAGGGGCTCCCCTGGCTCCATTCTACAGATCTGGGAAGCTCCTGTGATCAGCGCTGTGAGCTTGTCTCTTTTCTCCTGTCTCCATCCACCATGATCCCAGCATGGTCTCGTCTCTGGTAGACAGGACGTCAAGTCAGCCTCTCCATCACTAGCATGACTCTCTCCCTTTTTTCACCAGCCACCTATTCTGTACCTCCTCCCTAGTGGCGGATTTGCCACTGGGACAATGGGGCCTGTGCCCAGGGGCTCCAGAAAAATGGGTGTCTCTGTGCCCCAACCCGCTCTGCCTGCCCACTGCTCCTGCCAAAGAGTGGGGTCAGAGCTTGGGGACTTGCCCCACTCCCCGATCCGCCCAGCACTCCAACCAGGGAATGGCGTCAGGGTGTGGGGTCTTGCCCTGCTCTGCAGCTGGAGCACCAGGTGGGCAGAGCAGGGCATACCCCCATACCCCAGCCCTAATTACCCGGCAGGAGTGTGTGGGGGGGAGGTTTCTACAGGCAGAAGGGGTGGGGAAGGGCACTTACTTGCTATGGCCCACGGCCCCACAAAACCTTCATTTGTCCTGGCTCTCCCCACACTCATAGCTTCTACCATGAACCTGCTTCCCTTATTTAGCCCCTCAGTCTTCCAGGATAACGTACTTTTGTGCTGCAACTACTGCTCAGCAGTGACATTCTCGGCAGGTTCAATCCTGGTACCATTTGGCCTGTTGCTGTCCCAGCTGTGAGATTTCAGAGCAGGCCGGGTGTAGTGGGGAGGCCCCATAGCAAAGTCCAGCACAGGAGGGGCAGCGGGGACACAGAGATATTTAAGGTGGGAGGGGAGTTCTGTCAGTGTTCACTCAGTTTTACCATCTGCTGGGGGCTCCCAGAGTCTCTAGTTCCCTCTCCAGGGAAATGTGGGGGAAGGAGAGGAGAGATTCTGAGTCTCAGGCCTGGCCCAGCTGTTCCTGTCGCTGACACATCTCTGCCAGGGGAGTGACTCTCCCCAGCACTGTGCTGAGATCTCAGAGCTGAGGGGTAAATCCTGGAGGAAGGAGATTCACTGAGTCACTCTCCAGCTGGGGCAGATTCTGTCACTGACCCCATCAAACCCTCCCCCAGGGCTGACCTCTGCCTCTAATGCTCTGATTCTCTCTCCCCAGCGAATGTGACTCTAGATCCAGACACGGCTCATCCCAACCTCATCCTGTCTGAGGATCGGAAAAGTGTGAGATGGGAACACAAACAGCAGGATTTGCCCGACAACCCTGAGAGATTTGACTATTGGGCCTGTGTGCTGGGCTGTGAGGGATTCACCTCGGGGAGACATTGCTGGGAGGTGGAGGTGGGGGATGGAGAATGCTGGGCTGTGGGGGTGGCCAGAGAGGCTGTGGGGAAGAAGGGATGGATCAGCCGTAGCCCTGAGGGGGGGATCTGGGCTGTGGAGCGGTGGGGGAGTCAGTTCCAGGTTCTCACCTCCCCTCTGACCCCCCTGCCCCTGAGCCGGGCCCCCAGCAGGATCCGGGTTTGTCTGGACTGTGACCGGGGACAGGTGACATTTATTGATGCTGGTGACGAGGCCCCGATCTTCACTTTCCTGCCGGGCTCCGTCCCTGGGGGGAGAATCCGACCCTGGTTCTGGGTGGAGCCAGGATCCCGGCTCAGACTGTGTCCCTGAGACACACAGCTGAGAAGGGAACCGGAAATCAGCCTCTCTAGCCTCATGGACCCCAGTCTCTATGATCTTGGAGGACTCCCATCTACCCAGCTTCTGGCTCCTCATCTCTATGACCTGTGGAAGCCCCTCCCCTTTTGTGCAGCCCCAGAGGTACCCTGAGGGGCAGAGGTGGGGGCTGGGCAGGGGGTAGCACTAACAGCCGGGCTGGGCACAGGCAGGGGTGGGGGTGGCAGGGACCCACCATGAATCAATCAGGGTTTTGGGGGCTGGGGGAGAAGCAGCACCAGGGAGCGGTTTGTACAGATCTGTGTCCTTAGATCTCACTGGGGGCTCCCAGCCAGAGCTCCTGCTGCAGGGACCACAGTCACTTCAGGACAACTGGTAACGCTGTAATGGTCACACACATGCATGGGGGGAGGGGGAGATGGGTGCAGATACCATGTTACTGAAAATGAGACTGTAGCTCATTAATTCCCTATATTAATTCCTGGCCACTGGTGCTATTTTAGTGCCATAGAGAAAACTGTTCTCAGTAGCTGGGGATCTCCTTGCCGTGCTGTGGTTATTAAAGCTCCTTCTTAGCTCCTTTTACTTTGCTACTTTCCAGCTATTTACTGTAAATAAAACATTACAAACAATTCTTCATGTTTGTTCCACTTTACTGTCCCAGCTGCAGGTGCTGGGGGCAAAGTCTTGGGATTTGCTTCCTGACTTGGTTGTGTTCCCCCAGCCCCCACAGGAAATATTGTGCCTCTAGGAGGAGAGTTTGGGTTTTACTGGGATGTGTCACTCTCCAGCCAGGAATTGCTCAGCTGTGCTCTGCAGATTGGAGGCTGGTTGCACAGGGTGTGATCCATGACTTGGTGTTGCAGTGCTGGGCATCACAGGGCTTAATTTGTAGGCAACTAGAAAATCACAGTCTGCAACTCTGCAAAGCTGAGTTAGGGGCCTAAACACGCTACACAATGCATGGGCATCACAGGCGCCTTACAGTGCCATTCACAAAAGTCAACTCACTCGGCGGGGAGCCATCGAAGCTAGCCAATGGGAGAGGGAACAAGGGGGTAGGGGTGTCCTAAGCCCTGCCCCCTCTCACAGACACGTGCCTAAATCGGGGCTGCAGAGGGGCCTCTATGTCTGCGTAGCAACCCACAGATGGGAACCCAGCATCTGACGTCGGGTGGCTCAGGCGCCTAAGGCGTTTCTTGCTGGAATGAGGTAGGCACCTGCCTCGCTCCACAGGAGGGGGGAGAGAAGGAGGTGGTTATGGTGCTATCACCTGCTTTAAAACATTTAGCCCCATGGTGGGAGCACTCAGTTGGCACGTGGGAGACCCATGTTCAGTTCTCCCATCAAGCTGTGTGCAGCAGCTCACGAACGTGAGTACCAACCTCAGGGCAAACTTATAAACCAGGCCACAGACCTCCCACTGGTCGTGTGTCCTGTATTTAGACTTCACCTCCTAGGTATCAAGTGAGAACACTCAAGCACTAGAACAGCCTGAACATGGAGTCACAGACAGTCCGCTTGGGTTCTCCCGTCTATCTCGCTGCTTTTCTGCCTCCTCCCCTGCTGCATCTCCCTGCTCCCCCTGCCGGGGCACCCACATTCCCAGCAACAGAGTTGGGGCAGCTACTGTCCACAGGTCTCTATGGTTAAAGCCACCAGCTGCTCTATCCTAGAGACAGAGCTGGATGAAGGTTATGAGGGACCTAAGGCTAATGTGAGGGACGGGCCCAAGTATGAATTACACATTGCAAAAAAATTATGTCAAACATTTCTCTACATACATATTTACATATTATTTATTTATATAATATTAACAAGTTTGTTCTACTCTGACTACACTCAGTTCTTCAAACAGAGCCTTCCAAGTAAGAGGAAGCACGAGGGATGCTCTGCTCTCCTTCTCTTAGGCCTCCTTCCTCCTAGGTCAGAGGTGGGCAAAGCTTTTGGCCCGACGGCCACATCAGGGTTCGGAAATGGTATGGAGGCTGGGTGTGGCCAGGTCCCTGCCCGCTATCCGATCCCCCTCGCTTCCTGCCCCTCCGGAACCCTGCTCCATCCAACCCCCACTGCTCCCTGTCCCCTGACCACCACCCCAGAACTCTCACCCCCTATTCCGTAACTGCCCCCCGGACCACTGCCCCCTATGCAATCCTCTGTTCCCAGCCCACTGACTGCCCTGGTCCATATCCACACCCCCACTCACTGACTGCCCCTCCAGAGCCCCCTGGCCCCTGTCCAACCCCCCTGCTCCCCTTCCCATTAGTGTGCTCTCCAGCCAAAGCCAGCCATGCCACGCAGCCCAGAGCACCAGGGCAGGCTGGCAGCTCTGCACCACACTGCCTGGCAGCGGCTCGCAGCCCTGCCATCCAGGGCATCGCGCTGCTGTCATAAACAGCTAAGGGTTAATGTTTCTTTTACCTGTAAAGGGTTAACAAAGGGAACCACACACCTGACCAGAGGACCAATCAGGAAACTGGATTTTTCAAAAATCAGGGAGGGAATTTTGGGGTGTGTGTCTTTTGGCTGTGTCTCTCTGTTCTGTGCTCTCTCTCAGCTATGAGAGTGATTTCTATCTCCAGGCTTCTCTAATCTTCTGTTTCCAATTTGTAAGTACAGGTAGAAAAACAATATAGACTTTTATGTTATTGGTTTTTTTTTATTTACATGTGTGTAGTTGCTGGGATGTTTAAATTGTATTTCTTTTTGAATGAGGCTGTTTATTCATATTTTTCTTTAAGCAATTGACCCTGTATATTGTTATCTTGATACAGAGAGCATTTTTATGTCTTTTCTTTCTTTTTATATTAAGCTTTTCTTTTTAAAACCTGTTGGATTTTCTTCTCTAAGTGAGGCTCTAGGGGATAGAAATCCCTGTGCCAGGATTACGGTCTCTCTCAGGGAAAGACTGGGAGGGGGAAAAAGAAGGAGGGGGGAAGGTAAATTGCCCTCTCTGTTCTGTAATTCGAGGAGTTTAAGTACAGTAATCTTCCAGGATAACCCACAGAGGGGAAGCCTGGGGAGGAAGTAAAGAGAAGACAAGGGGAGGGGGCTTATTTCCCTTTGTGGTAAGACTCAGGGCATCTGAGTCTTGGAGTCCCCCAGGGAAGGTTTTGGGGAGACCAGAGTGAGCCAAACACTGGAAATCTTTGGCTGGTGGCAGTGCTATCAGATCCAAACTGGTAATTAAGCTTGGAGGTTTCAGACAGGCACCCACATTTTGGACTCTAAGGTTCAGAATTAGGAATTATGCTTATGACAGCTGGCCAGAGCCGTAACAAGGAATTTTTGCACCCAAGGCAAGGGCCGGTTCCAGGCTCTTCGGTGGCAATTCAGTGGTGGGTCCCTCAGTCCCTCTCGGAGGGAAAGACCCGCCGCCGAATTGCCGCTGATCGCGGCTTTTTTTCCCCTTCTCTGCCCAGCTTGGACAGTAGAGCTGCACCCCTCTGCTTTGCGCACCCAAGGCAAGTGTCTCACTCATTTTGCCCTTGTTACGGCGTGGGGGCTGGCAGCGCAGCGAGCTGAGGCTGTGGGGGAGGGGGAAACACCTCTGCAACATTCCCCATCCTGCTCACCTCTTTCAACCTTGCGCTTCTACCCTCAGCTCTCCACATGGCCCAGTGCAAAGCCCAGCCCTGCGGCAGGTGTTTTCCCCAAGCTATGGACTCCACACCACATACCCTACCTCACTCGGACTGCAGCCTGGGAGGCAGCCAGCTTCTATTCTGTAAGAAAACGGTAACAGCTAGAAGTGACACAGATCTTTAGATGGTTGCCCACTGCCCAGTCATGCTATCAAGTATGTATCAGGGGGTAGCCGTGTTAAGTCTGTATCCACAAAAACAACAAAGAGTCCGGTGGCACCTTAAAGACTAACAGATTTCTTTGGGCATAAGCTTTCGTGGGTAAAAAACCTCACTTTTACATGGCATCCCAAACTGTTAGTCTTTAAGGTGCCACTGGACTCCTTGTCGCAGTCATGCTATATTATCTCTTCAAAATCACTGTGGAAACATTAAACAAATTGAATCTAAAGCCTTTCAGCTTCTGAATGACTAGGAGTTGACAAAACAGAGCTAGTCCCTGTTGTGTTCTCTGCCTCCCAGAACAAAAAGACTTCCTTGAAAATCAGCGTCTTAATGATATTTCAAAAGAACAGTCCACCAAGGCTGCTGTAGTGACACTCATCAGGTCTGGTGGTTGTTTCCTAGGCTGGTGTAGAATAAAGGATCAAGCAGACTGCTGACCTGGCTTCTTTTTTCCCTTAAAGTGCTCAGCGTTTTGGGGAGGAGATTTTGCTTATACCAGGTGTGAAAAAGCAGAAGAGACCAAAATCTATTAGTGTGCAAAAATCTGTTCTTCTGGAAGTCAATTAAGTTACAGAGGTGTAACTGTGTGCAGGAATTGGCCTTTGTTCTCATTCCCATCTTGAATCACACTCATTCCATGAAAAGAACAGGAGTACTTGTGGCACCATTGTTAGTCTCTAAGGTGCCACAAATACTCCTGTTCTTTTTGCGGATACAGACTAACACGGCTGCTGCTCTGAAACTCATTCCATGCTTCCCCAGCATTTTCCACTTGGGAAAGAAATTACTTTGAGTTGGGGCAGAAAAATGAGGACTAACTCTAGGGTTATTTAGCTTTAAGTTTTTGGAATGAAACTCCAAAGCAATCAAATGTGAGGTACTTATCTGATGGATTGAACTGCTAGAGACCCAGCAAATGGACAGCACCCCGTCTTAGCCTGTTCAGCCAGTCTTTCTATTGTAGCCTGCTAAGAAGTGGATTTAAAATCCTTAAGGGAAAGAGGAGGGAGAAACCTACAACATTCTGTGTTGAGCTTCCTCCAGTGCTTTTGCAACCCTGTCAAAGTACAAAGAAGCGTTAGCCTGGGAAACTAGACTGAGCAAGGAAAGAGATTGGTTGCCTGTGCATCCCAGTACAAAAAAATACATCAAAGAGAAACACTGGATTTCTTCGATTTTCAGCACAGTTCGGTATAGTACTGAACATGGGGCATCATAAATCTGAAGCCCCTTGATGGAAGGTCCTGTAAAAGTTACAGTGCTGGTGTCAAGAATGGGCTGTTGTTTTTTTTTTAGCAGCAAAGAGTCGTGTGGCACCTTATACTCTAACAGACGCATTGGAGCATGAGCTTTTGTGGGTGAATCCCCACTCGTCGTCTGTTAGTCTATAAGGTGCCACAGGACTCTTTGCTGCTTTTACAGATCCAGACTAACGTGGCTACCCCTCTGATACTGTTTTGTTTTTTTTCCCTACAACTGTGTGGGAATTCGTTCCTTATACATGGGAGGAGCACTGGTTCTGGCCTGAGCTGGATAGAATGTGTGCAGTTTCTGTGCAAGCTTCCCACCCTACCACTCTGGCATTTCCTCCTCCCCCTTGCCCTGTGCCCCCCTCCCCTAGGCACTCACCAGTTGTCCAGAAACAGGACCCAGCACACATAGAAATTGATAAGAGACAGGCACTAGGACCCAAGAGGCAGCATCCCGGAGCTAAGCAGTGCTCCGGAGAAATCCAGGGTGGAGGGAGCGGAGGGGGCTGGACAATGGACTAGAAGGTAACCACAGAAAAACCTCCCTCTCCTAATTCCCTACTGTGGGTGCACTGAGCACGCTCACCCGAACTGCACATGGCCAGAAACTCTCGCTGTTGCCACTGCTGTCTCTGCCCTCACTCCTCCTTGCCATTTGCTGCCTCCTCTTTGGGGCGTTTAAAAGGATCAAGGGGGCAAATCGCAACGAGGAGGGGGGGGGAAGAAATTTACTGGCCGGGGGGCGGGGGATCAAGCTGCTCTAGGTAGTGGCAGAAGAGGGCTAAGGGGGAAAAATCAGAGGTGGGGGGGTGGGAGCCGGGGTTAAGCCCGGGGTGGGGACAAAACCCCCATTTAGGGAGGGGTTGGGGGGAACAGTGACCCCCCTCGGGATGAGGCATTTGCTGTGCTCGCAAATCTGGGGGTGTCGGGGTTGTGGGGGGGGGGGGGGCAGAGGCTGTTTTCCTTCTGCTCCCAGGACGCTGCATGTCAGCCCCGGAGCAGGGGGCGGGTTGCTGGGTCTGGGTCTTAAAGGCACAGGCAGCCCAATTCCTAGACCAGGGATCGGCAGCCTTTCAGAAGCGGTGTGCTGAATCTTCGTTTATTCACTTTAATTTAAGGTTTCGCGTACCAGCAATACATGTTAACATTTTTAGACGGTCTCTTTCTATAAATCTATAATATCTAACTAAACTACTGTTGTCTGTAAAGTAAATAAGGCTTTTAAAATGTTTAAGAAGCTTCATTTAAAATTAAATTAAAATGCAGAGCCTCCCGGATCGGTGGCCAGGACCCAGGCAGTCCAAGTGCCACTGAAAATCAGCTCGTGTGCTGCCTTGGGCACCCGCGCCATAGGTTGCCTACCCCTGTCCTAGACTGTCAAAGCTTACACACCGCAGCTCCTCTCTGTCTTATACAAGTGCTGCAGGGCTGTTACTGCTCCAGCCAGGAGACTGAATGCAGTGAAATATTTTACAGACGCCCCCTGCCCCCCCTCAAACTCTGCCTCTCACGTTTTGACTATGTAAAAGAGTCTTCTATCAGTTTCTATGTCTATATGAAATCACTGCAGCTCCTTTCTCTTATATAATGTCCTGAGTTGCTAACTCCGTCCCAGATCCCACATGTCCACATCCACTCCTGTATGTACCCCTATCCCCTGCCCCAGGTCAGAGCCTGCACCCCTCACCGAAACTCCCCATAGCCTGCACCCCTCCTGCACCCAAACTCCCACCCAGAGCCTGCGCCTCAAACAGGGCCAGGTTAACCTTTTGTGGGGCCAGTGCTAAATATTTCTGTGGATCCCCATGGGGGCAATGGGGATATGGAGCAGAGTCCTCAGAGCGAGGGGCTGGCCAGGGGCAATGGGAGATGGGTCATGGCATGGCAGGGACAGCCCCGCTCCACCCAGCCCAGTACAAGGGCACTGTTTACAAACTGGCAACTGCCAGATGCATACTGGCCCACCCGGGCCTGCGTTGCTGCCATTGTCCTTCTTCCCCTTGGGAGCAGGCCCATGCCAAACTATGCTACCCCCCCCTCCCCCAGCACCCCTCTCACCCCCTACACCCTGTGCCAAACCACCCAGAGACCCCCACAAATCTCTATGCACAGTGCCCTCCCACATACCACTATGCCCAGCACACTGTCACCCACACAGAGGCCCCCCACAGATCCCTTCACTGCCCAGTGCCCCCCACGGCCCCAACGCCACACCTGCACAGTGTCCCACACAGATCCCCCATGCTTCCCAGCGCCCCGACACACATAGATCTTCCCCACTGCACAGCCCCCAACACACACACATCTCCCCACCCCCAACTGCCCAGTGTTCCGCCAAGAAACCCATTCTCCATTTCCCAGCACCTCAAAACACACAAACCTTCCCCACTGCTGAGCACCTCCCACCCTCTCACTGCCTAGCACACCCTACCAGGCCCTCTAGAGACCTACTCTCCCACACCTGGACCCTCTGTCCACAATAGCCGGCCCTGATAGGAGGCAAGGGGCCAGATCCGGCTGTGTGGATGGGTTAGAGGGGTCCATAATGGGCCCCTTCCCAGTGTGGGCCTGGTGCCACAGTGCCACTGTAAACCTGGTACTGATGCCAAACCCCCTCGCTGCTGTCCCCACTGCTACTTTACTGCTTTAGGAGACTTGGTGCAGTGAAATAATTTACCTACATTCCCTCAAACTCTCTGTCACATTTAGAGTATTTATGTCTACGTGAAGTCTCACAACAATTCACAAATTTGTTTTATATGCTGATGTGATTCCCTGAATTGGGCTCTCTTCCTTGTAATCCATTTTAATTATAGTTTGGCTCTTTTAAAAAGGTTATTTCTATTACTCTGAACACTTTGTCATTTACCTGTATTATCACTGTGCAACGCATGTCATTGTGCTGTTTATTTTTTATTTTAATCGCTCATCAAAAAATTTTAAGTAAGTAGTTGTTACTGATTTTAGGAATTCCATCTGTGTGTCTATTATAGCACTTGTTATGGTTTTTGTACTTTATAATTAGGAGTTTTTAATTCTACCTTTTTTTCTATTTATTTTAATAGCACAAGTTTATTTTGCTGGGTCATGTGACTTCCAGTATAACTGATTTCCTGTCCTGTTTTCAACAATTCCTTTGCATTTGATCCAGCAGTGAGGATTGCCTTTTGCTGCATTTATCTTGGCTGTGAATCCAGCCCTTGATGTCCCATATTCACAGTCATTGCTTGTGTGTAGAAGTTGACTCACAAATATTCACTATGTATATTATATTGTGTCATCTTACGTCCTTCCCAAGGGCAACAATGGAGGTTTGGGCTGATGACCAGTGGCTGCAGAACTTTTGGATGCTCAAGTCCACATTCCTGCACATCTGTGTGCAAAACTCACCAAAATAAAAGCTACACTGATAATGGAGAAGCAAATATAGATTGCACTCGGGGGACCTGCAACAGCAGATTCTTACTGGTCCATCAGAGGTCTCTCTACTAACCAAGGTAGAATGGATTTCTTTAATGTAAGTAGTGAGAACATATTGTTAAAGATCATTTCATGTTCAATGCTCTGTTAATACCTCCGCGGTCACAGAACAAAGTCCTGTAGTATTACCGGGTTTCAGACTGTCGTCTCTTACAACTTTCTTAAGTTTCCATATGTAAGGGGACTAACACTCAGTGGGGGTGTTGATTGGCTAGCTCCCAGTACCAAAAGAAAGGGGATGGGTTGATGGGAAATCAGGACCTTGAGACTGACAGTCCCCTGGAACAATGGGGAGAGGCCAATGCTCCAGGTCAGCCTGATTGACAGGGCAGGCAGGCTAATCAGGGAGTCAGGAGGCCAAGGGGGCGGCATCCTCTGTGCAGGGCCGGCTCCAGACACCAGCCTACCATGCACGTGCTTGAGGCGGCACATTGGGATGGGGCAGAACTTGGGGTTTGTTTTTGGTGTTTTTTGGTTCAGTCGGGCGGTGCTGGGGGGAGGCGGGGCTTGGGAGGCACGGCGCTCGGCTGGGGCGGGCTTCAGTGGCACGATGCTCGGGTGGGACGGGGACTTGGGTGGCGCAATGTGACACTCAGGGCGGTGGGGACTTGGACGGTGCAGTGCGGTGCTCGGGAGGGGCGGGGGACTTGGGCGACGTGACGCTCTGGGGGGGCAGAGACTTTGTCGACGCGACGCTCGGGGGATGGGGCGGTGCTCTTTGTTTTCGCTTGGGTTGGCAAAAATGTTAGAGTCAGCCCTGGTGAGAGATACCCTAAGCTGGAGAGTTCAGGGGGCACAGAAGTACCCCAGTTCCAGATTGTGCCCCGAGGATCCCATCACAAAGAGAGCACCAGGTCTGCTGACCAATCAGAACTTAGAATCAATTAACGCTGTTTGATCCCTGTTTAACGCCTACCTGAGAACACAGCTGGGTTGGGCTTTAACCTTCAACCTTAGAGCAATAAAGACACTCCCTTCCCATAAACTCTGGTGGAGCAGGACAAAGGCTGTTTATTACTGAAGGAATTAAAAGGAGAGTTTGCCTCTGGAGCATGAGATGAAAAATATAATGCTTATGATGACAGAATTTAGCAGTTCTCGAGCAGTAAGAAGCTGAGCCTCTTTGGAATTCTCATTGCCTTCTGCCAAATTGGGGGCACTTGGACTCTGCTGCCACCAACACTGGCACCCTTGAAGGACTTCTTTGGGAGAAGATCCTTATCTCCAAACAGGAACAAGGGTGTGATAGGGACTGAAATCAACATAGCATTCCAGTTCCTTTTCTACTTTTGCTTTAGGAAAGCATCGAGAGAGACACTTCAGTGTCCAATAAAAAATAGACACCATTTTGGCAGAATACGGAAGGAAAGACCAGGATACAACTCATTGTCTCTGTAATGTATTAGTAAGAATTATTTTTTTCAGATTCATCACTGAAATAGTCTCTGACAATGTCAACTAACTAGAGGAGAATGGATGAGGCTTTTAGAAAACCTTGGAACACCAGAGAGAGCTCAAAACTGTTCCAAAGCTTATTTCCAGGATGTATCAGGTAGGTGAGCTTCTGGCACTTGAATCCCATCTCCCTTGCTCTTTGATATCTCCTAGTAGACATTTATTCCCTGTGTGAATTATTAACTGCAAATTGATCCAATAATCCCAGGATAAATGTGTCTTACTCTGAATATGCAGTTTGCTTTTGAACTATATATTCAAAATGATACATGAGCTATTTTTCCCTCTCCTTTCATTGTAAGGTAACTCCAGACTATTCCAGTTATTTGATTTAAGAATTTATTTCTTTGCTCCTACACTTTATTCAAGAAAACTGGATCTGATCCTGCTCTCAATGCCTTCAAAGGGAGATTTGCTATAAATTAACTTACTGTATATTTCTGTTTTGTAAAGTAAGTTACAAGCTCTTGCAAATCTAATTTTATGAAGCGTCTTCCTCTGTGTTCCATTTATTTATGGGACTGAATCATTTTGCCTCTGATATGTCGAAAGAAAAGAAATGGGTAAAAAAAGAAAATACAAATGAGAATCTCTTTCTGACACGCACACTTTCTAATTCCTTAAATCTATTTTCTCAATTGGTAGAATTTCTAGCAACTTTTACACAGATCTGACTTTTTTTTTTAACATGGATTTTGTAGGGATGGGTGAAAATCAGACTTGTAAAGAAATCACCTTTCCAACTTCAATTGAATGGCTGTTCTAACTTCATAATATGAAAGAGTTCACTTAAAAATGTATTTATTTACTGTGCCCTCTTTAATGTTTGACTTTAAAGATTTAATGTTTTTCAGTCTTATACTCACGATGATCTTTTTTTTCCTCCTTCTTTCTTTTTTTCTAGATCAAGTTACAATGAAGAAGATGAAGATTTTCTCATTCTGCCACAGCTCCAGAGCCTGCTTCCTTCTCCCTCGGTTTATTATTTTCTTCTTTACTTGTTATGTACACAGGATGGAATCAGGTAGGAATCTGCCCTGTGTCTGCTGTTCCTTAAAGGATTTATTTAGGCCCCTGAAGTGTCTTAACAACATGCTGCACTCAAAGTCAATGGAACTACTCACAGAGTGTGAATTTAATCAAACAGCACGATCAGCACCATCATTATTCAATCTTTGCCCTGATTGCGTTGCTGCTGCTGGGTTATTTTGTTTGTTCCTGGGATAATGCCCAGGTCTGTTTCTTCACACAAGTATTTTTAAAAGATTGTCAAAGATGCTCAAAGCATTGAGTGGACACTTACTGAAGTGTTTAATAATCACAATAATAAATACAATAAAATAACGTAGTTGGTTTCAGATGTAAAAAAGATCAGAGCCCTAGTTTGAGAGTAATGTGGACAAAAACATAAGATGAACCCGAATATATTGATGTCATATGACTTTTTGAATTGGGCCTGTTAGCCAATGCATATATGTTAGTATACACCATATTATTAGGCATTATGTGCACTGTAATCCTATAATATACATGAGAGAGAGAGAGAGAGTTGGGAAATTACTGAATGTATGATGCTTTTCCCACAGTTCTGTTCACCAATATGTAATATCCCACAACTCTTTACAAATCTCATGTTAGCGTTCGCAATAGAAATTAGGAAGCCTATCAAAGCCATGAAAGGTGTGTCCTAACACTGGTTGGGATGTACCTCAACACCCATCAGGTCTGGAATGTGGTATCCAAAAATGGGTTAAGAAACTGGTGGGTTGGATCTTACATGATGATTAAAGTGCTTTTTCACTTGTAAACAGCTGTGGTATAAGTGGTTTTGGGGTGTATTTTTCTAGCACACCTTCTGTGTAAGGTGAGTATGCTGCAAGATAAGATTTGCTTCCTGGGAGGAGGATTTATATGTCTCCTTTATGTCTCCTGTTTTTCTTTAGGTAATAATGTTCACTAAGTTTAGTTATTTGGTCTCTTGAGCATGTGAAGTATTGAACCATACTTGACCAATAATTAGCTCTAGCAATATGGCCATGTCTCAAGAACACCTTGGTGAAAGAACACCAAATATGGCCCATGAACCCTACCCTTATTCCTGCTGAGGCCCAGCAAATTTCATGGCAATTTCAGTAAGTGTGTCAATTTGAGAACACTCAGGAAAATAGGCTGTTAAATAGTAAGCTTGTCTCAACTATACACCAAAAATATTCATTACCATTTCTCTGCCTCAGTTTCTCTGATGTGTGACTGTGACATGGACTGAATACACCTGTCTTCAGCTTCCCATCCCGTGTCAGCACTGTGTGCCTCTGTCATGCAGTGAGACTACCAATTCTTAGCTCACCTCTTTCTGTACCATGAACTGTGTCTGGATCATGTGCCATGTTTGCCTATTATCAGCTCCACGCCCCATCTCAGTGCTGTGTGCCTGTGCCATACACTGAGCCTGAGTGTTCTTATAACAGACCCCCAGTCCCGCTGCCCATGAGCGCTGCTCTCTCTTAAACATTCAGGCTGAAATGTTCCATGCTGGGTGTCTGTCCCTGGCTGAAGTTTGGAAAGTTTGTCTGAAATGGAACCTCTTGGCTGTGTCCTTCATATCAAATTCCCGCTTTCCTCTGACCCGCTTTTTGTTGTTGTTACTTTCATGGTGCATTTTCCAGCAAAGTTCACAGTGATTGGAACCTCTGACCCTGTCACTGCCATCCTGGGTCAGGAAACTGTGTTACCCTGTCACCTGTCCCCCAGAATGAGTGCTGCAAACATGGAGGTGAGATGGTTCCACTCTGAGTTTGAATCCTTTGTGCACCTGTATCGTGATGGGAAGGATCAGTTTGATGGGCAGAGGCCAGAGTATCAGGGAAGGACAGAGCTTTTGAAAGCCGGACTTACAGATGGGATTGTTCCCCTGAGGATTCTCAATATCAGACGTGCTGATGAAGGACGATACTTCTGTTATGTTCAAGATGGTACTTTTTATGAAGAAACTGTATTGGAACTGCAGGTAGCAGGTCAGTAGCTTCTATCAGTTTTAGCTTTGTGTGGTCTGCAGGCTTAATTCTTTCCTATTACAACCGTGACTCCCTGCTTGTGAAATATTTCACAATAACACAGTGTATCTAACTTTCAGCAAACAACCACTTTCATACCAAGAAAATATGCTGGAAACTTTCCCAACATGTAATTAAAAACATTTTCAGGATGACCAAGGCACTTTCTCACCCAATCTTGACTGACCCCAAAGTGGTCTTTAGTCAAGAGGGGAAAGACTTCTGGACACATATGGCCTTCCAGTTGCTCTGCAGTCATTTTTAGGATGTGTGGCTAAGATGGGACTGACAGACTTTTACGACCTTCTTATTCATAGAATCATAGATTATTAGGGTTGGAAGGGACCTAGTAGATCATATAGTCCAACCCCCTGCTCAAAGCAGTACCAATCCCCAAATTCCTAAATGGCCCCCTCAAGGATTGAACTCACAACCCTGGGTTTAGCAGGCCAATGCTCTTATTGGTTCACTGTTGGTTGTTCCACACAGGTGTAGTTAAAATCAAATGCAGTATTCTTATTTGCTAAGACTGTATAATGGTGATGGTGGTGGTAAGTGTGATGGGTTCCCCTGGGGTACCATTTGGAACTGCAGTAAAGCTGAGCCCTCTATCTCACCAGTCTGGGTTCCCTCTTGCACCGTGATGTTGTGACAAGCTGCAAAGCCCTCCGCACTTGCACTCACACCAACATCCACAGGCAAGGACCATACCCATCTTTGTGCATGAATGCATCTGGCCAGGCACTCGTGAACCAACAATAGCAAAGCTTCAGCCAAAACACTCCCCAGATCCCCAGCCTAGGACCCTGGATCTGTACCATTCTGCCCTGGTCAAAAGCCCAACCAGTAAAGATTATTACAATTACCCACTTTGCCCCTCCCTCGGTGTGGAAAGGAATATACACAAAAACCTTTGTTAAATGAGCTGAGACTCCACTCAAACCATACTATTTTAGGTAAAAAATATATATAAAATAGATTTATTAACTACAGAATGATAGATGTTAAGTGATTATAAGTGATAGCAAAGAGATCAAAGTTGATTATTAAGCAAATAAACAAAAATCCAATCTAAGCCTAATATACCACACAGGATTTGAATCAAAAAAGTGTCTCACCATATTAGATAGTACAAGCAGTTTGTAGATGTTTCATGCACAGGCAGGGTTTCCTTCTTTCTCACCTGGGACCATCACTTCCCCAGTTCAGGGTCAGAGCTCTTCCAGAGCTATATCCAGGTGTTGAGTTGTGGGGCAAGTGAGGCCAATTGGTGATGTCACTTCCCCCTTTTACAGTTTCTTTTATATGGCGGGAACCCCTTTGTTCCAAGCCAGGTTCCCAGCCCAGTTTGTAGGAAAATACAAGTATCAAAATGGAGTTCAGTATCATGTGATCTAGTCAGATGCCCCTGCATGCTTGATGAGTCATGGCAGCCATTATCCATAGGCTGTCGGCAGTGTTCCCAGTGAGGAAAAGACTTTTCCATGGCCCATTAGCATTGTCTAGCTTCTTCACTGTTGTATCTGAAAGGCTAGTTGTGGGTGTTACCCAGAACAAGCACATTTGAAATACAGATGCATAGTCAATATTAATAACTCCAGATATAAAAATGACACATGCATACAAATAGGATAATCATTCAGCCAATCATAACCTTTCCATTGACACTTTACTTGACACATCTTGTACAAGATGCAACATAATTATATCATAATTATACCATAATCATATTACTATGGTGGATATGGAGTGCAGAGTGTCCCAGTGGGGAGGGGAAATTATGCATTTATCACTCTTAGACAAGACTGAGCATTTTTCCCCTGCTGCTTTAACACTTTAACCATGAACCAATTAGATTTTTGTTTAAATAACTATATCTATCCAATGCACTAATGATCAGATTTTCCAAAGTTCAGATCCTGTTCAGTTATCTACATTCTTATATCTCCAAAGGTGTCAGCGCTCAGTTGCTCCTGTGTTGAGATGACTGACTCAGTGAAACTATTTTAAATATTTGTTCAAATTTTTGTGTGTCCATGAGTATTGGGATTTCAGACATCGCAGTCAGTATTCATTTATCCCTTCTACTGACTACCCGCATGAATTAGTGCTTTCTAGTGTGATTAAGGGATCCACAAACTGTCCCTTCTGCTTTATTAACATACGGAATTGACACCTTTATGTATTTCCCCTTAGGTCTAGGCTCTGTTCCTCTCATCTCTGTGGAGGGTCACCAGGATGGAGGGATTCGGGTGGTTTGTCAATCAGCTGGTTGGTACCCAGAGCCTGAAGTGCTGTGGAAAGATCTCAGTGGGCGACATTTACCAACACTCTCTGAAACAACATCCCAAAGAGATAACGGCCTGTTTGAAACAGAAACTGCTCTCATTGTAATAGAACATTCAAACCAAAACTTGTCCTGTTGCATCAGGAACACTGTTCTCAATCAAGAAAAGGAATCAGCAGTTTATATAGCAGGTCAGTTACCATCCAAATCCCACACTGAACTCAGCACCACTAGAAACAAAACATAGGAAGAAAAGGATTGAAACATCTGTGTTGGATATTTCATATTCCATGCACAAACACAGAAGATAATGTCTTTACAGGGTTACATTTTAAGCAATTTGATTCCCGTAATTGTGAGTATTCAGACTATCAACATTTTGGATTTCATGTACATTTAATTTTAAGTTCAACTTTCCTGATATTCTAGTGCGCGGCCACCCCCCCCCCCCAACCTTTTTGAGCGAGAACTTTCACTCAATCCACTGATTCACTTTAATGATTTTTTTGAATGTGGTAAATTTTTTACTCTGGCTTGATTGTGATCTGTAGAGCCCTGTAAACCCACAGATATCTGCTTTATATCCACAGATAGCCTCATTTTGGGGGACTGCAGATTGAATGCAGATACCAATTTTGTATCCACGCAGGGCTCTAGTGATCTGTTCATTCCACCAACTTCATTACTTTTGTGAAGTGTCACCTAAGTCATGTGATGTCGGTTTTACTGACATTCAATGGGACTTGCACTCTTTAATTTACTTTGGTCCGGATCCACAAAAGGACTTATTTTACCTCTTGTCTGCATATAAAGGATGTACTGATTAACTAGTTAATGGATGACATCTGCTTGTATGAACACTTTTTTATAAGTTTCAGAGTGTCCTAAATAGATTTAGCTTCAATCAATTCCTTATCAATTTCAGCTAAATGGAGACAGAGCACTATGAAGCTGATTTATAATTTAAGGTTTTGTGCATCAATTTATTTAAATTGGTGCAACCCTCCTACGTTGTCAACTCTTGAACCAATTTAAGAATGACCCCGTAAGGGGGTTGCCCCAGGTTCACTAAATCAGAGCACAAGCCATGTGTGGAAAAGACATTAGGCACATTTGAAAATTCCATCCTGTGTAGAGGACCGAATCACTGTGAACACAAGAACAGCAAATGGAAATTAGTTAATTTGCTGCACAAGTGTTTGGACAAATTGTGATTACGGTTTTTCCCAATATTAAGGGGTAACTGTGGATTTTTCAAAAATATGCTAATTAATCTGGCAGTTTCTGAATATTACTTACTGCTAAGGGCCAAGTTCTTTTCTGGTATAACCCTATTAGAGTCAATGGGGTTTTATGAGCTGAGAATTTGTCTCTGATGTCTGTGGCCCTCTGAATAGCAATGAATCAAAATCAGGGCTGTGTTTTCAAGGATAAATCAGTGGTAAAGCTGTGTTGATTGGAGCTGCATTTAAAAACAGTTTCTGGTCTTTTGTGTAGTGTAGACATGGCTGTTCTTTCACTCTTCACTCACACAAATCCTGCTGGGCACTATTTTTGTATTTGTATGAATAAAAAATCTGCTTTTAGTCCCCACTTCCAAACTAAGGCAAGCCCTGGGTGTTTTGTTTTTCAGATTCCTTTTTCCCGAGGGTGAATCCCTGGATGGTGGCTCTGAGTGTGATTCTGGTGGTTTTGTTTGGTTTCATTGGCCTCACTGTTCATCTGTTTAAAATGAAAGGTAAATATCAGAGGGAGAAATATACTGTACATAAAGGTTTTTTTCTGATAAATAAATAAGGGCAATTTAGGGATTTAACGCGAAAAGAACGTGTGATCTGCTGATCTGGTCCTAAATAAAGAAGAAGAATGGATGTGAATTTATTGATCGAGGGTGGGGGCAGAGGTGCAGAGGAGAGAATAGACGGGAAGAGAGTCTCAGACAATAGAACTGAATCGAATCATAGCAGATACATCTGTGTTCTGCTTGGTCCTCCATCTCCCTCTCTTCCCAGTTCTCAGGCAGCTATTGCTTTCTGTCTCTGGTCCCACTTGAGAGAAGGTTCTGCAAAGCCTAGCCTCTCATATTTCATCTCAGCTCTCTCTCTCTCTCTTTTTTTTCTTTTTTTTTTCATTGCTAATAAAGTGTAATGCACCTCGACATTACAGTGATAGGCCGTATAGACATGCCCCTATCGTAAATCAGTAAAAACCATACCCATGATCACATAACTCAGACACAGCTGTTCATGCCCTGCTGAACTTCATCCATAAAGAATAGCAGCCCAATTTCCAAATAAATTGAACTTTTCCCTCCATGCGCCTAATGAATTTTTTACCTAGAGGATGTAGTCTTCTAACATTGTTTCATGAAGCAAGGCAATGAGAATAATTTATATATATTTCTGTACTTTTCAGGGAAACTTAATGAAGAAGTTGGTAAGTTTCAATTTCCCTTTTTCCACAAATAGAATTTTTGACCATGGCTACACAATTGTCTATGGGCTTCTTGGAAAGACAGAAGGGAGGAGAGTTTCAGACAATAGAACTGAACCAGAGAATCGGATCAGAGCAGACACATCTGTGTTCTGCTTGGTCCTTCATCCCCCTCTCTTCCCAGTTCTCAGGCGGTTATCGCTCTCTGTCACTGGTTCCACTTGAGACAAAGTTCTGCAAAGCCTAGCTTCTCAGGTTTGTACTCCATCTCTTTTTTGCTAACAAAATGTATTGCACCTCAATGTTGCAGTGATAGGCCCAATAGAAATCAGCTAATGGGGGGGAGGAGCAAAAGGGGCAGCTTCCCCAGGCTCTGGCTTTGGGGGCCCCCACAGGGCTCAGGGTGCCCCTGGAGATTAGCAGGAGAGAGGACCTGGTACCTGTTGGTGCCTGCTTCTTTCTGGAAGGGTCAGGGCAGCCCATTATGGCTTGAAATTTTTCCAGCAAGGGTCATAGCTTCCCCTCTCCAGCCCCATGGTATAGCTTAGGTAAGTTCTCTTCCTCCAAGTGGCTCTGTTGCAAGAATCATTTCCCCTGAGTTCCAGCAGGCTTCCTCCTCGTTGCTGTCCCCTCCTATGACAACCTGTCCCTTTGAAGATCATTTCTTCCAAGTGGAGCAGGCCCCGTAGGAATGAGGTCACTTGAGCCCAGAGAAGTTTTTGTCTCTTCCTGACTGGGAAGGGGCTGTGCCCCAGGACAGGGTCTGTTACCCCAAAGTTTATAAAACTAGATTAAGTCTAAACTAGATAAACTTCACACCAAAATGTTATTGGGGGGGGTGTTTGTAGGGAAGCAATAGAAAAAAGGAAGTTGAATAAAAATAATCACCCAGCCTTAATTTTGTATTGATGATCAAGAGAAATAACATATAAGGGAAGGAAAGCTCATAACAATTTTGATATCTGTTTCTGTTTGTTTTAGTGAAACGAGATCTAGAAATTGATCAGTATCATTTTCTTCCCTCAGAAGAAAATGTTTGTACACAATTGGATCCCCCTGTAGGATTGTAATGGAGTCATCGGTGGGTTAGGTGGCCTAGTGGTTAGCACACTTAGTGCCCCCTCCCAGTGGGCAAGTGTCAAAGTTTCTTTCCCCACTCTGAACTTTAGGGTACAGATGGTGGGGACCTGCATGGACCCTTCTAAGCTTATTTACTAGCTTAGATCTAGTAATGCTGCCACCAGCCAGAAATTCAGTGTCTGGCGCACTCCCTGTCCCCCCCAAACTTTCCCCTCCCTGGGCTGCGTTGAGAGGCTTCACTAATTCCCTGGTGAACACAGATCCAAATCCCTTGGATCTTAAAACAAGGAGGAATTAACTATCACCCCTCCTTTCCCCCTACCAATCCCTGGTGAGTCCAGACCCAATCCCCTTGGATCTTAGAACAAGGAAAAATCAATCAGATTCTTAAAAAAGAAAGCTTTTAATTAAAGAAAGAAAAGGTAAAAATCATCTCAGTAAAATCAAGATGGAAAATACTTTACAGAGTACTCCGATTCCTATAGATCAGAGGGACCCCCCCCCCAGCCTGAGGTTCAAACTTACAGCAAAGAGAAGTAAAAATCCTTCCAGCAAAAAGAAACATTTACAAGCTGAGAAAACAAAAATAAGATTAATCCGCCTTGCCTGGCTATTACTTACAATTTTGAAACATGAAAGACTGATTCAGAAAGATTTGGAGAGCCTGGATGTCCGTCTGGTCCCTCTTAGTCCCAAGAGCGAACAACACCCAAAACAAAGAGCACAAACAAAAACTTCCCTCCAAAAAGATTTGAAAGTATCTTGTCCCCCTATTGGTTCTCTGGTCAGGTGTCAGCCAGGTTTCCTGAGCTTCTTAACCATTTACAGGTAAAAGAGACATTAACCCTTAACTATCTGTTTATGACAGCAAATCTTTCAGTTCTGGCCCTCTTTTAATCAGAGGGGAGGGAGGTGGGTTTGTTTAGTCTGCAGAAGAGAGAACTGAGGGGGGACATGATGCCAGTTTTCAAGTATAGGAAAAATTGTTACAAGAAGGTGGGAGGTAAATTGTTCTCATTAACCTCTGAGGCTAGGAAAAGAAACAAGGGACTTAAATTGCAGTGAGAGAGGTTTAGACTGGACATTAGGAAAAACTTCCCAACAGGCAGAGTAGGGAATAAATGGACTAAAGGAGGATGTAGAATCTCCTTCATTGGAGTTTTTTAAGAGCAGGTTAGACAAACACCTGTCAGGGTAGTCTAGAATAGATAATACTTAGTCCTGCCACAAGTGTAGGGGATTAGACTTTCAGTCTAATGATTTTATGAGTCTAATAGAATCACACAGTTTAAGACCAGAAAGAATGATTAGATCCTCTTGTCCAGTGTTCCAAAAGCTGTGGGGTATGCCCTGCTAGGAGTGCACGAAGGAATGTTTGGGGGATGGGGTCCATGGCAGGGCCCTAGATAGCCCCCAAGGGGCATGGAGAGATAGTGCCACCCAGCCCCTCTCTGCCCCAACTCCAGCTCTGATCACACCCCAGTTTCACTTGGTCCCCTGCTCCACCCCGAGCCCAGGTCTGCCCCAGCTGCAGCTCCACTCCACCCCCTGCTCTGCCCCAGCCCCTGCTCCACTTTCCACGCAGCCTAGTTCCCACCCCAATTGCAGCTCCACTCCCCCACCTGCCCTGCCTCCAGCCCATCTCTGCCCTCAATCCCTCGCCAGCCCCAGCCCAGTTCCACCTCTATTTCCAGCTCCTCCCTTATCCCCAGCTCTGCTTTCAGCCCAAGATCCCGGACTCAGACAACTGTGGTGTAATGGAGCGGGGAGGGGGGGCCTGAGACAGACTCCATGACTGGTAAATGGGGCCGTGACACGACAAGTTTGGGCACCACTGGTCCAGTCTGATCTCCTTAAGAGGAGTTCGAATAGAAATAATCTCTCCGTCTTAACTGTCATATTGATGATAAACAGGAGTTTCCCTTTTCTTGTTTTATTTCTAACAAACAATATGGGTATTTCTGTTTAATTTTTAGGCAGACGAGATATAGAAATTGGTAAGTGTCATTATCCTTCCTCTGACAAGGATTTTTTTTTGTAAGTGGATCTTCATGTGGGAGTTTGTTTAAATGGTTTGGAGTTGTTCAATACTAAATTTAACTTTTACAATTTTGTTGCAATACGAAACCCCTTGTTTGTTTACTTTCTTTTTATTATTATTCTTTCTTGTGATCTTTGATGTAATTGTATAAAATGTGTGGAAGTGCTGCATTTGAAAAACTGATAAGCAATAGAGTCAAAGAGTTCCAGACCAGAAGAGAGCCCTGGATCCTCTTGTCTGATGTCCTGAAAAGGAGGTTGATTTCTCTCCGCCTTTACTGTTGTATTGATGATAAAGAGAAATAAAACATAAGGAAAGGGAAACACCTAACAAAAATATCAATTTATTTCTCTTTAATTTTTAGACAAACGAGATAAAGAAATAAGTAAGTGGCATTCTCCTTCCTTTGACAAGGAACGTTTTGTACCAGTTTGGATTCTAATGTGGGAGTTTGTGGAACAGTGGTGGAGGTGTTTGATTTTAAATGTATCTTAAAATGGCTACAGTAGGAAACCTTTTTTGTTTGCTTACTTTGTTATTATTACCAGTGTTTTGGTAATGTGTGTGTGGGGGGTCGACTTTAATATAGCTTTATAAAATGTGGGGAAAGACTAAACTGGATGAATCTCACACCAAAAGTTAATTTGAAAAATTGATAAGCAATACAGTTATTGTATTATATGTAAGATCAGAAGGGATGACTGGATCCTCTAGTCCAGAGGTCTGCAGACTGTGGGACAGGCCCCTAGGGGCATGTGGAGGACAGTTCAAGTGGGCGCAGGGCCGGATTAACTCTTCTGGGGGCCCAGGACTATTAGCGTTTGTGGGGCCTCCTAGGCTCTGGGATAGGGCCAAAAAATGTGGGATTCATAGTGCAGGAGGGGGCTGTGGATTGGGGCAGTGGGTGGGTGTGGAAGAGGGTGAGGGCTCTGACTAGGGGTGAGGGCTTGGGGGTGCAGCTGGGGATTAGGACTTTTGGATGCAGGAGGGGGCTCCAGGCTAGAGCCAAGGGAATTGGAGGGTGGGAGAGGGCTCAAGGCAGGAGGTTGGTGGGTGCAGGGTCTGGGAGGGAGTTAGGGTGTGGGAGGGGGCTCGGGGCTGTGGTGCAGGGCACTTACCTGGGATAGCTCCCTTTTGGTGGCTCAGGCCCCAGGAAGGGGGAGCAGGTGGCTCCGCATGCTGTCCTGTGGTCGCATGCAGGCACCGCCTCCCACAGCTCCCATTGGCTGTAATTCCTGGCCAATGCAAGCTGTGGGGGTGGTGCCTGCAAGTGAAGGGAGCGCGCGGACTGAGTTTCCCAGCACTCGCAGCTCCAGCCCAGCGGGGTGGGGAGGTGGGAATGGCAAGCCAACATGCAGAGCCGCCTCCCCGCCAATGCCAGGCTAGGCTGGAATGCGGGGCTTTAGTGGCTGCAGCCCATGGTCCCGGGCTAAGGCGGCCCCACAAAAAGATCTGCACTTTTGGCTGTCCAGAGATCATTTTGCGGGGCCTCTCTTTCCCTGAGGACCTGGGCTGTAGTCCCTAAAGCCCCTTTCTTAATCTAGCCCTGAGCAGGTAAAAGGAAGGGTCCCTGCCAGCAGGGACAGGGGCAGGGAGCCCCACCCAGCCCTGATCCAATCCCATCTGCAGCTGCGCTCTGCCCCCTACCTCCCTGCCAAGCTCCAGCTCCTGCCACAGTTCCAGTCCCTGCTCTGCTCCAGCTGCAGGCCAGTTCCTACCAAAGTCCCTCTCCTCCCCCAAGCCAGCTGTCTGTAGCCCCAGCTCCTTCCCTATCCCCAGTTCTGCACCCAGCTCTGCCTTCAGCCCAAGTTCCTCTGCTGAGCCAACTGAGAAGCAATGGAAGGGGAGAGCAGACAGATTCCATTACTGCAAGGGGTGTGTGATTGGAAAAGCTTGGGCACCACTGGTCTTGTCTGAGTTCCCGAAGAAGAGATTGAATAGAAGTAACCTGTCTTAACTGTCATAGTTATGATAAAGAGAAATAAAACTTAAGAAAAGCAAAACACCTGACAAACATTTTGTGTCTGTTAAATTTTTAGGCAAACGCGATATAGAAATTGGTAAGTGTCATTATCCTTCCTCTGAAAAGGATTTTTTGTGTGTGTGTCATTGGATCTTCATGTGGCAGTTTGTTTAAATGTTGTGGAGTTCACTGTAAAATTTAACTTCTACAATTTGTTATAATATGAAACTTCTCGTTTTGTTTACTTGCTTTTTATTATTATTCTTTTGTGGAAGGGTCAGTGTAATTGTTTTAAAATGTGGGGGACCACTAATGTTGAGAGATTTTGTACCAAAAGCTAATTTGAAAAACTGATAAGCAATAGAGTCACAGAGTTTAAGATCAGAAGGTACCACTGGATCCTCTTGTCTGATGTTCTGAAGATGTTGATTTCTCTCAGTCTTTTCTGTTGTATTGATGATAAAGAGAAATAAAACATAAGAAAAGGGAAATGCCTAAAAAAATACTATTTATTTCTCTTTCATTTTCAGAGAAACGAGATAACGAGATAAGTAAGTGTCATTATCCTTCCTCTGAAAAGAAACTTTTTGTACCAGTTTGGAGTCTCATGTGGCTGTTTGTTTAATTGTGGTGGGGTTGTTTGCTTTGAAATTTAAATTTTAAAATTGTTCAATAGGAAACATTTTTAGTTAGTTTGTTTGCTTTTTTATCATCATCATCATCATTCTTTGAGGGTTTGTTTATCAATGTAACTGTATAAAATGTGGGGAAAGACTAAACTGGATGAATTTCACACTAAAAGCTTATCTGAAAAATTGATAAGCAATAGAATAATAGAGTAGGTAATGGCCAAAAAAAATATGGCCCAGGAGGAATTGTACGAAGGCACTGGAGGACTATCAGCACCTGAGATGATTATCTTCCCTCCACACTGCAAAGTGGGCATGTAACCAACCTGAATTAAAGTGGTAGCTGGGCTACAGCCTAAACCCAAAGTCTTGCCAGCTAACCTGGATGCAAAGCACCACCAACCTTGAGTCACAGTTTTTGTGCTTGCGCAATAAACAGATTGAGGCAACAGCCACATAAGATCCTGAGCTAATTCTGCAGTGAAGATCCACCCTGGGAGAGAGAGACACATGCAATCCACTGGAGGTTGTGATAAGCTTATAACTTTCTTTTTCCTTCAGTGTATTTAGTTTGTACAATATTGAATCATACAATACTTGTTCAGATCTGTTCTCCTCTCTAATTATGTGGCTGGTTTTAGGGTGGAGAAGATCCGTGGCACCTATAGAAAAAGGTAATTAAAGATCATATTTTATCAATGTCCAAATATTCATTCCGATGAGGCAATATGTCTCTTTTTCTTTGTATATGGGAGTGGAGGTGATAGTTCAGGGCAGACCTCTCCAGCACCCTGCATTTCACGGTGCATCACAAGGTGAGGTGGGGTTTGTGCCTATGTCCTACCACACCATAATGAATCCATAGCATATTGCGTCTACTCTTTCTGCCTCTTCACGGCTTGCATATGCACTGCACCCTGCAGAGATCTGTGATAGCAGCTGCCACTCAATGTTCAGAACCAGTAGGACATGCACCTCCACTGCCACTTCTCCAGGGGGAGTTTGTTTTATGTTCCTGTGCTGATGTCCAATCTCCATTGTCCCTTTGTTTCTTCCTTCATCTTTTCCCTGTGAAGCAAGCCAGGAGCTCTGCAGTTACCCCACACTGATGGGGTGAGCAGGGTTGTGTCTGTGTGAGACCGTTGCTTCTGTCTCAAGCAGAGGAACAGAACCTTGATCACACACAGGGGCTCCCCTGGCTCCATTCTACAGATCTGGGAAGCTCCTGTGATCAGCGCTGTGAGCTTGTCTCTTTTCTCCTGTCTCCATCCACCATGATCCCAGCATGGTCTTGTCTCTGGTAGACAGGACGTCAAGTCAGCCTCTCCATCACTAGCATGACTCTCTCCCTTTTTTCACCAGCCACCTATTCTGTACCTCCTCCCTAGTGGCGGATTTGCCACTGGGACAATGGGGCCTGTGCCCAGGGCCTCCAGAAAAATGGGTGTCTCTGTGCCCCAACCCGCTCTGCCTGCCCACTGCTCCTGCCAAAGAGTGGGGTCAGGGCTTGGGGACTTGCCCCACTCCCCGATCCGCCCAGCACTCCAGCCAGGGAATGGAGTCAGGGTGTGGGGTCTTGCCCTGCTCTGCAGCTGGAGCACCAGATGGGCAGAGCAGGGCACACCCCCATCCCCAGCCCTAATTACCCGGCAGGAGTTTGTGTGGGGAGGTTTCTACAGGCAGAAGGGGTGGGGAAGGGCCCTTACTTGCTATGGCCCACGGCCCCACAAAACCTTCATTTGTCCTGGCTCTCCCCACACTCATAGCTTCTACCATGAACCTGCTTCCCTTATTTAGCCCCTCAGTCTTCCAGGATAACGTACTTTTGTGCTGCAACTACTGCTCAGCAGTGACATTCTCGGCAGGTTCAATCCTGGTACCATTTGGCCTGTTGCTGTCCCAGCTGTGAGATTTCAGAGCAGGCCGGGTGTAGTGGGGAGGCCCCATAGCAAAGTCCAGCACAGGAGGGGCAGCGGGGACACAGAGATATTTAAGGTGGGAGGGGAGCTCTGTCAGTGTTCACTCAGTTTTACCATCTGCTGGGGGCTCCCAGAGTCTCTAGTTCCCTCTCCAGGGAAATGTGGGGGAAGGAGAGGAGAGATTCTGAGTCTCAGGCCTGGCCCAGCTGTTCCTGTTGCTGACACATCTCTGCCAAGGGAGTGACTCTCCCCAGCACTGTGCTGAGATCTCAAGAGCTGAGGGGTAAATCCTGGAGGAAGGAGATTCACTGAGTCACTCTCCAGCTGGGGCAGATTCTGTCATTGACCCCATCAAACCCTCCCCCAGGGCTGAGCTCTGCCCCTGACGCTCTGATTCTCTCTCCCCAGCGAATGTGACTCTAGATCCAGACACGGCTCATCCCAACCTCGTCCTGTCTGAGGATCGGAAAAGTGTGAGACGGGAACACAAACAGCAGGATTTGCCCGACAACCCTGAGAGATTTGACTATTGGGCCTGTGTGCTGGGCTATGAGGGATTCACCTCGGGGAGACATTGCTGGGAGGTGGAGGCGGGAGATGAGGGAGGATGGGCTGTGGGGGTGGCCAGAGAGTCTGTGGGGAGGAAGGGACGGATCAGTCATAGCCCTGAGGGGGGGATCTGGGCTATGGAGCGATGGGGGAGTCAGTTCCAGGCTCTCACCTCCCCTGCGACCCCCCTGCCCCGGGCCCCCAGCAGGATCCGAGTTTGTCTGGACTGTGACTGGGGGCAGGTGACATTTATTGATGCTGGTGACGAGGCCCCGATCTTCACTTTCCCGCCGGGCTCCGTCCCTGGGGAGAGAATCCGACCCTGGCTCTGGGTGGGGCCAGGATCCCGGCTCCGACTGTGTCCCTGAGACACACAGCAGAGAAGGGAACCGGAAATCAGCCTCTCTAGCCTCATGGACCCCAGTCTCTATGACCTGGGAGGACTCCCATCTACCCAGCTTCTGGCTCCTCATCTCTATGACCTGTGGAAGCCCCTCCCCTTCCGTGCAGCCCCAGAGGTACCCTGAGGGGCAGAGGTGGGGGCTGGGCAGGGGGTAGCACTAACAGCCGGGCTGGGCACAGGCAGGGGTGGGGGTGGCAGGGACCCACCATGAATCAATCAGGGTTTTGGGGGTTGGGGAGAAGCAGCAGCACCAGGGAGCGGTTTGTACAGATCTGTGTCCTTAGATCTCACTGGGGTCTCCCAGCCAGAGCTCCTGCTGCAGGGACACGGTCACTACAGAGCAACTGGTAACACTATAATGGTCACACACACCCATGGAGGGAGGGGGAGAGGGGTGCAGATTGATGTTACTGAAAGTGAGACTGTAACTCATTAATTCCCTATATTAATTCCTGGCCACTGGTGCTGTTTTAGTGCCATAGAGAAAACTGTTCTCAGTAGCTGGGGATCTCCTGGCCGTGCTGTGGTTATTAAAGCTCCTTCTTAGCTCCTTTTACTTTGCTACTTTCCAGCTACTGAGTGTAAATAAACCATTACAAACAATTCTTCATGTTTGTTCCACTTTACTGTTCCAGCTGCAGGTGCTGAGGGCAAAGTCCTGGGATTTGCTTCCCAACTTGGTTGTGTTCCCCCAGCCCCTACAGGGAATATCGTGCCCCTAGGGGGAGAGTTTGGTTTTACTGGGATGTGTCTCTCTCCAAACTGTGCTCTGTCTCTGTCCTGTGCACACGCCCATGTCAATCAGGAATTGCTCAGCTGTGCTCTGTGGATTGGAGACTGGCTGCTCAGGGTGTGATCCATGACTTGGTGTTGCAGTGCTGAGCACCACAGGGCTTAATTTGTAGGCAACTAGAAAATCATAGTCTGCAACTCTGCAAAGCTGAGTTAGGGGCCTAAACGCCCTATACAATGCATGGGCATCACAGGCACCTTACAGTGCGATTCACAAAAGCCAGTTCACTAGGAGGGGAGCCATCTCAGCTAGGCAATGGGAGAGGGAACAAGGGGGGAGGAGTGTCCTAAGCCCTGCCCCCTCTCACAGATGCGCGCCTAAATCGGGGCTGCAGAGGGGCGTCTGTGTCTGCTTAGCAACCCACAGACGGGAACCGAGCATCTGAACTTAGGTGGCTCAGGCGCCTAAGGTGTTTCTTGCTGGAATGAGGTAGGCACCTGCCTCGCTCCACAGGAGCGGGGGAGAAAAGGTGGTGGGTTTGGTGCTATCACCTGCCTTAAAACATTTAGCCCCATGGTGAGAGCACTCAGCTGGCATGTGGGAGACCCATGTTCAGTTCTCCCATCAAGCTGTGTGCAGCAGCTCACGAATGTGAGTACCAACCTCAGGGCAAACAGTTATAAACCAGGCCACAGACCTCCCACTGGTCTTGTGTCCTGTATTTAGCCTTCACCTCCTAGGTATCAAGTGAGAACACTCAAGCACTAGAACAGCCTGACCATGGAGTCACAGACAGTCCCCTTGGGTTCTCCCGTCTATGTCGCTGCTTTTCTGCCTCCTCCCCTGCTGCCTCTCCCTGCTCCACCTGCCGGGGTGGCCACGTTCCCAGCAGCAGAGTTGGGGCAGCTACTGACCACAGGTCTCTATGGTTATAGCCACCAGTTGCTCTATCCTAGAGACAGAGCTGGATGAAGGTTATGAGGGACCTAAAGCTAATGCGAGGGATGGACGTAAGTATGAATTACACATTGCAAAAATATTATGTCATCAAACATTTCTCTACATACATATTTGCATATTATTTATTTATATAATATTAACAAGTTTATTCTACTCTGACTACACTCAGTTCTTCAAACAGAGCCTTCCAAGTAAGAGGAAGCACGAGAGATGATCCACTCTCCTTCTCTTAGGCCTCCTTCCTCCTAGGTCAGAGGTGGGCAAAGCTTTTGGCCCGTGGGCCACATCAGGGTTTGGAAATGGTATGGAGGCTGGGTGTGGCCAGGTCTCTGCCCGCTAGCCGATCCCCCTAGCTTCCTGCCCCCCCCAGACCCCTGCCCCATCCAACCCCCACTGCAACTGTCCCCTGACCATCCCCCCAGCACTCTCACCCCCTGTCCCCTAACTGTGCCCCGGACCATTGCCCCCTATGCAACCTGCTTTTCCCAGCCCACTGACCGCCCCGACCCATATCCACACCCCACCCGCTGACCACCCCTCCAGAGCCCCCTATCCAACCCCGCTGCTCCCCTTCTCATTAGTGTGCCGTCCAGCCAAAGCCAGCCATGCCACGCAGCCCAGAGCACCAGGGCAGGCTGGCAGCTCTCCACCACACCGCCTGGCAGGAGCTCGCAGCCCTGCTGCCCAGGGCATCGTGCGGGCCAGAACAGTAACAAGGAATTTTTGCACCCGAGGCAAGGGCTGGCTCCAGGCTCTTCGGCGGCAATTCGGTGGTGGGTCCTTCAGTCCCTCTCTGAGGGAAAGACCCGTTGCCGAATTGCTACCGATCATGGCTTTTTCTTTTCTTCTCTGCCCTGCTTGGGCAGTAGAGCTGCACCCCTCCACTTTGCGTGCCTAAGGCAAGTGTCTCACTCGCCTTGCCCTCGTTAAGGCGCAGGGGCTGGCAGCGCAGCGAGCTGAGGCTGTGGGGAAGGGGGAAACACCTCTGCAACATTCCCCATCCTGCTCACCTCTTTCAATCTTGCGCTTCTACTCTCAGTTCTCCACATGGCCCAGTGCAAAGCCCAGCCTTGCGGCAGGTGTTTTCCCCAAGCTATGGACTCCACACCACATACCCTACCTCACTCGGACTGCAGCCTGGGAGGCAGCCAGCTTCTATTCTGTAAGAAAAAGGTAACAGCTAGAAGTGACACAGATCTTTAGATGGTTGCCCACTGCCCAGTCATGCCATCAAGTATGTATCGGGGTAGCCGTGTTAGTCTGTATCACAAAAACAACAGAATCCGGTGGCACCTTAAAGACTAACAGATTTCTTTGGGCATAAGCTTTTGTGGGTAAAAAACCTCACTTCTTCAGATACATGGCATCCCAAACTGTTAGTCTTTAAGGTGCCACTGGACTCCTTGTTGCAGTCATGCTATTGTAAGCGGGGGAATGGTCCCGCTATTGTGGGGAACTTTCCTGGCTTCTGCACTATCTCAGTGAAGTGGGCTAGCGAAAGGATCTGAGTCCTCGCTCCCACTTCCTTTACCCAGAGGCCTCCCTGCCCTTGAGGACTTCCCTTCCACTCTCCTGTCTGGCAGAGTCCTCGTAACCCCAACAAGACTGGGCCCAGGATTCCTGGGGGGCTCAACCTCCAACCCTGCTGTGGTCACCAGGGACAGGGGCTAGGGTGTCCCCACTCCGGGGTACTCTCTTTGCACTGCGCACCTCCCTGACCCACTGATCATATCATACAATTTAAAGCAAATACAAGTTATTTAATTAACACTTAATTTTAAAAAAGAATAAGGAAAAATGGGAAAGGTTAAAGGAAAACACATCACGCTGCTCTATGCCAGGGAACATCACAAATAGTGTCCCTGGAATGTCAGGGCAGTTCACAGTCTGTTCCTTGTGGGTCCCAGGCCTCCTTCTCAGGCCCCGGCTGTGCTGCAGGGACCCTGTGGATTGGACACTTGCTCTGGCAGTGGTCACACACTCTCAGGCTCTGGGTGGCAGGACTCTTCTCCCCAGCGCCACCCCCACCCTGTCAGGGTTACGATCCCCCTCCAAGTCTGGCCTGCAGGGCCTCTTGGCTGAGGCGTCTCCCTGTGCTGGGTCCGCTGCCCAGCGTTCCCCTCACTCTCCCCAGCTGCTCACCGGACCCGGCTCCGGACTGCTCCAGCCCCAGCTCCACACTGCCTCAGCACGGCTGCTGCTGCTGGTGCTCTGTCTTCTGCTCCCAGGGCTGCTTCTCTGGCCTCTCTGGCTCCAGTTGTTACAGCTCTGCTCCCAGGGCAGGACTCTCTGCAGGCTGCTTCTGTGACTCTGCTCTGAGTTCTCATCTGCTTCCTGGGCTGCTTGTCTGGCCCCTCTGGCTCTGCTTGCTGCAGCTCTGCTCCCAGGGCTGGTCTGCTCTCTCTGGGCTGTGCTCTGGCTTTTTGGGCTGCAGCTCTGCTCCCAGCAGCTTAGCTTGAGCCCCTGCTCTCTCCTTAGCTTGGCCCCACTCCATCTGACTCAGGCAATTCCAGCTCACATGGTGGACGGGACCCCCGCCTGGCCTCCTGACTCCTTGATTAGCCTGCCCGCCCTGTCAGTCAGGCTGACCTGGAGCATTGGCCCCTCCACATTGATCCTGGAGACAGTCAGTCTCAGGCTCCTGATTTCCCATTGACCCTTCCCTTTTTAGTGCTGGGCGCTAGCAACCAAACACCCCCAATGAATGTTAGTAAGGGGGCAACAGTCCCCTTACACTATGTTATCTCTTCAAAATCACTGTAGAAACATTAAACAAATTGAATCTAAAGCCTTTCAACTTTTGAATGACTAGGAGTTGACAAAACAGAGCTAGGCCCTGTTGTGTTCTCTGCCCCCAGAACAAAAAGACTTCATTGAAAATCAGCATCTTAATGATATTTCAGAAGAACAGTCCACGAAGGCTACTGTAAAAGCAGCAAAGAATCCTGTGGCACCTTATAGACTAACAGACGTTTTGGAGCATGAGCTTTCATGGGTGAATACCCACTTTGTCAGATACATGTAGTGGAAATTTCCAGGGGAAAGTATATATATATATATATATATATATGCAAGCAAGCTAGAGATAACGAGGTTAGTTCAGTCAGGGAGGATGAGGCCCTCTTCTAGCAGTTGAGGTTTGAAAACCAAGGTAGGAGAAACTGGTTCTGTAGTTGGTAAGCCATTCACAGTCTTTGTTTAATCCTGAGCTGATGGTGTCAAATTTGCAGATGAACTGAAGCTCAGCAGTTTCTCTTTGAAGTCTGGTCCTGAAGTTTTTTTGTGCAGGATGGCCATCTTAAGGTCTGCTATAGCATGGCCAGGGAGGTTGAAGTGCTCTCCTACAGGTTTTTGTATATTGCCATTCCTAATATCTGATTTGTGTCCATTTATCCTTTTCCGTAGAGACTGTCCAGTTTGGCCGATGTACATAGCAGAGGGGCATTGCTGGCATATGATGGCGTATATTACATTGGTGGACGTGCAGGTGAATGAACCGGTGATGGTGTGGCTGATCTGGTTAGGTCCTGTGATGGTGTCACTGGTGTAGATATGTGGGCAGAGTTGGCATCGAAGTTTGTTGCATGGATTGGTTCCTGAGCTAGAGCTACTATGGTGCGGTGTGCAGTTACTGGTGAGAATATGTTTCAGGTTGGCAGGTTGTCTGTGGGCGAGGACTGACCTGCCACCCAAGGCCTGTGAAAGTGTGGGGTCATTGTCCAGGATGGGTTGTAGATCCCTGATGATGCGTTGGAGGGGTTTTAGCTGGGGACTGTACGTGATGGCCAGTGGAGTCCTGTTGGTTTCTTTCTTGGGTTTGTCTTGCAGTAGGAGGCTTCTGGGTACACGTCTGGCTCTGTTGGTCTGTTTCCTTATTTCCTCGTGCAGGTATTGTAGTTTTGAGAATGCTTGTTGGAGATTTTGTAGGTGTTGGTCTCTGTCTGAGGGGTTAGAGCAGATGTGGTTGTACCTCAGTGTTTGGCTTTAGACAATGGGAGATGGGTCATGGCATGGCAGGGACAGCCCCGCTCCATCCAGCCCAGTACAAGGGCACTGTTTAAAAACTGGCAACTGCCAGATGCACACTGGCCCACCCGGCCCTGCGCTGCTACCAATTTGCTTCTTCCCTTGGGAGCAGGCCCATGCCACACTATGCTACCCCCCCAGCCCAGCACCCCTCTTACCCCCTACACCCTGTGCCAACCAGAGACTCCCACAAATCCCTATACCCAGTGCCCTCCCACAGACCACTATGCCCAGCACACCCCCACCCACCCAGAGGCCTCCCCAGATCCCTTCACTGCCCAGTGCCTCCCACAGCCCTAACGCCACAACTGCACAGTGCCCCACACAGACCCTCCATGCTTCCCAGTGCCCCAACACACATAGATCTCCCCCACTGCACAGCCCCCCACACAGATCTCCCCACCCCCCACTGCCCAGTGTTCCCCCCAAAAAACCCATTCTCCATTCCCCAGCACCTCAAAACACACAAATCTTCCCCACTGCTGAGCACCTCCCACCTCCTCACTGCCCAGCACACCCCACCAGGCCCTCTAGAGACCTACTCTCCCACACCCGGACCCTCTGTCCACAATAGCCGGCCCTGATAGGAGGTGGGAGGCCAGATCTGGCTTTGTGGATGGGTTAGAGGTGTCCATAGTGGGCCCCTTCCCAGTGTGGGCCTGGCGCCACAGTGCCATTGTAAACCTGGTACTGATGCCAAACCCCCTCGCTGCTGTCCCACTGCTACTTTACTGCTTTAGGAGATTTGATGCAGTGAAATAATTTACCTACATTCCCTCAAACTCTGTGTCACATTTTGAGTATTTAAAAGAGTCTCATATCACTATGTGTCTACGTGAAGTCTCACAACAGTTCACAAATTTGTTTTATCTGCTGATGTGATTCCCTGAATTGCGCTCTCTTCCTTGTAATCTATTTTAATTATAGTTTGGCTCCTTTAAAAATGTTATTTCTGTTACTCTGAACACTTTGTCATTTACCTGTTTGAACGAGGCTGGAGGAGTTTAGCTGAGCTCCCATCCCGTTTGCTGGGAGACAGGCCGAGCTGACCGCTCACCAGAGGGGAGAGGAAAGCACAGCACTGAGGGGCAATGCAGCTTCTCTCTCGCGCCTGCAGCTAGGGCTTTGGAGCTTTGCTCCAGCTTCAGAGCAAAGCTCCAGGCAAAAACCTGCAGTTCCACTGCTCCAGAGCTGCTCTGTGCTCCGGCTCCAGGATCCGCTCCAAAGCCTTGCTTGCAACGGAGAAGCATGAGCCCAGCCCAGGAGGCTGGTCAGCTGCTCCATCACCTGGCAAAGTTGTCCCAGCAGTAGGCGGTTCAGACCACCTCTCTGGTCATAGGCTCACAGCAGAGTTGAGGAAGGAAAAGGACACATGAGGGGCAGAGGATAAAGTTATGTCCCAGGTGGGGGTTGGGATTTCACTGCAGCAAGCAGAGGCAGTCTCTGGGTCCCTCTTCGACTCACTCTGCTCAGGCCATCTCTGTCCATTTGGCTGAGGGTGAGCCTGGGGTCCCAGAAGCCACCGGAAGAGGCTGCCAGACAGTAGCCAATTCCACTCCAGTTGCCAATTTTTCTCCCTTGAGTCTCTTTAAGAACCCTCAAAAGGAATGTGGGGGCAGGGGGAGGCTAGCCCATCCCCCTCATTTTGTACCCCCTTGGGCCTAGTTTCTGACACACTATTATGGGGTATTGGAGCTTTGGCTTGATGCTGTTTCTAACCTGGACTGAGCTTAGCCCAGGCCTCCTACTGGAATTCCAGGCCTGTGTGTTTGGGCTAAGCCAGGGGAGTTCTCGCCCTTTCAGATCTTTTCCAGTCCACAGCGTTGGTATGGTTTTGACTAATGAACTTGTTACTCACAGGGGGCTCTGTCATAAATATAAAGGGAAGGGTAACAACCTTCCTGTATACAGTACTATAAAATCTCTACTGGCCAGAGGCACAAAATCCTTTTATCTGTAAAGGGTTAAGAAGCTCAGGTAGCCTAGCTGGCACCTGACCAAAAGAACCAATAAGGAGACAAGATACTTTCAAATTGGGGGGGGGGGGAGCGTGACTATTTTTTCTCTATTCTCTGTCTGTTCTGTGTGCTTGCTGGAGACTGATCAAGAAAGCAAGCAATCCAACTGCATTAGAATTAGTAAGTACTAGCAAGGGAATGCGTTAGCTTACTTTTATTTTGGCTTGTGATTTTCTCTGCTCTGAGAGGAAGGTGTATTCCTGGTTTTCTTTCTGTAATTTTAAAGTTTTGCCCAGAGAGAAATCCTCTGTGTTTTGAATCTGATTGCCCTGTGAGATTATCTTCCACTCAGATTTCACAGAGGCGCTTCTTTTACCTTTTTTCTTTCTAATAAAGTTCTGGGGGTTTTTTGTGTCCTAAAAAACCCCACGGTTGGTCTGCGCTCATCTTGTTTATTCTCAAGCCTCCCCAGGAAAGGGGGTGTAGGGCTTGGGGGGATATTAGAGAGGTGTAGGAACTCCAAGTGGTCCTTTCCCTGAGTTTTGTCTAATCACTGGGTGGTGGCAGCATTTACTTAATCCAAGGTACAAGGAAGAATTTGTGCCTTGGGGAGTTTTTAACCTAAGCTGGTAGAAATAAGCTTAGGGGGTCTTTCATGCAGGTCCCCACATCTGTACCCTAGAGTTCAGAGTGGGGAGGAAACCCTGAGGGGCTCAATTAGGGTAAAGTCGTAGGCCCAATTCTCACAACTGGCTGGAGCAGAGCCCAGCCCTCCAGTGTGGAAAGGCCCCTGTGTCTTGCTCCCTAAATCAGTGGCTTTCCCCCTTTCCAGGCTCCTGCAGCCCTTGCAGGAGGCTGATTTGTTTTGTGTACCCCTAAGTTTCATCTCACTTAAAAATGACTTGCTCACAAAATCAGACGTGTCACAGCCCCTAGTACTGAAAAATTGCTCTCTCATTTTTACCATATAATTATAAACTGACTGGAATATAACTGTTGTTCTTACATGTACAGAGCAGTATAAACAAGTCATTGTATGAAATGTTAGTTTGTGCTGACTTGGCTGGTGCATTTTGATGTAGCCTGTTGTAAAATGAGGCCAACGTCTCAATGAGTTGACGTACCCCCTGGAAGACGTGTGTGTACTCACAGGGGTGTGTCCCCCCTTGGTTGAGAACCACTGCCTTAAGCGAACCAGTCCCTGGGAGCTGAACCCAGGCTGGGCAAGTGTAGACACCCCCTTGTCCCCTATCTGCTTCCCCTGTCAGCACATTAGCCTGGTGCCCTCGGAGCTGTAGCCCCCATGTTCAGCTCTGCCAGGCCTATTCAGCCCTCTCTTGTTGCATCCTGCATCTGTTGGGAGCGTGTCTGTTCCTTCAGCCTCTCTCCTTCTGCAGAGGCTGGGCTGTGGCCCTTAGCGGCTGTGGTGGGTACTTGATTCTAATACACCCCACTGAGCTGATGCTGCACGGGGTGGGGCTCAGCATAGCTGTTAAATGCTCCATGGATCAACAACGGCAGCAGGGGTGGGGAAAAAACTGAGCTGAAGGTGACTGCAGCAGGGCCTCTAGGTGCTAGATATGGCAAAGGTGAGTCAAGGCTGGAAGTGACCTTGTATTTGGGTTTGTTTCCCCCCTGACACCATCCAGGCTGTGTCAGTGAACATGATTCAGTGTGAGATAGTCACTGTTGATCAGTATCAGACCCACCCCTCCCAGCCTCCCATAATGTAAACAAGGTGAGGAGACTGAGCTGTTCATCTTACCATCCCCTGCAACCCAAGTCCTGTTTACCAGTTGCACTGTCAACAGTAGGTTTCAGAGTTAACGGCTAGAAAGTTGACTGGCCAGTAGAGTAGATTGGCTCATTGAGCACTGTGCAGCTGTCCTCCTTGGACCACCTGTGAATGCCCAACAGCCATCAGTAGGTTTCAGAGTTAACACATCACTGAGGTGACTGGAGAGGGGGACACCACAGGTTGAGGCTGTTGGCCACTGTACAAACTGTTGTGCGTCAAGGCACCTCTGGAAGCTTCTCTTCAGCCATAAAAGGGTTGGCAGGGGACAATCAGGGGCACTATTCCACCAGCATAGTATGGTGCTGGTTCTGGTCACTTCATGTCAGCCTCTCTACCCTGGCCTCTAGGTTGGTGCAGGGAAGCAGCCACACAGAATCCTGCTGCCCAGGCAGGAGGGGATTAAACCTCAGACCCTGACACCTCCCTCCCCCATTTCTTAGAGCAACCACAGCAGCAGGAGGTGCTCACCACCCGTCCCCTCAGAGCAATTGCTGCACAGGGCCCCTTTTTAAAAAGCAAACTGAAAAAACAAATTCCATGCTGTGGCATCATAGTAACACCCAGCAAGGTTGGAGACTTTAGCCCCACCACCCAGCCCTCTGCCACTTGAACTTACCAGAGTAACTAATAGCAGTAAGCAGGTTGTCATCATCTCTATAGTCTAGCACCAGAGGGCCAGGAGATGCTTTGCAGGTGGGTTTCAGAGCTAGTTGCTGATAGAATAGCAGGACTCAGGATCTTGGCTCCATTCCAGGCCTGGAGGGGAATGGCTTAGCAGGCACAGACTCCTCTGCATATTCTCACCCTCCCCCCGCCTCCCCAGCAAACCCTCAGCAAGAAAAAACATGCAGTGTATATTGTAAAAAAGGAAAGTAAATATACAGTGCTACTTAATTAAACTCCTATTAGGCTCTAAGGGAATACAAGAGGTGGTGTTTTCCTTTTCAGATCACTGTGCATTTTGAAAGCAGAAGTTAAAAGTAAAAGGCAATCAGAACTCTGGTAAAGGTTGTGTCCCTTTTAAGTAAGAGTTTTAAGTTGTGACTGGCTTTGGATCCAAAAGCAAACTAGAAACATTTGTGTTAATGCAGATTTCTGAACTGATAAAAGGTAAAAACCACTAAAATCTGACCTGCCTATAAAACAAACAGAGAAGAATATAGGGGTAATTCTTCTGTTGTGCTTGCAATCAGCAAGGGTATTTGTATACAAAAAAAAAAAAAGTTAAGCAATGACTGGTTGCTCCCAAAGGGGTAGGCATATGTTCTTTTTGTCCTTCAAAAAGAAAAAATCAGAGAAAGCTGATGCCAGAGCAATCTAACATACCATGAATTTACTGGTCCAATAGAAATTGTGTTTTGTGTTCTTTGTCTTGTGGCTACAACTGTTGTGTTTAATTTTTCTACAGGACAGCCTAGTTCAAAATCAAATGAAAGGGTTAAACCAAAATGCAAATACTTGTTTTATCCAACTTGGAACAGTGTTTTGGATAGTACCAGGGAACATGACACACTAAAGTTCTAATATACTTGCTAAAGTAAAAAAAGAAATTAACTGGCCAGACCTTTTAATTGAAAAAAATTGTTGTTAAAATTGCACCCCAACAGACTTTGGAAGCAACAACATAAAAAGTTAGCCCACTCCCTGTATTGCACTTGGGATTCTTTTGGCTACCCCGGATCAAGCCAGAGGGTTGGGAAGAAAGAAAAGCTATTAAAACACCAGAGGTTGTACAGAGTGGACTCCTCAAAAGTGAGTGTGCTTGTCCTGGCTTGTTGCTCCAAAGCTCTGTAATAAAGACATTTCACTAGAAGGGTGTATGTGGCGTAAATTAAATAAGACGAAAGCACTGTATAATGGGCAATGTGTGTATGTTAATTCTTAAATTAAAAAAGTGTGTAAGTGAAAAGTGAAAGTTTCCTTTGTAAGTTACAAGAAGCCAAAAAAAAAAATCAGAATGCGTTAACTCAACACTGAAGCTAGCAAGCTCAGTCTGAAGATAAGACGCCCAAGGACACTGCTCACAGCCACGGAAGAGGGGGGCTTGAATGTGCCCAAACAGCCATAAAAAAGAGAGAAATCCAGCTGCACAAGTGTCCAAAATAGCAAGGCCAGCTGAAAAAAAAACAAAACAAAAAGTTTAGGGGCTGCAAAAATACGAAACAGACAAAATAGTGAAAGGGGGAGCTGAGCTTCATGTCCCTGAAACCACGTTGTTTTGGAAACCTTAAACACACCACAGAAAGCCGGTTTAGACTGTCACAGAGGGGCCCTGGCAAAATACCCGGACATTGTGCACCCCCCCCCTCGTTATTGCGGGCAACCCTCCCCGTGCGCCCCCCCACCCAGCTCACCTCCACCTCCTCGCCTGAGGGGACTTTTAGGCGCCCCCAACCACTAGGCGCCCTAGACGGCTGCCTAGTTTGCCTAAATGGTTGCACCGGCCCGGAGGAGGGCGTCAGGCGTGTCTGGCAACAAAAGGGTCCTGATCCAGAGTGCAGCTCACCCAAATCCAGAGCCTATGGCCAGTCCTCCACCGGAAACCCAAAATAGAGATTTAAAAGGTCTCTCACCTTTCAGATGGCACCCGGGTCCAGTGGGGAACGGTCCGCGGTCCTCCGGTTTGGTGGTATACCGTGGATCCGAGTCACGGCACAAAAAATTGTCGTGGAAATTAACCTCGCGTTGTGTTTAGATCAGAACAGCCTGCAGCTCCTTTATTATAATACAAGCATGCGGGGAGAGACAGCTGAGAAGTAACACTCCAAGCTGTTCCACAAAGAAAAAAAGGACATAGGAGCTTATATAGATCTCTAGCAACATCCAGATGAGCACACTTGCTCATTAATGCTTCATGGTCAGTAACACAGCAAAAATAAGTTATTCTAGTCTAAAGAGGTGTTTTTTTCCCCACGGTTAGCGGCTTCCTTCTGGTTAGCTTTTGCAATTGCATTTCTCAGAGCTTCCTCATCCACCCTCCCGTCCTTTTATCATGTACACAGTTATCTTGACAAGAGTTTAGGTCCACTTGACTTCGCTTTTACAAGCCGCGTTAGTCTGTATCAGCAAAAACAACCAGGAGTCTCTGTGGCACTTTAGAGACTAACAAACTTATTTCATGGGCTAGGACCACGAAAGCTTATCCCCAAATAAATGTGTTAGTCTCTAAGGTGCCACAAGGAATCCTCATTGTTATATCTCTTTTTTTTAATAAATCCAACGTAAACTGGGAGCAGTATGTGCTCAGGAAGGGAGGGCATGTGTGTGGATATCTGCCTTGTAACTAGGTACTGCCAGGGAAATGTAACTTGGACAGACAGCAGTGTCTGTTATCCCTGTCGTACATGGGGATGGTCATATCAGTGAGTCTGTGACTGCCACGCTCACAAAGGTGTGACGCAGTCTGGCAGGTGTAACAAAAACATATTAAGCTCACTTCATTCATGTGATGAGTTTTGAGACCAGCCCACGAAATCAGTCAGCACTGCCCTCAAATTACAACATTGCAGTAGAAACGGGAACTGTGACAGCGTCACCGTGAGATGTGATTGCCGAAGCTACTCGCAACTATTCATATTTCCATGATGATTTGTCATTAAAAATAAGTATCAGAGGGGTAGCCGGGTTAGTCTGGATCCGTAAAAAGCAACAGCATCTGACGAAGTGGCTATTCACCTACGAAAGCTCATGCTCCAATACGTCTGTTAGTCTATAAGGTGCCACAGGACTCTTTGCATTAAAAACAAGAATTCCATGGCAGAATGACTTCCCTCTGCACAACACGGATGAAGTTTAGGATGAAGAGCTCTGAGCAATAAAAATATTTTGATAAGGAACTGATGTAAAGGAGAGAAACTGCCCAGACTGGATCCCAAGAGGAATGAAACTCAGGGGAACAGGGAGAGTAGCTGGGACACACGGATGAAACGCTGGGTGGCTTTATAGACACAGGAACCAAGACCTGGATTCTTCTAAACCAGGGGTCGGCAACCTTTCAGAAGTGGTGTGCCGAGTTTTCATTTATTCACTCTGATTTAAGGATTCGCATGCCAGCAACACGTTAATGTTTTTAGGTCTCTTTCTATAAGTCTATAATATGTAACTAAACTCTTGTTGTATGTAAAGTAAATAAGGTTTTTAAAATGTTTAAGAAGCTTCATTTAAAATTAAATTAAAATGCAGAGCCGCCCGGACCAGTGGCCAGGATCCGCGCAGCGTGAATGCCACTGAAAAGCAGCTCACATGCCGCCTTTGGCACGCGTGCCATAGGTTGCCTACCCCTGTTCTAAACACTTAAAGCAGATGTGACAGTGAGATGGGGGGGAGGGGGGTCTGTAAATAGTTCACTGGATCAAGTCCTCTCTAGCAGCTCAGTAACATCTTATACGGCGGGGGCGGAGAGCAGCCCTGAGGGGCACTGGGCGTTCAAGGACACGGCCCTGGGAAATGGGAGTTAGATCCTGGTGAACGGGGGAGGAAAAGCCCCACTCCCTCCCCTCCGCCTTTTTTCTTGGCAACCACTGCGGCTGGCTCAGCCCATCTGGAGGAACTTTTATCCCCTCTGCCCCTCCCTATTCCTGGGTTTCCCCCTCCGCCCTGCCTGGGGGGGCCTGTACCCCGGTTCTCCCCCCTCTCTGCTCCCCACGTGTCTCTGTCCCGAGTTCCCCCCGCCCCGCACACACCGGGGCTGGCGGCAGCTTTCCCGGGCCCCGGGCGGGAATCGCAGCCAGCTCCGCTGGGAGCAGCCTGGGGCCAAACCTCCCCCTGCAGCCCGAGGGTGCCAGGGGGGCGGGCGGGTCTCTCTCACCTTCCCTCCGAGCGGGGCCCCCCGGGGCAGGGGCCGGGCCGGGCTGGGGGCTCTGCCCTGGCCTGGGAGAGGCTCCTGGGGAGCAGCGGGAAGGGCCCTGCTGGAGATTCCCCTCTCCCGGCTGCAGCCAGGGCTCCGGGCTCCCAGCACCAGCCGCCGGGGCTCGGGGATCTCGCCACGAGCCTGGGAGCCAGAGTCACCGCAGCGGCTGCGACTCACTTCCTGCTGCCGGGCCGGAGCCCAGCGCTCGCTGCCCCAGAGCCGCCTCCCGGCTGCTCCTGGGTCCTATCGCTGAAGGGGTCGCGCTGCAGCATCTCTGGGTCGGCTCCTGTTCCACTCACAGGCTCCCATCCCATCAGGGGTTCTCACAAACAAATTTTTGCGGCTGCTCAGAGCTCATCACCATGGGGCTCTCGTCCTCCATAAACTGTAATGCAAAGAGACACACAAGCATTGTATAGATGGGGAAACTGAGGCAGGGAGAGGGCTGGTTCAATAGGCCCCCTACTCAGTGGCTACAAGGGCCAATGCAGACCTTAGCAGCAGCTAGACAAGTGCTGAGCTCCAGCCAGAGCCGCATCCCTGGTTTAATGGTCCTAAGGGGCTTTGCCAAGGTGCAGAGCACAAGAGCCTCACCCCTCTATCCCTTTCCACCCCTTCCTCCTCCAGCCTGTCTGTGCCACAACCCCACTGCCTCCCGCCCCTCCCAGGAGCGCCCCCTGTGCCTGCAGCTGCTGGGGAGGAGACACAAACAGCCATGCTGGCCAGCACAGGAGCAGAGCACAGTGATGGGCTGGGTCCAAATTTAGGTACTGATCTGAATACTTAGAGGCTGGTTGTCCAAGCGGCTGGGCACCCACAGCACCCACTGACTCCAGCTGCAGCTGCGAATGCAGGTGAAACACGTGCCGTGAAGCCCTGTATGTCGAGGAGATAAACCAAGACACCCACAATTAGGCCACGGCTGTAAATTTAGGCCTCAGCGACCTGCCCATTAACAGCACGACATGGGCTAAGTCTCTGTCACGGAGTCCCCGGGCGATGCTCTGGAACAGCTCCCCACAAAGCCAGTCAGGACTTTGGGGAGCCTCCTCTCCCTTGGAGCAGACTTGTTCAGGGCAAGAAGCTCACACATCTTCACCTCCTGGGTCTCTCCTTGGAGCATTCAGCATCCTCTGCCCCTCCGTGGGCTTCCCACAGCGAGCCCACCCAGCGGGGTCCTGGGGAAGCCACAGGGTCCTGCACCCCCACTTGGCAGTCAGACGTGACTCTTAGCCAACAAAACAGAGGTTTATTCGATGACAGGAACAGAGTCTAAAACAGAGCTTGTAGATACAGCGAACCAGACCCCTCGGCTGGGTCCATTCTGGGGGGCAGTGAGCCAGACCCCTCGGTCTGCACTTCACTCCTTGTCCCCAGGCAGCTCCAGACTAACCACCCCCTCCAACCCCTCCTCTCTGCTCAGCCCCTTTCCCGGGCCAGGAGGTCACCTGATCCCTTTGTCTCCAACACTTTCAGTTGGCACCTTTGCAGAGGAGGGGCCCAGGCCATCAGTTGCTAGGAGACAGAGTGCCAGGCATTTAGGGGCACTGGCCCTTTGCTCTGCAGCAACCTTATCCCACCACCTAGATACTTAAGAACTGCACAGGGGACACTGAGGCACCAACACAGTGTTCAGAGCAAACATTAAAACAGTCCCAGTTCGTCACAGTCTCATTGTAAGTCGCTGTTTATACTTGGTCACTGCTCGGTCCCATGATTGTAAGCAGCAGAGTTGCCAACTCCAGGGCTGCACTGGAGCTCAGCACCCACCAGCCACAGCTGTTCTGCAGGGCCGCCAATCAGCTGTTTGGTGGCTAGGGGAGGCGCCAGGGCAAGGGCGGAGAACAGAGAGCTGCAGATCGGCTGCGGCTTCAGGGAGGGGTTGGCGCAGGGGCAGGAAGAGGCAGACAGAGGGCATGGCCTTAGGAGAGGGGCCAGAGTGTGGTTGGGAAGAGGCGGAGTGAGAGTGGGGCCTCAGGGGATGGGCATAGTGGGGGCGGAGCCTCAGGGGCAGAGCTGGGGTGGAGCCTTCTGGGGAAAAATAAAAGCCAGTGCTTATGGTAAGCAGAGACCTAGCAGTGAAAGGCCCATGTTGCATCCCCAGTGTCTACAGGCAGCCAGTCCCCAAGGGATGTAAGAAGTTTATAATCTTTCCCACAGGATGGGTAAATCCACCATTTTGTTCACAGGGCGAGAACCTCAGGGTTAACTTGAACAAAATGAAAGTAGCAGTAATGTGGCTCCTGTCCACACTGTGCTGAGGTGCCCTGGGGAGACGTGGCTTTCAGCTGGTGTCCAACCCCTACCCAGTCTCAAGGAGTGTGAGGGGGAGTGAGTGTTGTAGGAGCAGCAGTGATCTGTATGCTCTGTATGACTACGCTATGCGTAACCTCTATGCTCCAAAGGTCTGTTACACTTTCCCCCCGTCCCTTCCTCCTAGAATGCTTATGGGATAAATGGGCCGGTTGAACAGCTGGAAGATCAGGAGAGCTTCCAGGTAGACAAGAGGTCTGGGACTCTAATTAGGCAGCGATCACAGACCCAATGCATGGACGCTGCATGGACACTGCCCGAGATGGAGTGTGGCCAACCAGACATGGCCACGTCATCTCTAGTCACAGGCTATGAGGAGCAGGTCCTTAAAAGGGGAAGGGGCCATGTGCTCAGCAGTGCACTCACAAGCTTGTACCTCCTGTAAAAGCCTTTCGCCCGGACCGCCTGGCCAGTAGTTCACCGTGTTGCATTCCATCATGCCTCGGGAAGACTTACCTTCATCACATCATCCATCGCTGTGCTGTGGGACACTTACCCTGAAGGATCCTAACATCTCCGGTGCTGTGCCTGTCCTGGGAGCGTGAGTATGCGAGTGTGAGTGTGACCCCCGCCCCCTTCTTTTGAGCTTATCTGTCAGTATAATAAATGTGCTGCTTTCTGCCAAACTCTGGTGGGTCATTAGTCCTCCCTAAGCTTACTAGCTGGCCCAATTTCGGGTAACATTAATGGTGGAGAGTACAGGATTTGACCAAGAGTAGGGGTCCCCTGGTGCCCCCTAGGTGCTCAGTTAAGCGGGTCTGGCTCAAGCCTGCATGAAAAAGTGGTAGGCTAGCAACCCACTGCAGGGAGAAATTCCAGAACTAGAGCTCATGTTGGATAAATATGTATTTATATATGGTCCCAACAAGGCGGGACTGGATTATGCATCCGCCTGGCTGCTGTGGCAAGCAGGCTGGCAATGGCAGGTGGCAAAGAGTCAGCTCCCCACTGAAATAGATTCACTCAAGGGCCGATGTAATGAGTTGGCAGAGGAACAGGATATGTGGAAGTTGCAGGCTCTGACTGATAGCGCCCAGGCATCTTTCCTCTCTGTAGCCACAGTACAGGTGGTGGCAGCAGAGGAGAAGCGGGAGTGGATGGAAGTAGAGAATGCTGCTCTGAGCCAGGCAGTTACCTGCCTGAAGGATCTGGTCCAGGAGGGGTCCGCCCGGGAGAATAGGGCCCCGGGGGCTTATTCAGCCCAGGTCGCCGCCATTGGGGTGAAAGCCCAGGGGGGTGCGGGACCATATGATGATTGGAACGGGGATATCTGGTGTGATCTGGATCCCCCGGATCCGGACCCAGATGGCCGGACCCCGACACCGTGTTGTGGTGGTCCGGAGGGTGGTCAGAAACTATGGGCCTGTGCCTGCAGGGGGCGGAGCAGCCCCAAGTACTGGTCACACTCTGGCAGAGACCGAGTTGACACCCTGTCATAAACAGATAGCTAAGGGTTAATGTTTCTTTTACCTGTAAAGGGTTAACAAAGGGAACCAAACACCTGACCAGAGGACCAATCAGGAAACCGGATTTTTCAAAGTGAGGGAGGGAACTTCTGGGTGTGTTTGGCTTTGTTCGCTCTGTTTTGTTTTCTCTCGGCTATGAGGGAAGAGTTTTTTTTTCTACCTCCAAGCTTCTTTCTACCCTTCTGTTCCCAAGTTGTGAGTACAAAAGGAAAAGCAATAGGGTTATATTGTATTTTGTATTTACATGTGTGGAGTTGCTGGAATGTTTCAAATTGGATCTCTTTTTGATTCAGACTGTTTATTCATATTTTCTTATAAGCAATAGCCCTGTATTTGTCATCTTGATGCAGAGTTAGGATTAGAGTGAACCACAAGGTCCAATACAAATCCACTCCAGGGGCATCCAAAGGGGCAGCCGCTTTGCTATCATGCACCGGAGCCAGCCATGAATGGCTGATACAATCCCCAGAGCAATTAATCAAACAGGTGGCCTCAGTGGCCAAGGCACAGGGGATCACCCATCCTGAGAACATCTGGTTTACGGATGGCTTTGTGTCACGAGTAGAAGGACAGCTGCGTATTCAGAATGTGTCTGAATCTGCTGCATCGCAGTGTGGTTTGCAGCTGGTCCACGGGTTCAGCTCAGCTAGCAGAGTTAAAAGCTACAGCTGAGTGCCTGAGCCTGTGGACTGAAAACCTGGGACCCCGAGTGGTGTTTAGTAACTCAAAATATGTAGTGGAGGGTACCAGGAACTGGATGCGGCAATGGGCTCGAGATCAATGGAAAAGTGCAGATGGGAAGCCATTAGCTCACGCGGAAGATTGGCAGACTGGGCACCAGTGGGTGACTGCCCATCTGGGGCAATTGTATTTAACACATGTGGGGGGTATGAACAGGACCATGAAAGAGCCACTAGGTAAGGTTCTGGAACATTAAGGCGGGTCATGGGTGGAGAAATTAACTCTTGTATTGGCCACTGTCTGCAGCTGAGAATGCCTCAATTCCCGCCTTACCCCGTATCAGCTGTTATTTGGAACCCCCATGGTACTCCTTCGATCAGCCCCAGGGGACACCGCCCCCCCCCCCCCCCCCCCCCAAGGCTTGGCCAGAAGACTGGATTCGCTGACATAAAACCCTCACTGAAGAAATGCCAGCTCTGGCACGGCAATTGCAGGAAGCCATGAGTAAGGCCAGAAGGCCAGAATCAACATGGACCAGGGGAGGTCAGCAGTGGAACCATGGAACATCAGGACTCAGGTAATGTATTGTAAATTCGCTGCTCGTCCTCTGCAGGTGACGTAGGAGGGACCCTATACTGTGGTGAACAGGGCAGGACCAACAGTATGTCTGATAGATAAAACCCTGGAGGGAAAATGGGTACACCGCGGACAACTCAAACGAGCAGGGTCCGCCACACTAATTTGTTTCTAAGCTTCTACCTTTCAGCCTCTGAACCAGAATATTAGGAGAGCTGGTATCAGCTGAAGAGTTACAAAACACCATGGTTATAGTGTCGCAACAAAGTCTGTGTTCTGTGCCTGTCTCTGGTGGGTGTCCTGTGCTAGCACTGGATCCAGAGAGAGGAGATGCTACACTGGAGAGGGTAAATGCCTTTTCCCCTCTCTCTACTTCCCCCATCTCCGACCAAATTATCAATCGCATCCACCTCTATCCAAAAAAGTCCCCAAGTTTAATTTTTTGTTAGATTCTCTAATGATCATTTTATTGTTGATTTTCGTTATTGATACATTTGTATTATTGATACATTTGTATTGTTAGATTTTCTTGTATTGTTAATTCCACCCTTTCCTGTATGCACCCTGGTTCTACTTCCCCAAGCCCTGAAGGGTAGCTCATGGGCCCCCATAACCTGTACAACTAAATGTTAGTTTAAGTATCAGCGATTTCACCAAGTTCTCTGTTTCTGTGTATCTTCCAAATCAGTTTAACCTTGCTTGACAACTGTGATACTCCTACAGATCCTATTTGTTGTGTGGACTTAAGGGCTAGGGTTGACTTTTATTGTTGGATGATTATTGCAGCATCAAACTTGAGCCTTGTTTTATTTCTCTGTGTACCCAATGACGGTAGTGGTGAGGGTTTTATCGTATTTCTACTCTTGATTATGAGTGTTTGCATTTATGTTTATGTTATATCTGGTGTTTAGTCAGTTGTAATGGTTTTAGTTATATTCACCTGTTTATGATTGTTTGGTTTGTTTGCAACAGATCACCTGTGCCCTACAAGGACAACTACTGTAATGATCATAGATAAGGGGCAGAGAGTTGTAGGAGCAGCAGTGATCTGTGTGCTATGTATACCTGTATGCTCAAAAAGTCTGTGACATGACATCCCCCCTGCTTTGTCTCCTCTCCCTCTTTGAATACCCGTGAAGTGGCTTTCACCCCACCCCTCCCTCCTGGAATGCTTGTGGGATGAATGGGCTGTTTAAACAGCTGGAAGATCAGAACAGCTCCAATGTAGACAAGGTGTCTGGGACTCTAATTAGGCAGTGATCACACACCCAATGCATGGACACTGCCTGAGGTGGAGTGTGACCAACCAGATGCATCTCTAGTGGCAGGCCATGAGGAGCAGGTCTTTAAAAGGGCTCAGACTCTCTCACAAGCTTGTATCTCCCATAAAGGCCCTTCACCTGGACTGCCTGGTCAGTGGTTCGCCACATTGCATTCCGTCTTTGCCTCAGGAAGATTTACCCTCATCACACCATCCATCACTGAGCTGTGGTGCAGTTACCCTGAAGGATCCTGACATCTCCAGTGCTGTGCCTGTCCTGGAAGTGTGAGTATGCGGATGTGAGTGTGACCTGACCGCCCCTACCCCTTTCCCCTCTCTTCTCTGGAACTTAGATATCAGTGAAATAAACAAGCTGTTTTCTGCCAAACTCTGGTCAGGGCCGTCCCTAGCTATTTCGGTGCCCTATGCAGCCCCCCATGGGGGAGAGCTGGCTGTGGGCAAGAGTAGGGGGGCTGGCTCCAGGTCTCTGCGGAGGGGCTGTGTGGAGTGGAAGTGGAGTGACCCAGCCCCAGCATGCTCCACGGGCTCCCAGCCACGTCGCTGACTAGTACTGGGGGGCAGTTCCCCCCCCCACAAGCCTGGGAGCCAGGGGAGTGGAGCAGGCTGGGGCTGGTTCACTCTACTTACCATGTGGTGAGTGCAGGGTTGGGGCTGGCTGCAATCTTCAGGGGAGTGGGGGTGGGGCTATGGAGGAGCAGGGCCAGGGCGGTGCTGGGGCAGGGGCCCTGGGGAAGAGCTGGAGCAGAGGCTGGAGCAGCACACAGCTGCACAGGGTACCAGGAAATGCCCTACACAGCTGCCTACGTTGCTTGTGGGTAAGGACGGCCCTGCTCGAAGCTTACTAGCTGCCCCAATTTTGGGTAACAGGTAGCGTTTCCATATTGCTGAGATGCCGAGGTTGGGTGCAGGCAAGAAGGGAGCCGAGGATGTCAACACACCTGGGCAGCCCTGAAGCCAGGCCAATCCCCATCATTGAGGCAGGAGGGAGATAAGGAACCTGACAGCCCAGCCGGTCTCCGTCTCTCCCTCACCGCGTAGACCCAGGGCCGGTGCAACCATTAGGCAAACTAGGTGGCTGCCTAGGGCCCCAAGATTTGAGGGAGCCAAAAAGCAGTGCCCAAAATGTCTGGGATGCTCACCCAGTGCTGTGGCTTTGATCAGCTCCGGCTGGCTGGGCAGTTATGTCATTCCTTCTCCAGCCACCGGGGGGCGCTGCACTGCTCTCTGCTGCTCTGGCTCTGCCCCAGGCCCCGCCCCGCCCCCACTCCCTGGCGGGGGGGAAGTGCAGAGACGTGGCCCAGCCACACCGCTGGGGAGTAGTTCCCCCCTGTCCCCCCAGCCAGCCCCTCCCCCAGAGGCCTGGGACCCCCCCTGCTCCCACCCCCCCCATGGAATCCTGGGGCTCCCCTGCTCCCCCAGAGGCCTGGGGCACCACAGCCCCTCCTCCTGCAGGGGGGCTGCATAGGGCCCCAGAATATCTAGGGATGGCCCTGCCCGCCACCTCGCCCACAGCCAGCCCCTGCTGCACCCCCTGCCCTGCCCGCAGCCAGCCTCACACCCCCTGTCCTGCCCGCAGCAAGCCCCACACGCCCTGCCCACAGCCAGCCTCACACCCCCTGCCCTGCCTGCAGCCAGCCCCACATGCCCTGCGCGCAGCCAGCCTCACACCCCCTGCCCTGCCTGCAGCAAGCCCCACATGCCCTGCCCGCAGCCAGTCTCACACTCCCTGCCCACAGCAAGCCCACATCACCTGTCTCCAGCTGTCCCTGCCGCACCTCCCTGCCTGAAGCCAGCCCCAAACCCCCTGTCTCCAGCCAACCCAACACCCCATCTCTAACCAGCTCCGCATCTCCTGTCCTGCCTGAAGCCAGCCAGCCCCACACCCTCTGTCTCCACTCAACCCCTATCGCACCCCGTCTCCCGAAGCCAGCTAGCCCCACACCCCGTCTCCGTCCAAACCCTGCTACGCCCCCCTGCCTGAAGCCAGCCAGCCCCGCACTCCCCTGTCTCCAGCCAGCCCCTGCCGCACACCCCTGCCCAAAACCAGCTAGCCCCACACCCCCTGTCTCCATCCAACCCCTGCCGCACCTCTGTGCCGAAAGCCAGCCAGCCCCACACCCTATCAGATTATTCATTTATTTTCCTTAAATATGTAGCCTAATGTGTATCAGTTCCAATGAACAATGCCACGTTATGCAGTATTCATTTTTGAAAGTTTATAATAAGTGATGCTGGGGGGATGGGGGGCACAAGGTGGAAGTTTCGCCTAGGATGCAAAATATCCTTGCACTGGCCCTGCTGTCTGGTAAATCCCAGACATATGGTAACCCTATTGAAATATGGAACACCTACAGACTAGTTCCTCAGAGACGACAGAAGACCGGCCTGGCCTTGGGTGTTAGAAAACTCTTATCTGGCCGTCCACCAACAGGAAGAAAGGGGTAAACAAAGACATTTACTGTTCATCTGTAGGACGCTTTGGAGCTCACCTACACCGTGGAGTTGCCTGTCTCAATGTCCCAGCAAAGATCTTTCCAGTATAAAGGGACAGAGTATAAGAAGGGGGGGCAAAGGGAGAAGACCTCTGGATATCTCCCCATCCTCATCTCTACTGAGTGCAGCAAGATCACTTGAAAGACAATAGAAGCATCATTTGGTGTGGGGGGGCTGGTCCTAGCTGGAAGGTTTCCCAGTGAGCATGGACTGCTGAAAGCTCTTGGGTGAGAGAAATCCTTTTGCTTGTAAGGGTACGTCTACATGCCAAGCCAAACTCTACATCTATTAGGTTGACTTACAGCCACCACAGTAATTACCGCAGTAGCCAATGTTCACACTACCTTGCTTGGGTTGCTAGGGTGCGTCCTCAACAGGAGCCCTTCCACCCAGAGCCGGTGCAAGGATATTTTGCGCCCTAGGCAAAACTTCCACCTTGTGTCTCCTGCCCCCTCCTTTCCCCCCAGACCATTGCTTATTATAAACTTTCAAAAATGAATACTGCATAACATGGCATTGTTCATTAGAATTAATACACATTCGGCTTGAAAATTTATTAATTTCATTATTTAGTCTACATAGTTATTGGAAATAAATGAATAACCTGATGGTGTGGGGCTGGCTGGCTTTGGGCAGGGGGGTGCGGCAAGACCTGGCTGGAGACGGGGGTGCGGGGCTGGCTGAAGGCAGGGCAGGGGGTGTGGAGTTGGCTTGTGGGGCAGGGGGAATCACTCTCCAGCGGCGCGGCTGGGGCCAAGTCTCTGCATTTCTCCCCACCACCAGGCCCTGCTGCAGAGCTCATGGGGGTGGGGGGGGGGGAGGGGATGGGCAGGGGCCTGGGGCAGGGGCAGAGCCAGAGCAGCAGGGAGCAGCGCAGCGCCCCTGGTGGCCAGAGGAGGAATAATATCACTCCCTGGCCAGCAGGAGCTGATCAAAGCTGCAGTGCCCCCTTGCACAGCAGCGGGAAGAGGGTTACACATTTAGCCAGCGCCGGGTGAGCATCCCAGACATTTTGGGCACCGCTTTTTGGTGCCCTCAAATCTTGGCGCCCAAGGCAGCTGCCTAGTTTACTTAGTGGTTGCACCAGCCCTGGCTCAGGCCCAGCACCAGGAAGTGACTCGCAGCCACTGCGGTGACTCTGGCTCCCAGGCTCCTGGCGAGATCCCCGAGCCCCGGCGGCTGGTGCTGGGAGCCCGGAGCCCTGGCTGCAGCCGGGAGAGGGGAATCTCCAGCAGGGCCCTTCCCGTTGCTCCCCAGGAGCCTCTCCCAGGCCAGGGCAGAGCCCCCAGCCTGGCCCGGCCCCTGCCCCGGCGGGCCCCGCTTGGAGGGAAGGTGAGAGAGACCTGCTCCCCCCTGGCACCCCGGGGCTGCAGGGGGAGGTTTGGTCCCTGGCTGCTCCCAGCGGAGCTGGCTGTGATTCTTGCCCGGAGCCCGGGAAAGCTGCCGCCAGCCCCGGTGGGTGTGGGGTGGGGGGAGCCAGCCCGGGCTGGGGGCTGAGACAGCGACATGTGGGGGGACAAAAGGAGGGGAGAGCTGGGGCACAGGCTCTCCCAGACAGGGCAGAGTGGGAAACCCAGGAATAGGGAGAGGCAGGGGGAATAAACATTCCTCCAGATACAGATCTTTCTAGCACATTGTTTATACTTTTAATTCCCTATTTGAGGTTCCCAGCCTTTTATGGGTGCTCCATTTCTGTTGTGATCCATTTCAGGGATGTTCTTCCTTCTGACACATGGACTGATTTCTAAGTCAAAGAATTTTTATACTGAATTGTTCAGTTTTTCCTTTGCATTGGTCAGTCCAGGGACACCGTACTGACCTCACTCTTTCCTTTATGTTTTCGCAGTGGACTAGCTAATGCAGGTTAGTTACCCCGTGGGCAAAAACACCCATGTTTTCTATAGACACAGACTATGCTGCTGAGTCCGATGTTAAATGACCAATTATTGTTCATGGGCTGAAAACTCTGATACTGATTGTGTGGCGACTGCTGCTGCTCCTGTGCCAGGTGCTGCATTTGAATGTCTGCACCCGTTTCTGGGGGCATCATGGAAAAAAAATTAAAACATTTAAAACTAAAGGAATTAGCAGAGACCTCCCCCCCACCAATCTATTTCCCATATTCCCGTCCCATTAGCATCAGTCCACACAGACGAGCCCTGAAGAAATAAAGGTGTGAAGTTAATGCACATGAATTCTAGGACTTTAAATCCCTGTGTGGCTGCTCTCCTTCAGAAGTAAGGTGGCCTTAATTTCGACAGTGGTGGTCAGGGCAACCACAGAAAATTGCAGGTGTCCTTCCACGAACACTGTAACTCAGTGGTCCCCAACATGGTGCCTGCGGGGGCATTTATGTGCGCCTGCATACTGGCCAGCCGACAAGCATCAGCCGAAATGCCACCGAGAAGCAGCGTCATCAAGAGGCATCACCGCCAAAACGCCGGTCCTCGGTGGCTCGTCATCCGATGGCCGCCACCTGGAAAAGGTTGGGGACCGCTGCTGTAAACCATCAGGTCTTTGATCACTTCTTGAACACTTTTAAAGTTTTCTATAGTTCAGGTGTAACCCACATGCAGTTTTGCAAGTCGAAAGAGAAGAATCGAAGCCATGGGGTGCTCATCTCGTCTTCCCTGAGTGTCCCCTTGTGTAGAAACGCCATTACGCTATTTCACAGCTTTGGCCTGACAGAATTTCATGAAAGGGGTTGAGGTTGAAATGTAAGGTGATCTCGCTCATCCTCTCTTTCTCCTGCAAAGGACAGGACATCCTTCATGAGCAGGAGATCAAAGTCCGGATAGTTTCATGGCAGATCCTGCTGTGCTGTGCAGGGTTCCGCTTTCATAAGGAACATAGACCAAGTGAGGGCACTTTTGTCCCACGAGAATGAACCGACTGATCCACAGTTTTGGTGCTTTAAACTGAAGAAACTCTTCTTTGACCTCAGCTGCTCCGTGGTTACTAACCACACGGTATCTAAACTATACTGGACCCTCGCTAGAACGTGGGATGTGGGATCCATGCCAAGTCTCGAGTTCTGGCGGGGACCGTATTACAATGAAAATGGCCGTTACTAAATTTGGGATCCGCGACCATGTTCTATTGGAATTTGCATTATATAGATGTGCGTTCTAGTGAGGGTCTGGTGTATATCTCTTCCTAACTAGGCACTGCCAGCCAGGGAAATGTAACTTGGACAGACAGCAATGTCTGTTACCCCTGTCGTATATGGGGATGATCATGTCAGTGAGTCTGACTGCCATGCTCACAAAGGTGTGAGGGCGCAATCTGGCAGCTGTAACAAAAATATATTAAGCTTAGGGTTAGAGTCCATGTCACCATGAAATGTGTCCCCTGCTGTTCTCTCTAGGACCAGGACTCCATCACTGTCGATATTGGGGACTCTCTGGAAGAACGGTGGGTCTCTATAGAAATGCTCCTTCATCTCTCCCAAGGATCCCGATATCTTCTTTCTGTCCTTCCATTGGCTTGGTGGCTTTTATGGATGATGATCTTATAGTGCTATGGCCGGGGGACGTGGAGGCTCTGAGGGGCAGGGAGGTTTCAGTGCAATGGGTTTTACTGGTCGGGCCCAGTGGGAGCAATCAGCTGCAGACAGGAGAGGTGTATATTGTAAGTCAGGAACATTCATGCTATGCCTCAAGAGCCTCTCCCAGGGCAGAGCCCCCAGCCTGACTAGGGCCCCCTCCCGCCCAGCCCCTGCCCATAGAGAGGGCACTGCTTGGAGGGAAGGTAAGAGAAACCTTAGTATTCTTCCCTGGGAGCGATGCCTCCCGTTTACACCTGCAGCGGGAGATGGCTAAAGAGGTGCAGGGGGATGTGTGGGCAGGTGGGAGGAACAGGGATATGTTAGGTGGCCGGAAAGAGGCATTGAGGATGCAGGGGGCAACGAGGATGGGGTGATGCAGGGGACTCGGGATGTAGGAGGAGAATGATGGGGCTGAGGAGAACGAGGCTGGAATCAGGTAACGTGAGTGGGGGACACAGTGAGGGAAAGGGGGGATGTGGGGAGAGGAGGCTGGATGGGGAAGGGAGAGAAAGGCAGGGAGAAGGCAGTGGGGTGGGGAGAGATACAAGGGCAGCTGTCTGACTCTGTGGGGTAGGAGAGAGTGAGGGGCTGCCCCACCCGGCAGCCAGTGGGAATATTTTCCCCTGGAAGTGGTAAAACAAGCACAGGGGGGTGAGCAGGTGTCTCACTGCTCAGGGGTCTGTGTCTCTTGAGTGTTCAGAGCTGCCCCAGGTCCTGGTCTGATTTCCCTGCAGCATTTAGATCTCAGCCGCACCTGGTGTCAGACCGGAGTCACTGCTGGCTCTGGGAGGGGTGGAGGACAGGTGCAGATAGGCCAGTGACATCAGCCTCTGCCTGCCTGTCCCTGGGGGCTGCCGGCGGCGGGGGGAGTCCAGGGCAGCTCATCCTTCAGGCGTTGCCACCAGAGGGCTCCGGCTGTTGCTAGGGGGAGGAGTTTACACTGCAGTGGGGGGCAATCCCCCAAGTGGCCCCTTTGATTCTACTCTTTTTCTAGTGTTTGGCTCAGAGATGCTGTTACTGGGAGAGTTTGAAGAGCCTGGTGGGAATCAGGGTATGACATGGACTGAAGCCCCTTCTGTAACCTCCCCCATCGCCCCTCTCGCCCCGACAGGCTGAGGAATCACGTCCACATTTCGCTCCAGATCGTCTTGTCTTCCAGGAGGTGGGGAAGGGAAATGGCTGTGATGGAGCCAGCTCAGGTAGGGGATTTTCAGGGAGCTGCTGGAGGGGGGAAAGGGAGAGGCAGGGAGGAGACAGGGTCTGATAAACCTGCTGATTTTCTGAGTAGGCCCATTAGCAGCAGGGAAGGAGGTGACATTCCCATATTTGTCAAACGGGACACAAGCACCTGGGCAGGGCTGGGAACATTTTTCTGGCTCCCAGTGCTGGAGCCTGAACCTGTTAGCCAGGGGCTGCTGTGAAATACGCAGGGAAGCTGTTGAGATTCCTGTCCCAGTCCCTGGCTCAGAGCTCTGCTTCCCATATCAGCCTGTGGCTGGCAGGTGTGTGGGAAATGAGAAGACCCTGTCCTGCTCCGTGTGCTGGGGGGACAAGGAGCTCTCACCTTCTCCCACCCCCTGAAGCCTCCTGGCTGCTCTGAGCAGGGTGGGGGTGGGATTCTGCAACTCTGTCCCTCCTCCCCCATGACCAGTGGGTTTGTGGCTGGGGCAGCAGGTGCTGAGTGGGGGACTCTTGTTGTCACAGGTGCCGGTGACCTTCGAGGATGTGGCTGTGTATTTCACCCAGAGGCAGGGGGCTCTGCTGGACCCCACTCAGAGAGCCCTCTACAGGGACGTCATGCAGGAGAACTACGAGACAGTGACCTCGCTGGGTAAGGGATTCCCGTCCCCTCGGTTATTAGAAAGTGTAGGGCCTGCATTGCTGATGCTGGTTACGTTCTTCCTTGGTCAGTTAGGTTTGAGGAGAATTTGTCTCATAGTCCACAGCTGCAGTATGAGGGAGACATGCATCTCTGTACTCTCTCCAATGGGACCACAGTGTCAAAACCTAATGGATATGCTAAACCATTCCCACCCACCCCCACCGTTCAGTGGGGAAAAAGTTGTGCATTGTCCTGTCTGCATTATTTCTCATTCATACACAGCATCACTGTTCACCTCCCTCCCTGGGACTAGCTCCAGCCATGGGAAGGGCTCTGGGCTCCGCAGGTTTAGAAATAGGCACTGGTTTAATTCCACAGCTGTGTGTTTGTCAGCAAGGCCCCCAGAGTACACAGATCCCACAAACTCCTAGCGAGGGTGTAATAATTCCCCCCACCTCCCCAGACATCTGCCTCCCCTAAGGGGGCTCAGTGACCCTGTTCCCATCCTCTTGGATTCTGATTCCTCCAGCACAGCATCGGGACATGGAATGTCCTTTCTGACAGATGCTCTCTCAATCTTCCATGCACCTTGATCTGGTCTGATTTCACCCCCTGTGCAGGATTTCCCTTTCCCAAACCTGAGCTGATCACCCAGCTGGAACGAGGGGAAGAGCCATGGGTGCTCGATCTCCAGGCCTGCAAGGAAAGAGAGATCCCAAGAGGCGCCCACACAGGTGAGGACTGACACAGAAACCATTTGGCTAATGAAGGAGAAAGTTGAGAATTCCCAAAATATGGTGTGAGTAACGCCCTCAGTCTTCCTCATCTCAGCCAGAGTAGTGCTGTAGTCAGCAGATATTGCTCACTGTTTTCCATCAACCCTGTTAGCTACAGGAGTTTTCTTCCCAATTTTCCTCCCCTATGAGTGTTTGGGTAGGAAGTCACGGCTGAATCCAATTGCTTCATCTTCACATTATTAACGTGTTGGGTTTTCCTTCTGTTCTATTCCTCTTTCTCCCCAGCACAATGACTCCAGTCTGGATTGTCTCTCTCCCAGCAGGTGCTGAGCGAGGGAATGAGAATGAGGAGGGGAATCATAAGGAGGATGTTCCTGGTGAAGTGGATGAATGTATTATATGTAGGGGAGGACCCAATGACTCCACAGCCCAGCAGACAAATCCCAGTGAAGAGAAACCCTATCAGTGCCTCAAATGTGGGAAAGGATTATTTCTGAGATCACAGCTTGTGACATATCAGACAATCCATACTAGAGAGAAACTCCTTCAATGCCTGGACCGTGGCAAAAGCTTCAATAATCGCTCAGACCTGAAAAACCATGGGAGAAGCCACACAAGAGAGAAACCCTCTCAATGCCTTGAGTGCAAGAAATCTTTCTACTGTAAGTCAGCACTAATAACACATCAGAGAATTCACACAAGAGAGAGACCCCGTAAGTGCTTGCATTGTGGGAAAAGTTTCATACGGAGATCAGACCTCATTCAACATGGGAGAATCCACACAGGAGAGAGACCCCATAAATGCTTGGACTGTGGGAAAAGTTTCAGATACAGATCAGTCCTTCTTTCACATCTGAGAACCCACACAGGAGAGAAACCCCATAAGTGCTTGGACTGTGGGAAAAGTTTCAGATGCAGATCAGTCCTTCTTTCACATCTGAGAAGCCAGACAGGAGAGAGACCCCATAAGTGCTTGGAGTGTAGAAAGAGTTTCATGTGGAGATCCACCTTTGTTTTACATCAGAGAATCCATACAGGAGAGAGACCCCATAAGTGCTTGGAGTGTGGGAAAAGTTTCATGTGGAGATCCGCCCTTGTTTTACATCAGAGAATCCACACAGGAGAGAGACCCCATAAGTGCTTGGACTGTGGGAAAAGTTTCACACGGAGACCTGCCCTTGTTTCACATCAGAGAATCCACACAGGAGAGAGATCCCATAAGTGCTTGGACTGTGGGAAAAGTTTCACACGGAGACCTGCCCTTGTTTCACATCAGACAATCCACACAGGAGAGAGATCCCATAAGTGCTTGGACTGTGGGAATAGTTTCAGGTGGAAGTCAAACCTTATAAGACATCGAAGAATCCACTCAGTAGAGAGCCCCCATAAGTGCTTGGCCTGTGGGAAAAGTTTCATGTGGAGATCAGATCTTGATTTACATCAGAGAATCCACACAGGAGAGAGACCTCATAAGTGCTTGGACTGTGGGAAAAGTTTCACACGGAGACCTGCCCTTGTTTCACATCAGAGAATCCACACAGGAGAGAGACCCCATAACTGCTCAGACAGTGGGAAAAGTTTCACATGGAGATCTGCCCTCATTAAACATGGAAGAATCCACACAGGAGAGAGACCCCATAAGTGCTTGGACTGTGGGAAAAGTTTCACATGGAGATCTGCCCTTGTTTCACATCAGACAATCCACACAGGAGAGAGACCCCATAAGTGCTTGGACTGTGGGAAAAGTTTCACAAGGAGACCTGCCCTTGTTTCACATCAGAGAATCCACACAGGAGAGATATCCCATAAGTCCTTAGACTGTGGGAAAAGTTTCACACAGAGATCAAACCTCATTAAACATGGGAGAATCCACACAGCATCTAAAATTCTGTGACACATGGCCAGAAAGGGTGAAGCAATGTGCAGGCTAATTGATCCAGTTTCAACCTTTAGAGACATGCTTCATAAGTGTGTAAATGGTATTTAGGTCCTTTCCATGTTCTCCAGGCTTGAGCTTTGAAATGAAAACTTGTATTCCTAAAGAACTGGAAGAAGATGGTAACTATAGTAGACTGTTTATCCATGTCTTGTTGGAGGTTAACAATGTAACCAAATGGGTTCCTCTCTAGGGGTGTATTCTGTTAATTTGGAGATCAAAAGGAAATATTAACTTTTAGCTAAAACTTGAGTGGAATACTGTCATTGTCTGCATGTCTCTTTAAAGTTCGTGGTAAACAGTCTATGAACTGCTTAATGGATAATTGCCTTATGTTAATCCATGTAGTTAATTGCTGGTGATGTTTACTAAATACAAGATTACTTCAAAAGCCTCTTGTTCACCATAGGACTTCGTGCTGTTGAGAGGCTGCAAAAATCTGTATAAAAACTTTTGGGACTTGATCCTTTTCTCTCAGATTCTTAAGCTTTATTCAGGGGTAGTTTGCATCGTAAGACAGAGATCTCCAGTCCCCTCTGGACTGCCCTGACATCGAACATTTGGACATTAGACTAGAACCTGATGAAATGATTCTGAAAGGGACTCTTCAGTTCTGAAGCACCATCTCTGCAGTGAAACTGCCCTAAGGACTCTGTTCATGTCTGTCTGTATAATGATCAATACTCTCTCTCTTTTCTTCTTTTAATAAATTTTACTTTAGTTAATAAGAATTGGCTGTAAGCAGGTGTTTGGGTGAGAACTGAAGCATTCATTAAAAATTTGGGTAATGTGTCCGATCCTTTGGGATTGGTAGAACTTTTTAGATGATGAACAAGATTTTCAGTAATCCGCATTAACGGGGCTGTCTGGGAGGAAGCCCAAGGCTGGGTTGTTTTAAGGCAGGGGTAGTCAATAAGCAGTCTGTGAGCCAAATGTAGACAGCCAGATGCTTTTGAATGGACCTCTGAAATCTTTTTATCTATTGTTATCATTACTGTTGTGGTTTTTTTAATTATTATTTTCTTTGGCATGTGGACCTTGTCTATACCTTGACCAAGACATTTTTGACCTTGACAAAAAAGAATTGACTACCTGTGGTCCCTTACTCCCTGGGTAAGGGATTCCCATTCCCTTGGTTATTAGAAGCTGTGGGGTCTGTGTGTCTTAATCTGGTCAGGTTCTTCCCTGGTCAGTTAGATCAGAGGTGAATGGGTTCCATAATGCACAGTTGCCATGTGAGAAAGGCTTGCATCTTTGTACCCCCATCAGTGGGATGCGGTGTCACAACCTAATGGACATGCTATCTCATCCCCATCCCTCCAGCTTTCAGGAGGACAAAATTCATTCATTGTCCTGTCTGTGTTGTTTTTCAGTTGTAAATAGAATCCCTGTGCATCTTCCTTCTGGGCTCTGCAGGTTTAGAAATAGGCAGTGGTTGAACTCCAGAGCTGTGTGTGTATCAGCAAGGCCCTCAAAGAACGCGGACCTTGGGAACTCCTAGTGAGGGTGTAAAAATTACCCGCACCCCCCCAGACATCTGCTTCTCCCAAGTAGGCTCAGTGATCATGTTCCTGACCTCTTGGGTTCCATGATCACCCAGAAGAGCACAGGGAGAAGTTCCACTCACATAATGTCCTTTGTGACAGACACTCTCTCAATATTCCATGCATCCTGATCTGGTCTGATTTTATCCCATGAGCAGGAAGTCCCATTCCCAAATCTGATCTGATCACCTGGCTGGAACAAGGGGAAGAGTTGTGGGTGCCTAATCTCTAGGCCTGTGAGGAAAGAGAGATCCCAAGAGGCACACGCACAGGTGAGGACTAACACACAAACCATCTGGGAAATAAAAGAAAAAGTTGAGAATCCCCAAATATGGTGTGAGGAACCACCCTCAGTTCTTCCTCATCTCACCAAGGGCAGCAGATATCGCTCACGGCTTTCCACCCGTCCTGTTAGCTGCAGGAGTTTCCTTCCCAATTTTCCTTCCCTGTGAGTGTTTGGATGGGTTGTGGAGGCAGAATCCTATTGCTTGAGTCTTTGAAACTATATTGTGTTGGGTTTTTCCTCGGTGCTATTCTTCTTTCTCCCCAGTACAATGACTCCTGTCTGGATTGTCTCTTCCCCAGCAGGTGCTGAAAAAGTCAGTGAGAATGAGGAGGGGAATCATCATCAGGAAGTTCCTGGTGAAGTGGAACCACAGGGGACATTTGTGGGAAAAGCTGCGGGAATTTTTCCCAGTGTGTGGAATGAGAAACCTGAGGAAATTGGCACAGGTCAGAGAGGCTGCTGGGAAACCACCCAAGGAAGAAAGTTGATGAATCCATTAAATGTGTGGGAGGAGATAAGAACAGAAACCCTCCCACTGCCTGCAGTGTGGGAAAGGATTCATTCTGAGGGTATGGCTAAACTTGAAATTTCAAAGCGCTGCCACGGCATTGCTGCCATGGCACCGCTTTGAAGTGTGAGTGTGGTCGGAGCGCCAGCGCTGGGAGAGAGCTCTCCCAGCGCTGCATGTAAACCACATCCTCTATGGGTGTAGCGTGCAGCGCTGGGAGCTGCGCTCCCAGCGCTGCGGCACTGATTACTCTGAGGCTTTACAGCGCTGTATCTTGCAGCCTCAGGGGGGTGTTTTTTCACACCCCTGAGCGCGAAAGTTGCAGCGCTGTAAAGTGCCAGTGTAGCCATAACCTGAGTTCACAGCTTGTTACAAATCAGACAATCCACGCGGGAGAGAAACCCCTTCAATGCTTGGCCCCTGAGAAAAACTTCTCTAACCATGCAGACTTTAATAACAAAAGAAAAACATTATAGATACCTCCAGCTAAGCCACACAGGAGAGAGACCCCATAAATGCTTAGACTGTGGGGAAAAATTCATATGGAGGTCACACCTTCTTAAACATCAGGCAGTTCACACAGGAGAGAGACCCTATTGGAGCATGGACTGTGGGAAAAGATTCCAAAATCGGTCAGACCTTCTTAAACATCAGACAATCCACACAGGGGAGAGACCCCATAAGTGCTTGGACTGTGGGAAAAGTTTCATACACAGATCAAACCTTGTTCAACATCAGGCAATTTTCACTGGAGACAGACCCCACAAGTGCCTGGATTGTGGAAAAAGTTTCATATGGAGGTGAGGCCTTGTTACCCATCAGGCAATCCACACCAGAGAGAGCCCCCTAGGGAAACTTCCACCTTGCGCCTCACCCCCTAGTAACATCAGTTCATTGAGGGGCAAATTCCAACGAGCCTTTATAAACCCCAGGGGCCAGGCGTGCCCAGGGGCTGCTCCCCAGACCAGGTTCCTCCCTCCCCGCCCCCTGAAGTCCCCTGGAGGATGCACAGCCCCCCCATGAGCCCTCCCCACCCTGGCGGCCCCCACCCTGAGTCCACTCACTGGCTTGCTGGGCTTGGGTCACTGCAGCAGCTTGGCAGGGAGGAGCCGCCATTTTGGGGGCTCCTGCAGCAGATGTATGTGGGCAGAGGCCCCCTTGCACTCCCCCAGATCTCCCCTTGCCACACTCGGGCTCTGCTGCTCCCGGGAGTGTGAGTCGCTACCCCTCCCGGAGCAGGCTCAGGTCCCCGCGCCTTTGCAGAGCTCCTGCCCCCTGCGCCGTGCCGGCTCCTCCATGGCTGGGGCTCGCTGCCCCCGCAAGCCAAAGCTCTGGCTTTCCGGTGACTCCAGAAGGCGGCTCCTCCCTGCCGAGCAAGGACACCGCTTTTTGGTGCCCCCAGGGCCGTCCTTAAGATTTATGGGGCCCTATGCAGTATTATTAAAGTGGTGCCCCATGCCCCTTGGCAGCCCGAGCTCGCAGCCTGGCGGGGTGAAGGAGCTTCAAGGCAGCAAAGGATAATGAGATGCCCAGCCCGCCTCACGGTGGCGGAGAGTCCCTCTCCCTCATGCAGAATGGATGTGCAGAAGGTACCTAATTAAAAGCACTAAACTTGGAAATAAAAAATGTCAGTCACGGGTTTTTTGATCTGCCCTGAAGTTTATCAGACATTTATTTGCAAAAACTTCGTAGTAAGGGTGAGTCAGCTGTCTTGCTGAATACAACATTAAATAGTATGGAATACATGATGCAGCTCTTCTCTGTTTTACATTTTCTTAATCAGTATCTTTAAGCTGATTTTATATTTTAAATGTACTCTTAAATGTGGTCATTCCAGATTACTACATATCTAGCTCACCGAAACAGACATTATTTTAAATTAATCAGTCACAGAGGTTTAGTGTGTTCATAACTATGTTCATTGCTTTTAGAAAAAGGGAACAGTAATTTACTGTGTGTGATCTCCATAACAATACACATGTTTTTGAAATTTCACCAACTTTAAAAAATATGTTTCCAAAGATTTTAGGCATTACAAAGGATTTTATATCTTACTAAGGTACTGATTTTGCTTAAAACTAGTTCATCAGATAGTCAGAAGTAGAGAAAAGGAAACTCTTTGTCCAGCTATCTGGAAGCAAAGGCCTGTTGCTTCCTTCAGTGGGGGGGCTGGGAGGGGAGAGGGGGTGAAGGGAGAAATGGATGGACAGAAAGCACAGAAAGACTTTGGAAGCAAGTTTTTTTTTTACTGTAGTAATTAATATGTGTATTTTAGCTAAGGGTGGTCTTTTGAAGAATTTATTTAAAAAATCATATGTCTGAAGATCCAAGCATTGAAGGCTAAAGATGATTGTGCATCTAAAAATCTATGCAAGGATTTTTTAGAGATGTGATTTTATAATCTTCACCAACTCACTAATGAAATGTTTTTTAAAGCACATTTTAAACTAAGGTCCTGTAGACTGACATGTTCTGAGTAAACTGTTTTCGTCAGTACATTCGGAAACTGACAGTAGATACCTGGGGGCTGGCAAATGCCTGTTAAATGGCTTCATTACCCCTTGAATGGCTCTTTAACAGTTTCAGTGTTGTGCTAAGAGGTCTGGCAGGCTGGGGGCTTTTTCTCTTTTAACTACTAGATTCCCTTCCCAGGAAGACTCAGAGCCTGCAAGAAGGGTTAGAACAGGGATAGAAAAACCAGTTGGGTGGACACTAAGACCCAGTGGTGCCACAAATTTTCAGGTGCCCTACACAGCTGCCTATGCCTAAGGACGGTCCTGGGTGTCCCCAACCACTTGCTGCCCTAGGCCACTGCATAGTTCACCCAGTGGTTGCACCGGCGCTGTTCTGATCTCCGATCCACTCTGCCACAATAGAGTCCTGGCTGCAGTGCTCAGCCACAGGAAACAGCAGCAGAATGAAGGCATGTGACTGATGGCTCCAGATCTCCAGTCATGCCTTCTCCAGCAAAACAAGGAGCAGTGCCAGCCTTCTCCTGTAAGAAATTAATTTCAGCTCACACCATCCAGCTGCAAGAATGTAGGAATTCCCAAGTGCACTGCATTAAAGAGTCTTCAAAATTGTATCCAACTGTATGCCAGCCCTTGTGACCAGCCACATCCTCACACCTTCTATGGGTCATCTTAATTATCACTTCAAAAGTTTTTCTCCTGCTGACGATAGCTCATCTCAGTTGATTAGACTCTTCCTGTTGGTATGCGTACTTCCACCTTTTCATGTTCTGTGTATGTATAAATATCTCCTGTCTGTGTGTTCCATTCTGTGCATCTGAAGAAGTGAGCTATAGCTCACGAAAGCTCATGCTGAAATAAAATTGTTAGTCTCTAAGGTGCCACAAGTACTCCTGTTCTTTATCCCTGGCAAACTCTCCTTTCTCACCACAGCTGGATTTCCATTTCTGGGCCCAGGTGGCTGATCCCCAGACTCTCCCAGGACCCCTCTGTCTGTCCCCAGATCCCCTCCTGCAGCCAGACTGGACAAGTGGCCTGAGAACCTTGGAGACAGGAGATCTCTGGTTAGCCCATCCCCTGTACAGCGCAGTAGCCCCAGTGCCAGCTCCCCTCACACCCGCTGCCATCTGCAGAGAGCCAGGAGTCTCCGAGAGCTGGGGAGACTGTGCAGGGAAACAGAAGCAGGAGCCACCAGGCTAAGAACCAGGGTGATGGCTGCTCTCTTGGCCAGCGTACCCAGCACTGAACCAGGGACCCCTAGAGCTAAAAGCACAGACTGCTGCAGCTTATGCGAAATATTCAACACTTTGTAACTGTACCAGCTCCACACACACCCCAGTGGGTTACACAAGCACCAGAGAGACATGGGTCTTAAGGAGCCTGAAGGCCAGGTAGGGAACAAGCAGTAGGAGTCAGCAGCTGTGATTCTCACCCTCCTTACCAGGCTACTCCACCATATCCTCATGTCAGGCAATGAAGCCCCCAGTCGCTCATTACCCCTTTTTGAGCCAAGGGACTAGTCCAAAGTTTGGGGCCTGGCACATGTTTTGGAGGAGCTGGTGACAATTTAGACTCATCACACTTCATTCAAGGGCTCTTTACAGTCCACAGAGAAGAAATCACGAGACCGCACCCAGAAAGGAAACCCCTAATGGTACAAAGTTCAATCAGCCCATTTCCGAGAAGAAGAAAGTGAAACTAAACTCCTCTCTTGTCTCTTTCCTGCACTAGAGGCCATGGCTGCTGCAAATCCAGCAAAAACGCTCGAGGATGAACTGACCTGTCCCATCTGTCTGGACTATTTTAAAGATCCGGTGTCTCTAGACTGTGATCACAATTTCTGCCGAGTCTGCATCACCCAGTGCTGGGAGGGATTGGCTACTGAGATCTCCTGCCCTCAGTGCAGAGAGATATTTCCTCAGAGGAACCTCAGGCTGAACAGGCAGCTCAGGAATGTTGTGGAAGCAGCCAGAGAACTCAGGTTGTCCTCAGGGAGGGAACCAGAACCAGAGAGACTGTGTGAGAAACACAAGGAGCCTCTAAAACTGTTCTGCAAAGAGGACGAAATCCCCATCTGCCTGGTGTGTGACAGATCCAAGGAGCACAGAGATCACACCATCATTCCTGCAGAGGAAGCTGCCGAAGAATTCAAGGTAGGAAAATAACGAATTGTTATTTTTATAACCAGAGCCTTGGGGAACTCACCTTCCCCCAGCATTAGAGTTTCCGTTAGCCCCAGACAACCACTCAGTGAGCTCCACTGGAGAGGAACGAGTGATTTCAGACCTAAGTAGGTTTCCCAGCAACTGGGAATCCTCCCAGGGCTCATGCAGGTGGAGAAGTGTGGCCCTGCATAAACGCCCTAAGGCTGACACATTGGAGTGAGGAGGATTGATGAACCTGCATCCCACCCTCCTGCTCCCCATACACAAAGTCCTGAGCACTGAAGGGCCCCACCCTTCTCTGTCTGCCCTTCCCCACTTCCACCACCTCCCAAAGCTATAAGCACCCAAAGCTATGTCCATGCTCTCCCTCTCCATGGGGCTGAGGGAGCAGTAGGATGTAGTTGGGGCTGTTCTGCTGGCCCTCATCCTCTTTAACCTTTTCCTGCAGAGCTCCTCACACAGACAGGAAGGGAGTCCCACCCTCATGAAACTTTGGGGGAGGGCACAGGAATGGAGCCCCCATCCTGCAACCATAGGTGCCGACTCTGTGGGTGTTCCAGGACTGGAGCACCCATGGGGAAAAATTGGTGAGGGCTCTGCACCCACCTCAGCTCACCTCCAGTCCGCCTCCACCTCCTCCCCTGAGCATGTCGCGGCTCCACTTCCCTTCCGTCCTTCCCAGTGCTTCTTGCCATGAAACAGCTGATTTGTGGCGACAAGCACTGGGAGGAGGGGGAACGCGATGACTCGAGGAAGACAGAATCCGCACAGGCTTTTCTGTGGCCGGTAATATCTCTGCTCTCCCAGCAGTGACTCCCAGATCTTCTAGTCTGGAGTTTGGCCTTATCACCCTGAGGAAAATCCAAGGCCTTCTCCCTCTGGTCCTCCGTAGGCCTCTGTTTTACCTATCCCCGGCATGATTGGATTACATGACACCTCCCTCTCCCCTGATCACTGCTCCTTCATTGTCCTCACCTGGGGAGGAGAACTGGTTTATCACAGGTGGGGCTGAGACCCCTCTCTCTTTATAGGGCCAGACATCCTGTGACCGGCATTGTTCCTCTTTGACGTCTCCTGAGGCCACAGGGAGAGAGTGCTAGGCCTGCAGATTTCAATTTGGAGATTTTGGCCATAGATTGCAGTGTGGAAACCATATGTCCATAAAGATTTCCATCTTGACATTAATAATGACACTAATAATTTGTAATCAATAGAATGTACTGATTTCTATTGCGGTGGCATCTCTGGGCCCCAGTGAGAGATTAGGGTTCTATTGTGCCAGACACTGTACAGAGATAGAATCATAGAATCAAAGCACCTTGAGTCCAAAGCACCTTGAGTCCACACACAAAAGGGCCCAAGACAGCACAGGTCCATGCCAAATACCATGGGGATTAGACTGGATTGTAGCAAAACTAACCCTTGGGCGGGTGGTGACCGTGTCAGGCTGAAGAACCAACTGAAGTGGTTCCATTAATCCTCACACTGCTCTCCCACAATGTGGCATTTTGAAATCTCTAGAACTCGCTGCTTCTGGGAGCTGAGCTGGGGAACAGGTATCCAGGCAGCCCTGCCTCTGTAAAGGCCCAGGACAGAACTAGGGCAAACTCTGACTGCTCTTGACAACAATGAAAACATCTAATGTGGTTTGCCCTAGTGCCCAAGTCAATTCTATCCAGTCTCCAGCAGTTCAGGGCTGAAATTCAATGGAGATCAGTCTCCTCTGAGAATCTCAGGAGGTTTCTGGGATTTGTATCACTTTGTTTGTTTAGCCTCCTCAAAAATAGAGTATTTCACAGTGAAAGAAAACTCCAAGGATGTGACGCCAGTGTCATGTTGGTATAAATCAATGGGGGGAAAAGGTCAAACAATTTCAAGGAGTCTGAAAATGAAACTCTCCCAGCGTCCTTTAATATGACTTCAATTCCTTGGTATCACTGATATCGTAAAGCTACTGGGTTCTCCACTCATCAGTAGAGTGTTTGTGTTGGAAAAGCTCCCACCCTCACTCTCACTCCTAACAATAACAATAACACCACTCAACTCCTTTTCTGTTTCTTCAGGAAAAGATTCAGGCCCATTTGAAGACGCTGAAGGAAGAGAGAGAAAAGCTCCTGGGATTTCAAGTGAGAGAAGAGAAGAGAAGCCAGGAATATCTGGTAGGTGCCTGTCATTATTAATCTGTCTTTGTAACAAGCTGGATGGAGGGGCGTTCTGAATCAGAGCAATAACAAGAGGCAGGGCAATCTAGAGGCCTAATTATGTTTTATCTCAATGAGTTAGGGCTGGTAAAGCAGAAATCCGTTAAGTGGGGAATAATCACAATTAAATCAAAATTAGTTGTTTTAGCAGGAATTACTACTTAGCCCTACACCATAAAGCAGTGGGTTTCAACCTTTTTGCATTTGATAATTTTGAAACTCACTGCCATAAACTACTGTAACTGTTATTATTATCTATTGTATATTAACTACTGTTAGCTTAATTAAACTCTCTTCATAGGAAACAATTTACATCAATGAAATAACAGAATTTTGAATTAGAAAATCCAGTGCACTAAAATAAACCTCCCCTGTTACACATTCACGCCTCAGTTTCACAGTTTTCATTGTCTGTTAGCTCAGAGTTTGGGGGATGTTCAGTTATATCTTGAGGAATCCTCTTTGTTTACTGTTTTGAGTTCCAGCTTAAGTAGAGACATGTACCCCTGGCTTTGAAGTCTTGGTTTCTTGACCGAACAATTATCCCTCTGCTCATTTCTGGCTTGCAGTCCCGTTGTGCTCTGACAATCTCTCCATTCCTGTCATTCACCTTTTATGCCTGAGGTTGTTGTCCAGATGTATTGTTTTACAGTCCTTAGTATTTTCTTATATTCACCTCCCGCTGCTTTGGATCTCCATCTCCAAGGCCATTGATAACGCACTATCCAGACCACGTCAGACATGGGAACGTCCCATTACGAGATTCTGAGGCCAAATGGAAAGGTGTGAGATAATTCTCTCTCTAGTAACCACAGGATACTGTTCAGAGCCAGATGACTTAGAATTTGGAAAAAAATTCTCCCTCCTACACACTCAGCGCTCTATGAAAGGACGCCAGGCTCCATCCATGTCCCTGACCAGCCCTTTCCCTATTTTCCTTCACAGAGAAATATACAAACCGAGAGGCAGAAGATTGTGTCTGAATTTCAGCAACTGCGGCAGTTCCTGGAGGAACAAGAGCGACTCCTGCTGGCCCAGTTGGAGAAGCTGGACAAGGAGATAGTGAAGATACAGAATGAAAATGTCAGGAAAAGATCTGAGGAAATTTCCCATCTCAATAACCTGATCAGTGAGATGGAGGGGAAGTGTGAGAAGCCAGTGACAGAATTGTTGCAGGTGAGACTGAGTTAGAAATACTCCAGACCCCAACACAGGGACAAGACTGCTCCTAAAACATGGGCACGGGAGTCCAGCAGTCAGAGATCACCGTGTAACTCAATGTGTATTGCAGAGATGTGAATGACTACTATTTTTGAAAAGTTACAGAGACTGTGATGTAAAAAGTGGAAAAGCCTCATTAGCTCAGCAAATACATGGCCCTGTGGCCAGATCACAGCCTCTTTTCCCCATAGTTGCTAAATCCCTTCTTCTGGAATTCTAAGTGTGTCAGGTGAGACTGAAATTCTCTCTATTTCTCTCCTCTAGGATGTCAAAAGCACCTTCAGCAGGTACGTGCCTCTCTCTTACTCCCCTCCACCCTTCGCAATGCTGGGAAAGGGCTTGGTGGTGATGTTACCACAGTCTCTCCCCAGGGCTCTACAGCCAAATGTGTGGGGAAAGTCATATTTTGGATCCAAATTTCTCTGATCAGCTTCATCTTGAGGTTCTCACCCTTTTATAGAAGACTCTGGAATTCTCCATTCAGTGAGAAGGACTGACCTCAAGTATTTCCTAGAGATGTCACCTCCCTGAGGGACTGGCTGCCTCAGGATTGTGGGGATGCAATATGGGCCTGTCACTGCTGGGGCCCTGGTTACCATTCAGCCCAGGGCAGCAGTGATCAAGAGTCTTCCCCACCTGAGGGCTGTTTGAAGACTTGTGTGGAATGAGCTGGGAAGGGGGGAGTTCCTAGTGGACAGATTTCTACACTTCATCTGGGAACTTCCTGTCCCTCAGAGCATGGAGGCCATGGTGTGAATTGGTCGTAGAGATGCAATTCCCCTTTCGTCCCCGGAGCTAGACTCTCCAGACCAGAGCTGAAGAATAATAATGGGACCTTGGTGGGGTGTGGGAAGGGTTCACTGCCACGGCCTTGCTCTGAGGCTGTGAGAAGTAGAGGAATTCCAGACCCATTAGAACAGTGATTCACTAGCAAGAATTTATAATGAGTCTATAAATGAAATATAACCATGTGGAATTGTTTCTCTCTAGATCTGTGAAGGGGAAGTTCCAGCAGCCAGATGAGATTTCTCCTAAATTAGAATTAAGATTCAGTGATTTCTCCCAGAAAACTGTTGCTCTAGTGGAGACTCTCAGGAAGTTCAAAGGTACTGAGAAGGGACCTAGGAGGGGAAACTGGGATGAGCTGCTGAGACTGTGGGAATAGAATGGGTCTGGCCAATTGTTTGATAATTAGATGATGGATCTATTTAATTGTTGGGTGAGAATGCCACATACTTGGGGTCCAAGACACTCCAGCTGATTAATCCAAACCTTTATTTGTACCACAAACATGCCTTGCCATTGCAATTACTATTAAAGTAAGAAATTACAGACATACCTTATAGAAGTACTGGCCAATTACCTTCTCCTGGGGCATAGGTGGGTCATAGAAAATTCCCTGTGAAGTTCAGATTCCTTTTTACAGATCCAAATTATATATTTTAGTTTTTTCCATCATCTTGGACTGTTACAAATATTAAGTATCTTATATAACTCATACAGTAAACATGCATGAACTTTTTAATTGGCACGGCTTTTGCTATACAAGCTATTTTCATGTTTTTGGTCTCTTGTCTGATTGGTTTATTGCCACTGATTATGTATAGGTCACTCTGACTCTGTTCTCCGCATAGGGGGTCTGGGACTTTGCTAACTGGGAGGGATTGCAACTGCTTTGGAGGACAGGGTCAAAATTCAAAATGATCTGGACAAATTGGAGAAATAGTCTGAGGTAAACAGGATGAAGTTTAACAAAGACAAATGCAAAGTGCTCCACTTAGGAAGGAACAATCAGTTTCACACATATAGAATGGGAAGAGACTGTCTAGGAAGGAGTACGGCAGAAAGGGATCTAAGGGTTATAGTGGACCACAAGCTAAATATGAGTCAACAGTGTGATGCTGTTGCAAAAAAAGCAAACGTGATTCTGGGATGCATTAACAGGTGTGTTGTGAGCAAGACACAAGAAGTCATTCTTCCACTCTACTCTGCGCTGGTTAGGCCTCAACTGGAGTACTGTGTCCAGTTCTGGGCACCGCATTTCAAGAAAGATGTGGAGAAATTGGAGAGGGTCCAGAGAAGAGCAACAAGAATGATTAAAGGTCTTGAGAACATGACCTAAGAAGGAAGGCTGAAAGAATTGGGTTTGTTTAGTTTGGGAAAGAGAAGACTGAGAGGGGACATGATAGCAGTTTTCAGGTATCTAAAAGGGTGTCATAAGGAGGAAGGAGAAAACTTGTTCATCTTAGCCTCTAAGGATAGAACAAGAAGCAATGGGCTTAAACTGCAGCAAGAGAGGTTTAGGTTGGACATAAGGAAAAAGTTCCTAACTGTCAGGGTGGTTAAACACTGGAATAAATTGCTTAGGGAGGTTGTGGGATCTCCATGTCTGGAGATATTTAAGAGTAGGTTAGATAAATGTCTATCAGGGATGGTCTAAACAGTATTTGGTCCTGCCATGAGGGCAGAGGACTGGACTCGATGACCTCTTGAGGTCCCTTCCAGTCCTAGAATCTATGAAACTGTTCCTGGGCAGTACATTTTGGGTGTCTGCGTAGAGGTTTATAAGAAATGACCCTTGTACCAATTCTCAATACTTAACTTAATAACTAGTAGAAAGCAGACAAATGGAGCAGATGTAGCAGATCCCAGGCATCAGGACGTTTCACATGAATTCATGACTTACCAAAGGTCACAACATTCAGTCCCAATTTCCCCAAAATGGCCTAATCTGGGGCACCTGGGTTTCTCTCTTCCCAACTAGAGAGCTGCAGGACAGGTGCTCCCGAACCATGTAGCCTCCAGAGCTGCAGGTAGAGTCAGTGGAGCTGCAGATGCCCAACCCCTCTGAGAACCAGGCCCCTGGTGCCTAAAAGTCGTCACCCAAAATTTACACCCTAAATTAAAGGTCCTTTGTTAAAGCTGGATACAGCCCATCACTGTGCTCTGGTCCCGTATGGCAGCTAGTCTGGGCCAAATGTCCCTCCAGCACAGGGGCCTCTTGTGCCTCCTCCACAGCAGCTGCAGGGACAAGGTATGTTCCTGAGAGGGCTGGGAATGGGGTGGGGGTGGTGAGGGCGGGTGGAAAGGGAGGGGTGGACGAGGGATAGAGGGACATGGACAGTGTAAAGCTGGACCTCTGACACTCTGCATGTGGGGCAAGACACACAGGGGCCATTGTCCTAGGGATGTAACTCTGGCTGGCTTCAGAACTTGCTCTGCTTGTGCCAAGGTCTGCACCAGCCCCTGCAGCCACTGAATAGCAGAATCATCCCTCAATTTTCACATTTATAAAATGGTTTTACTATTATTTGTATTTCTGCCTATGGAGGACGAGGCCCCATCGTGCTGCTCTCCGTAAAGACGACGAGTAAACAAACCCAACAGCTCACAATTAGAGCCAGGATTTCACAAACTCTCAACATCCCATTAGTGTCAAAGGGACCAAAGTGGGAAAAGTGACTTTTATGCCAAAGTCTTTGCAGGCTCTGCGTCTAGGTTATGACAAAAGACAGCAAATGAATGAGACAAACCCACTGGGGTGTGAAGGGAGGGAGGGGATGAGGAGGGGAAAAGTAAATCTCACTTGCAGATTGTCTGTCCTGGGATGGTTGTGAGGCTGCAAGGATGTTGGTCCCATTGCTGGGAGATGCCTGAATCTGAATGAGAGAGGAAAGAGACGTTTTCGGACCTTTTCATATTAAATTTCTTGCTGCATTTCTCTGTCATAATTAAAAGACAGCTCTAGGAGTTAGAGTGGGAATGCTGTAATCAATGTGAAAGCCTGAAATCTCGTTTCCTTTCTCCTTCCCCCCTCCAGACACTCTGCCGTCTGCACTGGAGACAAAAAGAGGAGGATCCCTAGGAACATTAAGACAGGGTGAGATTGCAGCTGAAGATAGTCTATAATGTTCAGAAAATGTCTTCATGAGATTGTAGCTACAGTTACCAACCAAACTGATACCTACCATGACACACACGGCCCTAAAAACAACACACTGAACAGTGAGGATCTCCCACGCTGAAGTCACACAAACACTTTCAACACCAACCTTAATGCTGAGTTCATGCCCAGGAACTGCGCTGACACCTCTGCTCAGTCTCAGGTGCCCAGGGCAGAGGCAGCTCCCTGGGATCCAGGCCTGACCCAGCCAGGACGGGGCTGCTGGGGAGTGTGAGAAATGGTCCCAGCCTCCCCAGAGGCTGAGCTCTGCCCCTAACGCTCTGATTCTCTCTCCCCAGTGAATGTGACTCTGGATCCAGACACGGCTCATCCCTACCTCGTCCTGTCTGAGGATCGGAAAAGTGTGAGATGGGAATACACAGAGCAGGATCTACCCAACAACCCTGAGAGATTTAACTACTGGGAATGTGTGCTGGGCTGTGAGAGATTCACTTTGGGGAGACATTGCTGGGAGGTGGAGGTGGGGCATGGGCGATACTGGGCTGTGGGGGTGGCCAGAGAGTCTGTGAGGAGGAAAGGAGGGATCAGCCGTAGCCCTGACTGGGGGATCTGGGCTGTGGAGCGGATGGGTCACTTCTGGGCTCTCACCTCCCCTGTGACCTCCCTGCCCCTGAGCCGGGCCCCCAGCAGGATCCGGGTTTGTCTGGACTGTGACCGGGGGCAGGTGACATTTATTGATGCTGGTGACGAGGCCCCGATCTTCACTTTCCCGCCGGGCTCCGTCCCTGGGGAGAGAATCCGACCCTGGCTCTGGGTGGGGATGGGATCCCGGCTCAGCCTGTATCCCTGAGCCATGCAGGGGAGGAGGGAACCAGAAATCAGCCTCTCTAGCCTCATGGTCCCAAGTCTCTATGACCTTGGAGGACTCCCATCTACCCAGCCCCTTTCTCCTCATCTCTATGGCTGCTGGAAGCTCCTCCCCCTCCCTCTCTGCAGTCCCAGGAAGGGAGGGGCAGGGAAAAGAACCCGTGGAGCTGCAGGAGGGGCAGAGGGGCCGTGAGGGGTAGATGTGGGGGCTGGGCAGGGGGCAGAACTAACAGCTGGGCTGGGTACAGGCGGAGGTGGAGGTAGCAGGGACACAGCATGAATCAATCAGGGTTTGAGGGGCTGGGGAGAAGCAGCAGCAGCAGGGAGTGGTTTGTACAGATCTGTGGGATTAGATCTCACTGGGCTCTCCCAGCCAGAACTCCTGCCCCAGGGGCCCAAGTCACCTTCCCCTGTAGATGCAGGGTTGGCACCACTGTATTTGTCACAACATGGGGCATGGACAGGGAGAGTTAAAAAATCATAGGATAAACCAGGCTACATTATATATTGTTTTTTTGGAAACCTCATGTTTTGGGGATTCAATTTCAGTTCTGCGTCATGATTTTTAGCTTCTGAGGTTAGCAACACTGTGAGAATCAGGGAGGCCAGGCTGGGCTGAGCCAGAAGGAACAGAGAAAACACAAGGAAAAGATAAAGTAAAACATAAGAAACAGAGAGTCCTGGAGAAAGGGTGAAAATTAAATATAAAACCAATGAAAGGAAAACACTTTGGAGAGGGGAAAGGACCAGAGGCAGGGAGAGGGGAAGGGATAAACTCAGGGGGAAGAATGGAGAACATGAGGGGGATGGTCTGTGACAGGGATCAGAGAAGAATGGAAGAGACACAGAGAAATAAACAGGGATGGGAAATGAAGGCTAGGAAAATGGTTAGTGATAATGAACAGTATGAACGAGAAGAGAGAAGAAAAGGGAACACAAGAGGGACAGAGATTTATACGTCACTGAAGATGAGACTGTAACTCAGGGGTGGCCGATCTGAGCCTGAGAAGGATCCAGAATTTACCAATGTACATTGCCAAAGAGCCACAGTAATAAGTCAGCAGCCCCCCATCAGCTTCCCCCCTCACCCCCCAGCGCTTCCCACCCATTGGTGGACCTGCCAATCGGCACCTCCCTCTCCCTTCCCATGCCTCCTGCCCACTGCGATCAGCTGATCAGCTGTTTTGCGCTGGGCAGGAGGCTCTGGGGGGAAGGAGGGAGGAGTGAGGGCATGGGAAGGGGTGGGGGCCTTAGGAGAAGGGGTGGAGTGGAGTGGGATGGGGTCAGGGGCTGGGGCACAGCCATGGTTTAAGCAGTGAGCACCCCCCGGCACATTGGAAAGTTGGCATCTATAGTTCCAGCCCCATAGTAGGTGCCTATGCAAAGAGCCGAATATTAACTTCTGAAGAGCTGCTTTCGCTCCGGAGCCAACCACCCCTGCTGTACTTAGTTACTTTCAGAATACACACGAAGTGAGTATTCACCCATGAAAGCTTGAGAAGTTTGGACTGCGCTTTGTCTGAACAGCCCCTTAGAACTGTTCGCTGAGGGTGGCCCTCCTAGGAGAACAAGACAGAGATAAGGAAAGGTTGCTTTATTCTGCAGAAGAAAGGAGAGCCTTGTACCTTGGTACAAAAAAACTCCATCTTATACAAACTTCACAAACCTTTTATACACATTCAGACAGAGACCCTTGCCGTGTTAACACTTGATTGGTGGTTGTCAGACCCCGTACTTCTGTTATCTGGTCAGTGAAAACCGGTTTGGAGCTAGCTTCTCCTGCTTTAAGGCAGAAGAGAGAAGACAGTTCAAAAGTTCAGGTTACTGTGTAGGTGAGGCTTCTGCTTCCCCCAATGGCTGAACTGTTAGTTGTTACGGGGGGTTACCAGTAACTTTCACAACATGTAGGCTTCTGCCAAGGGTGTTAACATCTTTTCCCCCTGGCAGATATTGCCCTTGTATTGAGAGAGAGCTGCCGCCGCCACCTTTAGATAAATAATGACAGAGTGATGAGAACACCACCTTCTCCACCTCCGGTGGACAGATGTTTGAATGGGACCCAATCTGGTTGGCAAGCTGGCATGATCAGGCCCCACTCACAAGATTGGCAGCTGACTGATTTTTCTAGGTACCTGAGCTCCTTTGTGAATCCTTAACAAGTGTGTTTGGGCCTGCAGAGCTACATGTGGCTGCCCCAGGGCTATTCACCATAACCACTTCCTGGTCTTTCAAAGGCCCTGTCTACACAACACAGTCTTGTCAACATAAGGCAGCTGACATCAACCTTACTATGCAGATGTACCCGCTGTAATGCTTCTCCCACTGCTTCGACTTGCATGTTACACCGGCATAATAAACCCCCCTAGAGGAAAGGGATGGAGCTTAGGACGCCGTAGTTAGAGTGACACAATGTCAGTGTGAACATCGTGTTGTTTGCATTGCCCTAAGTTGCCTCCACGAGGTGTCAATCCTAGAATCCCGCCTTGGTCACCATTTTGAACCCTGCTGCCCGGCAGCCAGGTACCCAGGTGAACTCCGCTTCCCTGTGAAAGCCCCAGGAAGGTGTGAACTTGCTCTTCCTGTTTGCTCAGTGTGGAGAGCTCACATAGTAACTGCCTAGCTGAGCAGGCCGGCTCCACGCAGCAAATGGCTCCTGCCTGGAGTCTGCGGGAGATGGTGGATCTCACGGGTCTGTGGGGAGAGGAGGCTGTGCAGGCCCAGCTCTGATCCAGCCACCGGAACTTGTGCAGGGATGGAGGGGAAGGGCAGTGATATGGACATGCGGCAGGGCCGTGTAAAACCCAAAAAGCTGTGGCAGGCAGAGCAGGATGCAAATAGTAGCCTCTGGTGCGGAACAACAGACCTGTCATTTCTACAAGGAGGAGGCTGGGGTCAGGGTGATGGTGAATCGCCCCCACATTGAGCTCCTCTTGCAGCCTTGTGCGCATAACACACTGCACAGTGCTGTAGAGCAGTGCAGGATCCTGCTTTCTGACCCAGATGACTGGCTCATGGGTTACCAGGGCAGTTGAAACGTGACCTAGTAGGATGCCCATGGAACGATGAGGCTGAGAAACCTGCATTATGTGAGGTTGTACCTGCCCCATGAGGCACTGCAAACCCTTCCCAAAGCACCCTGCAGCCAGTTGCATAGTGGGATAGCTACCCACAGTGCACTGCTCTCGGTGCCATTGCAAGAGCTCCTAAAAAGCCTTATCCTAAAAAGGCTCCTAATATTCATTTCTGTTTATTTCTGTTTATTTTTTAGAGGAACGGGTTACAGAAATTGGTAAGTGTCATGCTCTTTCCCCCATAAAACGCCTTAAACCACACTGCCCTGCACCCAAGGGGCGGTGCTATAGACTGTGGCTACTAAGTCACACTGACCTGTGCCAAAGGGCTGCTTTATAGACTCTGGCCACTAGGCCATGCTGCCCTGCACCAAAGGGGGTGCTGCAAGCTCTGGCCTTTAGGTGATGTTGCCCTGCTGCTTCATAAACTGTGCCCGATAGGCCACGCTGCCCTGACCCTAGGGGCATGGACCGTCACAGTATCTTTCATACAATCTAGTGTATTTACAAAGTATGTAGGAAGTTCTGTGTCCATTATCTAAGGAGGCACCAAACCATCCCACCCATCTAAAAAAAAATGCACAAATCTTCCTTTGCTCACTGCTCCAAACTCTATCAGTCAACTTGTGCCTGGGCGCGCGCGCACACACAAAACACAAAAATTCCAGAGTGGCCTTGAGTCGTCTCTTTTTTAACCTGGACAAAGGGCAGCTGCTACATTCATCCATTTAAAGGGCTCTAAACCAACAATCGGTCAGTGCCTTTAGTGAATATGTGCAAAATAAGTCAATAATGAACCAGGTAGCACAATGACATACCTCTACACCGTCTTACCCAAAGTGTCAGCAAACTAAGAACAACAAGAGTAATAAAATGAATAATGAAAAGGAGTGAAACTGCATCTACCAGGGATTACATAAAAGGGAGTGCAATACGAGCAATTAAATACTCCTTAGGGAATTCTGTGCCACTGCACAGGCGCAGAATTCATGTGCCATCCAGACTTTTCTTTTTCTCTGCAGAAAATACATTCTGCTTTCACCCACCAGGGGCCACTGAGGAGAGGGGACAAAAGGAGTAATTTCCTAGGGGCCCAGGAGATTTCAAAGGGCCTGAGAACCCTGGCTGCTACCACTGCCATGGTAGCGGTGGCTGGGAGCCCCAGGCTGTTTGAAATCACCCAGATGAGCTGCAGGGCTCCTACATGCATATGCTGGATGGGTGCAGTGGCAGATTAGGGGGAAGAGACGTTCCAGAGCTTGGCAGGAGCTGCGTTGTGCAAGGTGGGAGTAAACCAGAAGCCCCAGACCTAAGTTCCCTCTAAGCTACACCCCTTCCCTGGTCCCCACCAAGCCTAGTGCGGACCTGCCCTGGCGGGGGGGATAGATGCTGTGACCGTGGAGAGGCATCTCAAATGGCCCTGAGCTGCTTCAGTGAGAGAGGGCTGGGGGTAGTCCCTGGGGCAGCTGGTACCCCAAATCCTTCATCACCAGCCTCACCCCTAACCCCACATGCCCAGCCAGAGCCTTCACCTGCCCCGCATGCAAACCCTCTGCCCCAGCCCTGAACCCCTCCTGCACCCTGAACCGCTTGGCCCCACCCCTGCCACACACATCCATATTGGTGCACATAATAAAAGTCATTCCTCACATGGACACAAAAAATTGCAGGGAACTCTGCCATGGACCCTGGCAGAAGCCACACAGAGTGGGTGGAAGAAGTCTCAGACTCTGGGAGAAGACATGGAGCTGAAGCCCCCAGGTCAGGACCCCCACATGCTCTAGCAGCTGAAGCCCTGCCCCCCCATGTAGAGCTGGTCTGAGCCCCCCTATCTCCTATGCCCCTTGCGTGGATCTGGCTCTCACTCTCAGGCTGTGGAGAAATTCAGCTCGAATCTACTCACCTTGGTATCTTCGTTTCCCCCATCACCACACAGCCATGAAGGGATTCAGCCTCAGAGTCAGCGTTAGCCCCATGTGGTATCTAGGGTACACAGAGGTGAAATGACTTTCCCCAGGCTAAGCAGAGAGTCAGTGGCAGAGCAGAGAACCAAACCCAGCACACCTGAGCCCAAGGCCTGTGCCTGAACCACTGGGCTACCCTTCCCACCTGAGAAGGGGGAACCTCCTCTGCTGCTTAAGTGTGTGTGGGAGCGTGCACTAGACAGTGCCGGCAGGAGGTGGGGAGCAGAGAGAAATGGGTAAAGGGATGTCAAGGTTCCTCCCCAACTCTGAACTTTAGGATACAGATGTGGGGACTTGCATGGACACTTCTAAGCTTAATTACTAGCTTAGATCTGGTAACACTGCCACCATCCAGAAATTTCAGTCTCTGGAACACTTCTTGTCCCCCCCAAAACCTTCCCCTCCCTGGGCAGCCTTGAGAGGCTTTTTCACCAAGTTCCTGGTGAACACTGATCCAACCCCTGGGATCTTAACACAAGGAGAATTTAACCATCCCCCCTCCTTTCCCCCACCAATTCCTGGTGAGTCCAGATCCAATCCCCTTGGATCTTAAAACAAGGAAAACTCAATCAGGTTCTTAAAAAGAAAGCTTTTAATTAAAGAAAGAAAGAAAGGTAAAAATCATCTCTGTAAAATCAGGATGGAAAATACTTTACAGGGTAATCAGATTCATATAGCCCAGAGGAACCCCCTCTAGCCTTAGGTTCAAAGTTACAGCAAACAGAGGTAAAATCCTCTCAGCAAAAAGGAACATTTACAAGTTGAGAAAACAAAAATAAGACTAACACGCCTTGCCTGACTATTACTTACAAGTTTGAAACATGAGAGACTGATTGAGAAAGATTTGGAGAGACTGGATTGACGTCTGGTTCCTCTTAGTCCCAAGAGCGAACAACCCCCAAAACAAAGAGCATAAACAAAAGACTTCCCCCCACCAAGATTTGCAAGTATCTTGTCCCCTTATTGGTCCTCTGGTCAGGTGTCAGACAGGTTTATTGAGCTTCTTAACCCTTTACAGGTAAAAGAGCATTAACCCTTAACTATCTGTTTATGACAAGGGACATGGGTGGGAAGCAAGAAGGGGGAAACATCTGGAAAGGGGGGAGCACTCAGAGGCTTGCTATGTGAAAGGGGTCACCAGTACAAAAATTTGAGACTATAATTAAATAGCCATTGGAGCAGGGTCCTGCGCCTGCATCTTCTACCCCCTAGTGCCCTCACCCACAGGCTACAGAGTTGTTGTCACCAGTGATGAGCTGCCAAAATCTTAGGAACCGGTTCCCTACTGGGTCTTTGGCGGCACAGCGGCGGTGAGTCCTTCAGTGCCGGAGTGAGTGAAGGACGTGCTGCCGAAGTGCCGCTGAAGACCCGGTAGGGAACCACCTGGTAAGTACAAGCCCCACCCTCCTCCCAAAACAGCCTATCCCCCGCATCCGATCCCAACCCATGTCCTGCACTGACTGCCCCCCTCAGAACCTGCAATCCATCAACCCTCCTGCTCCTTGTCCCCTGATCACTCCTTCCCAAGTCCCCTCACCCTAACTGACCCCCCAGACCCCAGCCCCTACCCAACTTGCCCTGCTCCCTGTCCCTTGACTGCCCTGACCCCATCCACCAGCACCCCCACAGACCCCGGAACTCCCACCTACCCAACCACCCCTTCCCCATCCCCTGACCATCCCCCCAGTATCTGTGCTCCATCCAACCCCCCTGTGCCCGGGACTCCCTGCCCCTTATCCAACCCCACTGGCCTCGGCCCCTTATCACACCACTTACCCCTGCCTCTCCCCTCTCCCGGAGCCTCAGTGCGCCATGTCCAGGAGCAACCCTGGACTGTGCTGCAGCAGCCTGGCTGGCTCCAATGAGGCCTGAGCTCCCGCCTCTTGGTCGGAGCTCACAGCCCTGCCCAGGCCTTACCACGCGGCTCTGAGCAGGGTAAGCAGCATGGTAAGAGTCCTGGGCTGGGGGGGTTGGATAAGGGGCAGGGAGTCCCGGGGACAGGGAGTGGGGGGGGGGAGTTGGTGGGGCAGAGATTCTGGGGGGTGGTCAGGGGATGGGGAACAAGGGGAGTTGGGTAGGGGGGAAGGCAGAGGCACGGCTGGGGGGAGCTTCAGATTTTTGTGAGGGCCCCTGTGGGGCCCGGGGCAAATTACCTCACTTGCCCCCTCGGGTGGCCCTGGAGCTCGCAGCCCCCCCCCCCCCTCACCTTGCAAGCAGCTGCTCAAAGCAGCAGGTCTGGGGAGCTTAACTGCCGGCAGCTCTGCGCGCTGCAGCTCTGGTGCAGGGTGGGGGAAGCAAGGGATGGACCAGGGAAGGTCCCAGCTCAGCTGGGAGCTCAGGTAGGGGACAGGATGGTCCCATGGGCTGGATGTGGCCCATGGACCAGAGTTATTTGCCTAGCCACCCGGCCCTTCAACAGCCGGTTCTCCACCCATGTCTAATTTTAGCAACCGGTTCTTGTGAACCAGTGTAAACTGGCTCCAGCTCACCACTGGTTGTCACCCTCTCACTCTGACCCAAGGACTGTTTAATTATTTAGCCAGAGTGGAGCAGTGTGATCAGAAGAGATTGCGGGATCCTCACATCAGAATATCCTAGAATCCTGTGGTTAGGGCAGTCACCTGAGCAGTGGAGACTGCTCTTCAAACCCTTCCTCCCCTTCAGGCAGAGAAGAGAATAGGATCTGAGTCTCCCATGTGCCAGGCGAGTGCCCTAACTCCTGAGCTCAAAGTCATAAAGAAGCTTCTCCCAGCACCTCCCCTGGATATTGTCAGGGACCCCATCCAGAAGGGGTGCTCAGCGCACTCCTACAGGATAGGCTTTCCCCTACTGCTTTCTGGTTTGAGGCTCCTTCTGGGATTTACCCATGAGGTAGGTGTGTGGACTCTTAGGGTGAGGCAGCAACGCTCAAACTCAGGAACAGAGAAATTTAGGAACCCTGGGAAATTTTATCATAGAAATGTTGGTGTTGAGTGAGTTCGGGTGTCTGCAGAGTTAGGGGCTGCCAGGCAGAGGTTTTTTGCATTTCAGTGGGGCGGGAAGAGGTGGGGAAGCGGCGGAATGGGGACAGAGCAGGGGTCAAGCACCCCCAGGGAAATTAGAAAGACATCGCCTCTGGGCATTGTTACTGGAGAGGAATCTGGGGATTCTCATTGGCACAGTCAGCTGCAAGTGACATGGGCTGAGGGATCCATCTCTCCAGCCTCCCCATCACAGCTCCTGGAGATCACTTCTGTTGACCAAAAATAACTGCATGTCACGTGTGTCTGACTAATGCCTGCAATTCCCAGGCAATCCGTTCACCAGTACAAACCTCAGCATCAGTGAGAGCCTCTGCCTGAGCCCATCCACGAGAACTGACAGCATCTGGATGCCATGAAACTGCAAGGCTGGTTAGAAGCAAGTTTACAACCATGTAACGAGTTTGCCTTACACAAGGGTAACAATGTATCCCATCACAATAGGACTCAGGATCTGTAACAATATTGTATCCAGTTGCTCATGAAGTAACCAGCGGCTTCCCCAGCAGCATCTCTGCCCTGCATGCCTTTCCCATCACAGCTGCAGCTCCTGTTCTGGTTCCAGAAGGCCACTCCCCAGATTCCCTATTGATTCTGATCTCAGATCCACTCTGCCACAATAGAGTCCTGGCTGCAGTGCCCAGCCACAGGAAACAGCAGCAGAATGAAGGCGTGTGACTGATGGCTCCAGATCTCCAGTCATGCATTCTCCAGCAAAACAAGGAGCAGTGCCAGCCTTGCCCTTAAGGAAAATAATTTCATCTCACACCATCCAGCTGCAAGAATGTATGAATTGCCAAGTGCACTGCATTAACTAGCTGCAAAATTGTATCCAGTTGTAGGGCAGCCCCTGTAACCTGCAACATCCCTGGAAGCTCTCCCTTCTCACTACCGTTGGATTTCCATTTCTGCTCCCAGGTGGCTGCTCCCGCAAGACTCTCTCAGGCCCCCTCTGCCTGTCCCCAGATCCCCTCCTGCAGCCAGGCTGGACAAGGGGTGTGAGAGCCTTGGAGACAGGAGATCTCTGGTTAGCCCATCCCCTGTACAGAGAGCCAGGAGCCCCAGTGCCAGCTCCCCTCACACCCGCTGCCATCTGCAGAGAGCCAGGAGTCCCCGGGAGCTGGGAAGACTGTGCAGGGAAACAGAAGCAGGAGTCGCCAGGCTAAGAACAGGGGTGACAGCTGCTCTCTTGGCCAGTGCACCCGGCACTGAACCAGGGACCCCTAGAGCTAAAAGCACAGGCTGCCCCAGCGTATGCGAAATATTCAACACTTTGTAACTGTACCAGCTCCACACACACCCCAGTGGGTTACATAAGCACCAGAGAGACATGGGTCTTAAGGAGCCTGAAGGCCAGGTAGGGAACAAGCAGTAGGAGTCAGCAGCTGTGATTCTCACCCTCCTTACCAGGCTACTCCACCATACCCTCATGTCAGGCAGTGAAGCCCCCAGTCGCTCATTACCCCTTTTTGAGCCAAGGGACTAGTCCAAAGTTTGGGGCCTGGCACATGTTTTGGAGGAGCTGGTGACAATTTAGACTCATCACACTTCATTCAAGGGCTCTTTACAGTCCACAGAGAAGAAATCACGAGACCGCACGCAGAAAGGAAACGCCTAATGGTACAAAGTTCAATCAGCCCATTTCTGAGAAGACGTGAAACTAAACTCCTCTCTCGTCTCTTTCCTGCACTAGAGGCCATGGCTGCTGCAAATCCAGCAAAAATTCTCCAGGATGAACTGACCTGTCCCATCTGTCTGGAGTATTTTAAAGATCCAGTGTCTTTAGACTGTGATCACAATTTCTGCCGAGCCTGCATCACCCAGTGCTCGGAGGGATTGGCTACTGACGTCTCCTGCCCTCAGTGCAGAGTGACTTTCCCCCAGAGGAACCTCCGGCTGAACAGGCAGCTCAGGAATGTTGTGGAAGCAGCCAGAAAACTCAGGTTGCCATCAGGGAGGGAACCAGAACCAGAGAGACTGTGTAAGAAACACAAAGAGCCTCTAAAACTGTTCTGCAAAGATGACGAAATCCCCATCTGCCTGGTGTGTGACAGATCCAAGGAGCACAGAGATCACACAGTGATTCCTGCAGAGGAAGCTGCCGAAGAATTCCAGGTAGGAAAATAACGTATTGTTATTTTTATAATCAGAGCCTTGGGGAACTCACCTTCCCCCAGCATTAGAGTTTCCTTTAGCCCCAGACGGCCATTCGGTGAGCCTCCACTGGAGAGGAACGAGTGATTTCAGATCTAAGTAGGTTTCCCAGCAAATGGGAATCCTCCCAAGGCTAATGCAGGTGGAGGAGTGTGGCCCTCCATAAACATCCTAATGCTGACACGTTGGAGTGAGGGGGATTGATGAACCTGCACTCCACCCTCCTGCTCCCCATACACAAAGTCCTGAGCACTGAAGGACCCCACCCTTCTCTGTCTGTCCTTCCCCACTTCCACCACCTCCCAAAGCTATAAGCACCATGTCCATGCTCCCCCTCTCCATGGGGCTGAGGGAGCAGTAGGATGTAGTTGGGGCTGTTCTGCTGGCCCTCATCCTCTTTAACCTTTTCCTGCAGAGCTCCTCACACAGACAGGGAAGGAGTCCCACCCTCATGAAACTTTGGGGTGGGGGCCACAGGAATGGAGCCCCCATCCTGCAACCATAGGCGCCGACTCCGTGGGTGTTCCAGGACTGGAGCACCCATGGGGAAAAATTGGTGAGTGCTCTGCACCCACCTCAACTCACCTCCAGTCCGCCTCCACCTCCTCCCCTGAGCATGTCGCAGCTCCACTTCCCTTCCGTCCTTCCCAGTGCTTCTGGCCATGAAACAGCTGATTTGTGGCGGCAAGCACTGGAAGAACACGATGACTCGAGGAAGACAGAATCCACACAGGCTTTTCTGTGGCCAGTAATATCTCTGCTCTCCCAGCAGTGACTCCCAGGCTTTCTAGTCTGGAGTTCGGCCTTATTACCCTGAAGAAAATCCAAGGCCTTCTCCCTCTGGCCCTCCATAGGCCTCCGTTTTACCTACCCCTGGCCTGGTTGGATTACATGACACCTCCCTCTCCCCTGATCACTGCTCCTTCATTGTCCTCACCTGGGGAGGAGAACTGGTTTATCACAGGTGGGGCTGAGACCCCTCTCTCTTTATAGGGCCAGACATCCTGTGACCGGCATTGTTCCTCTTTGACGTCTCCTGAGGCCACAGGGAGAGAGTGCTAGGCCTGCAGATTTCAATTTGGAGATTTTGGCCATAGATTGCAGTGTGGAAACCATATGCCCATAAAGATTTCCATCTTGACATTAATAATGACACTAATAATTTGTAATCAATAGAATGTACTGATTTCTATTGCGGTGGCATCTCTGGGCCCCAGTGAGAGATTAGGGTTCTGTTGTGCCAAACACTGTACAGAGATAGAATCATAGAATCAAAGCACCTTGAGTCCAAAGCACCTTGAGTCCACACACAAAAGGGCCCAAGACAGCACAGGTCCATGCCAAATACCATGGGGATTAGACTGGATTGTAGCAAAACTAACCCTTGGGCGGTGGTGACCGTGTCAGGCTGAAGAACCAACTGAAGTGGTTCTATTAATCCTCACACTGCTCTCCCACAGTGTGGCATTTTGAAATCTCTAGAACTCGCTGCTTCTGGGAGCTGAGCTGGGGAACAGGTATCCAGGCAGCCCTGCCTCTGTAAGGGCCCAGGACAGAACTAGGGCAAACTCTGACTGCTCTTGACAACAATGAAAACATCTAATGTGGTTTGCCCTAGTGCCCAAGTCAATTCTATCCAGTCTCCAGCAGTTCAGGGCTGAAATTCAATGGAGATCAGTCTCCTCTGAGAATCCCAGGAGGTTTCTGGGATTTGTATCACTTTGTTTGTTTAGCCTCCTCAAAAACAGAGTATTTCACAGTGAAAGAAAACTCCAAGGATGTGACGCCAGTGTCATGTTGGTATAAATCAATGGGGGGAAAAGGTCAAACAATTTCAAGGAGTCTGAAAATGAAACTCTCCCAGCGTCCTTTAATATGACTTCAATTCCTTGGTATCGCTGATATCGTAAAGCTACTGGGTTCTCCACTCATCAGTAGAGTGTTTGTGTTGGAAAAGCTCCCACCCTCACTCTCACTCCTAACAATAACAATAACACCACTCAACTCCTTTTCTGTTTCTTCAGGAAAAGATTCAGGCCCATTTGAAGACGCTGAAGGAAGAGAGAGAAAAGCTCCTAGGATTTAAAGTGAGAGAAGAGAAGAGAAGCCAGGAATATCTGGTAGGTGCCTGTCATTATTAACCTGTCTTTGTAACAAGCTGGATGGAGGGGCGTTCTGAATCAGAGCAATAACAAGAGGCAGGGCAATCTAGAGGCCTAATTATGTTTTATCTCAATGAGTTAGGGCTGGTAAAGCAGAAATCCGTTAAGTGGGGAATAATCACAATTAAATCAAAATTAGTTGTTTTAGCAGGAATTACTACTTAGCCCTACACCATAAAGCAGTGGGTTTCAACCTTTTTGCATTTGATAATTTTGAAACTCACTGCCATAAACTACTGTAACTGTTATTATTATCTATTGTATATTAACTACTGTTAGCTTAATTAAACTCTCTTCATAGGAAACAATTTACATCAATGAAATAACAGAATTTTGAATTAGAAAATCCAGTGCACTAAAATAAACCTCCCCTGTTACACATTCACGCCTCAGTTTCACAGTTTTTATTGTCTGTTAGCTCAGAGTTTGGGGGATGTTCAGTTATATCTTGAGGAATCCTCTTTGTTTACTGTTTTGAGTTCCAGCTTAAGTAGAGACATGTACCCCTGGCTTTGAAGTCTTGGTTTCTTGACCGAACAATGATCCCTCTGCTCATTTCTGGCTTGCAGTCCCGTTGTGCTCTGACAATCTCTCTATTCCTGTCATTCACCTTTTATGCCTGAGGGTGTTGTCCAGATGTGTTGTTTTACAGTCCTTAGTATTTTCTTATTTTCACCTTCCGCTGCTTTGGATCTCCGTCTCCAAGGCCATTGATAACGCACTATCCAGACCACGTCAGACATGGGAACGTCCCATTACGAGATTCTGAGGCCAAATGGAAAGGTGTGAGATAATTCTTTCTCTAGTAACCACAGGATACTGTTCAGAGGCAGATGACTTAGAATTTGGAAAAAAATTCTCCCTCCTACACACTCAGCGCTCTATGAAAGGACCCCAGGCTCCATCCATGTCCCTGACCAGCCCTTTCCCTATTTTCCTTCACAGAGAAATATACAAACCGAGAGGCAGAAGATTGTGTCTGAATTTCAGCAACTGCGGCAGTTCCTGGAGGAACAAGAGCGACTCCTGCTGGCCCAGTTGGAGAAGCTGGACAAGGAGATAGTGAAGATACAGAATGAAAATGTCAGGAAAAGATCTGAGGAAATTTCCCATCTCAATAACATGATCAGTGAGATGGAGGGGAAGTGTGAGAAGCCAGTGACTGAATTGTTGCAGGTGAGACTGAGTTAGAAATACTCCAGACCCCAACACAGGGACAAGACTGCTCCTAAAACATGGGCACGGGAGTCCAGCAGTCAGAGATCACCGTGTAACTCAATGTGTATTGCAGAGATGTGAATGACTACTATTTTTGAAAAGTTACAGAGACTGTGATGTAAAAAGTGGAAAAGCCTCATTAGCTCAGCAAATACATGGCCCTGTGGCCAGATCACAGCCTCTTTTCCCCATAGTTGCTAAATCCCTTCTTCTGGAATTCTAAGTGTGTCAGGTGGGACTGAAATTCTCTCTATTTCTCTCCTCTAGGATGTCAAAAGCACCTTCAGCAGGTACGTGCCTCTCTCTTACTCCCCTCCACCCTTCGCAATGCTGGGAAAGGGCTTGGTGGTGATGTTACCACAGTCTCTCCCCAGGGCTCTACAGCCAAATGTGTGGGGAAAGTCATATTTTGGATCCAAATTTCTCTGATCAGCTTCATCTTGAGGTTCTCACCCTTTTATAGAAGACTCTGGAATTCTCCATTCAGTGAGAAGGACTGACCTCAAGTATTTCCTAGAGATGTCACCTCCCTGAGGGACTGGCTGCCTCAGGATTGTGGGGATGGAATATGGGCCTGTCACTGCTGGGGCCCTGGTTACCATTCAGCCCAGGGCAGCAGTGATCAAGAGTCTTCCCCACCTGAGGGCTGTTTGAAGACTTGTGTGGAATGAGCTGGGAAGGGGGGAGTTCCTAGTGGACAGATTTCTACACTTCATCTGGGAACTTCCTGTCCCTCAGAGCATGGAGGCCATGGTGTGAATTGGCAGTAGAGATGCAATTCCCCTTTTGTCCCCGGAGCTAGACTCTCCAGACCAGAGCTGAAGAATAATAATGGGACCTTGGTGGGGTGTGGGAAGGGTTCACTGCCACGGCCTTGCTCTGAGGCTGTGAGAAGTAGAGGAATTCCAGACCCATTAGAACAGTGATTCACTAGCAAGAATTTATAATGAGTCAATAAATGAAATATAACCATGAGGAATTGTTTCTCTCTAGGTCTGGAAACGGGAAGTTCCAGCAGCCAGATGAGACTTCTCCTAAGTTAGAATTAAGACTCAGTGATTTCTCCCAGAAAACTGTTGCTCTAGTGGAGACTCTCACGAAGTTCAAAGGTACTGAGAAGGGACCTAGGAGGGGAAATTGGGATGAGCTGCTGAGACTGTGGGAATAGAATGGGTCTGGCCAATTGGTTGATAATTAGATGATGGATCTATTTAATTGTTGGGTGAGAATGCCACATACTTGGGGTCCAAGACACTCCAGCTGATTAATCCAAACCTTTATTTGTACCACAAACATGCCTTGTCATTGCAATTACTATTAAAGTAAGAAATTACAGACGTACCTTATAGAAGTACTGGCCAATTACCTTCTTCTGGGGCATAGGTGGGTCATAGAAAATTCCCTGTGAAGTTCAGATTCCTCTTTACGGATCCAAATTATATATTTTAGTTTTCTCCATCATCTTGGACTGTTACAAATATTAAGTATCTTATATAACTGATACAGTAAACATGCATGAACTTTTTAATTGGCAAGACTTTTGCTATACAAGCTATTTTAATGTTTTTGGTCTCTTGTCTGATTGGTTTATTGCCACTGATTATGTATAGGTCACTTTGACCCTGTTCTCTGCATAGGGGGTTTTGGACTTTCCTAACTGGGAGGGATTGCAACTGCTTTGGAGGATAGGGTTATAATTCAAAATGATCTGGACAAATTGGAGAAATGGTCTGAGGTAAACAGGATGAAGTTTAACAAAGACAAATGCAAAGTGCTCCATTTAGGAAGGAACAATCAGTTTCACACATATAGAAAGGGAAGAGACTGTCTAGGAAGGAGTATGGCAGAAAGAGATCTAGGGGTTATAATGGACCACAAGCTAAATATGAGTCAACAGTGTGATGCTGTTGCAAAAAATGCAAAAGTGATTCTGGGATCCATTAACAGGTGTGTTGTGAGCAAGACACAAGAAGTCATTCTTCCACTCTACTCTGCGCTGGTTAGGCCTCAACTGGAGTACTGTGTCCAGTTCTGGGCACCGCATTTCAAGAAAGATGTGGAGAAATTGGAGAGGGTCCAGAGAAGAGCAACAAGAATGATTAAAGGTCTTGAGAACATGACCTATGAAGGAAGGCTGAAAGAATTGGGTTTGTTTAGTTTGGGAAAGAGAAGACTGAGAGGGGACATGATAACAGTTTTCAGGTATCTAAAAAGGTGTCATAAGGAGGAAGGGGAAAACTTGTTCATCTTAGCCTCTAAGGATAGAACAAGAAGCAATGGGCTTAAACTGCAGCAAGAGAGGTTTAGGTTGGACATAAGGAAAAAGTTCCTAACTGTCAGGGTGGTTAAACACTGGAATAAATTGCTTAGGGAGGTTGTGGGATCTCCATGTCTGGAGATATTTAAGAGTAGGTTAGATAAATGTCTATCAGGGATGGTCTAGACAGTATTTGGTCCTGCCATGAGGGCAGGTAACTGGACTCGATGACCTCTTGAGGTCCCTTCCAGTCCTAGAATCTATGAAACTGTTCCTGGGCAGTACATTTTGGGTGTCTGCGTAGAGGTTTTTAAGAAATGACCCTTATACCAATTCTCAATACTTAACTTAATAACTAGTGGAAAGCAGACAAATGGAGCAGATGTAGCAGATCCCAGGCATCAGGACGTTTCACATGAATTCATGACTTACCAAAGGTCACAACATTCAGTCCCAATTTCCCCAAAATGGCCTAATCTGGGGCACCTGGGTTTCTCTCTTCCCAACTAGAGAGCTGCAGGACAGGTGCTCCCGAACCATGTAGCCTCCAGAGCTGCAGGTAGAGTCAGTGGAGCTGCAGATGCCCAACCCCTCTGAGAACCAGGCCCCCGGTGCCTAAAAGTCGTCACCCAAAATTTACACCCTAAATTAAAGGTCATTTGTTAAAGCTGGACACAGCCCATCACTGTGCTCTGGTCCCGTATGGCAGCTAGTCTGGGCCAAATGTCCCTCCAGCACAGGGGCCTCTTGTGCCTCCTCCACAGCAGCTGCAGGGACAAGGTATGTTCCTGAGAGGGCTGGGAATGGGGTGGGGGTGGTGAGGGCGGGTGGAAAGGGAGGGGTGGACGAGGGATAGAGGGACATGGACAGTGTAAAGCTGGACCTCTGACACTCTGCATGTGGGGCAAGACACACAGGGGCCATTGTCCTAGGGATGTAACTCTGGCTGGCTTCAGAACTTCCTCTGCCTGTGCCAAGGTCTGCACCAGTCCCTGCAGCCACTGAATAGCAGAGTCATCCCTCAATTTTCACATTTATAAAATGGTTTTACCATTATTTGTATTTCTGCCTATGGAGGACGAGGTCCCATCGTGCTGCTCTCCGTAAAGACGACGAGTAAACAAACCCTACAGCTCACAATTAGAGCCAGGATTTCACAAACTCTCAACATCCCGTTAGTGTCAAAGGGACCAAAGTGGGAAAAGTGACTTTTATGCCAAAGTCTTTGCAGGCTCTGCGTCTAGGTTATGACAAAAGACAGCAAATGAATGAGACAAACCAACTGGGGTGTGAAGGGAGGGAGGGGATGAGGAGGGGAAAAGTAAATCTCACTTGCAGATTGTCTGTCCTGGGATGGTTGTGAAGCTGCAAGGATGTTGCTCCCATTGCTGGGAGATGCCTGAATCTGAATGAGAGAGGAAAGAGACGGTTTCAGACCTTTTTATATGAAATTTCTTGCTGCATTTCTCTGTCATAATTAAAAGACAGCTCTAGGAGTTAGAGTGGGAATGCTGTAATCAATGTGAAAGCCTGAAATCTCGTTTCCTTTTTCCTTCCCCCCTCCAGACACTCTGCCGTCTGCACTGGAGACAAAAAGAGGAGGATCCCTAGGAACCATAAGACAGGGTGAGATTGCAGCTGGAGATAGTCTATAATGATCAGAAAATGTCTTCATGAGATTGTAGCTACAGTTACCAATCAAACTGATACCTACCATGACACACACTGCCCTAAAAACAACGCACTGAACAGTGAGGATCTCCCACGCTGAAGTCACACAAACACTCCTGACACCAACCTTAGTGCTGAGTTCATGCCCAGGAACTGCAGTGACACCTCTGCTCAGTTTCAGGTGCCCAGGGCAGAGGCAGCTCCCTGGGATCCAGGCCTGTTGCAGACAGGACGGGGCTGCTGGGGAGTGTGAGAAATGATCCCAGCCTCCCCCAGGGCTGAGCTCTGCCCCTGATGCTCTGATTCTCTCTCCCCAGTGAATGTGACTTTGGATCCAGACACGGCTCATCCCCAACTCGTCCTGTCTGAGGATCGGAAACGTGTGAGATGGGAAGACACAGAGCAGGATCTACCCGACAACCCTGAGAGATTTAACTATTGGGGATGTGTGCTGGGCTGTGAGAGAATCACCTCGGGGAGACATTGCTGGGAGGTGGAGGTGGGGGGTGGGCGATACTGGGCTGTGGGGGTGGCCAGAGAGTCTGTGGGGAGGAAGGGACGGATCAGCCGTAGCCCTGAGCGGGGGATCTGGGCTGTGGGGCGGTGGGGGGGTCAGTTCCAGGCTCTCACCTCCCCTGTGACCCCCCTGCCCCTGAGCCGGGCCCCCAGCAGGATCCGGGTTTGTCTAGACTGTGACTGGGGGCAGGTGACATTTATCGATGCTGGTGACGAGGCCCCGATCTTCACTTTCCTGCCGGGCTCCGTCCCTGGGGAGAGAATCCGACCCTGGCTCTGGGTGGGGATGGGATCCCAGCTCAGCCTGTATCCCTGAGCCATGCAGGGGAGGAGAGAACCGGAAATCAGCCTCTCTAGCCTCATGGTCCCAAGTCTCTATGACCTTGGAGGACTCCCATCTACCCAGCCCCTTTCTCCTCATCTCTATGGCTGCTGGAAGCTCTTCCCCCTCCCTCTCTGCAGTCCCAGGAAGGGAGGGGCAGGGAAAAGAACCCCTGGAGCTGCAGGAGGGGCAGAGGGGCCGTGAGGGGTAGATGTGGGGGCTGGGTAGGGGGCAGAACTAACAGCTGGGCTGGGTACAGGCGGAGGTGGAGGTGGCAGGGACACAGCATGAATCAATCAGGGTTTGAGGGGCTGGGGAGAAGCAGCAGCAGCAGGGAGTGGTTTGTACAGATCTGTGGGATTAGATCTCACTGGGCTCTCCCAGCCAGAACTCCTGCCGCAGGGGCCCAAGTCACCTTCCCCTGTAGATGCAGGGTTGGCACCACTGTATTTGTCACACCATGGGGCATGGACAGGGAGAGTTAAAAAATCATAGGATAAACCAGGCTACATTATATATTGTTTTTTTGGAAACCTCATGTTTTGGGGAGTCAATTTCAGTTCTGCGTCATGATTTTTAGCTTCTGAGGTTAGCAACACTGTGAGAATCAGGGAGGCCAGGCTGGGCTGAGCCAGAAGGAACAGAGAAAACACAAGGAAAAGATAAAGTAAAACATAAGAAACAGAGAGTCCTGGAGAAAGGGTGAAAATTAAATATAAAACCAATGAAAGGAAAACACTTTGGAGAGGGGAAAGGACCAGAGGCAGGGAGAGGGGAAGGGATAAACTCAGGGGGAAGAATGGAGAACATGAGGGGGCTGGTCTGTGACAGGGATCAGAGAAGAATGGAAGAGACACAGAGAAATAAACAGGGATGGGAAATGAAGGCTAGGAAAATGGTTAGTGATAATGAACAGTATGAACGAGAAGGGAGAAGAAAAGGGAACACAAGAGGGACAGAGATTTATACAACGTCACTGAAGATGAGACTGTAACTCAGGGGTGGCCGATCTGAGCCTGAGAAGGATCCAGAATTTACCAATGTACATTGCGAAAGAGCCACAGTAATAAGTCAGCAGCCCCCCATCAGCTTCCCCCCTCACCCTCCGGCGCTTCCCACCCATTGGTGGACCTGGCAATCGGCACCTCCCTCTCCCTTCCCATGCCTCCTGCCCACTGCGATCAGCTGATCAGCTGTTTTGCGCTGGGCAGGAGGCTCTGGGGGGAAGGAGGGAGGAGTGAGGGCATGGGAAGGGGTGGGGGCCTTAGGAGAAGGGGTGGAGTGGAGTGGGATGGGGTCAGGGGCTGGGGCACAGCCATGGTTTAAGCAGTGAGCACCCCCCGGCACATTGGAAAGTTGGCATCTATAGTTCCAGCCCCGTAGTAGGTGCCTATGCAAAGAGCCGAATATTAACTTCTGAAGAGCTGCTTTCGCTCCGGAGCCAACCACCCCTGCTGTACTTAGTTACTTTCAGAATACACACGAAGTGAGTATTCACCCATGAAAGCTTGAGAAGTTTGGACTGCGCTTTGTCTGAACAGCCCCTTAGAACTGTTCGCTGAGGGTGGCCCTCCTAGGAGAACAAGACAGAGATAAGGAAAGGTTGCTTTATTCTGCAGAAGAAAGGAGAGCCTTGTACCTTGGTACAAAAAAACTCCATCTTATACAAACTTCACAAAGCTTTTATACACATTCAGACAGAGACCCTTGCCGTGTTAACACTTGATTGGTGGTTGTCAGACCCCGTACTTCTGTTATCTGGTCAGTGAAAACCGGTTTGGAGCTAGCTTCTCCTGCTTTAAGGCAGAAGAGAGAAGACAGTTCAAAAGTTCAGGTTACTGTGTAGGTGAGGCTTCTGCTTCCCCCAATGGCTGAACTGTTAGTTGTTACGGGGGGTTACCAGTAACTTTCACAACATGTAGGCTTCTGCCAAGGGTGTTAACATCTTTTCCCCCTGGCAGATATTGCCCTTGTATTGAGAGAGAGCTGCCGCCGCCACCTTTAGATAAATAATGACAGAGTGATGAGAACACCACCTTCTCCACCTCCGGTGGACAGATGTTTGAATGGGACCCAATCTGGTTGGCAAGCTGGCACGATCAGGCCCCACTCACAAGATTGGCAGCTGACTGATTTTTCTAGGTACCTGAGCTCCTTTGTGAATCCTTAACAAGTGTGTTTGGGCCTGCAGAGCTACATGTGGCTGCCCCAGGGCTATTCACCATAACCACTTCCTGGTCTTTCAAAGGCCCTGTCTACACAACACAGTCTTGTCAACATAAGGCAGCTGACATCAACCTTACTATGCAGATGTACCCGCTGTAATGCTTCTCCCACTGCTTCGACTCGCATGTTACACCGGCATAATAAACCCCCCTAGAGGAAAGGGATGGAGCTTAGGACGCCGTAGTTAGAGTGACACAATGTCAGTGTGAACATCGTGTTGTTTGCATTGCCCTAAGTTGCCTCCACGAGGTGTCAATCCTAGAATCCCGCCTTGGTCACCATTTTGAACCCTGCTGCCCGGCAGCCAGGTACCCAGGTGAACTCCGCTCCCCTGTGAAAGCCCCAGGAAGGTGTGAACTTGCTCTTCCTGTTTGCTCAGTGTGGAGAGCTCACATAGTAACTGCCTAGCTGAGCAGGCCGGCTCCACGCAGCAAATGGCTCCTGCCTGGAGTCTGCGGGAGATGGTGGATCTCACGGGTCTGTGGGGAGAGGAGGCTGTGCAGGCCCAGCTCCGATCCAGCCACCGGAACTTGTGCAGGGATGGAGGGGAAGGGCAGTGATATGGACATGCGGCAGGGCCGTGTAAAACCCAAAAAGCTGTGGCAGGCAGAGCAGGATGCAAATAGTAGCCTCTGGTGCGGAACAACAGACCTGTCATTTCTACAAGGAGGAGGCTGGGGTCAGGGTGATGGTGAATCGCCCCCACATTGAGCTCCTCTTGCAGCCTTGTGCGCATAACACACTGCACAGTGCTGTAGAGCAGTGCAGGATCCTGCTTTCTGACCCAGATGACTGGCTCATGGGTTACCAGGGCAGTTGAAACGTGACCTAGTAGGATGCCCATGGAACGATGGGGCTGAGAAACCTGCATTATGTGAGGTTGTACCTGCCCCATGAGGCACTGCAAACCCTTCCCAAAGCACCCTGCAGCCAGTTGCATAGTGGGATAGCTACCCACAGTGCACTGCTCTTGGTGCCATTGCAAAAGCTCCTAAAAAGCCTTATCCTAAAAAGGCTCCTAATATTCATTTCTGTTTATTTCTGTTTATTTTTTAGAGGAACGGGTTACAGAAATTGGTAAGTGTCATGCTCTTTCCCCCATAAAACGCCTTAAACCACACTGCCCTGCACCCAAGGGGCGGTGCTATGGACTGTGGCTACTAAGTCACACTGACCTGTGCCAAAGGGCTGCTTTATAGACTCTGGCCACTAGGCCATGCTGCCCTGCACCAAAGGGGGTGCTGCAAGCTCTGGCCTTTAGGTGATGTTGCCCTGCTGCTTCATAAACTGTGCCCGATAGGCCACGCTGCCCTGACCCTAGGGGCATGGACCGTCACAGTATCTTTCATACAATCTAGTGTATTTACAAAGTATGTAGGAAGTTCTGTGTCCATTATCTAAGGAGGCACCAAACCATCCCACCCATCTAAAAAAAAATGCACAAATCTTCCTTTGCTCACTGCTCCAAACTCTATCAGTCAACTTGTGCCTGGGCGCGCGCGCACACACAAAACACAAAAATTCCAGAGTGGCCTTGAGTCGTCTCTTTTTTAACCTGGACAAAAGGCAGCTGCTACATTCATCCATTTAAAGGGCTCTAAACCAACAATCGGTCAGTGCCTTTAGTGAATATGTGCAAAATAAGTCAATAATGAACCAGGTAGCACAATGACATACCTCTACACCGTCTTACCCAAAGTGTCAGCAAACTAAGAACAACAAGAGTAATAAAATGAATAATGAAAAGGAGTGAAACTGCATCTACCAGGGATTACATAAAAGGGAGTGCAATACGAGCAATTAAATACTCCTTAGGGAATTCTGTGCCACTGCACAGGCGCAGAATTCATGTGCCATCCAGACTTTTCTTTTTCTCTGCAGAAAATACATTCTGCTTTCACCCACCAGGGGCCACTGAGGAGAGGGGACAAAAGGAGTAATTTCCTAGGGGCCCAGGAGATTTCAAAGGGCCTGAGAACCCTGGCTGCTACCACTGCCATGGTAGCGGTGGCTGGGAGCCCCAGGCTGTTTGAAATCACCCAGATGAGCTGCAGGGCTCCTACATGCATATGCTGGATGGGTGCAGTGGCAGATTAGGGGGAAGAGACGTTCCAGAGCTTGGCAGGAGCTGCGTTGTGCAAGGTGGGAGTAAACCAGAAGCCCCAGACCTAAGTTCCCTCTAAGCTACACCCCTTCCCTGGTCCCCACCAAGCCTAGTGCGGACCTGCCCTGGCGGGGGGGATAGATGCTGTGACCGTGGAGAGGCATCTCAAATGGCCCTGAGCTGCTTCAGTGAGAGAGGGCTGGGGGTAGTCCCTGGGGCAGCTGGTACCCCAAATCCTTCATCACCAGCCTCACCCCTAACCCCACATGCCCAGCCTGAGCCTTCACCTGCCCTGCATGCAAACCCTCTGCCCCAGCCCTGAACCCCTCCTGCACCCTGAACCGCTTGGCCCCACCCCTGCCACACACATCCATATTGGTGCACATAATAAAAGTCATTCCTCACATGGACACAAAAAATTGCAGGGAACTCTGCCATAAGCCATGCAGAGTGGGTGGAAGAAGTCTCAGACTCTGGGAGAAGACATGGAGCTGAAGCCCCCAGGTCAGGACCCCCACATGCTCTAGCAGCTGAAGCTCTGCCCCCCCATGTAGAGCTGGTCTGAGCCCCTCTCTCTCCCATGCCCCTTGCGTGGATCTGGCTCTCACTCTCAGGCTGTGGAGAAATTCAGCTCGAATCTACTCACCTTGGTATCTTCGTTTCCCCCATCACCACACAGCCATGAAGGGATTCAGCCTCAGAGTCAGCGTTAGCCCCATGTGGTATCTAGGGTACACAGAGGTGAAATGACTTTCCCCAGGCTAAGCAGAGAGTCAGTGGCAGAGCAGAGAACCAAACCCAGCACACCTGAGCCCAAGGCCTGTGCCTGAACCACTGGGCTACCCTTCCCACCTGAGAAGGGGGAACCTCCTCTGCTGCTTAAGTGTGTGTGGGAGCGTGCACTAGACAGTGCCGGCAGGAGGTGGGGAGCAGAGAGAAATGGGTAAAGGGATGTCAAGGTTCCTCCCCAACTCTGAACTTTAGGATACAGATGTGGGGACTTGCATGGACACTTCTAAGCTTAATTACTAGCTTAGATCTGGTAACACTGCCACCATCCAGAAATTTCAGTCTCTGGAACACTTCTTGTCCCCCCAAAACCTTCCCCTCCCTGGGAAGCCTTGAGAGGCTTTTTCACCAAGTTCCTGGTGAACACTGATCCAAGCTCTGGGATCTTAACACAAGAAGAATTTAACCATCCCCCCTCCTTTCCCCCACCAATTCCTGGTGAGTCCAGATCCAATCCCCTTGGATCTTAAAACAAGGAAAAATCAATCAGGTTCTTAAAAAGAAAGCTTTTAATTAAAGAAAGAAAGAAAGGTAAAAATCATCTCTGTAAAATCAGGATGGAAAATACTTTACAGGGTAATCAGATTCATATAGCCCAGAGGAACCCCCTCTAGCCTTAGGTTCAAAGTTACAGCAAACAGAGGTAAAATCCTCTCAGCAAAAAGGAACATTTACAAGTTGAGAAAACAAAAATAAGACTAACACGCCTTGCCTGACTATTACTTACAAGTTTGAAACATGAGAGACTGATTGAGAAAGATTTGGAGAGACTGGATTGACGTCTGATTCCTCTTAGTCCCAAGAGCGAACAACCCCCAAAACAAAGAGCATAAACAAAAGACTTCCCCCCACCAAGATTTGCAAGTATCTTGTCCCCTTATTGGTCCTCTGGTCAGGTGTCAGACAGGTTTATTGAGCTTCTTAACCCTTTACAGGTAAAAGAGCATTAACCCTTAACTATCTGTTTATGACAAGGGACATGGGTGGGAAGCAAGAAGGGGGAAACATCTGGAAAGGGGGGAGCACTCAGAGGCTTGCTATGTGAAAGGGGTCACCAGTACAAAAATTTGAGACTATAATTAAATAGCCATTGGAGCAGGGTCCTGCGCCTGCATCTTCTACCCCCTAGTGCCCTCACCCACAGGCTACAGAGTTGTTGTCACCAGTGATGAGCTGCCAAAATCTTAGGAACCGGTTCCCTACTGGGTCTTTGGCGGCACAGCGGCGGTGAGTCCTTCAGTGCCGGAGTGAGTGAAGGACGTGCTGCCGAAGTGCCGCTGAAGACCCGGTAGGGAACCACCTGGTAAGTACAAGCCCCACCCTCCTCCCAAAACAGCCTATCCCCCGCATCCGATCCCAACCCATGTCCTGCACTGACTGCCCCCCTCAGAACCTGCAATCCATCAACCCTCCTGCTCCTTGTCCCCTGATCACTCCTTCCCAAGTCCCCTCACCCTAACTGACCCCCCAGACCCCAGCCCCTACCCAACTTGCCCTGCTCCCTGTCCCTTGACTGCCCTGACCCCATCCACCAGCACCCCCACAGACCCCGGAACTCCCACCTACCCAACCCCCCCTTCCCCATCCCCTGACCATCCCCCCAGTATCTGTGCTCCATCCAACCCCCCTGTGCCCGGGACTCCCTGCCCCTTATCCAACCCCACTGGCCTCGGCCCCTTATCACACCACTTACCCCTGCCTCTCCCCTCTCCCGGAGCCTCAGTGCGCCCTGTCCAGGAGCAACCCTGGACTGTGCTGCAGCAGCCTGGCTGGCTCCAATGAGGCTTGAGCTCCCGCCTCTTGGCTGGAGCTCACATCCCTGCCCAGGCCTTACCACGCGGCTCTGAGCAGGGTAAGCAGCATGGTAAGAGTCCTGGGCTGGGGGGGTTGGATAAGGGGCAGGGAGTCCCGGGGACAGGGAGTGGGGGGGGTGGAGTTGGTGGGGCAGAGATTCTGGGAGGTGGTTAGGGGATGGGGAACAAGGGGAGTTGGGTAGGGGGGAAGGCAGAGGCACGGCTGGGGGGAGCTTCAGATTTTCGTGAGGGCCCCTGTGGGGCCCTGGGCAAATTACCCCACTTGCCCCCTCGGGTGGCCCTGGAGCTAGCAGCCCCCCCTCCACCTTGCAAGCAGCTGCTCAAAGCAGCAGGTCTGGGGAGCTTAGCTGCCGGCAGCTCTGCGCGCTGCAGCTCTGGTGGAGGGTGGGGGAAGCAGGGGACGGACCAGGGAAGGTCCCAGCTCAGCTGGGAGCTCAGGTAGGGGACAGGACGGTCCCATGGGCTGGATGTGGCCCATGGACCAGAGTTATTTGCCTAGCCACCCGGCCCTTCAACAGCCGGTTCTCCACCCATGTCTAATTTTAGCAACCGGTTCTTGTGAACCAGTGTAAACTGGCTCCAGCTCACCACTGGTTGTCACCCTCTCGCTCTGACCCAAGGACTGTTTAATTATTTAGCCAGAGTGGAGCAGTGTGATCAGAAGAGATTGTGGGATCCTCACATCAGAATATCCTAGAATCCTGTGGTTAGGGCAGTCACCTGAGCAGTGGAGACTGCTCTTCAAACCCTTCCTCCCCTTCAGGCAGAGCAGAGAGTAGGATCTGAGTCTCCCATGTGCCAGGCGAGTGCCCTAATTCCTGAGCTCAAAGTCATAAAGAAGCTTCTCCCAGCACCTCCCCTGGATATTGTCAGGGACCCCATCCAGAAGGGGTGCTCAGCGCACTCCTACAGGATAGGCTTTCCCCTACTGCTTTCTGGTTTGAGGCTCCTTCTGGGATTTACCCATGAGGTAGGTGTGTGGACGCTTAGGGTGAGGCAGCAGCACTCAAACTCAGCAACAGAGAAATTTAGGAACCCTGGGAAATTTTATCATAGAAATGTTGGTGTTGAGTGAGTTCGGGTGTCTGCAGAGTTAGGGGCTGCCAGGCAGAGGTTTTTTGCATTTCAGTGGGGCGGGAAGAGGTGGGGAAGCGGCGGAATGGGGACAGAGCAGGGGTCAAGCACCCCCAGGGAAATTAGAAAGACATCGCCTCTGGGCATTGTTACTGGAGAGGAATCTGGGGATTCTCATTGGCACAGTCAGCTGCAAGTGACATGGGCTGAGGGATCCATCTCTCCAGCCTCCCCATCACAGCTCCTGGAGATCACTTCTGTTGACCAAAAATAACTGTATGTCACGTGTGTCTGACTAATGCCTGCAATTCCCAGGCAATCCGTTCACCAGTACAAACCTCAGCATCAGTGAGAGCCTCTGCCTGAGCCCATCCACGAGAACTGACAGCATCTGGATGCCATGAAACTGCAAGGCTGGTTAGAAGCAAGTTTACAACCATGTAACGAGTTTGCCTTACACAAGGGTAACAATGTATCCCATCACAATAGGACTCAGGATCTGTAACAATATTGTATCCAGTTGCTCATGAAGTAACCAGCGGCTTCCCCAGCAGCATCTCTGCCCTTCAGGCCTTTCCCATCACAGCTGCAGCTCCTGTTCTGGTTCCAGAAGGCCACTCCCCAGATTCCCTATTGATTCTGATCTCAGATCCACTCTGCCACAACAGAGTCCTGGCTGCAGTGCCCAGCCACAGGAAACAGCAGCAGAATGAAGGCGTGTGACTGATGGCTCCAGATCTCCAGTCATGCATTCTCCAGCAAAACAAGGAGCAGTGACAGCCTTGCCCTTAAGGAAAATAATTTCATCTCACACCATCCAGCCGCAAGAATGTATGAATTGCCAAGTGCACTGCATTAACTAGCTGCAAAATTGTATCCAGCTGTAGGGCAGCCCCTGTAACCTGCAACATCCCTGGAAGCTCTCCCTTCTCACTACCGTTGGATTTCCATTTCTGCTCCCAGGTGGCTGCTCCTGCAAGACTCTCTCAGGCCCCCTCTGCCTGTCCCCAGATCCCCTCCTGCAGCCAGGCTGGACAAGGGGTGTGAGAGCCTTGGAGACAGGAGATCTCTGGTTAGCCCATCCCCTGTACAGAGAGCCAGGAGCCCCAGTGCCAGCTCCCCTCACACCCGCTGCCATCTGCAGAGAGCCAGGAGTCCCCGGGAGCTGGGAAGACTGTGCAGGGAAACAGAAGCAGGAGTCGCCAGGCTAAGAACAGGGGTGACAGCTGCTCTCTTGGCCAGTGCACCCGGCACTGAACCAGGGACCCCTAGAGCTAAAAGCACAGGCTGCCCCAGCGTATGCGAAATATTCAACACTTTGTAACTGTACCAGCTCCACACACACCCCAGTGGGTTACACAAGCACCAGAGAGACATGGGTCTTAAGGAGCCTGAAGGCCAGGTAGGGAACAAGCAGTAGGAGTCAGCAGCTGTGATTCTCACCCTCCTTACCAGGCTACTCCACCATACCCTCATGTCAGGCAGTGAAGCCCCCAGTCGCTCATTACCCCTTTTTGAGCCAAGGGACTAGTCCAAAGTTTGGGGCCTGGCACATGTTTTGGAGGAGCTGGTGACAATTTAGACTCATCACACTTCATTCAAGGGCTCTTTACAGTCCACAGAGAAGAAATCACGAGACCGCACCCAGAAAGGAAACGCCTAATGGTACAAAGTTCAATCAGCCCATTTCTGAGAAGAGGTGAAACTAAACTCCTCTCTCGTCTCTTTCCTGCACTAGAGGCCATGGCTGCTGAAAATCCAGCAAAAATTCTCCAGGATGAACTGACCTGTCCCATCTGTCTGGAGTATTTTAAAGATCCAGTGTCTTTAGACTGTGATCACAATTTCTGCCGAGCCTGCATCACCCAGTGCTGGGAGGGATTGGCTACTGACGTCTCCTGCCCTCAGTGCAGAGTGACTTTCCCCCAGAGGAACCTCCGGCTGAACAGGCAGCTCAGGAATGTTGTGGAAGCAGCCAGAAAACTCAGGTTGCCATCAGGGAGGGAACCAGAACCAGAGAGACTGTGTAAGAAACACAAAGAGCCTCTAAAACTGTTCTGCAAAGATGACGAAATCCCCATCTGCCTGGTGTGTGACAGATCCAAGGAGCACAGAGATCACACAGTGATTCCTGCAGAGGAAGCTGCCGAAGAATTCCAGGTAGGAAAATAACGTATTGTTATTTTTATAATCAGAGCCTTGGGGAACTCACCTTCCCCCAGCATTAGAGTTTCCTTTAGCCCCAGACGGCCATTCGGTGAGCCTCCACTGGAGAGGAACGAGTGATTTCAGATCTAAGTAGGTTTCCCAGCAAATGGGAATCCTCCCAAGGCTAATGCAGGTGGAGGAGTGTGGCCCTCCATAAACATCCTAATGCTGACACGTTGGAGTGAGGGGGATTGATGAACCTGCACTCCACCCTCCTGCTCCCCATACACAAAGTCCTGAGCACTGAAGGACCCCACCCTTCTCTGTCTGTCCTTCCCCACTTCCACCACCTCCCAAAGCTATAAGCACCATGTCCATGCTCCCCCTCTCCATGGGGCTGAGGGAGCAGTAGGATGTAGTTGGGGCTGTTCTGCTGGCCCTCATCCTCTTTAACCTTTTCCTGCAGAACTCCTCACACAGACAGGGAAGGAGTCCCACCCTCATGAAACTTTGGGGTGGAGGCCACAGGAATGGAGCCCCCATCCTGCAACCATAGGCGCCGACTCCGTGGGTGTTCCAGGACTGGAGCACCCATGGGGAAAAATTGGTGAGTGCTCTGCACCCACCTCAACTCACCTCCAGTCCGCCTCCACCTCCTCCCCTGAGCATGTCGCAGCTCCACTTCCCTTCCGTCCTTCCCAGTGCTTCTTGCCATGAAACAGCTGATTTGTGGCGGCAAGCACTGGAAGAACACGATGACTCGAGGAAGACAGAATCCACACAGGCTTTTCTGTGGCCAGTAATATCCCTGCTCTCCCAGCAGTGACTCCCAGGCTTTCTAGTCTGGAGTTCGGCCTTATTACCCTGAAGAAAATCCAAGGCCTTCTCCCTCTGGCCCTCCATAGGCCTCCGTTTTACCTACCCCCGGCCTGGTTGGATTACATGACACCTCCCTCTCCCCTGATCACTGCTCCTTCATTGTCCTCACCTGGGGAGGAGAACTGGTTTATCACAGGTGGGGCTGAGACCCCTCTCTCTTTATAGGGCCAGACATCCTGTGACCGGCATTGTTCCTCTTTGACGTCTCCTGAGGCCACAGGGAGAGAGTGCTAGGCCTGCAGATTTCAATTTGGAGATTTTGGCCATAGATTGCAGTGTGGAAACCATATGCCCATAAAGATTTCCATCTTGACATTAATAATGACACTAATAATTTGTAATCAATAGAATGTACTGATTTCTATTGCGGTGGCATCTCTGGGCCCCAGTGAGAGATTAGGGTTCTGTTGTGCCAAACACTGTACAGAGATAAAATCATAGAATCAAAGCACCTTGAGTCCAAAGCACCTTGAGTCCACACACAAAAGGGCCCAAGACAGCACAGGTCCATGCCAAATACCATGGGGATTAGACTGGATTGTAGCAAAACTAACCCTTGGGCGGTGGTGACCGTGTCAGGCTGAAGAACCAACTGAAGTGGTTCCATTAATCCTCACACTGCTCTCCCACAGTGTGGCATTTTGAAATCTCTAGAACTCGCTGCTTCTGGGAGCTGAGCTGGGGAACAGGTATCCAGGCAGCCCTGCCTCTGTAAGGGCCCAGGACAGAACTAGGGCAAACTCTGACTGCTCTTGACAACAATGAAAACATCTAATGTGGTTTGCCCTAGTGCCCAAGTCAATTCTATCCAGTCTCCAGCAGTTCAGGGCTGAAATTCAATGGAGATCAGTCTCCTCTGAGAATCCCAGGAGGTTTCTGGGATTTGTATCACTTTGTTTGTTTAGCCTCCTCAAAAACAGAGTCTTTCACAGTGAAAGAAAACTCCAAGGATGTGACGCCAGTGTCATGTTGGTATAAATCAATGGGGGGAAAAGGTCAAACAATTTCAAGGAGTCTGAAAATGAAACTCTCCCAGCGTCCTTTAATATGACTTCAATTCCTTGGTATCACTGATATCGTAAAGCTACTGGGTTCTCCACTCATCAGTAGAGTGTTTGTGTTGGAAAAGCTCCCACCCTCACTCTCACTCCTAACAATAACAATAACACCACTCAATTCCTTTTCTGTTTCTTCAGGAAAAGATTCAGGCCCATTTGAAGACGCTGAAGGAAGAGAGAGAAAAGCTCCTAGGATTTCAAGTGAGAGAAGAGAAGAGAAGCCAGGAATATCTGGTAGGTGCCTGTCATTATTAACCTGTCTTTGTAACAAGCTGGATGGAGGGGCATTCTGAATCAGAGCAATAACAAGAGGCAGGGCAATCTAGAGGCCTAATTATGTTTTATCTCAATGAGTTAGGGCTGGTAAAGCAGAAATCCGTTAAGTGGGGAATAATCACAATTAAATCAAAATTAGTTGTTTTAGCAGGAATTACTACTTAGCCCTACACCATAAAGCAGTGGGTTTCAACCTTTTTGCATTTGATAATTTTGAAACTCACTGCCATAAACTACTGTAACTGTTATTATTATCTATTGTATATTAACTACCGTTAGCTTAATTAAACTCTCTTCATAGGAAACAATTTACATCAATGAAATAACAGAATTTTGAATTAGAAAATCCAGTGCACTAAAATAAACCTCCCCTGTTACACATTCACGCCTCAGTTTCACAGTTTTTATTGTCTGTTAGCTCAGAGTTTGGGGGATGTTCAGTTATATCTTGAGGAATCCTCTTTGTTTACTGTTTTGAGTTCCAGCTTAAGTAGAGACATGTACCCCTGGCTTTGAAGTCTTGGTTTCTTGACCGAACAATTATCCCTCTGCTCATTTCTGGCTTGCAGTCCCGTTGTGCTCTGACAATCTCTCTATTCCTGTCATTCACCTTTTATGCCTGAGGATGTTGTCCAGATGTGTTGTTTTACAGTCCTTAGTATTTTCTTATTTTCACCTTCCGCTGCTTTGGATCTCCGTCTCCAAGGCCATTGATAACGCACTATCCAGACCACGTCAGACATGGGAACGTCCCATTACAAGATTCTGAGGCCAAATGGAAAGGTGTGAGATAATTCTTTCTCTAGTAACCACAGGATACTGTTCAGAGCCAGATGACTTAGAATTTGGAAAAAAATTCTCCCTCCTACACACTCAGCGCTCTATGAAAGGACCCCAGGCTCCATCCATGTCCCTGACCAGCCCTTTCCCTATTTTCCTTCACAGAGAAATATACAAACCGAGAGGCAGAAGATTGTGTCTGAATTTCAGCAACTGCGGCAGTTCCTGGAGGAACAAGAGCGACTCCTGCTGGCCCAGTTGGAGAAGCTGGACAAGGAGATAGTGAAGATACAGAATGAAAATGTCAGGAAAAGATCTGAGGAAATTTCCCATCTCAATAACATGATCAGTGAGATGGAGGGGAAGTTTGAGAAGCCAGTCACTGAATTGTTGCAGGTGAGACTGAGTTAGAAATACTCCAGACCCCACCACAGGGACAAGACTGCTCCTAAAACATGGGCACGGGAGTCCAGCAGTCAGAGATCACCATGTAACTCAAAGTGTATTGCAGAGATGTGAATGACTACTATTTTTGAAAAGTTACAGAGACTGTGATGTAAAAAGTGGAAAAGCCTCATTAGCTCAGCAAATACATGGCCCTGTGGCCAGATCACAGCCTCTTTTCCCCATAGTTGCTAAATCCCTTCTTCTGGAATTCTAAGTGTGTCAGGTGGGACTGAAATTCTCTCTATTTCTCTCCTCTAGGATGTCAAAAGCACCTTCAGCAGGTACGTGCCTCTCTCTTACTCCCCTCCACCCTTCGCAATGCTGGGAAAGGGCTTGGTGGTGATGTTACCACAGTCTCTCCCCAGGGCTCTACAGCCAAATGTGTGGGGAAAGTCATATTTTGGATCCAAATTTCTCTGATCAGCTTCATCTTGAGGTTCTCACCCTTTTATAGAAGACTCTGGAATTCTCCATTCAGTGAGAAGGACTGACCTCAAGTATTTCCTAGAGATGTCACCTCCCTGAGGGACTGGCTGCCTCAGGATTGTGGGGATGGAATATGGGCCTGTCACTGCTGGGGCCCTGGTTACCATTCAGCCCAGGGCAGCAGTGATCAAGAGTCTTCCCCACCTGAGGGCTGTTTGAAGACTTGTGTGGAATGAGCTGGGAAGGGGGGAGTTCCTAGTGGACAGATTTCTACACTTCATCTGGGAACTTCCTGTCCCTCAGAGCATGGAGGCCATGGTGTGAATTGGCAGTAGAGATGCAATTCCCCTTTTGTCCCCGGAGCTAGACTCTCCAGACCAGAGCTGAAGAATAATAATGGGACCTTGGTGGGGTGTGGGAAGGGTTCACTGCCACGGCCTTGCTCTGAGGCTGTGAGAAGTAGAGGAATTCCAGACCCATTAGAACAGTGATTCACTAGCAAGAATTTATAATGAGTCAATAAATAAAATATAACCATGAGGAATTGTTTCTCTCTAGGTCTGGAAACGGGAAGTTCCAGCAGCCAGAGGAGATTTCTCCTAAGTTAGAATTAAGACTCAGTGATTTCTCCCAGAAAACTGTTGCTCTACTGGAGACTCTCACGAAGTTCAAAGGTACTGAGAAGGGACCTAGGAGGGGAAATTGGGATGAGCTGCTGAGACTGTGGGAATAGAATGGGTCTGGCCAATTGGTTGATAATTAGATGATGGATCTATTTAATTGTTGGGTGAGAATGCCACATACTTGGGGTCCAAGACACTCCAGCTGATTAATCCAAACCTTTATTTGTACCACAAACATGCCTTGTCATTGCAATTACTATTAAAGTAAGAAATTACAGACGTACCTTATAGAAGTACTGGCCAATTACCTTCTTCTGGGGCATAGGTGGGTCATAGAAAATTCCCTGTGAAGTTCAGATTCCTCTTTACGGATCCAAATTATATATTTTAGTTTTCTCCATCATCTTGGACTGTTACAAATATTAAGTATCTTATATAACTGATACAGTAAACATGCATGAACTTTTTAATTGGCAAGACTTTTGCTATACAAGCTATTTTAATGTTTTTGGTCTCTTGTCTGATTGGTTTATTGCCACTGATTATGTATAGGTCACTTTGACCCTGTTCTCTGCATAGGGGGTTTTGGACTTTCCTAACTGGGAGGGATTGCAACTGCTTTGGAGGATAGGGTTATAATTCAAAATGATCTGGACAAATTGGAGAAATGGTCTGAGGTAAACAGGATGAAGTTTAACAAAGACAAATGCAAAGTGCTCCATTTAGGAAGGAACAATCAGTTTCACACATATAGAAAGGGAAGAGACTGTCTAGGAAGGAGTATGGCAGAAAGAGATCTAGGGGTTATAATGGACCACAAGCTAAATATGAGTCAACAGTGTGATGCTGTTGCAAAAAATGCAAACGTGATTCTGGGATCCATTAACAGGTGTGTTGTGAGCAAGACACAAGAAGTCATTCTTCCACTCTACTCTGCGCTGGTTAGGCCTCAACTGGAGTACTGTGTCCAGTTCTGGGCACCGCATTTCAAGAAAGATGTGGAGAAATTGGAGAGGGTCCAGAGAAGAGCAACAAGAATGATTAAAGGTCTTGAGAACATGACCTATGAAGGAAGGCTGAAAGAATTGGGTTTGTTTAGTTTGGGAAAGAGAAGACTGAGAGGGGACATGATAGCAGTTGTCAGGTATCTAAAAAGGTGTCATAAGGAGGAAGGAGAAAACTTGTTCATCTTAGCCTCTAAGGATAGAACAAGAAGCAATGGGCTTAAACTGCAGCAAGAGAGGTTTAGGTTGGACATAAGGAAAAAGTTCCTAACTGTCAGGGTGGTTAAACACTGGAATAAATTGCTTAGGGAGGTTGTGGGATCTCCATCTCTGGAGATATTTAAGAGTAGGTTAGATAAATGTCTATCAGGGATGGTCTAGACAGTATTTGGTCCTGCCATGAGGGCAGGGAACTGGACTCGATGACCTCTTGAGGTCCCTTCCAGTCCTAGAATCTATGAAACTGTTCCTGGGCAGTACATTTTGGGTGTCTGCGTAGAGGTTTTTAAGAAATGACCCTTATACCAATTCTCAATACTTAACTTAATAACTAGTGGAAAGCAGACAAATGGAGCAGATGTAGCAGATCCCAGGCATCAGGACGTTTCACATGAATTCATGACTTACCAAAGGTCACAACATTCAGTCCCAATTTCCCCAAAATGGCCTAATCTGGGGCACCTGGGTTTCTCTCTTCCCAACTAGAGAGCTGCAGGACAGGTGCTCCCGAACCATGTAGCCTCCAGAGCTGCAGGTAGAGTCAGTGGAGCTGCAGATGCCCAACCCCTCTGAGAACCAGGCCCCCGGTGCCTAAAAGTCGTCACCCAAAATTTACACCCTAAATTAAAGGTCCTTTGTTAAAGCTGGACACAGCCCATCACTGTGCTCTGGTCCCGTATGGCAGCTAGTCAGGGCCAAATGTCCCTCCAGCACAGGGGCCTCTTGTGCCTCCTCCACAGCAGCTGCAGGGACACGGTATGTTCCTGAGAGGGCTGGGAATGGGGTGGGGGTGGTGAGGGCGGGTGGAAAGGGAGGGGTGGACGAGGGATAGAGGGACGTGGACAGTGTAAATCTGGACCACTGACACTCTGCATGTGGGGCAAGACACACAGGGGCCATTGTCCTAGGGATGTAACTCTGGCTGCCTTCAGAACTTCCTCTGCCTGTGCCAAGGTCTGCACCAGTCCCTGCAGCCACTGAATAGCAGAGTCATCCCTCAATTTTCACATTTATAAAATGGTTTTACCATTATTTGTATTTCTGCCTATGGAGGACGAGGTCCCATCGTGCTGCTCTCCGTAAAGACGATGAGTAAACAAACCCAACAGCTCACAATTAGAGCCAGGATTTCACAAACTCTCAACATCCCGTTAGTGTCAAAGGGACCAAAGTGGGAAAAGTGACTTTTATGCCAAAGTCTTTGCAGGCTCTGCGTCTAGGTTATGACAAAAGGCAGCAAATGAATGAGACGAACCAACTGGGGTGTGAAGGGAGGGAGGGGATGAGGAGGGGAAAAGTAAATCTCACTTGCAGATTGTCCTGGAATGGTTGTGAGGCTGCAAGGACATTGGTTCCATTGCTGGGAGATGCCTGAATCTGAATGAGAGAGGAAAGAGATGGTTTCAGACCTTTTTATATTAAACTTCTTGGAGTGTTTCTCTGTCATAATTAAAAGACAGTTCTAGGAGTTGAGAGTGGGAATGATGTTATAAATGTGAAAGCCTGAAATCTCCTCTCCTTTCTCCTTCCCCCCCCCCCAGACACTCTGCCATCAGCACTGGAGACAAAAGGAGGAGGATCCCTAGGAACATTCAGACAGGGTGAGATTGCAACTGGAGATTGTCTTTAAATTATCAGAAAATGTCTTCATGAGATTGTAGCTATAGTTACCAACCAAACCGATACTGACCATGACACACACGGCCCTAAAAACAACACACTGAACAGCGAGGAGCTCCCACACTGAAGTCACAGAAACACTCCTGACACCAACCTTAATGCTGAGTTCATGCCCAGGAACTGCGCTGACACCTCTGCTCAGTCTCAGGTGCCCAGGGCAGAGGCAGCTCCCTGGGATCCAGGCCTGACCCAGCCAGGACGGGGCTGCTGGGGAGTGTGAGAAATGGTCGCAGCCTCCCCAGAGGCTGAGCTCTGCCCCTAACGCTCTGATTCTCTCTCCACAGTGAATGTGACTCTGGATCCAGACACGGCTCATCCCTACCTCGTCCTGTCTGAGGATCGGAAAAGTGTGAGATGGGAATACACAGAGCAGGATCTACCCAACAACCCTGAGAGATTTAACTATTGGGAATGTGTGCTGGGCTGTGAGAGATTCACCTCGGGGAGACATTGCTGGGAGGTGGAGGTGGGGGATGGGCGATACTGGGCTGTGGGGGTGGCCAGAGAGTCTGTGGGGAGGAAGGGAGGGATCAGCCGTAGCCCTGACTGGGGGATCTGGGCTGTGGAGCGGATGGGTCACTTCTGGGCTCTCACCTCCCCTGTGACCTCCCTGCCCCTGAGCCGGGCCCCCAGCAGGATCCGGGTTTGTCTGGACTGTGGCCGGGGGCAGGTGACATTTATCGATGCTGGTGACGAGGCCCCGATCTTCACTTTCCTGCCGGGCTCCGTCCCTGGGGGGAGAATCCGACCCTGGTTCTGGGTGGGGATGGGATCCCGGCTCAGCCTGTATCCCTGAGCCATGCAGGGGAGGAGGGAACCAGAAATCAGCCTCTCTAGCCTCATGGTCCCAAGTCTCTATGACCTTGGAGGACTCCCATCTACCCAGCCCCTTTCTCCTCATCTCTATGGCTGCTGGAAGCTCCTCCCCCTCCCTCTCTGCAGTCCCAGGAAGGGAGGGGCAGGGAAAAGAACCCCTGGAGCTGCAGGAGGGGCAGAGGGGCCGTGAGGGGTAGATGTGGGGGCTGGGTAGGGGGCAGAACTAACAGCTGGGCTGGGTACAGGCGGAGGTGGAGGTAGCAGGGACACAGCATGAATCAATCAGGGTTTGAGGGGCTGGGGAGAAGCAGCAGCAGCAGGGAGTGGTTTGTACAGATCTGTGGGATTAGATCTCACTGGGCTCTCCCAGCCAGAACTCCTGCCGCAGGGGCCCAAGTCACCTTCCCCTGTAGATGCAGGGTTGGCACCACTGTATTTGTCACACCATGGGGCATGGACAGGGAGAGTTAAAAAATCATAGGATAAACCAGGCTACATTATATATTGTTTTTTTGGAAACCTCATGTTTTGGGGATTCAATTTCAGTTCTGCGTCATGATTTTTAGCTTCTGAGGTTAGCAACACTGTGAGAATCAGGGAGGCCAGGCTGGGCTGAGCCAGAAGGAACAGAGAAAACACAAGGAAAAGATAAAGTAAAACATAAGAAACAGAGAGTCCTGGAGAAAGGGTGAAAATTAAATATAAAACCAATGAAAGGAAAACACTTTGGAGAGGGGAAAGGACCAGAGGCAGGGAGAGGGGAAGGGATAAACTCAGGGGGAAGAATGGAGAACATGAGGGGGATGGTCTGTGACAGGGATCAGAGAAGAATGGAAGAGACACAGAGAAATAAACAGGGATGGGAAATGAAGGCTAGGAAAATGGTTAGTGATAATGAACAGTATGAACGAGAAGGGAGAAGAAAAGGGAACACAAGAGGGACAGAGATTTATACAACGTCACTGAAGATGAGACTGTAACTCAGGGGTGGCCGATCTGAGCCTGAGAAGGATCCAGAATTTACCAATGTACATTGCCAAAGAGCCACAGTAATAAGTCAGCAGCCCCCCATCAGCTTCCCCCCTCACCCCCCGGCGCTTCCCACCCATTGGTGGATCTGCCAATCGGCACCTCCCTCTCCCTTCCCATGCCTCCTGCCCACTGTGATCAGCTGATCAGCTGTTTTGCGCTGGGCAGGAGGCTCTGGGGGGAAGGAGGGAGGAGTGAGGGCATGGGAAGGGGTGGGGGCCTTAGGAGAAGGGGTGGAGTGGAGTGGGATGGGGTCAGGGGCTGGGGCACAGCCATGGTTTAAGCAGTGAGCACCCCCCGGCACATTGGAAAGTTGGCATCTATAGTTCCAGCCCCGTAGTAGGTGCCTATGCAAAGAGCCGAATATTAACTTCTGAAGAGCTGCTTTCGCTCCGGAGCCAACCACCCCTGCTGTACTTAGTTACTTTCAGAATACACACGAAGTGAGTATTCACCCATGAAAGCTTGAGAAGTTTGGACTGCGCTTTGTCTGAACAGCCCCTTAGAACTGTTCGCTGAGGGTGGCCCTCCTAGGAGAACAAGACAGAGATAAGGAAAGGTTGCTTTATTCTGCAGAAGAAAGGAGAGCCTTGTACCTTGGTACAAAAAAACTCCATCTTATACAAACTTCACAAAGCTTTTATACACATTCAGACAGAGACCCTTGCCGTGTTAACACTTGATTGGTGGTTGTCAGACCCCGTACTTCTGTTATCTGGTCAGTGAAAACCGGTTTGGAGCTGGCTTCTCCTGCTTTAAGGCAGAAGAGAGAAGACAGTTCAAAAGTTCAGGTTACTGTGTAGGTGAGGCTTCTGCTTCCCCCAATGGCTGAACTGTTAGTTGTTACGGGGGGTTACCAGTAACTTTCACAACATGTAGGCTTCTGCCAAGGGTGTTAACATCTTTTCCCCCTGGCAGATATTGCCCTTGTATTGAGAGAGAGCTGCCGCCGCCACCTTTAGATAAATAATGACAGAGTGATGAGAACACCACCTTCTCCACCTCCGGTGGACAGATGTTTGAATGGGACCCAATCTGGTTGGCAAGCTGGCACGATCAGGCCCCACTCACAAGATTGGCAGCTGACTGATTTTTCTAGGTACCTGAGCTCCTTTGTGAATCCTTAACAAGTGTGTTTGGGCCTGCAGAGCTACATGTGGCTGCCCCAGGGCTATTCACCATAACCACTTCCTGGTCTTTCAAAGGCCCTGTCTACACAACACAGTCTTGTCAACATAAGGCAGCTGACATCAACCTTACTATGCAGATGTACCCGCTGTAATGCTTCTCCCACTGCTTCGACTCGCATGTTACACCGGCATAATAAACCCCCCTAGAGGAAAGGGATGGAGCTTAGGACGCCGTAGTTAGAGTGACACAATGTCAGTGTGAACATCGTGTTGTTTGCATTGCCCTAAGTTGCCTCCACGAGGTGTCAATCCTAGAATCCCGCCTTGGTCACCATTTTGAACCCTGCTGCCCGGCAGCCAGGTACCCAGGTGAACTCCGCTCCCCTGTGAAAGCCCCAGGAAGGTGTGAACTTGCTCTTCCTGTTTGCTCAGTGTGGAGAGCTCACATAGTAACTGCCTAGCTGAGCAGGCCGGCTCCACGCAGCAAATGGCTCCTGCCTGGAGTCTGCGGGAGATGGTGGATCTCACGGGTCTGTGGGGAGAGGAGGCTGTGCAGGCCCAGCTCCGATCCAGCCACCGGAACTTGTGCAGGGATGGAGGGGAAGGGCAGTGATATGGACATGCGGCAGGGCCGTGTAAAACCCAAAAAGCTGTGGCAGGCAGAGCAGGATGCAAATAGTAGCCTCTGGTGCGGAACAACAGACCTGTCATTTCTACAAGGAGGAGGCTGGGGTCAGGGTGATGGTGAATCGCCCCCACATTGAGCTCCTCTTGCAGCCTTGTGCGCATAACACACTGCACAGTGCTGTAGAGCAGTGCAGGATCCTGCTTTCTGACCCAGATGACTGGCTCCTGGGTTACCAGGGCAGTTGAAACGTGACCTAGTAGGATGCCCATGGAACGATGGGGCTGAGAAACCTGCATTATGTGAGGTTGTACCTGCCCCATGAGGCACTGCAAACCCTTCCCAAAGCACCCTGCAGCCAGTTGCATAGTGGGATAGCTACCCACAGTGCACTGCTCTCGGTGCCATTGCAAGAGCTCCTAAAAAGCCTTATCCTAAAAAGGCTCCTAATATTCATTTCTGTTTATTTCTGTTTATTTTTTAGAGGAACGGGTTACAGAAATTGGTAAGTGTCATGCTCTTTCCCCCATAAAACGCCTTAAACCACACTGCCCTGCACCCAAGGGGCGGTGCTATAGACTGTGGCTACTAAGTCACACTGACCTGTGCCAAAGGGCTGCTTTATAGACTCTGGCCACTAGGCCATGCTGCCCTGCACCAAAGGGGGTGCTGCAAGCTCTGGCCTTTAGGTGATGTTGCCCTGCTGCTTCATAAACTGTGCCCGATAGGCCACACTGCCCTGACCCTAGGGGCATGGACCGTCACAGTATCTTTCATACAATCTAGTGTATTTACAAAGTATGTAGGAAGTTCTGTGTCCATTATCTAAGGAGGCACCAAACCATCCCACCCATCTAAAAAAAAATGCACAAATCTTCCTTTGCTCACTGCTCCAAACTCTATCAGTCAACTTGTGCCTGGGCGCGCGCGCACACACAAAACACAAAAATTCCAGAGTGGCCTTGAGTCGTCTCTTTTTTAACCTGGACAAAGGGCAGCTGCTACATTCATCCATTTAAAGGGCTCTAAACCAACAATCGGTCAGTGCCTTTAGTGAATATGTGCAAAATAAGTCAATAATGAACCAGGTAGCACAATGACATACCTCTACACCGTCTTACCCAAAGTGTCAGCAAACTAAGAACAACAAGAGTAATAAAATGAATAAAGAAAAGGAGTGAAACTGCATCTACCAGGGATTACATAAAAGGGAGTGCAATACGAGCAATTAAATACTCCTTAGGGAATTCTGTGCCACTGCACAGGCGCAGAATTCATGTGCCATCCAGACTTTTCTTTTTCTCTGCAGAAAATACATTCTGCTTTCACCCACCAGGGGCCACTGAGGAGAGGGGACAAAAGGAGTAATTTCCTAGGGGCCCAGGAGATTTCAAAGGGCCTGAGAACCCTGGCTGCTACCACTGCCATGGTAGCGGTGGCTGGGAGCCCCAGGCTGTTTGAAATCACCCAGATGAGCTGCAGGGCTCCTACATGCATATGCTGGATGGGTGCAGTGGCAGATTAGGGGGAAGAGACGTTCCAGAGCTTGGCAGGAGCTGCGTTGTGCAAGGTGGGAGTAAACCAGAAGCCCCAGACCTAAGTTCCCTCTAAGCTACACCCCTTCCCTGGTCCCCACCAAGCCTAGTGCGGACCTGCCCTGGCGGGGGGGATAGATGCTGTGACCGTGGAGAGGCATCTCAAATGGCCCTGAGCTGCTTCAGTGAGAGAGGGCTGGGGGTAGTCCCCGGGGCAGCTGGTACCCCAAATCCTTCATCACCAGCCTCACCCCTAACCCCACATGCCCAGCCTGAGCCTTCACCTGCCCTGCATGCAAACCCTCTGCCCCAGCCCTGAACCCCTCCTGCACCCTGAACCACTTGGCCCCACCCCTGCCACACACATCCATATTGGTGCACATAATAAAAGTCATTCCTCACATGGACACAAAAAATTGCAGGGAACTCTGCCATAAGCCATGCAGAGTGGGTGGAAGAAGTCTCAGACTCTGGGAGAAGACATGGAGCTGAAGCCCCCAGGTCAGGACCCCCACATGCTCTAGCAGCTGAAGCTCTGCCCCCCCATGTAGAGCTGGTCTGAGCCCCTCTCTCTCCCATGCCCCTTGCGTGGATCTGGCTCTCACTCTCAGGCTGTGGAGAAATTCAGCTCGAATCTACTCACCTTGGTATCTTCGTTTCCCCCATCACCACACAGCCATGAAGGGATTCAGCCTCAGAGTCAGCGTTAGCCCCATGTGGTATCTAGGGTACACAGAGGTGAAATGACTTTCCCTAGGCTAAGCAGAGAGTCAGTGGCAGAGCAGAGAACCAAACCCAGCACACCTGAGCCCAAGGCCTGTGCCTGAACCACTGGGCTACCCTTCCCACCTGAGAAGGGGGAACCTCCTCTGCTGCTTAAGTGTGTGTGGGAGCGTGCACTAGACAGTGCCGGCAGGAGGTGGGGAGCAGAGAGAAATGGGTAAAGGGATGTCAAGGTTCCTCCCCAACTCTGAACTTTAGGATACAGATGTGGGGACTTGCATGGACACTTCTAAGCTTAATTACTAGCTTAGATCTGGTAACACTGCCACCATCCAGAAATTTCAGTCTCTGGAACACTTCTTGTCCCCCCAAAACCTTCCCCTCCCTGGGCAGCCTTGAGAGGCTTTTTCACCAAGTTCCTGGTGAACACTGATCCAACCCCTGGGATCTTAACACAAGGAGAATTTAACCATCCCCCCTCCTTTCCCCCACCAATTCCTGGTGAGTCCAGATCCAATCCCCTTGGATCTTAAAACAAGGAAAACTCAATCAGGTTCTTAAAAAGAAAGCTTTTAATTAAAGAAAGAAAGAAAGGTAAAAATCATCTCTGTAAAATCAGGATGGAAAATACTTTACAGGGTAATCAGATTCATATAGCCCAGAGGAACCCCCTCTAGCCTTAGGTTCAAAGTTACAGCAAACAGAGGTAAAATCCTCTCAGCAAAAAGGAACATTTACAAGTTGAGAAAACAAAAATAAGACTAACACGCCTTGCCTGACTATTACTTACAAGTTTGAAACATGAGAGACTGATTGAGAAAGATTTGGAGAGACTGGATTGACGTCTGGTTCCTCTTAGTCCCAAGAGCGAACAACCCCCAAAACAAAGAGCATAAACAAAAGACTTCCCCCCACCAAGATTTGCAAGTATCTTGTCCCCTTATTGGTCCTCTGGTCAGGTGTCAGACAGGTTTATTGAGCTTCTTAACCCTTTACAGGTAAAAGAGCATTAACCCTTAACTATCTGTTTATGACAAGGGACATGGGTGGGAAGCAAGAAGGGGGAAACATCTGGAAAGGGGGGAGCACTCAGAGGCTTGCTATGTGAAAGGGGTCACCAGTACAAAAATTTGAGACTATAATTAAATAGCCATTGGAGCAGGGTCCTGCCCCTGCATCTTCTACCCCCTAGTGCCCTCACCCACAGGCTACAGAGTTGTTGTCACCAGTGATGAGCTGCCAAAATCTTAGGAACCGGTTCCCTACTGGGTCTTTGGCGGCACAGCGGCGGTGAGTCCTTCAGTGCCGGAGTGAGTGAAGGACGTGCTGCCGAAGTGCCGCTGAAGACCCGGTAGGGAACCACCTGGTAAGTACAAGCCCCACCCTCCTCCCAAAACAGCCTATCCCCCGCATCCGATCCCAACCCATGTCCTGCACTGACTGCCCCCCTCAGAACCTGCAATCCATCAACCCTCCTGCTCCTTGTCCCCTGATCACTCCTTCCCAAGTCCCCTCACCCTAACTGACCCCCCAGACCCCAGCCCCTACCCAACTTGCCCTGCTCCCTGTCCCTTGACTGCCCTGACCCCATCCACCAGCACCCCCACAGACCCCGGAACTCCCACCTACCCAACCCCCCCTTCCCCATCCCCTGACCATCCCCCCAGTATCTGTGCTCCATCCAACCCCCCTGTGCCCGGGACTCCCTGCCCCTTATCCAACCCCACTGGCCTCGGCCCCTTATCACACCACTTACCCCTGCCTCTCCCCTCTCCCGGAGCCTCAGTGCGCCATGTCCAGGAGCAACCCTGGACTGTGTTGCAGCAGCCTGGCTGGCTCCAATGAGGCCTGAGCTCCCGCCTCTTGGCCGGAGCTCACAGCCCTGCCCAGGCCTTACCACGCGGCTCTGAGCAGGGTAAGCAGCATGGTAAGAGTCCTGGGCTGGGGGGGTTGGATAAGGGGCAGGGAGTCCCGGGGACAGGGAGTGGGGGGGGGAGTTGGTGGGGCAGAGACTCTGGGGGGTGGTCAGGGGATGGGGAACAAGGGGAGTTGGGTAGGGGGGAAGGCAGAGGCACGGCTGGGGGGAGCTTCAGATTTTCGTGAGGGCCCCTGTGGGGCCCGGGGCAAATTACCTCACTTGCCCCCTCGGGTGGCCCTGGAGCTAGCAGCCCCCCCCCCCCCACCTTGCAAGCAGCTGCTCAAAGCAGCAGGTCTGGGGAGCTTAACTGCCGGCAGCTCTGCGCGCTGCAGCTCTGGTGCAGGGTGGGGGAAGCAAGGGATGGACCAGGGAAGGTCCCAGCTCAGCTGGGAGCTCAGGTAGGGGACAGGACGGTCCCATGGGCTGGATGTGGCCCATGGACCAGAGTTATTTGCCTAGCCACCTGGCCCTTCAACAGCCGGCTCTCCACCCATGTCTAATTTTAGCAACCGGTTCTTGTGAACCAGTGTAAACTGGCTCCAGCTCACCACTGGTTGTCACCCTCTCGCTCTGACCCAAGGACTGTTTAATTATTTAGCCAGAGTGGAGCAGTGTGATCAGAAGAGATTGCGGGATCCTCACATCAGAATATCCTAGAATCCTGTGGTTAGGGCAGTCACCTGAGCAGTGGAGACCGCTCTTCAAACCCTTCCTCCCCCTCAGGCAGAGCAGAGAGTAGGATCTGAGTCTCCCATGTGCCAGGCGAGTGCCCTAATTCCTGAGCTCAAAGTCATAAAGAAGCTTCTCCCAGCACCTCCCCTGGATATTGTCAGGGACCCCATCCAGAAGGGGTGCTCAGCGCACTCCTACAGGATAGGCTTTCCCCTAGTGCTTTCTGGTTTGAGGCTCCTTCTGGGATTTACCCATGAGGTAGGTGTGTGGACTCTTAGGGTGAGGCAGCAGCGCTCAAACTCAGGAACAGAGAAATTTAGGAACCCTGGGAAATTTTATCATAGAAATGTTGGTGTTGAGTGAGTTCGGGTGTCTGCAGAGTTAGGGGCTGCCAGGCAGAGGTTTTTTGCATTTCAGTGGGGCGGGAAGAGGTGGGGAAGCGGCGGAATGGGGACAGAGCAGGGGTCAAGCACCCCCAGGGAAATTAGAAAGACATCGCCTCTGGGCATTGTTACTGGAGAGGAATCTGGGGATTCTCATTGGCACAGTCAGCTGCAAGTGACATGGGCTGAGGGATCCATCTCTCCAGCCTCCCCATCACAGCTCCTGGAGATCACTTCTGTTGACCAAAAATAACTGCATGTCACGTGTGTCTGACTAATGCCTGCAATTCCCAGGCAATCCGTTCACCAGTACAAACCTCAGCATCAGTGAGAGCCTCTGCCTGAGCCCATCCACGAGAACTGACAGCATCTGGATGCCATGAAACTGCAAGGCTGGTTAGAAGCAAGTTTACAACCATGTAACGAGTTTGCCTTACACAAGGGTAACAATGTATCCCATCACAATAGGACTCAGGATCTGTAACAATATTGTATCCAGTTGCTCATGAAGTAACCAGCGGCTTCCCCAGCAGCATCTCTGCCCTGCATGCCTTTCCCATCACAGCTGCAGCTCCTGTTCTGGTTCCAGAAGGCCACTCCCCAGATTCCCTATTGATTCTGATCTCAGATCCACTCTGCCACAATAGAGTCCTGGCTGCAGTGCCCAGCCACAGGAAACAGCAGCAGAATGAAGGCGTGTGACTGATGGCTCCAGATCTCCAGTCATGCATTCTCCAGCAAAACAAGGAGCAGTGCCAGCCTTGCCCTTAAGGAAAATAATTTCATCTCACACCATCCAGCTGCAAGAATGTATGAATTGCCAAGTGCACTGCATTAACTAGCTGCAAAATTGTATCCAGCTGTAGGGCAGCCCCTGTAACCTGCAACATCCCTGGAAGCTCTCCTCACTACCGTTGGATTTCCATTTCTGCTCCCAGGTGGCTGCTCCCGCAAGACTCTCTCAGGCCCCCTCTGCCTGTCCCCAGATCCCCTCCTGCAGCCAGGCTGGACAAGGGGTGTGAGAGCCTTGGAGACAGGAGATCTCTGGTTAGCCCATCCCCTGTACAGAGAGCCAGGAGCCCCAGTGCCAGCTCCCCTCACACCCGCTGCCATCTGCAGAGAGCCAGGAGTCCCCAGGAGCTGGGAAGACTGTGCAGGGAAACAGAAGCAGGAGTCGCCAGGCTAAGAACAGGGGTGACAGCTGCTCTCTTGGCCAGTGCACCCGGCACTGAACCAGGGACCCCTAGAGCTAAAAGCACAGGCTGCCCCAGCGTATGCGAAATATTCAACACTTTGTAACTGTACCAGCTCCACACACACCCCAGTGGGTTACACAAGCACCAGAGAGACATGGGTCTTAAGGAGCCTGAAGGCCAGGTAGGGAACAAGCAGTAGGAGTCAGCAGCTGTGATTCTCACCCTCCTTACCAGGCTACTCCACCATACCCTCATGTCAGGCAGTGAAGCCCCCAGTCGCTCATTACCCCTTTTTGAGCCAAGGGACTAGTCCAAAGTTTGGGGCCTGGCACATGTTTTGGAGGAGCTGGTGACAATTTAGACTCATCACACTTCATTCAAGGGCTCTTTACAGTCCACAGAGAAGAAATCACGAGACCGCACGCAGAAAGGAAACGCCTAATGGTACAAAGTTCAATCAGCCCATTTCTGAGAAGACGTGAAACTAAACTCCTCTCTCGTCTCTTTCCTGCACTAGAGGCCATGGCTTCTGCAAATCCAGCAAAAATTCTCCAGGATGAACTGACCTGTCCCATCTGTCTGGAGTATTTTAAAGATCCAGTGTCTTTAGACTGTGATCACAATTTCTGCCGAGCCTGCATCACCCAGTGCTGGGAGGGATTGGCTACTGACGTCTCCTGCCCTCAGTGCAGAGTGACTTTCCCCCAGAGGAACCTCCGGCTGAACAGGCAGCTCAGGAATGTTGTGGAAGCAGCCAGAAAACTCAGGTTGCCATCAGGGAGGGAACCAGAACCAGAGAGACTGTGTAAGAAACACAAAGAGCCTCTAAAACTGTTCTGCAAAGATGACGAAATCCCCATCTGCCTGGTGTGTGACAGATCCAAGGAGCACAGAGATCACACAGTGATTCCTGCAGAGGAAGCTGCCGAAGAATTCCAGGTAGGAAAATAACGTATTGTTATTTTTATAATCAGAGCCTTGGGGAACTCACCTTCCCCCAGCATTAGAGTTTCCTTTAGCCCCAGACGGCCATTCGGTGAGCCTCCACTGGAGAGGAACGAGTGATTTCAGATCTAAGTAGGTTTCCCAGCAAATGGGAATCCTCCCAAGGCTAATGCAGGTGGAGGAGTGTGGCCCTCCATAAACATCCTAATGCTGACACGTTGGAGTGAGGGGGATTGATGAACCTGCACTCCACCCTCCTGCTCCCCATACACAAAGTCCTGAGCACTGAAGGACCCAACCCTTCTCTGTCTGTCCTTCCCCACTTCCACCACCTCCCAAAGCTATAAGCATCATGTCCATGCTCCCCCTCTCCATGGGGCTGAGGGAGCAGTAGGATGTAGTTGGGGCTGTTCTGCTGGCCCTCATCCTCTTTAACCTTTTCCTGCAGAGCTCCTCACACAGACAGGGAAGGAGTCCCACCCTCATGAAACTTTGGGGTGGGGGCCACAGGAATGGAGCCCCCATCCTGCAACCATAGGCGCCGACTCCGTGGGTGTTCCAGGACTGGAGCACCCATGGGGAAAAATTGGTGAGTGCTCTGCATCCACCTCAACTCACCTCCAGTCCGCCTCCATCTCCTCCCCTGAGCATGTCGCAGCTCCACTTCCCTTCCGTCCTTCCCAGTGCTTCTTGCCATGAAACAGCTGATTTGTGGCGGCAAGCACTGGAAGAACACGATGACTCGAGGAAGACAGAATCCACACAGGCTTTTCTGTGGCCAGTAATATCCCTGCTCTCCCAGCAGTGACTCCCAGGCTTTCTAGTCTGGAGTTCGGCCTTATTACCCTGAAGAAAATCCAAGGCCTTCTCCCTCTGGCCCTCCATAGGCCTCCGTTTTACCTACCCCCGGCCTGGTTGGATTACATGACACCTCCCTCTCCCCTGATCACTGCTCCTTCATTGTCCTCACCTGGGGAGGAGAACTGGTTTATCACAGGTGGGGCTGAGACCCCTCTCTCTTTATAGGGCCAGACATCCTGTGACCGGCATTGTTCCTCTTTGACGTCTCCTGAGGCCACAGGGAGAGAGTGCTAGGCCTGCAGATTTCAATTTGGAGATTTTGGCCATAGATTGCAGTGTGGAAACCATATGCCCATAAAGATTTCCATCTTGACATTAATAATGACACTAATAATTTGTAATCAATAGAATGTACTGATTTCTATTGCGGTGGCATCTCTCGGCCCCAGTGAGAGATTAGGGTTCTGTTGTGCCAAACACTGTACAGAGATAGAATCATAGAATCAAAGCACCTTGAGTCCAAAGCACCTTGAGTCCACACACAAAAGGGCCCAAGACAGCACAGGTCCATGCCAAATACCATGGGGATTAGACTGGATTGTAGCAAAACTAACCCTTGGGCGGTGGTGACCGTGTCAGGCTGAAGAACCAACTGAAGTGGTTCTATTAATCCTCACACTGCTCTCCCACAGTGTGGCATTTTGAAATCTCTAGAACTCGCTGCTTCTGGGAGCTGAGCTGGGGAACAGGTATCCAGGCAGCCCTGCCTCTGTAAGCGCCCAGGACAGAACTAGGGCAAACTCTGACTGCTCTTGACAACAATGAAAACATCTAATGTGGTTTGCCCTAGTGCCCAAGTCAATTCTATCCAGTCTCCAGCAGTTCAGGGCTGAAATTCAATGGAGATCAGTCTCCTCTGAGAATCCCAGGAGGTTTCTGGGATTTGTATCACTTTGTTTGTTTAGCCTCCTCAAAAACAGAGTATTTCACAGTGAAAGAAAACTCCAAGGATGTGACGCCAGTGTCATGTTGGTATAAATCAATGGGGGGAAAAGGTCAAACAATTTCAAGGAGTCTGAAAATGAAACTCTCCCAGCGTCCTTTAATATGACTTCAATTCCTTGGTATCACTGATATCGTAAAGCTACTGGGTTCTCCACTCATCAGTAGAGTGTTTGTGTTGGAAAAGCTCCCACCCTCACTCTCACTCCTAACAATAACAATAACACCACTCAACTCCTTTTCTGTTTCTTCAGGAAAAGATTCAGGCCCATTTGAAGACGCTGAAGGAAGAGAGAGAAAAGCTCCTAGGATTTCAAGTGAGAGAAGAGAAGAGAAGCCAGGAATATCTGGTAGGTGCCTGTCATTATTAACCTGTCTTTGTAACAAGCTGGATGGAGGGGCGTTCTGAATCAGAGCAATAACAAGAGGCAGGGCAATCTAGAGGCCTAATTATGTTTTATCTCAATGAGTTAGGGCTGGTAAAGCAGAAATCCGTTAAGTGGGGAATAATCACAATTAAATCAAAATTAGTTGTTTTAGCAGGAATTACTACTTAGACCTACACCATAAAGCAGTGGGTTTCAACCTTTTTGCATTTGATAATTTTGAAACTCACTGCCATAAACTACTGTAACTGTTATTATTATCTATTGTATATTAACTACTGTTAGCTTAATTAAACTCTCTTCATAGGAAACAATTTACATCAATGAAATAACAGAATTTTGAATTAGAAAATCCAGTGCACTAAAATAAACCTCCACTGTTACACATTCACGCCTCAGTTTCACAGTTTTTATTGTCTGTTAGCTCAGAGTTTGGGGGATGTTCAGTTATATCTTGAGGAATCCTCTTTGTTTACTGTTTTGAGTTCCAGCTTAAGTAGAGACATGTACCCCTGGCTTTGAAGTCTTGGTTTCTTGACCGAACAATTATCCCTCTGCTCATTTCTGGCTTGCAGTCCCGTTGTGCTCTGACAATCTCTCTATTCCTGTCATTCACCTTTTATGCCTGAGGGTGTTGTCCAGATGTGTTGTTTTACAGTCCTTAGTATTTTCTTATTTTCACCTTCCGCTGCTTTGGATCTCCGTCTCCAAGGCCATTGATAACGCACTATCCAGACCACGTCAGACATGGGAACGTCCCATTACAAGATTCTGAGGCCAAATGGAAAGGTGTGAGATAATTCTTTCTCTAGTAACCACAGGATACTGTTCAGAGCCAGATGACTTAGAATTTGGAAAAAAATTCTCCCTCCTACACACTCAGCGCTCTATGAAAGGACCCCAGGCTCCATCCATGTCCCTGACCAGCCCTTTCCCTATTTTCCTTCACAGAGAAATATACAAACCGAGAGGCAGAAGATTGTGTCTGAATTTCAGCAACTGCGGCAGTTCCTGGAGGAACAAGAGCGACTCCTGCTGGCCCAGTTGGAGAAGCTGGACAAGGAGATAGTGAAGATACAGAATGAAAATGTCAGGAAAAGATCTGAGGAAATTTCCCATCTCAATAACATGATCAGTGAGATGGAGGGGAAGTGTGAGAAGCCAGTCACTGAATTGTTGCAGGTGAGACTGAGTTAGAAATACTCCAGACCCCACCACAGGGACAAGACTGCTCCTAAAACATGGGCACGGGAGTCCAGCAGTCAGAGATCACCGTGTAACTCAATGTGTATTGCAGAGATGTGAATGACTACTATTTTTGAAAAGTTACAGAGACTGTGATGTAAAAAGTGGAAAAGCCTCATTAGCTCAGCAAATACATGGCCCTGTGGCCAGATCACAGCCTCTTTTCCCCATAGTTGCTAAATCCCTTCTTCTGGAATTCTAAGTGTGTCAGGTGGGACTGAAATTCTCTCTATTTCTCTCCTCTAGGATGTCAAAAGCACCTTCAGCAGGTACGTGCCTCTCTCTTACTCCCCTCCACCCTTCGCAATGCTGGGAAAGGGCTTGGTGGTGATGTTACCACAGTCTCTCCCCAGGGCTCTACAGCCAAATGTGTGGGGAAAGTCATATTTTGGATCCAAATTTCTCTGATCAGCTTCATCTTGAGGTTCTTACCCTTTTATAGAAGACTCTGGAATTCTCCATTCAGTGAGAAGGACTGACCTCAAGTATTTCCTAGAGATGTCACCTCCCTGAGGGACTGGCTGCCTCAGGATTGTGGGGATGGAATATGGGCCTGTCACTGCTGGGGCCCTGGTTACCATTCAGCCCAGGGCAGCAGTGATCAAGAGTCTTCCCCACCTGAGGGCTGTTTGAAGACTTGTGTGGAATGAGCTGGGAAGGGGGGAGTTCCTAGTGGACAGATTTCTACACTTCATCTGGGAACTTCCTGTCCCTCAGAGCATGGAGGCCATGGTGTGAATTGGCAGTAGAGATGCAATTCCCCTTTTGTCCCCGGAGCTAGACTCTCCAGACCAGAGCTGAAGAATAATAATGGGACCTTGGTGGGGTGTGGGAAGGGTTCACTGCCACGGCCTTGCTCTGAGGCTGTGAGAAGTAGAGGAATTCCAGACCCATTAGAACAGTGATTCACTAGCAAGAATTTATAATGAGTCAATAAATGAAATATAACCATGAGGAATTGTTTCTCTCTAGGTCTGGAAACGGGAAGTTCCAGCAGCCAGAGGAGATTTCTCCTAAGTTAGAATTAAGACTCAGTGATTTCTCCCAGAAAACTGTTGCTCTAGTGGAGACTCTCAGGAAGTTCAAAGGTACTGAGAAGGGACCTAGGAGGGGAAATTGGGATGAGCTGCTGAGACTGTGGGAATAGAATGGGTCTGGCCAATTGGTTGATAATTAGATGATGGATCTATTTAATTGTTGGGTGAGAATGCCACATACTTGGGGTCCAAGACACTCCAGCTGATTAATCCAAACCTTTATTTGTACCACAAACATGCCTTGTCATTGCAATTACTATTAAAGTAAGAAATTACAGACGTACCTTATAGAAGTACTGGCCAATTACCTTCTTCTGGGGCATAGGTGGGTCATAGAAAATTCCCTGTGAAGTTCAGATTCCTCTTTACGGATCCATATTATATATTTTAGTTTTCTCCATCATCTTGGACTGTTACAAATATTAAGTATCTTATATAACTGATACAGTAAACATGCATGAACTTTTTAATTGGCAAGACTTTTGCTATACAAGCTATTTTAATGTTTTTGGTCTCTTGTCTGATTGGTTTATTGCCACTGATTATGTATAGGTCACTTTGACCCTGTTCTCTGCATAGGGGGTTTTGGACTTTCCTAACTGGGAGGGATTGCAACTGCTTTGGAGGATAGGGTTATAATTCAAAATGATCTGGACAAATTGGAGAAATGGTCTGAGGTAAACAGGATGAAGTTTAACAAAGACAAATGCAAAGTGCTCCATTTAGGAAGGAACAATCAGTTTCACACATATAGAAAGGGAAGAGACTGTCTAGGAAGGAGTATGGCAGAAAGAGATCTAGGGGTTATAATGGACCACAAGCTAAATATGAGTCAACAGTGTGATGCTGTTGCAAAAAATGCAAAAGTGATTCTGGGATCCATTAACAGGTGTGTTGTGAGCAAGACACAAGAAGTCATTCTTCCACTCTACTCTGCGCTGGTTAGGCCTCAACTGGAGTACTGTGTCCAGTTCTGGGCACCGCATTTCAAGAAAGATGTGGAGAAATTGGAGAGGGTCCAGAGAAGAGCAACAAGAATGATTAAAGGTCTTGAGAACATGACCTATGAAGGAAGGCTGAAAGAATTGGGTTTGTTTAGTTTGGGAAAGAGAAGACTGAGAGGGGACATGATAACAGTTTTCAGGTATCTAAAAAGGTGTCATAAGGAGGAAGGGGAAAACTTGTTCATCTTAGCCTCTAAGGATAGAACAAGAAGCAATGGGCTTAAACTGCAGCAAGAGAGGTTTAGGTTGGACATAAGGAAAAAGTTCCTAACTGTCAGGGTGGTTAAACACTGGAATAAATTGCTTAGGGAGGTTGTGGGATCTCCATCTCTGGAGATATTTAAGAGTAGGTTAGATAAATGTCTATCAGGGATGGTCTAGACAGTATTTGGTCCTGCCATGAGGGCAGGGAACTGGACTCGATGACCTCTTGAGGTCCCTTCCAGTCCTAGAATCTATGAAACTGTTCCTGGGCAGTACATTTTGGGTGTCTGCGTAGAGGTTTTTAAGAAATGACCCTTATACCAATTCTCAATACTTAACTTAATAACTAGTGGAAAGCAGACAAATGGAGCAGATGTAGCAGATCCCAGGCATCAGGACGTTTCACATGAATTCATGACTTACCAAAGGTCACAACATTCAGTCCCAATTTCCCCAAAATGGCCTAATCTGGGGCACCTGGGTTTCTCTCTTCCCAACTAGAGAGCTGCAGGGCAGGTGCTCCCGAACCATGTAGCCTCCAGAGCTGCAGGTAGAGTCAGTGGAGCTGCAGATGCCCAACGCCTCTGAGAACCAGGCCCCCGGTGCCTAAAAGTCGTCACCCAAAATTTACACCCTAAATTAAAGGTCATTTGTTAAAGCTGGACACAGCCCATCACTGTGCTCTGGTCCCGTATGGCAGCTAGTCTGGGCCAAATGTCCCTCCAGCACAGGGGCCTCTTGTGCCTCCTCCACAGCAGCTGCAGGGACAAGGTATGTTCCTGAGAGGGCTGGGAATGGGGTGGGGGTGGTGAGGGCGGGTGGAAAGGGAGGGGTGGACGAGGGATAGAGGGACGTGGACAGTGTAAAGCTGGACCTCTGACACTCTGCATGTGGGGCAAGACACACAGGGGCCATTGTCCTAGGGATGTAACTCTGGCTGCCTTCAGAACTTCCTCTGCCTGTGCCAAGGTCTGCACCAGTCCCTGCAGCCACTGAATAGCAGAATCATCCCTCAATTTTCACATTTATAAAATGGTTTTACCATTATTTGTATTTCTGCCTATGGAGGACGAGGTCCCATCGTGCTGCTCTCCGTAAAGACGACGAGTAAACAAACCCTACAGCTCACAATTAGAGCCAGGATTTCACAAACTCTCAATATCCCGTTAGTGTCAAAGGGACCAAAGTGGGAAAAGTGACTTTTATGCCAAAGTCTTTGCAGGCTCTGCGTCTAGGTTATGACAAAAGGCAGCAAATGAATGAGACGAACCAACTGGGGTGTGAAGGGAGGGAGGGGATGAGGAGGGGAAAAGTAAATCTCACTTGCAGATTGTCTGTCCTGGGATGGTTGTGAAGCTGCAAGGATGTTGCTCCCATTGCTGGGAGATGCCTGAATCTGAATGAGAGAGGAAAGAGACGGTTTCAGACCTTTTTATATGAAATTTCTTGCTGCATTTCTCTGTCATAATTAAAAGACAGCTCTAGGAGTTAGAGTGGGAATGCTGTAATCAATGTGAAAGCCTGAAATCTCGTTTCCTTTTTCCTTCCCCCCTCCAGACACTCTGCCGTCTGCACTGGAGACAAAAAGAGGAGGATCCCTAGGAACCATAAGACAGGGTGAGATTGCAGCTGGAGATAGTCTATAATGATCAGAAAATGTCTTCATGAGATTGTAGCTACAGTTACCAATCAAACTGATACCTACCATGACACACACTGCCCTAAAAACAACACACTGAACAGTGAGGATCTCCCACGCTGAAGTCACACAAACACTCCTGACACCAACCTTAGTGCTGAGTTCATGCCCAGGAACTGCAGTGACACCTCTGCTCAGTTTCAGGTGCCCAGGGCAGAGGCAGCTCCCTGGGATCCAGGCCTGTTGCAGACAGGACGGGGCTGCTGGGGAGTGTGAGAAATGATCCCAGCCTCCCCCAGGGCTGAGCTCTGCCCCTGATGCTCTGATTCTCTCTCCCCAGTGAATGTGACTCTGGATCCAGACACGGCTCATCCCCAACTCGTCCTGTCTGAGGATCGGAAACGTGTGAGATGGGAAGACACAGAGCAGGATCTACCCGACAACCCTGAGAGATTTAACTATTGGGGATGTGTGCTGGGCTGTGAGAGAATCACCTCGGGGAGACATTGCTGGGAGGTGGAGGTGGGGGGTGGGCGATACTGGGCTGTGGGGGTGGCCAGAGAGTCTGTGGGGAGGAAGGGACGGATCAGCCGTAGCCCTGAGCGGGGGATCTGGGCTGTGGGGCGGTGGGGGGGTCAGTTCCAGGCTCTCACCTCCCCTGTGACCCCCCTGCCCCTGAGCCGGGCCCCCAGCAGGATCCGGGTTTGTCTGGACTGTGACTGGGGGCAGGTGACATTTATCGATGCTGGTGACGAGGCCCCGATCTTCACTTTCCTGCCGGGCTCCGTCCCTGGGGAGAGAATCCGACCCTGGCTCTGGGTGGGGATGGGATCCCGGCTCAGCCTGTATCCCTGAGCCATGCAGGGGAGGAGGGAACCGGAAATCAGCCTCTCTAGCCTCATGGTCCCAAGTCTCTATGACCTTGGAGGACTCCCATCTACCCAGCCCCTTTCTCCTCATCTCTATGGCTGCTGGAAGCTCTTCCCCCTCCCTCTCTGCAGTCCCAGGAAGGGAGGGGCAGGGAAAAGAACCCCTGGAGCTGCAGGAGGGGCAGAGGGGCCGTGAGGGGTAGATGTGGGGGCTGGGTAGGGGGCAGAACTAACAGCTGGGCTGGGTACAGGCGGAGGTGGAGGTGGCAGGGACACAGCATGAATCAATCAGGGTTTGAGGGGCTGGGGAGAAGCAGCAGCAGCAGGGAGTGGTTTGTACAGATCTGTGGGATTAGATCTCACTGGGCTCTCCCAGCCAGAACTCCTGCCGCAGGGGCCCAAGTCACCTTCCCCTGTAGATGCAGGGTTGGCACCACTGTATTTGTCACACCATGGGGCATGGACAGGGAGAGTTAAAAAATCATAGGATAAACCAGGCTACATTATATATTGTTTTTTTGGAAACCTCATGTTTTGGGGAGTCAATTTCAGTTCTGCGTCATGATTTTTAGCTTCTGAGGTTAGCAACACTTTGAGAATCAGGGAGGCCAGGCTGGGCTGAGCCAGAAGGAACAGAGAAAACACAAGGAAAAGATAAAGTAAAACAAAAGAAACAGAGAGTCCTGGAGAAAGGGTGAAAATTAAATATAAAACCAATGAAAGGAAAACACTTTGGAGAGGGGAAAGGACCAGAGGCAGGGAGAGGGGAAGGGATAAACTCAGGGGGAAGAATGGAGAACATGAGGGGGCTGGTCTGTGACAGGGATCAGAGAAGAATGGAAGAGACACAGAGAAATAAACAGGGACGGGAAATGAGGGCTAGGAAAATGGTTAGTGATAATGAACAGTATGAACGAGAAGGGAGAAGAAAAGGGAACACAAGAGGGACAGAGATTTATACAACGTCACTGAAGATGAGACTGTAACTCAGCGGTGGCTGATCTGAGCCTGAGAAGGATCCAGAATTTACCAATGTACATTGCCAAAGAGCCACAGTAATAAGTCAGCAGCCCCCCATCAGCTCCCCCCCTCACCCCCCGGCGCTTCCCACCCATTGGTGGACCTGCCAATCGGCACCTCCCTCTCCCTTCCCATGCCTCCTGCCCACTGCGATCAGCTGATCAGCTGTTTTGCGCTGGGCAGGAGGCTCTGGGGGGAAGGAGGGAGGAGTGAGGGTATGGGAAGGGGTGGGGGCCTTAGGAGAAGGGGTGGAGTGGAGTGGGATGGGGTCAGGGGCTGGGGCACAGCCATGGTTTAAGCAGTGAGCACCCCCCGGCACATTGGAAAGTTGGCATCTATAGTTCCAGCCCCATAGTAGGTGCCTATGCAAAGAGCCGAATATTAACTTCTGAAGAGCTGCTTTCGCTCCGGAGCCAACCACCCCTGCTGTACCTAGTTACTTTCAGAATACACACGAAGTGAGTATTCACCCATGAAAGCTTGAGAAGTTTGGACTGCGCTTTGTCTGAACAGCCCCTTAGAACTGTTCGCTGAGGGTGGCCCTCCTAGGAGAACAAGACAGAGATAAGGAAAGGTTGCTTTATTCTGCAGAAGAAAGGAGAACCTTGTACCTTGGTACAAAAAAACTCCATCTTATACAAACTTCACAAAGCTTTTATACACATTCAGACAGAGACCCTTGCCGTGTTAACACTTGATTGGTGGTTGTCAGACCCCGTACTTCTGTTATCTGGTCAGTGAAAACCGGTTTGGAGCTAGTTTCTCCTGCTTTAAGGCAGAAGAGAGAAGACAGTTCAAAAGTTCAGGTTACTGTGTAGGTGAGGCTTCTGCTTCCCCCAATGGCTGAACTGTTAGTTGTTACGGGGGGTTACCAGTAACTTTCACAACATGTAGGCTTCTGCCAAGGGTGTTAACATCTTTTCCCCCTGGCAGATATTGCCCTTGTATTGAGAGAGAGCTGCTGCCGCCACCTTTAGATAAATAATGACAGAGTGATGGGAACACCACCTTCTCCACCTCTGGTGGACAGATGTTTGAATGGGACCTAATGTGGTTGGCAAGCTGGCAGGATCAGGCCCCACTCACAAGATAGGCAGCTGACTGATTTTCTAGGTACCTGAGCTCCTTTGTGAACCCTTAACAAGTGTGTTTGGGCCTGCAGAGCTACATCTTGTTGCCCCAGGGCTATTCATCATAACCACTTCCTGGTCTTTCAAAGGCCCTGTCTACATGACATGGTTTTGTCAACATAAGGCAGCTGACATCAACCTTACTATGGAGATGTACACGCTGCAATGATTCTCCCACTGCTTCGACTTGCATGTTACGCCAGCATAATAAACCCCCCTCAAGGAGAGGCATGGAGCTTAGGACAACGTAGTTAGAGTGACACAATGTCCAGGGCCGTCCTTAGGATTTATGGTGCCCTAGGCAAGATTATTAAACTGGTGCCCCTGTGCCTGTCTTGCTTTGAGCAACACAAACATAAGCTTACAGTATTGGAAAACTTGTCACAGGCATGTTACTAAAACCAGTTTAACTTAATTAAGCACACTGTAATGCTGATGAACTAGCACTAAAAAGTAGCACTGTAGAAAAAATTCTGATTTGACAGAATGATGCAAATAATATAATTTTTTTAATTTGTCAACATTTTATTGGAAATTTCTATGAAGAGGTATTGAAACAAGGATTAGTTTTTAATTAAAAGCAATCTTTCTGGCTTTTTTGGCTGCAAAATCAGTAATAATGTCATCGTATGACAAAGACAAAGTGACGTCTTGTTCGATTGTGAGAATAGCAAGACCAGTCAAGTGTTCCTGACTCCTTGTAGAGAGGAGATAGTTTTTAATGAGCTTTAGTTTTTAGAAACTCCGTTCTCCTGATGCTACTGCTACAGGAATTGTCAGTAGAATATGGGTGGCAAGTTTGCTGGTATGAATAAACAGTACAATGTCCATCATTGATTTTGCATGTGGCAAGAACTCAATTCTTCGTACAGTTCAAGTCCATTTAAATCAAAATGATCACTGTGCTTCAGGAGGCTCTCTACGTCAGGGGTCCACAACATGGTGCCCGCGGGCGCCATGGCGCCCACAGGGGCTTCTCAGTGCACCCGCATACTGGCCGGAGGATGAGCATCTGCAAAAATGTCGCCGAAATTCGGCGGCATTTTGGCGCCAACGCCTCTGGATGACACTGCTTGCCGCTAAATTTCGGCAGCATTTCGGCAGATGCTCATCTGCCACCACGGTCCTTCGTCTGGCGCCCACCAGACGAAAAAGGTTGGGGACCACTGCTCTAGGTTCTTGCACTTTGTCATTAGTTGCTCTTGTTTTCCTATTTCGTTGAATTTAGTCCCACTTAGCCCGTAGCCAGCTGAGTGAATGGAACCCCAGGCCGACAGCAGGTTGAGTGGCTCACCTGGGGTCTCAGCTGCCGGCCTGCTCAGCCTGCTGCCAGCCTGGGGTTCCTTGGGGGTCTCCAGGCCAGCAGCGGGTGCTGAGTGGGACTGATAGCTGGGACCCTGAGTGGCAATGGGGCAGCAGCTGGAATCCCAGAGCACCAGTGGGCTGAGCCATTCAGCCCACCACTGCGTGTCATCAAAAATCAGCTCGCGTGCCACTTTTGGCACATGTGCCGTAGGTTGCCGACCCCTGCTCTATACACTAATAAGGAGATGAACATATTACAGTTGTTGGAGGGCTCTGTTTAGCAGTAACAGGGTTATAGGAAAGTCAGTCAATATTTTTTGTTTCTCTGATGACAACTGGTCCACTCCCTTCCCCATACCAAACTTGTCACAAATAATTGTCAACAACTTAATTTTCTGTTTTTGGCTAATATATTGATTTTAAAAAAATATTGAAATTGAATTCAGGATTCTTAGCAAGCATTTTTGGCAAACAAATTTGCTCAATGACAATCTAAATGGCAACACATTACTGCTTTCATGCTTGGCTCACCGCCCCCCCCGCAGCCTGCTGGTTCAACAGCTGCAGTAGAAGAGGAGATAGGTGGAAAACTGCACGTCTTGGGATGTAGAGTGGCAACAGCAGCAGCAAACCCTCAGGTCCGATCACACGCCGATGGGCACCACCGCCAGCTCAACGGACCATGGTGAAGTTAGCACAGCATCTGATCTCAGGGACGGGGCACCCATGGAGCCACAGCAGCTCATCCTTCCCTGTTCAGCTCCCCCCGGATGAGATGGATCACTGCCAGTCCGGGGGAGAGATGCGCTCCCCAGCTAGGGTGACCAGATCCAGATGTCCTGATTTTATAGGGCCAGTCTCGATATTTGGGGCTTTGTCTTATATAGGCACCAATTACCCCACCTAGGGTGACCAGAAGCAAGTGTGAAAAATCAGGATGGGAGGTGGGGGGCAATAGGAGCCTATATAAGGAAAAGACTCAAAAATTGGGACTGTCTCTATAAAAATGGGACATCTGCTCACCCTACCCCAACCCCCGTCCTGATTTTTTGCACATGCTATCTGGCTATCCCCAGCCTAGCCGTGTGTGACCATTCCAATCCTGGCTGCCTGCCTGCGAGGAAGTGAGTTACTTTCACTGTCATTCCTTAGCAGATAGGCAGCCAGCCTCACCTCTCCCACAGCACCTCACCCAACACAGCCCTGACAGCCCTCACGCTAGGGGAAAGAGTCACACTCACAGGTGAGCATAGGAGGCAGGTTTGTATAATTTTTGGTGGTGCTCAAAATGGTGGTGCCCGCCCCCACCTCACCCCTGCTGTCGCCCTGTAAGCCGATATAAAATGAAGCTACAATGCGTCGGCACCACAAGATTACAAGGGTCAATTAAAAGTGTAAAGTCAGAAGCAGCACTTGCCTGCTTCAATATACAGTATTATATTTTGTTGCCCTTGTTGTGAAAAAGTGGGAATGCTCTTAATGTTTTCTCTGAATACTCTGTGGGTGCCTCAGTTTCCCCTGCAAGGTACCAATTGAAGGTGCTGGGGACAAAGAGATCAGAAGAGATCCAGAAGAGACACAAAGGCTAGAGGAGGGAGTGTCAGTTTGGAGCTGGCTGGGGAAATGGGGAGAGGCCCAGAACTTGGGTCTAGGCTCCTGACCCTCCAAGATGGACCTGACTGAGGGGTCCCGTTTTCTGTACCTACAAGCTTTGTTTTAGACTGTGATCCTGTTGTCTAATAAACCTTCTGTTTTATTGGCTGGCTGAGTTGGGGTGCAGGGACCTCTGGTTGCCCCAGGACCTGCCTGGGCACACTCGCTGCGGAAAGCGCACAGTGAGGAAGGGCATGCTGAATGCTCTGAGGTCAGACCCAGGAAGGTGTAAGCGTCTTGCTCCGGAGACAGTATGCTCAGAGAGAGGAGGCTCCCCCAGAGTCCTGACTGGCTTTGTATGGAGTAGTTCCAAAGCATCCCAGCATCCTCTTCCACACCATGGACTTCCCGGAAGTCCAAACAGGCACTGACACTCTCTCCTCTGGCCTTTGTCTCTTTTCCAGGCATTAGGATGCCACCTGATCTCTTTGTTCTCCAACACCTTCAGTTGGCACCTTGCAGGAGAGCAACCCAGGCCATCAGTTGCCCGGAGACAGGGTTTCGGCCATTCTCTGTGCAGACTGGCATCATACTGGCACTCTAGGGCTCTACAACAATCACACACACTTATCCCACTATCTAGATCCTTGAGAAATGCATAGGGGAAACTGAGGCACCCACACAGTAGTCAGAGAAAACATTAAGAACATTCCCACTTTATAACACCTGTATACTTTAAAGGGTGTAAAATAATCAAGTATTGTGCTAAACACAATGATACTCCAACTGATCACCAAATTTAAGTTGCACGTTTTTCCCCTCAAGTGAGGGCTCTGGGATGGGGCTGGGGATGAGAGGTTCACACTGCAGCAGGGTGCTCAGGGTTGGGGTGCTGGGGGCGCAGGCTCCGGGGTGGGGCAGGGCTGGGGATAAGGAAATTGGGGTGCAGACAGGCTGCCCCAGGGCTAGGGCCAGAGAGGACTCTCCCCCCTCCTTACTGGCAGAAGCAAGCTCCGGGGAGGGACCCCTCCTCTCCCCCCTCACCCCCACCCGCGGCACACTCACTCTGCACCACGGTCACTGCACATGCTCCTAGGGACTCTCTCAGGTCCAGAAAGCCCACTCGTCTACCCTAGGATGGGTACCGAGGCAGGGGGTTGCCATCATGTGTGGCCTCCCCATCCCTGCTGCTGCCACTGGGTGCCACGAGGGGCGGGGGAGAGAGCTCCCAAGCATCTGTGCCCCTCCTTCCCCCTCCTCTCTCCCTCTTCCCCTCCCCCAGTGCTCCTACCTGCCACTGATCTCTATAGCCTTAGGCAAAAGCAGCAAAAAGGAGAGAGACACTGGCTGTTTTCTTTCAGGCACACAAGCTCCGAGGCAGGGGCAGGGGAGAAACCCAGCTCCAAATATTGGTGGAGCACAGCCCCCAGCCTTGAATATTCCTGGTGCTTGAGCACCTCGAGCCCAGTCCCTGCAGGTGAGTTCCTTCCCCCACCCCTTCCCAGAGACTTCCCAGCAGCCCCTCCCTCAGACTGTGCTGCATTCGGCTCTCTCTAGGACCCAGCAGCCCTGCTCTTACATTCTCCACTGCTTCCCATTTGTCTGGGCTCCCGGCAGAGTGGTGCCCCCAGGCAGAGTGGTGCCCTGCGCGGCTGCCTATTCTGCCTATGGCTAAGGACGGCCCTGCCTATGCCTAAGGACGGTCCTGGGTGTCCCCCACCACTTGCTGCCCTAGGCCACTGCCTAGTTCGCCTAGTGGTTGCACCGCCCCTGTTCTGATCTCCGATCCACTCTGCCACAATAGAGTCCTGGCTGCAGCGCCCAGCCACAGGAAACAGCAGCAGAATGAAGGTGTGTGACTGATGGCTCCAGATCTCCAGCCGTGCATTCTCCAGCAAAACAAGGAGCAGTGCCAGCCTTCCCCTGTAAGAAAATAATTTCAGCTCACACCATCCAGCTGTAAGAATGTAGGAATTCCCAAGTGTACTGCATTAAAGAGTTTTCAAAATTGTATCCCACTGCATGACAGCCCTTGTAACCAGCCACATCCCTGGCAAGCGTTCCTTTCTCACCACAGCTGGATTTCCAGTTCTGCTCGCAAGTGGCTGCCCCCTCAGACTCTCACAGGTCCCCTCTATCTGTCCCCAGATCCCCTCCTGCAGCCAGACTATTCAAGCGGCCTGAGAGCCTTGAGGACAGGAGATCTCTGGTTAGCCCATCCCCTGTACAGCGCAGGAGCCCCAGCGCCAGCTCCCCTCATACCCGCTGCCATCTGAAGAGAGCCAGGAGTCCTCGGGAGCTGGGGAGACAGTGCAGGGAAACAGAAGCAGGAGCCGCCAGGCTAAGAACAGGGGTGACTGAACCAGGGACCCCTAGAGCTAAAAGCACAGGCTGCCCCAGCTTATGCTAAATATTCAACCCTTTGTAACTATACCAGCTCCACACACACCCCAGTGGGTTACACAAGCACCAGAGAGACATGGGTCTTAAGGAGCCTGAAGGCCAGGTAGGGAACAGGCAGTAGGAGTCAGCAGCTGTGAGTCTCACCCTCCTTCCCAGGCTGCCCCATCAGATCCTCATGTCAGGCAGTGAAACCCCCAGTTGCTCGTTACCCCTTTTTGACCCAAGTGACTAGTCCACAGTTTGGGGCCTGGCAGACATTTCGGAGGAGCTGGTGACAATTTAGACTCATCACACTTCATTCAAGGGCTCTTTACAGTACACAAAAAAGAAATCACATGAGACCACACCCAGAAAGGAAACATCTAATGGTACAAAGTTCAATCAGCCCATTTCTGAAGAGAAGGAAGTGAACCTAAACTTCTCTTTTGTCTCTTTCCTGCACTGGAGATCATGGCTGCTGGGAATCCAGCAAAAAGTATCCAGGACGAACTGACCTGTCCCATCTGTCTGAAGTATTTTAAAGATCCGGTGTCTCTAGACTATGATCACAATTTCTGCTGAGCCTGCATCACCCAGTGCTGGGAGGGATTCACTACTGAGATCTCCTGCCCTCAGTGCAGAGAGATCTTTCCCCAGAGGAACCTCCGGCTGAACAGGCAGCTCAGGAATATTGTGGAAGCAGCCAGAGAACTCAGGTTGCCCTCAGGGAGGGAACCAGAACCAGAGAGACTGTGTAAGAAACACAAGGAGCCTCTAAAACTGTTCTGCAAAGAGGACGAAATCCCCATCTGCCTGGTGTGTGACAGATCCAAGGAGCACAAAGATCACACAGTGATTCCTGCAGAGGAAGCTGCCGAAGAATTCAAGGTAGGAAAATAACTTACTGTTATTTTTATAACCAGAGCCTTGGGGAACTCACCTTCCCCCAGTATTAGAAGAAGCGAGGTTTTTACCCACAAAAGTTTATATGCCCAAATAATCTGTTAGTCTTTAAGGTGCCACCAGACTCCTTGTTGTTTTTGTAGATACAGACTAACTCGGCTACCCGCTGATACCCAGCATTAGAGTTTGCTTTAGCCCCAGACAGCCACTCAGTCAGCTCCATTGGAGAGGAACAAGGGGTTTCAGGCCTAGGGAGGTTTCCCAGCAACTGAGAATACTCCCGAGGCTCATGCAGGTGGAGAAGTGTGGCCCTCCATAAATATCCTAAGGCTGACACGTTGGAGTGAGGGGGAGTGATGAACCTGCACCCCACCCCTCCTGCTCCCCATACACAGAGTCCTGGGCACTGAATAACCCCCCTTCTCTGCCCTTCCCCACTTCCACACCTTCCCAAAGCTATAAACACCGTATCTGTGCTCCTCTTCTCCTTGGGGCTGAGGGAGCAGTAGGATGTATCTAGGGCTGTGCTGTTGGCCCTCATCCTCTTCAACCTTTTCCTGCAGAGCTCTTCACACAGGCAGGAAGGGAGCCCTACCCTCATGAGACTCTGGTGGGGGGGCACAGGAGTGGAGCTCCCATCCTGCAACCATTGGCACCGACTCCATGGTTCCCCTGGGGCTGGAGTACCCCTGGGGAAAAATAGGTGAGTGCTCTGCACCCACCAGCAGCTCCCTGCCCCACCCCACCCACCTCACCTCCACTCCACCTCTGCCTCCTCCCCTGAGCTTGTCACAGCTCTGCTTCTCCCCTGTCCCTCCCAGCGTTTCCCGCTGTGAAATAGCTGATTTGTGGCGGCAGGCACTGGGTGGGGGAACACAATGCACTCGGGGAAGACAGGATCCACAATGGCTTTTCTGTGGCCAGTAACATCCCTGCTCTCCCAGCAGTGACTCACCGATCTTCTAGTCTGGAGTTCGGCCTTATCACCCTGAAGAAAATCCAAGGCCTTTGCCTTCTCCACTGGTCTCCTCCCTCTGGTTCTCCATAGGCCTCTGTTTTACCTACCCCAGGCCTGGTTGGATTACATGACACCCTCCTCTTCCCTGATCCTTCATTCTCCCCACCTGGGGAGGAGAACTGGCTATGTCACACCGAGCCCTGATCACTGCTCCTTCATTTTCCAAACCTGGGAAGGAGAACTGGTTTATCACAGATGGGGCTGAGACCCCACTCTATCAGGCCAGACACCCTGTGACCGGCATCGTTCCTCTTCCACATCTCCTGAGGCCACAGGGAGACAGTCCTAGGCCTGCAGATTTCAATTTGGAGATTTTGGCCATAGATTGCAGTGTGGAATCCATATGCCCATAAAGATTTCCATCTTGACATTAATAATGACAATAATAATTTGTAATCAATAGACTGTACTGATTTCTATTGGAGTGGCATCTCTGGGCCCCAGTGAGAGATTAGGGCCCTGTGTTGTGCCAGGCACTGTACAGAGATAGAATCATAGAATGTCAAGGTTGGAAGGGACCTCAGGGGGTCATCTAGTCCAACCCCCTGCTCAAAGCAGGACCTAATCCACTAGCCATCCTGCTGTCCGCTCCGCTCTCCCGCACCTCTCCACTAGCTGTCCTGCTAGCCTCTCACCAACATGTCTTCAGCCCTCACAACTTAACACAGCTCTCAGTGATCTTAGCTCTTAGTAACTTCAGCGCTCAGTGAGTTTAGCTGGTAGCAGGGGAGATTCAGTGCTGGTGCTCCACTAGCCCAAAGTAGGTCTAATGCTTAGACCCAGGTATCAGTGATTTCAGCTCTGCAGCATGTAACAAGACTCAAAATGGAGTCAAAATTAGCTCTGTTATTACACAATGGAGAGAGGAGGGGTCAAAGTAGTGTTTAGTGTCCTCAGAAGGGGCCCCAGTGCACACATATCCCCAGTCCCAAGTCAGGCAAAGAGCTCACAGTCACAGTCTAAGGAAGACGATCTGCAGCAGGTGGATAAAGAAAGAACTGGGGCTGGGAGCAGGGGACAGTTAAAGAGGGTTGTGTTTGAATACACTGGCAATCGCGCCGATGGGTCATCATGGGTGGCCACCATTCCATATTTCAAAGCTGTCCATTTTCCATGATGCAGACTTAGGTGCCTGTACTTTTCTATGGGGAATGTTTTAAGTGCTGAGTGGCAGTAGTCACGAGGGGGAGTCCATGGCCCACTCTCCCCTCCCTCCTGTGGACTTGACAGGAATTTCAGAATCAGGCTTAGGGAGTTGAGACCCCCTTGGGTGCGATTTCCCAAATGGTGGCTTGTGACCCACCAGTGAGTATTGGGAAGTTGTAGATGGGTTGCGGGCTTGCTGTGGAGGGGAAACTCTGCGGGGACAGGAGTGGTAGCCCATAGGATTGAGTCCAGCTCTCCACAGAGGAAACCTATGGAAAAATTCCAGCATGAACCCACTTGTCCCATCTGTCTGGAGTATTTCAGAGAACCTGTCACTCTGGAGAGTGGGAACATTTTCTGCCAAACCTGCATCACCCAGAACTGGGAGTAATCAGATATAGCCATCTCCTGACTGAGCAATAATTAAGAAAGGCCATTAGGAGAGAAAGATGCCTTGATAAAGGTGGCAGGCCCTGCAGGGAGATGATGTTTCCCACTGGGATTCTGAACTCCTGTGCTGCTCCATGAGGGGTTAAACTCAGATATCAGCCTGCACTAGCGGAGATCACGGGGTGAAACACCGTGTAGACTCCAAGCACCTTGAGTCCTCACACAAAAGGGCTCCAGGCAGTGCAGGTACATGCCAAATACCATGGGGATTATACTGGATTGCAGCAAAACTAACCCCTGGGCAGTAGTGACCAGGGTCAGGCTGAAGAATCAGCCAAACTGGTTCCATTCTTCCTCACACTGCTCTCCCACAGTGCGGCATTTTGAAATCTCTGGAACTCGCTGCTTCTGGGTGCTGAGCTGGGGAACAGGCACCCAGGCAGCCCTGCCTCTGTAAGGGCCCAGGACAGAACTAGGGCAAACCTCAACTGTTCTTGACAACAATGAAAACATCGAATGTAGTTTGCCCTAGTACCCAAGCCAATTCTATCCACCCAGTCCAGTCCCCAGGGGTCCAGGGCTGAAATTCAGTGGAAATTGGGCTCTTTTGAGAAGCCCAGTCCCTGGAGGTTTCTGGGATTTCTATCACTTTGTTTGTTTAGCCTCCTCAAAAACAGAATATTTCACACAGTGAAAGAAAAATCCAAGGATGTGACGCCAGTGTCATGTTGGCATAAATCAATGGGGGGAAAAGGTCAAACAATTTCAAGGAATCGGAAAACGAAACACTCCCAGTGTCCATTAATATGACTTCACTTCCTTGGTATTGCTGATATCATAAAGCTACTGGGTTCTCCACTCATCAGTGGAGTGTTTGTTTGTGTTGGAAAAGCTCCCACCCTCACTCTCACTCCTAACAATAACAATAACACCACTCAACTCAGTTTCTGTTTCTTCAGGAAAAGATTCAGGCCCATATGAAGACGCTGAGGCAAGAGAGAGAAAAGCTCCTGGGATTTCAAGTGAGAGAAGAGAAGAGAAGCCAGGAATATTTGGTAGGTGCCCGTCATTATTAATCTGCATATGTAACGAGCCAGATGGAGAGGCGTTCTGAACCAGAGCAATAACGAGAGGCAGGGGCAATTTAGAGGCCCAATTACGTTTTATCTCAATCAGGGCTGGTCTACACTACGGGGGAAAATCGATCTCAGATACACAACTTCAGCTACGTGAATAATGTAGCTGAAGTCAAAGTATCTAAGATCAAATTACTCACCGTCCTCACGGCGTGGGATCGATGTCCGCGGCTCCCCATGTCAACTCCGCAACTCCGTTCGGGTTGGTGGAGTTCCGGAATCGATATAAGCGCGTTCGGGGATTGATATATCGCGTCTAGATGAGATGCGATATATCGATCCCTGAGCAATCGATTGCTACCCGCTGATACGGCGGGTAGTGAAGACATAGCCTCTGTTGGGGCAGGTAAAGCAGAAATCCGTTAAGTGGGGAATAATCATAAGTAAATCAAAATTAGTTGTTTCAGCAGGAATTACTACTTAGGCTTACACCATAAATCAGTGGGTTTCAACTTTTTTACATTTGATAATTTTGAATTGGGGGTGCAGAGACCCCCTTAGAAATCTATTGCCTGTACCAACCACAGGTTGAAACCCACTGCCATAAACTACTGTAACTATTATTATCTAGTGTATATTAACTAGTGTTAGCTTAATTATAGTTTCTTCATAGGAAACAATTTACATGAATGAAATAACAGAATTTTGAATTAGAAAATCCAGTGCACCGAAATAAACCTCCACTGTTACACATTCACGCCTCAGTTTCACAGTTTTCATTGTCTATTAGCTCAGAGTTTGGGGGATGTTCAGTTTTAGCTTGAGGAATCTCTTTGTTTACTATTTTGAGTTCCAGCGTAAATAGAGACATGTGTCCCTGGCTTTGAAGTCTTGGTTTCTTGACCGAACAATTATCCCTCTGCTCATTTCTGGCTTGCAGTCCCGTTGTGCTCTGACAATGTCTCCATTCCTGTCATTCACCTTTTATGCCTGAGGGTGTTGTCCAGATGTGTTGTTTTACAGTCCTTAGTATTTTCTTATTTTCACCTCCCGCTGCTTTGGATCTCCATCTCCAAGGCCATTGATAACGCACTATCCAGACCATGTCAGACATGGGAACATCTCGTTACGAGATTCTGGGGCCAAATGGAAAGGTGTGAGATAATTCTCTCTCTAGTAACCACAGGATACTGTTCAGAGTCAGACAAATTAGAATTTGGAAAAAAATTCTCCCTCCTACACACTCAGCGCTCTATGAAAGGACCTCAGGCTCCATCCATGTCCCTGACCAGCCCTTTCCCTATTTTCCTTCACAGAGAAATATACAAACCGAGAGGCAGAAGATTGTGTCTGAATTTCAGCAACTGTGGCAGTTCCTGGAGGAACAAGAGCGATTCCTGCTGGCCCAGTTGGAGAAGCTGGACAAGGAGATAGTGAAGATACAGAATGAAAATGTCAGGAAAAGATCTGAGGAAATTTCCCATCTCAATAACATGATCAGTGAGATGGAGGGGAAGTCTGAGAAGCCAGTGACTGAATTGTTGCAGGTCAGACTGAGTTAGAAATACTCCAGACCCCACCACAGGGACAAGACTGCTCCTAAAACATGGGCATGGGAGTCCAGCAGTCAGAGATCACCGTGTAACTCAATGTGTATTGCAGAGATGTGAATGACTACTATTTTTGAAAAGTTACAGAGACTGTGATGTAAAAAGTGGAAAAGCCTCATTAGCTCAGCAAATACTGGCCCTGTGGCCAGATTACAGTCTCTTTTCCCCATACTTGCTAAATCCCTTCTTCTGGAATTCTAAGTGTGTCAGGTGAGACTGAAATTCTCTCTCTTTCTTTCCTCTAGGATGTCAGAAGCACCTTCAGCCGGTATGTGGCTCTCTCACTCCCCCTTGCACGTCACAATGCTGGTGGTGATGTTACCACCGCTTCTCCCCAGGGTTCTACAGCAAAATGTGTGGGGAAGGTCATATTTTGGATACAAATCTCTCTGATCAACTTCATCTTGAGGTTCTCACCCTTGTATGGAAGACTCTGGAATTCTCCATTCAGTGGGAAGGACTGACCTCAAGTATTTCCTAGAGATGTCACCTCCCTGAGGGACTGGCTGCCTCAGGATTGTAGGGATGGAATATGGGCCTGTCACTGCTGAGGCCCTGGTTACCATTCAGCCCAGGGCAGCAGTGGTCAAGAGTCTTTCCCACCTAAAGACTGTTTGGAGACCTGTGTGGAATGAGCTGGGAAGTGGGGAGTTGGTGCCTCAGTCTAGTTCTTAGAGGACAGATTTCTACACTTCATCTGGGAACTTCCTGTCCCTCAGAGCATGGAGGCCAGGGAGTGAACTGGCCGTAGAGATGCAATTCCCCTTTAGTCTCCAGAGCTAGACTCTCTAGGCCAGTGCTGAAGAATAATAATGAGACCTTTTGGGGGGAAGGTTTCGCTGCCAAGGCCTTGCTCTGAGGCTGCGAGAAGTAGAGGAATTCCAGCAGACCCATTAGAACAGTGATTCACTAACAAGAATTTATGAGTCAATAAATGAAATATAACCATGTGGAATTGTTTCTCTCTAGTTCTGGGAAGGGGAAGTTCCAGCAGCCAGAGGAGATTTCTCCTAAGTTAGAATTAAGACTCAGTGATTTCTCCCAGAAAACTGTTGCTCTAATGGAGACTCTCAGGAAGTTCAAAGGTACTGAGAAGGGACCTAGGAGGGGAATTGGGATGAGCTGCTGAGACCGTGGGAATAGAATGGGTCTGGCCAATTGGTTGATAATTAGATGATGGATCTATTCAATAGTTGGTGAGAATGCCACATGCTTAGGGTCCAAGACACTCCAGTTGATTAATCCAAACCTGTAACCATTGCAATTACTATTAAAGTAAGAAATTACAGACATACCTTATAGAAGTAGTGGCCAGTTACCTTCTACTGGGCCATAGGTGCATCACAAGAAATTTCCTGTGTATTTCAGATTCCTCTTTACAGATCCAAATTATATATTTTAGTTATTTCAATCATCTTTGACTGTTACAAATATTAAGCATCTTATTTAACTCATACAATAAACATGCACAAACCTTTTAATTGGCAGGGCTTTTGCTATACAAGCTATTTTCATGTTTTTGGTCTCTTTTCTGATTGGTTTATTTCCACAGGTTATGTATAGATCACTTTGATTCTATTCTCTGCATAGGGGTTTTGGACTTTGCTAACTGCTCCTGGGCAGCATATTGTAGGTGTCTGGTGTCTTTAAGCACATTGTGTGGTCAAAACATCTTTGTCCCACAGAGCAACTTATGAACACATCGCTTAATAACAAGGTCCTTAAGGCGACATTTCCCTTATGTCCAGCAAACTGCTCACCAGGCCAAACCCAAGTCAGTCAGTGCAAACGCACAATCTCCGTCTGTCCAAATTGCTTCATATGAAATGACCCTTGTATCAATTCTCAATATTTAACTTAATAAGTAGTGGAAAACAAATAAATGGAGCAGGGGCCCCAGCATCAGGACGTCTCACATGAATTCATGATTTACCAAAGGTCTCAACATTCAGTCCCAAATTCCCCAAAATGGCCTTATTTGGGGCATCTGGGTTTCTTTCTCCCAGCTAGAGAACTGCAGGGCAGGTGCTCCAGAGCTGGACAGCCTCCACAGGTGGAATAAGTGGGAGCTGCAGGTGCCCAACTCATCAGAGAGGCCCCAGGTGTCAAAATCTAGACCCTAAATTAAAGGCCATTTGTTAGAGATGGACCCAGCCCATTACTGTGGTCTGGTCCTGTGTGGCAGCTAGTCTGGGCCAAATGGGCTGTAGGGAAGGAGAAAGCCCCTCCTCCATGGTGAGGGATCCCTCCAGCACAGGGGCCTCTTGCTCTCGTGCCTCCTCCCCAGCAACTGCAGGCACAAGGTGTGTTCCTGAGAGGGCTGGGAATGGGGTAGGGCTGATGAGGGCGGGTGGAAGAGGGAGAGGGATGGATAAAGGATAGAGGGACATGGGAAGAGTAAAGCTGGACCTCTGATACTCTGCACTCTGGGCAAGACACACAGGGGCCATTGTCATAAAGAGGTAACTCTGGTTGGCTTCAGAACTTCCTCAGCCTATGCCAAGGTCTGCACCGGCCCCACCAGCCACTGAATAGCAGAGTCACCCCTCAATTTCCACATTTATAAAATGATTTTACTATTATTTCTATTTCTGCCTATGGAGGACGAGGCCCCGTTGTGCTGCTCTCTGTGCAGACGCTGAGTAAACTGCCCCAACAGCTCACAATTAGAGCCAGGATTTCGCAAACTCTCAATATCCCGTTAGTGTCAAAGGGACCAAAGTGGGGAAAGTTACTTTCATTCCAAGGTCTTTGCAGGCTCTGGGTCTAGGTTATGACAAAAGGCAGTAAGTGAATGAGACAAACCAACTGGAGTCTGAAGGGTGGGAGGGGATGAGGAGGGGAAAAGTAAATCTCACTTACAGATAATCTGTCCTGGGATGGTTGTGTGGCTGCAAGGATATTGGTCCCATTGCTGGGAGATGCCTGAATCTGAATGAGAGAGGAAAGAGACAGTTTCAGACCTTTTCATATTAAATTTCTCTGTGTGTTTCTCTGTCATAATTAAAAGACAGTTCTAGGTGTCAAGAGTGGGGACGCTGTTATAAATATGAAAGCCTGAAATCTCATCTCCTTTCTCTTTCCCCCCCTCCAGACACTCTGCCGTCTGCACTAGAGACAAAAAGGGGAAGATCCCTAGAAACATTAAGACAGGGTGAGATTGCAGCTGGAGATTGTCTTTGAATGATCAGAAAATTCCTTTGAAAATGTCTTCATGAGATTGTAGCTAAAGTTACCAGCCAAACCAACACCGACCATGACACACGGCCCTAAAAACAACACATTGAACAGTGAGCAGCTCCCACGCTGAAGTCACACAAACCCTTCTGACACCAACCTCAGTGCTGATTTCATGCCCAGGAACTGCACTGACATCTCTGCTCAGTCTCAGGTGCCCAAGGCAGAGGCAGCTCCCTGGGATCCAGGCCTGTTGCAGACAGGACAGGGCTGCTGAGGAGTGTGAGAAATGGTCTCAGCCTCCCCCAGGGCTGAGCTCCAGTAGCGTAGCTTGGGGGCGTGCAGGGGAAGCAGCAGCTTCCCTTCAGCACATTTCCAAAAGCAGCACCTTAGTTAAGGGTTACCATGGCACCAGCAGGCGGGGCCCACGCTCCACTCTGAAGCTTGGCCTGCTGGGCCGGCGCTGGGTTCCTGCAGGCAAGGGGGGGGGGGGGCAGCACAGCCAGAGGAGTCATGGGGAGCGGGAGAGTGGGGGCGCCACAGCATGGCCGGAGGAGCCATGTGAGGGGGCACACGGCACGGCGCAGCCAGCCAGCCAAGGGGGCATGAACAGAGGAGAAGCCAAGAGGGGGGCTCCTTTTTAATGTTTGCTCCCCCTGCTCTTAGAACCTGGCTACGCCACTGCTGAGCTCTGCCCCTGACCCTCTGATTCTTTCTCTCCCCAGCAAATGTGACTCTGGATCCAGACACGGCTCATCCCCAACTCATCCTGTCTGAGAATCAGAAAAGTGTGAGATGGGGAGACACACGGCAGCGACTGCCCAACAACCCTGAGAGATTTGACACTGCATGCTGTGTGCTGGGCTGTGCGGGATTCACCTCAGGGAGACATTGCTGGGAGGTGGAGGTGGGGGCTGGGCTATTCTGGGCTGTGGGGGTGGCCAGAGAGTCTGTGAGGAGGAAGGGACGGATCAGCCTTAGCACTGAGTGGGGGATCTGGGCTGTGGAGCGGTTGAGGGGTCAGGTCCAGGCTCTCACCTCCCCTGTGACCCCCCTGTCCCTGAGCCGGGTCCCCAGCAGGATCCGGGTTTGTCTGGACTGTGACCAGGGGCAGGTGACATTTATCAATGCTGGTGATGAGGCCCCAATCTTCACGTTCCTGCCAGGCTCCGTCTCTGGGGGGAGAATCCGCCCCTGGCTCTGCATGGGGCGTGGAGCCTGGCTCAGACTGTGTCCCTGAGACACAGCAGAGCGGGGCACCGGAAATCAGCCTCTCTAACCTCATGGACCCAAGTCTCTATGATCTTGGAGAACTTACATTGACCCAGCCCCTGGCACCTCATCTCTATGGCTGCTGGAACTCTTTCCCCTCCCTCTCTGCAGTCCCGGGGATGGGAGAGGGAAGAACCCCTGGGGCTGCAGAGGGGCCATGAGGGGCTGATGTGGGGGCTGGGCAGGGGGCAGAACTAACAGTCGGGCTGGGCACAGGCAGGGATGGGGGTGGCAGGGACACAGAATGAATCAATAAGGGTTTGGGGGGTTGGGGAGAAGCAGCAGCAGGGAGCGGTTTGTACAGATCGGTTTCATTAGATCTCACTGGGATCTCCCAGCCAGAGCACCTGCTGCAGGGTCCCAAGTCACCTTCCCCTGGAGATGCAGGGTTGGCACCACTGTATTTGTCACACCCATGGGGCATGGACAGGGAGAGTTAAAAAATCACAAGATAAACCAGGCTACATTATATAATGTTTTTCTGAAAACCTCATGTTTTGGGGAGTCAATTTCAGTTCTGCGTCATGATTTTTAGCTTCTGAGGTTAGCAACACTGTGAGAATCAGGGAGGCCAGGCTGGGCTGAGCCAGAAGGAACAGAGAAAACACAAGGAAAAGATAAAGTAAAACATAAGAAACAGAGAGTCCTGGAGAAAGGGTGAAAATTAAATATAAAACCAATGAAAGGAAAACACTTTGGAGAGGGGAAAGGACCAGAGGCAGGGAGAGGGGAAGGGATAAACTCAGGGGGAATAATGGAGAACATGAGGGGGCTGGTCTGTGACAGGGATCAGAGAAGAATGGAAGAGACACAGAGAAATAAACAGGGATGGGAAATGAGGGCTAGGAAAATGGTTAGTGGTAATGAACAGTATGAACGAGAAGGGAGAAGAAAAGGGAACACAAGAGGGACAGAGATTTATACAACGTCACTGAAGATGAGACTGTAACTCAGGGGTGGCTGATCTGAGCCTGAGAAGGATCCAGAATTTACCAATGTACATTGCCAAAGAGCCACAGTAATAAGTCAGCAGCCCCCCATCAGCTCCCCCGCTCCCCTCCGGCGCTTCCCACCCATTGGTGGACCAGCCGATCGGCGCCTCCCTCTCCCTTCCCATGCTTCCTGCCCACTGCAATCAGCTGTTTTGCGGTGGGCAGAAGGCTCTGGGGGGTGGGGAAAGGAGAGGAGTGAGGGCATGGGAACGGGTGGGGGCCTTAGGAGAAGGGATGAAGTGGAGTGGGATGGGGTCAGGACCTGGGGCACAGCCACGGTTTAAGCAGTGAGCACCCCCCGGCACATTGGAAAGTTGGCATCTGTAGTTCCAGCCCCGGAGTCGGTGCCTATGCACCGAATATTAACTTCTGAAGAGCTGCATTCGCTCTGGAGCCACAGGTTGGCCACCCCTGCTGTACCTAGTTAATTTCAGAATACTCAAGAAGTGAGTATTCACGCATGAAAGCTTGAGAAGTTTGGACTGCATTTTATCTGAACAGCCCCTCAGAACTGTTTGCTGAGGGTGGCCCTCCTAGGAGAACAAGACACTGGACACCATGGCTTGGAGGGTCAGTAAGTTTGGCCACCCCTGAGACAGAAAGTGGACATTTGAGAGTTGGGGCTTGTGGCTTCAGCCCCATGGGAGGGGCCTGCCTGGGCTCTGGGCTTTCTCCGTGTGGGGAGGGGATCTTGGGGCTTCAGCCCTGTGGGGTGGAGGGTTTTCAACCCCATGGGAGTCCAAACTTCTGAAGACCCCAATGGCAGAACAGGTCTATCTGAGGATGTGCCAGTTCTCTGCGACTTTAAAGGCAGATGAGGGCTGCTGGAGGACAGAGACATCTGGTTGCTTCGGACTTCCCTGCTACCGGGTCCAGGGCTCCTTCCTCTCAAGTGTCATGAGGTTGCCACCTGCACACTGGCTCCCCCACATTAAAAGATTTCACATGTAGGCTTCTGCCAAGGGTGTTAACATCTTTTCTCCCTGGCAGACATCATCCTTGTATCAGGAGATAGCTGCTGCCATCGCCTTTAGATAAATAATGACAGAGTGATGGGAACACAACCTTCTCCGCCTCCGGTGGACAGATGTTTGAATGGGACCCAATCTGGTTGGCAAGCTGGCAGCTGACTGATTTTCTAGGTGCCTAAGCTCCTTTGTGAATCCTTAACAAGTGTGTTTGGGCCTGCAGAGCTACATCTTGTTGCCCCAGGGCTATTCACCATAACCACTTCCTGGTCTTTCAAAGGCCCTGTCTACACAACACAGTTTTGTCAACATAAGGCAGCTTACATCAACCTTACTATGCAGGTGTACACACTGCAATGCTCCTCTCGCTGCTTCGACTCGGATGTTACGCCGGCATAATAACCACCCCTCGACGAGAGGCCCGGAGATTAGGACAACGTAGTTAGAGCGACACAATGTCAGTGTGAACATCGTGTTGTTTGCATTGCCCTAAGTGGCCTCCACGAGGTGTCAATCCCAGAATCCTGCCCTGGTCACCATTTTGAACCTTGCTGCTCAGCAGCCAGGTACCCAGGTGAACTCCACTTCCCTGTTAAAGACCCAGGAAGATCTGAACTTGCTCTTCCTGTTTGCTCAGTGTGGAGAGCTCACATAGTAACTGCTTAGCTGAGGAGGCCGGCTCCACGCAGCAAATGGCTGCTGCCTGGAATCTGTGGGAGATGGTGGATCTCACGGGTCTGTGGGGAGAGGAGGCTGTGCAGGCCCAGCTCCGATCCAGCCACCGGAACTTGTGCAGGGATGGAGGGGAAGGGCAGTGATATGGACATGTGGCAGGGCCGTGTAAAACCCAATGAGCTGTGGCAGGCAGAGCAGGAGGCAAATAGTTGCCCCTGGTGCAGAACGACAGACCTGTCACTTCTACAAGGAAGGGGCTGGGGTCAGGGTGATGGTGAATTGCCCCCACATTGAGCTCCTCTTGCAGCCTTGTGCGCATAACGCACAGCACAGTGCTGTAGAGCAGTGCAGGATCCTGCTTTCTGACCCAGATGACTGGCTCATGGGTTACCAGGGCAGTTGAAACGTGACCTAGTAGGATGCCCATGAAACGATGGGGCTGAGAAGCCTGCATCATGTGATGTTGTACCTGCCCCATGAGGCACTGCAAACCCTTCCCAAAGCACCCTGCAGCCAGTTGCATAGTGGGATAGCTACCCACAGTGCACTGCTCTCGGTGCCATTGCAAGAGCTCCTAAAAAGCCTTATCCTAAAAAGGCTCCTAATATTCATTTCTGTTTATTTCTGTTTCTTTTTTAAAGGAACGGCTTACAGAAATTGGTAAGTGTCATGCTCTTTCCCCCATAAAACTCCTTAAACCACACTGCCCTGCACCCAAGGGTGGTGCTATAGACTCTGGCTACTAAGTCACACTGACCTGTGCCAAAGGGCTGCTTTATAGACTCTGGCCACTAGGCCATGCTGACCTGCACCAAAGGGGGTGCTGCAAGCTCTGGCCTTTAGGTGATGTTGCCCTGCTGCTTCATAAACTGTGCCTGATAGGCCACGCTGCCCTGACCCTAGGGGCATGGACTGTCACAGTATCTTTCATACAATCTAGTGTATTTACAAAGTATGTAGGAAGTTCTGTTTCCATTGTCTAAGGAGGCACCAAACCATCCCACGGATCCAAAAAAAAATGCAGAGATCTTCCTTTGCTCACTGCTCCAAACTCTTTATCAGTCAACTTGTGACTGGGCGTGCGCACACACACACATGCACACGCACACACAAAACACAAAAATTCCAGAGTGGCCTTGAGTCTTCTCTTTTTTAACCTGGACAAAGGGCAGCTGCTACATTCATCCATTTAAAGGGCTCTAAACAACAATCGGTCACTGCCTTTAGTGAACATGTGCAAAGTAAGTCAATAATGAGCCAGGTAGCACAGTGACATACCTCTACACCATCTTACCCAAAGTGACGATGAACTAAGAACAACAAGAGTAAAAAAATGAATAATGAAAAGGAGTGAAACTGCATCTACCAGGGATTACATAAAAGGAAGTGCAATACAAGCAGTTAAATACTCCTTAGGCAATTCTGTGCCACTGCACAGGTGCAGAATTCATGTGCCATCCAGACTTTTCTTTTTCTCTGCAGAAAATACATTCTGCTTTCACCCACCAGGGGCCACTGAGGAGGGGGGATAAAGGGGGTAATTTCCTAGGAGCTCAGGAGATTTTAAAGGGCCTGAGAATCCTGGCTGCTACCACTGCCATGGTAGCGGTGGCTGGGAGCCCCAGGCTGTTTGAAATCACCCAGATGAGCTGCAGGGCTCCTACATGCATATGCTGGATGGGTGCAGTGGCAGATTAGGGGGAAGAGAAGTTCCAGAGCTTGGCAGGAGCTGCGTTGTGCAGGGTGGGAGTAAACCAGAAGCCCCAGACCTAAGTTCCCTCTAAGCTACGCCCCTTCCCTGGTCCCCACCAAACCTAGTGTAGACCTGCCCTGGCGGGGGGGGATAGATGCCCCCAGTCAGGCCGCTGAGGAAGCTGTGACCATGGAGAGGCATCTCAAATGGCCCTGAGCTGCTTCAGTGAGAGAGGGCTGGGGGTAGTCCCTGGGGCAGCTGGTACCCCAAATCCTTCATCACCAGCCTCACCCCTAACCCCACATGCCCAGCCAGAGCCTTCACCTGCCCCGCATGCAAACCCTCTGCCCCAGCCCTGAACTCCTCCTGCACCCTGAACCGCTTGGCCCCACCCCTGCCACACACATCCATATTGGTGCACATAATAAAAGTCATTCCTCACATGGACACAAAAAATTGCAGGGAACTCTGCCATAAGCCACGCAGAGTGGGTGGAAGAAGTCTCAGACTCTGGGAGAAGACATGGAGCTGAAGCCCCCAGGTCAGGACCCCCACATGCTCTAGCAGCTGAAGCCCTGCCTCCCCATGTAGAGCTGGTCTGAGCTCCCCTATCTCCTATGCCCCTTGCGTGGATCTGGCTCTCACTCTCAGGCTGTGGAGAAATTCAGCTCGAATCTACTCACCTTGGTATCTTCATTTCCCCCATCACCACACAGCCATGAAGAGATTCAGCCTCAGAGGCAGGGTCAACTATAGCCCCATGTGGCAGGTGGGATCTAGCATACACAGAGGTGAAATGACTTTCCCAAGGCTAAGCAGAGAGTCAGTGGCAGAGCAGAGACCAAAGCCAGCACACCTGAGCCCAAGGCCTGTGCCTGAACCACTGGGCTACCCTTCCTACCTGAGAAGGGGGAACCTCCTCTGCTGCTTAGAGTGTGTGTGGGAGCGGGCACTAGACAGTGCCGGCAGGAGGTGGGGAGCAGAGAGAAATGGGTAAAGGGATGTCAAGGTTCCTCCCCAACTCTGAACTTTAGGATACGGATGTGGGGACTTGCATGGACACTTCTAAGCTTAATTACTAGCTTAGATCTAGTAACACTGCCACCATCCAGAAATTTCAGTGTCTGGAACACTTCCTGTCCCCCCAAAACCTTCCCCTCCCTGGGCAGCCTTGAGAGGCTTTTTCACCAAGTTCCTGGTGAACACCGATCCAACCCCTGGGATCTTAACACAAGGAGAATTTAACCATCCCCCCTCCTTTCCCCCACCAATTCCTGGTGAGTCCAGATCCAATCCCCTTGGATCTTAAAACAAGGAAAAATCAATCAGGTTCTTAAAAAGAGAGCTTTTCATTAAAGAAAGAAAGGTAAAAATCATCTCTGTAAAATCAGGATGGAAAATACTTTACAGGGTAATCAGATTCATATAGCCCAGAGGAACCCCCTCTAGCCTTAGGTTCAAAGTTACAGCAAACAGAGGTAAAATCCTCTCAGCAAAAAGGAACAATTACAAGATGAGAAAACAAAAATAAAACTAACACGCCTTGCCTGATTATTACTTTCTAGTTTGAAACATGAGAGACTGATTGAGAAAGATTTGGAGAGCCTGGATTGACGTCTGGTCCCTCTTAGTCCCAAGAGCGAACAACCCCCAAAACAAAGAGCACAAACAAAAGACTTCCCCCCACCAAGATTTGCAAGTATCTTGTCCCCTTATTGGTCCTCTGGTCAGGTGTCAGACAGGTTTACTGAGCTTCTTAACCCTTTACAGGTAAAAGAGGAATTAACCCTTAACTATCTGTTTATGACAAGGGACATGGGTGAGAAGCAAGAAGGGGGAAACATCTGGAAAGCGGGGAGCACTCAGAGGCTTGCTATGTGAAAGGGGTCAGCGGTACAAAATTTGAGACTCACTGATCTACAGGGGAATCTCTCGACTGAGCCTAGGTCACAACCCAAAGAAAGATCAAAGGTTGAAGCCATTGGTTTGCAATGAAATGCCCCTGCTATAGGAAAGGGGCTATAATTAAATAGCCATTGCAGCAGGGTCCTGCGCCTGCATCTTCTACCCCTAGTGCCCTGACCCACAGGCTACAGAGTCATTGTCACCAGTGATGAGCTGCCAAAATCTTAGGAACAGGTTCCCTACCGGGTCTTTGGTGGCACAGCGGCAGTGGGTCCTTCAGTGCCGGAGTGAGTGAAGGACCTGCCGTCGAAGTGCCGCTGAAGACCCGGTAGGGAACCACCTGGTGAGTACAAGCCCCACCCTCCTCCCAAAACAGCCTATCCCCCGCATCCGACCCCCACCCATGTCCTGCCCCCAACTGCCCCCCTCAGAACCAGCAACCCATCAACCCTCCTGCTCCTTGTCCCCTGATCGCTCCTTCCCAAGACCCCTCACCCTAACTGTCCCCCCAGACCCCAGCCCCTACCCAACTTGCCCTGGTCGCCCGAACTCCAGCCCCTACGCAACCCCCTTTTCCCCATCCCCTGACTGTGCCCCTGAACCTCTGCTCCATCCAAACCCCCTGTGCCCGGGACTCCCTGCCCCTTATCCAACCCCACTGGCCCCGGCCCCTTACCACACCGCTTACCCCTGCCTCTCCCTTCTCCCGGAGCCTCAGTGCGCCGTGTCCAGGAGCCACCCTGGACAGTGCTGCAGCAGCCTGGCTGGCTCCAGTGAGGCCTGAACTTCTGCCTCTTGGCCAGGAGCTCACAGCCCTGCCCCGGCCTTACCACGCTGCTCTGAGCAGGGTAAGCGGCATGGTAAGAGTCCTGGGCTGGGGGGGTTGGATAGGGGGCAGGGAGTCCCGGGTACAGGGAGTTGGGGGGGGGGGTTGGATGGGGCAGAGATTCTGGAGGGTGGTCAGGGGATGGGAACGGGGTGGGTTGGGTAGGGGGGAAGGCAAAGGTGGGGTTGGGGGGAGCCTCAGATTCTCATGAGGGCCCCTGTGGGGCCCGGGACAAATTACCCCACTTGCTCCCTCAGGTGGCCCTGGAGCTCGCAGCCCCCCCTTACCTTGCAAGCAGCTGCTCAAAGCAGCAGGTCTGGGGAGCTGAACTGCCAGCAGCTCAGCGCGCTGCAGATCTGGTGGAGGAGGGGGGAAGTGGGGGATGGGCCAGGGAAGGTCCCAGCTCAGCTGGGAGCTCAGGTGGGGGACAGGATGGTCCCATGGGCCAGATGTGGCCCATGGACCAGAGTTGTTTGCCCAGCCACCCGGCCCTTTAACAGCCGGTTCTCCACTCACGTCTAATTTTAGCAACCGGTTCTTGCGAACAGGCTCCAGCTCACCACTGGTTGTCACCCTCTCGCTCTGACCCAGGGACTGTTTAATTATTTAGCCAGAGTGGAGCAGCGTGATCAGAAAAGATTGCGGGATCCTCACATCAGACTATCCCAGACCCACGTGGTTAGGGCAGTCACCTGAGCAGTGGAGACAGCTCTTCAAACCCTTCCTCCCCATCAGGCAGAGCAGGGAGCAGAACCTGAGTCTCCCATGTACCAGGCGAGTGCCCTAATTCCTGAGCTCAAAGTCATAAAGGAGCCTCTCCCAGCACCTTCCCTGGATATTGTCAGGGACCTCATCCAGAAGGGGTGCTCAGCGCACTCCTACAGGATAGGCTTTCCCCTGCCTGCCTTCTGGTTTGAGGCTCCTTCTGGGATTTACACATGAAGTAGGTGTGTGGATGCTTAGGGTGAGGCAGCAGTGCTCAAACTCAGAACAGAAAAATTTAGGAACCCTGGGAAATTTTTATCATAGAAATGTTGGTGTTTGTCCTAACAGTGTTGAGTGAGTTCAGGTGTCTGCAGAGTTAGGGGCTGCCAGGCAGAGGTTTTTTGCACTTCAGTGGGGCGGGAAGAGGTGGGGAAGTGGTGGAGTGGGGGCAGAGCAGGGGTCAAGCACCCCCAGGGAAATTAGAAAGACATCGCCTCTGGGCATTGTTACTGGAGAGGAGTCTGGGGATTCTCATTGGCACAGTCAGCTGCAAGTGACATGTGCTCAGGGATCCATCTCTCCAGCCTCCCCATCACAGCTCCTGGAGATCACTTCTATTGGCCAAAAATAACTGCATATCATGTGTATCTGACTAGTGCCTGCAATTCCCAGGCAATCCGTTCACCAGTACAAACCTCAGCATCAGTGAGATCCTCTGCCTGAGCCCATCCACGAGAACTGACAGCATCTGGATGCCATGAAACTGAAAGGCTGGTTAGAAGCAAGTTTACAACCATGTAAGGAGTTTGCCTTACACAAGGGTAACAATGTGTCTCATCACAATAGGAATCAGGATCTGTAACAATATTGTATCCAGTTGCTCATGGATTAACCAGCGGCTTCCCCAGCAGCCTCTCTGCCCTTCAGGCCTTTCCCATCACAGCTGCAGCTCCTGTTCTGGTTCCAGAAGGCCACTCCCCAGATTCCCTATTGATTCTGATCTCAGATCCACTCTGCCACAATAGAGTCCTGGCTGCAGTGCCCAGCCACAGGAAACAGCAGCAGAATGAAGGCATGTGACTGATGGCTATAGATCTCCAGCCATGCATTCTCCAGCAAAACAAGGAGCAGTGACAGCCTTGCCCTTAAGGAAAATAATTTCATCTCACACCATCCAGCTGCAAGAATGTATGAATTGCCCAGTGCACTGCATTAACTAGCTGCAACATTGTATCCAGCTGTAGAGCAGCCCCTGTAAACAGCGACATCCCTGGAAGCTCTCCCTTCTCACTACCACTGGATTTCCATTTCTGCTCCCAGGTGGCTGCCTCCCCAAGACTCTCTCAGGCCCCCTCTTTGTCCCCAGATCCCCTCCTGCAGCCAGGCTGGACAAGGGGCCTGAGAGCCTTGGAGACAGGAGACCTCTGGTTAGCCCATTCCCTGTACAGAGAGCCAGGAGTCCCCGAGAGCTGGGGAGACTGTGCAGGGAAATAGAAGCAGGAGCTGACAGGCTAAGAACAGGGGTGATGGCTGCTCTCTTGGCTAGCGCACCCAGCACTGAACCAGGGACCCCTAAAGCTAAAAGCACAGGCTGCCCCAGCTTATGCTAAATATTCAACCCTTTGTAACAGTACCAGCTCCACACACACCCCAGTGGGTTACACAAGCACAAGAGAAACATGGGTCTTAAGGAGCCTGAAGGCCAGGTAGGGAACAGGCAGTAGGAGTCTGCAGCTGTGATTCTCACCCTCCTTGCCAGGCTGTCCCATCAGATCCTCATGTCACATTTCATTCAAGGGCTCTTTACAGTCCACAAAAAAAAAAAATCACATGAGACCACACCCAGAAAGGAAACATCTAATGGTACAAAGTTCAATCAGCCCATTTCTGAAGAGAAGGAAGTGAACCTAAACTCCTCTCTTGACTCTTTCCTGCACTAGAGGCCATGGCTGCTGCAAATCCAGCAAAAACGCTCCAGGATGAACTGACCTGTTCCATCTGTCTGGAGTATTTTAAAGATCCGGTGTCTCTAGACTGTGATCACAATTTCTGCCGAGCCTGCATCACCCAGTTCTGGGAGGGATTGGCTACCAACGTCTCCTGCCCTCAGTGCAGAGTGACTTTTCCCCAGAGGAACCTCCGGCTGAACAGGCAGCTCAGGAATATTGTGGAAGCAGCCAGAGAACTCAGGTTACCCTCAGGGAGGGAACCAGAACCAGAGAGACTGTGTGAGAAACACAAGGAGCCTCTAAAACTGTTCTGCAAAGAGGATGAAATCCCCATCAACCTGGAGTGTGACAGATCCAAGAAGCACAGAGATCACACTGTCATTCCTGCAGAGGAAGCTGCCGAAGAATTTAAGGTAGGAAAATAACCTATTGTTGTTTTTATAAGCAGAGCCTTGGGAATTTCCAGAGCATTCATTTCCTTTAGCCCCAGACAGCTACTCAGTGAGCTCCACTGGAGAGAAACGAGGAGTTTCAGGCCTAAGCAGGTTTCCCAGCAACTGGGAATCCTCCCAAGGCTGATGCAGGTGGAGAAATGTGGCCCTCCATAAACGTCCTAAGGCTGACACGTTGGAGTGAGGGGGAGTGATGAACCCGCACCCCATCCCTCCTGCTCCCCATACACAGAGTCCTGGGCACTGAATGACCACACTTCTCTGCCCCTCCCCACTTCCACCCTTTCCCAAAGCTATAAACACCATGTCTGTGCTGCTGCTCCTCTCCCTGGGGCTGAGAGAGCAGGAGGAGCTGCCCGCTTGGCACACATCCCCTTTGCCCTTCACCTGCAGAGCTCCTCATGACAATAGGAAGGGAGTTCCACCCTCATGAGACTGGCGGGGAGCACAGGAGTGGAGCTCCAGTCCTGCAAACCCCAGCAAGTCCACCTGATATAATCAGAGATGGAATTGAGGAAGCAGGGACTGGGTGGGAGCAGGCAGCAGAGCAATGGGGCACTGTAGCAGGGTCATTGCTTCCAGAGTGTCGCCTCATGGCCTGGGGTAGCCCTACCTCAATTTCCCTCTGAAGTTCCCAGATATAAGCCACAAGGGCTTTTCTGTGGCCAGTAACACCCGTGCTCTCTGAGCAGTGACTCCCAGGTCTTCTAGTCTGGAGTTTGGCCTTATCACCCTGAAGAAGATCCCGAGGCCTCCTCTGCCTTCTCCACGGGTCTCCTCCCTTTGGCTCTCCATAGGCCTCTGTTTTACCTATCCCAGGCCTGGTTGGATTACATGGCATCCCCTTCTCCTCCCGGTTACTGCTCATTCATTCTCCCCACCTGGGGAGGAGAACTGGCTATGTCACACCCAGCCGTGATCACCACTCCTTTGTTGCCCTTTCCTGGGGAGAACTGATTTATCACCGGTGGGGCTGAGACCCCTCTCTTTTTATAGGGCCAGCCACTCTGTGATCGACATCGTTCCTCTTCCACATCTCCTGAGGACACAGGGAGACAGTCCCCATCCTGCAGATTTCACTTAGGAAATTTTGGTCATAGATTTCAGTGTGGGAACCTTGTGCCCATAAAGGTTTCCATGTTGGCATCAATAGCAATAATAAAAATTCATAACCAATAGAATGTTCTGATTTCTTCTGCAGTAGCATCTCCAGGCCCAGATGAGGGATTAGGGCCCCGTTGTGCCAGGCACTGTACAGACAAGTCAGGTAAAGAGCCCACAGGCACAGTCTAATGAAGATGATATGCAGCTGGTGGATAAAGAAAGAACCAGGGCTAGGAGTGGGGGACATGTAAAGAGGGTTGTGTTTGCATACATTAGCAATCACAATAGGTCATCATGGGTGGCCACCATTCCATATTTCAAAGCTGTCCGTTTTCCATGGTGCAGACTTAGGTGCCTGTACTTTTCTACGGGGAATGTTTTAGGTGATGGAGTGGTAGCAGGCACGAGAGGGAGGCCATGGCTCAGTCTCCCTTCCCTCCTGTGGGCTTGGCAGGAATTTCAGAATCAGGGTTAGGGAGTTGAGACCCCCTTGGGTGCTATTTCCCAAATGGTGGCTTGTGACCCACCAGTGTGTTGTGGGATCTTGTAGCTGGGTTGTGGGCTTGGTGCGGAGGGGCAGCCCTGCGGGGATGGGAGTGGTAGCTTCTGTCCTGCAGGGCTGAGTCCAGCTCTCCACAGTGGGAGCCTGTGGAAAAATTCCAGCACGAACCTACTTGTCCCATCTGTCTGGAGTATTTCAGAGAACCTGTCACTCTGGAGAGTGGGAACATTTTCTGCCAAGCCTGCATCACTCAGACCTTGGAGAAATCAGATATAGCCATCTCCTGACTGAGCAATAATTAAGAAAGGCCATTAGGAGGGAAAGATGCCTTGATAAAGGTGGCAGGCTCTGCAGGGAGATGATGTTTCCCACTGGGATTCTGAACTCCTGCGCTGCTCCATGAGGGGTTAAACTCAGATGCTGCTGGCCTGCACTAGAGGAGATCACTGTCCTAAACACCATTTGGACTCCAAGCACGTTGAGTCTTCACACAAAAGGGCTCCTGACAGCGCAGGTCCATGCCAAATACAATGGGGATCATAGGTGCCGACTCCATGAGTTCTCCAGGGCTGGAGGACCCACGGGGAAAAATTAGTGGGTGCTCTGCACCTGCTGGCAGGCAAGCTCCCCGCCCCCTGCCTCTTCCTCCTCCCCTGAGCATGCTGCGTCCCCGCTCCTCCACCTACCTCCCAGCACCTCCCGCCTGGCTACCACCAAACAGCTGTAGCAAGCTCCAGGAGGGATGTGGGGGAGGAGTGGGAATGTAGTGCACTCAGGAGAGGAGACAGGGATTTGGGGAAGGAGTTGAATCGGTGTAGTGGGGGAGTTGGGGCAGGGACTTTGGGGAAGGGGTTGGAATGGCTCTGGGAGGGGCAGGGCAGGGGTGGAGTCAGGGTTGGCTCGGAGGCAGAGGGAGGTCAAGCACCCACCGGCACCATTAGAAGTCAGCACTTATGATGGGGATTAGACTGAGTTGTAGCAAAACTAACCCCTGGGCGGTGGTGACCAGGGTCAGGCTGAAGAACCAGCTGAACTGGTTCCATTAATCCTCACACTGCTCTCCCACAGTGCGGCATTTTGAAATCTCTGGAACTCGCTGCTTCTGGGCGCTGAGCTAGGGAACAGGTACCCAAGCAGCCCTGCCTCTGTAAGGACCCAGGACAGAACTAGGGCAAACCCCAACTGTTCTTGACAACAATGAAAACATTGAATGTGGTTTGCCCGAATGCCCAAGCCAATTCTATCCCCCAGTCCAGTCCCCAGGGGTTCAGGGCTGAGAGTCAGTGAAAACTGGGCTCTTTTGAGAATCCCAGTCCATATTTCAAGCCCTGGAGGTTTCTGGGATTTCTATCACTTTGTTTGTTAAGCTTCCTCAAAAACAGAATATTTCACAGTGAAAGAAAAATCCAAGGATGTGACGCCAGTGTCATGTTGGTATAAATCAATGAGGAAAAAAGGTCAAACAATTTCAAGGAGTCTGAAAATGAAACACTCCCAGTGTCCATTAATATGACTTCAATTCCTTAATATCACGGATATCAAAGAGCTACTGGGTTCTCCACTCATCAGTAGAGTGTTTGTGTTGGAAAAGCTCCCCTCCCTCTCACACCTAACAATAACACCACTCAACTCAGTTTCTGTTTCTTCAGGAAAAGATTCAGGCCCATTTGAAGATGCTGAGGGAAGAGAGAGAAAAGCTCCTGAGATTTCAAGTGAGAGAAGAGAAGAGAAGCCTGGAATATCAGGTAGGTGCCTGTCATTATTAACCTGCATTTGTAACAAGCTGGATGGAGGGGCGTTCTGAATCAGAGCAATAACAAGAGGCAGGGGCAATCTAGAGGCCCAATTACGTTTTATCTCAATCAGTTGGGGGTAAAGCAGAAATCCGTTAAGTGGGGAATAATCACAAGTAAATCAAAATTAGTTGTTTTTGCAGGAATTACCACTTAGGACTATACCATAAACCAGTGGGTTTCAACCTTTTTGCATTTGATAATTTTGAACTGGGGGTGCAGAGACCACTTTGGAAATCTATTGTCTGTACAGACCACTGGTTGAAACCCACTGCCATAAACTACTGTAACTATTATTCTTATCTATTATATATTTACTACTTTTAGCTTAATTACACTCTATTCATAGGAAACAATTTACATTAATGAAATAACAGAATTTTGACTTAGAAAATCCAGTGCACTAAAATAAACCTCCATTGTTACACATTCACGCCTCAGTTTCACAGTTTTTTTTGTCTATTAGCTCAGTTTGGGGGATGTTCAATTATATCTTGAGGAATCCTCTTGTGCAATCTTTGTTTACTGTTTTGAGTTCCAGCCTAAATAGACACATGTCTCCCTGGCGTTGAAGTCTTGGTTCCATGACTGAACAATTATCCCTTTGCTCATTTCTGGCTTGCAGTCCCATTGTGCTCTGACAATCTCTCCATTCCTGTCATTCACCTTTTATGCCTGAGAGTGTTGTCCAGATGTGTTGTTTTACAGTCTTTAGTATTTTCTTATTTTCACGTCCCACTGCTTTAGATCTCCATCTCCAAAGCCATTGATAACGCACTATCCAGACCATGTCAGACATGGGAATGTCCCGTTATGAGATTCTGGGGCCAAATGGAAAGGTGTGAGATAATTCTCTCTCTAGTAACCACAGGATATTGTTCAGAGTCAGATGACTTAGAACTTGGAAGAAAATTCTCCCTCCAACACACTCCAGGCTCCACCCATGTCCCTGACCAGCCCTTTCTCTAATTTCCTTCACAGAAACAAACACAAACCGAGAGGCAGAAGATCGTGTCTGAATTTCAGCAACTGCGGCAGTTCCTGGAGGAACAAGAGCGACTCCTGCTGGCCCAGCTGGAGAAGCTGGACAAGGAGATAGTGAAGATACAGAATGAAAGTGTCAGTGAAGTATCTGAGGAAATTTCCCATCTTGGTAACCTGATCAGTGAGATGGAGGGGAAGTGTCAGAAGCCAGTGACAGAATTGTTGCAGGTGAGACTGAGTCAGAAATATTCCAGATCCCACCACAGGGACAAGACTGCTCCTAAAACGTGGGCACGGAAGTACAGCAGTCAGAGATCACCGTGTAACTCAATGTGTATTGCAGGATGTGAATGACTATTATTTTTGAAAAGTTACAGACACTGTGATGTAAGAGATGGAAAAGCCTCATTAGCTCAGCAAATGCATGGTCCTGGTGCCAGAACACAGCCTCTTTTCCCCATACTTGCTAAATTCTTCTTCTGGAATTCTAAGTGTGTCAGGTGGGACTGAAATTCCCTCTCTCTATTTCTCTCCTCTAGGATGTCAGAAGCACCTTGATCTGGTACGTGGCTCCCTCTCACTCCCCCTCACATTTCACAATGCTGGGAAAGAGTTTGGAGATGATGTTACCACCATCTCTCCCCAGGGCTCTACAGCAAAATGTGTGGGGAAGGTCACATTCTAGATACAAAGCTCTCTGATCAACTTCATCGAGAGGTTCTCACCCTTTTATAGAAGACTCTGGAATTCTCTATTCAGTGGGAAGGACTGACCTCAAGTATTTCCTAGAGATGTCACATCCCTGGGGGACTGGCTGCCCAAGGGTTGTAAGGATGGAATATGGATCTGTCACTGCTGGGGCACTGGTCACCATTCAGCCCAGAGCAGCAGCGATCAAGAGCCTTTCCCACCTGAGGATTGGTTGGAGACCTGTGTGGAATGAGCTGGGGAGGGGGGATTTGATGTCTCCATTTAGTTCCTAGTGGACAGATTTCTACACTTCATCTGGGAACCTCCTGTCCCACAGAGCATGGATGCCAAGGAGTGAATTGGCCATGGAGATTCAATTCCCCTTTTGTCCCCAGAGCTGGTCTCTCCAGGCCAGAGCTGAAGAATAATAATGAGACCTTCGTGGGAGGCGGGAAGGGTTCACTGCCATGGCCTTGCTCTGAAGCTGGGAGAAGTAGAGGAATTCTAATTCCAGACCCATCAGAACAGTGAGTCACTAGCCAGAATTTATGAGTCAATACATGAAATATAACCATGTCAAATTGTTTCTCTCTAGGTCTGGGAAGGGGAAGTTCCAGCAGCCAGAGGAGATTTCTCCTGAGTTAGAATTAAGACTCAGTGATTTCTCTCAGAAAACTGTTGCTCTAGTGGAGACTTTCAGGAAGTTCAAAGGTACTGAGAAGGGACCTAGGAGGGGAAATTGGGATGAGCCGCTGAGACTGTGGGAATAGAATGGATCTGGCCAATTGGTTGATAATTAGATGATGGATCTATTTAATTGTTGGGTGAAAATGCCACATACTTGGGGTCCAAGAAACTCCAGTTGATTGATTGAAACCTTTATTTGTCCCACAAGCATGCCTTGCCATTGCAATTACTGTTCAAGTAAGAAATTACAGACATACCTTATAGATGTACTGGCCAGTTACCTTCTTCTGGGGCATAGTTGCATCACAGGGAATTTCCTGTGAAGTTCAGGTTCCTCTTTACAGATCCAAAGTATATATTTATTAGATTTTTCAATCATCTTTGACTGTTACAAATATTAAGTATCTTATATAACCCGTACAATAAACATTCATGAACATTTTAATTGACAGGGCTTTTGCTATACAAGCTATTTTCATGTTATTGGTCTCTTTTCTGATTGGTTTATTGCTATAGATTACGTATAGATCACTTTGACCCTGTTCTCTGCATAGGGGTTTTGGACTTTGCTAACTGCTCCTGGGCTGTACATTTTGGGTGTCTGATGTCTTTAAGGTTTCAGAGGGGTAGCCGTGTTATTCCCAAGTCTTTGCAGGCTCTGGGTCTGGATTATGGCAAAGGGCAGAAAGTGAATGAGAGAAACCAACTGGAGTCGGGAGGGAGGGGATGAGGAGGGGAAAAGTAAATCTCACTTACAGAGCATCAGTCCTGGGTCCAGCTGCAAGGATGTTGGCTCCATTGCTGAGAAATGCCTGATTGAGAGGGGAAATAAGTTTCAGACCTTTTTATATTAAATATCTGAGTGCTTCCCGGTGTGTTTCCCTGTCATAATTAAAACACAGTTCTAGGAGTTGAGAGTGGGGATGCTGTTATGACTATGAAAGCCTGAACTCTTGTCTTCTTTCTCCTTCCCCCCTCCAGACACTCTGCCATCTGCACTAGAAACAAAAAGAGGAGAATCCCTAGGAAGATTCAGACAGGGTGAGATTGCAGCTGGAGATTGTCTTTCAATTATCAGAAAATGTCTTCATGAGATTGTAGCTAAAGTTACCAACCAAACCGATACTGACCATGACACACACAGCCCTAAAAACAACACACTGAACAGTGAGGAGCTCCCACACCGAAGTCACACAAACACTCCTGACACCAACCTTAGTGCTGAGTTCATGCCCACGCTGCTGAACAGAAACACTCTCCCTGAGCAGCCTGTGAACAGAGCTCTCTGCCTGAAGGGCTGACACATCCCTCTGCTTTACCCCAGTGCAGGGGGTCTCCCCATCACTCTTCTCCAACATCCTGCCTTTCCACTGGGCAGGGCTCAGCTCCCCCATTGGAGCTGCTCCCTGCTTCCCGGAGTGGGGCGATGCTCTCCCTGTGAGGCTGTCAGCTCCTCCCTTCTCTCTAGGTTGGGGATGGGGCTACCCCCCCGAATGACATTTCCTTCTCTCTTTTCTTAACTGGCTCTTCCTACTCTGGCCGGGGAGTGGAGGCTGCATTTAGGGGAGGGAGCTTCCCTCTGGGGTTCAAAGCTGGTACCTGCCTCCTCCTCACTAAAACCTTCCTTGCTGTGTCTCTGATGCTGGGAATGGAGCAGTCCCAGCAAAGGGAGCAGGGAGCTGAAACCTCAGCAAGCAAATGAAAAATGAATGAAGTTGGTCCCATTACCCCGACTGAAGAACTGCAGTGACATCCCTGCTCAGTCTCAGGTGTCCAGGAGAGAGGCAGCTCCCTGGGATCCAGGCCTGTCCCAGCCAGAACTGGGCTGCTGGGGAGTGTGAGAAGTGGTCCCAGCCTCCCCCAGGGCTGAGCTCTGCCCCTAACACTCTGATTCTATCTCCCTAGCGCATGTGACTCTGGATCCAGACACGGCTCATCCTCAACTCGTCCTGTCTGAGGATCGGAAAAGTGTGATACGGAGAGACACACAGCAGAATCTACCCAACAACCCTGAGAGATTTGACTGTTGGGCCTGTGTGCTGGGCTGTGAGGGATTCACCTCGGGGAGACATTGCTGGGAGGTGGAGGTGGGGGATGGGGGAGGCTGGGCTGTGGGGGTGGCCAGAGAGTCTGTGGGGAGGAAGGGACGGATCAGCCATAGCCCCGAGGTGGGGATCTGGGCTGTGGAGCAATGGGAGGGTCAGCTCCGGGCTCTGACCTCCCCTGTGACCCCCCTGCCCCTGAGCCGGGCCCCCAGCAGGATCCGGGTTTGTCTGGACTGTGACCGGGGGCAGGTGACATTTATCGATGCTGGTGACGAGGCCCCGATCTTCACTTTCCCGCCGGGCTCCGTCCCTGGGGGGAGAATCCAACCCTGGTTCTGGGTGTGGCTGGGATCCCGGCTCAGCCTGTGTCCCTGAGCGGGGACGGGGAGGAATATCTCACTGGGGAACCAGACATCAGCCTTTCTAACCTCACACAACCCAGTCTCTATGACCTTGGAGGACTCCTGTTACCCAGCTCGTGGCTCCCCATCTCTATGACCTGTGGAAGCCCCTCCCCTTTCTTGCAGTCTCAAAGATGGGAGGGGGAAGAACCCCTGGGGCTGCAGGATGGGCCCTGAAGGGCTGATGTGGGGGCTGGGCAGGGGGAAGAACTAACAGCCGGGCAGGGGATAGGGGCAGGTGGGGGTGGCAGGGACACAGTGTGAATCAATCAGGGTTTGGGGGGTTGGGGAGAAGCAGCAGCAGGGAGCGGTTTGTACAGATCTGTGGGATTAAATCTCACTGGGGTTTCCCAGCCAGAGCTCCTGCCACAGGGGTCCAGGTCACCTTCCCCTGTAACTACAGGACAGCTGGTAACCTGTAATTGTCACACATGGGGAAGAGGGGGAGATGGGTGCAGATTGACAAAAAAAATGTTATAGAACCTTAAAAAAATCCACATTGTATCAGTCTCATGATTTTTTTTGTAAACTCTTGTGGTTTGGAGCACTGGGAGACGAAGGGACAGGGCAGGTTTAACTAGAGGGAATTAAAAGAAGGAAGAATAAAAATGTAAATTAAAATAAAAGAAGAGTAAAGGAAGAGTCTATGAGAAATGGTGGAAAAAAAGAAATGAGAAGAGTGAGAGTAAAATATCCCTGGCAGGGGAACGAGCCAGGTGACAGTAAGAGGGGAAGGGATAAAATCGGGGGCAGCGAAGGGGGGGAATGGAGCAGCCATGGGGGATGATCTGGGACAGGGAGGGGAGGAGAGTGGGAGAGACACAGGAAAATAAACAGGGATCAGAAGTGAGGGTTAGAAAAACGAGTAGAAAAGGAGAATATGGAAAGAAAGGAAACATGAGAGGGACAGAGATTTATTACAAGTTCCTGAAAGCGACACTGTAACTCATTAATTCCATGTATGAATTCCTGGATGACTATCCTGTTGTTGTGCCATTAAGAAAACTGTTCTCAGTAGCTGGAAGTCTCGAGGGTATTGATGGCCCTGGGCCCAGGTGTCTGTTCCCAGATCTGGGGTCACACTGGACAAGTGGCCTGAGAGTCTTGGGGGAGGAGATCTTGGGTTAGCCCATCCCCTGTACAGTGCAGGAGCCCCAGCGCCAGCTCCCCTCACACCCACTGCCCTCTGCAGAGAGCCAGGAGTCTCGGAGACTGTGCAGGGAAACAGAAGCAGGAGCCACCAGGCTAAGAACAGGTGTGATGGCTGCTCTCTTGGCCAGCACACCCAGCACTGAACCAGGAACCCCTAGAGCTCTCTGTTTATCCCACACCCTGTCCACTGCAGGACCCCTAGTGCCAGCTCCCCTCACACCCGCTGCCCTCAGCCATTGGGCCCCAGTCCTCACCCAGGGGACAGGATCTTGGTCTCCGCACCCACCAGCAGCCAAGCTCCCCCGCTTCTCACCTCCTTCTCCTTCCCAGTGTGCCACGTCCCCGGTCCTCACCCTCCATCCCAGTGCTTCCTGGGATGCAGCACTTACTGTTTGGCAGCACTTACAACTTCCTGGGAGGAAGGGGGAGGAGTGGGGATGGGGCATGCTCAGGGTAGGAGGCAGAGAAGAGGCAGGGCCGGGGTGGGTACTTGGGGGGAAGGAGTGGAGTGGGGGTGGGGTAAGGGCAGTGCAGGGGCGGGGCCAGGGGCAGTGTGGGGGGGGTCAAGCACCCACTGGGAAGAGGGGAAGTTGGCGCCTATGGCTGGTACTGACAAAAAGTGAGAAAATTGGTGCAGGCCTTGCTGGGTGTGATTGTGTTACAGGGTCACCTGCCCCACTAGGGCCCAGGCTGAGATCCCAGCACCAGAGCCGGCTTTAGGCTGATTCCCCTGATTCTCCTGAATCGAGCCCCACACCTAAGAGGGCCCCATGCCCAGCCAGAGCGCAGCAAGGCCCACAGCCCCGCAACCTTGGCCGGAGTGCTGGGTGGAGCGCTGTAAGCCCCGCAGCCCAGCTCCCTCAGCCAGAGCCCAGGAACCCCGCGGCCCTGCTCCCCCGGCTGGAGCGCCAGCCTGAGCACTGCAAGTCCCGTGGCCCCACTCCCCCAGCCACAGTATAGCAAGCCCCATAGCCTGGCTACCCCGGCCAGAGCGCAGCAAGCCCTGTGATCCCCCTCCCCCGGCCAGAGCGCGGCAACCCAAAGTGCTGTCGAAAACTCAGAGCGCCGTCCGGTGAGTACAAGCCCCACGAATCAGGCCCCGCACTTGCTAAAGCTGACCCTACCCAGCACATTCCACAGGCCCCTGAGCCGCCATCAGATGGACTTTCAGCCTCGGTCCATATGGTGGAGGGGGAGGAAATGGGTCATTGCCCTGGGAGAGCCTCTGGGGGAGGGAGGAGACTTACTTGCCCACAGCTCCAGTGGGCTGCTTTTTACTTTAGTTCCCTACCAGATCAGGGGCCAGGGCCGGCTGCATAGTTTTTGCTGCCCCAAGCAAAAAAAAAAAAAGCCGCGATCGAGAATTCTTAACGCCGCAACTTCATTCATAGGCAGCAATTCGGCAGCAGCTCCTTTTCTCCGAAACAGACTGAGGGACCCGCCGCAGAATTGCTGCTGAAGAGCCGGATGTGCCGCCCCCTTCCAGGGGCCGCCCCAAGCACCTGCTTGCTGGGATGGTGCCTGGAGCTGGCCCTGTCAGGGGCAGAGACTGTGTGTGAGGGAGAGATGTTTGTGTCTTTGTTTCTCATCCCTTCCTCCATAGGGATCTTACTGGAAACAGGGGGTCCCTAGTGGAGAAGCCTGTTTAGGGAATGCAAACAGAACTGGGGGGGTGAGCCAAAAAGCTGAGCACAGAAAGGGACTGGCTGTTCAGAGACAGCCTAAGCATTTTAAAGCAGGCCTGAAATATCATACACTTTTCCTCCTGTCCACTTGTACTGGGGTCTACACACCCCATACTGACCAGAGCTTTGTACAGGCAGGGCACCCTGTCCTGCCTGCAGGCAAGCAGCCTGACCATACTCCCATGTGGCTGCCTCAACTGCCCATTACAGAGGCAGGCACCCAGAGCTGCAGCCAATAAGGGAAATGAGACCAGGTACCAGGTTGCTTCTAAAGATTCAGCGCAAAGGCACTGATGTGCACTGTTAGGCCCACTTAGATACCAGGGCAAAAAATTGTCCTGACCAGAGACTAACCAAAAAAAGCAAATCAGGGTGTACTAGAGATGCCCTAAAAGACCACATCAAGGACTGATAACACTGCCATTATGAGCTGACTCTGCACAGACTGGCCTAATGCCTGTAGGGAAGGGTCAGTGAGATGATTATCAGACAAACTCTGTGTCTGTGCATGTCCATCCATCTCTTTACCCTCTTCTCCCAGGACCTGGCTGCAGAGGAAAGGTTTGCCCAGCAGTTAAGGTGCTCACTTATATTGAGCAGATCCAGTTTCCATTCCCTGCTCTGTGTAAACTCAAACAAGTCACTTATTTTCTCTGGGGGCTTGTCTACATGTGCATTTTATAGCACTCTAACTTGCTGGCTGAGGGGTGTAAAAAATCCCCCCCTTGAGCACAGCAAGTCTGAGCACTTTAAAGAGCTAGTGTAGACAGGCTCCAAGCTCTGGGAGCCGCACTCCCAGCACTCGGAGCTAATCCCCTCATGGGGTGGATTACCAGAGAGCTCTCTCAGCCCTTGTGCACGACCACCCTCGCACTTCAAAGAGCTGCCACGGGAGCAAACTTTCCTGATTTCACAATGACTCTTTTGCTAGCTGGTGTTTCTCTTAATGACCCAACTCCTGGAATCCTGTGATCACCTGACAAAGTCTGCTCTCACTTTAGCAAGGGGCAGTTTCTTGCTCTCCGGGCTGAGCAGAAAAGGTTGAGAATGGGATTAGGGTGAATCCTGGATGCTCAGAAACAAAGAAACAAAAAGGACAGAATAGAACTTTGTAGAAGAAAAAACCCTCATGTTTCCCTCAGCCAACTTCCTGGTTTTTGATTACTTGGTGCTGGCAATACTGCCTTGGCAGTGATCAGTTCATGTTTTCTGGTCTGGCTTCTCCAGCAAAGTCTCTAAGGACCTAACCATTAAACTGAGCATTCTAATGTATCTCTTTAGTTCACCCCCAATCCAGGGGAGCTGTGCTCATTTGCTGTTTGGGTCCACAGCCCGGCTCCATACACATTCCCATACCTTGTCCTCTCTGTTTATTTCCCTTTCTATTAACTGTGCTGTTTTAGATAAATGACACTAAATGGCACTAAATTAGGGGGATTTCCAGGGTAGCACATAGAGATTTAAGGTCTGAGTTCTCAGTGGCACAGGACTGCCAAACTCAAACTTTTGAAAATCATTAGTCCAGAGCCCCAAAATGATGTGATTGCCTTATGAGACATACAAATAAACATGATAATAAATGTTGAATTCTTTCAATTTGTCTTCTGGCTTCTCAGCCCTTCCAGCTGCACGCAGATCACATTTTAAGTTTTTCTCCGCAACCAAGAGAACCAGAAACTTGCTTTGTTTAGGAAATGGAAGCCAAGAGTCTCACTTCATCACATGCTTCCAGGAGCTGGGGCTTTAACAAACACACCAAATATCAGGCACAACCATGTTCTGAAGTGTCCCTAGCCTCTGTTGGCCAGAGGCTGGTTATGGGCACCAGGGGACAGATCACGTGATGATTCCGGGTTCTGTTCATTCCCTTTGGGGCACTTGGCTTTGGCTACAGTCAGAAGACAGGACATTGGGCTAGATGAAACATTGGTCTGACCCAGTGTGGCCATTCTTGTGTTCATGAGACTCATTATTAAATCATGAATGCTGGCAACACTGATTTACACAGAGCCAGAGCAGCCTTGTGTATGTTAGAAACAGGCCTTTGAAAAATTGATTCCAACTTAACCACATTTTTGACCTGTGAATTGAATATCCCTGGACTTGGAAGGATTAGACTTTATCAGTAGATGTCTCTAAATACTGATTTCACTGGAGACACACAAACTGATAAAATATTTCCACCGATAATAAGTGAAATTTACAAATAGGCACAGTAAGAAAAATGCTGGTTGAGAACTTACTAGAGTTTGAGTTAAGGAGCTTGACCAAGTATATTTTGAGAGGTGATGTTAACAATTTGTGTTTTAAAAGTTATAAAGTTTTTATTTTTTGAATCTCCACATCTACTGTCATTAAATAATTATTGTCTGACTAAAATATTGTCTGACCTTCCCTGCATAATTTCCCACAACTGTGAACATTTAAATTGATCAAAATTGGCAACTGTGAAAGTTTAACTAGATAAACTACTTACCAAGATTAATCTTATCTGTCAATATTACATATTAAATCAAATGAATTCTGCCAAGCCTAAATATCATTCCCTAGACACACAGTTCTGTCAGCTCATCAGGACAGGTGGATGCTGAAGTCCATGTGAAGCCCAAGTGACCCTCCAAACCAGTCCAGGGGGCTGATTGCAGGATCAGAGCCTTATTGCTACATTTTACACAAAAACTTATGCCCAAATAAATTTGTTAGTCTCTAAGGTGCCACAAGAATGCCTCAGTTATTTTTGCTGATACAGACTCAGGCCAGGTCTACACTGTGACTTTAAATCGGTTTAATGGCTGATATACCGATTTAATGCTGTACCCGTTCACACGACGTCGTCAGTAATATCGAATTAAACGGCTCCTTAAATCGATTTCGGAACTCCTCCCAGACGAGAGGAGTAGAGCTAAATTCGATACTGATAACTCGGATTAGGGTTCGTGTGGATGGAAATCGACATTATTGGCCTCCTAGAGGTATCCCACAGTGCACCACTGACCGCTCTGGTCCGCAATCCAAACTCGGATGCGGCGTGCAGGTAAACAGGAAAAGCCCCCAGACCCCGAGACCTTTAGAATGACATTTCCTGCTTTCCAGCGTCCTGCTATGATCAGCACGCGTGGCGATGCATTTCACATGCAAAAGTAGCTCCTGCATGGACCGTACGGGAGATACTACATCTGATCGCTGAATGTTGACACAAATCTGTTGTGTCAGAGCCCCATTACATAACACGGAATGCAAAAACATTTGAAAAAGATTCTTGAGCATACACAGCTGTGCGTGACAAGCGTGACGGGAAGCCAGAGACTAGAATTGGACGCTCAGGGAGGGGGTGTGGACGGAGGACTCCAGCTATCCCAGTCTCCACTGCAGTCTCTAACAAGTATTTGCATTATTGGCTGAGCGCCAAAATTATGTCGCTTAATACACGGTGTGTTTCTCGGTTCACGGAACAGCTAATCAGTACCTCCGCCACCCCCACCACGTGAAAGAAAAGAAAAAAAAACCATTCCTTGAGTACTGTTAATGTCACCGTCTGTGTACTGAAAGCTGCTGATAGAGGCGATGCTGCAGCACTGACAAGCGGTAGCTCCTCTTCCCTCTCTGGTGGTAGATGGTGCAATATGACTGATATCCATTGTTGCCATCAGCCTGTGAGTGCTCCTGGCTGGCCTTAGGCTGGCTGGGGGTGCCTGGGTAAAAATGGGGATGACTCCCAATTTCTCACAGTGGATGGTACAGAATACACTTGATCCTATTCTTGTCAAGACTGACTCTATTTTTATAAACCATAAAGGGAGGCATTGACTCAGTCCCAAGTGAGTCAATGCCAATTTTGCTTTCAAAAATTTTCAGAGGGTTATTATCATCCGTTCTGTCCTATCTACTGTGTGAACAAAAAGAGGTGAGAACATAAATATCACCGTTACACATGTTGCTGACAACAGTTCATCATGAACTGTCTACAACCGGGAAGGGGAAGGGGGAGAGGAGCTGATACTGCTCTTCAGTGCTGCAGCATCGCCTCTATGAGCAGCATTCAGTACACATAGGGTGACAGTGTAAGTACTCAAGGATTGGTTTATTTAACTTTTATTTCACGTGTTGGGGTGGGGGAAGAGACTGATGAGCTGTTCCGTTAAGCACATCAGACACTGTGTTTTAAGCTACAGACATTGGGCGCTCCGCCAAGAATGCAAATAGTTGTCAGAGACGGCTGAGGACTGTGGGATAGCTGGAGTCCTTAGCACCCCCTTCCCTTCCTCCATGCTACCCCGCCCCTTGAGGCGAATGTTAATGATCACAGGGGGGTTCTGGGTAGATGTCGTCAGTCAGTCCTTGCTCCGGGAAAACATCAGCAGACAGTCCTTTCGCACCGTTTTCTCCTGGATTGCCCTGGCAGACACAACAGGACGGCAACCCTGGATACCATCCGGTTTTTTTCATTACCGTTACCGTATGTGTACTAGATGCCGCGGAAACAGAGGCGATACTCCAGCGCTACACAGCGGCATTCAATTGCTTTTGCAATGATAGCAGAGATGGTTACCAGTCATTCTGTACTGTCTACTGCTGGAGAAAACTGGCAATGACATGACGGTTATCTCCCCCTCTCTGTACTGTCGTCTGCTATCATGAGTGCCCCTGGCTGAAATCAGCCGGGGGCGCAACGCAAAAGCCAAATTGGGATTGACTCACTGGCCACTGAGTCAATTCCTCCCTTATGGTTTCTAAAAATAGAGTCTGTCCTGCCTACAATAAGAGTTGAGTGTATTAGAAGAGCACAGCTACTCCGTGTCTGTATTAACAGGGGGTGCCCCTGCAAGAACCGCACCCGTTGCTTCCCTTCTCTCCCAACCTTCCTTTGCTACCGTGGCAGGGCCCACCCCCATTTTTGTCATGAAGTTGTAAGGAATACAAGAATAAGAAACATAGACTTATTCGTGACATACACTTGGGGGGGGAGGGGGGACTTGGAGGCAGGCAGCTGGGGCTATGACAGTCCAGGCAGGACGTACTCTACTTCTGGGAACCATAAGGGACCGATTGACTCAGTCCCAAGTGAGTCAATCCCAGTGTTGGTTTCAGAACTTTTCTGACAGGGGCACTCATGATAGCAGCGGACAGTACACTCAGATGCACTGGCCAGGTAAACAGGAAATCCCCTGAATCCCCGCGAACTTTTGAATTGCATTTTCCTGTTTCTCCAGCGTGAGGGTCAGCACACACACAAGTGAGCACGCAGAGCTCATCGGAACAGCCTCCATCTCGTCATCGCTGTCGTCGCCGCTCTGCAATAGCTGCCGCCTCCTCTCCTCCTGCCTTTGCAGTTCATGGTTCAGCATAGTCAGCACTCGAGTACGCGAGGTGTTGACAACGGTCAGGATAGCGTTACTGATCTCAGCAGGGTTCATGCTTGCTGTGCTATGGCGTTTGCTCAATTCACCCCGGGAAAAAGGCGCGAAACGGTTGTCTGCTGCTTTCACAAAGGGAGGGGTGAGGCTGTACCCAGCACCACCCGGGACAATGTTTTTTGCCCCATCAGGCACTGGCCTGTCAACCCGGAAGTGGGAACTATGGGATAGCTGTTGAACAGCTACCCACAGTGCACCGCTCCTAAAATCGACGGTAACTTTGGACCATGGACGCACACAATCGATTTAATGATCCTAGTGTGGACGCGCTAAGCCGATTGTATAATATCTGTTTTATAAATTCGGTATAACCTACTTCGAAGTAATCCTGCAGTGTAGACATACCCTAACACGGCTACCCCTCTGAAACCTGTCACCGGGTTAGAGTGTTACCAGCTGGCTGGGTCCAGCTCAGCAAACAGCCTGAGTCAGTTCCAGGAAGGGAAACACCCAATTGCTGCTGCTGCAGCCGGGGCATATTTCTGAGCTCAGGAAAGGGAAACTAACCCTGTTACACTGCCCAGAGGGAGCCATGGCCACAGACAACCCCGTGGAAAGTCTCCGGGAAGAAGCTACATGTCCCATCTGTCTGGAGTATTTTAAGGACCCTGTGATTATAGAGTGTGGGCACAATTTCTGCCAAGCCTGCATCGCCCAGTGCTGGGAGGGATCCGATACAGCCGCCTCCTGCCCTCAGTGCAGAGAAACTGTGCAAGGGAGAAACCTCAGGCCGAACAGGCAGCTGGCAAACATGGTAGAAATCGCCAAATGGCTGAATTTACAGGCAGCAAAAGAAGCAGGAGGAGAGAGGGTGTGTGGGGAACACAAGGAGACTCTGAAACTGTTCTGTGAAGAGGATCAAACTTCGATCTGTCTGGTTTGCCATCTGTCCCGGGCTCACAGAGCTCACAGGGTGGTCCCCTTAGAGGAGGCTGCCCAGGAGTACAAGGTAGGGAATCACTGTCGAGTTTAATGGGTAATAACTTTGGATTTTAATGCCAAGTTAATTTTGCTGACAGTTGCCTGTCACAGGTGTAACACATCATTCAGCTCTGTAAAGCCTTCATGGTAGGGGAGATGCCATAACAAAAGTAATGATCTGGCAGTGGGGCAAATAAGGGAAAACTTAAGTCTTTAAAGATAACTGAAGTGGGAAACTTTTCTCTGAGGTCCTGAACCCTTTTCAGACCCAGCTTCCACTTGTGAAATGAGGGAACTTTTTATACAATGGAAGGTGTTAAGAATCAGTGAGGTTTACATCAGAAGAGCTGCAGGTGGATCTGTGTGACAGTGCTGCCTTCAGACTGGAGAAGGGGAAGTTACAAACGGCTGTTGCTCTTACTGATTTGTATCATAGAACATATTATTAGTACCTATATTTGCCTCACAGTAGCCCTGGGCTCTGCACAAAACACAGCGAGGGACAATCCCTGCGCTGAGCAGTTTACAGTCAAGATGGACAAGACAAACAAAGAGTGGGAAGGGAAACTGAGGCACAAAGCAGGGCAATGAGTTACCCAGGGTCACGCAGCATGTCAGTGGCTGAGCTCAGCAGAGAAACCAGCTTTCACTTGTCCCAGTTCAGGGCCCTAACCACTGTGCCATGCTGCCAGCTCAGCAACAACTCTCCCATGAAGAAGTTTGTCCATTAGGAGGGAGATTCCTTGATTAGGTCGCAGGCCCAGCAGGGAGAGGAGGTTTCTCACTGGGATCCTGAACTCCTGTGCTGCTCCATGCAGGGTTACATGGGCAAGGACCAGCCACAGTGGCTCCATCAGTCCCAAATGAAGCCTTTTGAAAATATCCCAGAATGCACTGCTTCCGGGATCTTTCCTAGGGAATGGGACAAGCCTACCCAGAGAGGGCATTGCCACTGAAAGGGGTTAGGGCAGCACTGGAGCAAACCCCAACTGTTCTTTATACAAATCTGCATGTCTAATTCAGGTGGCCACAGATCCATCCTCAAAATACAGGACTTCCCCACACCTGCCTACTTGGGCATGCCCCTGTCTTTCTCCACGTGCCCCCACCTGCATCATTTTGCATAGAGGTGCCCCCTCCTCCCGCCAATGGTGTCCTCCTGCATCCTCAGTCTCCTCCCAGGGCCGGATTTCCCATGGGGCATCATCATTCTAGGGGCACCTAAAAATTCAAAATTTCCTGCTCCTGGGTCCTGGCAGAGGGTGGGGCCAGCCAAGGGGGAGATAGCACCATGCAACCCTACTGGAGTGCTCCTCGCTTAGCCCGGTGGTGGACAGAGTCACCTTCCAGCAGGGCTGGTGAGTGTGCCCAGGGGGCAGGGTGTGGGAGAGGGGGTCTCTGGGAGGATTTGTGGAAGGGCTCTGGGCAGTGAGGGGATCTGTGGGTGGAAGGGCACTGGATGGCAGGGCACCTAAACATTAAATGTAGCGGTGCCCCCGATGCCCATGGCAAATAGGAGCTCCAAGCCACTGTGAACAGAGAGGGTACCCAACAGCTCCTGGCTGTTTTCAGGTGGCAGGGTGACCTCGCAGCTCTGGTCTGCCACTGAGCTGTGGGGGGCCACTGCAGCTCTAAGTCCCTGCGGGTGATGTGGGGGAGGAGATTGGAGCTGGAACCCCCACAGCTGCCCAGCCACCAGGGGCAGTGGGGGGACACTGCATCATGGCGCACAAGATGCAAATCCAGCATGGTCTCCTCCTCCTCCTCCCTCATTTTTCCTGGACAAGGCCATGTCCAGTGCTGAGTCCCTACCAGACGGGGATAGTGTTCCACGACACTGGGACTGCGCAGCTTCCAACCAGACAAATGGCCTCCCAACGTCCTGTGGCGTTTGCCTTGGTACTTAGCCCAGTTCTGTCCAACCAGTGCAGTCCCAGGGACTTCAGGGATGAAATTCCAGCCTGTATTTAAACCCTGGTTGCTTCTGTGATTTGTATCACTTTCTTCGATAAACCTTTTCAAACAGAGGTTTATTGATTCAGCCCCATGTGACTCCAGTGTCCTGTTATGCTCTGTACCACTAATGAATTCACAAATACCAGCAAATCTTGGTTATAACTGAGGTATCTGTTTAATTACTAAAAAGACTGAACTGGAATTGATAACAAGTCTGAATATGACATGCTCCCAGTCTCCATTAATGAGGTTTCATCTCCTTGGTGGTCCTGATGTCACAAAGCGATTAGAACCACAGTCATCTTGGGTTTTGGGTGGAAAAACACCCACTTCCAAGCACCTCTCAACTATCCAGATGAAACCTCTCAAATCATTTTTGTTTCTTCAGGAAAGAATCCAGGCCCATTTGAAGACTCTGAGGGAGGAGAGAGAAAAGGTGCTGGGACTGAAAGCGACTGGAGAGGCAAAAAGCCAGGAGTATCTGGTAGGTGCCTGTTGTTGTTAACCTGCAGGGACTGGCAGTGGGAGGTCTGTTTGGAGGAAGATTCCTCTGTAGCGTTGGTGAATGTGAGCTTGTGTGTGTCTCCATGCTCATGGATTGCTGGATTAGATCTATGTGTAGACAAGCCCCAAGCTTCCATTTCAGTGGATGAGTTAATGTCTAGCTCTTGTGGCTTTCACAAAATCCTCCCCAAGTGAACTGAATGTCTCTGTGAAGTGCTGTCCATTGTATCTGGTCATTTTGTTAAATGTTTGTTTCTCTTTTCTTCTCTGGCATCTCTGTCAGTGTAGTGCTGAGTCCTGCCTCCTGCTGCTCTGGGTCTGAATTTCCACAGACCATAAATAACAGAATATGCTGACCATGACAGGCACGGAAACTTCCCTTTCAGAGGGATACAGGGGCCAAAGGGGAAGGTGCGAGAGAATCCCCTGCCTAGTACACACAGGGTAGAGTCAAATGTCAGAAATCTTTGGATTTTCAAGCTCAGCTCTCCATGAAAAGAGTCCAGGCTCCACCCATGTCTCTGACCAGCCCTTGCCCTATTTTCATACAGAAACAAACACAAACCGAGAGACAGAAGATTGTGTCTGAATTTCAGCGACTGCGGCAGTTCCTGGAAGAACAAGAGCGACTCCTGCTGGCTCAGCTGGAGAAGCTGGATGAGGAGATTGTGAGGATCCAGAATGAAAACGTCAGTAAACTCTCCAAGCAGATTTCCCATCTCGATGAGCTGATGAGTGAGATGGAGGGGAAGTGTCAGAAATCAGCAAGTGAATTTCTGCAGGTGAGACTGAATGGGATAGCTCAGTGGTTTGCGCATTGGCCTACTAAACCCAGGGTTGTGAGTTCAATCCTTGAGGGGGCCACTTAGTGACCTAGGGCAAAATCAGTACTTGGTCCTGCTAGTGAAGGCAGGTAGCTGGACTTGATGACCTTTTGGGGTCCCTTCCAGCTCTGTGAGATAGGAATATCTCCATATTATACATACAAGAAACAGAGGTGGGTGCTCCAGGATAGCCAGTTTTCCCTGTTCAGTGCTGGCTGCTCTGCTGATCAACTCCTCCCCCTCCCTGCTGTGATCAGCTGTTTTACTGTGTGGGGGAGGAGCAGGGAGGGATTGTGCTCAGGAGAGGAGGTGGGGAAGAGGCAGGGTGGTGGTGGAGTGGGAAGAGTTGGGCTGGGGGTTGGCATTGGAGGAAGGTTTGGAGTGGGGGTGGGGCATGGGTTTAATACCCCCAGGGACAATTGAAAACCAGCACCTGTCATTAGATTCCCCACAGAGGGCAGGGAGGGCTCCTGTATCCTAAGCACTGGAGTCCAGCAGTCGGAGACCCTGGTGTAACTTGGTGTGTGCATTGCTGACAGGTGAATAATTATTATTTTTCGCAAAGTCACAGACATAGAGATATGAGAGATGGAAAAGCCCCATTAGCTCACGGAATCCATGGCCCTGGGCCAGGGCAGGGCCTCTATTCCCCATATTTGCAAAATTCCTTCCCTGGAATCGCGTGTGTATGTCAGACTGAACTGAAATTCTTTTGTCTCTCTCTCTCCTCTAGGATATTAGAAGCACCTTGAGCAGGTACGTGTCTCTCTCTCACTCCCCCTCACACTTCATAACACTGGGAAAGAGTTTGTTGGTGATATTAGCGCCACATCTCCTCAGGGCTCTACAGCAAAATGTGTGGGGAAGGTCACATGTTGGATATGAATCTCTCTGATCAACTTCATCCTGAGGGTCTCACCCTTGTATAGAAAATTCTGGAATTCTCCATTCAGTGGGAAGGACTGACCTCAAGTATTTCCTAGAGATGTCACCTCCCTGAGGGACTGCCCTCCTCAGGATAGTGGAGATGGAATATGGGCCTGTCACTGCTGGGGCCCTGGTCACTATTTAGCCCAGGGCAGCAGTGATCAAGAGTCTTTCCCGCCTGAGGACTGTTTGGAGACCTGTGTGGAATGAGCTGGGGAAGGGGGAGTTGGTGTCACAGTCTAGTTCCTAGGGGCAGATTTCTACAGCACTTCACCTGGGAACTTCCTGTCCCTTAGACCATGGAGGCCAAGGAGTGAATTGGCCATAGAGACTCAATTCCCCTTTTGTCCCCAGAGCTGATCTCTCCAGATCCAAGTTGAAGAATATTAATGAGTCCTTGAAGGGAAAGTTGTATGGCCATGGGCTGTGTTGCACCTGCTCTCAGACTGGGAGAAGTCGAGGAATTCTAACGCCAGGCCCATTAGAGCAGTGACTCCCTAACCAGAACTTGTAATGAGTCACACAGTGAAATATAATCACGTGAAATTGTTTCTCTCCAGGTGTGAGATGGGGAAGTTCCAGCAGCCAGAGGAGATTTCTCCTGAACTGGAAGAGCGAGTCAGTGGTTTCTCCCAGAAAACGATTGTGCTATTGGAGACTCTGGGGAAGTTCAAAGGTACCTAGAAGGGATCTAGGAATGAAAATTGAGGTGAGCCTCTGAGACTGAGGGAGGAGAGTGGCTCTGGCCAATTGGTTCACAATTAGATGATGCTTCTATTTCATTGTTGGATGACAATGTCATGCACTTGAGCTCCAAGTCACTCAGGTTGATTAATTCAAACCTTTTTTTCTACCAAAAATATGTCTTGCCATGACAATTACTGTTAAAGAAAGAAATGACTCAGACTCATAGACTTTAAGGTCAAAAGGGACCATAATGATCATCCAGTCTGACCTCCTGCACATTGCAAGCCACAGAACCTCCCCCACCCACTGCTGCAATAGACCCTTAACCTCTGGCTGAGTTACTGGAGTCCTCAAATCATGATTTAAAGACTTCAAGTTACAGCAAATCCACCACTGACACTAGTTTAAATCTGCAAGTGACCAGTGCCCCGCACCGCAAAGGAAGGCAGAAATCCCCCAGGCTCTCTGCCAATCTGATTTGGGGGAAAATTCCTTCCCGATTCCAGTTGAATACCAAGCATTTTGGCAACACCCAACAGCCAGACATGTGGCAAAGAACTCACTACAGCTCAGAGCCCTCCCTGTCTACCACCCCACCACCAGCAATGGGGCACATTTCTCAAAGGTAGATCCAGCCCATCACTGTGCTCAGGTCCCATATGCAGCTAGTCTGGGCCAAATGGGCCATAGGGAAGGAGAAAGCCCCTCCCCCATGGTGAAGGATTCCTCCAGCACAGGAGTCTCTTGTGCCTCCTCCCCAGCAGCTGCAGGCACAAGGCATGTTCCTGAGAGGGCTGGGAATGGGGTGGGGTTGGTGAGGGCGGGTGGAAGAGGGAGGGGGTGGATGAGGGACAAAGGGCCGTGGGCCATGTAAAGCTGGGCTTCTGGTACTCTGCATGCCAGGCAAGACACACGGGGGCCATTGTTACAGGGACGTAACTCCATCTGGCTTCAGAATTTCCTTTGCCTGTGCCAAGGTCTGCACCGGCCCCTGCAACCACTGAACAGCAGAGTCACAAATGGCCCCTCCCCTCTCCCCTTTTGCTGGTACAGGGGTAAATCTGTCCCATTAACTCAACCTTCTCCCACCTCAATTTCCACATTTATAAAATGATTTTACTTTTATTTCTGTTTCTGCCTGTGGAGGAGAAGGCCCCATTGTGCTGCTCTCTGTAGAGATGCTGAGTAAACAGACACAACAGCTCACAATTAGAGCCAAGGTTTTGCACACTCTCAATATCCCGTTAGTGTCAAAAGGACCAAAGTGGGTAAAGTTATTTTTATGCCAAAGTCTTTGCATGCTCTGGGTCTAGGTTATGACAAAAGGCAGTAAGTGACTGAGACAAACCAACTGGAGTCTGAAGGGAGGGAGGGGATGAGGAGGGGAAAAGTAAATCTCACTTACAGATTGTCTGTCCTGGGATGGTTGTGAGGCTGCAGAGATGTTGGTTCCATTGCTGGGAGATGTCTGAATGAGAGCGGAAAGAGACGCTTTCAGACCTTTTTATATTAAACATCTGAGTGTTTCTTGGTGTCTTTCTCTGTCATAATTAAAAGACAGTTCTAGGAGTTGAAAGTGGGGACAATGTTATAAATATGAAAGCCTGAAATCTCATCTCCTTTCTCCTTCTCCCCTCCAGACACTCTGCCGTCTGCATCAGAGACAAAAAGAGGAGGATCCCTAGGAACATTCAGACAGGGTGAGATTGCAGCTGGAGATTGTCTTTCAGTTATCAAATAACTTCTTCATGAGATTGCAGCTAAAGCTTCCAGCCAAACCAATACCGACCAGGACACACACAACCTTAAAAACAACACACTGAACAGTGAGGAGCTCCCACGCTGAAGTCACACAAACACTCCTGACACCAGCCTTAGTGCTGAGTTCATGCCCACACTGCTGAACAGAAAAACTCTCCCTGAACAGCCTGTGAGCACAGCTCTCTGTCGTGAGGACTGACACATCCCTCTGATTTATCCCAGTGCAGGTGGTCTCCCTGTGGTAAACTTTTTTTCCCAAACCTGGACTTTAGCGTACAAAATCTGGGTGTTTACTGTGAACCTTCCCCAAGCTTGTACCCAGCTTGGATCTATCTCGCTGCCACCAGATAAGATTAAGGCTCTTATCAGCCTGGGTTTCCCAAATACTCCTTGGGGTACCCCCTCTGTGGCCTCCCCAACTTCCCCTGGAAAGACCACCCCCCCAAGACTCAGAAGCCTGAGTCCACGGGCAAGGGAATATCCCCCTCCCTTCCCTTCTCCCCGGCTTCTCTTCTGAGCCACTTAAGGGAATGGCTGTAATCTTTTACATTACAATACCAAGAAAGCCTTGTCTCCTTTCTCTCCAAAGAGACAGCTTCAAACACAGGGAAACTAAAGGGATTCTTTCTCTCTATCCCCGTAGCCTGTTCCCGCCCTGGGGACAATAAGAAACTAACCCACAGCCTGGGCTTTTCCCTTTCCCCTTTGCCTCAGTAGGAAAGAACTTCCACAACTTTAAAAAGAAAACTTTATATAAAAAGAAAGAAAATACAGAACAATAATACTGCATTAAAGATCAATACAGGCTCTTGCTTATAAGAAAATATGAATAACCAGTCTGATTTAAAAAATAGCCAATTTAAAACAGTCCAGCAAATCAACACACAGTAAATACAAATCAAAGCACATCACAGCCGATTACTTTGTTTCCTTTTGTACTCACAGACTTTTAGTAGAATTTAGAAAGAAGATTGGAGTTAGAGAGAAATTTGTTTACTCACAGCCGAGGAAAACAACAAAGACCCCGAGTTCCTTTCCCTCCCAGACTTTTTAAAAAATCCAGGTCTCTGATTGGTCCTCTGGTCAGGTGTTTGGTTCCCCCTTTCCAGGTAAAAGAAACTTAACCCTTACCTACCTACTTATGACACTCCCCATCGCTCTTCTCCAACATCCAGCCTTTCCTCTGGGCAGGGCTGGGCTCCCCCATTGGAGCTGCTCCCTGCTTCCTGGATTGGGGAGATGCTCTCCCTTGAGGCTGTTAACTCCTCCCTTCTCTTTAGACTGGGGATGGGGCTACTCCACCTAAGGCCACTTCCTACTCTCTGATGTTAAGCAGTTCTTCCCCAATGCTGCACCTTCCTCTCTGTTCCCTGGCCTGGGAATGGAGGCAGGGCCATTCCTACCCAAACACAAAGTACATAGCTGCATAGGGCACTAGGAAATTTGCAGCACAAAATTTCCTGGTGCCTAGGCAGCTGAGTTCTGCTCCAGCCCCTGCTCTGCCCCAGTCCTGCCTCTTCCCCATGGCCCCCCAGTCCTGCTGCACCCCAGGCCCACCACTCCACCTCTTCCTCAAAGCCTCCACCCTGCTCTGCCCTCACCCCTCCCCTTCCCTCTCTTGCTCCGCCCCAGCCTTGCCCCCACTCCCCTGAGAACTACTGCAGGGTCGGGCTTGCACTCACGCACCACCAGTGCTGGGGGGCAGTTCTCCCCTGCTGCAAAAGCCAGCCCCCACCCTGCAGAGGCCTAGGTCCCCACCACCCACGGCAGAGGTGGGGCTGGGGGGCTGGGTAGGGCCCCAGAGTGGGTAGGGTTGGCCCTGAATGGAGGCTATCCCACCCAATGCCATTTCCTACCTTCTTTTCTTAATTGGCTCTTCCTACTCTGGCCGGTGAGTGGAGGCTGCATTTAGGGGAGGGAGCTTCCCTCTGGGGTTCAAAGCTGGTACCTGCCTCCTCTGCTTCCTCCTCACTAAAACCTTCCTGGTGTGTCTCTGATGCTGGGAATGGAGCAGCCCCAACAGAGGGAACAGGGAGCTGAAGCCTCAGCAAGCACATGAAAAACTAGTGAACTTGGTCCCATTACACAGACTGAGGAACTGCAGTGATGTCCCTGCTCAGTCTCAGGTGCCCAGGACAGAGGCAGCTCCCTGGGATCCAGGCTGGTCCCAGCCAGAACGGGGCTGCTGGGGAGTGTGAGAAGTGGTCCCAGCCTCCCCCAGGGCTGAGCTCTGCCCCTAACGCTCTGATTCTCTCCCCAGTGAATGTGACTCTGGATCCAGACACGGGTCATCCTGAACTCATCCTGTCTGAGGATCGGAAAAGTGTGAGAAGGGGAGACACACAGCAGGATCTGCCCAACAAACCTGAGAGATTTGACTATTGGGAATGTGTGCTGGGCTGTGAGGGATTCACCTCGGGGAGACATTGCTGGGAGGTGGTAGTGGGGGGTGGGCGATACTGGGCTGTGGGGGTGGCCAGAGAGTCTGTGGGAAGGAAGGGATGGATCAGCCTTAGCACTAAGGGGGGGATCTGGGCTGTGGCGTGGTGCTGGGAAGGTCAGTTCCGGGCTCTCACTTCCCCTGTGACCCCCCTGCCCCTGAGCCGGGTCCCCAGCAGGATCCGGGTTTGTCTGGACTGTGACCGGGGGCAGGTGACATTTATCGATGCTGGTGACGAGGCCCCGATCTTCACTTTCCCGCCGGGCTCCGTCCCTGGGGGGAGAATCCGACCCTGGTTCTGGGTGGGGGAGGGATCCGGGTTCAGATTGTGTCCCTGAGACACACAGCTGAGAAGGGAACCGGAAATCAGCCTCTCTAGCCTCATGGGCCTCAGTCTCTATGACCTTGGAGGACTCCCATCTACCCAGCCTCTTTCTCATCTCTATGGCTGCTGGAAGCACCTCCCCCTCCCTCTCTACAGCCTCAGGGATGGGAGGGGGAGGGGGAAGAACCCCAGGGGTTGCAGGAGGAGCGCAGGGGCCCTGAGGAGCAGAGGTGGGGGCTGGGCAGGGGGCAGAACTAACAGCTGGGCTGGGGACAGGCGGAGGTAGAGGTGGCAAGGACACAGCATTGATCAATCAGGGTTTAGGGGGCTGGGGAGAAGCAGCAGCATGGAGCGGTTTGTACAGATCTGTGGGATTAGATCTCACTGGGGTCTCCCAGCCAGAGCTCCTACTCCAGGGTCCCCAGTCTCCTTCCCCTGTAACTACAGGACAACTGGTAACCCTGTAATTGTCACAAAAAGGGTGGTGAGGGGGGGGATGAGTTCAGATTGACCAAAAAACATTATATAACCTTTAAAAAATCATCATTGTGTCATTCTCTTGATTTTCTTTTAAACTTCTGAGGTTGCAGCACGGGGAGAGGCAGGGACAGTTCTGGTTTAACAAGAGGGATTTAGAAGCAAGAAGAAAAATGTGAATGAAAATAAAACAAGAATAAAGGGAGAGTCAATGAGAAATGGTGGAGAAGAGAAATGAGAAGAGTGACAGGAAAATATCCCTGCCAGGGGAACTAGCCTGGGGCAGCAAGAGGGGAAGGGATAAAATCAGGGGAAAGATGGGAGCAGCCATGAGGGATGATCTGTAACAGGGAGGGGAGGAGAGTGGGAGAGAGACAGGAAATTAAACAGGGATCAGAAGTGAGGGTTAGAAAAACGAGTAGAAAAGGACAATATGGAAAGAGAGGGAACATGAGAGGGACAGAGATTTATTACTAGTTCCTGAAAGCGACACTGTAACTCGTTAACTCCCTCTATTAATTCCTGGACGACTGTCCTGTTGTTGTGCCATTAAGAAAACTGTTCTTAGTGGTTGGGGAATCTCCTTTCCATGCTGTGGTTATTAAGGCTCTTTCTTGGCTCTATTTACTTACCACCTTTAATTACTTACTGTAAATAAAACATTACAAACACCCATGTCAATCAAGAATTGCTCAGCTTTGTTCTGCGGAGAGGAGGCTGGTTGCACAGGGTGTGATCCATGACTTGGTGTTGCAATGCTGAGCATTGCAGGGCTTAATTTTTAGGCAACTAGAAAATCATAGTCTGCAACTCTGCAAAGCTGAGTTAGGGGCCTGAACTCCCTATATAATGCATGGGCATCACAGGCACCTTACAGCGTGATTCACAAAAGCCAGCTCACTAGCTGGGGAGCCTGATTTAGGGTGTACTGATAATATTAATTTAATTTATCAATTTTATTTTCTTATTTAATTTTAATTAATAAGATTAATGATAAATAATTACCAATATTGATAATACTTAATATTAATAGTATGGGGTTTAGGCTCGCCAGTTTGTTTGATTAGAAAATAAAAGTTCTTGTCCCGAATCAGGCTCCACAGAATTTAGAAAGGACCCTCAGGGATATGACAGGAAGCTCATACTGAGACAGATCTAGCCTTAAAGATTTTTTATTAAAATCAGTAATAGTAATTAAATGGTAAAATGCCCACAGTTACAAAGTTACAATTGCATTACTGCTATTCAAAAGATACATATGATAATACAGGATTATATGCAACAAAGCTTTGGTTAATATACTTACATCCTTCCTTGATAACCTGGTGGTAAGAGACACAGGACCAGCCTTGTGGTTCAGGTTTCTCGATTCTTGAGTGAGGGATGTAGTGCTTAGAAAGCTAATGCTACTTAGGGTTTACTTAACTAACTTAAAAGCAAAACCTAATAAACAATACTTAGAATAAAACTTAGGGAAATGTGAAACCCAATGCCTGATGGGGCAAAAAACATCGTCGTGGGTGGTTCTGGGTACAGCCTCCCCCCTCCCTCCATGAAAGCAACGGCAGACAACCGTTTTGTGCCTTTTTTACTGGGTGAATTGTGCAGACACCATGCCACAACAAGCATGGAGCCCGCTCAGCTCAAGACAGCAATCATGGACGTTGTAAACACCTCGCGCATTCTTGTGCAGTCTATGCTGAACCAGGACCTGCAAAACCAGGCGAGGAGGAGGCAGCTACGGCAGAGCGGCGACGAGAGTGATGAGGACATGGACACAGAATTCTCTCAAACTGCGGGCCCCTGCGCTTTGGAGATCATGTTGTTAATAGGGCAGGTTATAGCTGTGGAACGCTGATTCTGGGCCCGGGAAACAAGCAGAGACAGGTGGGACCACATAGTGTTGCCGACATGGGATGATTCCCAGTGTCTACAAAACTTTTGCATGCATAAGGGCACTTTCATGGAACTTTGTGACTTGCTTTCCCCTGCCCTGAAACACCATAATACCAAGATGAGAGCAGCCCTCACAGTTGATAAGCAAGTGGCGATAGCCCTGGGGAAGCTTGCAATGCCAGACAGCTACCTGTCAGTCAGGAATCAATTTGGAGTGGGCAAATCTACAGTGGGGGCTGCTGTGATGCAAGTAGCCAAAGCAATCGGTGAGCTGCTGCTACCTAAGATAGTGACTCTGAGAAATGTGCAGGTCATAGTAGATGGCTTTGCTGCAATGGGATTCCCTAACTGTGGTGGGGTGATAGATGGAGCACATATCCCTATCTTAGCACTGGAGCACCAGGGCACCCAGTACGTAAACCGCCAGGGGTACTTTTCAATGGTGCTGCAAGCACTGGTGGATCACAAGGGACGTTTCACCAACATCAACGTGGGATGGCCAGGAAGGGTTCATGATGCTCACGTCTTCAGGAACACTACTCTGTTTAAACGGCTGCAGCAAGGGATTTACTTCTCAGACCAGAAAATAACCATTGGGGATGTTGAGATGCCTGTAGTTATCATTGAGGACCCAGCCTTAATGCCATGGCTCATGAAGCCATACACAGGCAGTCTGGACAGTAGTCAGGAACTGTTCAACTACAGACTGAGCAAGTGCAGAACGGTGGTACAATGTGCCTTTGGACATTTAAAGGGTCACTGGTGCACGTTACTGACTCACTCAGACCTCAGCCAAACCAATATTCCCAGTGTTATTGCTGCTTGCTGTGTGCTCCACAATCTCTGTGAGAGTAAGGGGGAGACCTTTATGGCGGGGTGGGAGGTTGAGGCAAATCGCCTGGCCGCTGATTACGTGCAGCCAGACACCAGGGCGATTAGAAGAGCACACTAGCAGGGCCAGCTCCAGACACCAGCCTACCAAGCATGTGCTTGGGATGGCACCTTGGGACTGGGTGGCACTCGGGGTTTGTTTTTGGGTTTTTTTTTTTGTTCGGCTGGGCAACGCTGTGGGGAGGCGGGGCGCTGTGCTGGGGTGGCGGGGACTTGGGCGGCGCGGCGCTCGGCTGGGGTGGGCTTCAGCAGCACGTGCTCGGGGGGTGGGGACTTAGGCGGCGCAATGCGACACTCGGGGGGCGGGGACTTGGACGACGCGATGTGACGTGATACGACACTCCGGGGGCGGACTTGGACATCGCAGTGCGATGCTCAGAGGGAGCGGGGACTTGGGCGACAGGACGTTCCGGGGGCGGGGACTTGGGTGACACGATGCTCGGAGGGGGCGGGGACTTGGGCAATGTGATGCTGGGGGGGGCACTTGGACGACATGATGTATGTGGGGTGGGGACTTGGGCAGCGCGATGCTCGGGGGGGCAGGGACTTGGGCGGCGCGACTCTCGGGGGGGACGGCGCTCTTTGTTTTCACTTGGGGCAGCAAAAATATTAGAGCCGGCGCTGCACACCAGGAAGCGGCGCGCATCAGAAAAGCTTTGAAAACCAGTTTCATGACTGGCCAGGCTACGGTGTGAAAGTTCTGTTTGTTTCTCCTTGATGAAATCCCACCCCCTTGATTGACTCATTCCCTGTAAGCCAACTGCCCGTCCCCCTTCGATCACAGCTTGCTCTCTAAGGAATTAAAGTCACTATCATTTAAAAATCATGTATTCTTTAATAATTAATTATAAACATAGGAAGAGAACTGACAAGGTAGCCCGAGTGGGGTTTGGGAGGAGGGGAGGAGGGAAGGAAAAGGCCAGTGGCATAGCCAAGTTCTAAGTGCAGGGGGAGCAAACATAAAAAAGCCCCCCCTTGGCTTCTCCTCTGGATGTTCCATGCCCCCCCTGACTCCTCCAGCCCTGCCGTGTCCCCACCCTTGGCTCCTCTGGCCATGCTGCAGCGATGATACCCCCCACCAGACACCCTGCTCATTGGGTCCACGCTTACCAGGCTGACCAGGTGCCTCTGATGAGCTACCTCCTCCTCCCCCACAGCGCCAGGGTGCCCAGTTCCTGCTGGTTTCCACTGAAGCCAGCGTGACCTAGGAGCCGGCTCCCCCCGGGGAACAGAGACCAAGCCCCACCCACATGCCAGGGGCAGAATGCAGCAACCTGCATGCCGCCCATTTAAAAGGGCGGCAAACAACACCGAAGCTCATCTTTACCTTGAGGTGCCTGCGCTCCGGCCATCCAGGGCTGGCAGGAGAACGGGAACGGGAAAGTGCGGGAGGCAGCTGCAGCTAATCCTCTGTTTGTGGCCAGGCTTCCTGCAGCAGTCGTGCAGGGTGCGTTTGCCCCGCGTGGCAGCGCGCAGCCCTCCTGGCCAGATGCGGGCAGCTGCACTGGAGTCCTGCAACGCGTGGCTCTGGCTGCACCTGTGGAGAGGAGCTGGGAGGGAGACTCGCCGCTCACACACCCCCCCACCCGTGTGCGCACATTAGTGCTGCTTGGGAGAGTGGGAGGAGGCTGGAGCCCCGCACTCCCTCACCCACCCACCACAGTGGTCACTGCAGCCCTCGCTGCTTCTGGCCCCTGCACCCGTGAAGCAGCCTGTACATCCCCCTGCGGGTGGCGCTGCTCAGGGGACACTTTGCACCCCACCACCTGGAGACCTGGAGCAGCAGCAGCACCTGTGCCCGGGCAGCAGCAACGCCTCCTCCCATCCCTCACTTTCTTCTCCTGCGCTCTGAGCCAGGAACCCTGCTGCAGCCCCTCCATACCGCGAAGCCGGCGGCACTCTGCCTTGTGCCGGAATGTCTTGAGCTGCCGCCACAGCAGCTTCCCCCCTCCCACTGCCACGCCACACCGTGCAGGGACCCAGAGCTCCAGCAGCTCCCAAACACCCCGTTCAGGTGCCGCTTTTGAAAAATGTGCTCAGGGGAAGCAGCTGCTTCCTCTGCACCCAGCTAGCAATGCTATTGAGTCCCACCAGTCTATGCTTGTTTCCCAGACTCAGAATCAGCGTTCCACAGCATGAACCTGCCCCATTAACACCATTATGTCCACATTGCCGGCCCCGCTTTGAGAGAAGTCTGTGTCCATGTCCTCATCACTCTCATCATCAGGCTGCCGTTGGCTCCTCGCCTGGTTTTTCAACTTCTGGTTCTGCATAAACTGCACGATAATATAGAGGTGTTTACAATGCTTATAACTGCTGCAGTGAGCTGAGCGGGCTCCATGCTTGCCTTGCTATGGCCTCTGCGTGGAAAAAAGGTGTGAAACAATTATCTGTAGTTGCTGTCACGGAGGGAGGGGCAACTGACAACTGTAGCTATCCCACAATTCCCTCACTCTGTGACAAACATTTGAATTCTGAGTTGAGCTTCCAATGCCTGAAGGGTCAAAAACATTGTTGTGGGTGGTTCTGGGTACATGTCATCAGGCCTCCCCCTCCCCTCCGTGAAAGCAATAGAGAAAAATTTGTTTCTTGCCTTTTTTTCACTGTCACCATATGTGTACTGGATGCTGCTGGCAGATGCGGTACTGTAGTGCTACACAACAGCATCCCCTTGCCTTGGGCAGATGGTGCAGTATGATTGGTAACTGTCCTGCTAACTTGCAAAGGCAGGGGAATGCTGCTGTGTACCACTGCAGTACTGTGTCTGCCAGCAGCATCCAGTAGACATATGGTGACAGTGAAAAAAAGGCAAGAAATGATTTTTTGCCGTTGCTTTCATGGGAGGGTGAAAGGGACTGACAACCATACCCAGAAGCACCCATGACAATGTTAGTGCTCCATCAGGCATTGGGAGCGCAACCCAGAATTCCAGTGGGGGGCAGAGATGGTGGGAACTGTGGGATAGCTACCCACAGTGCAACACTCCAAAAGTCAACGCTAGTCTTGGTACTATGGACGCACTCCACTGACTTAGTGAGCTTAGTGGGGACACACACAACTGACTGTGTAAAATCGCTTCCTAAAAATTGACTTCTATAAATTCAACCTAATTTTGTAGTGTAGACATAGCCTTAGTCTGACCCACACACATCCCAGTGGGAAAGTACCAGGTTAAGATATTGTCCAGTGACAGGTAACAGGATCACCTGACCCTGCAGTGTCAAAGGAGTCTCCCAGGAAACTTCTCGGGAAGGAGGGAGATTAGTATCTTCACAGCTCTATTGTTCCAAGTTGAGTGCATACTGTCTAGTGGGCATTCCCCAGGTGCAAACACAGTTGTAATTGCTGCATAGTCAATATCTCTAACTGTCTATACAGAATTGATACATGCATACAAATAGGATAATCATATTCAGTAACTATATTCAGAACCTTTCCAATGGCATCTTACCTGACCCATATTGCATAACATGTATTTTAGTTACACCATAATCATATAATAATAATATGAAGAATATGGGGTGCAGTGTCACAATTAGTATTTCCTACCTATCACTTATTCCAGGATAGAACTTTGTTTGGTATCCAGTCAGAAATCAGGATTCCTTAATCCTATTCTCTAATTTCTCTTTTCAGCCTCAGACTGAGTCTTGTCCATACAGATGGTCAGAGCATCAATCTCCTGATGTTACAGTCATAAAAAATGAGGTTCACCCTAAATTCCAGTTTAGCACTGCAAAGGCATTATTAATGTTATTTCTAACTATCTACAGGGGAATTTTAATTCTGGTGACATCATGTAAAAAGTAATTATTATTAGTGACATTTACTGCAGTTCACACAAATGCAAGAACAAGTCTCTTCAAAATCACTCCTGTATTCAGGGCATTTGGAGTGCTGGAATATTTGAATCTTCTGGTACTGACAGTTCTACCTCAGCAGCAATGTGGCTGTTTCTTTAAGAGGAGATTCTAAAATTACACACAGCGTTTGCAATTACGCGTTTCCAAAAACCCCTGTTACTTTCACTTTCAAACTCAGTAAATGCTGCAAGAGGAAAGCACTTTTATCAGTGTGGAACAACAGGATTCTTTAAAAAATAATAATAATAAAACTTGCTAGAAAAGGCTCTGATCAAACTGCAGCTATTTTATATCCAGAAGTAGTAGCTGGGCATCTTGAGAAAATGAAATAATTGATATTTTAAGGACTATCTGGACAAAGCATGAGGATTTCAGAAGCACAGACCGCACCTTAAACACCATGAAATGTCTCAGAACGATCAATCAGGTAGGTGAACTCTGGCTGCTTGACTTTGTAATATTCAGGGCTTTTTCTTGGACAGATTGTTATTAACACAAAGACTTGATAATCCCATGGGAATTTGTTTTGCTCTTTATGGCAACAGTACCTCATATGTACATTCAAAATACCCTCAAACTGCTTTTCAGATCAGTTTCCTAGCACTGCTGGATTTTTACAGTGCATTCAGGAAGTAATTTGTTTCCTCTGTTACTGTGTTTCACTCAAGAACCCTGGGCCCAATCCAGTTTTCAGTGAAGTTAAAGGCAGATTTGTAACAAAGTAACTTCCTGTATTTAGAATATAGGAAGAAACATAGAGCTGCAAACTCAACTGCAATCCCTATAACTTCCTGGCCTGCCTGTTGTCAGTAGTTTTCCACCTGACTCTGGGGCTGAGTCCTTTTGCTTCGGATACTTTAAAGGAAAATAAATCCAATTTTGTCCAGAATCAATGGAAACAAATTACAGCCTTTATGGATTTTGAGCTCCGTGGGAATTAAGCATGTGCCTAAAATGAAGCACCCTTTGAAATGTATTGCTGAATTTCTTGGTATTGGTCTTCTGTATGCATGTCAAGTGATCCACAACAATCACTGAGTGATCACTTTGTACACACTGCATTATTATCTTGTGATAAATGAATGTTGCCTCCTATCTTTGTGGCCACAGAGCTGTAGAAGGGTGGCCAGCAGGGGTGATTTCTATGGTCCTGGGTTTAGGGAAGATTTGATGGCATAATGGCAAGACAGGCCCATGTAACAAAGTGTGAGACAGGTTATTCCCTGTGTGAAAAGCCGTCAGTGGGGAGAATTCAGGAGGGTAACTCTGGACATGATTAAAAAAAGGGGAATTATTTCTCATAAAAAAAAAATGCCTGATTTTTGTTTGTTTGATTTGAAATGTTTATAGATTTTTCCTTTTTATAAAAAACCAACAGCTTGAAGTCATTTGGAAAAAACAGACACGCACACTTTAATTTTGAGGGAGTGGGTTTTGAGACTTTCCCATTTTCTCGCTCTCACTCTCATTTTTTTTAAAAGAAATGATGCAGAAGAAACATAATAGCCATAATAAAAATCTTTCATTCATCGTATGATATTCCACTCTGTGTTCAAATTCTCTATTCTGTCCTGAGCACATGGTATACCCATTGCTGATAGTGCCTCACTCCACTCAACTCTTGGTGTTTTTATAGGACAAGGATCTGTAAAAGCTACATAGAGGTTGAGTAGAATCTAGAAGTCGCTGTTGTAGATTTTTAAGAATCAAGTCTGTGTACTTCTCCAGTTGTCTTAACAAACACTTCTTGTCCTCTTCACTTAAGGATTCAATATAAATGCCTTCATTAGTCAGCTTCTGGATGGAAGTCTTTGCTTCTTCCAGTACTTTTCAATGGATAGCTCTCTGGTTGATCCAAATGTAGCTTCTGTTGCTGGAAAAAGATCTACTACTGTTGTAGTAGATGCCTGGATGGCCTTGTTTAATGACCCAAGTGGTTTCAACAGTAGACTTCAAGAGAGAGAATGGCAATAGTCTTCTCTGAACATAGTAGCAAAAGTAATCCACCAGCCTCACTCCTTAGATCCATCCCATCTTGGTAGATACTTTCTAAAGCTGGTAATAACCGCTGGAGTAGTTTTAAGACAACAGGCAAGGATCGCTCATGAGAAAGCCAGAGGGTTTTCTCAGGTTGGAGTGATTTGAACTTCAGTCCCAGTGTATCATCTATATTCTTCCAAGATATTCAGTGTTTTTGGACTCTTGCTGAAAAAAAGAATACAATTAAGACATTAAATTTATAGCTTTTTTAATGTCTTTTGAAGAGTCTGTAGCTTGTACTAGTGCAGGTAGCATAGATGGCCTCTGCAGTGTGTGTAGGAAAGCTTGGGGTTACACTTTTCTCTGAGCGAAACTTGCACTCCACCATATCTTCCAGAGATGTTTGCAGCTCCATCAAATGCACAAGCAGCCATCTGTTTGGATCCAACTGGTAAGCATTTAATTATTCATAATATGCTCAAATGTCTCCCAGAATCCATACAGTGTCACATGCCCTAAATGCTCCAGGGAAGACACCTGTTGAGTTTTGCAAGGTCTTTTGGACCTGTTTTGGGACAGACTTGCTCCAGCTTTTTCAGGAGAAGGTCAGGGAGACAATATTACCACTTGTTGTTGAGCAATTCTCACCCTTTTGCTTAAGAAGGGGTACCTTGGGGAGGTAAAGGATTGGAGATCTGTGTCCTTGCATTGCTCCAGCTATAAACTTTTCTCAAAGGCCTTGGCAAAGGGACTGAAAACGGTGATTGGGTTGGTTGTGTGTGTCATAAGTAGATAGGTAAGGGTTAAGTTTCTTTTACCTGGAAAGGGGGAACCAAACACCTGACCAGAGGACCAATCAGAGACCTGGATTTTTTTAAAAGTCTGGGAGGGAAAGGAACTCGGGGTCTTTGTTGTTTTCCTCAGCTGTGAGTAAACAAGTTTCTCTCTAACTCCAATCTTCTTTCTAAATTCTACTAAAAGTCTGTGAGTACAAAAGGAAACAAAGTAATCGGCTGTGATGTGCTTTGATTTGTATTTACTGTGTGTTGATTTGCTGGACTGTTTTAAATTGGCTATTTTTTTAAATTAGACTGGTTATTCATATTTTCTTATAAGCAAGAGCCTGTATTGATCTTTAATGCAGTATTATTGTTCTGTATTTTCTCTCTTTTTATATAAAGTTTTCTTTTTAAACTTGTGGAAGTCTTTCCTACTGAGGCAAAGGGGAAAGGGAAAAGCCCAGGCTGTGGGTTAGTTTCTTATTGTCCCCAGGGCGGGAACAGGCTACGGGGATAGAGAGAAAGAATCCCTTTAGTTTCCCTGTGTTTGAAGCTGTCTCTTTGGAGAGAAAGGAGACAAGGCTTTCTTGGTATTGTAATGTAAAAGATTACAGCCATTCCCTTAAGTGGCTCAGAAGAGAAGCCGGGGAGAAGGGAAGGGAGGGGGATATTCCCTTGCCCGTGGACTCAGGCTTCTGAGTCTTGGGGGGGGGGGGTCTTTCCAGGGGAAGTTGGGGAGGCCACAGAGGGGGTACCCCAAGGAGTATTTGGGAAACCCAGGCTGATAAGAGCCTTAATCTTAATCTGGTGGCAGCGAGATAGATCCAAGCTGGGTACAAGCTTGGGGAAGGTTCACAGTAAGCACCCAGATTTTGTACGCTAAAGTCCAGGTTTGGGAAAAAAGTTTACAACATGGAGGCAGCGGATTGGGAATTATGAATCCAGAAGCCACAAGCTACATTAATTTTCCTTTTTTCTGCTAGGGATTAGCAGGGAGAAGGGGTTGGTTTTTAAGCAGCCAGATAGAAAGTTTTTCTGCCTGCTTTTGGCTGTTAGCATTTTTAGCAAGATACTTAAGAGGGCCATTAAGGGTCGTTGCTTAAACAATAGCACTCCCTTTGAGAGTGAATTCCAGCAAACGCACACAGGTAAATACAGTGGCTTTTGTTTGGTTAACTAGCCAATCAAACAAAGCCAGAGGAAGACACATCAGTTGCTAGGCAAATCTCCTGAGACAGAAAGCCAGCAGTTCAAACAACAGACACCAGAGGGCACCACAACACAATAAAACAGAAACCATGAGTTCCAAAGATGCCATAAAGCAGGAACGTGCGAGACTAGAGGCAGAGGAACAAACAAAACAAGCCGATCACAGGCGAGACATGGAAAAAAGACTACAAGAGATGGAGATGAGACAAAAAGAAAAAGAAGCTGATTTCAAAAGAAAACAACAAGAAGAAGAGGCAGCCTACCGACGACAAAGTGAAGAGAGGGACAAACAGAGAAAGCATGAACTGGAGATGGCACAGGCTAGGCAAAATGCTCCAGCCACTCCTAACCCTACGGCGCCAGTTGTTGTTCCACCGCACAGGAAATTTCCCAACTACAAGGCAGGTGATGACCCGGAAACCTTCTTAGAAAACTTTGAAAGGGTATGTGTTGGGTACAACATCCCTGAAGACCAGTACATGCTAGAGCTGAGGTCACACATCAGTGGACCCTTGGCAGACGTGGCGGCTAAAATGCCAAGAGGCCAAATGAACGATTATAAACTGTTTCAAACCCAAGCCAGATCCAGAATGGGGATAACCCCGGATCACGCCCGTCGGCGGTTCAGAAACCAAAAGTGGAAACCAGAGGGGTCATTTCCCGACCACGCCTACTACGTGGAGAAGCATTGGGACGCCTGGATATCAGGAACCCAGATTGCTCACACTTTTGAAGTGTTGCGCCACCTCCTGCTAATGGAGCAGTTCTTGGATGGTGTTCCGGAGGACATCACACGGTACATCCTCGATGAAGACCCCGACGATCTCACCGAGGCAGGAGAGATTGGAGCCAGATGGATGGAGGTGGCAGAAAGCAAGAAAGCTACTGTAAAGGGGAGTGAAAACCCCAGGGGCCACACCAACAATAAACCCTACAACCGAGGGCAACCCAAAACCTCAACTACAACCCAAGGAAAGCCACAGACATCCTATCCTTCCACCTCGCCAGTCCTCAGTAACTTACTTCAACCCGGTAACACATTATCTGACAGATGCTATAAGTGTAATGAAACGGGACACATCAAGGCCAACTGCCCAACAAACCCCAACCGGGTGCAAGTCATTACACCACCAGCACAACCAAGATCCCCAGGCCCAGATACCTCTCAAATCCCCTTGGAGCGAAGGGAACATTTGAAGGTGGGCGGAAAGAAGGTTACCGCGTGGAGAGACACGGGAGCACAAGTGTCAGCTATCCACCAATCCTTCGTCGATCCCAAACTCATCAACCCAAGGGCCAAAGTGACCATTTACCCCTTCATGTCACAAGCTGTGGTCTTGCCTACCGCTGAACTGCCTGTCCAGTACAAAGGCTGGTCAGGAAGGTGGACTTTTGCAGTTTATGACAATTATTCCATCCCCATGCTACTGGGGGAAGACTTGGCCAACCAAGTGAAGCAGTCCAAGAGAGTGGGAATGGTTACACGCAGCCACACCAGGCAAGCTTCCAGACCCATTCCTGTTCCTGAGCCGTCCACAGAGAACCTGTCTGTGTTACCAGAGACCCAGACCGAGGTAGTGGACCCAGATCCCATGCCAACGGCTGAACCAGCCACAACACCTCCAGTCCCAGGCCCGGAACTGGAACAGCAATCAGCACCAGCAAGTGCAACCACATCTTCAACCCCAATGCCACAAGGGACCAACGAGCCTGAACTGGCCGAAGCACCACACAACCATACCGAAGAGGCTCAGCCAGAGCCTGAAATACCACCAGGTGCACCAGCGGACAGCAGTACACCAGCTACAGAAACAACTTCTTCACCTCCGTCACTTCCAGAGGGACTAAGCCCAAGTCCCCAGTCTGAGGAAGAACTGGTGTCCCCAGCTTCAAGGGAACAGTTCCAGACTGAGCAGGAAGCGGATGTCAGCCTTCAGAAAGCTTGGGCGGCGGCACGGAGCAACCCACCGCCTCTCAGCTCTTCTAACCGATCCCGCTTTGTTATAGACCAAGGACTTTTATACAAGGAACTTCTCTCTGGTGGACACCAGGAAGAATGGCAGCCGCACAAACGGTTGGTGGTTCCGACTAAGTACAGGGGGAAGCTCTTAAGCTTAGCCCACGATCATCCCAGTGGTCATGCTGGGGTGAACAGAACCAAAGACAGGTTGGGGAAGTCCTTCTACTGGGAGGGGATGGGCAAGGAAGTTGCCCAGTATGTCCAATCTTGTGAGGTGTGCCAAAGAGTGGGAAAACCTCAAGATCTGGTCAAGGCCCCTCTCCAGCCACTCCCCATAATTGAGGTCCCATTTCAGCGAGTAGCTGTGGATATTCTGGGTCCTTTTCCGAGAAAGACACCCAGGGGAAAGCAGTACGTACTGACTTTCATGGACTTTGCTACCCGATGGCCAGAAGCAGTTGCTCTAGGCAACATCAGGGCCAGAGCGGTGTGCCAGGCGTTAACAGACATTTTCGCAAGGGTAGGTTGGCCCTCTGATATCCTTACCGATTCAGGATCAAATTTCCTGTCTGGCACCATGAAAGACCTGTGGGAAAATCATGGGGTGAATCACTTGGTTGCCACCCCGTACCACCATCAAACCAATGGCCTGGTGGAAAGGTTTAATGGAACTTTGGGGGCCATGATCCGTAAATTCGTTAATGAACACTCCAATGACTGGGATCTAGTCTTGCAGCAGTTGCTGTTTGCTTACAGGGCTGTACCACATCCCAGTTTAGGGTTCTCACCCTTTGAACTTGTGTATGGCCATGAAGTTAAGGGGCCATTACAGTTGGTGAAGCAACAATGGGAGGGGTTTACACTCTCTCCAGGAACTAACATTCTGGACTTTGTCAGCAACCTACAAAACACCCTCCGACATTCTTTAGCCCTTGCTAGAGAAAACCTAAAGGATACTCAGGAAGAGCAAAAGGCCTGGTACGATAAACATACCAGAGACCGTTCCTTCCAGACAGGAGACCAGGTTATGGTCTTGAAGGCGCAACAGGCCCATAAGATGGAAGCATCATGGGAGGGCCCATTCACGGTCCAAGAGCGCCTGGGAGCTGTTAACTACCTCATAGCATTTCCCAATTCCTCACTAAAACCCAAAGTGTACCATGTTAATTCTCTCAAGCCCTTTTATCCCAGAGACTTACAGGTTTGTCAGTTTACAGTCCAGGGTGCAGAGGACGCTGAGTGGCCTGATGGCGTCTACTATGACGGGAAGAAAGACGAGGGCGTGGAAGAGGTGAACCTCTCAACCACCCTGGAACGTCTGCAGCGGCAACAAATCCAGGAGCTGTGCACCAGCTTCGCACCATTGTTCTCAGCCACTCCAGGACTGACTGAACAGGCATACCACTCCATTGACACAGGTAATGCTCACCCAATTAGAACCCCACACTACCGGGTGTCCCCTCACGCACAAGCTGCTATAGAGCGGGAGATCCAGAACATGCTACAGATGGGTATAATCCGCTCATCTACCAGTGCATGGGCATCTCCAGTGGTTCTGGTACCCAAACCAGATGGGGAAATACGCTTTTGCGTGGACTACCGTAAGCTAAATGCGGTAACTCGTCCAGACAACTATCCAATGCCACGCACCGATGAGCTATTGGAAAAGTTGGGACGTGCCCAGTTCATCTCCACAATAGACTTAACCAAGGGGTACTGGCAAGTACCGCTAGATGACCCTGCCAAGGAAAGGTCAGCATTCGTCACCCATACGGGGGTATATGAATTTAATGTACTTCCTTTCGGGCTGCGAAATGCACCCGCCACCTTCCAGAGGCTGGTAGATGGTCTACTAGCAGGACTGGGAGAATATGCAGTTGCCTACCTCGATGATGTGGCCATTTTCTCAGACTCCTGGCCCGAACACCTAGAACACCTGGAAAAGGTCTTTGACCGTATCAGGCAGGCAGGACTAACTGTTAAGGCCAAAAAGTGTCAAATAGGCCAAAACAGCGTGACTTACCTGGGACACCAGGTGGGTCGAGGAACCATAAACCCCCTACAGGCCAAGGTGGAGGCTATCCAAAAGTGGCCTGTCCCAAAGTCAAAGAAACAGGCCCAATCCTTCTTAGGCTTGGCCGGGTACTACAGGCGGTTTGTACCACACTACAGCCAAATCGCTGCACCACTGACCGACCTGACCAAAAAAACCCAACCAACTACAGTTAAATGGACTGATGAGTGTCAGGAAGCCTTTACCCAACTAAAGGCGACGCTCACGTCTGACCCTGTGCTAAGGGCCCCAGACTTTGACAAACCATTCCTAGTAACCACCGATGCATCTGAGCGTGGTATAGGAGCAGTTCTCATGCAGGAAGGACCGGATCACAACTTCCATCCTGTCGTGTTTCTCAGCAAGAAACTATCGGAGAGGGAAAGCCACTGGTCAGTCAGCGAAAAGGAATGCTATGCCATTGTGTACGCCCTGGAAAAGCTACGCCCGTATGTATGGGGACGGCGGTTCCAGCTACAAACTGACCATGCTGCGCTAAAGTGGCTTCATACAGCCAAAGGGAACAACAAGAAACTTCTTCGTTGGAGTCTAGCTCTCCAAGATTTTGATTTTGAAATTCAACACATTTCAGGAGCTTCCAACACAGTAGCTGATGCACTCTCCCGTGAGAGTTTCCCAGAATACACTGGTTAAAACTTTCCTTAAGATGTTGAAGTCTTGTAGTTTACATGCTTAGAAGTATATGTAAGGTGCATGTGTTGTGTTACTCTGTTTAGTTTAAAGTTCTTAGGTAGAAATCACCTCCAGTGAAAGTTTCTACTGTCGGTGATTTGGGGGGCGTGTCATAAGTAGATAGGTAAGGGTTAAGTTTCTTTTACCTGGAAAGGGGGAACCAAACACCTGACCAGAGGACCAATCAGAGACCTGGATTTTTTTAAAAGTCTGGGAGGGAAAGGAACTCGGGGTCTTTGTTGTTTTCCTCAGCTGTGAGTAAACAAGTTTCTCTCTAACTCCAATCTTCTTTCTAAATTCTACTAAAAGTCTGTGAGTACAAAAGGAAACAAAGTAATCGGCTGTGATGTGCTTTGATTTGTATTTACTGTGTGTTGATTTGCTGGACTGTTTTAAATTGGCTATTTTTTTAAATTAGACTGGTTATTCATATTTTCTTATAAGCAAGAGCCTGTATTGATCTTTAATGCAGTATTATTGTTCTGTATTTTCTCTCTTTTTATATAAAGTTTTCTTTTTAAACTTGTGGAAGTCTTTCCTACTGAGGCAAAGGGGAAAGGGAAAAGCCCAGGCTGTGGGTTAGTTTCTTATTGTCCCCAGGGCGGGAACAGGCTACGGGGATAGAGAGAAAGAATCCCTTTAGTTTCCCTGTGTTTGAAGCTGTCTCTTTGGAGAGAAAGGAGACAAGGCTTTCTTGGTATTGTAATGTAAAAGATTACAGCCATTCCCTTAAGTGGCTCAGAAGAGAAGCCGGGGAGAAGGGAAGGGAGGGGGATATTCCCTTGCCCGTGGACTCAGGCTTCTGAGTCTTGGGGGGGGGGGTCTTTCCAGGGGAAGTTGGGGAGGCCACAGAGGGGGTACCCCAAGGAGTATTTGGGAAACCCAGGCTGATAAGAGCCTTAATCTTAATCTGGTGGCAGCGAGATAGATCCAAGCTGGGTACAAGCTTGGGGAAGGTTCACAGTAAGCACCCAGATTTTGTACGCTAAAGTCCAGGTTTGGGAAAAAAGTTTACAACATGGAGGCAGCGGATTGGGAATTATGAATCCAGAAGCCACAAGCTACATTAATTTTCCTTTTTTCTGCTAGGGATTAGCAGGGAGAAGGGGTTGGTTTTTAAGCAGCCAGATAGAAAGTTTTTCTGCCTGCTTTTGGCTGTTAGCATTTTTAGCAAGATACTTAAGAGGGCCATTAAGGGTCGTTGCTTAAACAATAGCACTCCCTTTGAGAGTGAATTCCAGCAAACGCACACAGGTAAATACAGTGGCTTTTGTTTGGTTAACTAGCCAATCAAACAAAGCCAGAGGAAGACACATCAGTTGCTAGGCAAATCTCCTGAGACAGAAAGCCAGCAGTTCAAACAACAGACACCAGAGGGCACCACAACACAATAAAACAGAAACCATGAGTTCCAAAGATGCCATAAAGCAGGAACGTGCGAGACTAGAGGCAGAGGAACAAACAAAACAAGCCGATCACAGGCGAGACATGGAAAAAAGACTACAAGAGATGGAGATGAGACAAAAAGAAAAAGAAGCTGATTTCAAAAGAAAACAACAAGAAGAAGAGGCAGCCTACCGACGACAAAGTGAAGAGAGGGACAAACAGAGAAAGCATGAACTGGAGATGGCACAGGCTAGGCAAAATGCTCCAGCCACTCCTAACCCTACGGCGCCAGTTGTTGTTCCACCGCACAGGAAATTTCCCAACTACAAGGCAGGTGATGACCCGGAAACCTTCTTAGAAAACTTTGAAAGGGTATGTGTTGGGTACAACATCCCTGAAGACCAGTACATGCTAGAGCTGAGGTCACACATCAGTGGACCCTTGGCAGACGTGGCGGCTAAAATGCCAAGAGGCCAAATGAACGATTATAAACTGTTTCAAACCCAAGCCAGATCCAGAATGGGGATAACCCCGGATCACGCCCGTCGGCGGTTCAGAAACCAAAAGTGGAAACCAGAGGGGTCATTTCCCGACCACGCCTACTACGTGGAGAAGCATTGGGACGCCTGGATATCAGGAACCCAGATTGCTCACACTTTTGAAGTGTTGCGCCACCTCCTGCTAATGGAGCAGTTCTTGGATGGTGTTCCGGAGGACATCACACGGTACATCCTCGATGAAGACCCCGACGATCTCACCGAGGCAGGAGAGATTGGAGCCAGATGGATGGAGGTGGCAGAAAGCAAGAAAGCTACTGTAAAGGGGAGTGAAAACCCCAGGGGCCACACCAACAATAAACCCTACAACCGAGGGCAACCCAAAACCTCAACTACAACCCAAGGAAAGCCACAGACATCCTATCCTTCCACCTCGCCAGTCCTCAGTAACTTACTTCAACCCGGTAACACATTATCTGACAGATGCTATAAGTGTAATGAAACGGGACACATCAAGGCCAACTGCCCAAAGGCCAACTGCCCAACAAACCCCAACCGGGTGCAAGTCATTACACCACCAGCACAACCAAGATCCCCAGGCCCAGATACCTCTCAAATCCCCTTGGAGCGAAGGGAACATTTGAAGGTGGGCGGAAAGAAGGTTACCGCGTGGAGAGACACGGGAGCACAAGTGTCAGCTATCCACCAATCCTTCGTCGATCCCAAACTCATCAACCCAAGGGCCAAAGTGACCATTTACCCCTTCATGTCACAAGCTGTGGTCTTGCCTACCGCTGAACTGCCTGTCCAGTACAAAGGCTGGTCAGGAAGGTGGACTTTTGCAGTTTATGACAATTATTCCATCCCCATGCTACTGGGGGAAGACTTGGCCAACCAAGTGAAGCAGTCCAAGAGAGTGGGAATGGTTACACGCAGCCACACCAGGCAAGCTTCCAGACCCATTCCTGTTCCTGAGCCGTCCACAGAGAACCTGTCTGTGTTACCAGAGACCCAGACCGAGGTAGTGGACCCAGATCCCATGCCAACGGCTGAACCAGCCACAACACCTCCAGTCCCAGGCCCGGAACTGGAACAGCAATCAGCACCAGCAAGTGCAACCACATCTTCAACCCCAATGCCACAAGGGACCAACGAGCCTGAACTGGCCGAAGCACCACACAACCATACCGAAGAGGCTCAGCCAGAGCCTGAAATACCACCAGGTGCACCAGCGGACAGCAGTACACCAGCTACAGAAACAACTTCTTCACCTCCGTCACTTCCAGAGGGACTAAGCCCAAGTCCCCAGTCTGAGGAAGAACTGGTGTCCCCAGCTTCAAGGGAACAGTTCCAGACTGAGCAGGAAGCGGATGTCAGCCTTCAGAAAGCTTGGGCGGCGGCACGGAGCAACCCACCGCCTCTCAGCTCTTCTAACCGATCCCGCTTTGTTATAGACCAAGGACTTTTATACAAGGAACTTCTCTCTGGTGGACACCAGGAAGAATGGCAGCCGCACAAACGGTTGGTGGTTCCGACTAAGTACAGGGGGAAGCTCTTAAGCTTAGCCCACGATCATCCCAGTGGTCATGCTGGGGTGAACAGAACCAAAGACAGGTTGGGGAAGTCCTTCTACTGGGAGGGGATGGGCAAGGAAGTTGCCCAGTATGTCCAATCTTGTGAGGTGTGCCAAAGAGTGGGAAAACCTCAAGATCTGGTCAAGGCCCCTCTCCAGCCACTCCCCATAATTGAGGTCCCATTTCAGCGAGTAGCTGTGGATATTCTGGGTCCTTTTCCGAGAAAGACACCCAGGGGAAAGCAGTACGTACTGACTTTCATGGACTTTGCTACCCGATGGCCAGAAGCAGTTGCTCTAGGCAACATCAGGGCCAGAGCGGTGTGCCAGGCGTTAACAGACATTTTCGCAAGGGTAGGTTGGCCCTCTGATATCCTTACCGATTCAGGATCAAATTTCCTGTCTGGCACCATGAAAGACCTGTGGGAAAATCATGGGGTGAATCACTTGGTTGCCACCCCGTACCACCATCAAACCAATGGCCTGGTGGAAAGGTTTAATGGAACTTTGGGGGCCATGATCCGTAAATTCGTTAATGAACACTCCAATGACTGGGATCTAGTCTTGCAGCAGTTGCTGTTTGCTTACAGGGCTGTACCACATCCCAGTTTAGGGTTCTCACCCTTTGAACTTGTGTATGGCCATGAAGTTAAGGGGCCATTACAGTTGGTGAAGCAACAATGGGAGGGGTTTACACTCTCTCCAGGAACTAACATTCTGGACTTTGTCAGCAACCTACAAAACACCCTCCGACATTCTTTAGCCCTTGCTAGAGAAAACCTAAAGGATACTCAGGAAGAGCAAAAGGCCTGGTACGATAAACATACCAGAGACCGTTCCTTCCAGACAGGAGACCAGGTTATGGTCTTGAAGGCGCAACAGGCCCATAAGATGGAAGCATCATGGGAGGGCCCATTCACGGTCCAAGAGCGCCTGGGAGCTGTTAACTACCTCATAGCATTTCCCAATTCCTCACTAAAACCCAAAGTGTACCATGTTAATTCTCTCAAGCCCTTTTATCCCAGAGACTTACAGGTTTGTCAGTTTACAGTCCAGGGTGCAGAGGACGCTGAGTGGCCTGATGGCGTCTACTATGACGGGAAGAAAGACGAGGGCGTGGAAGAGGTGAACCTCTCAACCACCCTGGAACGTCTGCAGCGGCAACAAATCCAGGAGCTGTGCACCAGCTTCGCACCATTGTTCTCAGCCACTCCAGGACTGACTGAACAGGCATACCACTCCATTGACACAGGTAATGCTCACCCAATTAGAACCCCACACTACCGGGTGTCCCCTCACGCACAAGCTGCTATAGAGCGGGAGATCCAGAACATGCTACAGATGGGTATAATCCGCTCATCTACCAGTGCATGGGCATCTCCAGTGGTTCTGGTACCCAAACCAGATGGGGAAATACGCTTTTGCGTGGACTACCGTAAGCTAAATGCGGTAACTCGTCCAGACAACTATCCAATGCCACGCACCGATGAGCTATTGGAAAAGTTGGGACGTGCCCAGTTCATCTCCACAATAGACTTAACCAAGGGGTACTGGCAAGTACCGCTAGATGACCCTGCCAAGGAAAGGTCAGCATTCGTCACCCATACGGGGGTATATGAATTTAATGTACTTCCTTTCGGGCTGCGAAATGCACCCGCCACCTTCCAGAGGCTGGTAGATGGTCTACTAGCAGGACTGGGAGAATATGCAGTTGCCTACCTCGATGATGTGGCCATTTTCTCAGACTCCTGGCCCGAACACCTAGAACACCTGGAAAAGGTCTTTGACCGTATCAGGCAGGCAGGACTAACTGTTAAGGCCAAAAAGTGTCAAATAGGCCAAAACAGCGTGACTTACCTGGGACACCAGGTGGGTCGAGGAACCATAAACCCCCTACAGGCCAAGGTGGAGGCTATCCAAAAGTGGCCTGTCCCAAAGTCAAAGAAACAGGCCCAATCCTTCTTAGGCTTGGCCGGGTACTACAGGCGGTTTGTACCACACTACAGCCAAATCGCTGCACCACTGACCGACCTGACCAAAAAAACCCAACCAACTACAGTTAAATGGACTGATGAGTGTCAGGAAGCCTTTACCCAACTAAAGGCGACGCTCACGTCTGACCCTGTGCTAAGGGCCCCAGACTTTGACAAACCATTCCTAGTAACCACCGATGCATCTGAGCGTGGTATAGGAGCAGTTCTCATGCAGGAAGGACCGGATCACAACTTCCATCCTGTCGTGTTTCTCAGCAAGAAACTATCGGAGAGGGAAAGCCACTGGTCAGTCAGCGAAAAGGAATGCTATGCCATTGTGTACGCCCTGGAAAAGCTACGCCCGTATGTATGGGGACGGCGGTTCCAGCTACAAACTGACCATGCTGCGCTAAAGTGGCTTCATACAGCCAAAGGGAACAACAAGAAACTTCTTCGTTGGAGTCTAGCTCTCCAAGATTTTGATTTTGAAATTCAACACATTTCAGGAGCTTCCAACACAGTAGCTGATGCACTCTCCCGTGAGAGTTTCCCAGAATACACTGGTTAAAACTTTCCTTAAGATGTTGAAGTCTTGTAGTTTACATGCTTAGAAGTATATGTAAGGTGCATGTGTTGTGTTACTCTGTTTAGTTTAAAGTTCTTAGGTAGAAATCACCTCCAGTGAAAGTTTCTACTGTCGGTGATTTGGGGGGCGTGTCATAAGTAGATAGGTAAGGGTTAAGTTTCTTTTACCTGGAAAGGGGGAACCAAACACCTGACCAGAGGACCAATCAGAGACCTGGATTTTTTTAAAAGTCTGGGAGGGAAAGGAACTCGGGGTCTTTGTTGTTTTCCTCAGCTGTGAGTAAACAAGTTTCTCTCTAACTCCAATCTTCTTTCTAAATTCTACTAAAAGTCTGTGAGTACAAAAGGAAACAAAGTAATCGGCTGTGATGTGCTTTGATTTGTATTTACTGTGTGTTGATTTGCTGGACTGTTTTAAATTGGCTATTTTTTTAAATTAGACTGGTTATTCATATTTTCTTATAAGCAAGAGCCTGTATTGATCTTTAATGCAGTATTATTGTTCTGTATTTTCTCTCTTTTTATATAAAGTTTTCTTTTTAAACTTGTGGAAGTCTTTCCTACTGAGGCAAAGGGGAAAGGGAAAAGCCCAGGCTGTGGGTTAGTTTCTTATTGTCCCCAGGGCGGGAACAGGCTACGGGGATAGAGAGAAAGAATCCCTTTAGTTTCCCTGTGTTTGAAGCTGTCTCTTTGGAGAGAAAGGAGACAAGGCTTTCTTGGTATTGTAATGTAAAAGATTACAGCCATTCCCTTAAGTGGCTCAGAAGAGAAGCCGGGGAGAAGGGAAGGGAGGGGGATATTCCCTTGCCCGTGGACTCAGGCTTCTGAGTCTTGGGGGGGGGGGTCTTTCCAGGGGAAGTTGGGGAGGCCACAGAGGGGGTACCCCAAGGAGTATTTGGGAAACCCAGGCTGATAAGAGCCTTAATCTTAATCTGGTGGCAGCGAGATAGATCCAAGCTGGGTACAAGCTTGGGGAAGGTTCACAGTAAGCACCCAGATTTTGTACGCTAAAGTCCAGGTTTGGGAAAAAAGTTTACAACAGTGTGCCACAACCAGACCCATTGTATCTTCAATAGGTCCACTTTTAACAACCTTTGCCTATTGTGGGATTTAGTTTTGGCTAAAAAATATTTGATTTGCACATTGGTTAGTTTCCCTGGATCAGGAGACAGCTTTTGATCAATGCTAGGAGCACTCCATGAAATGTTGGGTTTGATCAGATGCAGTATTCAGAACATTATTGAAAGTTACATAGAAGCAGAGAAATGCAATTAAGTTGAGTGCTGCAGGGTCTTGTTTTGTTTTGCCAATAATGTATCATGTTCATAATTTTCCATTTTCTCTGTATCCAAGTTGCCTTAAATCATTGTGGCTGTGTTATTCTCAATGCATTTTATTTTTGTTATTTTATCTCCCCATCCTGTCATTTAGATCAAGTTACACTAAGATGAAGGGTCTTTCAATCTACCACAGCTCCAGAGCCAGCTCCTCTCTACCTGATTTCATCATTTTCTTCATTACATTTTATGTTCACAAGCTGGAATCAGGTAGGAATGTCTGTAGCTTCTGCTGCTTCTTACAAGATTTATTCATTTGTATGATTTCTACAAGTGTGACGGGTTCCCTCATCGGGATCTCCTTGGGACTGTCACTTGATGTGCTGAGATACCACTGAACCTAACCCTTCTGCCAGCCTGGGCACCCCTTGCCTCTGTCTTGCCAAGCCAGACCCTCCAAGCCTCCTCCAACACAGACACAGAGAAAGGACCGCACCCCTCTCCAGAACAGAGACATTGAGATCAACTCAGCTCTGGGAAGGCTCAGTTAAAAGGGACTTGCTTCAGTACCCCAGTACAGAGCCCCAATGGAACCTGAACCCCAGATAAATTCATCTTACGCTGTATAAAGTTTTTTTATACTGTATACATACATATTGTTTGCCCTCTTTCTCAAAGTGAAGAGAGATATGCACAGATTGTTTACTCCTCAGGTAACAATGACTTACACTGGGTTTATTAATAAACAAAAGTGATTTTATTAATTACAAAAGGTAGGATTTAAGTGATCATAAGAGGTAACAGATAGAACAAAGGAAGTTACTAAGCAAAATAAAACAAACACTCAAGGCTAAGCTTAATACACTAAGAAACTGGTTACATGTAATATCTCACTCTCAAAGATGTTCCAATAAGCTTCTTTCACAGACTAGACTAATTTCTATTCCTGCCCAATCTGTTCAGTCTCTGTTAGTTCCAGCAGGCACCTTGGACTGTAAGCAAGGGTGTCCTCCTGATTCCCTCTTTATCCAGCCTCATACCCTTTTATAGATTTGGCAAAAGGCAGGAATCCTTTGTCTTTTTCTTTAAACTTTCCCCTGCTTTGTGGAAAATATATAAAATCCAAGATGGATTCCAGCATCAGCTGACAGACATGTGTCTTTGCAGGGGCCCGTAGATCCTGACTCTGTGGGTGCTATGGGGTTGGAGCACCCATAGGGGAAAAATAGCAAATGGTCCACACCCACTGGCATCCAACCTGCCCCCACCCCTGCCTCGCCTCCTCCCATCTTCCCCTACTGAGCATGCCATTTCCCTGTTCCTCCCTCTCCCTCCCAGTTCTTTTCCCACCACCTAACAGCTGTTTGGTGACACTTAGGACTTTCCAGGAGGGAAGGGGAGGAACAGGGATGCAGCGGGCTTGGGGGAGGAGGCTGGGCAGAGGCGGGGACTTGGGAGAAGGGGTGGAATGTAGGTGGGGAGGGAGTGGGGCTAGGGTAGGAAGAGGCAGGGTGGGCAGGAACTTTGTGGAAGGGGGTGGAATTGGGGTTGGTGAGGTTGGTGCAGAGGAAGGGCCATGGGAGGGGGAGTTGAGCACCCACAGGGCAGAGAGGAAGTCGGCACCTATGCAGAGACCCCCATCCCCCTCTTCCTCACAGGCGTCCCACAGAGTTACCGGAAAACAAATCCATTGACATTCCATCATTTCTTGCTTAAGAGTGATCAGGTTCCTGAAGTACCTTAATGGCCCTCACTTGGCATAACTACCTTAGTAACAATAACATCAGTTTACACTTCATATTTCTAACTTCAAACAAAGGAATGATACATGCACACAAATAGGATGAACACATTCAGGAGTTTATAACCTTTCCAAAGAGATGTCACATAACTGGAAATGCTTTATTCAAACTCTGTCATGTCGTATTCATAAGCGTATTTCCATAAAGAATATGGAGTGCAACATAACAACAATTACCCTGTTTAACTAAACTATGCAAAACTGAACAAAAATCAGCACAAATTCCCAAGCGTATCAACATCAATAAAAAATAAATGATTTGTTATGAGCTGGGCGACATTTTGTTCTGGATTGAGTTGACCTTGTTCAAATTGATGTGTGAGTGTATCCTTTCGCTTAATATAGCTATAAAAGAGAGTAAAGTAGCCACACCTGAAACAAGGCTAAATGGAGTATGCGCAGAGGCTAGGACTGTCCACACTACAGACCTTAGAGCGGCACAGTTGTACCACTGCAGCTGTGCCGCTGTAGTCTCCCCTGTAGCTGCTCTATGAATAATTAAACCACCCCTAACAGGCGGCAGAGGAAACATTCTCTTGCCAAAACAGATCTGTCCGCACTGCCACTTTTATCGGTGAAACGTATGTCGGTCAGGGGGGTGACCTGCCCGACAAAAGTTTGACTGACAAAAGTGCTAGTGTAGACCACACCTAGCACTGTGGATGTGTTGGGTGTGAGTGTGTGGACAAGGCTGCAAAGACAGGGAGGAGGTGTTCCACTGGGTATTGCGACCCGGTGAATGTGGGAGTGTGAGATTTGAGAAAGCGAACACACAACTGACAGCAGACAAGAACAGAGAGAGAGAGGCGGAGATAAAAAAAAAAAAAAAGCAAAGGAACCAAGCAAAAGCCTGTGACCACAATGCAATGCTGGGAAAAGCTACAGAGAGAACTTTGTGAGTCTGTTGGCTAGAAAGGCTTGGGGCTGTAAGCTACAAAACTGCTCCTTTTGCTTTTGTTCCTCCTGCATTTAGAGAACCAGGCTTTGCAACGTTACTTGTAAATGAAAAAGATTGCAGCAAAGAGGATACCGAGCTCTATCAATGTCTATTTCCAACAGGCCCCAAAATTTGACTAGCTGCTGAGGTTGAAAAGGGATAATAATACAGTAAAATGTCTCCCCAGGCCTTCAGAATTAATAACTACACCTCATCCATCCAGTTTCTTAATATGGCCCTCCTTGAGTGTCCTCCTCAACATGCCCATCTTCTTCTCAAAAACCTAATCAGTTCGGAATGTGCAGGTCCAGATTCCTTAGAAACCAGAGGGCAAAGGAGATCTAGTGTTTGAGACACTTCATTGGAGGTCTCCTGGCTACCTATCTATCTCCCATTTTAAAACTGAGGGGAAAGGCCGGGGGTGGAGGTGGAGAATATGAGTTCAAACATCCCAGCTGACTTCACAGAGCTCATGAGCAAAAGTACTTCCTGTGAGCATCAAGTCAAGCAAGTGGTTGGCTGTAACCCTTCTCTTCTTGCTCTCTATTGATGCCGGTTGAGCAGTCTCGGAGTGAAGCAGGGGTTCTGTGGAAAGGCCCGTAATGAAGTCATAGAACAGAAGACTGTACAACCTTAGCTCCTGATTGAGTAAAGCAGGGATTCTCAAACTAGTGGTCATGACCCCTCGGGAGTTGCGAGGTTATTCCATGGGGGTCATGTGCTGTCGGTCTCCACCCCCAAACCCTACTTTGCCTCTGGCATTTATAACAGTGTTTAATATTTAAAAGTTGTGTTTTTAATTTATAAGGGAAGTCACACTCAGGGGCTTGCTGTGTGAAATGGGTCAACAGTACAAAAGTGTGAGAACCACTGGAGTAAAGCATTTAAGCATGTGTTTAACTTTAAGCATAAGCTCAAGTTTCCTTCCTGAAGAAAAGTTCTTTCCTGAATGGTACCCTAATAATGTTCTTTAACTTAGTTTATATGTTTTTATAACATTCAAAAAACTTAAATTGTTTCAAACAGAAAGCAACAATTTGAAATGTTTGCAAATGCAAGTTAATTCTGTCTGGAGCTGCTTGTAAGGATAACGGTAGAAAGTATTTCAGCTTCCATTAAAACTAATATAACTTATGGTTATCTAAATGCACTGTTGGTTGTAAAATTCATATGTAAATTCAGGACACATCCTAGTCAATAACAGAGCACTGCAATAGAGGCACAGAATAGGAAATATGCACAAAGAGATTCTAATTTATGAGTGTCATTGATTAATAGGGAATATGATGTACATTTACTTTATTTGTTTTATCTTCTTTGTGCCTTTGGCAGCTTGGTTCACAGTGATTGGACCTGATCAGCCTGTCACTGCCATTGTGGGTGAGGACACTGTGTTACCCTGTCACCTGTCCCCCAGGATGAGCGCTGAGAACATGGAGGTGAGATGGTTCCGATCTGAGTTCACTTCGTTTGTGCACCTGTATCAGGATGGAAAGGATGAGTATAAGCAGCAGATGCCAGAATATCATGAAAGGACAGAGCTTTTGAAAGCTGGCATCATGGATGGGAATGTTGCTTTGAGGATTGCGAATGTCAGACCCTCTGATGAAGGAGAGTACCGCTGTTTTGTTCAAGATGGTGTCTTTTATGAAGAAGCTGTATTGGAAATGAAGGTAGAAGGTCAGTAAAATGTGTCTGTAAGGTATATCTACACTTATCTCTGGAGCAATTGATCCAGCAGGGGTTGATTTATCGTGTCTAGTGAAGACACGATAAATCAACCTCCGAGCACTCTCCTGTCGACTCCGGTACTCCACCGGAGCGAGAAGCGTAGGTGGAGTCAAAGGGGGAGCGTCCGCAGTCGATCTACCATAGTGAAGACACCGCGATAAGTAGCTCTAAGTACATTGATTTTAACCACGCTATTTTTTTAGCTGAAGTTGTGTAACTTAGACCAACTTAGCTCACTTCCGCAGTGTAGATCAGTCCTAAAAGTCCACAAAAGGACTTAGGCACCTAACTCCCCATGTCAGACACTGAAGTCCAAAATTCAGGTGCCCCTGAAATCCTCCAATTAGTCATTAAATTAGATTCGAAATTAGTCATTGGGCCAGAGAAAGAGCATGAGAATAATCTGTAGGCCAATGATTAGACTCTGACATGTTAGAAGGCGACCCAAGGTCTAATCCTCCTGCTCCAATGACTGCAAATGATTATTTATCCTAAGTGAAACAGCTCCAGCAGGAGAGAATGAAAGAGCCCCACATCAGAATATCCCAGAGCCCAGTGGTCAGAGCACACTCATGGGCGGTAGGAGGCCCCTCTTTACATCCTTTCCCCCCCATTAAGCAGAGGGGGTAGTTGAACCAGGGATCTTCCACATCTTCAGCAAGTGCTCTAAAAACTGGGATGAAAATTCTGTGGGAGGTACCAGCACCAGTGCAGATTGTAGAAAGTGGCTTAGGTGACTGACTCCAGGAGTGTGTTCCAGGCTGTGGGTCACAAGCAGAGATAGGGGCGTCAATCCAGCCTGGGTTCAAGCTCTGAAATTTGGCACAGCAGACCACTAGGGTACACCACTCTTATCAACATCTGTTCTGGGCTGTTTTAGGCAGCTTCTGAACAGCCAGAAGAGGAGACGATGGTGCCTAAGCCAGCCAATGGGAAATGTCAACCACAGAGGTGTGTCCTAAGCCCCGGCCCCACATTGACAGACAGACAGCTAAGTGCAGGCTGCAGAGAGGTTCCCGTCTCTGCTGGTGATCCATGAATGGGAACCAGACACCTGAAGCCAGACAGCATAGGTGCCTAAATCATTTTTTCAGGGCTGGATTAACGCTGGGGCTTTAGGGGCTGCAGCCCAGGGCCTCAAGCTAAGGGGGTCCCTGCAAAAAGATCACCGTGCTGCCAATGTCCAGATCATTTTGCAGGGGCCCTCTTAGCCCTGGGCTGCAGCCACTAAAGCCCCTGCGTTATCCAGCTCTGCCTGGCGGGGGTGGAGGCAGCTCCACACACTGCCATTTCCCCCCTACCCCCCACCCCCGGAGCTGTGCATTGGCTCACAACAACCAGGGAGGGAAGCTCTGTCCAAGTGCCTGCAGGTGTCTCCCCCCCATCTCCTATTGGCCGGGAACCACATCCAATGGGAGCTGCAGGAGTGGAGTCTCAGGCAAGAGCAGCATGTGGAGCCACCTGCCCCACCCTCCAGAGGCCCCAGCCAGGGACATGCCTGCAGCTTCTGGGAGCAGCGTGGGTCAGGGCAGGCAGGGAAGGTAGGTGCCCTGCACCCCAGCCTCACCTCAATTACAGTCAAAACAAAAACTTTATTCAGCGAGAGTTACAATTGCATCAGGACCCACTGCACCAACTCAAACACCACTGGGGAAAAGGGATGTACTAGGTCTGCCACAGCTTTTGGACTTGAATTAATTCATGGAAGCCATATGGCCTGTGTGAGCCAGGACATCAGACTGGATGATCACAATGGTCCTTTCTGGCCTTCAAAATCTATTGGATCTGTGAACAAAAAACCTTCAAAGCCTAGAAATCAGAAATCCAAGGGAAATTCTTTTGCATTCCTTGCCCACTTTACGTCACCTACAAAGCTGCTGATTACTCACTCCCACGCTCTGTAAGGCTTTCACTTCCATCTCTGAGGCCGCAAGGCTGCAAAATGCTTAACAAGTACTTAAGTCTCATTAATGTCAAAGTTTCCTGTTTCTACAAATATCAGTTATGAAGAAAGTGTATTCAGTCATTTTATTGAAAATGTAAACTTTTCTATGCTAGGCTGTATATGTATATCATTTAACACTGATTCATTTTACTCTAGCTTCAGGCTCTGCACCTCAAATCTCTGTTGAGGGTTATCAGGATGGAGGGATCCGAATGGTGTGTCAGTTGGCTGGATGGTACCCAGAGCCCGAGGTGCTGTGGAGAGATCACAGTGGGCAGCCTTTATCTTCTTCTACTAAAACAAAATCCACAGATGGACATGGGCTCTTTGAAATAAAAAGTTCTATCATTATAACAGAAAATTCAAACCAGAATTTATCCTGTTCTATAAGAAATGCTTACATCAACCTAGAAAAGGAACCCTCAACTTTTTATATATCAGGTGAGTTACCAGCCAAACCAAACACTGATATCCCAAACTGGGGGGAGAAAAAGAAGAAATGAAATCTAGATCGCTAAATAATACAAAAGTTAAAATTTTTCCTCACCAAAAACTTCATTAAATTAAGGTTCAGAACACAATTTAGGGTAAAATACATTCCAGGGATATAGTAATTATCCCAGGCAGAAACAAGCAGTTTTGACACAGGAAATTCAGAATTACGGTTAAATTTAAAAGAAATCCGAATGTATTTCTGCATAGAAATGCACTATGAATATGATTGTAATAAAAACCAAGATGGTTGGTGTTTGAAATCCCATAGAAGAATAAACTGGTCTTTTATTTACATCTCTTTTTATAAATGTATGTTTAAGCTGAAATTAAATTTCTTTTTCTCATACAACCATCACAGGGCAGCCTTAAGGTATATTGGGGGCCCTACTGATTGGTTGGATTTTCCACCTCCTGATGGTCTGGTGGATCAAGGACTAGGCTTCTTGGCCCAGTGACTATGGAGAGGGAGATGTGATGTGCTGTGATCTCTTCAACATAGGGCAAATTTGTGACTGTTGAATCTCTGGCTCATGAAGGGTCAGAAGCAAGGCAGGGACAAGAAATTCTGGAACCTTGGGAACAGTCATTTGAGTGTGTCACTCACTACAAGGTCCAAGTTTTAATATGAAATTTGGTTTCTCACCCTCTAGCAGACTTCACGCAGGGAAGGGTGTTGCCATAAGAACAAAATGCTGTGGGCCTGATCCAAAGCCCATTAAAGACGTTAATAGGATTTGGATCAATTCGTACACACCCATTTAGCAGATCAGCTCCTATGCCAGCGGAAGTGAAGAGTATTTTAATATTTATCTGCCCTCCATTAATTATTTATTTCCACTTTTAAAACGTCAGATTTTCTTTTACTATGGAAGTTTGTTGCTGTTACAAACATTTTAATTTTACTTAAATGTAAATTGTCTGTTGATTCCCTATAATTTTTCTTCCTACATGTATTAACTGTAGAATTAATTTCATGGAAAGAAGGTACTTTCCCCTGAGTTGGCTCCTGGGTTGGATGATGGGCTCAGAAGCCCGGTTATCCAACAGCATGAAGACTGTGCATAAGGACAACCAGAATTAAAATATAAACACACAAATGCACTATTCATTTATTTGTATATAAATAAAATAAAATCCACACACTCAGCTATGTGCACACACACAAAACACCTTAAATGAAAATTGGATTCAAAAGTTGGGAAATACCAGAATTCAGGTTCCCTATGTGTTCTAAATTTGGCCCCTTTGTCCTCTATGCACTATGACACAGTTTATAATACCATGATCACACACTATTTCCCCTTGCCTCCAAAAGTTGGGATTACACTTTCCAATGTGCATTACTTTGCATTTATCAACATTAAATTTCATCTGCCATTTTGTTGACTTGTCACCCCGTTTTGAGAGATCCTTTTGCAGCTCTTCGCAGTCTGCCTGGGTCTTAACGATCTTTAGTAATTTTGTGTCATCTGCAAATTTTGCCACCTCACTGTTTTATCCCTTTTTCCAGATCATTTATGAGTATGTTGAATAGGACTGGTCCCAGAATAGGCCCCGGGGGTCACCACTGTTTACCTCTCTCCATTCTGAAAGCTGGTTGCACTGTCTCTTTGCCCAGTCACCCTCAGATGTAATCCCACACTCCAGCTCCTTGTCAGATTTGATTCCTCTTTCTCTTCCCCATTTCCTGTCCCAATACTGGTTCTCAGTCCCAGTCTCCTTGTCTAGGGCCGACTCTAGCCATTTTACCGCCCCAAGCACGTCGGCACGCCGCTAGGGGCGCTCTGCCGCTCGCCGGTCCCACGGCTCCGGTTGACCTCCCGCAGGCATGCCTGTGGATGCTCCACCGGAGCCGCGGGACCAGCGGACCCTGCATGCACGCCTGCGGGAGGTCCACTGGAGCCACCTGCTGCCCTCCTGGCGACCAGCAGAGCGTCCCCTGTGGCGTGCCGCCCCAAGCACGCAGTTGGCGCGCTGGGGCCTGGAGCCGGCCCTGTCCTTGTCAGCCTTGTTCTAGTCTCTCTCTCTCTCTCTCCCCCCTCTTCCTCATCTGGTCTCAGTTTTCACTTTCAGTCCCTCCCATTTCCCTGACTGGTTCCCAGTGTCCTTACCCAGTATCCAGTTCCACCTCATTCCCAGTCACAGTTTCTCTCACACCAAGCACTTTGTTCCAATCTATTCCTTTACCTCCTTCCAGGTCTAGCTTTCTTTCCTCTTAAATTCTAGTCCGTCACCTTCTACCTCTGCTCTGCCTAGACACCGGCAGAGTGGACACTGAGAGCATAGGAGACAGGCCTCCTGCTGTCCACTGTAGTGCCCAACCTCACAGCAGCTTGGAGCAGCAATTGCAGGGAAAGCTCAGCTTTACCCTTTTATCCTTGACCTGGAGTATGGGGATGTCACTTGTGAAGTCTGGTCAGCAGTAGGGGCTGTGAGGGGATGGAGCAGGCTCTGTGAGGACAAAATCTTCAGAGAATTTAACTGTTAAACTCTAAGAACTCTGAGTGTGCGCACACATAAAAATTTTCAGAGCCTTATCAGTTAGCCAAAATTATCGGTTGGATTGTCACAGGGACAGGGCACATCCCTGACACAAAGGTCACGCCCTGCTGAATATCAAGTTTCTTCTCAAAAGCCTGGGGCACTAAAGCTTCTCCTAGAAAATGTCATCAGATGTTTGTTTATTTTTGAATGTCAAAACAATGAGTTATTCTCCAATCTCATTCTCAGAAACAGTGGAACCATTTTGGCTGAAACTCATTAAAAAAAAAAAAAAAAAGTTCCGCCTGAGGCAGACACCCAGCATGGAACTTTTCTGCCCAGATGGCTAAAGTCTGGCAAAGTAGTGAGCAACTGAAAAGAAGGTTCTATAGTGGGAAGGGTGGAGCCACCTTAATAACAGATGATGTGACCAGGCCCACTTATATATGCAGGGGGTCGGGGGGGGCAATGTGGGTCACGTGAAGCCCTTGCAGCGGCACGATGTGGCCCAGGCAGGCCCCTCCCCTGTTTTCCCTGCAGCCCAGAGGGAGGCCTTCCCTCCCCCCGCACTTTTCTGGTGGTGTCCCCCAGGCCCTTTTTTCTACTGGTGTCTCTGTATGCTGGAGAGAGGAAGACGGAGACAGGGAGAGACTGATAGCATGTCACATAGTATTTAATACACCATTCAATACTATCAAAAGTGTGTGAGCAGAACCTCTCTTTAAAATTGGTTTCTGCCAGTTTTTATCTTGCAGGGAACAATTTTTCCCACCCTTGTTTCAAACAAATCCTGATGTAATACATTTTTCTAGACTAAAAGTATACTCTGTTTGTCATTCCAAACTGTAGTATAGTGTTTCTTATTTCCAAACTAATGTGGGCTTTGTGTTTCAGATTTCTTTTTCCCAAGAATGTCTCCTTGGCCGGTGGTTTTCAGCGTGACTCTGGTGATTTCATTGGTGTTCATCAGCCTTACTCTTTTTCTCTTCAAATTAAGAGGTAAAGCTCTAATGGGGAAAATGCAGTGTAATCAGAATGAGATTTTCTTCTTAGAAAAGACCATTTAGACTTTTCTACATGAGAAAGTTACATCAGCTTAGGGTGTGAAATTAAATGGATTTTGTTAAACTAATGCAAACCTCTGTGTGGACACATCAATTTAAGTGGAGTTTATTTCAGGTTAACTTAAACCTGTTCCTCTTCATCTTAAAATAAGCCTAACACTTGGTTTCTACCAGTTTAGATTATCAATGGAGCCTGAGGGAGCTAGGGTCCCAGCTCCCACTATAATCATTGTGGTTTGGGGGTTTTAAGTACCCTTAGCTTGAATGAAAATCCTTGCCTTATGAAGTTTCTGCTGTTTAATTCTAGTGTATTCAAAAGATTATCACAGTATTAATGGCTTTTCATTTTTGTTATGGAAGGCTCTATCCGGGGATGCCAGTATACAGAGTCTTCCAAGTTTTTCTTTTTTTTAACTTTGTTTTAGTGTGTGAGCAAATGTTCTGTCGTGGGGAAGACAGGCTGTGTTATTAGTTTGGGGTTCTGCAAATTTTCAGGAAGAGGAATCTGAACAAGTAACAGAAGAATTTGCTCATTGTCTTGATCTCAGGTTAGAGTAAATTCTTGAGATTCTCTAGGAGCCAAATACCATGGATCCACACTCCAGCTCTTAAACAGTCTCTTGGAGGAACCCCTTCAGTCTGCCACACATCCAAAAGATCTCAGTCTTCCTTCAGAGTAGGCCTTATAGCCTCATCACCTCCTTAACTGAGCCTCTGGACTCCAGAACTTGGGTTTTCACAGCAAGAGCTCTCCCCAGATAGCTTACACTTAGACAGACTCCTGAACAGAGGCTTTTATGCTCTTCAGGGACTTATGTGCCACAGTAAGTTTTTCAAGTGACACAAAACAGCCTTTTCAAAACAGAGTATGATTCATTAGTTAACTGGCATCAATTCTTGGTGTTCCCTGGGAACCAATTCCTGATGCTAGGTGAAGTTCTTGAAAAAAAGGATTGCCTGTGTGCTGTTCGTGACCATCTCTGTTCTAGGACAGGTCTCTGTGTAAATAAATCAAATTACATTTAGAAAGTACCCAAACTCTGTGTCACTGATTTTTCCTCCACTGGGCACCCAACCTGCAAGTCCCCTGGAGAGCTGCAATGGCTTAGTAGAGCAGCATAGTTATTATTACACTAGGACTCATAATGAAAAGATTCTTTTAAAACTAGAATCACTGAAAAAGTCCCTACATAATTTTATTTATATTTTCTTGTTTAGGGAAACATCTCGACACGATCAGTAAGTTCCATTTTCTCCTGGTAGAACCAATGATATGCTCTGAAATATTTTTGAATGAATGTGACAATGTCAACTTGAAAATCATAAGTAATACTAACTGCGTAACTTGTTGTATTGGTATTGGGTGGGAAGCCAATATTGTACATGTGTCTTCTGGAGGCAGCATGGAGTGGGTGACCGGGGGGACTGTACACTTGATGCCAATGGCAGAAATGACTCCATACCAGCTCCATAAAAAGAACTTCCGAGAGGGGCTGATGGCAGCCCAGGATCGAAGTGAGGATGTGATCACGGGGGTCAGGATTCTGTGCACTGAGTGCCCACAGCCCTGGCACATAGGTGAGGCATGTGAGTTAAAAGCATGATCTTTCGCCCAGCTCAAGGCTGGCATAAAGGCCACTGAGAGAGTTTGGGGCTGCCTTCTGCTTTCCTTATAGAGCTGCACCTGGTCAGACCCCTAATGCAGCTACACCAGTGTGAAAAGTGACATGCACTGGTGTAGCTTATCCTGTGTCCAATTCCTAGGATCGTACTGATGTAAAACAATGCACAGTAGACAGGCCAATTGATCAATGACTGGGGGGCAGCCAGTGATTAATTCCACCCAGGAGAAGCTTTTACAGGATGTCCTTTTATTTCTGTTTGTTATTTAGGTAAACTTCAATTAGACCTAGGTAAGGGCAATTTTTTTGGTTTTGTTTTTTTTTACTTCTCTCTGTGATGCGATAATGAATCCTATTGATGCTGAATTTATCTGGCTTAATTCTCATCCCCATCTATGTGTTTGCTTCCAGAGTGGAGGAGATCCCTAAGTGATGCAGGTAATTACAACTCATATTTAATCAATGGGAGATCCTGCTCCCTTTTCACTGCACAAAAAACGAGGAAAGTGTAGTCTAATATTGTCCCTGTTCAGAGAAGACAGAGTTCTGAGGTTCAAAGGAGGGAGAGGAAAGGACTACCACAACATGCCCTCCTTACACATTTCTCCCATAATCCTGCTCCAAGTGAATGAGCAGTTATTGTCCGTTAGGATCCCAGCCCTAGTGTCAGGTAGAGGAACAAGAATGACCAGTCCCCAGAGTTCAAACCAAGGAGTCTTCTGCATCTTTTGTCTTCTCTCCTTTTTCCTCTCTCCACCAAATCCCAACTTTCTGCTGTTTTTAAACCATCCTTGCCACCTTCTCCATGGAGTAATTTCCAAACCCTCTTTCTTCTCTTCCCACCCCTAACTTCCGTCTCTTGTAGAAGCTCCTTGCTTCTAAATCGAAATCCCAATTTTAAAAACTGAAGTCTGGACTGATCATTTTCATTGGCTGGCCCTATGACTAGTTACAGAACTTTAGTTTGAGATTTATTGAAATCTTGTCATTATCTACAGAGCTCAGATATGTGGCAGGATGGAACAGGCATCATGCTGGCATCAACAAGAGAGAGCCAAGCTCCAGGGTTTTAAAATGAAGTGAGAGAGGGCACATCAGGGAAAAAAATAATTGTGACCATGTGACTATGAGTGGAAATCTGTTGGGCCTTCCCCATGATTCCAGGGTCTCTAGTCCCCATCAGGGGAAGAACAGGATGAGAAACATTTGGAGTCTCAGTCTCGACTCAGCAAATCTTGCTCTGTCACCTCCCTGAAGAGTGACTCTTCCCTGCCCTGTGCTGACATCTCAGAGCTGCTCCGCACATCCCGGAGGAAGGAGATTCCCTGAGTCACTCTCCAGCTGGGGCAGATTCTGTCACTGACCCCATCAAACCCTGCTCCAGGGCCGAGCTCTGCCCCTAACGCTCTGATTCTCTCTCCCCAGTGAATGTGACTCTGGATCCAGACACGGCTCATCCCGACCTTGTCCTGTCTGAGGATCGGAAACGTGTGAGATGGAGAGAGACACGGCAGCAACTGCCCAACAACCCTGAGAGATTTGACACTGAGCTCTGTGTGCTGGGCTGTGAGGGATTCACCTCGGGGAGACATTGCTGGGAGGTGGAGGTGGGGGATAGGGGACACTGGGCTGTGGGGGTGGCCAGAGAGTCTGTGGGAAGGAAGGGACGGATCAGCCTTAGCACTGAGGGGGGGATCTGGGCGGTGGAGTGGAATTGGTGGGGGGATCAGTTCCGGGCTCTCACCTCCCCTGTGACCCCCCTGCCCCGGAGCCGGGTCCCCAGCAGGATCCGGGTTTGTCTGGACTGTGACCGGGGGCAGGTGACATTTATCAATGCTGGTAACGGGGCCCCGATCTTTACTTTCCCGCCGGGCTCCGTCCCTGGGGAGAGAATCCAACCCTGGTTCTGGGTGTGGTGGGGATCCCGGCTCAGATTGTGTCCCTGAGACACACAGCAGAGGTGGGAACCCGAAATCAGCCTCTCTAGCTCACACACCCCAGTCTCTGTGACCTTGGAGGACTCCCATCTACCCAACCCTGGCACCTCATCTCTATGGCCCCTGGAAGCTCCTCCCCCTCCCTCCCTTCAGCTCCAGGGATGCGAGGAGGAAGAACCCCTGGAGCTGCAGGAGGAGCGGGGGGGGGGGGGGGGAGGCTAGGCAGGGGGGTAGCACTAACAGCCAGGTTGGGGACAGGCAACTGTAGGGGTGGCAGGGACACAGAATTAATGAATCAGGGTTTGTGGGGTTGGAGAGCAGCTGAAAGCTCCAGGGAGCATTTTGTGCAGATCTGTGGGATTAGATCTCACTGGGGCAGCAAGAGGGGAAGGGATAAGATCAGGGGAAAGAAGGGAGCACCCAAGGGGGATGATCTGTGGGAGGGAGGAGAGGAGAGTGGAAGAGACCCAGGAAAATAAACAGGGATCAGAAGTGAAGGCTAGAAAAATGGTGAGGCTGGTCCTTACTCACATACACCACAGGACAGGTCAGACTGACCCAGGTCAGCACCGTCCAGGGGTTCGTTTTGCTGGAATCCAGTGATATTTGTCATGAACCTGAGCTGTTTGGAGCCCTTTTGTGTGTAGATTCAAGGTGCTCAGGGTCTATGCAGCATTTAGCCCAGTGACCTCTTCTAGTGCAGGTCAGCATCTGAGTTTAACCCTTCATAGAGCAACACAAGAGTTCAGAATCTCAGTGAGAAACCTCATATCCCTACTGGGCTGGGTTTTTTAATCAAGGAGTCTTTCCTTCCTAATGGCCACACTTCATGACTGCTCAGTGCTGCTGGGGGGTGGCAGCCTGGTCTAGCAGTTTGGGCACTGGACTGGGCCTTCGGATACCTTGGTTGTATTCCCAATTCTGCCACTGGCCTGCTGCATGACTTTGGACAAGTCACTGCCCTCTCTGTGCCTCAGTTTCCCTCCCCACCCTTTGTCTTGTCTACTTGTCTGCAACCTGCTGAAGGTGGACATTGTCCCTCATTGTGTTTTATGCAAGGCCCAGATCTCATCTGGGGGCTGTGGGAGCTGCTGTGATCCAAATATAGCTATAAAGTTCTATGATACAAATCAGTAACAACATCAACAGCTTGTAACTTCCCCATCTCCAGCCTGAAGACAGCACTCTTATAGACCAGCCTGCAGCTCTTGTGATTCAAGCCTCACTGATCATTTAACAGCTTCCATTCTGTAAAAAGCCCAGGTACCAACTTTCCAATGTGTTGGTCGGGGGAGAGGGACTCACCCCAGCCCCACCCCAACTCTACTCACAGCATTCTGCCCTGTCCCCTGAGGGCGCCACTCCTTACTCCACCTCCTCTCCTGCCAAAGCCCCCTGAGCTCCACAGTCAGGAGGCACGGGGAGGCACTGATCAGCAGGGCCTGCCAGCAGGACACACGTGGTCAGCCCCTATGGTAAAGAAGTTCCCTTATTTCCCCAGTGGAAGCTGGGTTTGACAAGGATTCAGCTTCTCAGATAAGTCTCCCATGTCAGATGCCTTTAAAGACTATTTTTTCTTCTTCTTGCCCTTCTGCCAGATCATTTATTTTTCAGTAGTATTTCTCACACAACAAAGGCTTTGGAGAGCTGAATGATACAGATATACGTGTAACAGGCAGCTTCCAGTGAAATTAATCTTGTAACTAAAATCCAAAGTTATTACCCATTAAATCTGGCAGCAATTCCCTACCTTGTACTTCTGGGCAGCTTCCTTTATAGGAACCATTGTGTGAGCTCTGTGTGCCTGGGATCTGTCACACACCACACAGATGGGGGTTAAAGCCTCTTCACAGAACAGTTTCAGAGCCTTCTGGTGTTCCCCGCACACCCCATCTCCTTTTGCTGCCTGTAAACTCAGCCCTTTGGCTATGTCTACATTTGCCAGCTGCCTGTTGGGCCTGAGGTTTCTCCTTTGCACAATTTCTCTGCGCTGAGGGCAGGAGGGGGCTGTATCTGATCCCTCCCAGCACTAGCTGATGCAGGTTCTGCAGAAATTGTGTCCACACTCTAGAATGACAGATGTGATGAAATGGGAATGTTCTCAATGTTTTCTCTGAATACTGTGTGTGCCTCAGTTTCCCCTATGTATTTCTTAAGTATCTAGGTGATGGGATAAGAGTCTGTGATTGTTGCAGAGCCCTAGAGGGCAGGGGTGTGCAGGGGTCTGCACAGAGAATGGCCAACACCCTGTCTCCTGGCAATTGATAGCCTGGGCTCCTCCCCTGCAAGGTGCCAACTGAAGGTGTTGGAGAAGAAAGAAGTCAGGTTGTCTCTTTCCTGGGCAAGGAGGCCATGGCCAGAGGGGAGGGGCTGGAGGGAGTTTCAGTTTGGAGCTGGCTGGGAACATGTGGAGAGGCCAAGGACCTGAGAATGGGCTCTCCACCCTCCAAGATGGACCTGACTGAGGGGTCCTGTTTTCTGTACCTACAAGCTCTGTTTTAGACCGTGTTCCTGTCATCTAATAAATCTGTTTTACTTCCTGGCTGAGAGTCACAGTGAATTGAAGGAAGTGGGGGGTGACTCCCCAACACTCCCTGCCAACTGGTGGAAGTGGTGGGATCTACTGCACCCCGTGGATGGAGTTTCCTGCAGTAAGTGACTGGGGAGCAGTAAAACAAAAAGGGATTAATGAGAACAAGGCGTGCTGAAGGCTGAGAGAGGGGTGGTTTCAGGTGGCGAAGAAGCTATGCTTAACCCCTGGGAGCGTGTGACCAGCAAGAACAACTGTTGCAGTAACGGGGTCTCACTGAGGACTGCGATGAGCAGTTGCAGGGGTAGAGGAGTGTGCGGCTTCACCCTGGGGGAGAGGTGGTGACCTTGAGAAGGGCTGGCACACTAGGAGTTCTTCCTGGAAAGCGTGGGGAGCTGACAGCACACAGTCCTGTGAGTCCACAACAACTTGGTAACACATGATGGCCTATCACCATCTCCGTAAGAGGACATTGTAAACCTGTGCAAAAAGAGAGGGTTACGCATTGGAAAGTTCACCAAACTACAGTGGAGGACAGTGACCACTCTAAGGAGCAGATTCCTGACCCAAATGGGGCTACAAGAGCAGGGCCACCCAGAGGATTCCGGGGGCCTGGGACCTTTGGCGGTGGGGGGCCTCCGTTTCGGCGGTAATTCAGCGGCAGGGGGTCCTTCCGCTCTGGGACCCATCGCTGAAGTGCCCCGAAGACCCGCGGTGAGACCCCCTGCCGCCGAATTACCGCTGAAGCGGGACCTGCCGCCGAAGGGCAGCCGGATCTTCAGTGGTAATTCAGCAGCAGAGGGCACTTCCACAGCAGAGCTCGGAATGGAAGGACCCTCTCCCACCGCCGAATTACCGTCGGAGACCCAGCTGCACTTCGGCGGCGGGTCCTGTTGTACTCAAAGTACTATACGGGATCTTTTCAGGGGGATTAAGGCAAAATGCCACATTTATTAGTAATACAGGTATTAATTAATACTCTATCATATGCATATGATATATTACAGTCATGCGTTCACACACACACAAACACACTCCGTCTTGCTGTTGTTACCAACTAGTTGCTCCCCTTAACTGCACTGGCCAGGTGAGTTACATGGGGGGAAGGGTGGAGCCGGGCTTCTGCCGATCTGGATCGATGCTCCGATGGTGACAAGACGAGACCCAGGGTCCTTCTGCAAGACACCTTGTGTTTATAGCAGCTTCCCTCTTATGCAAATCCAGACCAGATTCAAAATCTGCCTCTGTGTCCGTTGGTCCTTGTGCTGCTTTTTTTTCTGGGTGTTGTCCCAATGCTGCTCAAAGAGGGCGTTTTCTAAAGAAGGTGCTTGCTTCTAATCCCTGAGGTCGTCAATATGTCTGCTTTTCTTTATTGGGCCCACTTGACAAGTTGTATTGTCTTTTGCTCTGGCTTCCATTCCCTCTTCAACTGTTGTAGCTGTCTGGAGGTGGGTGTCTTCCAAGCCTCACTCATTCACACCTCATTCAGTCAATGGGGCAATTGATTACAGTGTGTGTGTGTGGGGGGGAGATTTTATTCTACTTCTAGCAAAAAGGCACATGTTTCTTTCACTTTAACTATACTATCCTTAGGGGCTATAACATTTGATACAAAGTTTTCTACCAATTTTCTAATACAAAGTTGTATGAGAGAGGCACAATGCCAAGTCATATGAAATACAAAATCAAACAGTGAACAGAAGTTACAATGCAGGCAAGTGTAGTGAATGGTGAACAGAACTTACATTAATAAAGTGAACAATTAAAAACAATTTCATTTATCAGTTCTACAGTCCCACTTTGGCGGTAATTCAGCGGCAGGGGGTCCTTCCGCCCCAGAGGAAGGACCCCCCACCGGTGAAGACCAGGACTGGAAGAAGCTCCGGGGGCCCGGGCCCCGTGAGAGTTTTCCAGGGCCCCCAGAGCGAGTGAAGGACCCCGCTCCAAGGGCCCCAAAAAACTCTCATGGGGGCCCTGTGGGGCCCGGGGCTTGGGGCAAATTGCCCTACTTCCGCCCCCCCCCCCCCCCCGGGCAGCCCTGTGCAAGAGGATGTGGGCATAACTGGAGCAGTAGCCAGGCATCCCTAAGACTCTTGACCCCAACCAGATTGGGGTCTTCACGATTGGGTTCCCCATCAGGGGAACTGAGAAGGATGAGATTGGAGCTGAGTCTGAGAGAGCTGGAGGACAGTGAGAAGGAGCGAGAGGACTGTGAAAGCGGGAGCCCAAGAAAGAGCTACAGGAGAAGCAGCAGCAGCAGCATGAACTGGAGAGGCACAGAGGACTTCCCAGGAGTGAGGGAACCTTGATACTAAATTGCTGCCCCTGGTTAAGGGGTGGAGGGGGAATGTGGATGCCCACCTCACTGCTTTTGAGTAGGCTGGAGATTTGAACCAGGGGGACTCTGTGGAAGAGCCCCAGAATCTAGCTCCCTTGCTGGGTCCCTATAGATGCCATCAGCTAGACGGGTGAGGTGGTGGACAGGCATCCACTCCTGGCCCGGCCTATATGTCTGTGTGAACTCTCCTGGGCTCAGGCCCTTTGGACTCTCCATGGGATCAGAAGGTGATGGACATTCCTGGAGTGGCAAGATTCTGGGACAGAGAAAACAGTTGCCAGACCCCGGATGGTGCAGCCCCACCAGATGCTGCAGGGCTGTGTGACCTGGGTGAAGATCCCAGGTATGAAGCCATTTGCCCTGCCTATGGCTCAGATCACTGTGCAGATCCAGGAGAGGTCAAGCTGGCTGGTCATTGGGGTTCTCCAAGATATCAGCTGTGATGTCCTATTGGGGGATGACTGTGTCTCTTTGGGACAGGATCCGGACCCTGCTCCTGTAACAGCTGAGGATTTGAATTTGAATCCAGAGAACTAATTGGCTGAGACTGAAATTGTCAGTGAACATTCAAATGACCTGGCTGGCAGGAGGGAGGGGCTGCTGGGCTCAGGATACCTGCCTACCTGTAACCAGACCCCTAGGACTGAGTGTGTTGAAGAGATGCTCCCCGCCTCCCTGCACACCGGAGAGGGGGCTCACATTGGCTCTGATGTTGTGACCAGAGCAGACAGCTCACTGCCTGCTGTCACTGGGACAGCAAGGGCAGCGCTGAGCATGGCGGAAGCGGGGAGCTGAGACCCCAGCTGAGTAGGGGGAGGACACACAGGCAGGGCAGGACAGCTGTCAACCAGGTTTGCCTGGTCCAAATGTGCTGCTGAGAGGTGATCCCATGGCAGGGAGGGAGCTACCAGGGACAGGGCTCAGTGGGGCTGTGACCCCAGGCCCAGCCAGAGAGAGGGAACAGGTCCCACTCCTCTCCCCAGCAGCTGAATCTCAGACCAAGCTGCAGAAGGATCCCTCCTTGGAGAAGCGGAGGGAACTTGTTGGCCACAGCCCTGCAAACCCTTTTGGGGAAGGCTGCAGGGACAGAGTCCTGTGGGAGAAGGGATTCCTGTATCAGGAATGGGCTCCCCAAGGGAAAGTAGAACAGTGGGGAATTGAGAGGCAGCTGGTGGTCCCCCAGAAGTACCACCGCAGGCTATTGTACCTGGCCCATGATGTCCCTCTCTCGGGACATCAGGGAATCCAGTGTCCCAGGCAGCAGCTGCTGCAGAACGTTTACTGGCCTGGAGTCTGTGATGCCGTCCAACAGTACTGCAGGTCCTGTGACTCCTGCCAGAGGGTGAGAAAGTCCTGGGATAAGAGTGAAGCTCCCTTGAGACCCCTGCCCATCAAAGAGGAACTTTTCCAGAATGTGACTATGGACATAGTGGAGCTCCTCAGCAAAGCGACCGGGTCGGGGAAGTGATGGTTTTCGTTACCCACTACCCAGAGGCGGTGGCTTTGTCCTCCACCGAGGCAGACATCATGGCAGACGTGCTGCTGACCATCTTCAGCAGAGTGGGAGTCCCCAGCGAGGTCCTTACGGACCAGGCGTTCAATGTCACGTCAGCCCTGCTCCAGGGCTTGTGGGAGAAATGTGGGGTCTGGCCCATCGGGTCTCTGCATATCACCCTCAGCCCAAGAGGCTGGTGAAGAGATTTTGTGGGATCCTGAGGATGATGCTGAGGACTTTTATGAATCAGCATCCGCAGGACTGGGACAAGTACCTGCCCCACTTGTGGTATGAGAAAGTGCCCCAGGAATCCACAGGGTTCTTCCCTTTTGAGCTGCTGTATGGGAGGAGAGTGAGGAGACCCCTGGACCGGGCAAGGGAGGATTGGGAAGAGAAGGGGGGAGACCCCCGGGGTGGATCTCTTCCCTGAGGTGGGAGCCAATCCTCCCATCAGGTGTCCCCTGTTCAGAATCACTGGGAAAACAGCCCAGAACCTGGAGAGGGAGGTCAAGGACATGCTGGTTTTAGAGGTGATCCAGCTGTTCAACAACCCATGAGCCTCACCTGTGGGGCTGGACCCCAAGAAAGATGGGTCACTCTGATTCTGTGTGGGCTATTGGAAACTTAATGCCTTCACCATGTCCGATGCCTACCCCATGCCTAGGCCTGGTGCGATTCTAAACAAGCTGTGGGGTGGGGGGTGCGGGATGGGGGGGGGGCTCATTACCTCTCTACTATGTATCTCACCAAGGGCGACTGGCAGGTGCCTTTGGATCCAGATGCCAGGTTGAAATCTGCCTTCACCACCCCTTTGAGGCTTTTTGAGTGTCTGGTCCTGCCTTTCGACCTCAAGGGGGCATCAGCCACCTCCCAGCGCCGGGTGCATTGGTTACTGAGGGAGATGGGAACTTGGCCTTGCCATCCATTGATGACTTCTGTGTCTTTAACTAGACCTGGGAGGAACATGTGTCCCAGATGAAGAGGGTGCTGGGCTGCCTCAAGGAGGCAGGACTGATGGTAAAAGCTGGAAAGTGTAAGGTGGGGATGACAAAGGTGTTGTACCTGGGCCATAAGGTGGGTAGCGACTGCTCAAGTCCAGAGGTGGAGATGATCAGACATTAGCCCGTTCCCCAGACCAAGAAACAGGTCTAGGCCTTTATCGGGGTGATGGGGTACTACCAGAGGTTTGTACCCCACTGTCGCTCCCTAGCTGCCCCCATTGCTGAGCTATGTGAGGGGGTAAGCCAGAGGAGGTGGTCTGGACTGAGCAGGATCAGAGGGCTCTCTGTATACTTCAGGAGGCTCTAATCCAGGTCCCGGTAAATCTGGTAAACTTAGACTTTGCCAAGCCCTTTACAGTGTTCACCAACGCCTCAGATGCAGGGCTGGGCACAGTGCTGATGCAAGACGATGCAAATGGGGAGAGACACCTTACTGGGTACCTCAGCAAGAAGCTGATGCCCCAGGAGCAGAACTATGTGGCCTCAGAGAAGAAATGCCTGGCCATGGTGCAGGCTCTTAAAAAGCTGCAGCTGTATCTATTTGGGCAGAGCTATGCTGTGTATACTGACCACTCTCCTCTGTCGTGGCTGCACCAAATGAAAGGGGCTGATGCCGAGCTGCTGGAGCCAGAGACACCTGTTCAGAGGGTGGCCAGGGTCAAGATGGAGGCTCTTAACCAAGAGAACCCAAATCACAGCCCTCCAGCCTGGAGCACTGGGAGAAGACCTGATCTAAGTTTGAACCCCAGGGGTTTTGGGGTGGCAAAAGGGCATAGGCTGCATAAACGTTCCCACATGCGGCCTGCAAGTGCCATCAAGCACACTTGACCTACAGGAGAGCATGAAACTGGAAGGGCCTGGTGTAACACCCACCAAGGAATGGGAGAGGACCAGAGCTGCCCAGCCTGCTGCCCAGAGGCCCGACAAGTCTGTCAGCAGCCCTGGCGTCAGGCAACTTGTGATGTCATTAACCTGTAATTAAAATCCAAAGTTATTATCCATTAGAGTGAACAGCAACTCAGTATCTTGTACTCCCAGACAGCTTGCTTGGTGGGAACCACGGTGTGAGCTCTGTGAGCCCAGGACAGATGGGAAACCTGACAAACTGAATGTAAGCAGTCAAGCTGAGCGCTACCCTGACATCTGGTGGTGAATTGTAGAGAGTGTGGAAAGAATTTTAAGAATTTGCATTGGCATCCACCCTCCACTTAGCATAACCCCACAGCAGCTTGGGATGGTGATTTTAACAGCTCTGGGATCCCCAATTTCTTTGTTATTGAGGCAGGAGGAAAAAAAAAGTTTGTCACTCTGACTGTGTGAATGGCGAGCAGTGGGACTGCTTTGTGACAGAAATTACTCAGCCTCAATTGGGCGGTACTTGCTAAACATGGGACATGGGTTCCAAAACCACATGAATGGGGTGTTGGTGTCAGTGAGTGGTAGTATGCCCCTCTCCCTCTCCCTCTCCCTCTCCCTCTCCCTCTCCCTCTCCCTCTCCCTCTCCCTCTCCCTCTCCCTCTCCCTCTCCCTCTCCCTCTCCCTCTCCCTCTCCCTCTCCCTCTCCAACACCAATTGCATATTCTTTTCTCTCTAGTGTTAAAGAGTAAAGCTAATTTTTGATTTTGTTAAGAGTCCTTCTAGAGACTGCTGAGCTGAATTCATGTTAGGTCAATGGTGCACCAGCACCAGGGCTCCCCTACTAAGAGCTGAATTGAGATCACTGAGTGCTGTATTAACTAGTGGGGGAGTCTAAAGACTTATTTAAGTGCCTGGTAGAGCAGTTTGCAGCGTGTTGGAGCAGCCCATGGAATGGTGAGTGGAGTGAAGCGACTTGCCGTAAGGTGACCCTTAACACCCTGTGTGGACTCCCCCACCTTTCCACCCAAGCTGGGGGGGGGGGTGTAAAACTCTGCAGATAAACTTTCAAATTCTGGGGTGGCACTGACCAGAGACTTTTGAGTTGTTGGACTTTGGGGTGATTGGACTTAAGACCCTAAGGGGAAAAGGACATTGCCAAACGTACCTGGGGGTGGGGTTTTTTTGTTTATAGTTTGTGTTACAATCCTGTTTGTGGTGTTTCTCCAGTGGGATGCCGCATTGTTTCCTTCCTTTATTAAAAAGATTTTGCTACACTCAGACTCCGTGCTTGCGAGAGGGGAAGTATTGCCTCCTAGAGGTGCCCGGGGGTGTGTGGTATGTAAGTGTCCCAGGTAACCGAGTGGGGGCTCGAGCTGGTTATGCATTGTGTTACTGAAATGGAACCCCTGGATACTGAACCCAGCCCTTGTTGCTGCCAATTCAGAGGGGCAGAAGGGTTACATTGATCTGTCCCTTCCTCCCCACAGACTCTCTGGCCACCCCAACAGCCCAGCCTCCCTGACCCCCACCTCCCAGCAACGTCTCCCTGAGGTGAATCCCTCACAGCCCAGCACACAGCCCCAACAGTCAAATCTCTCAGGATTGGCAGGCAGATCTTGTTGTGTGTCTCTTTGTCTCACACTTTTCGGATCCTCAGACAGGATGAGTTGGGGATGAGCCGTGTCTGGATCCAGAGTCACATTCACTGGGGAGAAAGAATCAGAGCGTTAGGGGCAGAGCTCAGCCCTGGGGGAGGCTGGGACCATTTTCACACTTCCCAGCAGCCCTGTTCTGGCTGGGACAGGCCTGATTCCCAGGGAGCTGCCTCTGCCCTGGGCACCTGAGACTGAGCAGAGATGTCACTGCAGTAATGGGAGCCACTTCATTAGTTTTTCATTTGCTTGTGGAGGCTTCAACTCCCTGGTCCCTGTCCTGAGACTGCTCCAATCTGAGCATCAGAGCCAGAGCAAAGAAGGTTTTAGTGAGGAGGCAGGTACCAGCTTTGAACCCCAGAGGGAAGCTCCCTCCCCTAAATGCAGCCTCCACTCACAGACCAGAGTAGGAAGAGCCAGCTAAGAAAAGAGAGAAGGAAATGTCATTCCGCGGGTAGCCCCATCCCCAAACTAGAGAGAAGGGAGGAGCTGACAGCCTCACAGGGAGAGCATCTCCCCACTCCGGGAAGCAGGGAGCAGCTCGAATGGGGGAGCCCAGCCCTGCCCAGAAGAATGGCAGGATGTTGGAGAAGCGCGATGTGGGAGACAGAAGTCCCCGCCCCACGAGCACCACACTGCACCGCCCAAGTCCTTGCCCCCATCCCGAGTGTCGCGTCGCGCCGCCCAAGTCCCCGCCCTGCTGAGCGTCTCACCACCCAAGTCCCCACCCCTCTCGAGCACCGCACTGCGCCGCCCAAGTCGCTGCCGCCCTGAGCACCGCACTGCTCCGCCCAAGTCCCCGCCCCCCGAGTGTCCGTCGCCCAAGTCCCCCGCCCCCCAGCACCACCCTGCATCGCCCAGGTCCTCGCCCCCCCAAGTGTCCCCCGCCCCCAAGTCCCCCGCTCCCCGAGCACTGCCCTGCATCGCCCAAGTCCCCGCCCCCCGAGTGTCCGTCGCCTAAGTCCCCCGCCCCCCAGCACCACCCTGCACCGCCCAAGTCCTCGCCCCCCCAAGTGTCCCCCGCCCCCAAAGTCCCCCGCCCCCCGAGCACCGCCCTGCACCGCCCAAGTCCCCGCCCCCCGAGTGTCCGTCGCCCAAGTCCCCCGCCCCCCAGCACCACCCTGCATCGCCCAAGTCCTCGCCCCCCCAAGTGTCCCCCGCCCCCAAGTCCCCCGCTCCCCGAGCACCGCCCTGCATCGCCCAAGTCCCCGCAACCCGAGTGTCCGTCGCCTAAGTCCCCCGCCCCCCAGCACCACCCTGCACCGCCCAAGTCCTCGCCCCCCCAAGTGTCCCCCGCCCCCCAAGTCCCCCGCCCCCCGAGCACCGCCCTGCATCGCCCAAGTCCCCGCCCCCCGAGTGTCCGTCGCCCAATCCCCCGCACCCCAGCACCACCCTGCACCGCCCAAGTCCTCGCCCCCCCAAGTGTCCCCTGCCCCCCGAGCACCGCCCTGCACCGCCCAAGTCCCCGCCCCCCGAGTGTCGCGTCGCCCAAGTCCCCCGCCCCCTCCGAGTGTCCGTCGCCCAAGTCCCCCGCCCCCCGAGCACCGCCCTGCATCGCCCAAGTCCCCCGCCCCCTCCGAGTGTCCGTCGCCCAAGTCCCCCGCCCCCCGAGCTCCGCCCTGCACCTCCCAAGTCCCCCGCCCCCTCCGAGTGTCTGTCGCCCAAGTCCCCCGCCCCCCGAGCACCGCCCAAGTCCCGCCCCCCCAGCGCTGCGGTGCTGAAGCCCGCCGCAGCCGACCGCCGCGCTGCGCAAGTACCCGCCGCCCCAGCCCGGCGCCCCGCCTTCCCCCAGCGCCAGCGCCGCCCGCCCGAACCAAAAAAACCCCAAAACAAACCGCGAGCGCCGCCCCAAGCGCGTGTTTGGTGGGCTGGTGTCTGGAGCCGGCCCTGGGACTATCTGGACAAAGCATGAGGATTTCAGAAGCACAGACCGCACCTTAAACACCAGGAAACGTCTCAGAAGGATCGATCAGGTAAGTGAACTCTGGCTGCTTGACTTTGTAATATTCAGGGCTTTTTCTTGAACGGATTGTTATTAACACAAAGATTTGATAAGTCCATGGGAATTTGTTTTGCTCTTTATGGAAACAGTACCTCATATGTGCATTCAAAATACAAACCCTCAAACTGCATTTCAGATCAGTTTCCTGGCACTGCTGGATTTTTACAGTGCATTCAATCAGTAATTTGTTTCCTCTGTTACTGTGTTTCACTCAAGAACCCTGGTCCCAATCCAGTTTGTAGTGATGTTAAAGGGAGATTTGTAACAAAGTAACTTCCTGTATTTAGAATATAGGAAAAAACATAGAGCTGCAAACTCAACTGCAATCAGTATAGTTTCCTGGCCTGCCTGTTGTTAGTAGTTTTCAACCTGACTCTGGGGCTGAGTCACTCTGGGGCTGCTTCTGATACTTTAAAGGAAAAAAAGTCCAATTTTGTCCAGAATCAATGGAAACAAATTACAGCCTTTACTGATTTTGAGCTCAGTGGGAATTAAGCATGTGCCTAAAATGAAGCACCCTTTGAAATGTATTGCTGAATATCTTGGTATTTGTCTTCCGTACGCATGTCAAGTGACCCACAACAAGCACTGAGTGATCAGTTTGCACACACTGCATTGTTATCCTGTGATAAATGAATGTTGCCTCCTATCTTTGTGGCCATAGAGCTGTAGAAGGGTGGCCAGCAGGGGTGATTTCTATGGTCCTGGGTTTAGGGAAGATTGGATGGCATAATGGCAAGAAAGGCCCATGTAGCAAAGTGTGAGACAGGTTATTCCCTGTGTGAAAAGCCGTCAGTGGGGAGAATTCAGGAGGGTAACTCTGGAGATGATTAAAAAAAGGGAAATATTTTTCATCCAAAAAACTGCCTGATTTTTGTTTGTTTGATTTGAAATGTTTATGAATTTTTCCTTTTTATAAAAAACCGACAGCTTGAAGTCATTTGGAAAAAATGGAGACACACACTTTAATTTTGGGGGAGAGGGTTTTGGGACTTTCCCATTTTCTCGCTCTCACTGTTTTTTTTTTTAAAAGAAATGATGCAGAAGAAACATAATAGCAATAATAAAAATAAATCTTTTCATTCCTTTTAGTTAGAACTTGTCATGTGAAATTTACTTGAAATAAAATTCATTTTGAAATATTTATTTTTAAATTAAATCCCAAAAAGCGTTTGTAGTTATTTCTGCATTGTTCTGAATGCCATTTTTTTTCATTTATTGTATAATGACATATATTGAACTATTCAAGTGGTATCAAATCTCTCCTAATTTTATCATGAGTCTTGAAATATTTGATATTTTCCTTAAAACCCCACCTGTTCTTGTCCTGTGATTATGGGAGAATTTCAGTTTTAATTTTTAAGGAAAGTTTCTAGCCCTTGTGATTGCGGAAAAAAGCTTGAGAATATGACCTGAGTGTGACCTAAAATCTCAGATACCAAAAGGCAACTTTAAAAAAGTCCCCACATATATTTTTTTGTCCGTGTGGAAGAATGGAGCTCCATGAGTGAGAAGATCTCCTACATGAGCAGAGATCTGGATTTTGTTACGTGTTTTGTACAGTGCCTCAGTCAATGGGGTCCTGATCAGTGACTGGTGCCTACATGCTATGGCAATAAAAAGAAAATACCATAACATGTTCTGTTCCTATCTATTTCCCACCTGCTGTGTTTTATGTACAGTATATTCAGGTTTGCCTATTACATTGGCTTATTATTTCCCATGATGGGAGCAGAAAAACTGTGTCGGGGGTGGGGGGCATGGGATTGTTGTGAAGAGAAAATTCTAAAGCTGTTGTTTTAATTACAGAAAGGAAATCTCCTAACACCTATAATTTTAGGGTCAGATTATTAAAACCTCTCAATATTGGTCTAATCTTGCTGCCCCTGTTAGTCATTTCAGGTTTTCCTGTTGACTTCAGTGGGGTACAATTAGGCCAGTGCTCAGTGATTTTCAAAATCCTGCCCTTAATTCTCTTAATTCATATTCATGGGAGTTTGTTCTATCTCTTTTTTTTTTTTTTTTTTTGGAGGGGGGGTACATGGGACATTAATCTCAATTTACACTGATCTGCTCTTTTTTGTGCAGACTACGAGACGACTGCTGTCACTGCATAATATGCAAATGAGTTCACATAACAACGCATTTATCCCTATTTTTATTTAATGGGTCCTTTGCAATCTTCTGTTCCTCAGACTCTAATATCCCACATGTCCTAATCACTGCAGCCTACTTATTAAGTTATTCTGTTGTTGTGTTCTTTTACTCTTCCTGTTGTTTAGATGACATTTCAATGAAGATGAAGGTTCTCTCGTTCTGCCGCAGCTCCGGATTCGGCTCCTCTCTGCCTGGTCTTATTATTTATTTTATAACTGTTTATGTTCACAAGTTGGAACCAGGTAGGAATCCTCACGGCCTCTGCTGCTTCCTAGAGGTTTTTGTTTAGCCCTAGGCCTGCAGTGCCTTACGAATGGGCTGAACTTTATATAATGTGAGCAGTCCTAGTGAAGTCAATGGAAGTAATCCCAGTGTGTAAATGTAAGCACAGAGCAGGAGTAGGATGTTACTTGATTTTTTTTTAGCTGTGTTTCTCTTGTTGGTGGACTACTTGATCTGACCTTCGGGTAATTTGCAGTCTGTTTTTCAAAATACAGATTGCCAAGAAGGCGCAGCTCATTGATGGACACTCTTTTACTGCGGAGTAATACAAACCTAAACCATTAAAATGATTAGGTTTTATATTGCTAAAAAGAGCCCATCACTCTCTCTTTAGTTGCAAACACAAAGGTGAATGGACCAATAGCAGGTTGGTTGGTTGGTTGGTTTTGTTTGGTTTGTTTTAAAATCACCTCCTGCCTCGCTAAGTCTTCAGGACTAATAATACCTCAACATACCTTATCTCAGGGTACGTCCAGACTACCCGACGGATCCCTGCAGGAGCATGCAGGGCGCTGCCCAGAGTACTGTCCACAAGGCTGTGGGGAAGGGAGAACAGTGAGGAAGAGGTCAGGGACTAGCTTCCCCGGCAGGGAGCTCGGGGTGTGCAGGACAGTCCCATGGGCCATAGTTTTCCCACCTCTGATCTACATCCTTCTTGGTTTCTTGTTATAATTTTGCACAACTCTGTTAATGAACTTCTTGAATGCAGTGCTGTCATGGTATAAATCCCCACTCTGAACCTTAGCGTCCAAAAGATGGGGTACCAGCATGAATTCCTCTAAGCTTAATTACCAGCTTAGAACCTGTAGTGCTGCCACCAACCAGGAATTCCAGTGCCTGGTACACTCTGATCCCCCCAAAACCTTGCCCAGGGACCCCCAAGACCCAGACCTTCTGGACCTTAACACAAGAAAATAAACCCTTTCCCTCACCGTTGCCTCTCCCAGGCTTCCCCTCCCTGGGTTACCCTGGAAGATCACTGTGATTCAATCTCCTTTAATCTTAAACAGAGAGGAAAATGCACCTTCCCTCCTCCTTCTCTCTCCCCCCCAAGACTCTCCCTGAGAGAGACAGTAATCCTAACACAGAGAGAAATTAGCCTTTCTCTTCCCCTTCCCTCCTTTCTCCCCACCAATTCCCTGGTGGATTCAGACCCCGTCCCCTGGGGTCTCACACCAGAATAAAAAAAAAAATCAGGTTGTTAAACAAGAAAAACTTTTAATTAAAGAGAGAAAAAACAGTAAAAATTATCTTTGTAAATTTAAGATGGAATATGTTACAGGGTCTTTCAGCTATAGACACTGGGAATACCCTCCCAGCCTAAGTATACAAGTACCAATTAAAATCCTTCCAGCCAAATACACATTTGAACTCCTTCCAGCCAAATAGACATTTGAACTCCTCCCAGCCAAATGCACATTTGCAAATAAAGAAACCAAACATAAGCCTAACTCGCTTTATTTACCTAGTACTCACTATTTTGAACTTATAAGAGCCTGTATCGGAGAGATTGGAGAGAAACCTGGATGCACATCTGGTCACTCTCAGAACCCAGAGAGAACAACCACCAAATTCTAACAGCACACACAAAAACTTCCCTCCCTCAAGATTTGAAAGTATCCTGTCCCCTGATTGGTCCTCTGGTCAGGTGACAGCTAGGCTCACTGATCTTGCTAACCCTTTACAGGCAAAAGAGGCATGAAGTACTTCTGTTCTATTAACTCTTTACTATCCGTTTGTGACAAATGCGTTCACCTTTGGTGGCTTCTCGTGTGTCCAGTACGTCCGTTCCTTCAATTGATATGCTCATTAGTTCATTCACATGATCAGGCAGAAGGCGACTTCTTTCAGAACACACAATTCTATTCAATGATGAAAAAGAACCCTCAACTGTAGCTTTTGTGACTGGGAGTAGCAAGAGATGAATTCCTACTTTTTTCGTCCCAGGAAACATAGCAAAAATCAGATCAAGCCACTAGTGATGGTAAAAAAGAAGTTGAAGTCAAATCTTCATTCATTCATCGTATGATATTCCACTCTGTGTTCAAATTCTCTATTCTGTCCTGAGCACATGGTAGCCCCATTGCTGGTAGTGCCTCACTCCACTCAACTCTTGGTGTCTTATAGAACAGGCATCTGTAAAAGCTACATAGAGGTTGAGTAGAATCTAGAAGTCGCTGTTGTAGATTTTTAAGAATCAAGTCTGTGTATTTTTTAAGTTGTCTTAACAAACACTTCTTGTCCTCTTCACTTAAAGATTCGATATAAATGCCTTCATTAGTCAACTTCTGGATGGAAGTCTTTGCTTCTTCCAGTATTTTTCAATGGATAGCTCTCTGGTTGATCCAAATGTAGCTTCTGTTGCTGGAAAAAATCTACTACTGTTGTAGCAAATGCCTGGATGGCACTGTTTAATGACCCAAGTGGTTTCAACAGTAGACTTACGAGAGAGAGAATGGCAATAGTCTTCTCTGAAAGTAGTAGCAAAAGTAATCCACCAGCCTCGCTACTTAGATCCATCCCATCTTGGTAGATACTTTCTAAAGCTGGTAATAACCGCTGGAGTAGTTTTAAGACAACAGGCAAGGATCACTCATGAGAAAGCCAGAGAGTTTTCCTAGGTTGGAGTAGTTTGAACTTCAGTCGCAGTGTATCATCTATATTTTTCCAAGATATTCAGTGTTTTTGGACTTGCTGGAAAAAAGAATATAATGAAGACATTAAATTTGTAGCTTTTTTAAATGTCTTTTGAAGAGTCTGTAGCTTGTACTAGTGCTAGTAGCATAGATGGCCTCTGCAGTGTGATTGGGAAAGCTTAGGGTTACACTTTTCTCTGAGCTAAGCTTGTACTCCACCATATCTTCCAGAGAAGTTTGCAGCTCCATCAAATGCACAAGCAGCCATCTGTTTGGATCCGACTGAGAAGCATTTAATTATTCATAGTATGCTCAAATGTCCCCCAAAATCCATACAGTGTCACATGCCCTAAATGCTCCAGGGAAGACACCTGGTAATGATAGTTTGCCTGTTGAGTTTTGCAAGGTCTTTTGGACCCGTTTTGGGACTGACTTGCTCCAGGTTTTTCAGGAGAAGTTCAGGGAGACAATATTACCACTTGTTGTTGAGCAATTCTCACCCTTTTGCTTAAGAAGGGGCACCTTGGGGAGGTAAATGATTGGAGATCTGTGTTGCTGCATTGCTCCAGCTGTAAACTTTCCTCAAAGGCCTTGGCAAACAGACTGAAAACTGTGATTGGGTTGGTTGTGCTCCATGACCAGACCCATTGTATCTTCAATAGGTCCACTTTTAACAACCTTTGCCTATTGTGGGATTTAGTTTTGGCCAAAAAAATATTCGATTTGCACATTGGTTGGTTTCCCTTGATCGGGAGACAGCTTTTGATTAATGCCGGGAGCATTCCATGAACTGTTGGGCTTGATCAGATGCAGCATTCAGAACATTATTAGAAGTTACATAGAACCAGAGAAATGCAATTAAGTTGAGTGCTGCAGGGTCTTGTTTTGTTTTGCCAATAATGTATCGTGTTCATAATTTTCCATTTTCTCTGTATCCAGGTTGCCTTAAATCATTGTGAGTGTGTTACACTCAATACATTTTTTTTGTTATTTTATTCTCCCCACCGCCCCGTCATCTGGATCAAGTTACACTGAGATGAAGGGTCTCTCAATCTGCCACGGCTCCAGAGCCAGCTTCTCTCTGCCTGATTTCATCATTTTCTTCATTACATTTTATGTTCACAAGCTGGAATGTCCTTAGCTTCTGCTGCTTCTCACAAATTTTTTTCATTTGTGTGATTTCTAAATTGTGATGGGTTCCCTCGTCGGGACCTCCTTGGGACTGTCACTTGATGTGCTGAGATACCATTGAACCTAACCCTTCTGCCAGCCTGGGCACCCCTTGCCTCTGTCTTGCCGAGCCAGACCCTCCAGGCCTCCTCTAGCACAGGCACAAAGACAGGGCCGCACCCATCTGCAGAATACAGACACGAGATCAACTCAGTTCTGAGAAGGCTCAGTTAAAAGGGACTTGCCTCAGCACCCCAGTGCAGAGCCCCAATGGGACCTGAACGCCAAATAAATTCATCTTACACAGTATAAAGTTTTATACCGTATAAGTTCATATTGTTTGCCCTCTTTCTTGAAGTGAAGAGAGAGATGCACAGACTGTTTGCCCCCCAGGTAACAATGACTTACATTGGGTTTATTAATAAACAAAAGTGATTTTATTAAGTGCAAAAGGTAGGATTTAAGTGATCATAAGAGGCAACAGATAGAACAAAGTAAGTTACTAAGCAAAATAAAACAAACACTCAAGACTAAGCTTAATGCACTAGGAAACTGGTTCCATGTAATATCTCACCCTCAAAGATGTTCTAATAAGCTTCTTTCACAGCCTAGACTCATTTCTCTTCTGGCCCAATCTGTTCAGTCTCTGTTAGTTCCAGCAGGCATCTTGGGTGGTAAGCGGGGGTGTCCTCAGGATTCCCTCTTTATCCAGCCTCATACCCTTTTGTAGATTTGGCAAAAGGCGGGAATACTTTGTCTCTTTGTTTAAACTTTCCCCCCACTTTGTGGAAAAATATGAAATCCAAGATGGATTCCAGTATCAGCTGACAGACACGTGTCTTTGCAGGGACCCACAGAGGCTGACTCTGTGGGTGCTGCAGGGCTGGAGCAGCCATAGGGAAAAAATAGCAGATGCTAAACTCCTCCCGCCCCTGCTTCACCTCCTCTCATCTTCCTCTACTGAGTGGGCCACATGCCTGTTGCTCCACCTCCCTCCCAGCACTTCTCTGACCCCCTAACAGCTGTTTAGTGGCACTTAGGACTTTCCAGGAGGGAGGGGGAGGAGGCAGAGAAGAGGAGGGCGGAGATGGGGACTTGGGGGAAGGAGTGAAATGTGGGTGGGGAAGGGGCAGAGCTGAGGTAGAAAAAGGCAGGGTGGACAGGGATTTTAGAATTGGAGTGGGGTGAGGGCGATGCAAGGGCGGGGCCATGGGAGGAGGAGTTGAGCACCCACAGGGCAGTGGGGAAGTCGGCACCTATGCAGGGAACCCCATCGCCCTTCCTCCTCACAGGCATCCCACAGACTTACAGGAAAACAAATCCATTGACATCTCATCGTTTCTTGCTTAAGAGTGATGAGGTTCCTGAAGTACCTTAATGGCCCTCACTTGGCATAACTACCTTACTAACAGTAACATCGGTTTACACTTCATATTTCTAACTTCAGACGTAGAAATGATACGTGCATACAAATAGGATGAACACATTCAGGAGTTTATAACCTTTCCAAGGATATGTCACATAACTGGAAATGCTTTATTCAAACTCTGTCATGTCATATTCGTAAGCATATTTCCATAAAGAATATGGAGTGTAATATAACAACAATAACCCGATTTAACTACACTATGCAAAACTGAACAAAAATCAGCACAAATTCCCAAGCATATCAACATCAGTAAAAAATAAATGAATTATTATGAGCTGGGTGACATCTTGTTCTACTTTGAGTTGACCTTGTTCAGATTGGTGTGTTCATGCACCCTTTCGCTTAATATAGCTGTAAAAGAGAATACAGTAGCCACACCTAAAATAAGACTAAATAGAGTCTGCCCAGAGGCTAGGGCTATGTCCACACTACAGACTTTAGAGCGGCACAGCCGTACCACTGCAGCTGCTTCACTGTAAAGCCTCCTGTATAGCTGCTGTATGCATAATTAAACCACCCCTAACAAGCGGCTGAGGAGACATTCTCTTGCCAACACAGTTCTGTCCACACTGACGCTTTTATTGGTGAAACTTATGTCGGTCAGAGGGGTGACCCCCCCAACAAAAGTTTGACCAACAAAAGTGCTAGTGTAGTCCACACCTAGAACTGTGGATGTGCTGGGTGTGGGGAGGAGGTTGCAAAGACAGGGAGAAGGTTTTCCACTGGGTATTGTGACCTGGTGAGTGTGGGAGTGTGAGATTTGACCGACCGAACACACAGAACTGACAGCAGACAAGAACAGAGAGAGAGAGGCGGAGACAAAAAAAATCGAAGCCAAGCAAGAGCCTGTGACCAAAGTGTGACCCTGGAAAAAGCTACAGAGAGAACTTTTGAGTCTGTTGGCTAGATAGGCTTGGGACTGTAAGGTACAAAACTTTTCCTTTCGCTTTTGGTTCCTCCTGCATTTGGAGAAGCAGGACTTGGTACATTCCTTATAAATAAAAAAAATTGGAGCAAAGAGAATGCCAGAATCTATCAATGTCTACTTCCAACAGGCCCCAAAATTGGACTAGCTGCTGAGTTTGAAAAGGGGTAACAATACAGTAAAATGTCTCCCCAGGCCTTCAGGATTTATAACTACACCTCATTCATCCAGTTTCTTAATATGGCCCTCCTTGAGTGTCCTCAACATGCCTATTTTCTTCTCAAAAACCTAATCAGCTTTGACTGCACAGGTGCAGATTCCATAAGAAACAGGAGGCAAAGGAGCAGGGCCGGCTCCAGACACCAGCCCACCAAGCACATTCCTGGGGCGGCACCTCGGGACAGGGCAGCACTCGGGGTTTGTTTTAGTTTGTTTTTTTTTTGGTTTGGCCGGGCGGTGCTGGGGGGAGGCGGGGCTTGGGTGGCGTGGCACCGTGCTGGGGGGGGCGGGGACTTGGATGGCGTGGCACTCGGCTGGGGTGGGCTTCAGTGGCACAGCTCTGGGGGGGCGGGGACTTGGGTGGTGCAGTGTGGTGCTCTGGAGGGGTGGGGCCTTGGGCAGCGCGACGCGACGCTCGGGGGGCGGGGACTTGGGCAGTGCGACACTCGGGAGGGCAGGGACTTGGGCGGCGTGGCGCAACGCAACACGGGGGGTGGGGACTTGGGCGGCACGATGAGACATGGGGGGCAGGAACTTGGGCGACGCAATGCTCGGGGGTCGGGGACTTGGGCAACACGACACGACACGGGGGGTGGGGCGAGGCGGGGCGACGCTCAGGGGGGTGGCGCTCTTTGTTTTCGCTTGGGGCGGCAAAAATGTTAAGAGCCGGCCCTGGGAAGGAGTTCTAGGATTTAAGACTCTTCTTTGAATGTCTCCTGGCCACCTATCTATCTCCCATTTTAAAACTGAAGGGAGAGGCGGAGGGCTAGGGGAGGAGGATGTATTAGCACAAACATCCCAGCTCACTTCACAGAGCTCATGAGCAAAGTACTCCCTGTGAGCATCACGTCAAGCCAGTGGTTAGCTGTAGGAAACCTTTTCTTTCTCTCTGTTGATGCCAGTTGAGCTGTCTCAGAGTGAAACAGGAATTCTGTGGAAAGACCAGTAATGAGGTCATAGAACAGAAGACTGTATCATACAGAAGAGGAGGCAGAAATGAAGTAGCACTATGTGGCATCTCCTGATATTTAAGTGCTTTGTTTGACAACCTTCGCTCCTGATTGAGTAAAGCAGGGATTCTCAAACTAGTGGTCATGACCCCTCAGGAGTTGCGAGGTTATTACATGGAGGTCGTGTGCTGTCAGTCTCTACGCCAAGCCCCACTTTGCCTCCAGCATTTATAATAGTGTTTAAAAGTTGTGTTTTGAATTTATAAGGGAGGTCACACTCAGGGGCTTGCTGTGTAAAATGGGTCACCAGTACAAAAGTGTGAGAACCGCTGGAGTAAAGCATTTAAGCTCATGCTTAAAGTTAAACACCTGCTTAAGTTTCCTTCCTGAAAAAAGATTCTTTCCTGAATGGTACCCTAATAATGTTCTTTAACTTAGTTTATATGTTTTTATAACATTCAAAAAACTTAAACTTTCAAACAGAAAGCAACGATTTGAAATGTTTGCAAATGCAAGTTAATTCTGTCTGGAGCTGTTTGTAAGGATAATGGCATAAAGTATTTCAGCTTCTATTAAAACTAATATAACTTATGGTTATCCAAATGCATTGTTTGGTGTAAAATTCATCTATAAATTCAGGACACATCCTAGTCAATAACAGGGCACAGAATAGGAAATACACACAAAGAGATTCTAGTTTATGAGTGTCATTGATTAATAGGGAATATGATGTGCATTTACTTTCTATTTGTTTTATCTTCTTTGTGCCTTTGGCAGCTCGGTTCACAGTGATTGGACCTGATCAGCCTGTCACTGCCATTGTGGGTGAGGACACTGTGTTACCCTGTCACCTGTCCCCCAGGATGAGCACTGAAAACATGGAAGTGCGATGGTTCCGATCTGAGTTCACTTCGTTTGTGCACCTGTATCAGCATGGAAAGGATGAGTATGGGCATCAGATGCCAGAATATCATGGAAGGACAGAGCTTTTGAAAGCCGGCATCATGGATGGGAATGTTGCCTTGAGGATTGTAAATGTCAGACCCTCTGATGAAGGAGAGTACCGCTGTTTTGTTCAAGATGGTGTCTTTCATGAAGATGCTGTATTGGAAATGAAGGTGGAAGGTCAGTAAAATGTGTCTGTAAGGGTATATCTACACTTATCTCTGGAGCTATTGATCCAGCAGGGGTTGATTTATCGTGTCAAGTGAAGACATGGTAAATCAGCCTCCGAGCACTCTCCTGTCGATTCCAGTACTCCAGCAGAGCAAGATGCGTTGGCGGAATCAAAGGGGGAGCATCAGCAGTCGAACTACCATAGTGAAGACACCGTGGTAGGTAGTTCTAAGTACATTGACTTTAGCTATGCTATTTTTTTAGCTGAAGTTGTGTAACTTAGACTGACTTACCTCACCCCCCCACCCCCCAGTGTAGACCAGTCTTAAAAGTCCACAAAAGGACTTAGGCACGTAACTCCTCATGTCAGATACTGAAGTCCGAAATTCAGGTGCCCCTGAAATCCTCCAATTAGTCATTAAATGAGATCCTAAATTAGTCATTGGGCCAGAGGAAGAGAGTGAGAATAATCTGTAGGCCAATGATTAGACTCTGACATGTTAGAAGGCGACCCAAGGTCTAATCCTCCTGCCCCAATGACTGCAAATGATTATTTGTCCTAAGTGACATTTGTCTGACATTTGTCCTAAGCTTCAGCAGGAGAGAATGAAAGAGCCCCACATCAGAATATCCCAGAGCCCAGTGGTCAGAGCACACTCTTGGGCAGCAGGAGACCCCTGTTCACATCCTTTCCCCCCCATTAAGCAGAGGGGGTAGTTGAACCAGGGGTCTCCCACATCTTCAGCAAGTGCTCTTAAAATTGGGACAAACATTCTATGGGAGGTACCAGCACCAGTGCAGATTGTAAAAAGTGGCTTAGGTGACTGACCCCAGGAGTGTGTTCCAGGCTGTGGGTCACAAGCAGAGATAGGGGCCTCAATCCAGCCTGGGTTCAGGCTCTGAAGTTTGTCACAGCAGACCACTAGGATACACCACTCTTATCAACATCTGTTCTGGGCTGTTTTAGGCAGCTTCTAACCAGCCAGAAGAGGAGACGATGGTGCCTAAGCCAGCCAATGAGAAATGTCAACCACAGAGGTGTGTCCTAAGCCCTGGCCCCGCACTGACAGACGGACAGCTAAGTGCAGCCTGCAGGGAGGTGCCTGTCTCTGCTGGTGATCCATCAATGGGAACCAGACACCTGAAGCCAGACAGCATAGGCGCCCAAGTCATTTCTTCAGGGCTGGATTAACGCTGGGGCTTTAGAGGCTGCAGCCCAGGGCCTCAAGATAAGGGGGTCCCTGCAAAAAGATCTCTGTGCTGCCAAAGTCCAGATCATTTTGCAGGGGCCCTCTTAGCCCCTGGGCTGCAGCCACTAAAGCCCCTGCATTATCCAGCCCTGGCTGGCTGGGGTGGAGGCAGCTCCACACACTGCCATTTCCCCCATACCCCCCACCCCCGGAGCTGCGAGCACTGGCTCACAACAATCAGGGAAGGAAGCTCTGTCCAAGTGCCTGCAGGTGCCTCCCCCCCATCTCCTGTTGGCCGGGAACCACATCCAATGGGAGCTGCGGGAGTGGAGTCTCAGGCAAGAGCAGCATGTGGAGCCACCTGCCCCACCCTCCAGAGGCCCCAGCCAGGGATATGCCTGCAGCTTCTGGGAGCGGCGTGGGCCAGGGCAGGCAGGGAAGGTAAGTGCCCTGCACCCCAGCCTCACCTCAATTACAATCAAAACAAAAACTTTATTCAGTGAGAGTTACAATTGCATCAGGACCCACTGCACCAACTCGAATGCCGCTGGGGTAGAGGGATGTGCTAGGTCTGCCACAGCTTTTGGACTTGAATGAAATCATGGAAGCCATATGGCCTGTGTGAGCCAGGACGTCAGACTGGATGATCACAATGGTCCTTTCTGGCCTTCAAAATCTATTGGATCTGTGAACAAAAAACCTTCAAAGCCTAGAAATCAGAAATCCAAGCAAAATTCTTTTGCATTCCTTGCCCAATTCACATCACCTGCTAAGCTGCTGAGTACTCACTCCCACGCTCTGTAAGGCTTTCACTTCCATTTCTGAGGCCGCAGGACTGCAAAATGCTTAACAAGTACTTAAATCTCATTAATGTCAAGTTTCCTGTTTCTACGAATATCAGTTATAAAGAAAGTGTATTCAATCATTTTATTAAAAATGTAAACTTTTCTATGCTAGGCTGTATATGTATATCATTTAACACTGATTCATTTTACTCTAGCTTCAGGCTCTGCACCTCAAATCTCTGTTGAGGGTTATCAGGATGGAGGGATCCGAATGGTGTGTCAGTTGTCGGGATGGTACCCAGAGCCCGAGGTGTTGTGGAGAGATCGCAGTGGGCAGCCTTTATCTTCTTCTACTAAAACAAAATCCACAGATGGACGTGGGCTCTTTGAAATAAAAAGTTCTATCATTATAACAGAAAATTCAAACCAGAATTTATCCTGTTCTATAAGGAACACTTACTTCAACCTAGAAAAGGAACCCTCAACTTTTTATATATCAGGTGAGTTACCACCAAAACCAAACACTGATATCCCAAACTGGAGGGAAAAAAAGAAGAAAGAAAATCTAGGTTGCTAAATAATACAAAAGTTAAAATATTTCCTTACCAAAAACTACATTCAGTTAAGGTTCAGAACACAATTTAGGATAAAATACATTCCAGGAATATAGTAATTATCGCAGAAACAAGCAGTTTTGACACAGGAAATTCAGAATTAAGGTTAAATTTAAAAATTCAAATGTATTTCTGCCTAGAAATGTCCTATGGATATGATTATAATAAAAATGTGATAGTTGGTGTATGAAGTCCCATATAAGAATGAACTGGTCTTTTATTTACATCTCTTTTTATTAATCTATGTTTAAGCTGAAATTCGATTTCTTTTTCTCATACAGCCACCACAGGGCAGTGTTAAGGTATATTGGGGGTCCTACTGATGGTTGGACTTTCTGCCTCCTGGTGGTCTGGTGGGTCAAGGACTAGGCTTCTTGCCCCAGTGACTATGGAGAGGGAGATGTGATGTGCTGTGATCTCTTCAACATAGAGGAAATTTGTGACTGTTGAGTCTCTGGCTCATGAAGGGTCAGAAGCAAGGCAGGGACAAGAAAGTCTGACGTCCTGGGAACAGTCATGTGAGTGTGTCACTCACTACAAGGTCCACGTTTTAATTTGAATTCTCATCCTCTAGCAAACTTCACACAGGGAAGGGTGTTGCCATAAGAACAAAATGCTGTGGGCCTGATCCAAAGCCCATTAAAGATGTTAATAGGATTTGGATCAATTCCTACACACCCATTTGGCAGATAAGCTCCTATGCCAGCTGAAGTGAAGAGTTTTTTTAATATTTATCTGCCCTCCATTAATTATTTATTTCCACTCTTAAAATGTCAGATTTTCTTTTACTATGGAAGTTTGTTGCTGCTACAAACATTTTAATTTAATGTAAATTGTCTGTTGGGAAATGTAATTATTCCCTATAATTTCTCTTCCTACATGTTTTAACTGTAGAATTAATTTCATGGAAAGAAGGTACTTTCCCCTGAGTTGGCTCCTGGGTTGGATGATGGGTTCAGAAGCCTGATTATCCAACAGCATGAAGACTGTGCCTAAGGACAACCAGAATTAAAACAAACACACAAATGCACTATTCATTTATTTTATATTTATATGTAAAAATCCGCACGCACAGAAAACACCTTAAATGAAAATTAGATTCAAAAGTTGGGAAATGTCAGAATTCAGGTTCCCTGTGCGTTCTAAGTTTGGCCTCTTTGTCCTCTGTGCACTATGATACAGTTTCTAATGCCATGATCACATACTATTTCCCCTTGCCTCCAAAAAGGCCACTGAATTGCCGTATCCATGAGACCTTCCTTTCTCTTCCTGGAATTCTCTGCCTTATTCTTTCCACACTTTCCAGCTTGTGAAAGAAATGAGGCCAGGGTTCTACAGGCAACACCCTCCTTCACTGCACAACGCAGAATCATCCGCAGGGCAAATTCCTTCGGTGCACTGAATGAGGCAAGAGTTCTCAGGGTAGGCGGGAGTAGTATGTGATCATTTAATTAAAGATTGTGTCAAAAGGCATATGTACAAAGGGGCCAGATTAAGGTTAACATAAGAATGGCCATACTGGGTCAGACCAAACGTCCCATCTAGCCCAGTGTCCTGTCTTCTGACAGTTGCCAATGCCAGATGTCCCAGAGGGAATGAACAAAACAGGGAATCACCAAGTGATCCATCCTCTGTTACTCATTCCCAGCTTCTGTTAAACAAAGGCTAAGGACACCATCCTTGCCCATTCTGGCTAATAGCCATTGATAGACCTATCCTCCATGAATTTATCTAGTTCTTTTTTGAAGCCTGTTTTGGTCTTGGCCTTCACAACATCCTCTGGCAAGGAGTTCCACAGGTTGACTGTGCGTTGTATGAAGAAATACTTCCTTTTATTTGTTTTAAACTTGCTGTCTGTTCATTTCATTTGGTGGCCCCTAGTTCTTGTGTTAAGAGAAATAGCAAACACTTCCCCATCTTCTTTCTCTACACCAGTCTTAATTTTATAGACCTCAATCATATCTCCCCTTAGCTGTCTCTTTTCCAAGCTGAAAAGTCCAAGTCTTATTAATCTCTCCTCATATGGAAACTTTTCCATACCCCTAATCATTTTTGTTGCCCTTTTCTGAAGCTTTTCCAATTCCAATATATCTTTTTTGAGATGAGGTGACCACATCTGCACACAGTATTCAAGATGTGGGCCCACCATGGATTTATATAGAGGCAATATGATATTTTCAGTCTATTATCTGTCCCAGGGGTCGGCAACTTTTCAGAAGTGCTGTGCCAAGTCTTTATTTATTCACTCTAATTTAAGGTTTCACGTGCCAATAATACATTTTAACGTTTTTTAGAAGGTCTCTTTGTAGAAGTCTATAATACGTAACTAAACTATTGTTGTATATAAAGTAGATAAGGTTTTTAAAATGTTTAAGAAGCTTCATTTAAAATTAAATTAAAATGCAGAGCCCCCCGGATCGGTGGCCAGGACCCAGGCAGTGTGAGTGCCACTGAAAACCAGCTCACGTGCCGTCTTCGGCACACGTGCCATAGGTTGCCTAACCCTGATCTATCTCTTCCTTAATTATTCCCAACATTCTGTTCGCTTTTTTGACTTCCGCTGCAGATTGAGTGGCTGTTTTCAGAGAACGATCCACAATGACTCCAAGATCTCTTTCTTGAGTGGTAACAGCTAATTTAGACCCCATCATTTTATATGTATAGTTGAGATTATGCTTTCCAATGTGCATTACTTTGCATTTCTCAACATTAAATTTCATCTGCCAATTTGTTGCATAGTCACCTAGTTTTGAGAGATCCTTTGGTAGCTCTTTGCAGTCTGCCTGGGTCTTAGCAATCTTTAGTAATTTTGTATCATCTGCAAATTTTGCCACCTTACTGATTACCCTTTTTTCCAGATCATTTACGAATATGTTGAATAGGACTGGTCCTAGAACCAAACCCTGGGGGACACCACTATTTACCTCTCTCCATTCTGAAAGCTGGTTGCACTGTCTCTTTGCCCAGCCAGCCTCAGATGTAACCCCACACTCCTGCTCCTTCTCAGATTTGACTCCTCTTCCCTGTTCCGTGTGCCCCTACTGGTCCCATTCCCAGCCTCCTTGTCAGACCTTGTTCTAGTCTGTCCCTCTGCCTCCTGTTCTCCATCTCATCTCAGTTCTCACTTGCAGTCCTCCCACTCCTGTTTCCCTCACTAGTTCCCAGTCTTCTTATCCAGTGTCCAGCTCCACATCGTACCCAGTCACAGTTTCTTTCTGGGTATGTCTACACTACGGGATTATTCCGATTTTACATAAACCGGTTTTGTAAAACAGATTGTATAAAGTTGAGTGCATGCGGCCACACTAAGCACATTAATTTGGCGGTGTGCGTCCATGTACCGAGGCTAGCATCAATTTCCGGAGCGTTGCACTGTGGGTAGGTATCCCATAGCTATCCGATAGTTCCCGCAGTCTCCCCCGTCCCTTGGAATGCTGGGTTGAGATCCAAGTGCCTGATGGGGCAAAAAAACATTGCCACTGGTGCTTCTGGGTACAGTCTCACCCCTCCTTCTGTGAAAGCAGCAGGAGCCAACCGTTTCATGCCTTTTTTCCTGGGTGAACTGTGCAGACACCATTCCACAGCAAGCATGGACCCTGCTGAGGTGAAGACAGCAATCATGGATGTTTTAAACACCTCGCGCATTCTCATGCAGTCAATGCTGAACCGGGACCTGCAAAGCCAGGCAAGGAGGCAGCAGCTACGGCACAGCGGCAATGAGAGTGATGAGGACATGGACACAGAATTCTGTCAAACTGCGGGCCCCTGCTGTCGTAGCTTTCCTACTCCAATTTGAACCTTAGCGTTCATAACCTGAGAAGCTAGCATGAACCCCTCTAAGCTTAATTACCAGCTCAGATTTGATCTCGCTGCCACCAGCCAAAAATTCCAGGGTTTTGGCTCCCTCTGGTCTCCCCAAATCCTTCCCTGGGGAACCCCAAGACTCAGAATCCCTGAGTCTTACTACAAAGGGAAATAACCCACTTCCCTTCCCCCCCCCCGCTCCCACCCAGACTTTCCTCTCTGGGCTAACCTGAGAGTTACTGATGCAATCTCTTTATATCACAATACCAAGAAGCATGTCTCCTCTATTCCACAAAGAGACAAACCCCAAATACAAGGAAACAGAAATTATTCTATCTCTCTTCCCCCTCCCACCAATTCCCTGGTGCTGCAGAGCTTACCCTCCGTAGATCTAACACAAAGAGGATTCCCCTCCCCTTCGTTCCTTAGCCTACCCAGAGAGAAAAACTCAAACAAGTCTTAAAAAGAAAGCTTTATATAAAAAAGAAAGAAAAAACACCTGAACATATGATCTCTGCATTAAGTTGACAATACATAGGGCTATTACTTAAAAGAAAAATATGAATAATCAGCCTTATTCAAAAAGAGATACAATTTAAACATTCTAGCAACTACACACATGTAAATACAAAACAAAACATATAAAAGCCTATTGTTTTGCTACCTTTGTACTCACAACTTTGAAACTGAAGATTAGAAGCTTGAAGATAGAAAGAAGGCTCTCATAGCTGAGAGACAGACAAAGACACAGACCCAACATTCCCTCCCTGAGTTTTTGAAAAAAATCCAGTTTCCTGATTGGTCCTCTGGTCAGGTGTTTGGTTCCCTTTGTTAACCCTTTACAGGTGAAAGAAACATTAACCCTTAGCTATCTGTTTATGACACCTGCGCTTTGAAGATCCTGCTGGTAATGGGGCAGGTTCTAGCCATTGAACGCCGATTTTGGGCCCAGGAAACAAGCACAGACTGGTGGGACTGCATAGTGTTGCAGGTGTGGGACAATTCCCAGTGGCTGGAGAACTTTTGCATGCATAAGGGCACTTTCATGGAACTTTGTGACTTGCTTTCCCCTGCCCTGAAGCGCCAGAATACCAAGATGAGAGCAGCCCTCACAGTCGAGAAGCGAGTGGCAATAGCCCTCTGGAAGTTTGCAATGTCAGACAGCTACCGGTCAGTCGGGAATCAATTTGGAGTGGGCAAATCTACTGTGGGGGCTGCTGTGATGCAAGTAGCCAAAGCAATCACTAAGCTGCTGCTACGAAAGGTTGTGACTCTGGGAAATGTGCAGGTCATAGTGGATGGCTTTGCTGCAATGGGATTCCTTAATTGTGGTGGGGCGATAGATGGAACCCATATCCCTATCTTGGCACCGGAGCACCAGGCACCCAGTACATAAACCGCCATGGGTACTTTTCCATGGTGCTGCAAGTACTGGTGGATCGAAAGGGACGTTTCACCAACATCCATGTGGGATGGCCGGGAAGGGTTCATGACGCTCGCATCTTCAGGAACACTACTCTATTTAAATGGCTGCAGCAAGGGAATTACTTCCCAGACCAGAAAATAACAGTTGGAGATGTTGAAATGCCTGTAGTTATCCTGGGTGACCCAACCTACCTCTTGATGCCATGGCTCATGAAGCCATACACAGGCAGCCTGGACAGTAGTCAGGAGCTGTTCAACTAGAAGATAAGCAAGTGCAGAATGGTAGTAGAATGTGCATTTGGCTGTTTAAAGGTGCGCTGGCGCACATTACTGACTCGCTCAGACCTCAGCCAAACCAATGTCCCCATTGTTATTGCTGCTTGCTGTGTGCTCCACAATCTCTGTGAGAGTAAGGGGGAGACCTTTATGGCGGGGTGGGAAGCTGAGGCAAATCACCTGGCCACTGATTACTCACAGCCAGACACCAGGGCAATTAGAAGAGCACACCAGGAAGCAGTGCGCATTAGAGAAGCTTTGAAAACCAGTTTCATCACTGGCCAGGGTACAGTGTGACTGTTGTATTTGTTTCTCCTTGATGAAACACGCCCCCCTTGATTGGCTCATTCCCTGTAAGCCACCCACCCACCCCTTAGATCACAGCTTGCTTTCTAAGGAAATAAAATCACTCTCATTTAAGAATCATGTATTCTTTATTACTTACTTATAAAAAGAGGGAGAGAACTGACAAGGTAGCCCGGGTGAGGTTTGGGAGGAGGATAGTAGGGAAGGAAAAGGCCACTAAAAAAATCTCATAATAATGAGAGCCTTTTGGTTGGGCTGTCCCCTGGGATGGAGTTGGCGGGTGCACGGAGCCTACCCCCACGAGTTCTTACTCGTCTGGCGGGTGAGGAGGCTAAGTAACATGATGAGTGGGGAGGGTAGTTATACAGGGGCTGCAGCGGCACTCTATGATCTTGCTGCCGTTCCTGAAGCTCCACCATATGTCAGTTTGATCATGCAGCAGCCCCAGAGTTGCATCCCACCACCGCTGATCTTCCTGCCGCCACCTCTTCTCACGTTCGTCCCTCCTGTCCTCACGTTCGTCCCTCCTGTCCTCATGGTCACTGGCATCTTTCCTGTACTTTCCTACCACGTCCTTCCACTCATTCAGATGAGCTCTTTCATTGCGGGTCACTTCCATGATTTCCGAAAACATTTCTTCTCGCGTCTTTTTTTTCCGCCGCGTTATCTGAGATAGCCTTTGGGATGGAGTAGGGAGGCTTGAAAAATTTCCAGCTGCATGAGGGAGGGAAAAAAGGGAGAGAAGTATTTAAAAAGATACTTTTTAGAGAACAATGGTCATAGTCTTTCACGGTGAACAACACTATTCACCTTACACAGCACATGTGTTTTCACTACAAGGTCGCATTTTGCATCTTAATATTGAGTGTCTGCAGCTTTGGTGTTACAGATCACAAACACAGGTCCAGGCAGCAGAATTCAGCTTGCATGCAGCCATGGTAAGCCATTGTCTTTCATCTTCTGCAGCCTTCATCTATCCAGCACCCTCCTTTCCCAAATAGCAAGCAAAGCCCGTTGCGTGCTGCCCGTGGCTGGTATCATGGAAGATCACTGCTAAACACCCCCTTTTCTCCCCCCCAACCACATGGCTGGTATCATGGAAGATCACTACTAAACACCCTCCTTTCTCCCCCTGCCCCAACCGCATGGCTGGTAACAGGTAAGATCCCTGCTAGCAAAAACGCGGAAAAGCTCAGCGCCAATCACTCGCCCCTTTCCCCCCGCTTGGCTACCTGCAGGGAAGGATTTCTTTTAAGCCACAAGCAAACAGCCCAGTAGGAATGGCCATCTCTGTCCCTTTGTTTAAATTCCTGAATTTCAACCAGGTTACCATGAACAATATCACTCCCCTGAGGATGACACAGTGAGATTAAGAACAGATGTTGCTTGAATGCCAGCAATCAATGGGACCACACGCAGCTAGGCTTTGTCATGCAATGATACCAGATTACTTGCTACATGCATGGCTAGGTCAAGTGTCCTACCATAGAGGATGGAATAAAGCAGCGCTGCCCAGAAACCACCTGCAAAGGCTTTTGGAGTACCTCCAGGAGAGCTTCATGGAGATGTCCCTGGAGGATTTCCGCTCCATCCCCAGACATGTTAACAGACTTTTCCAGTAAGTGTACTGGCCACGAATGCATCCCAAGTCTTCAGGGCAAATTAATCATTAAAAAACGCTTGCTTTTAAACTATGTCTTATATTTACAAGGTACACTCACCAGAGGTCCCCTCCATGACTTCATTGTCTGGGATAGTTGCTTGGGAGGGCTGGGAGGGTAATTCCGTCAGGGTGAGAAAAAGCTCCTGGCTGTTGGGGAGAACAGAGTGCTGTGTGCTCTCTACAAGCTTGTCCTCCTCTTCCTCATCTTCCCCGTCCGCAGAATCCTCAGCTATGGCTGCGATTACCACCCCCACCTCGGAATCCACGGACAAGGGTGGGGTAGTGGTGGCGGACCCTCCTAGAATTGCATGCAGCTCAGCATAGAAGCGGCATATTCTTGGCCCTGCTGTGGACTTTCCGTTTGCTGCTTTGGTTTTCTGGTAGGCTTGTCTGAGCTCCTTAACTTTCATTCGGCACTGTACTAAGTCCCTGGTGTGGCCTCTCTGCATCATAGCCTTGGAAATTTTTTCAAATGTTTTTTCATTTCGTCTTTTGGAACGGAGTTCTGTTAGCACAGAATCCTCTCCCCATACAGCGATCAGATCCAGTACCTCCCATGCAGTTCATGCTGGAGCTCTTTTTCGGTTCTCAGGAGACTGCATTGTTACCTGTGGTGATGAGCTCTGTGTGGTCACCTGTCCTGGTGAGCTCTCCATGCTGTCCAAACAGGAAATGAAATTCAAAAGTTGGCGGGGCTTTTCCTGTCTACCTGGCCAGTGCATCCGAGATCAGATGGCTTTCCAGAGCAGTCACAATAGTGCACTGTGGGATACCGCCCGGAGGCCAATAGCGTCGAATTGCGGCCACACTAACCCTAATCCGACATGGCAATACCGATTTCAGTGCTACTCCTCTCGTTGGGGAGGAGTACAGAAATCGGTTTTAAGACTCCTTTATATCAATATAAAGGACTTCATTGTGTGGACGGGTGCAGCATAAAATCGGTTTAACACTGCTAAATTCGGTATAAACGCGTAGTGTAGACCAGGCCTCTCACTCCAGAACCAGTGTCACCAAGCACTTTGTTCCAATTTAATCCTTTACCTCCTTCCAGGTCTAGCTTTCCCCCCTCTTAAATTTTAGTCAGTAACCTTCTACCTTTGCTCTGCCTAGACAGCAGCAGAGTGGGCACTGAGAGCACAGGAGAGACAGGCTCTTGTTGTCCATTCTAGTGCCCAACCCCACACCAGCTTGGCAGCAGTTGCAGGGAAAGCTCAGCTTTGCCCTTTTATCCTTGACCTGGAGTGTGGGGATGTCACTTGTGAAGTCTGGTCAGCAGTAGGGGCTGTGAGGGGATGGTGCAGGCTCTGTGAGGACAAAATCTTCAGAGAATTTAGCGGCTAAACTCTAAGAACTCTACCAAGTGCACACAAACTAAAATTTTTCAGAGGCTTATCACTTGCCAATTATTGGTTGGATTTTCACAGGGAAAGGGCACATGCCTGACATAAAGGTCACACCCTGCTGAATATCAAGTTTCTGCTCAAAAGCCTGGGGCACTAAAGCTTCTCCTAGAAAAGGTCATCGGATTTTTTTTATTTTTTTTATTTTTTTTTTTTAGAATGTCAAAACAATGTGTTATTCTCTGACCTCATTCTTAGGAACAGTGGAACCATTTTGGCTGAAACTTGTTTAAAAAAAAAAAAAAATTCAGCCTTAGGCAGATACTCAGCGTGGAATTTTTCTGTCCAGATGGCTAAAGTTTGGCAAAGTAGTGAGCAACTGAAAAGAAGGTTCTATAGTGGGAAGGGTGGAGCCATTTTAATAACAGGTCATATGACCAGGCCCACCAATATATGCTATTTTTCTCTTTCAGGGAGCATTTTTTCCCACGCTTGTTTCAAAAAAGCTGGTGTAATAAATTTTTCTAGAATAAAAGTATACAATTTGTCATTCCAAACTGTAGTATAGTGTTTCTTATTTCCAAACTAATGTGGGCTTTGTGTTTCAGATTTCTTTTTCCCAAGAATGTCTCCTTGGCCGGTGGTTTGCAGTGTGACTCTGGTGATTTTGTTGGTGTTCTTCAGCCTTACTCTTTTTCTCTTCAAATTAAGAGGTAAAGCTCTAATGGGGAAAATGCAGTGTAATCAGAATGAGATTTTCTCCTTAGAAAAGACCATTTAGAGTTTTCTACATGAGAAAGTTACATAAGCTTAAGGTGTGAAATTAAATGGATTTTGTTAAACTAATACAAACCTCTGTGTGGACACATCAGTTTAAGTGGAGTTTATTTCAGGTTAATTTAATCCTGTTCCTATTCATCTTAAAATAAGCCTAACACTTGGTTTGCAGCACTTTAATTAGATTGTAAATGGAGCCTGAGGGAGTTAGGTTCCCAACTCCCACTGTAATTCAGTGTGGTTGGGGTTTTTAAGTACCCTTAGCTCAAAAGAAAATCCTTGTCTTATGGAGTTTCTGCTGTTTAATTCTAGTGTGTTCAAAAGATTATTACAGTATTAATGAATGGCTTGTTATTTTTGTTATTAGAGAAGGCTCCACCCAGGAATGCCAGCACACAGAGTCTTCCAAGTTTTTCTTTTTTTTATTTTGTTTTAGTGTGTGAGCAAATGTTCAGTCTTGGGGAAGACAGGCTGCGTTGTTGTTGTTAGTTTTGCGTTCTACAAAGATTCAGGAAGAGGGAGCTGAACAAGAAACAGGAGAGTTTGCTCATTGTCTTGATCTCAGGTTAGAGTCAATTCTTGAGGTATCAATTCTTGAGATTCTCTAGAAACCAAATGTCATGGATCCACACTCCACCTCTTAAACAGTCTCTTGGAGATATCCCTTCAGTCTGCCACACATCCAAAGGATCTCAGTCCTCCTTCAGAGTGTCTGTTACAGCTATCCCCCTATTCCATTTTGTTTCTTACAGCTGTCCCCATACTCCATTTTGTTTTTGTTCTCCTGTGGCCTCCCCTCCCTGGCTGTTAAGTTGTTTACCAGGGCCACTGCCCTTCTCAAAGGGAGGGCCCCTTAAAGTTGTTTACCAAGAGCCATTGCCCTTCTCAAAGGGATGGCCACTTGTGCTAAGTGGGACCACTGCCCTGTTCAAAGGCTTAGTCCTGTTATCACCTTGTTAAACCTGGGCTCGGTGTAGGGTAGGCAATGTCCAGAGCTGCAAGACCTATTGTGTTTTTAAGATCTTGGGCATGAGTCATGGGCCTTATGTGCTTTTGAGTCACCTACTGCACAGGACTCTGCCCAGTCATGTCTCTGTGCTCACCTACAGTTTTTCCCTGCCTCCTCTTCTCTCCTGTATCAAGAGGAGCCAATCAAAAGTACTGGCAGGAAACTGCCTGAGTTTGCCTTTAAAAACAGACATTTTTGAAACTAAGATCAGAAAGGTTCCTGCATTGCTGCCTGGTCTGATCAGCCAGGGGTTCTGGGGGGTCCTTTCTCCGCTCTCGTTTTATTTTTGAACGTACCCCCGTTTTTTGAAACCCCCCGCCCCCCACGAGTAACAAATTGCTGCCTGAGAGATCTCCTGATTATTGAAGACCGTACCTAGCCTTCTGATGATCTTGCTGCTTTTACCTCTGCTGCTTCCTTTGGGCTGGTAAGAATCCTTCTGTGAAACTTTCCATACTTTTATTTTATTATTTTAGCTGCTGGCTCTGTCTCCCCAGCACACAGACTCAAGTTAAACCTTGGTCTGTGTCTTAAAACCTCTCCTAAACTCCGCAGCACTTTGCTGCTAAAAATAAGTTTGTGCCGCTGCTAAGCTCTGCTCCTGTGGGCTTTGCCTCGGGGCTCTCTGCTTGCAGCTGTACCCACTGCTGCAGCCACCATCCCTGGGCACATACCACTCTGCCCTCTGTAACTTCCCCATAGCATGAGGTGCACCATAGGTTTTGTTTTTTAGTTTAATAAGTTATAGTTTGTTAAGATTATAGAGCTTGTAAGTTTCACCTGCCTTGTTCTTTGTTGCTCCTTATAGATTGTAAAGCTTGTAAGTTTCACCTGCCTTGTTATAGTTTGCTGCTTTGCTGCTCCCTATAGTTGCTTATTATAGTTTTGCTTAGAATTGTGATATTTGTTGTTTTGCCTAGCTGTGGTTAAGATAGATAAAGGTTTTTGCTACTTGAATTTGTCTTCCCAAACCCCTCGTTGCTTCTCCCTCTGTATAACTTTGTCTGTCTTTTCCCCCGCTCCAATCCCCTTCCCCTCTGTGTGCTTCTCCGTGTCTCTCTGTTACAACTCCTTGCTGCTCCCCCCCGCGTCTGCATCACCCTGTGAAACTTCCCAAACCCTTTGCTGCCTTTTTCCCTGTATCTGCACTCTCTCCCTGTTACAACTCCTTGCTGCTTCTCCCTCTGTATAACTTTGTCTGTTTTTCCCCCGCTCCAGTCCCGCCCCTCTGTGTGCTTAAAACCTCTCTCTAGCCCGTTGTCCTTACCTTGCAAGGCTTCAAAGTGTCTCGCTGCTTCCAGCCGCACTCTCCTCTCATCAGTTGCCACTAATCATTCACTCCGCTCCCCCCACCTCCTGTTCCTTGACCCAGCTTTTAGGTACACTCTTGCTATCACAGCCTCACAAATTAAGTCAGTAATTTTCTACATTGCATAATTTCACTTATCACCCATATTGCTGATATACTTTGTATTTACATTAATACCATTGTGTTACATTGTATATAAGGCCACCAACCACTTAATACATTCTATCTAAGATTGTTAACCATTTTATATAGAAGCTAGCATTTTATTTTGCATTTCTTTTTGGTACATTTTGCATTTCACACTGTATCTAGAATTGTTCCTATATAAAGTTGAGTTGCTTATTGACTGTACTGTATCCCATTGTGCTGAACCCCACTTACTGTACCCCACTGTTAGAACTCCCTACACTGTTCAATAAGAACCCCCCCATCATTGTCTATTGTAAACACCCTATACACCCCATCCCTTCGTGTTTTATTGTTAAATTCCCACCATTTCCTTTTTCCTTTAGTAAAGAAATTAACTGGCACCCCACCTGTGTGGTAATTGCTCCCCAAGATCCCATATACCTGCTGGCAGGGACACAGAGTAAGCCTCATGGCCTGATCACCTCAACTGAACTTCTGGGCTCCAGCACTTGGGTTTTCATACCAAGAGCTCTCCCTAGCCATTCTACACTTAGACTCCTGAACAGAGGCTTGTATGCTCTTCAGGGACTTTTGTGCCACAGCAAGTTTTTGCAGTGACACGAAACAGCCTTTTCAAAACAGAGTAGGATTTATTAGCCAACTGGCATCAATTTTTGGTGTTCCCTGGGAACCAAGCCCTGGTGCTTGGTGAGGTTCTTGAAAGCAAGGATTGCCTGTGTGCTGTTTTTGACCATCTCTGTTCTAGGACAGCTGTGTGTGGGGGGAGGTGTGTAAATAAATCAAATTACACTTAGAATGTTCCCAAACTGTGTCACCGATTTCTCCTCCACTGGGCATCCAACCTGCAAGTCCCGGGAGACCTGTAATGGCTTGGTAGAGCAGCATCATTATTATTACACAAGGACTCATAATGAAAATATCCTTTTAAATCTAGAGTCACTGAAAAAGTCCCTACATAATTCTATTTTTATTTTCTTTTTTTTAGGGAAACATCTCAATACTATCAGTAAGTTCCATTTTCTCCTAGTAGAACCAATGTTATGCTCTGAAAGATTTTTGAATGAATGTGACAATGTCAGCCTGAAAATCATATGTAATATTAATTGCATAACTTGTTATATTGGTAATGGGTAGGAAGCCAGTATTGGACATGTGTCTTCAGGAGGCAGCATGGAGTGAGTGATCGGGGGGACTATGCACTTGATGCCAATGGCAGAAATGGCTCCATGCCAGCTCCATAAAAAGAATTTCTGAGATGGGCTGGTGGCAGCCCAGGATCGAAGTGAGGATGTGATCACTGGGGTCAGGATTCTGTGCACTGAGTGCCCACAGCCCTGGCACATAAGTGAGGCATGTGAGTTATAAGTGTGACCTTTCACCCAGCTCGAGGCTGGCATAAAGGCCACTGAGAGAGTTTTGGGGCTGCCTTCTGCTTTCCTTATAGAGCTGCACCTGGTCAGACCCCTAATGCAGCTACACCAGTGTGAAAAGTGACATGCACTGGTGTAGCTTATCCTGTGTCCAATCCCTAGGATTGTACTGATGTAAAACAATGCACAGTAGACAGGTCAATTGATCAATGACTGGGGGGCAGGCAGTGATTAATTTCACCCAGGAGAAGCTTTTACAGGATGTCCTTTTGTTTCTGTTTGTTATTTAGGTAAACTTCAATTAGACCTAGGTAAGGGCATTTTTTTTTGGTTTTGTTTTGTTTTACTTCTTTCTGTGATGCGATAATGAATCCTATTGATGCTGAATTTGTCTGGCTTAATTCTCATCCCCATCTATGTGTTTGCTTCCAGAGTGGAGGAGATCCCTAAGTGATGCAGGTAATTACAACTCAGATTTAATCAATGGGAGATCCTGCTCCCTTTTCACTGCACAAAAAACGAGGAAAGTGTAGTCTAATATTGTCCCTGTTCAGAGAAGACGGAGTTCTGAGGTTCAAAGGAGGGAGAGGAAAGGACTACCACAACATGCCCTCCTTACACGTTTCTCCCATAATCCTGCTCCAAGTGAATGAGCAGTTATTGTCCGTTAGGATCCCAGCCCTAGTGTCAGGTAGAGGAACAAGAATGACCAGTCCCCAGAGTTCAAACCAAGGAGTCTTCTGCATCTTTTGTCTTCTCTCCTTTTTCCTCTCTCCACCAAATCCTAACTTTCTGCTGTTTTTAAACCATCTTTGCCACCTTCTCCATGGAGTAATTTCCAAACCCTCTTTCTTCTCTTCCCACCCCTAACTTCCGTCTCTTGGAGAAGCTCCTTGCTTCTAAATCGAAATCCCAATTTTAAAAACTGAAGTCTGGACTGATCATTTTCATTGGCTGGCCCTATGACTACAGAACTTTAGTTTGAGATTTATTGAAATCTTGTCATTATCTACAGACCTCAGATATGTGGCAGAATGGAGCAGGCATCATGCTGGCATCAACAAGAGAGGGCCAAGCTCCAGGGTTTTAAAATGAAGTGAGAGAGGGCACATCAGGGAAAAAATAATTGTGACCATGTGACTATGACTGGAAATCTATTGGGGCTTCCCCATGATTCCAGAGGCCCCTAATCCTCATCAGGGAAAGAACAGGATGAGAAACATTTGGAGTCTCAGTCTCGACTCAGCAAATCTTGCTCTGTCACTTCCCTGAAGAGTGACTCTCCCCTGCACTGTGCTGACATCTCAGAGCTGCTCCCCACATCCTGGAGGAAGGAGATTCCCTGAATCACTCTCCAGCTGGGGCAGATTCTGTCACTGACCCCATCAAACCCTCCCCCAGGGCTGAGCTCTACCCCTAATGCTTTGATTTTCTCTCCCCAGCGAATGTGACTCTGGATCCAGACACGGCTCATCCCGACCTTGTCCTGTCTGAGGATTGGAAAAGTGTGAGATGGAGAGACACACGGCAGCAGCTGCCCAACAACCCTGAGAGATTTGACACTGAGCCCTGTGTGCTGGCCTGTGAGGGATTCACCTCGGGGAGACATTGCTGGGAGGTGGAGGTGGGGGATTGGGGAGGCTGGGCTGTGGGGGTGGCCAGAGAGTCTGTGAGGAGGAAGGGACGGATCAGCCTTAGCACTGAGGGGGGGATCTGGGCTGTGGAGCGGTGGGAGGGTCAGATCCGGGCTCTGACCTCCCCTGTGACCCCCCTGCCCCTGAGCCAGGCCACCACCAGGATCCGGGTTTGTCTGGACTGTGACCGGGGGCAGGTGACATTTATCGATGCTGGTGACGAGGCCCCGATCTTCACTTTCCAACCGGGCTCTGTCCCTGGGGAGAGAATCCGACCCTGGCTCTGGGTGTGGGACACAAAAACCCAGCTCACGCTGTGTACTTGAGACACACAGCAGAGGGGGGAACAGGAAATCAGCCTCTCTAGCTCACACACCCCAGTCTCTGTGACCTTGGAGGACTCCCATCTACCCAACCCTGGCGCCTCATCTCTATGGCCCCTGGAAGCTCCTCCCCCTCCCTCCCTTCAGCTCCAGGGATGCGAGGGGGAAGAACTCCTGGAGCTGCAGGAGGGACGGGGGCGGGGTGAGGGGCTAGGCAGGGGGTAGCACTGACAGCCAGGTTGGGGATTGGCAACTGTAGGGGTGGCAGGGACACAGAATTAATGAATCAGGGTTTGTGGGGTTGGAGAGCAGCTGAAAGCTCCAGGGAGCATTTTGTGCAGATCTGTGGGATGAGATCTCACTGGCACAGCAAAAGGGGAAGGGATCAGATCAGGGGAAAGAAGGGAGCACCCAAGGGGGATGATCTCTGGGAGGGAAGAGAGGAGAGTGGAAGAGACCCAGGAAAATAAACAGGGATCAGAAGTGAAGGCTAGAAAAATGGTGAGGCTGGTCTTTACTCACATACACCACAGGACAGGTCAGACTGACCCAGGTCAGCACCGTCCAGGGGTTAGTTTTGCTGGAATCCAGTGATATTTGTCATGAACCTGAGCTGTTTGGAACCCTTTTGTGTGTAGATTCAAGGTGCTCAGGGTCTATGCAGCCCAGTGACCTCTTCTAGTGCAGGTCAGCATCTGAGTTTAACCCTTCATAGAGCAACACAAGAGTTCAGAATCTCAGTGAGAAACCTCATCTCCCTGCTGGGCTGGGTTTTTTAATCAAGGAGTCTTTCCTTCCTAATGGCCACATTTCATGACTGCTCAGTGCTGCTGCGGGGGTGGCAGCCTGGTCTAGCAGTTTGGGCACTGGACTGGGCCTTTGGATACCTTGGTTGTATTCCCAATTCTGCCACTGGCCTACTGCATGACTTTGGACAAGTCACTGCCCTCTCTGTGCCTCAGTTTCCCTCCCCACCCTTTGTTTTGTCTACTTGGTCTGCAACCTGCTGAAGGTGGACATTGTCCCTCAATGTGTTTAATGCAAGGCCCAGATCTCATCTGGGGGCTGTGGGAGCTGCTGTGATCCAAATATAACTAATAAGTTCTACGATACAAATCAGTAACAAAATAAACCACTTGTAACTTCCCCATCTCCAGCCTGAAGGCAGCACTCTCATAGACCAGCCTGCAGCTCTTGTAATTCAAGCCTCACTGATCATTTAACAGCTTCCATTCTGTAAAAAGCCCAGGTACCAACTTTCCAATGTGTCAGTCGGGGGAGAGGGACTCACCCCACCCCCACTCCACCCCTTTCCCAAGGCCCCACCCCAACTCTACTCACACCATTCTGCCCTGTCCCCTGAGGGTGCCACTCCTTACTCCTCCTCCTCTCCCGCCAAAGCCCCCTGAACTCCACAGTCAGGAGGCACGGGGAGGCACTGATCAGCAAGGCCTGCCAGCAGGACAAACGCAGTCGGCACCTATAGTAAAAAAGTTCCCTTATTTCCCCAGTGGAAGCTGGGTTTGGCAAGGATTCAGCTTCTCAGATAAAAGTCTCCCATGTCAGGTACCTTTAAAGACTATTTTTTCTTCTTCTTGCCCTTCTGCCAGATCATTTATTTTTCAGTAGTATTTCCCCCACAACAAAGGCTTTGGAGAGCTGAATGATGCAGATATATGTGTAACAGGCATCTTCCAGTGAAATTAATCTTGTAACTAAACTCCAAAGTTATTACCCATTAAATTTGGCAGCAATTCCCTACCTTGTACTCCTGGGCAGCTTCCTTTATAGGAACCATTGTGTGAGCTCTGTGTGCCTGGGATCTGTCACACACCACACAGATGGAGGTTTGAGCCTCTTCACAGAACAGTTTCAGAGCCTCCTGGTGTTCCCCGCACACCCCATCTCCTTTTGCTGCCTGTAAACTCAGCCCTTTGGCTATGTCTACATTTGCCAGCTGCCTGTTGGGCCTGAGGTTTCTCTGTTGCACAGTTTCTCTGCACTGAGGGCAGGAGGCGGCTGTATCTGATCCCTCCCAGCACTGGCTGATGCAGGTTCTGCAGAAATGGTGCCCACACTCTAGAGTGACAGGTGTGATGAAGTGGGAATGTTCTTAATATTTTCTCTGAATACTGTGTGTGCCTCAGTTTCCCCTATGTATTTCTTAAGTATCTAGGTGATGGGATAAGAGTCTGTGATTGTTGCAGAGCCCTAGAGGGCAGGGGTGTGCAGGGGTCTGCACAGAGAATGGCCAACACCCTGTCTCCTGGCAATTGATAGCCTGGGCCCCTCCCCTGCAAGGTGCCAACTGAAGGTGTTGGAGAAGAAAGAAGTCAGGTTGTCTCTTTCCTGGGCAAGGAGGCCATGGCCAGAGGGGAGGGGCTGGAGGGAGTTTCAGTTTGGAGCTGGCTGGGGACATGTGGAGAGGCCAAGGACCTGAGTATGGGCTCTCCACCCTCCAAGTTGGACCTGACCGAGGGGTCCTGTTTTCTGTACCTTCAAGCTCTGTTTTAGACCGTGTTCCTGTCATCTAATAAATCTGTTTTACTTCCTGGCTGAGAGTCACAGTGAATTGAAGGAAGTGGGGGGTGACTCCCCAACACTCCATGCCAACTGGTGGAAGTGGTGGGATCTACTGCACCCCGTGGATGGAGTTTCCTGCAGTAAGTGACTGGGGAGCAGTAAAACAAAAAGGGATTAATGAGAACAAGGCGTGCTGAAGGCTGAGAGAGGGGTGGTTTCAGGTGGCGAAGAAGCTATGCTTAACCCCTGGGAGCGTGTGACCAGCAAGAACAACTGTTGCAGTAACGGGGTCCCACTGAGGATTGCGATGAGCAGTTCCAGGGGTAGAGGAGTGTGCGGCTTCACCCTGGGGGAGAGGTGGTGACCTTGAGAAGGGCTGGCACACTAGGAGTTCTTCCTGAAAAGCGTGGGGAGCTGACAGCACACAGGCCTGTGAGTCCACAACAACTTGGTAACACATGATGGCCCATCACCATCTCCGTAAGAGGACATTGTAAACCTGTGCAAAAAGAGAGGGTTACGCATTGGAAAGTTCACCAAACTACAGTGGAGGACAGTGACCACTCTAAGGAGCAGATTCCTGACCCAAATGGGGCTACAAGAGCAAGGCCACCCGGAGGATTCCGGGGGCCTGGGATCTTTGGCGGTGGGGGGCCTCCGCTTCGGCGGTAATTCGGGGGCAGGGGGGTCCTTCCACTCTGGGACCCATCGCTGAAGTGCCCCGAAGACCCGCGGTGAGGCCCCCTGCCGCCGAATTACCGCCGAAGCGGGACCTGCCGCCGAAGGGCAGCCGGATCTTCAGCGGTAATTCAGCAGCAGAGGGCACTTCCACAGCAGGGCTCGGAATGGAAGGACCCTCCCCCACCACCGAATTACCGTCGGAGACCCAGCTGCACTTCGGCAGAGGGTCCTGTTGTACTCAAAGTACTATACGGGATCTTTTCAGGGGGATTAAGGCAAAACGCCACATTTATTAGTAATACAGGTATTAATTAATACTCTATCATATGCATATGATATATTACAGTCATGCATTCACACACACACACACACACACACACACACACACACACACACAAACACACTCCGTCTTGCTGTTGTTACCAACTAGTTGCTCCCCTTAACTGCACTGGCCAGGTGAGTTAGATGGGGGGAGGGGTGGAGCCGGGCTTCTGCCGATCCGGATCGATGCTCCGATGGTGACAAGACGAGACCCAGGGTCCTTCTGCAAGACACCTTGTATTTATAGCAGCTTCCCTCTTATGCAAATCCAGACCAGATTCAAAATCTGGCTCTGTGTCCGTTGGTCCTTGTGCTGCTTTTTTTTCTGGGTGTTGTCCCAATGCTGCTCAAAGAGGGCGTTTTGTAAAGAAGGTGCTTGCTTCTAATCCCTGAGGTCGTCAATATGTCTGCTTTTCTTTATTGGGCCCACTTGACAAGTTGTATTGTCTTTTGCTCTGGCTTCCATTCCCTCTTCAACTGTTGTAGCTGTCTGGAGGTGGGTGTCTTCCAAGCCTCACTCATTCACACCTCATTCAGTCAATGGGGCAATTGATTACAGAGTGTGTGTGTGTGGGGGGAGATTTTATTCTACTTCTAGCAAAAAGGCACATGTTTCTTTCACTTTAAATATACTATCCTTAGGGGCTATAACATTTGATACAAAGTTTTCTACCAATTTTCTAATACAAAGTTGTATGAGAGAGGCACAATGCCAAGTCATATGAAATACAAAATCAAACAGTGAACAGAAGTTACAATGCAGGCAAGTGTAGTGAATAGTGAACAGAACTTACATTAATAAAGTGAACAATTAAAAACAATTTCATTTATCAGTTCTACAGTCCCACTTTGGCGGTAATTCAGCGGCAGGGGGTCCTTCCGCCCCAGAGGAAGGACCCCCTGCCGGTGAAGACCAGGAGTGGAAGAAGCTCCGGGGGCCCGGGCCCCGCGAGAGTTTTCCAGGGCCCCCAGAGCGAGTGAAGGACCCCGCTCCAAGGGCCCCAAAAAACTCTCATGGGGGCCCTGTGGGGCCCGGGGCTTGGGGCAAATTGCCCCACTTGCCCCCCTCCGGGCAGCCCTGTGCAAGAGGATGTGGGCATAACTGGAGCAGTAGTCAGGCATCCCTAAGACTTTTGACCCCAACCAGATTGGGGTCTTCACGATTGGGTTCCCCATCAGGGGAACTGAGAAGGATGGGATTGGAGCTGAGTCTGAGAGAGCTGGAGGACAGTGAGAAGGAGCGAGAGGACTGTGAAAGCGGGAGCCCAAGAAAGAGCTACAGGAGAAGCAGCAGCAGCAGCATGAACTGGCGATGGAGTGGAAAGGCACAGAGGACTTCCCAGGAGTGAGGGAACCTTGATACTAAATTGCTGCCCCTGGTTAAGGGGTGGAGGGGGAATGTGGATGCCCACCTCACTGCTTTGGAGTAGGCTGGAGATTTGAACCAGGGGGACTTTGTGGAAGAGCCCCAGAATCTAGCTCCCTTGCTGGGTCCCTATAGATGCCATCAGCTAGATGGGTGAGGTGGTGGACAGGCTTCCACTCCTGGCCCGGCCTATATGTCTGTGTGGACTCTCCTGGGCTCAGGCCCCTTGGACTCTCCATGGGATCAGAAGGTGATGGACATTCCTGGGATGGCGAGATTCTGGGACAGAGAAAACAGTTGCCAGACCCCGGATGGTGCAGCCCCACCAGATGCTGCAGGGCTGTGTGACCTGGGTGAAAATCCCAGGTATGAAGCCATTTGCCCTGCCTATGGCTCAGATCACTGTGCAGATCCAGGAGAGGTCAAGCTGGCTGCTCATTGGGGTTCTCCAAGATATCAGCTGTGATGTCCTATTGGGGGATGACTGTGTCTCTTTGGGACAGGATCCAGATCCTGCTCCTGTAATGGCTGAGGATTTGAATTTGAATCCAGAGAACTAATTGGCTGAGACTGAAATTGTCAGTGAAAATTCAAATGACCTGGCTGGCAGGAGGGAGAGGCTGCTGGGCTCAGGATACCTGCCTACCTGTAACCAGACCCCTAGGACTGAGTGTGTTGAAGAGATGCTCCCTGCCTCCCTCCACACCGGAGAGGGGGCTCACATTGGCTCTGATGTTGTGACCAGAGCAGACAGCTCACTGCCTGCTGTCACTGGGACAGCAAGGGCAGCGCTGAGCATGGGGGGAACAGGGAGCTGAGACCCCAGCTGAGTAGGGGGAGGACACACAGGCAGGGCAGGACAGCTGTCAACCAGGTTTGCCTGGTTCAATCGTGCTGCTGAGAGGTGATCCCATGGCAGGGAGGGAGCTACCAGGGACAGGGCTCAGTGGGGCTGTGACCCCAGGCCCAGCCAGAGAGAGGGAACAGGTCCCACTCCTCTCCCCAGCAGCTGAATCTCAGACCAAGCTGCAGAAGGATCCCTCCTTGGAGAAGCGGAGGGAACTTGCTGGCCACAGCCCTGCAAACCCTTTTGGGGAAGGCTGCAGGGACAGAGTCCTGTGGGAGAAGGGATTCCTGTATCAGGAATGGGCTCCCCAAGGGAAAGTAGAACAGTGGGGAATTGAGAGGCAGCTGGTGGTCCCCCAGAAGTACCACCGCAGGCTATTGTACCTGGCCCATGATGTCCCTCTCTCGGGACATCAGGGAATCCAGTGTCCCAGGCAGCAGCTGCTGCAGAACGTTTACTGGCCTGGAGTCTGTGATGCCGTCCAACAGTACTGCAGGTCCTGTGACTCCTGCCAGAGGGTGAGAAAGTCCTGGGATAAGAGTGAAGCTCCCTTGAGACCCCTGCCCATCAAAGAGGAACTTTTCCAGAATGTGACTATGGACATAGTGGAGCTCCTCAGCAAAGCGACCGGGTCGGGGAAGTGATGGTTTTCGTTACCCACTACCCAGAGGCGGTGGCTTTGTCCTCCACCGAGGCAGACATCATGGCAGACGTGCTGCTGACCATCTTCAGCAGAGTGGGAGTCCCCAGCGAGGTCCTTACGGACCAGGCGTTCAATGTCACGTCAGCCCTGCTCCAGGGCTTGTGGGAGAAATGTGGGGTCTGGCCCATCGGGTCTCTGCATATCACCCTCAGCCCAAGAGGCTGGTGAAGAGATTTTGTGGGATCCTGAGGATGATGCTGAGGACTTTTATGAATCAGCATCCGCAGGACTGGGACAAGTACCTGCCCCACTTGTGGTATGAGAAAGTACCCCAGGAATCCACAGGGTTCTTCCCTTTTGAGCTGCTGTATGGGAGGAGAGTGAGGAGACCCCTGGACCGGGCAAGGGAGGATTGGGAAGAGAAGGGGGGAGACCCCCGGGGTGGATCTCTTCCCTGAGGTGGGAGCCAATCCTCCCATCAGGTGTCCCCTGTTCAGAATCACTGGGAAAACAGCCCAGAACCTGGAGAGGGAGGTCAAGGACATGCTGGTTTTAGAGGTGATCCAGCTGTTCAACAACCCATGAGCCTCACCTGTGGGGCTGGACCCCAAGAAAGATGGGTCACTCTGATTCTGTGTGGGCTATTGGAAACTTAATGCCTTCACCATGTCCGATGCCTACCCCATGCCTAGGCCTGGTGCGATTCTAAACAAGCTGTGGGGTGGGGGGTGCGGGATGGGGGGGGGCTCATTACCTCTCTACTATGTATCTCACCAAGGGCGACTGGCAGGTGCCTTTGGATCCAGATGCCAGGTTGAAATCTGCCTTCACCACCCCTTTGAGGCTTTTTGAGTGTCTGGTCCTGCCTTTCGACCTCAAGGGGGCATCAGCCACCTCCCAGCGCCGGGTGCATTGGTTACTGAGGGAGATGGGAACTTGGCCTTGCCATCCATTGATGACTTCTGTGTCTTTAACTAGACCTGGGAGGAACATGTGTCCCAGATGAAGAGGGTGCTGGGCTGCCTCAAGGAGGCAGGACTGATGGTAAAAGCTGGAAAGTGTAAGGTGGGGATGACAAAGGCGTTGTACCTGGGCCATAAGGTGGGTAGCGACTGCCCAAGTCCAGAGGTGGAGATGATCAGACATTAGCCCGTTCCCCAGACCAAGAAACAGGTCTAGGCCTTTATCGGGGTGATGGGGCACTACCAGAGGTTTGTACCCCACTGTCGCTCCCTAGCTGCCCCCATCGCTGAGCTATGTGAGGGGGTAAGCCAGAGGAGGTGGTCTGGACTGAGCAGGATCAGAGGGCTCTCTGTATACTTCAGGAGGCTCTAATCCAGGTCCCGGTAAATCTGGTAAACTTAGACTTTGCCAAGCCCTTTACAGTGTTCACCAACGCCTCAGATGCAGGGCTGGGCACAGTGCTGATGCAAGACGATGCAAATGGGGAGAGACACCTTACTGGGTACCTCAGCAAGAAGCTGATGCCCCAGGAGCAGAACTATGTGGCCTCAGAGAAGAAATGCCTGGCCATGGTGCAGGCTCTTAAAAAGCTGCAGCTGTATCTATTTGGGCAGAGCTATGCTGTGTATACTGACCACTCTCCTCTGTCGTGGCTGCACCAAATGAAAGGGGCTGATGCCGAGCTGCTGGAGCCAGAGACACCTGTTCAGAGGGTGGCCAGGGTCAAGATGGAGGCTCTTAACCAAGAGAACCCAAATCACAGCCCTCCAGCCTGGAGCACTGGGAGAAGACCTGATCTAAGTTTGAACCCCAGGGGTTTTGGGGTGGCAAAAGGGCATAGGCTGCATAAATGTTCCCACATGCGGCCTGCAAGTGCCATCAAGCACACTTGACCTACAGGAGAGCATGAAACTGGAAGGGCCTGGTGTAACACCCACCAAGGAATGGGAGAGGACCAGAGCTGCCCAGCCTGCTGCCCAGAGGCCCGACAAGTCTGTCAGCAGCCCTGGTGTCAGGCAACTTGTGATGTCATTAACCTGTAATTAAAATCCAAAGTTATTATCCATTAGAGTGAACAGCAACTCAGTATCTTGTACTCCCAGACAGCTTGCTTGGTGGGAACCACGGTGTGAGCTCTGTGAGCCCAGGACAGATGGGAAACCTGACAAACTGAATGTAAGCAGAGTCAGGATGAGCGCTACCCTGACATCTGGTGGTGAATTGTAGAGAGTGTGGAAAGAATTTTAAGAATTTGCATTGGCATCCACCCTCCACTTAGCATAACCCCACAGCAGCTTGGGATGGTGATTTTAACAGCTCTGGGATCCCCAATTTCTTTGTTATTGAGGCAGGAGGAAAAAAAAAGTTTGTCACTCTGACTGTGTGAATGGCGAGCAGTGGGACTGCTTTGTGACAGAAATTACTCAGCCTCAATTGGGCGGTACTTGCTAAACATGGGACATGGGTTCCAAAACCACATGAATGGGGTGTTGGTGTCAGTGAGTGGTGGTATGCCCCTCTCCCTCTCCCTCTCCCTCTCCCTCTCCCTCTCCCTCTCCCTCTCCCTCTCCCTCTCCCTCTCCCTCTCCCTCTCCCTCTGGAACACCAATTGCATATTTTTTTCTCTCTAGTGTTAAAGAGTAGAGCTAATTTTTGATTTTGTTAAGAGTCCTTCTAGAGACTGCTGAGCTGAATTCATGTTAGGTCAATGGTGCACCAGCACCAGGGCTCCCCTACTAAGAGCTGAATTGAGATCACTGAGTGCTGTATTAACTAGTGGGGGAGTCTAAAGACTTATTTGTTAAGTGCCTGGTAGAGCAGTTTGCAGCGTGTTGGAGCAGCCCATGGAATGGTGAGTGGAGTGAAGCGACTTGCCGTAAGGTGACCCTTAACACCCTGTGTGGACTCCCCCACCTTTCCACCCAAGCTGGGGGGGGGGGTGTAAAACTCTGCAGATAAACTTTCAAATTCTGGGGTGGCACTGACCAGAGACTTTTGAGTTGTTGGACTTTGGGGTGATTGGACTTAAGACCCTAAGGGGAAAAGGACATTGCCAAACGTACCTGGGGGTGGGGTTTTTTTGTTTATAGTTTGTGTTACAATCCTGTTTGTGGTGTTTCTCCAGTGGGATGCCGCATTGTTTCCTTCCTTTATTAAAAAGATTTTGCTACACTCAGACTCCGTGCTTGCGAGACGGGAAGTATTGCCTCCTAGAGGTGCCCGGGGGTGTGTGGTATGTAAGTGTCCCAGGTAACCGAGTGGGGGCTCGAGCTGGTTATGCATTGTGTTACTGAAATGGAACCCCTGGATACTGAACCCAGCCCTTGTTGCTGCCAATTCAGAGGGGCAGAAGGGTTACATTGATCTGTCCCTTCCTCCCCACAGACTCTCTGGCCACCCCAACAGCCCAGCCTCCCTGACCCCCACCTCCCAGCAACGTCTCCCTGAGGTGAATCCCTCACAGCCCAGCACACAGCCCCAACAGTCAAATCTCTCAGGATTGGCAGGCAGATCTTGTTGTGTGTCTCTTTGTCTCACACTTTTCGGATCCTCAGACAGGATGAGTTGGGGATGAGCCGTGTCTGGATCCAGAGTCACATTCACTGGGGAGAAAGAATCAGAGCGTTAGGGGCAGAGCTCAGCCCTGGGGGAGGCTGGGACCATTTTCACACTTCCCAGCAGCCCTGTTCTGGCTGGGACAGGCCTGATTCCCAGGGAGCTGCCTCTGCCCTGGGCACCTGAGACTGAGCAGAGATGTCACTGCAGTAATGGGAGCCACTTCATTAGTTTTTCATTTGCTTGCTGGGGCTTCAGCTCCCTGGTCCCTGTCCTGAGACTGCTCCAATCTGAGCATCAGAGCCAGAGCAAAGAAGGTTTTAGTGAGGAGGCAGATACCAGCTTTGAACCCCAGAGGGAAGCTCCCTCCCCTAAATGCAGCCTCCACTCACAGACCAGAGTAGGAAGAGCCAGCTAAGAAAAGAGAGAAGGAAATGTCATTCGGCGGGTAACCCCATCCCCAAACTAGAGAGAAGGGAGGAGCTGACAGCCTCACAGGGAGAGCATCGCCCCACTCCGGGAAGCAGGGAGCAGCTCGAATGGGGGAGCCCAGCCCTGCCCAGAAGAATGGCAGGATGTTGGAGAAGCGCGATGTGGGAGACAGAAGTCCCCGCCCCACGAGCACCACACTGCACCGCCCAAGTCCTTGCCCCCATCCCGAGTGTCGCGTCGCGCCGCCCAAGTCCCCGCCCTGCTGAGCGTCTCACCACCCAAGTCCCCACCCCTCTCGAGCACCGCACTGCGCCGCCCAAGTCGCTGCCGCCCTGAGCACCGCACTGCTCCGCCCAAGTCCCCGCCCCCCGAGTGTCCGTCGCCTAAGTCCCCCGCCCCCCAGCACCACCCTGCATCGCCCAAGTTCTCGCCCCCCCAAGTGTCCCCCGCCCCCCGAGCACCGCCCAAGTCCCCGCCCCCCGAGTGTCCGTCGCCTAAGTCCCCCGCCCCCCAGCACCACCCTGCACCGCCCAAGTCCTCGCCCCCCCAAGTGTCCCCCGCCCCCCAAGTCCCCCGCCCCCCGAGCACCGCCCTGCATCGCCCAAGTCCCCGCCCCCCGAGTGTCCGTCGCCTAAGTCCCCCGCCCCCCAGCACCACCCTGCACCGCCCAAGTCCTCGCCCCCCCAAGTGTCCCCCGCCCCCCAAGTCCCCCGCCCCCCGAGCACCGCCCTGCATCGCCCAAGTCCCCGCCCCCCGAGTGTCCGTCGCCTAAGTCCCCCGCCCCCCAGCACCACCCTGCACCGCCCAAGTCCTCGCCCCCCCAAGTGTCCCCCGCCCCCCGAGCACCGCCCTGCACCGCCCAAGTCCCCGCCCCCCGAGTGTCGCGTCGCCCAAGTCCCCCGCCCCCCTCCGAGTGTCCGTCGCCCAAGTCCCCCGCCCCCCGAGCACCGCCCTGCATCGCCCAAGTCCCCCGCCCCCTCCGAGTGTCCGTCGCCCAAGTCCCCCGCCCCCCGAGCTCCGCCCTGCACCGCCCAAGTCCCCCGCCCCCTCCGAGTGTCTGTCGCCCAAGTCCCCCGCCCCCCGAGCACCGCCCTGCACCGCCCAAGTCCCGCCCCCTCAGCGCTGCGGTGCTGAAGCCCGCCGCAGCCGACCGCCGCGCTGCGCAAGTACCCGCCGCCCCAGCCCGGCGCCCCGCCTTCCCCCAGCGCCAGCGCCGCCCGCCCGAACCAAAAAAACCCCAAAACAAACCGCGAGTGCCGCCCCAAGCGCGTTCTTGGTGGGCCGGTGTCTGGAGCCGGCCCTGGGACTATCTGGACAAAGCATGAGGATTTCAGAAGCACAGACCGCACCTTAAACACCAGGAAACGTCTCAGAAGGATCGATCAGGTAGGTGAACTCTGGCTGCTTGACTTTGTAATATTCAGGGCTTTTTCCTGGACAGATTGTTATTAACACAAAGATTTGATAAGTCCATGGGAATTTGTTTTGCTCTTTATGGCAACAGTACCTCATATGTGCATTCAAAATACAAACCCTCAAACTGCATTTCAGATCAGTTTCCTGGCACTGCTGGATTTTTACAGTGCATTCAATCAGTAATTTGTTTCCTCTGTTACTGTGTTTCACTCAAGAACCCTGGTCCCAATCCAGTTTGTAGTGATGTTAAAGGGAGATTTGTAACAAAGTAACTTCCTGTATTTAGAATATAGGAAAAAACATGGAGCTGCAAACTCAATTGCAATCAGTATAGTTTCCTGGCCTGCCTGTTGTTAGTAGTTTTCGACCTGACTCTGGGGCTGGGTCCTTTAGCTTCTGCTACTTTAAAGGAAAAAAGGTTCAGTTTTGTCCAGAATCAATGGAAACAAATTACAGCCTTTATTGATTTTGAGCTCCGTGGGAATTAAGCATGTGCCTAAAATGAAGCACCCTTTGAAATGTATTGCTGAATATTTTGGTGTTGATCTTCTGTTTGCATGTCAAGTGACCCACAACAAGCACTGAGTGATCAGTTTGTGCACACTGCATTGTTATCTTGTGATAAATGAATGTTGCCTCCTATCTTTGTGGCCACAGAGCTGTAGAAGGGTGGCCAGTAGGGGTGATTTTTATGGTCCTGGGTTTAGGGAAGATTTGATGGCATAATGGCAAGACAGGCCCATGTAACAAAGTGTGAGACAGGTTATTCCCTGTGTGAAAAGCCGTCAGTGGGGAGAATTCAGGAGGGTAACTCTGGACATGATTAAAAAAAGAGAATTATTTTTCATCAGAAAAACTGCATGATTTTTGTTTGTTTGATTTGAAATGTTTATAGATTTTTCCTTTTTATAAAAAACCAACAGCTTGACGTCATTTGGAAAAAATGGACACAGTTTAATTTTGGGGGAGTGGGTTTTGGGACTTTCCCATTTTCTGCCTTTCATTATGATTATGATTATTATTATTATTATTATTTATTAATTAATAATTCTTTCTTTAAGAAATGATGCAGAAGAAACATAATAGCAATAATAAAAATAAATCTTTTCATTCCTTTTAGTTTGAACTTTGTCATTTGAAATTTACTTGAAATAAAATTCATTTTGAAATATTTATTTTTAAATTAAATCCCAAAAAGCGTTTGTGGTTATTTCTGCATTGTTCTGAATGCCATTTTTTTTCATTTATTGTATAATGACATATATTGAACTATTCAAGTGGTATCAAATCTCTCCTAATTTTATCATGAGTCTTGAAATATTTGATATTTTCCTTAAAACCCCACCTGTTCTTGTCCTGTGATTATGGGAGAATTTCAGTTTTAATTTTTAAGGAAAGTTTCTAGCCCTTGTGATTGCGGAAAAAAGCTTGAGAATATGACCTGAGTGTGACCTAAAATCTCAGATACCAAAAGGCAACTTTAAAAAAGTCCCCACATATATTTTTTTGTCCGTGTGGAAGAATGGAGCTCCATGAGTGAGGAGATCTCCTACATGAGCAGAGATCTGGATTTTGTTACGTGTTTTGTACAGTGCCTCAGTCAGTGGGGTCCTGATCAGTGACTGGTGCCTACATGCTATGGCAATAAAAAGAAAATACCATGACATGTTCTGTTCCTGTCTATTTCCCACCTGCTGTGTTTTATGTACAGTATATTCAGGTTTACCTATTACATTGGCTTATTATTTCCCATGATGGGAACGAGGCGGGGGAGGGGTTATGAGATTGTTGTGAAGAGAAAATTCTAAAGCTGTCATTTTAATTACAAAAAGGAAATCTCCTAACACCTGTGATTTTTAGGGTCAGATTATTAAAACTCTCAATATTGGTCTAACCTTGCTGCCCCTGTTAGTCATTTCAAGTTTTCCCATTGACTTCAGTGGGGTACAGTTAGGCCAGTGCTCAGTGATTTTCAAAATCCTGCCCTTAATTCTCTTAATTCATATTCAGGGGAGTTCGTTCTATCTCTCTATCTCTCTCTCTCTTTTTTTTTTTTTTGTTGGGGGGGTCATGGGATGTTAATATCATTTTACACTGATCTGCTCTCTTTTGTGCAGACTACGGAACGACTGCTGTCACTGCACAATATGCAAATGAGTTAACATAACAACACATTTATCCCTATTTTTATTTAATGGGTCCTTTGCAATCTTCTATTCCTCAAACTCGAACATCCCACATGTCCTAATCACTGCAGCCTACTCATGAAGTTGTACTGTTGTTGTGTTTTCTTTACTCTTCCTGTTGTTTGTCTAGATGACGTTTCAGTGAAGATGACGGTTCTCTCGTTCTGCCACAGCTCCGGATTCGGCTCCTCTCTGCCTGGCTTTATTATTTATTTTATAACTGTTTATGTTCACAAGTTGGAACCAGGTAGGAATCCTCACGGCCTCTGCTGCTTCCTAGAGGTTTTTGTTTAGGCCCCAGGCCTGCAGTGCCTTACAAATGGGTTGAACTTTATGCGCTGTGAGCAGTCCCAGTGAAGTCAATGGAAATAATCCCAGTGTATAAATGTAAGCACAGAGCGGGAACAGGGCCTTGTTGTTTTTTAGCTGTGGTTTCTGTTGATGCTGGACTATTTGATCTGACCTGGGGATAATTCGCAGTCTGTTTGTTCATACATGTATTTTGTAAAGATTGCCAAGAAGGCCCAGCTCATTGGATGGACACTCTTTTACTGCAGAGTAATACAAACCTAAAGCATTAAAATGATTAGGTTTTATACTGATAAAAAGAGCCCATCACTCTCTCTTTAGTTGCAAATACAAAGGTGAATGGACCAATAGCAGTTTGGTTGGTTGGTTTTGTTTGTTTGGTTTTAAAAACACCTTCCTGCCTCCCTAAGGCTTCAGGACTAATAACACCCCAACACACCTCATCTCAATTACGCTCTCTTCCAGCCATTCCCTTCCTGACAGAGAATGGACTCTAGATGGATCAGCCAAATGGGATGTTACAGAGCTGAAGATCTTTCACTGAAAGCTTCCCACCACCATCCTTCTCCCACTAAAACCAGCGGGACTGTAAGACTGAGCATCCCAGCTGCTCTCCGCCACCATTGTAGCACATGAGGAGAGAGGCGGTAGCCTGGTCCTAAACCATTTAGTGCTTCATGTGTCAAAAACCAAACACCTTGAATTGCACCAGAAATGTACTGAGAGCCAGAGTGGATCCCAGCACTAGGGTCACAGATTTCTGTTTGAAGAGCACAGATAACGAAACAGGAGGTGACAGTCTGCAAGAGCTGCCAACTAGTCCTCAGGTGATAATGAGATTCCCACACTGCAAACCTGAGCACCGAAAGCTGGCAAGGCCCTGAGGTGCTGATCCAAATCCCATTGAAATCACTGGGATTCTTTCCATTGACGTCAGCAGGATTGGGATCAGGTCCCCAGCCACTTTCTTTCCCTAGTTTACCAGGCCTAATCCTGCTCTCTATGCAGAGCACGGCACTGCCAGGAGCAGCAGAACTGAGGGGGCAGATATAAAATATTTTTTCTCTTTGGATTACTTTTCTTTTGTGTCCTGGTCAGGGCCAGATTTAGGGACAGGTGACTGCCTGGGGAACTGGGCTTCGGGGTGCCAGGCTAAGGGTGCTGTTTTTGTTGATAGCAATCAAAGAGAAAATAGAATGTTTGAAGTAAAATGCCCCTAAATCTGGCCCTATTAACATTCTAAGTCTGCCACATACTGTAACATTATTTAATACTTGTCCACCCAGTGTTGGTGCATAGTTCAGTTTCTTGATGTTAGTACTTTTCGGTTATTCTTAAAACTAAAAAGTTTCTATAAGTTTTACAGATCCTAGCATGCAAATTTATCATCTTATGAGACAGAGATAAATTGTGCATTAAAGTCATGAAATGAGCTACAAATGTGGTGAAAAAATAAGGTATTCAAAGATTTAACAAACAGGGTGAGGTGGGGTGGGGTGCCGAAGATGTTTCTTTCCTGGGGGATGATTTGATGTAGGGCCAGCCCTGGTCCTGATACCTTTAACAACACAGTGCACGATGATTAGACCTGAGCATGCTGTCACTGACCTTGGCAGTGATCATATTTTGTTATCCCGCTACCCAGGATGAGCAATGAGAATATGTCCACATTTATTTATCTATATATGTGAATAACAACTGCACATTTTTTTTGTTTGAAAAATCCATGTGTAAATCCATAACACAGAGTGTTCATTCACAGAGCACTTCTCCCTGGTGTTCTAGTGATCAGTATTTGGTGCTGTCATTGCTATAGTCTGGATTTGATTCCTGGTGAGGGAAGGCTAGTGCTATGGCCTGTGTTATTCAGGTCAGACCAGGGGATCACAATGGTCCCTTCTGCCCTTTGAATCTATGAAATAGCTCCATGAAATATAAAATACATAAAACTGGACCTGTCTTGTGTGTACCACTGAGTAAATGTACATAATCTTCTCTCTGAGTTTATTTTCTTTGTCTCCTGGTACATTCCACAGCACAATTTAAAGTGGTTGGACCTGACCACCCTGTCACTGCCATTGTGGGTGAAGAGATTGTGTTACCCTGTCACCTGTCCCCTAGGATGAGTGCTGAGAAGATGGAGGTGACGTGGTTCCGGTCCCAGATCTCCCCATTTGTTCATCTGTATAGTGATGGAAAGGACCAGTATGGGCTGCAGATGGCAGAATTTCAGGGGAGGACAGAGCTTTTGAAAGATGGTCTGCTTAATGGGAGTGTTGCCTTGAGAATTTTCAGTATCAGACCCTCTGATGAAGGACAGTACCACTGCTTAGTTCTAGATGGTATCTTTTATGAAGAAGCACTACTGGATCTAAAGGTGGCAGGTCAGTATCTTGTGTCTGTATTTCTCTCTGGGATGGCTCTGAGTGATTTGAAGGACTCGTCAATCCTGGGGTTTATTTTGCACTAACTGCAATGCTTTTTAATAAAGATGGGCTGTGTCCACATGATGCAATTCTTCTTCCAAAGTAACTTCGCAGTTAATGTAAATTGGATAATCCACTTTAAAAGCCATACAAATCCCCTGTGAATGGCCAGGCTTTATGACCTGTGCCATCAGCGCCTTCTTTATAGCAGTGCATGCCTCCATAGCAACAGCCCTGATGGCTGAGCTAGCAACACCAAGTTGGTGAGTTACTGACTGGTAGCAATCAGGGGTGGAGACATTCCAGGTAGTGATGGCCACGTGCTTCTCCACGCAGAGGGGACCTCTCATGTTGGTGTGATGTGCTGCAGCTGCAGGGTGAGCTCTTCACAGATCTCTAGGAAAGTGCTCCTTGTCATCCGGCCATTCTGCTTCCGTTGCTGGTCATCCCAGGACCACATCATCAGCCTTTCCTACCAGTCAGTGCTGACTTCCTGAGCTCACAATGCAGTGCTCAGTCAAGCAAAGCTGCTCCAAGAAATATTTTTTTCTACAATTACCTAAGTTGCTTCCTCCTCCTCCTCCTGTCTTCCGAAATTGGTGCATTAGCTTGGTGTCAGACTCCCAGAGCCACCGGGTTATATGATCGCAAATACATGTGCAACCACCTCTGTCTGTTAATGAGTGCCTGGACAATGGCACACAGCATATTTCCGCAGTTCTGGCTGACAGCAGTTTGAAAATTGTACTAACTCACAAAAACCGGAAGAATCACATGAGGTGTGAAGAGAATTCATGAGAATTTGCTACTGTGACCCCAAATTACAGAATTCTGGTGGCTTCTGATAGGTATCTCAGTGCACCAGGACAGAAATCACAGAATACATAAAGCCTGGCAGCAGGGCAACCCAGAACGCTGACTGCCTATTCCAAAATGTCTCTGCCCTGTTTATACACTAATTCAAAGGAAAATGGGTAAAAGACAGCCATGTGGACACAATTATTTCAGAATAATTATTCTGTAACAGTTAATGTTCACAAACCTAATTTAAATTAAAAAAAAAAGTAGACAGTCCTCATTCATTTCCTCACAGGAACTCCAGTGTGTCACTTTTGAAAATGGGACCTAAGTTCCTAAGTCAAAGAATTTTGAATATTTTACCCATGATCTGTTGCTGAGGCAGAATTCTTGTACCAAACGTGAAGACAATTGGAGAAAGGGCACTTGAATTATTGTGCCTTCTTCATCAATAGTCATCTAACTATTTTGTCACTTTCAGGGTATGGAGGAAGAGAGTAAAATAGAGAAATAACACCCGATTTCCTGTTTTCACACAGTTAAAATCTAATGCCCAGGACTAAATTTTAGTTTCCTGAGGTAATCACCCCTATATGAAAGTACCCTTCCAACACTAAATGATGGGACAGACCTTTATAGTGGGACAAGCCTGCGCAGTCTTCACTTGAAATTGGAATTAGTTATACAAACTAGTCATATCCGTGCTGGCCAGGAATGCCCATTCAATATCCTGTGGGCACTAGATACTCCACATCTGAAAAATAGAACCTAGTGATCTGCCAGCCCTGGGACACTCTGGTATCACCTTCATTCTGTTGAAGGCTACTCAAAACTTTGAGGAGGAAGCATTGATCCTGTGACAGGCTAGTCCCCACTGATTTTCACCAATCACGAGGCAGTTCAAGATGCTTATGCTCATGGGGATGTCCAGAAATTTCTCCCCTTCTGCTCGGATATTGTATTTGCAGGGTCAAGTAGACTAGACTGATTATGATCAAAGAGGAGACATTTCACCTGAAGGTACATTTGAAATACAAGGTTTATTTTTCTCTCTCTTTTTTTTTTAAATCTGATAAACTAAATTATCAATTAAAGGGGTTCATGTAATTCAGAAATGCTGTTCTCTGCTCTATGTGGATCCCGGGATGGAAAAATACTGAGGAGAAAGGTTTCCCTCCACATCCATGAAATAATTATAATTTCTTGTTCATATACTTTCCTGAGTCCATGAGGATTGGGAATAAAGGGAAAGTTTAAATTCTTATCCTCAAGGCTCAATATGTGCGTATATCAACATGGATTTATTCATTTGTCTCTAGCTTCAGGTTCTGCTCCTCATATCTTTGTTGAGGATTACCAGGATGGAGGGATCCGAGTGGTGTGTCGATCAGCTGGATGGTACCCAGAGCCCAAAGTGCTGTGGAGAGATCTCAAGGGACAGCCCTTACCTTCATCCTCTCTGACAAATTCCCGAGAAGCCAACGGACTGTATAAAACAGAAACTTCTATCGTTCTAACAGAAAATTCAAATCAGAACTTGTCCTGTTTGGTCAGGAACACCCACCTCAGCCTAGAAAAGGAATCATTATTTTATATATCAGGTCAGTAACCATCAACACACTGAACAGCAACAGAAAAAAATTAAGATGACAACCCTGGTATTGGCCACTGTCTGAAGACAGGATATTGGGGTAGATGGACCTTTGGTCTGACCCAGTATGGCCGTTCTTATGTTCTAACCCACTGATTAGGTGTGTTAAAACTAATCAATAGCAGTGCAGGCTAAAGTGTGTATTTAAAACAAACAAACACAATTAGTTAATGGTGTGATTTCCCCTCCCCCCCGCCACCCCCAAAGTACCTTGAATGTTAATAGGACTTGTGCACATCAATAATTTAGCCTTGTCTACACTAGGAAGGTTTTGCCAGGATATTTCTACTGGCAAAGCTCTTCTAGTCTGGACACAACTATACTGGCAAAACTGTACTTTTGCTGGTATAGCTTATGCCAGTTCCCCAAACTGACATAAACTATATCTGTGTGTAAGTGTAGGTTTTTCAGTATAACTTTGACTGTACTAGGGCTTTTGTCAGCCTAACAATGTTGATTAAAATTCACATCCCCAACTGATATAGCTGTGCTGGCAAAAAGTTGTTTCTATTGTAGATTAGACCAGGGATAGGCAACCAATGGCACATATGCCAAAGGCGGCACGCAAGCTGATTTTCAGTGGCACTCACACTGCCTGGGTCCTGGCCACTGCCGGTCTGGGGTCTCTGCATTTTAATTGAATTTTAAATGAAGCTTCTTAAACATTTAGAAAACCTTATTTACTTTACATACAACAATAGTTTAGTTATATATTATAGACTTCTAGAAAGAGACCTTCTAAAAACATTAAAATGTATTACTGGCACACAAAACCTTAAATCAGAGTGAATAAATGAAGACTCAGCACAGCACTTCTGAAAGGTTGCCGACCTCTGGACTGGACATTAGGCACTTTTGAAATTCCCACTGTGATGGGTTCCCCCATGGTTGCCAACTGGAACTGGTACAGCTGAGCCCTCTGTTATACCAGCCTAGGCTCCCTCTCACACTGTGCTGCTGTGACAAGCTGCAGACCACTCCCGGTCCTGCACTTCCACCTGCATTCACACAGGCAGGGGCACACCCTGCTGCAGTCACCTGAGTGCTTTACCTAAGCCATTCGTGGATCAACAATAGAGGCACCAGCCAATTTCCCAGATTCCCAACCCTGCATCCCTACTGGAGTTTAAACCCAGAATTCTACCATCTTGCACTGCACAGGGGTCTGTACGGTGCAAGCTCGTTTAAATTAACCCACTCCCCCACCTTCAATGTGGGGAAGATATGCAACAGCCTTTGTTAACCAAGCTAAGATTTTTCCCAAATTCTTCAATCAAAAACACACTGGTTAAGATAAAACATAAAACAAGTTTATTAACTACAGAGAGATTTTTAAGCGATTGTAAGTGATAGCAAACAGAACAAATCAGGTTACCTAGGAAATTAAACCCAGAAAAAAAATTACCCAGTTTGCCCATACCACTATGCGGAAAGCAATATGCACAAAACCTTTAACTGAGCTGAGATTTTTCCCAAACGCTTCGCTCATACCACACTGTTTTAGGTAAAATATAAGTAGATTTATTAACTACAGAAAGATAGATTTTAAGTGATAGGAAGTGATGGCAAAGAGATCAGAGTAGATCACCTAGCAAATAAAAACACAATCTAAGCCTAATATACTACACAGGATTTGAATCAAGCAGTGTCAATAGTACCATCAGGTTTCCGTACACAGGCTAGAAATCTTTTTAGTCTGGGATCAGCACTTTCCCTTGTTCAATCCTTGTTCCTCCAGTGTTGATATGCAGAGGGAATGAGGACCTTGGTGATGTCACATCCCATCTTTTATAGTCTTTCCACGTGATGAGAGCCCCTTTGTTTCCCAGCCCAGTTTGTGGAAAAATACAGCGACCAAAATGGAGTTCAGTATCATGTGGTCTGCTTGTATGCCCCCAAATGCTTGATGAGTCATAGCAGCCATCATCCATAATCTGGCTGAAGCATACACAGTTGAGGATAAGCCTTTTCCGTGGTCCATTGTCTTAGCTGGTGGTCCATTAGCACTGTCTAGCTTCTTCATTGTATTTGAAAGGCCATTTGTGAATGTTTCCAACTTTACAACATCTTTCAGTAACACACATATAGCAAAACTTTAATATCTTGTTGGGTTGTATATATTGTCTTTGTATGTAAAGTTATTAAGTTCAACAGATCAAGACTTAGAATAGTACCTTACGAGGCATACTTTGTACAAAACTTTTCATAATTTTATGACAGTGGTGACTATGGGGATATGGAGTGTCACACCCACCCATACTGTATAGGCTGAAGAGTAATCAGACCAATCTAGTTACTTTACTTCTCTACCAGAAATGATGAGAGTATTGACCTGTCTGAAGAATGTGTTATGTTTCATTTGCTTTCTTTGATTCAAGAGATTTTGAATCTCTCATTCTAATACTATAACTGTATTTGAGTGAACTGTAAAAGGAAGGCACAGTAGACAAACAGCCAAACATGCTCCCCACTCTTACAAAAGATGTCTGATTGTTAGATAATCTATTGACCATTTTGGGATGAGGGAACAGCACTTGACTCTGTTGCGAGGCTCACACCCCATGGAAATCCTTGGCACATTGAAGTCAATGGCAAAACTTTTATTGAGTTCAGTGGGACCAAGATATCACCATCACCATCTATCATTTCATAAATCCTTGACTGCAAATAGTGATGATCACAGCTCACCACCTGCCTAGCCATTCTCAGGTTGCATCATTGCTGAGATGACTTTTGAGGAGAAACCAAAAGCAGGACAAGATATTGGCTTTATAGATTTTAACTGGAGATTTCCCCATTCTTAAGGGGCGGTTTGTGTGAAAGCACAAAATACCTTGATGAAGAAGCAGAGAATTGGAAGTTGGCATCACTGGGTGAAGTAAACAGGGAATCAATCTGGTGGTGATGTACTGGAGTGGGGCTAACCTGGAGGGTTTTGTAAGTGAGGACAAGAAATTTGTGTCTGATGCATTGGAAGACGGGAGCCAATGGAGGGATTTAAAGAGGCCAATAATATAGTCAGAGTGATGACATCTTAGCGGAGATATTTTGCATCAATTTGATTTGGAGGGGAGCACTGAGGCCTGGGAGGAGGAGATCACAGCAGTGAAGATGTGGGATGATAGAGATTTAGACCAGAGTTTGGGAAGTGTGGGCAGAGAGAAAAGGTCAGACCCGGGAGATGTTGTATAGGAAGATGGGTGAGATTTAGATCTGAGGTTTAAACAGGAGGATCACAGTAGTTTCCTGCACAGTAAGTTTAGATGAATTGTGATTACGATTCATTGAAAGATTTAGGGGGAGATAGTGGATTGACAAGCAAATTTTCAACCTGGCAATTTCTGTGTTCTTTAGCATTGATAGCCTTGTTCTTTCCTGGCATAACACCACTCTGATCAATGACTTTAACCCTGCAGCACTCTGACTCATGATCACCACTATTGCTAGCAGCAGTATTACGTTAGATGCCTCACGTGAGTTTGTAGCGCTGCTGTGCTGAGCACTGCAAAAAAACCAGAGTGAGAGTCGGTTCCTGCTACAAAGAAAAAATGTCTAAATAATCAAGACACTAAAAAGGCTGGAGAGGAAATGGAGCCGCAGAGAGGAGAGGACTTTTCCAAGGTCACACAGCAGGTCACCAGCAAATCTTGAACCAAAACTCAAGTCTCACAAATCCCATCCCACTGCCCAAGGGACGGGAGAATGCTGCCTGTCATTGCAAATCAAGCAGGGTTCACTTATATATCGATGTACAAATTTGATGGCTGTCTTGGTTGCAGTCATTTTTAACATCAGTTTCCTGTGTTTTACGCAGTGCCTTTTATTTTAGACAAGTCCTAGTGCGGGGTTATATGAAATGGAGTTATTTGATTTTTGTCCCAGCTTACAGAGTAATATGAGTCCCTATGGGATTTTGTTTTTCAGATCCCTTTTTCCCAAGGGTGAATCCCTGGATGGTGGCTCTGAGCGTGATCCTGGTGGTTTTGCTCGGTTCCTTTGCCCGTAGTGCTTATCTCTTCAAGATCAAAGGTAACAGGAAATACAGTGCAATTCACAAGAGATTTTCTTCAAAGAAATGAGTACAGTCAAAGATTTGACACTGGGTCAGGCCTGGTGGGAAGCATCTGACAGCTCCACCATCAGCAGCACAGGGAAGGAAATGTTACTAAGGTTTCCCTTTGGTCTGGTGGGGGGAGGGTAGTAATCTGCACTGGCTCCAGGCACAGAGAACATCTCCCCCAGTACTTGACTGCAGCATTGAAGAGTGGAGAGAAAGCTCAGTCCACTGCCCGCTGCTCTTTGTCCACTCACCACCCACCTTTGCAGTGGTGCGTATTGTGCCAGCAGAGCCTCCCCCAATCCAATGCACACGGCAAGGATCCAGGGAGCCCATGCATGGGACTAAAGAGTTTCATTTCCCCCTTACTCCCTTGTGTCGGGGCGTTGTGCAAGATACAATCTTGTCCTAATGCAACAGACCATGACATTTCCATGTATGGAGTGGAGAGGGGGAAAGGAATTGGAAGGAGGAGGAGAAAATTGGGCAATGGGGCTGAACCAGAGAGACCCAGATCGAAGCTGTGTTTTCTGCATCCTGCTCAGTCTTCTGTCTCCCAGTTCTCTGGGGTCACTTATGTCTGTCTCTGGTCTCACTTCTCACATGATGCTGCAAAGCCTGATAGATATACTTAAAATCAGGTTTTGCTAATAAAGCGCAGTGCACCCACATGCTACATTGGTGTTCCCTGTGGAATAGCCAGTAGGGTAAGTAAATAAATGTGTTCTTGAATGAGGAAAAGAAATCACAGCCATTTGGTAAGTCTCATTCTTCCTCTTCCCATAAGTCAATTTTTTGTACACAGTTGTATCCCCATAGCACGGTGGTGATGGTGGTGGTGGTGGTGTTTTCCTGTTCTATTAGATTTACTATTCAATGTACCATTATTTAAAATGGGATACGCCTGAATATGAAGAAATTGCACATGAAAACCTTACGAGCAACAACAGAAAAGGGGGCTTTGTACAGAAATGACCTCTTAGGTCAGATGATCTGCTGGTATAAAGCAAAATCATGCTATTGAAATCAATGGAGCTAAACTAATTTCCACAAGTCCAGACCCGTAAAGGGGCTTGGGTGTTCCAACATTGAACATCACAACACCAAACTTTTAGATGCCTAGAAAAATCACTGGAACACCACCGTGATGCGGAGAGAGATGCACATTAGAATGAGATCCATAAAAGCCAATTGCAGAGGGGTGTGTCCTTCTCACAGAGTTTGGTGCCTAAGCCCAGGCTGCAGGGAGGTAACTAGCTCTGCTTGCTGGCCACATCCACAGCCCCCTCTCCTGGAGTCAGGCTGCTTGGGCTGCAAAGCCATTTCTTGTGACAATGGGTGAGATGCCTGCTTAGCTCACTTTGGCAGAACAAAGTTAAAAGAGGCTTAGCTCTCTGTATAGCCTAATGCTCAGGAGTCAAATGAATTATATTGAGCACCTTGCTGAGAGACAGTCCTAGAGCGCTGAAAGGAAGCTCTGACTCAGAGGCTGTGTGGCTCAATATAAGCTGTTTTGGCTCTAACAGCTGAGTACTCACCTAGGCCTTGTGAGTTTAAATCCGATCATGGATAGAAATTGGAAGGTGCCATACTATAATAGGGGTTTTATTTTGAGGAAAATGTAATCTGAGTCCGGCAGATACGCAGAGGTTGCTCTGATATTTTTGAAAAGAAAATAAATTCCACATGTAAATGCTCATTGGGGAGGAGTGGGAATTAGGGAGAAGAGGATCATGGGAACGAGGTTTGGAGCTGCAGTGAGGGAAGAAGCGGCTATGGAAAGGGGATTAAATTCACCGACTGAAACCTTTCTTAATGCAGTTGCCTTCTGGTATCTTGTACTATTCCAGCGTGACAAGTTGAAAAAACGGAATACAGAATTGACGTATTTGCCCCAGTGACCTTTACTCTGCCCCCTCTGGTGCTAGCAATAGCCACTGGAAATTATCTGTATGCACGCTAGCTGCATTCACTGTTAGGTGCAGCTGTACTGAAGGGTGGAGGGGATCCATGGGAGCAGCTTGGCAGAGCTGTGATTGTGATCTGAGATGAACTGCATGGACTGTGCCCTGGGGAGAAGAGGGAGAGGGGTGAGCCACTCTCCTTGACCCTTTTGTGTGTATTTGTGTACCCCAAATAACAGATTAGACAGAGTAAATGAGGTAGTTAGAGGCAAAATATGTCCTTTAAAAACTGGAAGTCAGATCTTCCTGAGGAAAATAGAAAGGAACAGAAACTCTGGCAAGTCCAGTGTAAAAGGATAATTAGGCAGGCCAAGAAAGAATTTGAAGAGCAACTAGCCAAAGATGCAAAAACAGGTGGCCAAACAGTCAGTGGGGCCTCTGGACAACTGAGGTGATAAAGAAGCCCTCAAAGACGACAAGGCCATTGCAGACAATCTAAATGAGTTATTTGCATCCATCTTCACTGGAGAGGATGTTAGGGAGATTCCCCTTCTCCACAACAGTTATGATTTTATAGACCTCTATCATATCCCACCTTAGTCATCTCTTTTCCAAACTGAACTGTCCCAGGGGTCACTCAGTGAAATTAATAGGCAGCAGGTTTAAAACAAATGCAAGGAAGTATTTCTTCACACAATGCCCAGTCAACCTGAGGAATTTGTTGCCAGAAGATGTTAAGTCCAAAGGAAAACTGGGTTGAAAAAATAATTAGATAAATTAATGGAGGCCAGGTCCCTCAGTGGCTATTAGCCAAGATAGGGATGCAACCCCATGCTCCAGATGTCCCTAAACCTCTGATGGCTAGAAGCTGGGACTGGATGATGGGATAACTCACTTAATAAATTACCCTGCTCTATTCATTCCCTCTGAAGCATCTGGCACCATCCACTGTTGGAAGATAGGATCCTGGCCTAGATGGACTTTTGGTGTGACCCAGTATGGCTGTTCTTATGTTCCTATATGTGTGATCAAAGAAAAGAGGTGCATATGTGCTTGGTGAGATCTAGCATGCCTCATTTCAGTGCTGTGTTGGATGATTGTGTCTACAGGAGGGCACAAGGTCTTGCAGTGGAGGATTGTCAGTAGCTGGGAGGTGATGATGCGGGTTGTGAATTTAATGAAGGTAAATGAAACGATAATGTCAGCTGGCATAGTGCACATAGGGTTGAAGCAGCTGTACAATTGAGCAGATGTGTTGTTTTCTGTGGAATAGATGAGGTGTTTCAGTGTAGGGGTGGTGGGGGGTAGCTCCTGTTCAGTAAGGGGAACAGGCAGTCTGTGAGTCTAGCTGTTTTGGGTGTACTGAAGTGTCACTTAATGGGAGCAGAGTTCAGGTTGTATGTTCAGGCTTGTACCCTTACTCTGTATTCCCCGCTTTTCCAAAGGTTCAGTTTTGCTGAAATTGATGTTTTTGAATGCACAAGATACCATCAGCCCAGGGCTGGCTCCAGGCCCCAGCGCGCCAAGCGCGTGCTTGGGGCAGCATGCCGCGGGGGGCACTCTGCCGGTTGCTGGGAGGGCGGCAGGTGGCTCCGGTGGACCTCCCGCAGGCGGAGGGTCCTCTGGTCCCGCGGCTCCGGTGCAGCATCCACAGGCACGCCTGCGGGAGGTCTACCGGAGCCGCGGGACTGGCAAGCGGCAGAGCGCCCCCTGCGGCTTGCCGCCGTGCTTGGGGCGGTGAAATGGCTAGAGCTGGCCCTGCATCAGCCTTAAGTTTATGTTAAAGAGCTTTGGGCACTGAATGTTAGTACTGACACAGACCAATGCTATAGACGGAGAAGGAGAAAACGAAAGTAAGCCTTTTTGCCTTTATGGTACGCATCAAAGTCCCAGTCATTCTATAATATCTGGGGCCAACGTAGTCTCCTCCTGTGACATGCTGCAATGTGCGTCGTGGCTCTGACGCTTGACCCACAGCACACAGCCTGCTGCCTATATAGGCACTGAATGGTACAGAGGGTCTTGTATTAGCCTGCACATCATAGGTGAATCTCAGCTATCATGTATATAATCCTTTACAAGTAGGATTTCCAAAGATGCTTAAGTGACATAGGGGTCACTGGAACTTCTGCCCCTCAGTAACTTAGGCAGTTTTGAAAATCCCACCCTGAATGTATATCCCTGGAAAGAGAAGCCCGTCTACTAATAATTGATCCATTTTTGTTTTGTTTTTTAGAGAAACATGCAGCAGAACTTAGTAAGTGTCATTCTTCTTCTTCCTATGTGTAAACCCTTTTGAACAAAGTTGTGTCCTTATAATGTTCTTTTTCCCTGTGTATGTTTTTTGTCATGTTTATAGTATAACATAATAACAGGTCTCAGATTGAACTTGAGAATTCTAAAACTAAAGGTAACCTGAAATAACGTTCTAAGGAATTAAAAAATACTGATATTTTGAATAGAAACAGTAGCTCAGCCTTAATTTTTATTCTGAAAATGTAATGAAGTAACGTGATGAATATACTCTTTTGGTAAAGATATGAAGAGTTGTAGAGGGCATGGTTATATGATTTAATCAAAGAAATAGCAAATTCTCCAATGTTAACATAAGCAACCTTCTTTCCCCCATTCTTGTGTATTTTTTTTAGAATAATCCTTCTCAGAATTCACTGGAAGACATAATTGATTTCAGTAAAAGCAGGAACATGCCTTAAATAGGGTCTTTTGCTTGTTTGGTTTTTGCGGTATAGTGTGTTTGCAGGTAAAGTCTGATTGTAACTTAGTAGGAATAATTCTACAGGAAATGAGATTGTTTTAGAATATGAAACAACCAGACAGCATTGCTCACACACTGTCTGTGTAGTTCTGTTTGTTTTGTTGTACATTTGTGGTAGAATTTGTAACTTCCAATTTTCTCAGTGTGTCGGTTTATACAATGTTGAATCCTGTATATAGAGCATGGGTTCAGATACCCCTCTGATGCTTTTCTCATCTTTGTTTATCTGGTTGGTTTTAGGGTGGAGAAGACTTGTGGCATCTCTGGAAGAAGGTAAAGTTAATATTTTGTCAATGTTCAGATCTCACCTCGTGAAAATGTGTCACCTTTTCCTTCACTGTAGGAGTGTGTTTGAACCTGATAGTTTAGGTGATTCCTCACCAGCATCCGACATTTTAAAAGGACGTCATAAGGTTGTAACTCTTCTGCTAGGTGGTGGCAGCAGCAATATCTAGGGGTTCCTCTTAACAAGAGGACACAGAACTGGTTTGAGCCCCTATAAGCTGAGAAGACTAAACTCTACGAGGTGATACTTCTCACTTGCAAGCGCTGAGTCAGTGTCCTAGAGCTCAGGCTGCATCCTGAGCCCAGAAGCCTATGCAGCATTGAGACAGCCCTACAGTCCGAGCCTGGTAAGCCCGAGTCAGCTGACGGGCTAATCATGGGTTTTTCTGTGCTGAGTAGACATCCTGAGAGCCAGTACTTCCCCACACAAGCACTGAGTCTGTGTGTAACGAAAACTTTTAATAAAAGGGAAAAGGAACTGAGCATTAATTTGGGAAAAACACCCCAATTATAAAGCCTGTAAATACAAGCAAACACCCACCCCACAGTGCACTGGGCAGTGTCCTTTGCCTCAATTTCCCACCTTGGGGTGCAAAAAGTCCAGCAAATGAATGTTGCTTTAACATTCTACTCCCCTTTCCATGCACTGCACCCCACACACCATTGGTTGTCCTTTGTCAAAGACCTAGAGTTCAGAGGTGCATTCACATGGGTTCACCTCCCACCCCTGAAAGAGGAGGAGGAGGGCTTCAAGCAATGTCTCCACTGCTGCCATGTGCCTCTGCAGCTACAGTCTGCCTCAGCTTGCCACTGCTTTCTCTGCTGCTGCTTTTGCCATGCCATGTTCTGAGATTCCACCACTTAACCCAGCTCCTAGTGATTTCACTGGGTAGCAGGGAACTTCAGTGCTCATACAACCTGTCATAGGCCTCACTCCCCACACCCTTCCCCCAGGCCCTGCTGAGTCAGTGCAGAGCAGGGACAGTGGAAGCTCAGGAGCAGAGTGGCCCCGTCCCTGGGGCCCCACACAGTCCTACCTGCCTGGCGCTGATGGTGCTTGCGGTGGAGAGGGAAGGCAGCCTCCAACTTCATCAGCCCACCACTTCCGCAGAGTGGCAGGGAGAGGACTCTGCCACCAGTGGGGAGCCCAAAGAGGAGCGGCAGCAGCTGAGGGCTTTTCTCCACCCCCAGCTCTGCCAGCAGGTGTCTGCTGGTGACAGGGGCAGAGAGGAGCCCTCAGCTGGCCACCAGCCAAAAGGAACACGCAGTGGTCGGGGGGAGAGGTCAGGGTGCAGAGAGAAGCCCTGGCCAAGAGGTGAAAGTGATGGGGGCAGGGAGAAGCTGAGGTTAGAGTGGAGCCAGCTGCTCCAGGTGCAGCGCAAGTGGAGCTGGCTGGGCCCCTTTTGAGTGTGGGCCTGGCACCATTGTAAACCCTGTACTGCCATAGAGACCCTCTCTCACCCCAAACCTGAGCAGCATGACGCCCTTTGGGGAATGATGAGGTAACACTGGGCGAGGGGAGCAAAACTCAGTCAAGAGAGAAAAAATATAGTAACAAAATAATTTAAAAGAGGGGAAAAAAAACAGAGAGGAATGGATAGGAAAAGTGGTAGGAAGCTGTAACTGTACCTAGCAAAGAGAGGGGGAGAAATGGGTGGGAGAAAGACCTAACAAAATAAAATAAAAGCTGATGAAGCGAAGCCTTAGACTCTGTTCCCTTCCCAGGCTGGTTGCATCCAGATTGGGGAAGCCATACACAGCCCTCTGTGTGTCTCCTTCCTCCTTCTGCTCCCCTCTCCCACTGATGTACCCCCCCCCCGACTCTGGAACTCCTTTTTAATCACATCCAATGTGGTTTCCTGTCACCAGTCTCTAGCCCTCTCCCCTCGGGGATATCTCCCTTTGTCCCTCCATCATTGATCTCTCTTTTTCCTGTTGTTCTTGGCCTTGCCTAGCTCTCCTTGACAGCTCTTGGTCTTGGATTTCCCTTGTTCTCTGGTGGAGTGGGGGTACAAGAGGGGAGTTCTTTGCCCATAGAGACTGACAATGTTTCCTATGTGGACTCTGGAGGAATCAGTGATGCTGCTCTTTCCCCTGCCCTCTACAGAGGACCCCAGAGTTCATTTAATGGTCCCTCCTCTGACTGGAGATGGGATCAATCTGACCCAAAACCATGTCACTGGGCACAGACAGGAGCAGTCCTGGATCTATCACAGGCGGCCAAGGAGCTACTGTGATCAGAGCTCTAATCATGTTCCCTTTCTCCTCTCTCAACCCACCATAATGTCAGCTTCTCTCTCCCGCTAACAAGGCAACACTAACTTCCCTACATTCACTATGACCCTTTTCTTACTTACTTCCAACAGCTACTGAACCACCGTCCTCCCATAGCTGTTCACTTTCCCACAAGTAAACTGGTTTTTTTTCCCCACTTGAAGTTAGGTTCAAAAGGTCTGTGAGATGATGCTGGTCAACCTGGCTGACTTTGAATATGTCTTGTCTCGCCTCACTAGATCTGTGAAGCCAATGGCACTGTTTAACAGTGATTGGCTGGATCTACCTGTTTGGATTCAGGGTTTGTACATTTCGTTGTGGAAAAGTATTCAGTGGATTATCTAGATGTAAGATGCTACTAAACTTTATTTTTGTAAACTGCGCCGTGCTTCTAGCTGAAGTGATTTTTGTATCGCTAACTTCCTTAGTAAAAAAATTTATTTATAGACAGACACACCCCATTTCCCCCCTCACCATTTTGTTAAATCCCCTAACACAGGGAGATACATTGTTCACCTTCTTTTCTGCAAAGAGCTGTGGACCATTTAAACATTTCTGCTGGGTTCTGCGGACTATGGGAATTGTGCCTGCTGCTGAACAATACAGTCTGGGGCACGTCAAACCTTGGTAGCTGGAGTCCCATTGCTATCGGGAAAGGAGCGGATCCGAGATGTGTTTTGTTCCTGAAGATGTGTCAAAGGGGAAGAAAAACAACAAAATCCTGCATGGAGGCAGCTGGGATTGAATGAGATTTAAGATGGGAAGCATAGGTGGTGGGCCCCACCACTGGAGGAGCCCCAAACCCTCCCCTGCTGCTGGAGGAGCCCCGGCCTGTCTACTCCAGCTTCCCTGAGGCACTGGGCAGCCTGAGCTCTGGACTGCTGGCCAGCCACAATGTCAGCCCCAGCACCGGTCCTAGCTGCTGGCCCCTGGGCTCAGCTGCTGGCCTGACCCCCAGGCAAGCCCCAGAGAAGACCCAGTCGCCTAGGACAGACCCAGCCTCTGGCAGGCCTGAGGTCCAGGCCACTAACTGCAGCTGAGCCCCTGCCCACCACCAGATTCAGGGTAGAGGGGAAGGGAGGTGGTGCCTTGGGGCAGAACATGGATGGGGTCACCGCCTGGGTTAGGGGAGGATTAGGCTGCCCTGGCCTTCCATACGCACTGCCCATGATGGGGAGGGGGCTCAGCAGGGGGAAGATCATAGATTCAGCAGACAGAGTTTCTGTAATACTCTTCTAGGCTCTCCTATGATACCAGAGTCTCTAGTCCCATCCCTGGGGAGAAGTGACGGCAGGAGGGGAAAGATTCCCAGTGTCAGACCCAGCCCAACTGATCTTCTCACCCTGTCACTGACCCCTCTCTGCCAGGGGGGTGAGGTGACTCTCCCCTGCACTGTGCTTAGATCTCAGAGCTGAGGGGTAAATCCTGCAGGAAGGAGATTCCCTGAGTCTCTCTCCAGCTAGGGCAGATTCTGTCACTGACACCATCAAACCCTCCCCCAGGGCTGAGCTCTGCCCCTAACACTGATTTTCTTTCCCTCCAGTGAATGTGATTCTGGATCCAGACACGGCTCATCCTGAACTTGTCGTGTCTGAGGATGGGAAAAGTGTGAGACACGGAGACACATGCCAGGATCTGCCCGACAACCCTGAGAGATTTGACTATTCAGAATGTGTGCTGGGCTGTGAAGGATTCACCTCGGGGAAACATTGCTGGGAGGTGGAGGTAGTGGGTGGGCTATTTTGGGCTGTGGGGGTGGCCAGAGAGTCTGTGAGGAGGAAGGGAGAGATCAGCCGTAGCCCTAAGGGGGGGATCTGGGCTGTGGAGCGGTGGTGGGATCAGTTCCAGGCTCTCACCTCCCCTGTGACCCCCCTGCCCCTGAGTCGGGCCCCCACCAGGATCCGGGTTTGTCTGGACTGTGACCAGGGACAGGTGACATTTTTCGATGCTGGTGACGAGGCCCCGATCTTCACTTTCCCGCCGGGCTCCATCCCTGTGGAGAGAATCCGACCCTGGCTCTGGGTGTGTGACAGATACACCCCGCTTCGACTGTGTCCCTGAGACATGCAGGGGAGGAGGGGGGACTATCCCACTGGGGAACCGGAAATCAGCCTCTCTAGCCTCATAGATCCCCAGTTTCTATGACCGTGAAGGACTCCCATCTACCCAGCTTCTGGAAGCAGGGGAGGGGGAAGAACCCCTAGAGCTGCAGGGGGCTAGAGAGGCCCTGAGCGGCAAAGGTGGGGGCTGGGCAGGGGGTAGCACTAACAGCCGGGCTGGGCACAGGCAGAGGTGGGGGTGGCAGGGACACAGCATGAATCAATCAGGGTTTGGGGGGTTGGGGAGAAGCAGCAGCAGCAGGGAGCGGTTTGTACAGATCTGTGGGGATTAGATCTCATTGGGGTCTCCCAGCCAGAGCTCCTGCCGCAGGGGCCCAAGTCACCTTCCCCTGTAACTACTGGGGAGCAGCAACACTAACTGTCACACCCACAGAGGGTGGGTAGGGAGAGTTATATAGTGTTTTGAGCCCTCATGTTTTGGAGAGTCAATTTCATAGTTTTTGGTTGTGACTCATGATTTTTAAGTTCTGGGGTTGGCAATGTGGGGCAGGGACAAGAGAGGCTGAACCAGAGGGAACAGAGAAAACAAAAGGAAAAGAAAGTAAAACAAAATAAACAGTCCTGGAGAAAGAGTGAAAATTAAATATAAAAACAATGAAAGGAACCAGAGGCAGCAAGGAAGGAGGGAGAAACTCAGGTGAAAGAATGGAAAACATGAGGGGAATGATCTGTGACAGGGATCAGAGGAAAGTGGAAGGGACACAGAAATAAACAGGGATGAGAAATGGCTAGAAAAATGGTGAATAAAAATGAACAGTGACAGAGAAGGGAGAAGAAAAGGGAACACGAGGGACAGATTTATAAAGCATCACTGAAGGTGAGACTAACTTACTCATTTCATATGTTACTTCCTTGACTTTGTTGCCATTTTAGTGTCACTGCAAATAACTGGTTTCAGAGTAGCAGCCGTCTTAGTATGTATCCGCAAAAATTAAAAATAACTGTTCCCAAAACCTGTGGGTCACTTCTCCATTGTTGTGGATACTGAAGCTGCTTCTTGGCTCCTTTTCACTCTGATGGGTATTGACAGGAAATAAAGCAGGAAAGACAATTCTGATTTGTTCTTTTTGAATTTTCCAGCTGCAATTGTCAGGGGCAGAGTTGTGGGATTTGCTTCCCTACTTGGTTGTGTCCTCCCAGCACCAACAGGGAATACACCAGCATGTCCCTCTGATGAGAGCTGGGGGTTTTGCTATGTTGCTATCCAGCCTGTGCTGTCTACAGCCATGTCAGTCAGGAATTCCTCAGCTGTGCTCTGTGGAGAGGGGAACTGAACACAGGGTGCTGAGTCTCCTCTTTGTTTCCAGGTGCACTGAATTTATTCAAAGGTGGCCAAAGATGCATGAACTATGTTGTTCACATTTCTTCTGCCCATCAGCAATTGCTGTGGTGTCCACCGGGGGTTTCTCTGGTGGTTTGTCTACACTACGATGCAGGTTTCTCCCTCTCATTGTACAATCCGGGTGGAGACAAGGCAAGTGGTGGTTTCACCTCAATATAACTGGTCAAGAAGAATTCTGTGGTCTGGGGGGTGTTTGGGAGGGTTAATGATCACCTTGATTAGCTACACTGAGATGAAAGCGTCACTTGCCTCATGTCCATTAGGACTGTATAATGAGATTGGTGCCTTGTGTTTGTTTTCGCATGGGAGCTGGGGGAGAAGGGAGGAACACCCTTTCTCCTAGAGTGGCCAAGAGCTAAAACGGGGGTCAGAAACCTTTCAGAAGAGGTGTGCCGAGTCTTTATTTATTCACTCTAATTTAATGTTTTTCGTGTGCCAGTAATACATTTTAACATTTATAGAAGGTCTCTTTCTATAAGTCTAATATATAATTAAACTATTGTTGTATGTAAAGTTAATAAGGTTTTTAAAATGTTTAAAAAGCTTCATTTAAAATTAAAATGCAGAGCCCCCCAGACCGGTGGCCAGGACCCAGGCAGTGTGAGTGCCACTGAAAATCAGCTCACGTGCCGCCTTTGGCACGTGTGCCATAGGTTGCCTACCCCTAAGCTAAAAGATGATATCTAAAGGGAGACACCCCACCCTCAGCCAGGGCTGAGGCTTTGTCTTCTATGAGCTTGTAATTTAAATGACTAGGGGTGGGATCCATGAAGGGAAGGGACGTAGGTTTTACAATGCTGAGCATCACCCCACCTAATTTTTAGGTGCCTAGAACATCACAAGATCACCACTGCGACCCACAAAGCCTGACTTAAGTGCCTCGTCTCCCTGTACAATGAGAGAGACAAGCTTACAATGCCATCCACAAGAGCCAGCACACTAGGTGAGGAGCCGTCTAAACTAGCCAGTGAGAGATGCTCACAACAGGGGAGTATCTTAAGCCCTGCCCCATCGCTAACATAAGTGTCTAAGGCTATGTTTACATTATAGCTTATGTTGGCATAATTTATGTTGCTCAGGGTTGTGAATAAGCCACCCCCGAAGTGACATAAGCACCATTATGTATGGCGCTATGTCAGTGGGACAGCGTCTCACTTACATAGCTTCTGCCACTCGCAGTGCTGGTTTTGTTACCTGGCAGCGCAGAGCATCTTCCAGAGGTGCTGGAGTGGAGTGGGACCAGGGCCCCATCACCTTTAAAAGGGCCCTCCCACTTTTTACTGGCCGTAAGGATGAGCAACAGGGGAGAGGGGGAGAGTCTGGGGGGGGGAAGGAAGAGATGGTGCAAAGGTGAGGACTCGGGGGGGAAGGGGTGTGTGGCAAGGCCAACACCTTATGGCCCTTTGGGGCCAGGGTGAAGGGGAGTATCAGTACCTCACCACTCCCATGTTTGGGTGCTCACCTCTTTGAGGTTGGCAAGATTCAGTCTAATAGCCTATCTGCACACAGTCACTGCTCTCAGGGCAATGTGGCCCAAAGGCTGGAGTCCCTTGAAACCACTCCCAAGTAAGGGCAGTACAGTCCAATGGCTAAAGTCCATGGGAATCACCTCCTCATCAGGGCAGTGCAGCCCAATGGCCACAGTCCATAGGATTCACATGTCAGACCTGCCCCCACCCTGGGGGGAGGCAGCTGGGGGGATAGGGGGACCCAGGCCCTCTACCCCAACCCTAGGGGTGGCAAGTTCCCCTTGCCACCAGCTCAGCAAGGATCCTCCCAAAATACACCAAGATTCAGCACATCTTTAACACCATTTCCTTCTAAAGTTCCCCTGGGTTCCTTCCTATCATAACTTCCAGGTTTCCCAGTCTGCTCCCCTTCTATGACATACTTTGTCTGGGCATCTGGTCTTGGAGCAAAGCCTGTCCCTCTTCAGAAGCTGGCAGTGTGCTTCCTTCCCCTCCAGCAGTCAGCCCAGACTGAGCAGCTCTGCAGGCTTTTATACTAGCTCTCCAGCTGGAGCATGCCCAGCAGAGCCTCAGGGGTGTGGCTTCCTCTTCTAGGAAGAAAGAGTTAATCCCTGTGATACTAGTGCGGGGTTGATCTGCCCCAGCACAAGGTGGCACAAGGGCAGCGTCTTGGAAAGATGGGCGTTGCGAAGGCAGGGGCCTGGGGAAAAGAACCGGCAATGGGGGCTGGGCCATGGTTCACACGTTGGTGGCCACCCCACTTTTGGTGAGCGTCTGTTGCTCCTGGCATCTTCACCAGACCTGCTGCACCAGCACCAATGCACTGGTACAGCTTCTCCGCTGCAGCACGGTGCGTGTAAACATGCCATAAGTCTGGACTGCTTAGGGGTGCCTACCTCCACATATCAATCCAGGAATGGGAGCCCACCACCTCAGGTGTTTCCTGGAGGAATGAGTTAGGCTCCTGCTGCACTGCACACAACATGGGTGGGGGTGAGAGGTGCTGCCACACACATTATAACTTTTAGCCCAGTGATTTGCACACTTGCCTGGGATGTGGGAGACCCCGGTTCAATGCCCTCCTCTTGGTCAGGGCCGGGGGGAGGGGAAGTATTTGAACAGGGGGGTTGCATTTGCTAGGTGGATGTTCCAGCCACTGAACAATGGTACAGTCTGAGAGTGGGAGTCTTCAGTCTCCCCTGTCCTCACTCTGAGCATGAGACCTGGCCCAGCACACAACCACCCAGAAGTGTTCCTCCTTGTTCCAGCTGTGGGACAAGAGTTTTTGTTCTTACGAAGGAAATTGCCAGCAATGCCTCCATAACTTCCTCAGCTGAACTCTGCACCTGCTGAGACTCTGACCATTATCTTCAATGGTTGTGGTGACAGGAGCCTAGCTTTAAAGTGCTCTGTTCTATCTAACTATCTATCTTCATACACCATCTCTGTATCTCTCTCTATCCCTCTCTCTCCCCATACACCAACAGTTTTAGCTTTGTGTGATCTGCAGACTTTATTCCTTCCTGTTACAACAACAATTGTGATTCCCTGCTTATGAAAAATTTTACAATAATGAACTTTATGTAAATTTCAGCAAACAGCCACTTTTATACATGGGAGAATATGCTAGAAACTTTCCTGGGATGTTATTAAAAACATTTTCAGGAGGATCCAGGCACTTTCTTGCTCAAAGGAAATTGTTGATTGACTCCCAAAGGGGTCTTTAGTGAAGAGGGAAAGGACTTCTAGACACATATGACCTTTCAGTTGCTCTGCAATTATTTCTAGGATATGTGGGTATGGTGGGACTGACCGACTTTTAGGCCTTTGATGGGTTCACTGTTGGTTGTTAGTTAAGGGTGTAGTCAAAATCAAATTCAGCTTTATTTGCTAAGACTTTATAATGGTGGTGCTGGGGAGGGGAAACTATGTATTTACCACTTTTAGACAAGACTGAGTATTTCTCCCCTGCTGCTTTGACACTAACCATGACACCAGTTAGATTTTTTAAAAGATAAACATCTTTCCAATGCACTAATGATCAGATTTTCAAAAAGTTCAGATCTAATTCAAGTATCTAAATGAAGTGGTCATATGTCCAAACATGCTCAGCACTCAGTTGCTCCTGTGACAAGACAACAATATCTCCATTGACTCAGTGAAATTATTGTAAATATTTGTTCCCATTTTTGTGTGTCCATGAGCACTGGGATTTCAAACATTCCAGTTTTCATTTATCCCTTTTACTGACTACCCCCCATGAATTAGTGCTTTCTTGTGTGAGTAAGGGATCTACAAACTGTCCATCATCCCTTCTGCTTTATAAATTAACTTATGTAATTAGCATCTTTATTTATTTTCCCTTTAGGTCTGGGCTCTGTTCCTCTCATCTCTGTTGAGCGTCACCAGGATGGAGGGATCTGGGTGGTTTGTCAATCAGCTGATTGGTACCCAGAGGCTGAGGTGCTGTGGAGAGATCTCAGTGGGAGACATTTACCATCATTCTCTGAAACAACATCCCAAGGAGAGAACAGCCTGTTTGAAACAGAAACTGCTCTCATTGTAACAGAACTTTCAAACCAAAAATTGTCCTGTTGCATCAGGAACACCGTTCTCAATCAAGAAAAGGAATCAGCAGGTTATATAGCAGGTCAGTCACCATCCAAACCCCACACTGAACTCAGCACCACTAGAAAGAAAACAAAACATAGGAAGAAAAGAACTGAAACATCTGTGGTGGATATTTCATAATCCACATACAAACAGAAAATGGGAGGCTGGTGTCTTTATGGAGTCACAGTTTAGGCAACTTGATTCCCTTAATTGTGAGTATTCAGACAATCAAGGTTTTGAATTTCATATAAATTTAATGTTAAGTCTGACTTTCGTGAAATTCTAGCATGTGCGTGCGCACACACACACACTACTAAAACTTGCAACATTTTTTAGAAGAAACTTTCACTTGATCCACTGACACAGTATGTTCCTGTAACCTGAAATTCATCTTAATGATTTTTTTGAAAGTGGTAAATTTTGTACTCTGACTTGATTATGATCTGTAGAGCCCTGCAAATCCACAGATAGCTCTTTATATCCACAGATATCCTCATCCGCAGATGTGGATAGCCATGGATCATTTTGGGGATCATAGATTGGATACAGCACGGGGCAGCTGGGACACAGTGAGATTGAAGGTGAGGCGGAGGGAAGCTCTGTCAATGATCATTGACATCACATCCATCTGCTGGGGCTGCCAGAGTCTCTAGTCCCCTCCCCAGGGAGAGGTGGGGGCAGGAGGGGAAAGATTGTGAGTCTCAGGCCTCCCCCAGCTGATCCTTTCACCCTGTCGCTGACCTGTCTCCGTCAGGGGAGTGACTCTCCCCAGCACTGTGCTGAGAGCTCTGAGCTTATGAATAAATCCTGCAGGAAGGAGATTCCCTGAGTCACTCCCCAGCTGGGGCAGATTCTGTCACTGACACCATCAAATCCTCCTCCAGGGCCGAGCTCTGCCCCTAACGCTCTGATTCTCTCTCCCCAGCGCATGTGACTCTGGATCCAGACACGGCTCATCCCGACCTCATCCTGTCTGAGTATCGGAAAAGTGTGAGATGGGAAGACACACGGCAGCGACTACCCAACAACCCTGAGAGATTTGACCCTTGGCCCTGTGTGCTGGGCTGTGAGGGATTCACCTCGGGGAGACATTGCTGGGAGGTGGAGGTGGGGGATGGGCGATACTGGGCTGTGGGGGTGGCCAGAGGGTCTGTGGGGAGGAAGGGAGGGATCAGCCGTAGCCCTGAGTGGGGGATCTGGGCTGTGGAGCGGCTGGATCAGTTCCGGGCTCTCACCTCCCCTGTGACCCCCCTGCCCCTGAGCCGGGCCCCCAGCAGGATCCGGGTTTGTCTGGACTGTGACCGGGGGCAGGTGACATTTATCGATGCTGGTGACGAGGCCCCGATCTTCACTTTCCCGCCGGGCTCCGTCCCTGGGGAGAGAATCCGACCCTGGTTCTGGGTGGGGGAGGGATCCCGGCTCAGCCTGTGTCCCTGAGTCACACAGCAGAGGGGGGGGGGGGGGACTGGAAATCAGCCTCTCTAGCCTCATGGACCCCAGTCTCTATGACCTTGGAGGACTCCTGTCTACCCAGACCCTGGCTCCTCATCTCTATGACCCCTGGAAACTCCTCCCTCTCTCTGCAGCCCCCAGGGATGGGAGTGGGAGGGGGAAGAACCCCTGGAGCTAGAGGAGGAGCAGAGGGGTCCTGAGGGGCTGATGTGGGGACTGGGCAGGGGGCAGAACTAACAGCTGGGCTGGGTACAGGCAGAGGTGGGGGTGGCAGGGACACAGCATGAATCAGTCAGGTTTGGGGGGTTGGGGAGAAGCAGCAGCAGGGAGCGGTTTGTACAGATCAGTGGGATTAGATCTCATGGGGTCTCCCAGGCAGAGCTCCTGCCGCAGGGGCCAGAGTCACTTCAGGACAACTGGTAACAGTGTAATGGTCACACACACATGCAGGGTGGGGGGGTAATGGGTAAGGGGAGCAGATTGATGGAAAAACCATTATACAACCTTAAAAATATCATCATTGGGTCAGTCTCATGATTTTTTTTAAAACTCCTGAGGTTGGAAGCACTGGGGGAGGCAGGGACAGGGCAGCTTTAGCCAGAGGGATTTAGAAGCAGCAAGAAGAAAAAATGTGAATTAAAATAAAACAAGAATAAAGAGAGAGTCCAGGAGAAATGGTGGAAAACAGAAATGAGATGAAGGACAGGAAAATATCCCTGGCAGGGAATCAGCCCCGGGGGCAGCAAGAGGGGAAGGGATAAAATCAGGGGAAAGAAGGGAGCGGCCATGGGGAATGATCTGTGACAGGGAGGGGAGGAGAGTGGGAGAGACACAGGAAAATAAACAGGGATCAGAAGTGAGGATTAGAAAAATGAATAGAAGAGGACAGTATGAAAGGAAAGGGAACAGAGGGATTTCTGACATGTTGCTGAAAGTGAGACTGTAACTCATTAATTCCCTATATTAATTCCTGGCCATTGGTGCTATTTTAGTGCCATTAAGAAAACTGTTCTCATTAGCTGGGGATCTCCTTGCCATGCTGTGGTTATTAAGGCTCCTTCTCAGCTCCATTTACTTAACACTTTTAGTTACTTACTGTAAATAAAACATTACAAACAATTCTTCTTGTTTGTTCCACTTTACTGTCCCAGCTGCTGCTGTTGGGGGCAGAGCCATGAGATTTGCTTCCTAACTTTGTTGTGTCCCCCCAAGCCCCACAGGGAATATCATGCTTCTAGGAGGAGAGTTTGGGTTTTACTTGGATGTGTCACTATCCAGCCTGTGCTCTGTCTCTGTCCTGTGCACACCCATGTCAATCAGGAATTGCTCAGCTGTGCTCTGCAGAGAGGTGACTGGTTACACAGGGTGCAATCCATGAAGGGACTTGGTGTCTCATTGCTGAGCATCACAGGTCCTAGTTTGCAGGCAACCAGAAAATCATATTCTGCAAAACTGAGTCAGGTGCCTAAACTCCCTAGACAATGCATCACAGGCACCTTACAATGTGATTCACAAAAGCCACCTCAGCAGGCAGGGAGCCTAGGTCGACACTCAGAGCCTGTCTACACTGGTGCTTTTCAGCACTCAAAGTGCGTTGGGGGGGGCCGGGAATTTTTCACACCCTGAGCCAGCAAGTTACTGTGCTGTCAATTGCCAGTGTAGACAAGCCATTTAACACACACAGAGACTCTCTGCACACGTCCAACACACCATTGCTCTTTCACTTAACCAGATAAAGCACAAGAGAGTTCAGAGCAGGTAGCACAAAATGACCAACCTAACTGCAGTGGCCCTCACTAGCTCCCCCCTCCCTTGGGAGTCCTGGGGGCCATCTGGGCTCAGGAGAAGCAGGCGGGGCCCCCAACCTCATGAGGCTGCTGCACGCTGGGAGACTTTGCTCTCTCTGTGAGAAGCAGCGGGCAGCACATCCCTCCGCCCACGCTTCTTCCTGCAGCCCCCATTGGTCTGGAGCGGGGAACTGTGGACACAGCAGGTAAACAAACCCCCTGGCCAGCCAGGGGGCTTACCCTGGTGTAGGGCGTCTAGGTCCCTCACTCAGCTTTGTGGCTTGCAGGGCTGTTCCTGTGACTCACTGCAGCCCATTGGCTCTTCGTAAATGTCCCTGATGTCAGGGCCCGACGTAGGGGTGGCTGGATGGATGGGCAACCACCCAGGGGCACTGTTCTGTGGGGGGGAAACCTCTGTGCACGCTGCCCCTCCTCCCCCTGCTGCTCTGCTCCCGTCTGCAGCCGCCACTGCTCCTGTACCCCTCCCTCTGCCTTGGAGCCGCCCCTGCCCCCCTGTTCCTGGGAACCACCTGTGTGCTGTGCAGAGCTGGCGGGGGGGGGGGGAGAACGACTGACGTTGGGGTGTCCTCCTCCCCCATTCATGGACCCTGACTCTGCTGAGCTGGGCTGTGGGGACAGGAGTCTCTGCTGCTGCTTCTGGGGGAGGAGTGGGAGCTGCTGCTGAACAAGCATGATGTCTGTGTCTCTCACTCACACACACACACACAAAATCACTCCCCAGATACACACACTCTCCCCCCAACACACACTTGTATTATCGTTGTTACTGCCTGTTGAAATGAGCAAGGTTCTCTGTCATTTTATTCTTTCAAAGCTGGTGAAGGATTGCAGTGCTGTTATTTTAGGGTTGGTGTTTTTTTTGACTGGTCTGCATATTTCATAATTTAATTTCTCTCTTATGCTTAAATTTAATTCTTTGAGGAGTGAGTTCTGTCCTGGCTGGAGTAATTCTCCTTATTACTTTTATTAGCATATTGTGCTTTGTCATTCATTTCTTAAAGTGGTACAATCAACTACTAGTATCCTCCTAGAATGTAAGTTTAGCTTTTACTCACCTTCGCAGGGCCAAGTTGTTGTTTTTTAAATAGCTAAACATATAACTTTAGACACTGTGCAGATGCAGGTTGCTTATTTGCAAATGGCATTTTTATCTGTAAAATAACTTAAAATTCATACAAAAATAAAAGTTCCAAGTCTGATGCATGCTGGGAGACTTTGATCTCTCTGTGAGAAGCAGCAGGCAGCACATCCCTCGGCCCACGCCTATTCCCGCAGCCCCCATTGGCCTGGAGGATGATGGAGTCCAAAGTTAGCGAGTCACATACATGATTGCGATCACTAAACGTAAATGCCAAAATAATTAGAAAAATAAATTCTCATTCCTAATAAATGAAAAAAACCTTAATCATGTATGTTAAAATTAAGTAAATACATTTTTAGTGGTGTGAAAAACAATTAACTAAAACAGAGTAGCTAATGGCAGTAACACAGAATGTGTCTGTTAGAGAAATTAAGCAGAGTTTATTGATCTCTACTAAAAATAATGTACAAAGTATCAAATGTGTGTTTCTGATACCTGTGTAGAGCTCCTGAACTGATACCTCAAGGTTTGGGATTGGGAATATTTTGCTGTATTATCTCCTGATTGTTTCATATTTATATGTAAACTCAAAATGTGGCTTTAATTGCAGATTGTATATATATATAGTCTTTCTTTATATAGGAGTTAGATACACTGTTCCTGTCAGCTAATTCCTAAATTATCTGCAAAAAAGCCTAGAGTTTTCAGGTGCCTAAGTAGCCCCTGGAATGAGAGGTGAAAGTGGGCTCGCGTGGGTCAGTACTGCATACTGGTAAGAATCAGCTGTTGGTACTGGCTCATACATGGCTAGCATTAACACACTGTTGGGGCTTTTAACATCGCTGCTCCTTTTGCTTGCCCTTACTGGCAGGACTGCTGATGGGGGAAAGCAAAAGGGGCAGCTGCCCTGTGGAGGACCTGGAAATTTAAAAGGGCCAAGGAGGAAGGGGACAACTTTAACCGTGATTCCAGGAAGGGGTGAAAGTACATAGAGGGACTTACCGGTATGCCGAGTCCCTCCTGGGCAAGGTGGGGGTAGAGGGGGCGACCGGCTCTGGTCCCCGGAAAAGACAGGGCCATGGGTGGAAGGGGCAGGGCTGGGGACCAGGCTCCCACAGCCTCCCCCCCCCCCAAAAAAAATCTGAAATGGTGTCCATGGTGAGCCAGGAGTGGCCAGAGGGCTGTGGGAGGGCCATGGGCTCTGCCCCGTGTGACAGCAAAAAGCCCTCAAATTAATCTCCTGTCCCCTCATCTTGGAGTCACACCTTTCCCAGGCTTCTCCACCTAATTCCTCCACCCTTTGGTCTAGTTACACCTCATACCAGGAATACAGCTGGGGTGCATCCAGATCATTTCCGAGTGACTAGTGACAGCCCCATGGGGGCAGGGCTAAGGTTGCACTGGCCGGTACCTTAACTCTCAGAGGGGTAGCTGTGTTAGTCTGGATCTGTAAAAGCAGCAGAGAATCCTGTGGCACCTTATAGACTAACAGACATTTTGGAGCGTGAGCTTTCGTGGGTGAATACCCACTTCGTCAGATGCAGGTAGTGGAAATTTCCAGGGGTAGGTATATATATGCTAGCAAGCAAGCTAGAGATAACCAGGTTAGTTCAATCAGGGAGGATGGGGCCCTGTTCTAGCAGTAGAGGTGTGAAAACCAAGGGAGGAGAAACTGGTTCTGGACTCCACTGGCCATCACATACAGCCCCCAGCTAAAACCCCTCCAACGCATCATCAGAGATCTACAATCCATCCTGGACAATGATCCCACACTTTCACAGGTCTTGGGTGGCAGGCCAATCCTTGCCCACAGACAACCTGCCAACCTGAAACGTATTCTCACCAGCAACTGCATACCGTACCATAGTAACTCTAACTCAGGAACCAATCCATGCAACAAACCTCGATGCCAACTCTGCCCACATATCTACTCCAGCGAAACCATCACAGGACCTAACCAGATCAGCCATACCATCACTGGCTCATTCACCTGCACGTCCACCAATGTAATATACGCCATCATATGCCAGCAATGCCCCTCTGCTATGTACATCGGCCAAACTGGACAGTCACTACGGAAAAGGATAAATGGACACAAATCAGGTATCAGGAATGGCAATATACAAAAACCTGTAGGAGAGCACTTCAACCTCCCTGGCCACACTATAGCAGACCTTAAGGTGGCCATCCTGCAGCAAAAAAACTTCAGGACCAGATTTCAAAGAGAAACTGCTGAGCTTCAGTTCATCTGCAAATTTGACACCATCAGCTCTGGACTAAACAAAGACTGTGAATGGCTTGCCAATTACAGAACCAGTTTCTCCTCCCTTGGTTTTCACACCTCTACTGCTAGAACAGGGCCCCATCCTCCCTGATTGAACTAACCTCGTTATCTCTAGCTTGCTTGCTAGCATATATATACCTGCCCCTGGAAATTTCCACTACCTGCGTCTGACGAAGTGGGTATTCACCCATGGAAGCTCACGCTCCAAAACGTCTGTTAGTCTATAAAGTGCCACAGGATTCTCTGCTGCTTTTACCTTAACTCTGTATTTCTTGGTTTTCAGAAGTTTGAGTTTTGATTAACTTAGACCAGGTGGGGGAGATAAAATCTTTTATGGGACCAACTCCTGTTGAGAGACGAGCTTTGGAGCTGCACCGAGCTCGTCCTTAGGGCTGTGTTGCTGGGAAGCTCGTCTCTGTTCTCAACAGAAGTTGATCCAATAAAAGATCCCACATTATCCACCTTTTCTGTGTAATAGACCGGGGCCAACATGGCTGCAATAACATAGCCAATCACTTCTGATGAACTTGATGTTTTGGAGGGTCACGATCTTCAGTGGGAAACCAGAACCAGGGGCAGCTCTAGGGATTTTGCCGCCCCAAGCATGGCAGGTAGGCTGCCTTTGGCGGCTTGCCTGCGGAGAGTCCGCTGGTCCCGTGGCTTCGGCGGACCTCCTGCAAGCATGCCTGCAGGAAGTCCTAAGCCGCGGGACCAGCGGACCCTCTGCAGGCATGCCGCCAAAGGTAGCCTGCCTGCCGCCCTCGTAGCAACCGGCAGAGCGCCCCCCGTGGCTTGCCGCCCCAAGCACACGCTTGGCGTGCTGGGCCCTGGAGCTGCCCCTGACTGGAACTTCCTTTTTGAACTCATAACTGGATTCAGAGTCAGTTGTTCATGATTTCAAAGGGGATCTTCTCCCTGCTTTTTCTGAATATAATACAGGAAACAGAACCGCCCAGAGGATTCAGGGGTCCTGGGGCAAAGCAATTTCGGGGAACCCTTCCATAAAAAAAAATGCAATACTATAGAATATTATATTCTCATGGGGGCCCCTGTGGGGCCCAGGGCCTGGGGCAAATTGTTCCACTTGCCCCCCTGGGTGGCCCTGAAATGAAATGGCAACCCTGCCCCCCCAAATAACAACACCAAAGCCCCTATTGTTAACATAAAGTTCCGGTTTCCCACATACTTGCGGTGCAGCAGGATCGGGGCTGTTTCTTTAAGAGAAGACTCGACCCTCCCCACGTGACAGGGTTTGCAATGAAGCAATGGACAATGTTACTTTCACTTCCCCCAGGCAAACGATGTGAGCCGAGCGCAAGTTTATCAATTGGGAACAAACCCACATTTCTTTTAACACCGTTCTAAGCAGGACCGGCTCCAGACACCAGCCCACCAAGCACGTGCTTGGGGCCAGGGCCAGCGCTTCCATTTAGGCCACCGCCAGGATTTGGGGGGGGGGGTGGCATTTTGCCGCTCTCGGAGGCAATTCGGTGGCTGGGGGGTCCTTCCGTGCTCCGGGTCTTCGTCGGCAATTCTGTGGCTGGTCCTTCACTCGCTCCGGGACCCGACGCTGAAGTGCCCCAAAGACTGGGAGCGCGGAAGGACCCCCCCACTGCAGAATTGCCACCACTGACTGGGAGCGCGGCAGGACCTCTGCCTAGGGCGCCAAAAACCCTGGCGCCGCTCCTGCTTGGGGCAGCACCTTGGGATGGGGCGGCACTCTGGGTTTGTTTTTGGTTTTTTTGGGGTTTGGCCAGGCAGCGCTGGGATGGGGGGTTGGGAGGCATGGCACCGTGCTGGGGGGGCAGGGACTTGGGCGACGCGGTGCTCAGGAGGGGTGGCGGCGCCCTTTGTTTTCACTTGGAGCAGCAAAAATCTTAGAGCCGGGCCTGGTTCTACGGAGAAGCCACGAGACAAAACTGCGGCTCTTTGATTGCTAGAATTAGCTGAGCAACATGCGTGAGAAACGGGACCAGTCAATGACCATGTAACTGTCCCAGCCAAAGGGGTGAAGTTTGGCCACCCCCAGGGGATTTTAAACTTCTCAGAAGACCCAACCAGGAGGGTGAATTTTGCTTCAGAAGGGCTGTTTGTAACGTCTAATACCCGATACTTATTGCTTGGACAGATTGTTCAAAACACGAGGAGTAAATAATCCTGTGATCATTTGTTTCTCTCTTTTTGGAAACTTTACAGTACACCTATATTCAAAGTGATTTGCCATCAAATACGTTGCAGTTTGTTTTCATAGCAATGTAACACGAGACTTTTACAGCTTGTGGAATTAGTCATTTCTTTGTTTTGCTGAATTTTATTCAAGAACAGTGGGCCCAACACTGTTCTTGGGGGAGATTTGTAACTTCTTATGTTTCGAATAGAGGAAACTTACTGCACCAAACCCAGCTGCCATCAGTCTAGTTTTCTCCGTGTGCTGACATTGCAGTTTCCTGCCTCTTGACTGGGAGTGGAGTGAATCCTTTTGTTCTTGTAAAAAATAAAATTATGCTCAGAATCAATCAAAACAGAAACCTGCCTCCTTTTCTCCTTCTGACCTCAGTGGGAATTAAACATGAGTCTAATGTTGATCCTGTGTTCAAGAGTGTCACTGAGTAGGGACTTCAGGCTATATTAAAAAGGGGAAATTTATATATTGTGTAACAGATTATCTCCTCCTGTGTGAAAAGCCATTCTAGGGGCAATATCATGAAGAAAACTATAGGAGTGCAGCTATTTTAAATGGCAGTATTGTTGTGAAATTATGTTTTTCTTTTGTTTAAAACATTTTGCTTATTTTAAAATTTTTAATCATGTATTATTGCACAAAATGTTAGATTTTAAGGGTTTTTTTTCAGTTTTCATTTGTTCTCCCTTTTCTGCTTTGAGACAGGATAAGGGGTGGGTGAATAAAATGTTTTTATTCCATTTGATTAGGGTTTCTTATTTTGAATCAATCTGAAATTTTTTTTTCATTTAGCATCATTTTGTTGAAAAATTAGAAACATTAAAATAATAGGAAAAATCAATTTTTACAAAAATTTCTAAAAGCCATATTCTATTGAAAAATCATTTTTGTTTAGGCATTTTTGACCAAGTTCAGTATTGTCAACTTTCATAGTTACTTGTGATTTTTGTTTTAAGTCTCACAGTATTTGGTAATTTTCTGAAAGCCCTAATTTTCTAGTTTTGAGTTTATGTGAGAATATTTGATTTCATTTAAAGTAAAAAAATAAATTTCTAGCCTTTATAGTTGCAGGGGAAAGTATAAGATTGAGTGTAGCCTCAAGGCTGAGAAACCAAATGGCAAAAAATAAGAACTCAGAATGTACATCTCTACCTTGATATAACACTGTTCTTGGGAGCTAAAAAATCTTACCGCTTTATAGGTGAAACTGTGTTATATTGAACTTGGTTTGATCCACCGCAGTGCGCAGCCCTGCCCCTCCGGAGCGCTGCTTTACTGCGTTATATCCAAATCCATGTTATATTGGATGGTGTTATATCGAGGTAGCGAGGTATATTTAAAATATTGATTTTTAAGTCAATCACATATCTTTTTTGATCCAATTTGTGATTTTTTTTAAATGTGTACATGGGGGGATTTTTTGTATCGATTTTCATAAAGCAACAAATATTCTAAAGCACAAAAAAAACCCACAAAAATATACAGCTTGTATATGTTCCCATAATTAAGCAGTTATGCAGTTTTACAGCTAATCAAAGCTACAAGACCAGACAATCATAGGCGTGGGAAGTAGGGGTGTGGATGCAGTGTCCCCAGGTTTTATGCAGGGCTCCAATCCTGGCCCTGCATGTGGGGATCCACTACTGCCCGCCACTAGCTGTGGCCCCAGCCTCAGTCCCTTTACCCAGGGCTGTGCCCCACCCTTCTGGAGATACAGCTCTGCTCCCAGCCTCAGCTCTGAGGGGAGGATGTGAACAGGGATAAAGGGAGCACAAGGTAAAAATTTGAGGGGCACTTTCACTGGCTTTCAGTACCCTCACTGTAAAAAATGTTCAAGTGCCACTGCAGACAACACAAGACTATATAATACCACATACACCTAACACATTAGGGTGGGGGTTACACTGACTTTTGAATCCTGGGTTTGACAGTGCAGCTGCTCTGTTTTTGAAAGGCACAAACAAATTTCAGTTGTCTGCAATAGTTCATCCAATCTACACAAACCAGTGTATCACCCCTATTAATTTAATTCATCAAAGTGCTGTAGTTCTTTGGCAATAAGGGTCTGAAGGAAATGTCAGACACTCAGGATGGATGAAAATTGATCTTTAAAAAATGATTTAAAAAATTAAATCAGAGGCTTTTCTTTCACTTGGATTTTTCTAATTTAAATTAAATACTGGTTTATCTTTCAAATTAAAATTATGACAACTGATGCTAAGGCATGTATATATATAACATTAGCAGTATATATTTGCTTCAAAAGTTTTAAAGAAAATCAGATCAATGAAGTGGTGGCAGTCACTGGCTAAGCACCTGGAAGCAGAATTTGTTGAAGGGCTCACCCAATTTTGACAGCAATAGCTTCTTCTGCAGGTACAGAGAAAATATTTTATTCATTTCAATGTACCCAACTAGCTCAATTCAATGACTAGTCCGTTGGGAGCTGAAAAATCAGGAAAGTTTGTTTTCCACTCTGAAATTGTCATTAAAAATAAGGTGTGAGAGGATGAGATCTACCACCTTTAAAATCTTGAAGAACACGGTGACCAGAAACAATCAGTTCAATTCACTAACTACAGATAATAGTTTATTTTTTCTAACAAAACAGATTTGAATGCAAAACATGTTTTAGTAAAGTATTTTTGTCTTCCCTATCCTGTTGTTCAGATCAAGTTACAGTGAAGATGAAGGTTCTTTCATTCTGTCCTAGCTCTGCAGTGATCGCCTCTCTGCCTAATTTGATCATTTTCTTCATTATTTATCACATTCACAAGCTGGAATCAGGTAGGAATCCCACTGGTCCTGCTGCTCCTTGTAGGATTTGTTTCATTGTAGTGATTTATAGATCATGCCTATTTCACTCCTTTGTACAAAACTGAAAAAAAAATAAAAAAATCCACCCCTACAACAAATTTCAGATTGGCTCAATATCAGTAAATAAGTCTCCATTTCCTCCCCAACCCTTCTGGAGGAGTAATTCTCCACGTGCTGTATATGAGGCAGCTCAGTTTCTCTATCTATCTATATCATTATAGTATGTGAGTGTGAGGCTGTATGGAATATGGGTGACCATTTATAATAGCATTGATACCAATATTACAAAATCACAATAACTCTTATACAAGATATGCCATGAGAAGTAATTATGCCGCTCTACCCTGTGCTGATTAGTCCTCAATTGGAGTATTGTGTCTAGTTCTGTGTGCCACATTTCAGGAAAGATATGGACAAATTGGAGTGAGTCCAGAGAAGAACAACAAGGATGATTAGGGGTCTGGAAAACATGTCTTATGAGGGAAGATTGAAAGAACTGAGTTTGTTTAGTCTGGAAGAGAGAAGACTGAGAGGGGACATGATAACAGTTTTCAAATACCTAAAAGGTTGTTATAAGGAGGAGGGAGAAAAATTGTTCTCCTTAACCTCTGATGATTGGACAAGAAGCAATGGGCTTAAATTGTAGCAAGAGAGGTTTAGGTTGGACATTAGGAAAAACTTTCTAACTTTCAGGTGATCAGGCACTGGACCAAATTGCCTAGGGAAGTTGTGGAATCTTCATCATTGGAGATTTTTAAGAGCAGGTTAGACGAACACCTGTCAGGGATGGTCTAGATGGTGCTGGTCCTGCCATGAGTGCAGGGGTCTGGACTTGATGACCTCTCAAGGTCCCTTCCAGGTCTATGATTCTATTGTAAGGTATCAGTGGAAACGGCTTGATTTGCTAAATATGATAAGCTTGTTTATAGTCAGTATCATCTTTGTATGGTGAGGTATAAATATCTGTAGTATATTTGTGTCTCAATCTTATGCTGTGCATTTGGGTGACACCCCCAGACAGACCGGCATCAGCACTCTCCAGCCTGCTGTAGAATGAACCGTTGAGAGAAGCCCGGGACTACGAGTCAGGAGGACACGTAGACAAGTGTCGAAGGCTAGCTGTGTTAGACTGTATCCACAAAAACAATGAGGAGTCCGTCGGCACCTTAAAGACTAACAGATTTATTTGGGAAAAGCTTATGCCCAAAATAAGTCTTAGTCTTTAAGGTGCCGCTGGACTCCTTGTTGTTTTTTCAGGACATGTAGGGACATGCATAGGTGCCGACTTCTACTGGTGCCGGTGGGAGCTTGAATCCCCCTCGCCCCGCCTCTGCCCCAACTCCACCCCTCCTCCATTCCAACCCCTTCCCCAAAGTCCCCACCCCAACACCGCTCCCTCTCCCATTCTGACTCCTTCCCTAAATCCCTGCCCCAGACCCGACTCTTCCCTGCCTCCTCCCCTGAGCACATTCCCACTCCTCCCCCGCCCTCCCAGAGCTTGCTACAGCTGTTTGGCAGTGGCAAATGCTGGGAGGTAGGCAGAGGAGGAGGTGTTGTGGGGCAAGGAGCTTGGCAGCCACTGGGTGCACGGAAGCTGGTGGGTGCAGAGCACCCACTAATTTTTTTTCTGTGGGTGCTCCAGCCCCAGATCACCCAAGGAGTCGGTGCCTATGGGGACGTGCCAATGGACGGGGGACTCCAAGTACCTTTTCATGCACATGTGCTGTGAGTTTGTGTTTGGGGCAAAGGATATAAATGCATCTTCTCCATTTTGTCTGCAATCCTACTTCTCGTGTCTGGAGTAACTTCCCTACAAACAGAAGCTTTGAACAAAGGACTGATAGACTCATCCAAGCTTTGGATGTGTTCTAGAGGGACTTTACTAGCTAGCAAACTCACTAGTGCTGCTAAGAACCTGATATATGGATTCTGAAGTCTCTCTCTCTCTCTGTATATATATGTGTGTGTGTGTGTGTATATATAATATATATATATATATATATATATATATATATGAAAGTATCTGACTGCTTTGACCATTTAGCAACTCTCTTCTTTTTTGTTCCCTTTTTTTTTCCTAATAAAACCTTTAGATTTAGATACTAAAGGAATGGCCAGCTGCTTGGTATTTTGGGTGAGATTCAAACAAGTATTGATCTGGTAATGTGTCTGGTTCTTTGGGGAATTAAAAGAACATTTTGTGAAGTGAATAGAGTTTTAAGTAACTTCTCACTGTACTGAACCTATTCACTGATTGGGAGCCAGAGACTGGAATGCAGTAACGGGGGTTGTGTGATTTTTTTTCTAGATAACCAGTGTAGGGGATCAGGAGCACAGTTTTGACTGGTTGGTCAATCTAACTATAGAGTAAACTGCCAGTTTTGGGAGAATCTTCTCTCCTTTTTGCAGCCTTCCCTCACCTTGGCATTTCCACCTCTGGTCATGCTGAGCATCCTACTTCACATGCTTGATCCTCTGTGACCCAATCCTTTCTCAAACACCAAGGCAACCTGGCGTAAAGCTGAAGTGATTTGGGGTCAGTGGGGCTAAGGCAAGTGAGTCCCAGAGTTGAAGACCCTGTACTGAAAATGTCCTGGCAGTGACCCTGTCTCACTAAAAACAGGTGGAGGGGGGCAAAGGAGGAAAACTCAAGAACCTCAGCTGATCTCAATGAAAATTGTGTCCTCGTACAAGGTGATAGGTGGTGGTCTCCAAAGAAGCTGGGTCCCAAAACATTAGGGTGAAATTCTAGGTGATCTCTGTTGACTTCAATGGAGTCAGGATTTTGTCTTTTCACCCTTCTCATATGAAAACCAATGCTGAGAATCACATCAGAAATATAGTGAAGGCTGGAACAGATCACAGAGCTCAGGTGCATAGTGTGTATACTCAGGTCACCCTGTCCGGCCACGGGGAGCTGAAATGGCTCTGTGGCATGTCAGATTAACATAAGGGGAGTTACCAGTGACACCTCTACCTGAGCTGGCCTGTCACTGGTTTTCATGTAACTCTCCCCTCCCCCACTTGTTCTGTTTTTGCTTTGGTGTATTTCACAGCCCAATTCAGAGTGATGGATCCTGGTCACCCTGTCACTGCCATTGTGGGTGAGGCCATTGTGCTACCCTGTCACCTGTCCCCCAGGATGAGCGCTGAGAACATGGCGGTGAGATGGTTCCGATCTGAGTTCACTTCAGTTGTTCACCAGTATCATGAAGGAAAGGATCAGTATGGAGAGCAGATGCCAGACTATTGTGGAAGGACCAAGCTTTTGAAAGCTGGCATCACAGATGGGAATGTTTCCTTGCGGATTCTTAATATCAGACGCTCAGATGAAGGACAATACAACTGCTTTGTTCAAGATGGTTCTTTTTATGAAGAAGCCCCACTGGAACTGAAGGTAGCAGGTCAGCTGCTCTTGTCTGTGTTATCTTAGTCTGGGCTGCAGTTTCTTTTCTACTGCAACAACTGTGACTAGCACCTTGTGAATTATTTTAGCGTAACACAGAGTGACTAGATTTCAGCACATTACCACGTTCATACACTCTGTAAAATATGCTGAAAACTTTCCCAACGTTTTATTAAAGACATTTTCATAATGGTCCAGAGATTTTCTTCCCAAAAGATGTTTTTGGCTGGTTTCAAAAGGAGGGAGGGAAAAGACCACTAGACAAATATGGGCCTGGTTTATACTAGAAAAGTAGGTCAGCTTAACTATGTCACTCAGGGGTGTGAAAAATACACTCCCCATGAGTGACAAAACTAAGCTGACCTAAGTCCCCATGCACGTAGCGCTGGGTCGACAGAAGAATTCTTCTGTCAACCCAGCTACTGCCTCTCAGAGAGGTGTATTACCTATGACACCAGCAGAAATCCTTCATTGGTGTAGGTGGTGTCTACACTGAAGCACCACAGCAGTGAAGCTGTGCTGCTGTAGCCTTTCAAGTGTGGACAGCCTGTGGTCTTCCAATTTCTCTGCAATCATTCTGAGGTGAGGCTAAGGTGGGACTACCAGGTTTACAGGTCTTCTGACGTGGTCACTACTTGGTAGTTAGTTGGGGTGCAGTCAAAATCAGTTGTAGCTTTCCGATTGGCTGAAGCCACATAAAGGTGGTGGTGGCGGCGGGGGAGAAGTTATGTATTTACTGCTAGTGGATGAGGCTGAGCGTTTGTCCCCTGCTGCTCTGACACAGGAACCATGGAGGCAGTTAGATTTATTTATCTGTTTAAAAGTAGAACAAACAAAATGTTTATCCAATATACTAAAAACTGGCTTTCTGAAAAATTCGTATCCCACTTGGTATTTAAATGAAGTGGCCAGATTTCCAAATTTGTTCAGTGCTCCATTGCTCTTGGGTGGAGAGGACAATATCTCTCACTTATTCAGTGAAATTATTTTAAATATTTGTTCACATCTTTTCCTGTCTCCATTCATATTGGGAATTCAGAAATTCCAGTGTTCATTTATCCCTTCTACATGATCAAGTGATCTCTAGTGGGAGTAAGGGATCCACAATCTCTCACTCATCCTTTTAGCTGTTAAGTTACCCCATTGATTTATCACACATGTATGTAATTTTCTTCTAGCTTTGGGCTCCAATCCTCTCATCTCTGTGGAGAGTCACCAGGATGGAGGGATCCGGGTGGCTTGTCAATCGTCTGGGTGGTACCCAGAGCCCAAGGTGCAATGGAGAGATCCCAGTGGGCAAGAATTACCATCATTCTCTGAAGCTAAATCCCTAGAGGATAGTGGCCTGTTTGAAACAGAAAATTCTATTATTATAAAAGAACGTTCAAACCAGAACCTGTCCTGTTGGGTCAGGAACACCGTTCTCAATCAAGAAAAGGAATCAACAGTTTATATAGCAGGTCAGTTACCAGCTAAACCAACATGCTTAAATCACTTTAATCAGAAAAAACAAAACATAGGAAACAAAGAACCGAAGCATGTGTTGTGCATAGTTTACAACCTACATAAACACAAAGAAGTTCAGAAACTGGTACCTTAACAGGTCACAACTCAGACAATCTGCCTTAATTTTCAATATTCAGAATTTTGGGTTTCGTGTAAATTTAATTGTAACTCTGATACTCCTGAAACTCTGACTTAAAAAAAAGAGTTTGATTTTTGAGAAGAAATATTCACCAAACCTTGAAAGAGTTTGCTCCTAAAAACTTAACTTCACCACAGTGATTTTGTGACTGTAGCAATTTTTGCACTATGGTTTGTTTTCTACCTTTTCAATAAGTGAAATGTCACCAAATTATGTGGGCTTGTTTCCGTTAACATTCAATGGGAGTTGTGTTCATAACACACTTTGCCTTTGTTCAAACACGCAAGCTGCACTGATTATCTACTGAGTTATTGGTGAAACCCCTTGTTTGAATGCTCTTATTTCAGTTTCAGAGTGTCCCATTTTTTTAGCTTAAGTCAGTTCATTACTGATTTGTACTAAATGGAGAAAGGACACTATTCAGCTGATTTACAATTTAAAGATTTGTCAACCAGTTTAGTTAAATTGGGGCAGTCCTGGTATGTGGTCAGCTGTGGAATCAATGTAACAATGACTGTATGAGTGTTACACCAATTTCACTAAATCAGTGCACAAATCCTGGGTGGAGAAGGCCTTAGGCATGTTTGAAATGCCCACCCTGGCTAGATGATTTAAATGCTGTTATACAAGAACGGCAAAAGAAGATGAATCAATTTGCATCACTTAATGTTTGAATTAATTGCAATTATGATTCATCAAAATAATTGGGGAAATTATTAGTGACTCAACAAAATATTCTAAGTATTCCTGCAATTTCTGAATGATCCCGAACAGTGAGGACCAAATTGTTTGCTGGCATAACTCCACTGAAGTCAGTGCGGTTTTGTGAGCAGAGAATTTGCCCCTGAACTCAGTAAAGCTCTGAATACCATGAATCAAACCCGGCCTGTTTATTCACAGGTTAATCAGAGCTAAAGCTGTACTGGTTGGAGTAATTTTTACAATCAGGTTTTGGTCTTTTATGTAGCATAGAGGGGGTCATGTTCTCACTCTTATCTCACATACGTTCTGCTGGGGACTATTTACGTAGTTACGTGCAATAGAGAAAAAATGAGTGTTGCCCCTGCTACCAAACTAATGCAAATCCTGCGGGGTTTATTTTTCAGATTTCTTTTTCCCGAGGGTGAATCCATGGATGGTGGCTCTGAGTGTGATTCTCCCGGTTTTGTTTGGTTTCATTGGCCTCACTGTTTATCTATGTAAAATAAAAGGTAAACGTCACAGGGGAAAATTTAGTGAAATTAACAAGAAATTGTCTTCTAACAAATGAAAAAAGGGAAGAATGAAATTTTACACTAGGCCAAGCAGGAGAAGCACCAACCTGCACTGCGCTCCCCTCAGCAGCACAGGGAAGGAAACGTTACTAAGGTTCCCATTTGCTCCAGGAGGCAGTGATCTGCACCAGCCCTTTACAGGCACAGAATATTTCTCCCCAGAACTGCCTCAGTTGAGCTAAATGGAGCATTTGGGGAAGGGGTGGAGCAGAGATTGATCCAAAACCTTCTCCACTCCTCACTCTTTTCTCCCCACTTCCCACCCAGCTGTGCAGTTATTCCCTCCTCAGTCCCCATGGACTGTGGGAATTAGTTAATGTCTCTTTCCTTCCTCTGATAAGTAACTATTTTGTACAGAGTTTGGCCCCCAAACAATTGTGTGTGATTGTATTTTGGGAGCAGTTGTCTGTGATTTCACTTATTGTTAAAAAGAAATTGGAATGAGACAAAGCCTGGCAAATTTCACCCCAATAAGTAATATTCAAAATATATATACAGTAGAAAAGAGGGGTCTGAATAGACATGAGCTGTGAGCTTTAACCTGATTTCTGACAATGGTGAGAAACAATAAGTCAAAGACGAAGGGAAAACTTTTTCTCCAGGTGTTGAGAATATGAAACCCAGCAAAGGCTCATGAATTATATAATCACTGTGCAACTTTCACGAAACTTTCAGACAACTGTATAACCAAGGCAAAAATGCTCCTAATAAGAATTTATATTTATTTCTGTTTATTTTTGATGGAACGGGATATAGAAATCTGTAAATGTCGTCGTGCTCTTTGCTCCAACAAGTATAACTTTTGCACAGATTTGTCTCCTCATAAGGGTATTTCTTTGTTTATTTATGAATTTTTTCAGTGGAGTTTTTTAACCAGAAAAAGATGAAAGCCCAGATCACTAACATCAGTTAGAACTTTGCCATTGACTTCAATGAGTATAGGATTAAGCACTGAATGCACAAGTCATATCGCTAAAACAATAATGCTGATAATTTGAGGGCCAGAGATTCCAGTCTGCATCCCCAGAGCTCCAAGTAAAGAAAATGAGAATGTGAGAGATACAAGGAAGCAGGATTGGGCTCTAATGGCCAGATTTTTAAAGGTATATGGTCAGTGAACTCTCACTGAAATCAGTGGGTGTTAGGCTCCTAAATGTCTTGAAAAATCAGACCCTAATTCTATAAGGAATTCAAAACTTTCAGAATTGTAAATCCTTCCACAATTGTAAATAGTGAGTTATAGTTGGACTCTTACTCTTGTGTGGCCACATGGTTAATAAAACATGAATGAAATGTTTGGTATTTAGGGGCCAGGCGTTCATGTCATGAAAACACTCCTTTAAATCTGCATTAACGGAAAATATTCTTAAATAACTTGTATTGACATCTGTTTGCTTTATTTCATTTCTTTAGGGAAACATCTTGAAGAAATCAGTAAGTTCAATTTTTCTCCACATAGAATCTTTTCCATTAAGTTGCTTGCTGTTTTATTATTTATGATGATTATTATTAAAGAGAGATCAATTTGAAAATCACATGAAATATCAGTGATAATGTATTGATAATGATTCACTATATGGGTAAGAGGAAATCAGAAAGAAAATGTTCTTTGAAATGTATCTTCTCTGAGGGTGAAATCCACATGGTGCTGAAGGCACCATGACATGGGGGACCAGGAGGACTCTGTGCCCTCAAATGTCCTCTTGCCTCCTCTGACAAGTAAATAATTTGGTCCAATGTGGATCTTGTGTGTAATTATATTTGAGGAAGAGTTGTTTATTTTTTCATTTAATGTTAAAAAGAAATTGGGATGAAATGAAGCCTGATAAATGCCCCACTCCAGCCCCGGTAATATGAAAAGTTAGACACAATGTTCAACTTTCACAAAACTCAGACAACTGTATATCCAAGAGAAAAATGTTCCTAATGATAATTTATATTTATTTCTGGGATTTTATTTTTTAGGGAAACGTGATACAGAAATCGGTAAGTATTGTGCCCTTTTCTCCAACAAGGAAAATTTTGTACAAATTTGTCTCCTCATGTTTTATTTTTTAAATGAGAAGAACATGAATGCCCTGATGCTGCACCCCTACCGTCAATTAGAGCTGTGCCTTTGATTTCAACGAGTGGAGAGTCCAACACTAAATGCACAAGTCACATCCCTAACAGAATAATGTTGATAATTTTAGGGCCCAATGTTACATTCCATGCACACCTAACACTCCCAGCAAAGTAAATGAGAATATGTAATATGCAAGGAAGCAGGAATGGGCTCTAAGGGCAGTTTTTTAAAGGTATTTGGACACCTAATACCAATTGAAATCAATGGGAGTTAGCAACCTAAATATCTTTAAAAACCTGGCCCTAATTCCCTAAGGAATTCAAAACTTTCGGAACTAAGTCCATGCAGATAATCAGTGATTTTTTTTATACTTTACTCTAGTGTAGACACAAAATGAGCCCAAATGTCTACACCTCCAGGTTTTACAGACCTCCAGCCCATGTCTTGTGAGCCTAGTTAGCTGACATGGGTCAATTGGGGGTGTTCAATTGCTTTGTAGCCGCATCCTATGGGACTTTGCAGGTGCTCCGTGCCCTGCCTGTGAGTTGGAAGGAGACTCTTTCCCCAGACCTCAGTAGTTTCCCTGCCCATAGCCTGGATCAATGAGTTTGTGAGGGACAGGCAAGGATGCATGATGGGAGGTTGATTCCATCCTAGAAGAGAAGCACTTAATTAGTGTGTATTTGTTTCTGATTCTTTGTTACCTAGATGAACTTCAGCGAGAACTTGGTAAGTGTTTCTATTTTTCGAATGCAGCCTTTTCTGTGGTGTTGAAATTATCTCTGGATCTATCGATCTCTTGCTCTCCTGCCAGGTGGAGTCTGAACCCAGCCCGTCTTGCTGCCTTGTCAAGGGTTCCTCTTAGCAACACAACCCGGAAAACACTTGAGACCCCACCCAATAATCTGGGAAAATTTAACTCCTGGGCCTCTTTAAGGCTTCTGGCAGCACCACTCTACCACTGCAGCTGCCCTGCAATCGGGTCTCCCGTGTAGCCGCTCTGTGCCGACCTCCCACCAGCATAATTCAACCACCCCCAAGGAGCAGCAGTAGCTACCTGGCTGGGAGAGTGTCTCCCGCCAACACAGCACTGTCCACACTGGTGCTTTTCTCAGTGAAACGTATGTAGGTCAAGAATGTGCTTTTTTCACACCGCGACTGACAAAAGTTTTCCTGACAAAAGTGCTGTTGTAGACACAGGATAAGAGACAAAATTTCCACTCATCCGCCCTGAGTCTGGGTGTAACAAAAGAAAAAATTTATTACAAGGCAAAGGGACCCCAGCATTGTTTTGGGAAAACACCACAGCCGTGATTCAAAAGCATGTAACCCTAAGCGAACACCCACCCCACAGTACATTGGGCAATGTCCTTTGCCTCAATTTTCCACCTTGCTGTATGAAAATCCAATGAGTGAATGACCTGTAACATACCACTCCCCTCTTCCACCACTGCAGCCCACTCACGGTTGTTCTTAATCAGCCACGACCCAGAGTTCAGAGGTGCCCTCATATGGCGTCACCTCCCACCCCTGAAAGGTGTATGTGGAGGGCACTGAGCAATGTGTTCGCTGCTACCTCCACCTCTGCAACTGGCTTGTTGCTGCTGCTGCTATCACTTTCACCACTGGCCCTAGGTGCCGACAGCCCCGGAGCACCCACAGGGAAAAATTAGCAGGTGCCAAGCTCCCTCCTCCCCCAATGCATCTCTCCCACTGGCAGCCTCACTGACCAACTCTTCTCCCTGCCTTCCACCTGCCACAAAACAGCAGTTTCATGGCACTCAGGGTACTCTGGGAAGGAGGGGGAGGGACGGAATTGCGGCACGCTTGGGGAAGGAGGTGGGGAAGATGCGGGGTTGGGCCAGGGACTTCGGGAAGGCTGTGGAATGAGGTGGGGCACGGACTTGGGGGAGGAGGTAGAATGGGGGTAGGGCCTGGGGTGCAGCAGAGGGTTGAGCACCCACCGGCTGGAGGGGAAGTCGGCATTTCTGCCACTGGTTGCTCACTGCCTCCAATCCCTGAAAAGGGGTGAGGGCCATCGAGCAATGCCTCTGCTGCCACTGCTGCCTCTAGAACTGGCTCACTGCGGCTACTGTCTCTGTCACCACTGGCTGATACCTCTGCCACTGGTTCTGCTGGTTTTTCGGGTGGTGTTACCTCTGCCACCGCTCAGATCCACTGCTGTTCTCACGGCTGCTGCTGGCCCCCCACTGCCACTTCTGCAATGGTGCGTTCTGAGATTCCACAACCTCCCAGAGATTCCAGCAGGCCGTGGCTGCAGCTGCGTCTCCATTGTTCGCTGCAGCCCTGTCCCCACACTAGGTCTGCAAGGTGGCCGCTAGGCCTTCTCATCAGTGGTTTCAGCTCTTGCAATCACTGAACTGAAACAAGGACTCCCATGGAGTCCAGTCACCTCTGGGTTTAAACACGGGGGAGGGGAGGGGAGAGGAGGGTCAAATGGTACCTAGGGCTCTTGAAGGGGAATTCATAGCATCAGGCAGGAATACCTGTCCCCACCCCCTCTGATTTTCACTGGGTTTTGGCATCTCTATCCCCTGCTTAGCAAGTGAGCTTTAATTTAGGGTGTCACTGACATACCCAGGGTACAATCCAGACTAAGGGTGACTGTGTCACCCCCACCCTGCAACCTGGGTGCCCCATACAATGCTCTGCCTCTGTAGCCTCCTACCTGGACAGCTCACAAACAGCCTTCACTGGGGCTGGATTCTTTAGTTGATTTTCAGATTAAAACCAAGCCTTAAACTGGCATCAGAAGGGGACTGGGAGCCAGTGGAGGGACTGGAACATGGGCCTGATGTGTCACTGTGGCCTAAGCCCTGGAGAAGGCCGGCAACTGCATTAGGTACCAGCTGGAGCCTTCACACTCAGCTGTGGATTCAGTGATCTCCAGTAACCCAGCCTGGCGGTGGCAGAGGCAGAGATCACTGTGGCCAGACCGTTACCCACAGGAAGATGCAGAGTTTCCTAGTGAGCTGAGGTGTTTAGACACTGACTGTCATGGTATAAATCCCCACTCTGAACCTTAGCGTCCAAAAGATGGGGTACCAGCATCAATTCCTCTAAGCTCAATTACCAGCTTAGTACTTGTAGCGCTGCCACCAACCAGGAATTCCAGTGCCTGGTACACTCTGGTCCCGCCAAAACCTTGCCCAGGGACCCCCAAGACTCAGACCCTCTGGATCTTAACACAAGAAAAGTAAACCCTTTCCCTCACCGTTGCCTCTCCCAGGCTTCCCCTCCCTGGGTTACCCTGGAAGATCACTGTGATTCAAACTCCTTGAATCTTGAAACAGAGAGGAAAATTTACCTTCCCCTCTCCTTCTTTTTCCCCCTCCCAGACTCTCCCTGAGAGAGAAAGAAATCCTAACACAGAGAGAAATTAACCTTTCACTCCCCCTTCCCTCCTTTCTCCCCACCAATTCCCTGGTGGATCCAGACCCCGTCCCCTGGGGTCTCACCAGAATAAAAAACCAATCAGGTTCTTAAACAAGAAAAACTTTTAATTAAAGAAAGAAAAACATTAAAAATTATTTTTATAAATTAAAATGGGATAGGTACAGGGTCTTTCAGCTATAGACACTGGGAATACCCTCCCAGCCTAAGTATACAAGTACCAATTAAAATTCTTTCAGCCAAATACACATTTGAACTCCTCCCAGCCAAATGCACATTTGCAAATAAAAAAAACAAGCATAAGCCTAACTCACTTTATCTACCTGGTACTCACTATTCTGAACTTATAAGAGCCTGTACCGGAGAGATTGGAGAGAAACCTGGTTGCATGTCTGGTCCCTCTGAGCCCCCAGAGTGAACAACAACCAAAAACTAGCAGCACACACACAAACTTCCCTCCCTCAAGATTTGAAAGTATCCTGTCCCCTGATTGGTCCTCTGGTCAGGTGACAGCCAGGCTCACTGAACTTGTTAACCCTTTACAGGCAAAAGAGATATAAAGTACTTCTGTTCTATTAACTTCTACTATCTGTTTATGACACTGACGCTACCTGGTCACTTAGGCCTAGTGAAGGGTCACATAGGACCTGCGTCTTTGCACCTCGACTTTGGTGAATGGGGTTGTACGAATTCAATGGAATGAAGGGAAGTGTCTCATCCAGTTCTTCAAAATGTGTCCCTGCTTCTGAATCACTTTGCTCTTGCCTGGGTTCAGCTTCAGCCAGCTGCTCTTCATCCCAAAGAGCTGGTGTTGCCGCGTTTGCTCAGCTGAGTTCTCATCCCTCTCTCTCTGTTTGGTTTCAGACTGGAGAAGAAACATCATCTGCCCAGGTAACTACAGCTCCTATTGCATCATTATCCAAAGCTCCCCCTGCCCTGAGATTTCCCCTCCCTTTTTCTCATACATTTAACATTTTACACTAGTTCTTTGGGGCAGGGACAGCTCTGTACTAAGGTGAAAAGACTCAAAGGTTTGTGTGGGCAACATTGTGATTCTGGGTGCCTAAGGAGTTCTGTGCACACTGGAAGCTCAGAGGATTCTCAGCGAGATTCTGTTAGAGTCCTTGATGGGGCTGGAGGCTCTGGGAGGGCAGGTGGACAAAGGGCTGGGCCAGGGCCAAGTTAATGTCTAGGCTGTTCATTTCAATTTTCAGAAGCCCTAACAGGGTTGCATGTGCCGAGACGGCTGCTGCTGTTGCTGCTGCTGCTACTCTAACCGTGGCACAGGTACAGGCTTTATGGCAATTCAACCAATTCCCCTGAATCGGGCCCCGCCCCTCAGAGGGCCCCACACCCAAGCTCCAGTACGGTGTACCAGCAAAAGCCGATGGGCTGTACTGGGGTGGCCCAGCTTTCCTAGGGGGGCAATTTAAAGGGCCTGGGGCTCCTAGCAGGTGCTGGAGCCCCAGGCCCTTTAAATTGCCACCAGAGCCCCACTGGTGGAGCCCTGGGGTAGGGCTGCAGGGCTCTGGGGGCTATATAAAGGGCCCAGGGCTCCCGTTGCTTCTACCACCCCGGTCCTTTAAATAGCCGCCAAAGCCACACCACTTCCCCAGGGTTCCCGTTGCTATTTACAGGGCCGGGGCAGTGGAAGCAGGGGAGCCCCGGGCCTTTTAAATAGCCCCCGAACCCCGGGCTGCTGCTGCTACCCCGGTGGAGGAGGGAAGAGGAGGGAGCACTCACCATACAGGGTGGGCTGCACCGCCTGTACCTGCACTCCCTGCCCGCACCAGCCCCACATCCCCTGCCCTGCCTGCAGCAGCCCCTGTCTGCAGCCACCCCTACACCCCCTGCCTGCAGCCAGCCAATCTCCAGCCAGCCCCGCACCCCCTGCCCTGTCTCCAGCCCCACACCCCCTGCCCACACCAGCCAGCCCCTGTCTCCAGGCAGCCCCACCCACCCCCTGCCCTGCCTCCAGCCCTGCACCCCCTGCCCTGCCCGCACCAGCCCTGCACCCCCTGCCCTGTCTCCAGCCAATCCCTGCCACACACCCCTGCCTGAAGCCAACCAGTCCCGCACTCCTCTATCTCCAGCCCTGCCAACCCCTGCCGCACCCCCTGTAGCCCTGCCTGAAGCCAGCCAGCCCACCCCACACACCCCTGTCTCCAGCCAGCCCTGCACCCCTTGCCCTGCCTGCAGCTAGACCCTACCTCCAGTCAGCCCCTGCCCTGCCTCCAACCAGCCCCATGTCCACTTGTGTCCTGCAGTTCCCAGGGCAGTAACCTTGCACACTTGCTTCAATGAGGGGGGCAGGGAGCAGCTGGGACCCACACATGTGCACACCCCCAGGGAGTGGCAGGGACCCACACCTGTGAAATGGAGCTCATTTCTAGTTCAGGCCCATCTTTTTAAAAAAGAACTTTAAGTAGGGTTAACATACGTCCGTATTTTCCCGGACATGTCAGTCTTTTTGGTTCTTAAATCACCATCTGGGAGGAAAATATGGACGTATGGTAACCCTATTGGTACAGAAAGTACATACTTTGGCAAAACTTTTTATAGGGAACCGATTGCTAAGAAATGAAAGGCTTTTTTTGCATGTGTGTGTTTTTTTGTTTTTAGTCATCCCTGCTGGAGCCCCGTCGAAAATGTTCGAATTGGGCCCCGCACTGCCTAAAGCCTGCCCTGGGTACATGGCAGGCAGCAGAGGTTAGCACATTCACTGCACACAGACACCCATTGGTCACACCCAGAGATGCAGAGACCCCGTCACACACTGACTGCAACCCCCCAAACACATGGCCGGATCCAAGGTGCGTGAGAAGCCAGGGAAGCCAGCATGTGGGCTTTGGAATTCCTTGGGGAAGATGGGGCAGAGGAGGAGTGGTATGGGGAGGGGTAAGGTTAGGGAGTGGGAGAGGAATAGAGGGATGCACAGGGGAATTCAGGAATGGTCCTTGTGGGGAATGATTCTTCTTCCAGGGGGCTACAGCTCAGGTTGGCTAGTCAAGTCCAGTGAAGACTGTGAGGCCGTTCAGAGGGACCTCCCCCCACCCCCCCACCCCCCAAGCTGTATGAAAGGGAAACATGGTGGGATATGAAGTTCACTGTTGATCAATGAACATACTATGGAGGGAAAAAAATGAACTCGCTCACATTACAGGGTTTGAAAATAAGTGCATCAGCAGCTCAGTAATGCAACCAGGAATTCACTGTGTTCAGCTTGACAAAACCCTCTGCTCACTGCGCAGCTCTGGGGAAAAGGTCAAACAAAATATGAGAATCCATAAAAATGGGATGATGAATGACATGGAAATATTATATAGCCATTAAGTAAATCAGTGGTTTGCATCATCTGGAGCACGATGTTGGGTACTTCTCACCCCATCTCAGAAAGGGTAGCGAAGAAGAAAAGGGGGCTCGGAGAGAGGCAATGGCAATCAGCATGAGGAGAGATTGAAAAAATTTGGAATTTTTACCTTTAAGAAAGAGGAGCGAGAGGGGACATGATACAAATATATTGTACAACCCCCCTGAACAGAAGATGATTTAGGTTGAATTGTCAAACACTTGGTAGTTAGGAAATACCAGTTTTCTGCTTGCCTGTACACCCTTAATTCTCATCCCTTGTGCATCCATCCTGGTCAGTGAAAGAATGAGTCAGGGGTCCTGAGGCAAAAACAGTGTGTGATCATGTAATTGGAGATTGTATCATAACACACACACGGGACACTGGCTAATGGTCCAGCCCCAGGGACACAACATGTTGCCAGACAACACAACAGGAGGGTAGCGAGTCTGGAGAAAGGATCTTTACAGGAAATAACAGGTACAGACACTGGGAACTGGTGGGAATAATTTCAGTTCTTCCAGCTCCTCCTGCAGCTCTGGTTGTGCAGTGTGGCCTGTGCTCTTTGCAATCAGTGTGTGACGGGGCCGATACAGCATCAGGCTGAACCAATGGGTGTCTGTGTGTATGTTGACATCTGTCTGCTGAGTTAATGGGGTCTTTGTCAGCATCAGACAGGAAGATGAACCATCCGGCTTTGGAAATTAACAAGACAGCAGAGGAATGTGAGCCAAAGAAATGGACACACGTTATTTGCATTTGCTCATTTTTGCACCACAAACCACATGCTTGCCAGAGAGTTTCTTTATCTTTTGCTTCTGCTAAGAATCAGTGCACTAAAGGAGACATCTACGCCAGCCACTTACCCAACTCCTAAACTGAGCAGCACAGAGTGGGGTGGGACAGATTGGTCAGTGAAGGAGGTAGAAACCTGAGGAGTAGGTCAGGGTCAGTAGACTGGGGAAGGGTAACACGAACATGAGTTTGGTGGTGGGGAGAGAAGACTGGATTTAAACTCCCAAGCTCCTTTGGAAAATGGGGGCTATGCACTCTGTGGATTTTGAAAATTGTGCCCAAAGCTAGCAAGTTCATGCTCATTCTCTATCTTTAGTTAAGGAGGGCGACCCCTGACCCCAGCGACTGTCTGCAGGGACAAAAACCTGCTACAGTGGACAACTTGGAAGGGAAAATATCAAATCTTCTCCTATGCCCCAGCTGCCCTTTGGCCTTTATATCATATTCACAGGAGTCAAAAGAAAACCCTTTTCTCCCACTTAGGGCTGCCAACGGGGGGGAAGAGGCAAAAAGGGCAACTGCCCTTGAGCCTGGAGATTATTAAGGGCCCAGGGCCCCTGGCCGCCATGGCTGTGGCCAGAGTCCCATGCCCTTTAAATCACCGGCAGAGTCCTGGGCAGCGGGCCGGTCAGCACTGCAGGTTTGGGTGAGGGAAGCTATCCCTCAGCTCTCTTTTTCTGAATTCTGAATTAGTCGCAATTCAGTCCTGCTCCCATCCCTTTCAAAATTCCCCTTCATGCCTCAGGCCTCCCATCGAATTCCAGGGGAGATTGGCCAGCAACATGAGTGGCAGCCGGACCAGGTCTTTGGTAGCAGGGTGGCAATGTCACTTCAGAGTGTCAGAAGGGAAAGTCTAATTCACGATTATTAATAATTATAAAACTGATAGAAATTCTGCTAAGGAAAAAAGAGTCTGTTAAAATGGTAAACACTAACAGAGAAATGCTCACACGTGTATTTGGGGATTGTTTACTTTATGCTGAACTCTAGAACGTATCTTTTTCCCAGTGTAACATTTTATACACATAAGGAGCCACGCAGTCACTGCCAGACAGCTGGACGTTTCCAGACTGTTGGGTTTGGTTTCCTCCCCCCCAGTGCCACCCCATCCTCCTTGGCGTGATGATGCGTGTGAGGTTATGCTGCATGGGGGACACCATTTTTCAGAGATGGAGGGGGCGGAGTGATGTCCCCCATCCAACACTGGACAAAATCACATCCATTTTAACACCCGTGCTGGACAGCGGACAAACCTCTGAAACAGAGGCCTGTCCATTTTAATCTCGAATGAGTGGCCTCCCTCTCTACAACACTAATTACTGTTAATATGCTTGTTCAGGTGAGCTCTCATCTCTGATTCTGTGTTTCCAGGCCTGGGAAGTTCTGCGCCACCTGTACAAGAAGGTAACTGAAGTTCAGATTCTATCAATGTGCCAATCTCAGTGGCTGTTAGAACGTTTTGCTGCTTTCCTCTGACTGTGGCCATGGGAGGGGAGTTCAGTGCTCAGGGCAGAGCTCACAAGCATCCTGCATTTCCCAGCACAGCAGGAGGGGAGGGAGGTTGTGTAGCCATGGCCTGAAGTACAGCAGTAAATCCAGCACTATTGTGTCTGCTCCTCCTGTCCCTCCTCTGCCTTCACGTGCAGTGTGACCTGCAGAGCTTCCTGAGCCCACAGCCCAGCCTGGCTGCACAGCCACTGATGTGTGCCAGCCCCTAGCACAGGGCCAAAGACACAGCTCCTTCTCCCCCCAGCTCCCCAGGGCTGTCTCTGCTCACAGCCCCCTCCCTGCCTGAGGCCCTGGGGGCCAGAGCCATGGGCTGTGGAACAGGAGCAAACTGAATTCTGGGTCTGTTAAATGCCCAGTAACTGAGGATTAACAATTCAGAGGTTGGAAACCCAGGAAATGACGTGTAAATGCTAAAATTCAGAGATGAGAGTGAGGAACAAAGATATTTCAAGTGACAAAACAGGGAGGTGAGGAAATAAAATATGCCCAGTGACGAGAACCCTGGTGCTAGAGTACAGAGAGAGCCCAGGGGGAAAGTCATGAGAGTGCAAAGAGGGGGACACATCGGGATTGGGAAGGGCCCAGAAGACTGAGGGATGGGGCAGTGTTTGGAAGGGTCTGGAGGGCCAGCAGTGCCTGGTAGGAACAGGAGGGTGGAGAGAGCAACAGGCCATCAGCAGAATGGGGCTGGTGCAGAGGCAGTAGGAGTGGGGGCAGTTGGAAGAGCCTGGAGGTTTGGTGATGGTGGCTGCTTGGAGGGAAGAGGTAGGTGAGTTGCTGTTTTCACCATTGTAGCAAACTCTCTATAACCTTTCACATCTCGCTGCCCTGGGCCTCTCCTGCCCCATCTCCTCCTCATCCAATATGGTTTTCTCTCCCCTCTGAGATCCCTTCCATCACGTCTCCATTCACCTCTCTGCTTGCTCTCCCTCCTTCCCCTCCCGCTCCTTCTCCCTCAACACTCCCCTTGCTCTAACATAGGCTGAGGGTGCAGGGATGGGAAGCATCTGTTCTCCTCTCCCAGCGATGCTCTTTCTCATCTGGGAATATGGGGTTTAAGATGGGAAACTGCAGGGAGAGGTGAGGCGGGTCAGTGAGCACTGAGCAGAGGGAGCTCAGTTTCTCACCACTCTGTAGCCCTCCATCCCCCTGACATGTAGGTCTCTAGTCCCCTCCCTGGAGAGATGTGGAGCAGGACAAGAAAAATCCTGAGTCCCAGACCTGGCTCAAGCGACCCTTTTGCTCTACAGCTGGCCCATCTCTGCCAGGGATGTGACTCTCCCCTGCACTGTGCTGACATCTCAGAGCTGCTCCCCATTCAGAGCCGGCAGGTAAATCCTGCAGGAAGGAGATTCTGAGTCATTCCCCAGCTGGGGCAGATTCTGTCACTGACACCATCAAACCCTCCTCCAGGGCCAAGCTCTGCCCCAACGCTCTGATTCTCTCTCCTCAGCAAATGTGACTCTGGATCCAGACACGGCTCATCCCTGGCTCGTCCTGTCTGAGGATCGGAAACGTGTGAGACGGGGAGACACATGCCAGGAGCTGCCTCACAACCCTGAGAGATTTGACTTTTGGGAATGTGTGCTGGGCTGTGAGGGATTCACCTCGGGGAGACATTGCTGGGAGGTGGAGGTGGGGGATGGGGGATACTGGGCTATGGGGGTGGCCAGAGAGTCTGTGAGGAGGAAGGGAGAGATCAGTCGTAGCCCTAAGGGGGGGATCTGGGCTGTGGAGCAGTTGGGGGGTCACTTCTGGGCTCTCATGTCCCCTGTGACCCCCCTGAGCCGGGCCCCCAGCAGGATCCGGGTTTGTCTGGACTGTGACCGGGGGCAGGTGACATTTATCGATGCTGGTGACGAGGCCCCGATCTTCACTTTCCCGCCGGGCTCCGTCCCTGGGGAGAGAATCCGACCCTGGTTCTGGGTGGGGGGATCCCGGCTCAGACTGTGTCCCTGAGACACACATCTGAGGAGGGAACTGAAAATCAGCCTCTCTAGCCTCATGGACCCCAGTCTCTATGATCTTGGAGGACTCCCATCTACCCAGCCCCTTTCTCCTCATCTCTATGGCTGTTGGAAGCTCCTCCCCCTCCCTCTCTGCAGCCTCAGGGATGGGGGGAGGAGGGGGAAGAACCCCTGGGGCTGCAGGAGGGGCCCTGAGGGGCAGAGGTGGGGGCTGGGCAGGGGGTAGCACTAACAGCCGGACAGGGGACAGGCGGAGGTGGAGGTGGCAGGGACACAGCATTGATCAATCAGGGTTTAGGGGGTTGGGGAGAAGCAGCAGCTGCAAGGAGCGTTTTGTACAGATCTGTGTCCTTAGATCTCACTGGGGGCTCCCAGCCCGGGATCAGCAAGAGGGGAAGGGATAAGATCAGGGAAAGAAGAGAACAGCTAAGGGGGATGATCTGTGACAGGGAAGAGAGACACAGGGAAATAAAGAGGGAAGAAAAGTGAGGCTAGAACAATAATGAATAGAAAAGAACAGTATGGAAGGAAAGGGACTGTGAGTGGGATGGGGAGATTTATTACATATTACTGAAAGTGAGACTGTAACTTATTAATTCCCTATATTAATCCCTGGCCACTGGTGCTATTTTAGTGCCACAGAGAAAACTGTTCTCAGTAGCTGGGGATCTCCTTGCCGTGCTGTGGTTATTAAAGCTCCTTCTCAGCTCCTTTTACTTTGCTCTTTTGAGCTACTTACTGTAAATAAAACATTACAAACAATTCTTCTTCTTTGTTCCACTTTAATGTCCCAGCTGCAAGTGCTGGGGGTGCGTCATGGGATTTGCTTCCCAACTTGGTTGTGTCCCCCCAGCCCCCACAGGGAATATTGCACCCAGGGCCGGCTCCAGGCACCAGGGAAGGAAGCAGGTGCTGGGGCGGCCAATAGAAAGGGGCGTCAGTACATCAGTTGTCGGGGCGGCAAGTCCAGATTGGCAGCAGCAGCACTTCAGCGGTGGCTCAATCTACCCGCTTCAGCGTTCGGCGGCAATTCAGCAGTGGGTCCTTCACTCGCTGTCTTGCTCTTCGGTGGCAGCTCAATTGGGTTCTTTCTTTCTTCTTTTTTTTTCACCGCTTGGGGCGACAATAAAGCTGGAGCCGGCATTGATTGAATCTCTAGGAAGAGAGTTTGCATTTTCCAGTGTGATGTGTCACTTCCCAGCCTGTTCTTTGTCTCCTTCCTGTGCACACCCATGTCAATCAGGAATTGCTCAGCTGTGCTCTGCGGAGAGGTGACTGGTTGCACAGGGTGCGATCCATGCAGGGACTCGTGTGTTGCAATGCTGAGTGTCACAGTGAGTAGTTTTTAGGCAGCAATAAAATCACAGGAACAGCAGCACTGTGACCCTCAGAGCTGAGTCGGGGTCTAAACTCCCTGGACAATGCCAATCTATGGGTAACATAGGCACCTCAGTAGGCAAGCAGCCAAGTAAGCTGGCCAATGGGAGATGCCGACAACGGTGGAAGTGGTGCCCTAAGTCACACCCCTCTCATAGATAAGGGTCTAAATCTGGGCTGCAGAGGGTGTGTGTCTGTGCTTAGCAACCCACAAACAGGAACCCACCACCTGACGTCCGGGGCCTCCAGTCGTGGCAGCTGCCAGTGCCTGGTAGTGATGGTGGTGGCTGGGAGCCCCAGGCCCTTTGAAATCGTCCCAGCAGACTGCAGGGCTCCTAGGCGCACATGCTGGATGGGTGTAGTGGCATATTAGGGGAAGGAAAAGACCTAGTCCCTGGCAGGAGCGGGGAGAAGCAGCCCTGGACACTGGCTGCTGGGTGGGGGCAGGGGAAGTCTCAGACCATGACAAAAGGCATGCAGGGTGGATGGGAGAAGCCCTGGACCACAGCAGGAGCCACACTGTGTGCAGGGAAGAAGAAGCCCATGACCCTGGAAGAAGATGGGGCAACACCCCAACCCCATGGAGCTGGCCTGAGCCCCTCCATCTCCTGTGCCCCCTACGTGGAGCCCAAACTACTCACCTTGGTATCTCCATTTCTCCCATCACCACACAGCCATGAAGGGATTCAGCCTAGGAGGTAGGGTCAGCATTAGCCCCATTTGTCAGGTGGGATCTAGGGTACACAGAGGTGAAGAGACTTTCCCAAGACTAAGCAGGGAGTCAGCGGCAGAGTAGAGAACCAAACCCAGGGCACCTGAGCCCCAGGCCTGTGCCTGAACTACTAGGTCACCCTTCCTACCTGAGGAGGGGCAACCTCCTCTATGAGCACTAGACAGAGCCCCCAGGAGGTGGGGAGCAGAGAGAGATGAGAAAAGGGACCTGGGTGGGAAGCAAGAAGGGGAAACATCAGGAAGGGGAGGGAGCAAGGACTTAGAGAAGAAAGAAGATGGAGGGAAAGGGGCAGGAGAGCAATAGGAAGGAAGTGGAGAAAAGAGGAAGGAAGCAGAGAAAGACTCCCCACAGCTTATAAGTCCCATGCAACTTCTTCCCACAGCCAATAGTGGCCCTCAGGTCCCAAGAAGGCGCTAAGGCAGGGTGAGGCGCAGAGTGAACACAGTGTCTTTACACAGGGGTGTCAGTGAAGGCAGCTTGTAGCTGAATGTAATGATTTTAATAGACTGTAATTCATGGTAATGTAATGAGGTAGTTTGTTACTGTTTTAATAATGATGGTTATGACCCCAGTGACAGACACACATTCAATAACTAGAATATGAAGGAAGTGTGTGTATAAATATGCTGGAAATTGCCATTTTGGACAAGGCGACTGAGCCAAACACACATACCTGACCCTTAAAGCAAGAGGGAGCAGAAAGGAGTTGGCAGGAGGTGCTTGGGGGAGGGACCTAGGGGGCAGAGCAGAGCAGGAAGAGGTGGAGTGTGGCGAAGTGGGGGCTTGGCCTTCGGGAAGAGGGCAGAGCCGAGAGGCGGCACCCACCGGCAAAACCAAAATTCAGCTCCTATGGCACATGGGGTGATGATATCAGTGCCGGCGGCAAAGAAGCCGGGTGGGCATGCGGAAACCCTGCCATGCCGGAAAAGCATGCCCAGCAGTGCAGCTGGCAGCTTGCTGGGCACCAGCGAGTACAGGTGCACCACGGCCCAAATGTCAGGTGGACAGGTCCACATGGGCGTGGCTTGCACATGCGGGCAGCAGTAGGGGCCCATTAACTGTTCTGCCCTGGGGCCTGGAATTGCTGTTGTTGGGCCTGGGGGGACTCTGCTCATGTCCTGCTTGGGGCCCACAGCCCAGCTCTGCGCATTCCCATAGCTTGCCATCTGTGTCCGTTCCCCTTTCTGTTCACTGTGCTGGTTTAGATCAACGATGACACTCATTTAGGGGGCTTCCCTTGGGTAACAGAGAGATTTACGCTCTGAATTCTCACTGGCACGGTGCTTTAAAAATCTTAAGCAGGCCAGCCCCCCCAAAAATCATGAGGTTTAATAAGAACAATACAGTAAGTATTAGTATTGTTTTATTTGCCTTTTGGTGTCTCAGAGCTTTAGACTGCACCGCGGTGAAATTTTTAAGTGTTTCTATGCAACAAAGAGAACTAGATACTTCCTTTGTTTAGAAAACAAAAGCCGAGAGTCTCACCTCCTCACATGCTTCCAGGAGCTGGGGCTTCATCAAACACACCAAATATCACAAGACTTGTGATAAAATCATGAAAGTTGGAGATGCTACAGCCCCTTTCCACTGAGACAAGCAGCGTTAGTGTAAACGAGAATCAGGTCTTGAAAACACTGATTCCAGCTTAACCCAGCTTTTAGCCTGAGATTTATCATCACCAGGCTTGGAAGAATGAGCTTTTATTCATAAATGTTGGCAAACGTTGCTTTTGCTGTCTACACACAGACCAGTGAAAAATATTGCAATCGATAATAAATGAAAATTACAGATATGCAAAGTAAGAACAAGGCTACTTGAGAACTTATTGGAGTTTGACTGAAGGACAGTGACTTTGCATCTTTTGACAGGTGATGTGACCATCTGTGTTTTCATGGTTATAAACCTTCAACTTTTTGAATCTTGGTGTCTAGTGACATTAAATCTTTGGAGTCTAACTCGCTATTGACGTATCCCCCCATAATTTCCCTGAACTGTGAAAACTGAATTTGAGAACAATTGGAAGGAAATGCTAAACCCAGAGTTTGGTGCAATTGTGAAAATTTGACTCAATAAATATTGAAAAAATGCTTAAAACTAGCTGCAATACTTTCTGTTAATTATATATATATAATGAATTCTGCCAAGCCTGACTATTCTTCCTCAGACACACACACTCTGCTCCTTCAGGGGCACCACGACAGGGGGATGCCCCCCAGCCACAGGCCCCTGGGGCACAAGTCACACAAACGCCTGCAGGCTGCACTGTTCCCCGGGGGCTCCTCCCCTCTCAGCAGCAGCCGAGTCAGTCCCAGGCAGGGAAACACCTGGCGGCTGCTGCAGCAGCTGCCAAGACAGAGCCCGGCCGGCCTCACTCGGCTTCTCTCCTGCAGCGAATGTCGCTTGTTCTGGGACCGCCCCTGGGGGCGGGGCTTCTGCCTCTTTTGTTGGATGGTTTTTAATTTCCCTCCCCAGAGCGTGATTGGCTCCCGGTTACCCAATCGGCTTTAAAAAAGCTTTAAAGGCTCGTTACTGCGCCTACGCGATTATTTGGTTTGGCTTTTGGGATCCGTCGGCTGCTGCCGGTCCCGGTTCTCGCTCCTCCTGCGGCTCCACGTGGCTGTCGTGGGCGCCTGGCTCGGGTGCAGGGAGCTTGAGTTGTTCTTAGATGGGGGGCCGGGGAGGGCTGCTGGCTGCCCCACGCCTGCACTGCCCTACTCCGACGTGCCTGCGCCTGGCTCACTGCAGGGGGGTTGTTGGTTGGGGGGCGGGAATAGCAGTAGCTGTATCGGGGCAGCATCGATTTATCTGCCCCTGTGCTGCTTGCCTGGCAGTTGTAGTGCACCAGTGGGGGGACTGGACTGCTGGGGAGCAGCTGTGGGGAGGGGAAAACCCAGGCTGTGTGTGGGGGGCGGGGGCTGGCGAAGGCTGCAGCAGGGTTTGAGGGAGTTGCGGGGGACTGGCCCGGCTGGGATGGTGATGGTGGGGGGGGTTTGGCTCTACGGGGTTTGTTGGGGGTGGGGAGTGGCACCCACTGTCCTGTGCTAATTCTTGGTCAGTCTGTGGTCATCTGGGGTGCACCAGCCGGGGGTAGGGTCTACTGGGGGTACCTCGGGTTGCCTCCCCCCGCTTTTAAAAAAATATTAACTTCTGCTCTTTGTGTTGGTCTGTCTTTCTCTTGGTTTTGGTTCGTGGGTCCTGGTGGGCATGTTGGACTGGTGGTTTTGTGTGGAGGGGGGCTGAGAGTGGGAAGGGGGACATTGGCTGTGGGGATTTCTGGGGCCACAGAGAGGTGTTGCCTGAGGGGGACCCCTGAGTGCCTGAGGGGGAGGTATTTGACTGCAGAATGAGGAGGGGGCACTGGCATGGGTGCTGGATGGCTTAGGCTGGGGTGGTGGGGGTGCATGGGGCCCTGACTGGGACACAGTGGGGTGGAGGCAGGAGAGTGCTCCGCTCGGAATAGCCTAGAGCCACCCCCCCCTCCCCTGCAGCCCGGGGGGGCCGGGTCTCTCTCACCTTCCCTCCGAGCGGGGCCCCCCGGGGCAGGGGCCGGGCCGGGCTGGGCTGGGGGCTCTGCCCTGGCCTGGGAGAGGCTCCTGGGGAGCAGCGGGAAGGGCCCTGCTGGAGATTCCCCTCTCCCGGCTGCAGCCAGGGCTCCGGGCTCCCAGCACCAGCCGCCGGGGCTCGGGGATCTCGCCACGAGCCTGGGAGCCGGAGTCACCGCAGCGGCTGCGAGTCACTTCCTGCTGCCGGGCCGGAGCCCAGCGCTCGCTGCCCCCGAGCCGCTTCCCGGCCGCTCCTGGGTCCTAGGGCTGAAGGGTTCCCCCTGCAGCATCTGGCTCTGGCTTCTGTTCCACTCACAGGCGCTAAGGTCAGAAGGGCCCATTATGAGCATTTAGCCCAGGGGTTCTCACAACCAAATTTTTGGTGCCCGCTGGTGCGGGCTGGAGGTTGGTTCCCCCCAACCCAGGCTGTAGAGGCTTCAGACCAGCCCCCCCACCACAAGGGGGGCTGCATAGGGCCCCAGAATAGCTAGGGGCAGCCCTCTGTTCTTTGTTGAGTTACAGACGTGCAGATATTAGATATGAAAAGCCCCATTGGCTCAGACAATCCATGGCTTTGGGGCCAGGGCAGGGTCTCCATTTCCAGTGGTTGTAAAACCCCTTCTGATCCATGTTGATGCCTGGCGGTTACTGTTTCACTGCTTTGCTTGTTTTCCCTAATTCTTTCCCTGCAGCCTTTACTGTCTCTGAATAGTCTTGTTTCTTAGGCTGCCTCCCCCTTTCCAATTCCAGGACAGGTTGCTTTATCCTCAGACCTCAGGGCAACCCCCTAGGGAGCCACTGCCTGATTCTTAGTCCTGCTCTCAGCTCAGCATTGTCAGGGTAGTCACAGGCTGGTGTTGGCCTTGAGCTCAGTGGGCCGGACCCAGCCAGCCATTTTTAGGAAGAACTCTCCAGTGACCTGAGAGCTGCATTGATAACACCTGTATCCAGGTGCTCTGCTGTGCTGGGGCCTTTCACAGATTGGATTCTGTGACTGCCAGCACGTGGTTTGCTGAAATCTCATCCCTTGGTGCTGCTGCAAACTCTGATCCCTTCCCTCGTTCTGTAAAGAGGGTCTAAACTTACCATGCACAGGGCAATCACCCAGGATCCCAGAGTGTGACAGCCCCACCCATAGGCAGTGAGTCCCTGGGTGCTCTCGGGCTGAAGCCCCCACAGGGAAAAACTGGTAGATGCTGAGCACCCACCGGCAGCCCCCTATCAGCACCTCCCATCCTCCTAATGCCTCCTGCCCACAGACAGGTCTGATTAGAGCTTCCCCCTCCCCTTCCTGTGCCTCCCACCTGCCTCAACCAGCTGTTTTGTGGCATGCAGGAAGGAGGCGGTGGGGGGGGGGGAGGGAGGAGTGAAGACACAGCACACTCAGGGAAGGGGGAGAAGTGGGCTGGATTGTAGCCCTGATGGAAGGGGCAGAGTAGGGGTTGAGGCCACAGGCAGAGATGGGAGTCGAGCGACCCTCTGGCATAATGGAAGGCTCCCCCCTGTGTGAGGTATTAGACTGAGCACTCTTTTCTCTCCTTTTCCCCTCTAGGAGGTCAGGGGCACCGCAAACAGGCACTTGGCTCCTCACCTCCCCCCTCACACTTTTTGTGCCTGGGCAGGAGCTTGGACACCAGGTGAAAGCCACGTCTCCCCAGGGCACCTCAGCACAGTGTGCGGCACAGGGGTCCCATTTCCGCTACTTTCACTTTGTTCAAATGAACCTTGAGGTTCTCAGCCCCTGAACAAAACAGTGGATTTATCCATCCCGTGGGAAAGATTATAAGAATGTAAGAACAGCCACACTGGGTCAGACCAAAGGTCCGTGTAGCCCAGTGTCCTGTCTTCTGACAGTGGCAATGCCAGGTGCCCCAGAGGGAGTGAACAGAACAGGCAACTATCAACTGAACAGAACTGGTCATCAATTATGAACTTATTACATCCTTGGGGGACTGGCTGCCTGTAGACACTGGGGATATAATATGGGCGTTTCACTGCTAGGTCTCTGCTTACCATAGGTGCTGACTTGAATTTTTCCCTCAGAGTGCTCCACTCCTGCTCTGCCCCGAGCTCCACCCTCTCTCCACTACTTCCTACTCCTGATCTAATCCTTCTCCAGAAGCCCCCTCTCATCTGAGGCTTGCTGCTCTCTGCCCTCACCCAAGCACTTTCCCCAGCTGCCCAATAGCTGATCAATGGCCCCGCCAAACAGCTGTGGATGTTGGGTTCTGAGCCCCTGTTATTTTTTTCCATGGGGGTTTGAGCTCCGGAGCACCCCTGGAGTTGGCTCCTCTGCTGCTTAGAATCACAGGATTGAGCAGTGACCAAGTATAAACAGGGATTGACAATGAGACTCTCTCTGTTTATCCCACACCATTTACCCTGCAGGCCCCTAGTGTGAGTTCCCTGCACACCCGCTGCCCTCGGCCATTGGGCCCCAGCCCTCACCTGGGGGACAGGAGCTTGGTCTCCCTGCAGTCCCTGCTCTCTCTGTTGGGACTAACAAACAGGGAGAAAATCAGTACAGGTCTTGCTGGGTGTGGTTGTGTTACAGGGTCACCTGACCTCCCAGGGCCCAGGCTGAGATCCCAGCACATTCCACAGGCCCCTGAGCCACCATCAGATGGACTTTCAGCCTCAGTCCATGTGGTGGTGGGCGGGCGGTTGGGCGGGCGGTGGCATTGAGTCATTGCCCTGGGGGTGCTGCTAGGGGAGGAGGGAGATTTACCTGCTCACAGACTATTTTAACATTTAAAAAGCTTCACCTTTTGGAATCTCCATGTCTAGTGTCATTAAATAGTTCTGATCTAACCAAAATATTGTCTGATCCCCCCTATAATTTCCCACAACTGTAAAAATTTTAATTGGAATGAAATGCTTAAATCCCAGATTGATGTGGAGCTGTGAAAGTTTAAATCAGTAAATATGAATGTAACGCTTCTGCCTGTCAGAGTTGAGAGCAACAAGGCCCGGGTTCAGTATCTAGGGGTTCCATTTCAGTAACACGATGCAAAACTGGCTCGAGCTCCACCCAGTGACCTGGGCGCCTCTAAGAGGCGATACTTCCCCTCTCACAAACACAGAGTCTTAGTGTAGCAAACACCTTTTTATAAAGGAGGGAAACGTTGTGGCATTATGTTGGGGAAACACCACAAACAGATTTCATAACACAAGCCATGAGCAAAAGACCCACCCCCCAAGTAAGTTTGGCAGTGTCCTTTTCCCTTCACGGTCTTAAGTCCAGCAAACCAACAGTCACCCCACCCACAGTTTCTATCCTTGCTCAGTGCAGCCTTCACAGTTCAGAAGCTCCTCTGCAGAGTTTACCTCCCAGCCTGGGTGGAGGTGGGGGTAGTTATGGGAGGACATCTTACATGCTCCGCTCCTCGAGTTGATGGCCACAGCTCTCCAAGGGGTTCTGCTCCAGTCTTCACCACCAGCTGTGCCTCTCTGCCAGCCGTCCTGCGGGCCGTTCCTTTCCACCACCCACCCACTCCTCTCCCCTAGCCATGCCTCTCCGCTAGCCATCCTGCTAGCTGCTCACCAACTTGTCTTCAATCCCCCACCCCTTAACACAGCTCTCAGTAACTTAAGCTCGTCAGTGATTTCAGTTGTTAGTAGGGGGGCCTCCATTATAAAATGCCAAGTACGGTTCTACTAGCCTTGATTCACATAACCAGGATAACAACCTTTTATTACTCCTGCCCCAATAACAAAGAGACTGGGGATCCCACAGCAGCCAAAGTGACCTTTTGGGCAAGCAGTCCCATCATGCTAGGCGGGGTGGGTGTGCCCATGCGAACGAGATCAGCCCCTGAAGTCCTTTTCCACAGCTAACCACCAGATGTCAAGGTAGAGCTCCTCTGACTCTGCTTACATAAAAATTGCTTAAAATAAACATCTGTCAAAAAAATATATTATAAAAAACTTCTGCCCAGCCTGACTATTACGCCTTAGACACCCAGCTCCTGCTCCTGCAGGCTCATCCTCACAGGGGCTGCCTCAGTGACCCTCCACAGCAGCACAGGGGCTGATTGTAGGACCGGGGTCCTATTGATACATTTTTACACTAAAGCCTCCAGGGGCAAAATTGGTTGGGTCCTTCCTGCTCAGCAAACAGCCTGAGTCATTTTCAGGAAAGGACACACCCAGTTGCTGCTGCAGGCGGGGCAGAGTGTGAATTCAGAAAATTGAAAATGTCCCTGTTCCACTGCCCAGAGGGAGCCATGGCTGCAGAGAACTCCATGGAAAGTCTCCAGGAGGAAGCGACTTGTCCCATCTGTTTGGAGTATTTCACAGAACCCGTCATTCTGGAATGTGGGCACAATTTCTGCCGAGCCTGCATCAGCCAGTGCTGGGAGGGATCCGATACAGCCGCCTCCTGCCCTCAGTGCAGAGAAACTGTGCAACAGAGAAACCTCAGGCCCAACAGGCAGCTGGCAAATGTCATAGAAATCGCCAAACAGCTGAGTTTACAGGCAGCAAAGGAAGCAGGAGGATACAGGGTGTGTGGGGAACATCAGGAGGCTCTAAAACTGTTCTGTGAAGACGATCAAACCCCCATCTGTGTGGTGTGCGACAGATCCCGGGCTCACCGCACTCACACGGTGGTTCCCATAGAGGAGGCTGCCCAGGAGTACAAGGTACCGAGTTGCTGTCCAGTCTAATGGGTAATAACTTTGTATGTTAATTAAAGTTAATGGTGTAACTGTGCCATTCAGCTGTTTGTAGCCTTCATTGCATGAAAGCTGATAGGGGAGTTACAAGCTGTGGCTGGTATTGCTGGTTGTATCGCAGTGTTTATTGTTATTTGCATCCCCTACAGACCCCAGATGAGCTCTGACCTCGATTGTGGGGGGCCTTGCACAAAACCCAGTAAGGACCAGTCCCTGCCCTGAGCCATTTACAGTCCAACTGGACAAGACAGACAAAGGGTGGGAGGGGAAACTGAGGCACAGTGAGGGGAAGTGACTTGTCCAAGGTGACTCAGCAGATCCATGTCAGAGCTAGATATAAAAACCTGGTTTTCCAAGGCCCAGTTTAGTGCCCTAACCACTAGCTACTCTGCCCCTTTCAGCAGCACTGAGCACTGATGAAGTGCAGAGATTAGGAGGAAAAGACTCCTTGATACAGGTCCTACGCCCAGCAGGGAGATGAGATTTCCCACTTGGAATCTGAACTCCTGTGCTGCTCCACGAGGGATTAAACTCAGATGCTGCCGGCCTGCACTAGAGGAGATCACTGGGCTAACTGCTGTGTGGGACCCCGAGCACCTTGAGTCCACATCCACAAGGGCTCCAAATAGCTCAGGTCCATGCCCAGTACTACTGAGATTCGAATTATCTTCAGCAAACTAAGCCCTGGGCAGTGTGGACCAGTGTCAGTCTGACCTGTTCTCGTGTTTTCCTGGGCAAGATCCAGCCAAGGTGGTTCCATTAGTCCCACTACGCAGCCTTTTGAAATCTCCCAGAATCCACTGCTTCCAAACTCTTTGCTAGGGATTTTGCGGTAGCTACCCAGAGGCCATTGCCACGGAAAGGGGCTGGAACAGCACTAGGGCAAACTCTAGCTGTTCCTAACACAAATCAACGCATCTAATGGGCTCTGCCCTGCTCCAGCCAGTCCAGTCCCCAGGGGTACAGGGCTGAAAGTCAATGGAGCTGGATTCCTTTGAGTATCCCAGCCTATATGGCTGCCCCCGGTGGCGTATGGGGTTGGTATCACTGTTCGTTAAATCTTCTCATGGGACATCAGTTTTCTAATGGTTCTATTCAATGGAGAGAGTGGACGTAATAACTTCAATCAATCTGAATACAAAACCCACCCAATTTCCTTGGTGTCTCTGATGTCCTACCTCTACAAAGACTCACTGCTGTACCCAGTATTGTAACTGTGTTGGTCCCGGGATATTAGAGAGAAAAGGTAGGTGAAGTAATATCTGCTCATGGCCAGCTTCTGTGGGGGAACAACAAGCTCTCAAACGTACACAGATCTCTTCTTCAGACCCAGGAAAAAGTATGTTCCCCAGAGCTGAGCTGTGTGTAACTCTCTTACCAACAGGAGCTGGCCCAGCAGAAGATATTGCCTTACCCACCTAGACTATCTAGGAAGACTGACTGTTATCTTGAATTTTGGGTGGAAAACACCTCATCTACCCCCTACAACCCTCAAAATAAACCCACCAAATCATTTCTGTTTGTCAGGAAAAAATACAAGCCCATTTGAAGACTCTGAGGGAAGAGAGAGAAAAGCTGCTGGGATTTCAAGTGACTGGAGAGAAGAGAAGCCAGGAGTATCTGGTAGGTGCCTATCGTTCTTCGCCTGCTGGGACATGGAGGTGGGAGGGATGTTTATTGGTAGGTTTTTCTGTGGCCTTGTGCGTGTTTCTCTATGATCATGGGATACTGTGTGTGTGTGTGTGTGTGTACAGGTGTGCATATCACAAATGTTTTCTCCCTGGAGAAGGACAACAGCATCTTCTGCAGGATCTAAGATGCATTTTAATTAAAGAGTTAACTACTTCCCCTTTTGGCTTTCACAACATTTCTGCCAAACTGTAGTGACTATATCCCAGTAGACATGCAGACAGCCCTTTCAGAGAGACTGGGGCCAAATGGGAAGCTGTAAGAAAATCCTCTCCCTTGTGATCACAGTGTATAGTCAAGTGTCAGGATGTGAAGAATGGTGGGTTTTGAACCTCAGTCCACAGAGACTGTCATTACAATCCAACCGCTCTCCAGAGCCAGCAGGGGAGGGGCTAGTGGAACTCTGCCCACCAGAGGATCTGCCTACGAAGCTCCTGATTGGAGCAGACGTTTAGATGCATGAATTACGCCAGCAGGAGTCACGGGAAGTTGTCCAAACAACTACGTGAACTCCCAATCTGGTGCTGGACTGGACGCTGACTCTGGCTTGGCCCTGGCGTTGTCCCTGACTCAGGTTTGACCTACAATACTGTTATCTGACTCCAGCTTAACCCTTCATGTGGCTGCCTGACTCCAGCTCCAGTCCTGATCCCTGGTATCACTCCAGACACTGATTCTCACTCAGCCGTTGGCATGACTCCTGAGCTTAAGTGTAGCCCCAACCCTCGCTGAGATCCTGACTTTGACTCCAGCTCTGACTTTGGCTGCAGTTCCTGATTTCCAACTGCAGCTCTGAGCACTAGGCCTGACGGCTCATGTCCTGGTCTCTACAGAGATGTGTTAGAGATTGTAAAGAAACTCTCTCTTGTAAGACTGTATCAAAGGTCATCAGGCTCCGTCCATGTTCCTGACCAGCCCTTTCCTTATTTCTTATAGAAACAGACAGAAACTGAGAGGCAAAAGATTGTGTCTGAATTTCAGCAACTCCAGCAGTTCCTGGAGGAGCAAGAGCAACTCCTGCTGGCCCAGCTGGAGAAGCTGGACGAGGAGATTGTGAAGATACAGAATGAAAATATCACCAAACTCTCGGAGGAGATTTCCTGTCTCAGTGAGTTGATCGGTGAGCTGGAGGGGAAGTGTCAGAAGCCAGCAAGTGAATTCCTGCAGGTGAGAATGAGCTAGAAACATCCCAAATCCCAACAGAGGGACAGGACAATTCCTGAACTAGGGGCACAGGGATCCAGCAGTCAGAGATCTCAGTGTAACTCAGTGTGTGCATTGCTGAAATATGAACGACGATTGTTCTTTGCAGACTCACAGACATAAAGATATTAGAGATGGAAAAGCGCCATTAGCTCAGTGAAACCATGGCCCCGGGGCCAGAGCAGGGCTGATTTTCCCTGTATTTGCAAAATCCCTTGCCTGGAATCCCAAGTATGTGTCATGTGGTACTGAGATTTTTTTTAATCTCTCTCCTCTCTCTCTCTTCTAGGATGTCAAAAGCAGCTTGCGTAGGTACGTGGCTCTCTTTCACTCTCACACATACTTGGCAATGCTGAGAAGGAGCATGGAGATGATGTTAGCACTGCATCTCCACAGCAACATGTGTGGGGAAGGTCACATTTTGGATACAAATCTCTCAGATAAACTTAATTCTGAGGTTCTCACCCTGGAATTCTCCATTCAGTGGAAAGAACTGACCTAAAGTATTTGCAAGAGATGTCACATCCACGGGGGACTGGCTGCCTCAGGATTGTGGGGATGGAATATGGGCCTGTCACTGCTGGGGCACTGGTCACTATTGAACCCAGGCAGCAGTGGTGAAGAGTCTTTTCCAGCCTAAGGGTTGCTAGGAGACCTGTGTGGAATGAGGTGGGGAGGGGAGAATTGGCGTCTCAGTCTAGTTCCTAGTGGACAGATTTCTACAGCACTTCACACAGGAATTTCTTGTCCCTCAGAACGTGGCGGACAAGGAGTAAATTGGCCCTGGAGACTCACTTCCCCTTTTGTCCCCAGAGCTGAAGAATATTAATGGCTCCTTTGAAAGGAAGGTTGTACGGCCATGGGCTGTGTTGCACCTACTCTGAGGCTGGGAGAAGTCGAGGAATTCTGACTCCAGGCATATTAGAGCAGGGACTCACTAGCCAGAACTCCTAATGAATCACACAATGAAATATAATCACGTGAACTTGTTTCTTCCTAGGTGTGAGAACAGGAAATTCCAGCAGCCAGAGGAGATTTCTCCTGAACTGAAAGAGCAAGTCAGCGATTTCTCCCGGAAAACTATTGTGCTATCGGCGACTCTGAGGAAATGCAAAGGTACCTAAAATGGATCTAGGAATGGAACTTGGGATGAACCTCTGAGACTGTGGGAAGAGAGTGGTGCTGGTCAATTGGTTCACACTTAGATGATGGTTCTATTTAATGTTGGGTGAGAAGGCCAGACACTTGGTCTAGGACATTCAGGTTGATTAATTCAAACCATGTTTGCACCACAAAGATGCCTTGCAATTACAATTACAAAGTAAGAAATGACTCACAGACTTTAAGGTCAGAAGGGACCCTCATGATCCATCTGCTCTGGCTGAACTACTGAAGTCCTCAAATACTGATGTAAAGATTTCAAGTTACAGAGACTCCACCATTTATTCTAGTATAGCATCTGTACAAAAACCAAACCAAAACAAAAACAGGGTCTCTGGCAATTTGACTTGTTGGAAGATTCCTTCCCTATCCCAAATATGTTGGTCAGTTGAGCATTTCAGCAAGACCCAACAGCCAGACACCTGGGAAAGAATTTTATCTAACTCAGAGCTCTCCCCATCTAGTGCCCCATCACCAGCCACTGGGGTATTTGTTACTAGCCATTGCATATGGAAAGAAGTGCTGGCCAGTTCCCTTCTCCCGGGTCATAGGCGGGTCATGGGGGATTTTTCCTATAAAGCTCTGATTACCCCTTACAATGTCTGACATATTATACACATCCAAATTGCATAGTTATTAGTTCTTTTCCAATCACCTTTGAGTGATAGGAATATGAAGTACCTTATATAGGTCATACACTGCACATGCATGAACATTTCATTGTCAGGGCTTTTTTCTTCAAGTTATTTACATGTTCTTGTTCTCTTCTCTCATTGGTTTATTACCACTGATTATGAACACGTCACTTTGACCCTTGTCTCCGCACAGGGGGTATTGAACTTCTCTGTGGCTGGATGCACAGCCCTGCTCAGCCCAGCTCCAGCCCTTCAGTGCTGCCTCCACTGCACAGGCCCCCTCATCTTAGCTCCTTCCAGCCCCTCAGTGTTGCCTCCATATTGCACAGCTCCCCTCAGCCTAGCTCCACAGCAGCAGAAGGGATGAGAGACAAAGGGAAGCCACTTTGGGGAGCCACCAGAGGTGAGCCCCCCTGTCACGGAGTTCTCGGGTGATGCTCTGGAACTGCTTCCCACAAAGCGAGGCAGGACTTTGGGGAGCCTCCTCTCCCTTGGAGCAGACTGTCTTCTGGGCAAGAAGCTCACACGTGTTCACTTCCTGGGTCTCTCCTTGGAGCATTCAGCATCCTCTGCCCCTCTGTGCGCTTCCCACAACGAGCCCGCCCCGGCAGGGTCCTGGGAAAGCCAGAGGGTCCTGCACCCCCACTTCGCAGTCAGACATGACTCAGCCATCCAGTAAAACAGAGGTTTAGTTGATGGCAGGAACACAGTCTAAAAGAGAGCTTCTAGGTACTGCGAACGGGACCCCTCGGCCGGGTCCATTCTGGGGGGCAGTGAGCCAGACCCCCAGGTCTGCACTTCACTCCTCCTCCCCAGCCAGCTCCAGACTGAAAACTCCTCCAGCCCCTCCTCCTCTGCTCAGTTCCTTTCCCGGGCCAGGAGGTCACCTGATCTCTTTGTCTCCAACACCTTCAGTTGGCACCTTTGCAGAGAAGGGGCCCAGGCCATCAGTTGTTAGGAGACAGTGTCAGGCATTTATGTGCACTGGCCCTTTGCTCTGCAGCAATCACACACCCTTATTCCACCACCTAGATACTTAAGAACTGCATAGGAGACACTGAGGCACCAACACCGTATTCAGAGAAAACATTAAGAATATTCCCAGTTTGTCACACACACCCCCACACAAGAATTTGTTCCATCCCTGCTCACAACAGACCCCTGCCCCCAGCAGAGATTGTCCTTGACAGGAGGCAGAGGATGTTCCCACCCACCCTGGGATAACCCTTGCCTGGAGGGGGGTGCCCTGGTCACAGTGAGGGGGTGGGAAACCCAGCTCCACTGAGAGACCCCCCTCCTCTACTTCCCACATCCTGTGACATGATGGGGGATCTCCCATGTAAGGGACACAGACAGGGGAGAGACATGGGGTAAGTGGTGTAGAGGTGGGACACACACACACACACACGCACACACTACTCCTCCTCCCATAAGACAAATTATTTAAACAAGAAAGTAGTGACAATAATGCATTGATATATGGTTTTAGGATAAATATTTATTTCAGTGCCCCCATACTACAAAAAAAATATTGACTGCGGCAGTGAGGTACGTTCAAAAACACTAAAGGGAGTTCAATTTATTGTTATTGTTTATTATTTATTAACTGTCTGGTCAGGTTATGGTTTTTCAGTGTGGAAAACTGTGTGTTAATTTATGGGTTGAATGACTGAATGACATAACACCCCGCCAATGTCCATCACTAAGTTTGGTAATTTTGTCAAGTATCCGTCGTACAACACGCTGCTGCCTACCCCTGGCCAAAGGGACCAAAATGGGTAAAGTTAACTTTATGATAAAGTCTTTGTATGATCTGAGTTTTGAGTACGACAAAAGGCAGTGAGTGAATGAGAGAAACCAACTGGAGTCTCGGGGTGGGAGGGGATGATGAGGGGGGAAATAAATCTCTTTTACAGATTGTGTGTCCTGGGATGGTTGTGAGGCTGCAAGGAGGTTGGTTTCATTGCTGGGAGATGGCTGAATGAGAGAGGAAAGAGAAGGTTTCATTTAGTTTATATTAATTGCCTGAGTGTGTCTCTGGGCCTCTCAGTCTGTTCTGTCAGGATGAAAACAGTTCTATGTGTTCAGAGTGGGGATGCTGTTACAAATACGAAAGCCTGAAATCTCGTCTCTTTTCTCCTTTCCCCCACCAGACACTCTGCTGGAGGCACAAATTGGGAAACCCCTAGGAGCACACAGACAGGGTGAGTTGTTCTTCCAGTGATTGCTCACGTCTGTTCCACAATAGGTGTGCGTGCTCGCCACGTGCACCAGTGCTGAAAGTTTTTCCCCTAGCAGTACCCTTGTGTGGGGAGCAGCCCCTGCGACTCCGGATTCAGGGCCAACTCTAGGTTTTTTGCTGCCCCAAGCAAAAAAATTTTTGGCTGCCCCCACACTCCAGCCCAAGGCCCTCACCACCACCCCAGCACTGAGCTCTCTCTCCCCCCCTCACACCGCACCCCAGCCGCCCCAGCACTAGGCTCCCCACCCCAAACGTCGGATCCGCTACCAGGACATGGCAGCTGAGCTCTGGCCCAGCCGCGACTCCATCCCCATGTGGATGTAGCTGCTGAGCGGTGCGGAGCGGGAGTACTTCCAGGTGGTGGTGCAGCTGCGGGGCGGCTCGGAGAACACGGCCCCCTCTCTGGTCTTCACGGTGCTGCTGGTGGCCGAGGTGGATCAGTTCGTGTTCACCGCCCTCACCCCCGACATGTTGGCAGCCGAGGACCTGGAGAGCCCCCCGGACCTGCTGCTCCTCAGCCTCACGGTGCCCTGGCCCAGCCCCAGCGGGTGGGAAGGTGAGGATCTCCGGCTGCGGGGCTACCTGCTCAGCTCCGAGGAGCCCAACTGGCCGCTCACCTCCTCACACACTCCAGGATCCCCTCTCGCCCCCGGAGCCCAGGCCCTGGAGCCAAGCGCGGGCTGCAGCGGCGAGAGAGGCTCCCGGAGTGTGTGAGGAGCCAGGGAGGGTGGGGGAGCAGAGCCCGGGCTGCAGCTGCGAGAGGGGCTCCCAGAGCGTGTGAGGAGCCGAGGAGGGAGGGAAGCGGGGCCTGGGATGCAGGGAGGGGGGAGGGGTCCTGCTGCTGCTGCCACTCTGAGTCTCCCCAGGGTGGCACAGCGTTTCCCTACCCAAGTGGACTATGCAGGGCGCCACCAGGGAGGGCAGGGCGTGCGGATCCCAGCTCACACGCTGACAGGGTGAATGACTTTTTTTCACTCCAAGCAAAATAGGAAAAAAAAGGGGGGGGGGGATTTTGCCGTCCCTTAGAAAGTGTCGTCCCAAGCACATGCCTGGAGGCCTGGTGCCTAGAGCCGGCCCTGCCTGGATTGGTGCTTGGCTGGCGCAGTATAAGGGAGCTGCCCCACGCTCCAGAGGCAAGCCACCGCTGGGATCGCCGCAGTCACCGCCGGCCTGGTACCGGTCTCGGGAACTTTCCTGACACCACTCACTGCCCAGCGACCATTCAGGGCCCAGTCCATGTGGATCACTCTCAATGCTGGCCAGACTGTTTGGATGGGTGCCAAATATCGACAGGACTGTGGCAAAGGTACTGCAGTCAGTTGTGGCATGATCGTCGATGCCGTTCGCACTCGGACTCCTGCTCCAAGTCTCCAGCAAGGCACCGTAGCCTCAGGTGTCGATCTCCAGCATCCCGCTGTCGTGGCTCTGCCCGTCGAGACCGATCACGGAGCAGCTACTACCGTTGGTGCCGTTCCTCCGCATTGAGATCACGGTCCCGTGGCCGACGCAGATCACGACACCACCTCTACTCCCAGTCCAGAAACAGCAGTGGGTCGTATGCCAGCCCGACCTCTGCTCATGGCCGTTCATCTACAGGCCAGGCTAGCCAACTCGAACAGCCAGATCCGCCGGTGCTGCAGCAAGTGCGATGGCACTGAGCATCATGGCCAGCCCAGTGGTACCAGTGGTCACCGTGGCCTCCGGCGCAGCCCCTGGTGTGGGCTTGCTTGGTGACCGGGTCATCGGAAGCACCATCGGTCTCCGCTACACCGCCGGGAAAGGAGTCGGAGGGACCCGTGTCCTCAGTACCGTGCCTAGAGTCCGACCAGGTGGTGGATCCTCTGGTGCTGGACAACACCCAAAGCACTGCACCAGCCTCCTCGCCCTGTCCGGAGGACCTGATTGTGACCACACCCCCACCATCCCGCAGGAGGACGAGGTCCTCACTGTGCCAAATTCAGTGCTCACCACCCTGCGGTGGTGGTACGCCCCAAGCAACATGCTCCAAGGGGTCCTGTTCAGGGACAGGGCCCCCTCATTGGAGCTGGTGTCCGATGCATCAGACCTGGGCTGGGGGGCCCATGTGGGGAATTTTCAGACCCCAGGGCTGTGGTCTCTGCAGGACCTGACCCTTCACATAAACGTTAAGGAACTCAGGGCGGTGGCACTGTGCATATGGCCTTCCGCTCTCACCTGAACAGCAAGGTAGTCAGGGTTGTCACAGACAACATGGTCTTGATGTTCTATATCAACAGGCAAGGCGGGGCTCGATCCTCTGCTCTCTGCCACGAAGCCCTCAGTCTGTGGGACTTCTGTATAGCCCACGACATCCACCTAAAAGCCTTTCACCTGCCGGGCACCCAGAATGTGAGGGTGGATCGCTTGAGCAGAAACATTTCCTCTCAGCACGAGTGGTCTCTACACTCAGAGGTGGCCCACCAGCTTTTCCAAAGGTGGGGAACTCCCCAGGTGGACCTGTTCGCAACTCAGCAGAACTGACAATGCCCCCGGTTCTGCTCCGGGGAAGCCTAGGGAGTGGAGCTTTCTCCGATGGCTTTATCCTGTCCTGGTCAGGCCGGCTTCTCTATGCCTTTCCCTCATTTCTGCTGATCAGCAGGGTCCAGACAGCACTGGTACGGGACCATCTTGGGCCTGGTGGTGGCTCCGCCATGGCCATTGCCGCTCCACTGAGACCTGCTCTCCCAGGACCAGGGCTGCCTCCTCCACCCCACCCTAGCAGCTCTTCACCTCACGGCGTGGCTGCTCAGTGGCTAGGTGGCAAGGAAAGTAGGTGCTCGGGACATGTCCACCGTGTTCTCCTCGAAAGGAGATGGCCCTCCACTTGCCGCTCTTTCTTGACGAAATGGTCTTGGATTTCCAGGTGGGCGGCAGACCAGGGTATGCTCCCAATGGCCGCCTTAATCCAGCTTATCCTTGTTTAGCCCCTCCCCCTGTGGGCCCAGGGCCTGGCACCCTCGTCAGTCAGGGTGCACCTGGTGGCCATATTGGCCTTCCATCCCCCAGTGCAAGGACACACAGTATTTTCCCATGCTATGACTGGTAGGTTCCTTAAGGGTTTGAACCATCTTTACCCACATTCTAAACCCTTGACCCCACCATGGGACCTGAACCTGGTACTGGCTCGTCTTACGGGGCCCCCTTTTGAACTATATCCACGTGTTCCTGGTCTCATCTCTCATGGAAGGTGGCCTTCCTGGTTGCTATCATGTCGGCTAGGCGGGTCTCTGAGCTCAGGGCCCTGACCTCCGAGCTGCCATATACGGTCTTTGATAAGGACAAGGTCCAGCTCCGCTCACACCCCGCGTTCCTCCCGAAGGTGGTCTCTGCCTCCGACATGGGTCAGGACATTTTTCTACCGGTCCTCTGCTCCAAACCTCACGTGACTAGTGAGGAGCGCCATCTCCACATGCTCGATGTGAGACGAGCTCTGGCTTTCTACCTTGAGTGGACCAAGCCATTCAGAAAGTCCTCGCAACTGTTCATTGCGTTGGCCGAGCGTGCGAGGGGCCAGCCGATTTCCGCTCAGCGGCTTTCTAATTGGATCATTTCATGCATCCGCTCCTGTTATGAGCTGGCGAATGTCCCCCCCCACTGCCCATTGTGAGGGCACACTCGACTCGGGCACAGGCCTCGTCAGCTGCCTTCATGGCCCATGGCCCTGTACAGGACATTTGTAGGGCCGCCACCTGGTCTTCAGTTCACACGTTCACCTCGCACTATGCAACAGTCTCCCAAACCAGGGATGATGCCAGATTTGGCAGGGCGCTACTCCGTCTCGAGGACTTGTGAACTCCTAACCACCTCCAGCACATATAACTCAGAATCACTTATTGGAATACATATATATACCTTGGAATACACATGATCAATCACTTGAAGAGGAAAAGGCAGTTACCTTTTTCGTTTTTCGAGATGTGTTGCTCATGTCTATTCCACATCCCGCCCTCCTTCCTCTTTGCCGGAGTTGACTGGCAAGAAGGAACTGAGAGTGGGGGGAATGCGCAGCTCCCCTTATACCGTGCCAGGCAGGCAGCAGTCTAGGGGTTATGAGGGGCGCTCCCCCCCATGGGTACTGCTAGGGGGAAAACTTCTGGCACTGGTGCACGTGGCGAGCACTGTGGAGTACACATGAGCAACACATCTTGAAGCAACACATACAGAAAAGGTAACTGTCTTTTTGCAGCTGGAGATTGTCTTTAAATTATGAGAAAATTCCAGTTAAATCATCTTCATGAGATTGTAATGAAAGTTACCAATCAAATCAACAGTGGCCATGACACACACACAGCCCTACAAATAACCCATTAAACAGCGAGGAGATCCAGGGGCACAGGAACATGGGGAGCCAGAAGGCCAAGCCCACCCACTTTTTAACATGGGCATAGTTTGGGGGCATGGGAACATGTTGCTCCCCCACACTGCAAGCCTTGGGCAGGCGTGGAGCCTCACAGGAAGTGGCTGTGCTTCGTGGTGAGGCAGCTTATCAGCTCCCCCTGTGTAGCACAGCATCTTCCCAGAGCTGGCCCCTCTCAGTGGCCCCACCTCTGCTCCTCTTCCTCCTGGAGCCTCCACCTGCCCTGGATGGTGCACGCCGGAGAGTAGGGACATGGGGAGGTGGAGGGTCAGGGGGTCTTCGTAGTGGCCAAGGCTCCCAGCCTGGCTAGGGGCAGGGCCTCGGCGAGAAGATGAAGAATGGGGCAGGGATGGGAAAGGGCAGGTCCACAGGTGGTGCGACCTAGTACCCCCCTCCCCAAATTCTACCAAGGTGCCGGAACACCTGGGGAGATCCCAAGCTGACATCACACAAATAATCCTGACACCGACCTTAGTGCTGAGTTCATGCCCATGCTAATGAACAAACACTCGCCCTGCGTAGCACCTGAACAGAGCTCTCTGCTCCGAGGGCTGACACATCCCTCTGCTTTTTCTCAGTGCAGGGGGTCTCCCCATCACTCTTCTCCAAACTCCTGCTTTTTCTCTGGGCAGAGCTGGGCTCTCCCATTGGAGCTGCTCACTGCTTCCTGGATTGGGGAGATGCTCTCCTTCTAATGCTGGCAGCTCCTCCCTTCTCTCTGGGCTGGGGATGGGGCTACTTCACTCAATGCCACCTCCTACTTTTTAATGTTAAGCAGCTCTTCCCCAATGCTGCATCATCCTCTCTGTTCCCTGGCCTGGGAGTGGAGGCTGCATTAGAGGAGGGAGCTTTCCTCTGGGGTTCAAAATTGTAGCTGCTTCCTCTTCTCCCTCCTCACTAAAACCTTCCTGGCTTTGTCTCTCCTGCTGGGAATGGAGCAGAACCAACAGGGGTAGCTGGGAGCTGAAGCTTATGCAAGCAAATGGGAAATTAATGAAGTGAGTCTCCTTACAGAGACTGAGGAACTGCAGTGACGTCCCTCCTCAATCTTAGATGCCCAGGACAGAGGCAGCGACCTGGGATCCAGGCCTGTCCCAGCCAGGACAGGGCTGCTGGGGAGTGTGAGAAATGGTCCCAGCCTCCCCCAGGGCCGAGCTCTGCCCCTAATGCTCTGATTCTCTCTCCCCAGTGAATGTGACTCTGGATCCAGACACGGCTCATCCCCAACTCATCCTGTCTGAGGATCAGAAATGTGTGAGATGGGGAGACACACGGCAGCGACTGCCCAACAAACCTGAGAGATTTGACTCTTGGGCCTGGGTGCTGGGCTGTGAGGGATTCACCTCGGGGAGACATTGCTGGGAGGTGGAGGTGGAGGTGGGGGTGGGGAATAAGGGAGGTTGGGCTGTGGGGGTGGCCAGAGAGTCTGTGAGGAGGAAGGGACGGATCAGCTGTAGCCCTGACGGGGGGATCTGGGCTGTGTGGTGCTGGCGGGGTCAGTTCCGGGCTCTCACGTCCCCTGAGACCCCCCTGCTCCTGCCCCTGCCCCGGGTCCCCAGCAGGATCCGGGTTTGTCTGGACTGTGACCGGGGGCAGGTGACATTTATCGATGCTGGTGACGAGGCCCCGATCTTCACTTTCCCGCCGGGCTCCATCCCTGGGGAGAGAATCCGACCCTGGTTCTGGGTGGGGCTGGGATCCCGGCTCAGCCTGTGTCCCTGAGACACACAGCAGAGGGGGGACCAGGAAATCAGCCTCTCTAGCCAACACAGCCCAGTCTCTATGATCTTGGAGGACTCCCATCTACCCAGACTCTTTCCTCATCTCTATGGCTGCTGGAAGCTCCTCCTCTCTGCAGCCTCAGAGATGGCGGGAGGAGGGGGAAGAACCCCTGGGGCTGCAGGAGGGGCCCTGAGGGGCAGAGGTGGGGGCTGGGCAGGGGGTAGCACTAACAGCCGGGCAGGGGACAGGCGGAGGTGGGGGTGGCAGGGACACAGCATTGATCAATCAGGGTTTGGGGGGTTGGGGAGAAGCAGCAGCAGCAGGGAGCGGTTTGTACAGATCTGTGGGATTAGATCTCATGGGGTTTCCCAGCCAGAGCTCCTGCCACAGGGACCACGGTCACTACAGGGCAACTGGTAACACTGTAATGATCACACACACCCATGGGGGAGGGGGAGATGGGTGCAGATTGATGAAAACACATTATATAACCTAAAAAAAATCATCACTGGGTCAGTCTCATGATACTTTTTAAACTCCTGAGGTTGCAGCACTGGGGGAGGCAGGGACAGGGCGGGTTTAACCAGAGAGTATTAGGAGACACAAAAAAAATGTGAATGAAAATAAAACAAGAATAAAGGGAGAGTCTATGAGAAATGGTGGAAAACAGAAATGAGAAAAGGGACAGGAAAATATCCCTGCCAGGGGAACCAGCTACGGGCAGCAAGAGGGGAAGGGATAAAATCAGGGAAAGAAGAGAGCAGCTGAGGGGGATGATCTGTGACAGGGAGGGGAGATGCACAAGGAAATAAACAGGGATGGAAAGTGAGGCTAGAACAAGAATGAATAGAAAAGGACAGTAGGAAAGGAAAGGGAACGTGAGCGGGACGGGGAGATTTATTACACGTAACTGAAAGCGACACTGTAACTCATTAATTCCCTATATTAATTCCTGGACGACTGTCCTGTTGTTGTGCCATTAAGAAAACTGTTCTCAGTAGCTGGGGAATCTTCTTTCCATGCTGTGGTTATTAAGGCTCCTTCTCGGCTCCATTTACTTACCACCTTAAGTTACTTACTGTAAATAAAACATTACAAATAATTTTTTGTGTTTGTTCCACTTTATTGTCTCAGCTGCGGGTGCTGGTGGCAGAGCCCTGGGATTTGCTTCCTGACTTGGTTGTGCCCCCTCCCCCCCCCCGAACCGCTACAGGGAATATTGTGCCCCTAGGATGAGTTTGGGTTTTACTGGGATGTGTCATGCTCCAGCCAGTCCTCTGTCTCTGTCCTTAATTTGTAGGCAACTAGAAAATCGTAGTCTGCAAAGCTGTTATGGGCCTAAACTCCCTAGACAATGGATGGGCATCACAGGCACCTTACAGTGCGATTCACAAAAGCCAGCTCACTAGGCGGGGAGCCATCTCAGCGAGGCAGTGGGAGAGACGACAAGGGGGTGGGGTGTCCTAAGCTCTGTCCCCTCTCACAGACAGGTGCCTAAATCAGGGCTCCAGAGGGACATCTATGTCTGCTTAGCAACCCACAGACGGGAACCCAGCATCTGACGTCAGGTGATTCAGGCGCCTCAGGCTTTTCTTGGTGGAATGAGGTAGGCACCTGCCTCGCTCCACAGGAAAGGGTGAGGGGAGAGAAACAGGAGGTGGTTTTGGTGCTATCATCTGCCTTATAACAGCCCGATGGTGAGAGCACTCAGCTGGCACCTGAGAGACCCATGTTCCGTTCTCCCTTCAAGCTGTGTGCAGCAGCTCACGAACGTGAGAACCGACCTCAAGGCAAACAGTTATAAACCAGGGCACAGACCTCCCACTGGTCATGTGTCCTGTATTTAGACTTCCCCTCTCAGGTATCAAGTAAGAACACTCAAGCACTAGAACAGCCTGAACATGGAGTCACAGACAGTCCCCTTGGGTTCTCCCGTCTATCTTGCTGCTTTTCTGCCTCTTCTCCTGCTTCATCTCCCTGCTCCCCCTGCCGGGGCTGCCCCCCGTGGTGCCGCAGGCCCCGTGCTGCTCTCAGAAGCGGCTGGCACAGCACCATGTCCCTGGGGCCCCGGGGGGGGGGGCAAAGGGCTCTATCTGTTGTTCCAGGCACCACCCCCAGCAGCTCCCATAGGCTGGAAACAGGAATCGCGGCCAATGGGAGCTTCGAGAGAGGTACCTGGAGGCATGACAAGGGCAGAACGCAGAGTCCTGTGGGCCCCCCCCCCAGGGGTCACTCAGGGACACGGTGAGTGGCGAGGCGTGGGGCTAGGGCAGGCACCCAGGGAGCGCACTGCTGCAGGTAAGCGGCGCCAGGCCAGAGCCCAAACCCCTCCTGCAGCATGCCCCCCAACTCTTTGCCCTGTGGCCCCTCCCTGCACCTCGCACCCCTCCTGCACCCCAACCCCCTGCCCTGAGCCACCTGCCTTCACCGTGTACCCGTTCTACACCCCAACTCCCTATCCTGAGCCCCCTGCCTGCACCTCACACCCCTCCTGCACCCCAATTTCCTGTCCTGAGTCCCCTGCTCTGAGCCCCCTGCCTGCACCTTGCACCTCTCCTGCACCCCAATCCCCTACCTGGACCCTGGACCCATCCTGCACCCCAACTCCCTGTCCTGAGCCCCCTGCCAGCACCTTGCACCCCTCCTGCACCCCAACCCCCTGTCCTGAGCCCCCTGCCTGCACCTTGCACCCCTCCTGCACTGCAATTTCCTGTCCTGAGACCCCTGCTGCACCCCTCCTGCACCCTAACTCCCCGTCCTGAGCCCCTTCCTGCACACCGCACCCCCTCGCACACACCAACCATTATGATGTTCGCCTTTAAAAAAATAAATAAAATTCCCTAGGTGCACACCCTAATGAAATGTGCTGTGCAGGCCTATGAGTGTGATCCTTCAGTGCAGGGAGACACAGACAGGAGGGAAGGGAAGCAGCAGGCTGCCGGCTGAGCAGCTTCCAAGCCACAGGGGACTGCTCTGCTTTCCTGCTGGCAGGAGCGCTCCAGTAGGGCTCCCTGAGCAAGCTCACTCCCCACCCCACTCAGCCTGGCCCCCTGCCTGACCAGTAGGGCCTAAAAAATAGGAGGGCCTAAGGGTAAAGCCACATTAGCCTAATAGGTAATTGGGCCCTGCCTAGAGACCTGGAGCAGGAGTTAGTGTCTGCCCAGCCCAGGAAAAGCCATTAATAGAACCTGTTGTACCCAAAGACAAAGGGAGCAGGAGATTGCAGCACTGGAGGGAGAGACTCTCCCTAATCCAGAAACAGGAAAGAGCCCCCCTCAGTTCAAGGCAAAGGGATGTGGCATCCATGAGGGGGTGACCTCTCCATTCATGTCTCCGCATTTAGTATTTCAGACATGTAGAAATACTCACCAGGAATCAGCTGGTCAGAGTTAAGGGTGTTTGAATGCTGGGTACTGAGAATGTTTCTATTTATTGGGGGGAGGGGTGTTGTGTGTGTGTCTCAGACCCGGTTAGGTGCCACCGGACTGCAATAAGGGGAACCCAAGCAACTGGACCCCAGGATCCCCTGATAATTCAAGCCTCTGGAACTGAAACAGAGCCCATCCACTGCTCCAATCTTGGGCTCCCTGGGCACATTCTTGGGGGGCTCTCTAGCCTCCTACCTGAGGGGTGAAACCCACTGCCTGACCCCCAGTGCTGACCCTTCAGACTCCCGCATGCCTGAATGCACCATCTCCCAGAACTCCATGCCAAGGTGATAGCCTGCTGGTTTCAGCTGAATTCTTTCCGGGGGCACATTGTGACCATTTAACTCATGGAGAGACTCCTTGCACACATCCAACATTATCGCTCTTTCTCTTAACCTCTTACCCAGCTAAAGCGCAAGAGAGTTCAGATCACGTAGCACAAAATGACCAACCTAACTGCAGTGCCCCTCACTAGCTCCCCCTCCCTTGGGAGTCCTGGGGGCCATCTGGGCCCAGGAAAGCAGGTAGGGCCCTCGGCCTCACGAACCTGCTGAGTGCTGGGGGACTTTGCTCTCTCCTGAGTTGGAGACAAAGAGCGGGATCCATGAAGGGACTCAGGTATTACAAAGCTCAATGTCACCGGGTCTAAATTGCAGCTGCCTGGAAAATCTCTGGAATGACACTGTGAGCCACAAAGCCTGAGCTATGGAGAGATGTAAATGCCTTAGAATGGGTGACACAGAAGCCAGCGTGAGGGATGTTGTATAGGGAGTCCGGGCCCCTCACTCAGCTTTGTGGATTGCGGGGCTGTTCCTGTGACTGGCTAGTGCCCAATGTCCTTTGATAAATTTTGTTCCTGAGGTAAATTCCTCAAAATACAGAAAAAAACAGAAGCAACTTTTCTTAGGATCAAATGTGGAGCTGTTTGAGGAGTTTGAAGAAAGAGGGAGATGAGAATATGGTGTTTAACTAGAGTGGGCAAAAGATAATCCAAGAACTGCTAGTAGGTGCCATTGTTACCCACTAATAAATTTGCACAGGGACGTTATCAATGCTCAGATCTTTGTGAGTAACAGGAGAGTAACAGGCTCCCATGTGTGAGGCTATTTATTGTTTCCTCTGTACAAAGCAATTTCTGTTCTGGCTTAATGTATACTGAGCAGGAGGAAGGAGAATGGAGGACGTTATATTTACTTACTGAACAACGCAAATCATTTTCTTAAAAACCTGATGTGACCAGGGTCCCTGTGGAGCCATGGATTGTGTTGCACCTGCTCTGAGGCTGGGAGATGTCAAGGAATTCAAACTCCAGGCATATTAGAGCAGCGACCTACTAGCCAGAACTTATAATGAGTCACACAATGAAATATAATTACGTGAAATTGTTTCTCTCTAGGTGTGAGAAGGGGAAGTTCCAGCAGCCAAAGGAGATTTCTCCTGAACTGGAAGAGCAAGTCAGTGGTTTCTCCCAGAAAACTATTGTGCTATCAGAGACTTTGAGGAAGTTCAAAGGTACCTAAAAGGGATCTAGGAATTGAAATTGGGAAGAGCCTCTGAGACTGTGGGAAGAAAATGGTGCTGGTCAATTGGTTCACGCTTAGATGATGCTTCTATATAATTGTTGGGGGGGAAGGTCAGACACTTGGGTCCAAGACACTCAGGTTGATTAATTCAAACCTTTGTTTGCACCAAAATCATGCCCTTCAATTACAATTACAAAGTAAGAATTGACTCACAGAGTTTAAGGCCAGAAGGGACCATCCTGATCCATTTATTCTGACCTCCTGTACATTGCAGGCCACAGAACCTCCCCACCCACTCCTGCAATTTACACATAAATTCTGGCTGAATTACTGAAGCCCTCAAATAATGATTAAAAGATTCCACCATTTATTCTAGTTTAACATCTGTAAATGATACGTGCCCCATATGGTGGGGGAAGACAAAAACAAAAACAAAAACCCAGAGTCTCTGGCAATTGGATTTTGGGGAAAATTCCTTCCCTATCCTACATATGGTGGTCAGTTGAACATTGAGCATTTCAGCAAGATCCAACAGCCAGCTACTTGGGAAAGATTTCTCCCTAACTCAGAACCCTCCTCGTCTAGTGCCCCATTACCAGCCATTGGGATATTTGCTACTAGCCATTGCATACAGAAGGAAGTACTGGCCAGTTCCCTTCTCCCAGGGCATAGGCAGGTCATGGGAGATTTCTCATATGAAGCTCTGATTACCCTTTACAATGTTTGACATATTATACACATTCAAATTGCATATTTACTAGTTATTTTCCAATCACCTTTGAGTGATATGAATATTAAGTACCTTATATAGGTCATACAATACACATGCATCGACATATCATTCAAAGGGCTTTTCATTTTCTTGTTCTCTTCTCTCATTGGTTTAATACCACTGATTATGCACACATCACTTTGACCCTTGTCTCCACACAGGGATATTGGACTATGCTAACTTCTCTGTGGCTGGATGGATAGCCCACCTCAGCCTAGCTCCAGCCCTTCAGCGCCTCTCCCCACTGCACAGCCCCCGTCAGCCTAGCTCCAGCCCTTCAGTGCAACCCCCGCACTGCACAGCCCCAGTCAGCCCAACTCTCTCCAGCCCTTCAGTGCTTCGCCCCACTGCACAGCCCCCCTCAGCCTAGTTCAAACCAAAGCTTGTCCCTATGTCCTGGTCAGGAGACAGAGGAGGTTCCCACCCATTTTGGGATAACCCCTGTCCAGGGAGGGGTGCCCTGGTCCCAGTGAGGGGATGGGAAACCCAGCTCAACTGAGAGACCCCCCTCCTTTGCTTCCCACATCCTGTGACATGAGGGGGGATCTCCCATGTAAGGGACACTGACAGGGGAGATACATGAGGTAAGCGGTGTAGAGGTGGGACACACACACACACACACACACACACTCATCCTTCCATAGACATACTATTTAAACAAGAAAAATAAAAAATGCACTGAAATATGGTTTTATAATAAATATTTTTTTCAATGCCCCCATCCTACAAAAAAAAATATTGACTGCGACAGTGAGGTACATTAAAAAACACTAAAGTGAGTTGAATTTAGGGTGACCAGACGTCCCAATAAAATCGGGACTGTCCCAATTTTTAGTTGTTTGTCCCGCATCCCAATCGATGTTTGGTCAGGACGCAATTTGCCCCGATATTTCGCACTCCTGGTTTTTTTGTTTTGTTTTGTTCCACCGGCGGGACTCTGCTTCCCCTCCCCCCCGCCAGTGGGAAAAAAAAACCCGACTCCAGGACTCCGGGGTTTTTTTTGTTTGTTTCTTTGTTTGTTTTCTCTCTCTCTCTCTCTCACTCTCTGCTGGCGGGACTCCATTTTTTTTCTTTCTTTTTTCCCCTCTCTCTCTGCCAGCAGGACTCTGGGACGCTGCACTTTTTTTTTTTGTTCCGCGGCAGGACTCCTCCCGCCGCCACATGTGTCCCACTGTTTTCTTCATCCCATCTGGTCACCCTAGCTGAATTTATTATTACCGTTGTTCATTATTTATTAACTAGCTAGGCAAGTTATGGTTTTTTCAGCGTGGAAAATTGTGCCTTATTTTATGGGTTGAATGATGACTGAATGACATATTCACCACCCCCCACCACTCCCAGTGTCCATCACTAAGTCCGATGATTTTGTCAAGTGTCCATCACACAACATGATGCTGCCGACCTCTGTCAAAAGGGACCAAAGTGGGTAAAGTTACTCTTATGACAAAGTCTTTGTATGATCTGGGTCTAGGGTATGACAAAAGGCAGTGAGTGAATGAGACAAACCAACTGGAGCCTGAGGGGTGGGAGGGGATGATGAGGGGAAAAGTAAATCTCTCTTACAGATTGTCTGTCCTGGGATGGTTGTGAGGCTGCAAGGACGTTGGGTCCATTGCTGGGAGATGCTTGAATGAGAGAGGAAATAGAAAGTTTCAGATTAGTTTATATTGAATGCCTGAGTGTGTCTTTGGGCGTCTCAGTCTCTTTCTGTCATGATGAAAACACAGCTCTTTGAGTTCAGAGTGGGGACGCTGGTATAAATATGAAAGCCTGAAATCTCGTCTCTTTTCTCCTTTCCCCCACCAGACACTCTGCCGTCTGTGCTGGAGACACAAATTGGGGAATCCCTAGGAGCGCACAGACAGGGTGAATTTAAGCTGGAGATTGTCTTTAAATTATGAGAAAATTCCAGTGAAAACATCTTCATGAGATTGTAACTAAAGTTACCAACCAAATCAACAGTGGCCATGACACACACAGCCCTAAAAATAACACATTAAACAGTGAGGAGATCCAGGGGCACTGGAACATGGGGGACCATAGGGCCAAGCCCACCCACTTTTTAACATGGGCCTAGTTTGGGGACAGGGAGCCATACTGGAGCCCCACACTGCCCTCTCCCCCCAAAAAATGTGAAATGGTGCCCCTGGAGAGCCAGGAGTGGTCAGAGGGACATGGGTTCTGGCAAGATGCAGCCCTCGTGTCACAGCATGAAGCCCTCAAATTAATCTCCTATCCCCTCATTTGGAGTCACAGCTCTCCCAAGCTGCTCCAACTAATTCCTCCACCATTTGGTTTACCTACACCCCACATCAGGAATCCAGCTGGGGGGCATAGAGATCATTTCCCAGGGACAAGTGACAGCCCCATGGGGGCAGGGTTAAGGTTGCACTGGCCGTTACCTTAACTCTGTATTTCTTGGTTTTCAGAAGTTTGAGTTTTGATGAACTTACACCAGGTGAGGTTGATAATATCTTTTATGGGACCAACTCCTGTTATTGAGAGACAAGCTTTGGAGCTGCTCCGAGCTTGTCTTTAGGTCTGTGTTGCTGGAAAGCTCCTCTCTGTCCTCAACAGAAGTTGATCCAATAAAAGATCTCACACCATCCCCCTTGTCTGTGTAATATACTGGGGCCAACATGGCTGCAACAGCACAGCAAATCACTTCTGATTAACCTGATGTTTTGGAAGGTCACGATTTTCAGTGGGAAACCGGAACTTCCTTTTTGAAACCATGACTGGATTCAGAGTCAGTTGTTCATCCAGTCATGACTTCAAAGAGAATCTGCTTCCTGCTTTTTTGGAATATAATAAAGGAAACAGGGCCACCCAGAGAATTCAGGGGTCCTGGGGCAAAGCAATTTCGGGGAATCCTTCCATAAAAAAAAATTGCAATACTATAGAATATTATATTCTGATAGGGGCCCCTGTAGGGCCCAGAGCCTGGGGCAAATTGCCCCACTTGCCCATCCGGGTGGCCCTGAAATGGCATCCACCCCCCCCCCCAAACAACAACACCAAAGCCCCTTTTGTTAACATAAAGTTCCTGTTTCCCAGACACTTGCGGTGCAGCAGGATCGGAGCTGTTTCTTTAAGAGAAGACTCGACCCTCCCCACGTGACAGGGTTTGCAATGAGGCAATTGACAATGTTACTTTCACTTCCCCCAGGCCAATGCTGCGAGCCGAGCGCAAGTTCATCAGTTGGGAACGAACCCACGTTTCTGTTAACACCGGTCTGCGGAGAAGCCACGAGATGAAATTGCAGCTCTTTGATCGCCAGGATTAGCTGAGCAACATGCGTGAGAAACGGGACCAGTCAATGACCATGTAACTGTCCCAGCCAAAGGGGTGAAGTCTGGCCACACCCGGGAGATTTGAAACTTCCCAGAAGACCCAGCCAGGTGGGTGAATTTTGGTTCAGAAGGGCTGTTTGTGACGAACCCGATACTTACTGCTTGGACAGATTGTTCAAAACACAAGCAGTAAATTATCCTGTGATCATTTGTTTCTCTCTGCGGAAACTTGACAGAACAGCTACACTCACAGTGATTTGCCGTCAAATACGTTGCAGATTGTTTTCATAGCAATGTAACACGAGACTTTAACAGCTTGTGGAATTAGTCATTTCTTTGTTTTGCTGAATTTTATTCAAGAACAGTGGGCTCAACACTGTTCTTGGGGGAGATTTGTAACTTCCTGTCTTCTGAATACAGGAAACTTACTGCACCAAACCCAGTCACCATCAGTCTAGTTTTCTCCCTGTGCTGTCATTGCAGTTTTCTGCCTCTTGGCTGGGGGCAGGGTGGATCCTTTTGTTCTTGTAAAAACTAAAATTATGCTCAGAATCAATCGAAACAGAAACCTGCCTCTTTTTCTCCTTCTGAACTCAGTGGGAATTAAACATGAGTCTAATGCTGATCCTGTGTTCAAGAGTGTCACTGAGTAGGGACTTCAGGCTATATTAAAAAGGGGAAATTTATATATTGGGTAACAGATTATCTCCCTCCTGTGTGAAAAACCATTTAAGAGGCACTATCATGAAGAAACCTATAGGGTGCAGCTATTTAAAAACGGCAGTATTGTTGGGAAATTATGTGTTTGTTTTGTTTAAAAATTTAAAAATAAGCAAAATGTTTTAATCACATATTATTGCACAAAATATTAGATTTTAGTTTTTTCTTTTTTTTTTTCAGTTGTCATTTTCTCTCCCTTTTCTCCTTTGAGACGGGATAAGAGATGGGTGAATAAAATGTTTTTATTCCATTTGATTCGGGTTTCTCATTTTGAATCAATGTGAAATAATTTTTCATGTAGCATCATTTTGTTGAAAAACTAGAAACATTAAAATAATAGCAAAAATTAGTTGTTGTTTTTTTCTAAAAGCCATATTCTACTGAAAAATCATTTTTATTTAAATATTTTGGACCAGTTTCAGTATTGTCAACTCTCAGAGTTATTTGTGATTTTTATTTTAAGTCTCACAATATTTGGTAATTTTCTGAAAGCCCTAATGTTCTAGTTTTGAGTTTGTGAGAATATTTGATTTCATTGAAAGTAAAATAAACTTCTAGCCTTTATAGTTGCAGGGGAAAGTTTAAGATTGAGTGTACCCTCAAGGCTCAAAAACCAAATGGCAAAAAATAGGAACTCAAAAATCAATATTTTAAATATACATTTTAAGTCGATCACATACCTTTTTTGACCCAATTTGTGACTTTTTTTCAAATGTGTGTGCATGGGGGGGAGAGGTTGTGTTGATTTTCATAAAGCAACAAATATTCTAAAGCACCCAAAAAAAGCCCACCCCACAAAAATGTACAGCTTGTATATGTTCCCATAATTAAGCAGTTATGCAGTTGTACAGCTAAGCAAAGCTGCAAGGCCAGACAATCGTAGGTGCGGGAAGTAGGGATGCATGGGGGGGTGCAGTGTACCCAGGTTTTATACGGGGCTCCACTCCTGGTCTCAGGGCTGTGATCATGGTCCCGCACATGGGGATCCACTCCTGCCCGCCACTAGCTGTGGCCCAAGCCTCAGTCCCTTTACCCCTGTCTGTGCCCCACCCTTCTGGAGATACAGCCCTGCTCCCAGCCCTAGCTCTGAGGGGAGGGTGTGTGGGGTGTAAACAGGAGTAAAAGGGGCAGGAAGTAAAAATTTTGGGGGGACTTTCACTGGCTTTCAGCACCCCCACTGTAAAAAGTGTTCAAGTGCCACTGCAGACAGCACGAGACCAGACAATACCACACACACCTAACACATTAGGGTCGGGGCTACACTGACTTTTGAATCCTGGGTTTGACAGTGCTGCTGCTCTGTTTTTGAAAGGCACAAACAAATTTCAGTTTTCTGCAATAATTCATCCAATCTACACAAATCAGTGTATCACCCCTATTAGTTTAATTCATCAAAGTGCTGTAGTTCTTTGGCAATAAGGGTCTGAAGAAAATGTCAGACACTCAGGGTGGATGAAAATTGATCTTTAAAAAATTAAATCAGAGGCTTTTCTTTCACTTGGATTTTTTTAATTTGAATTAAATACTGGTTTATCTTTCAAATTAGAATTATGATCACTGATGCTAAGGCATATAGATATGTAATGTATATGTGTATAACATTCAAGCAGTATACGTTTGCTTCAAAAGTTTTAAAGAAAATCAGATCAATGAAACGGTGGCAGTCACTGGCTAAGCACCTGGAAGCTCACCCAGCTTGAAGGTCTCACACAGCAATAGCCTCTTCTGCAGGTACCGAGAAAATATTTGATTCATTTCAATGTACCCAACTAGCTGAATTCAATGACTCATCCATTCAAAGTTGAGAAACCAGTTGTGAGTTGAAAAATCAAGAAAGTTTGTTTTCCACTCTGAAATTGTCATTAAAAATAAGGTGTGAGAGGATGAGATCTACCAGCTCTAAAATCTTGAAGGACACGGTGACCAGAAACAATCAGTTCAATTCACTAACTACAGATCATAGTTCCTTTTTCTAACAAATCAGATTTGAATGCAAAACATGTTTTAGTAAAGTATTTTTCTCTTCCCTATCCTGTTGTCCAGATCAAGTTACAGTGAAGATGAAGGTTTTTTCATTCTGTCCGAGCTCCACAGTGAGCGCCTCTCTGCCTAATTTGATCATTTTCTTCATTATTTATCACATTCACAAGCTGGAATCAGGTAGGAATCCCACTGGTCCTGCTGCTCCTTATAGGATTTGTTTCATTGTAGTGTTTTGTAAATCATGCCTATTCCACTCCTTTGTACAAAACTGAAAAAAAAACCAAAAAACCACAAACCAAACTCCCCCCCAAACCCACCCCTACAACAAATTTCAGGTTGGCTCAATATCAGTAAATAAGTCTCCACTTCCTCCCCAACCCTTCTGGAGGAGTAATTCTCCACATGCTGCATATGAGGCAACTCAGTTTCTCTATCTATCTAGGTACTTATATCATCATAGTATCCGAGTGTGAGGCTGTATGGAATATGGGTGATCATTTATAATGGCACTGATACCAGTATTACAAAATCACAATAACTCTTATACAAGATATGCCACGAGAAGTAATTATGCCACTCTACCCCGCACTGATTAGGCCCTGTTCTGGGTGCCACATTTCAAAAAAGTTATGGACAAATTGGAGCGAGTCCAGAGAAGAGCAACAAGGATGATTAGGGGGTCTGGAAAACATGTCTTATGAGGGAAGATTGAAAGGACTGAGTTTGTTTAGTCTGGAAAAGAGAAAACTGAGAGGGGACATAACAGTTTTCAAATACCTAAAAGGTTGTTATAAGGAGGAAGGAGAAAAATTGTTCTCCTTAACCTCTGATGATAGGAGAAGAAGCAATGGGCTTAAATTGCAGCAAGAGAGGTTTAGGATGGACATTAGGAAAAACTTTCTAACTGTCAGGGTGGTTAAGCACTGGAATAAATTGCCCAGGGAGGTTGTGGAATCTCCATTATTGGAGATTTTTAAGAGCAGGTTAGACAGACACCTGTCAGGGATGGTCTAGATGGTGCTGGTCCTGCCATGAGGGCAGGGGGCTGGACTTGATGACCTCTCGAGGTCCCTTCCAGTTCTATGGTTCTATGTAAGGTATCAGTGGAAAAGGCTTGATTTGCTAAATATGATAAACTTGTTTATAGTCTGTATCATCTTTGTATGGTGAGATATAAATGTGTGTGGTATATTTGTGTGTCAAACTTGTGCTGTGACACCCCCAGACAGACTGGCATCAGCACTATCCAGCCTGCTGTAGAATGAACCATTGAGAGAAGCGTGAGGCTATGATTCAGCAGGACGTGTAGAAAAGTATCTGAGAGTAGCCATGTTAGTCTGTATCCACAAAAACAACGAGGAGTCTGATGGCACCTTAAAGACTAACAGATTTATTTGGGAAAAGCTTATGCCCAAAATAAGTCTTAGTCTTTAAGATGCCACTGGACTCCTTGTTGTTTTTTCAGGACACGTCGAGACATGCATAGGTGCCGACTTCTACTGGTGCCGGTGGGTGCTTGACCCCCCCCAGCCCCTGCCCCAACTCCACCCCATCCCCATTCCAACCCCTTCCCCAAAGTCCCCACCCTGCTCCTTCCCTCTCCCATTCCGACTCCTTCCCCAAATCTCTGTCCCAGACCCGACTCTTTCCTGCCTCCTCTCCTCCTCCCTCCCTCCCAGAGCTTGCTACAGCTGTTTGGCAGTGGCAAGCCCTGGAAGGAGGCGGAGGAGGACGTGTGGGGCAAGGAGCTTGGCAGCCGGTGGGTGCAGAGCACCCACTAATTTTTCTCTGTGGGTGCTCCAGCCCCGGATCACGCATAGTCAGCACCTATGGGGACGTGCCAATGGACAGAGGACTCCAAGTACCTTTTCATGCACATGTGCTGTGAGTTTGTGTTTGGGGAAAAGGATATAAATGCATCTTCTCCATTTTGTCTGCAATCCTGCTTCTCATGTCTGGAGTAACTTCCCTACAAACTGAAGCTTCGAACAAAGGACTGATAGACCCATCTAAGCTTTGGATGTGTTCCAGAGGGACTTTGCAAGCTAGCAAACTCACCAGTGCTGCTAAGAACCTGATGTATGGATTCTGAAGTCTCTCTCTCTCTGTATATATGTGTGTGTATATATATGAAAGTATCTGACTGCTTTGACCATTTAGCAACTCTCTTCTTTTTCGTTCCTTTTTTTGTTCTTTCTAATAAAACCTTTAGATATAGATACTAAAAGATTGGCTAGCAACATGGTATTTTGGGTAAGATTCAAACTAGTATTGATCTGGTAATGTGTCTGGTCCTTTGGGGAATTAAAAGAACATTTTATAAAGTGAATAAAGTTTTAAATAACTTCTCGCTGTACTGAACCTATTCACTGATTGGGAGCCAGAGACTGGAATGCAGTAAAGGGGGCTGTGTGATTTCTTTTCTTGATAACAAATGTGGGGGATCAGGAGCACAGTTTTGACTGGTTGGTGAATCTAACTATAGTGTAAACCGCCAGTTTTGGGAGAATCTTCTCTCCTTTTTGCAGCCTTCCCTGACATTGGCTTTTCCACTGGGGGCTGCCCTACACACCTCTGGTCACACTGAGCATCGTACTTCACATGCTTGCATCCTCTGTGACCCAATCCTTTCTCAAATACCAAGACAACCTGGCGTAAAGCTGAAGTGATTTGGGGTCAGTGGAGCCAAGGCAAGTGAGTCCCAGAGTTGAAGACCCTTTACTGAAAATGTCCTAGCAGTGACCCTGTCTCACTAAAAACAGGTGGAGGGGGCAAAGGGGGAAAACTCAAGAACCTCAGCTGATCTCAATGAAAATTGTGTCCTCATAGGAGGTGATGGGTGGTGGTCTCCAAAGAAGCTGGGTCCCAAAACATTAGGGTGAAATTCTAGGTGATCTCTGACTTCAATGGAGTCAGGATTTCATCTTTTCACCCTTCTTATATAAAAACCAATGCTGAGAGTCACATCAGAAATACAATGAAAGCCGGAACAGATCACAGAGCTCAGTTATACAGTGTATATACTCAGGTCACCCTTTCTGGTCACGGGGCGCTGAAATGGCTCTGTGACATGGATTTACTAAAGGTAGATCATGCCAAACCAACCTGATCTCCTTCTTTGAGAAGGTGACAGATTACCTAGACAAAGGAAATGCGGTAGATCTAATTTACCTCGATTTCAGTAAGGCATTTGAAATGGTTCCTCATGGGGAACTGTTAGTTAAATTGGAAAAGATGGGGATGAATATGAAAGTTGTAAGGTGGATAAGGAACTGGTTAAAGGGGAGACTCCAGCGGGTCGTACTGAAGGGTGAACTGTCAGGCTGGAAGGAGGTTACTAGTGGAGTCCCTCAAGGATCGGTTTTGGGACCAATCTTATTTAACCTTTTTATTACTGACCTTGGCACAAAGAGCGGGAATGTGCTAATAAAGTTTGCGGATGACACAAAGCTGGGGGGTATTGCTAACAGAGAGAAGGACCGGGATACTATACAGGAAGATCTGGACCACCTTGTAAACTGGAGTAATAGTAATAGGATGAAATATAATAGTGAAAAGTGCAAGGTCATGCACTTAGGGATTAATAATAAGAATTTTAGATATACGGTGGGGACGCATCAGTTGGAAGCAACAGAGGAGGAGAAGGACCTTGAGGTATTGGTTGATCGCAGGATGACTATGAGCCGCCAATGCGATATGGCCGTTAAAAAAGCAAATGAGGTTTTAGGGTGCATCAGGTGAGGTATTTCCAGCAAGGATAAGGAGGTGTTAGTACCATTATATAAGGCGCTGGTGAGACCCCACCTGGAATATTGTGTGCAGTTCTGGTGTCCCATGTTTAAGAAGAATGAATTCAAACTGGAACAGGTTCAGAGACGGGCTACTAGGATGATCTGAGGAATGGAAAACCTGCCTTATGAAAGGAGACTCAAAGAGCTTGGCTTGTTTAGTCTGGCCAAAAGAAGGCTGCGGGGGGATATGCTTGCTCTATATAAATATATCAGGGGGATTAACGTTAGGGAGGGAGAGGAATTATTTAAGCTTAGTACTAATGTAGGCACAAGGACAAATGGGTACAAACTGGATATTAGGAAGTTTAGACTTGAAATTAGACGAAGGTTTCTAACCATTAGGGGAGTGAAGTTCTGGAACAGCCTTCCAAGGGAAGTAGTGGGGGCAAAAGACTTATCTGGCTTTAAGACTAAGCTTGATAAGTATATGGAGGGGATGATATGATGGGATAGTTTAATTTGGGCAATTGATCTTGGATTATCAGCAGATAAGTCTGCTTAATGGTCTGTGAGGGGATGTTGGATGGGATGGGATCTGAGTTACTGCAGAGAATTCTTTCCTGCGTGCTGGCTGGTGAGTCTTGCCCACATGCTCAGGGTTTAGCTGATCACCATATTTGGGGTCGGGAAGGAATTTTCCTCCAGGGCGGATTGGCAGGGGCCCTGGAGGTTTTTTGCCTTCCTCTGCAGCGTGGGGGATGGGTCACTTGCTGGTGGATTCTCTGCAGCTTGAGGTCTTCAAACCACAATTTTGAGGACTTCAAAAACTCAGTCATGGGTTAGGGGTTGTTATAAAAGTGGATGGGTAGGGTTCTGTGGCCTGCTTTGTGCAGGAGGTCAGACTAGATGATCATATTGGTCCCTTCTGACCTACGAGTCTATGAGATTAATATAAGGGGAGTTATCAGTGACATCTCTACCTGAGCTGGCCTGTCACTTTTTAATGTAACCCCCCAACCCCCTTCAGTTGTTTGTTATTGTGCCAAATTTTCAATGTTCAGGCTGGAAATTTGATTGCCAGGTGTCTGCCCCATGCTGAATTTTTGGAAACTTGGAACCTATTGAATGAGTCATGAATATATATTTTTTCCCTCTGAGCTTGTTCTCTTTTTGCTTTGGTGTATTTCACAGCCCAGTTCAGCGTGACCGGTCCTGGTCACCCTGTCACTGCCATTGTGGGTGAGGCCACTGTGTTACCCTGTCACTTGTCCCCCAGGATGAGCGCTGAGAACATGGAGGTGAGATGGTTCCGATCTGAGTTCACTTCAGTTGTTCACCAGTATCATGAAGGAAAGGATCAGTATGGAGAGCAGACACCAGAGTATCGTGGAAGGACAGAGCTTTTGAAAGCTGGCATCACGGATGGGAATGTTTCCTTGCAGATTCTTAATATCAGACGCTCAGATGAAGGACAATACAACTGCTTTGTTCAAGATGGTTCTTTTTATGAAGAAGCCCTATTGGAACTGAAGATAGCAGGTCAGCTGCTCTTGTCTGTATTATATGTAGTCTGGGCTGGAGTTTTTATTCTTTCCAACTGCAACACCTGTGACTAGCAACCTGTGAATTATTTTAGAGTAACACAGTGAGACTAGATTTCAGCACTTGACAACTTTCATACACTTTGGAAAATATGCTGAAAACTTACCCAACATTTTATTAAAGACCTTTTCAGAATGGTCAAGACATTTCCTTGCCCAAAAGATTATTTTGGTTGACTTCAAAAGGAGGGAGAGAAAGGAAGGAAAAGGCCTCTAGACAAATATGGGCCTGGTTTATACTAGAAAAGTAGGTCAGCTTAACTATGTCTCTCAAGGTTGGGAAAAATACACTCCCCATGAACGACAAAGCTAAGCTGACCTAAGTCCCCATGCAGGCAGGGCTGGATCAATAGAAGAATTCTTCTGTCAATCCAACTACTGCCTCTCAGAGAGGGGTATTACTGATGACACCAGGGGAAATCCTTTCTTGGCATAGGTAGTGTCTCCACTGAAGCACCACAGCAGTGAAGCTGTGCTGCTGCAGCCTTTCAAGTGTGGACAGTCTGTGGTCTTCCACATTCTCTGCAGTCATTTTGAGGTGAGGCTAAGGTGGGACTGCCAGGTTTATAGGGCCTTCTGATGTAGTCACTATGGGTAGTTAGTTGGGGGTGCAGTCAAAGTCATTTGCAGTTTTCTGATTGGCTGAGGCCATATAAAGGTGGTGGTGGTGGTGGTGAGACAAGTTATATATTTACTGCTAACAGATGAGGCCGAGCGTGTGTCTCCTGCTGCTCTGACATAGTAACCATGGAGCCAGTTAGATTTATTTATTTAAAAGAGAACAAACAAAATGTTTATCCAATGTACTAAAAACTGGCTTTCTGAAAAATTCATATCCCACTAGGTATTTAAATGAAGTGGCCAGATTTCCAAAGGTGTTCAATGCTGCATTGCTCTTGGGTGGAGAGGACAATATCTCTCACTAATTCAGTGAAATTATTTTAAATATTTGTTCACGTCTTTTTCTGTCTCCATGTGTATTGGGAATTCAGAAATTCCAGTGTTCATTTATCCCTTCTATGTGATCAAGTGATCTCTAGCGGGAGTAAGGGATCCACAATCTCTCACTCATCCTTTTATCTGTTAAGTTACCACATTGATTTATCACAAATGTATGTAACTTTCTTCTAGCTTTGGGCTCCAATCCTCTCATCTCTGTGGAGAGTCACCAGGATGGAGGGATCCGGGTGGTTTGTCAATCGTCTGGGTGGTACCCAGAGCCCAAGGTGCTATGGAGAGATTCCAGTGGGCAAGAATTACCATCACTCTCCAAAGCAAAATCCCTAGGGGATAGTGGCCTGTTTGAAACAGAAAATTCTATTATTATAAAAGAACGTTCAAACCAGAACCTGTCCTGTTGGATCAGGAACACCTTTCTCAATCAAGAAAAGGAATCAACAGTTTATATAGCAGGTCAGTTACCAGCTAAACCCACACGCTTAAATCACCTTAATCAGAAACAAAACAAAGAACTGAAGCATCTGTTGTGCATATTTTACAACTACATAAAAACAAAGAAGTCCAGAAACTGGTACCTTAACAGGTCACAACGCAGGCAATCTGAGCCTTAATTTTGAATATTCAGAGTTTTGGGTTTCATGTAAATTTAATCTGAACTCTGATACTCCTGAAACTCTTACTTAAAAAGGAGTGTGATTTTTTTGAGAAGAAATATTCACCAAACCTTGAAAGAGTTTGTTTCTAAAAACTTAACTTCAGCACAGTGATTTTGTGAATTTGTACACTATGGTTTGTTTGCTACTTTTCAATAAGTGAAATGTCACCAAATTATGTGGGCTTGTTTCCATTAACATTCAGTGGGAGTTGTATTCATAACTTACTTTGCCTTTGTTTACACACACAAGCTGCACTGATTATCTACTGAGTTATTGATGAAACCCCTTGTTTGAATGCTCTTATTTCAGTTTCAGAGTGTCCTATGTTTTTAGCTTAAGTCAGTTCCTTACTGATTTACACTAAATGGATAAAGGACACTATTCAGCTGATTTACAATTTAAAGTTTTGTCAACCAGTTTAGTTATATTGAGGCAGTCCTGTTACGTGGTCAGCTGTGGAATCAGTGTAACAATGACTGCATGAGTGTTACACCAATTTCACTAAACCAGTGCACAAATCCTGTGTGGAGAAGGCCTTAGGCATGTTTGAAATGCCCACCCTGGCTAGATGATTTAAATGCTGTTACACAAGAACAGCAAAAGAAGATGAATCAATTTTCAGCACTTAATGTTTGGATTAATTGCAATTATGATTCATCAAAATAATTGGGGAAATTATTAGTGACTCACCAAAATATTATAATTACTCCTGCAATTTCTGAATGTTGCTGAACAGTGAGGACCAAATTGTTTGCTGGCATAACTCCACTGAAGTCAGCGCGGTTTTATGAGCAGAGAATTTGCCCCGAACTCAATGAAGCTCTGAATACCATGAATCAAATCAGGCCGGTTCATTCACAGGTTAATCAGAGCTAAAGTTGTGTTGGTTGGAGTAATTTTTACAATCAGGTTTTGGTCTTTTGTGTAGCATAGAGGGGGTCATGTTCTCACTCTTATCTTACATAAGTCCTGTTGGGGACTGTATACATAGTTTTGTGCAATAGAGAAAAAATTAGTGTTGTCCCTGCTTCCAAACTAATGCAAATCCTGTGGGGTTTATTTTTCAGATTTCTTTTTCCCGAGGGTGAATCCATGGATGGTGGCTCTGAGTGTGATTCTCCCGGTTTTGTTTGGTTTCATTGGCCTCACTGTTTATCTATTTAACATGAAAGGTAAATGTCACAGGGGAAAATTTAGTGAAATTAACAAGAAATTGTCTTCTAATAAATGAGAAAAGAGAAGAATGAAATTTTACACTAGGCCAAGCAGGGGAAGCACAGACCTGCACTGCGCTCTCCTGAGAAGCACAGGGAAGGAAACATTACTAAGGTTCCCATTTGCTCCAGGAGGCAGTGATCTGCACCAGCCCTTTACAGGCACAGAATATTTCTCCCCCAGAACTGCCTCAGTTAAGCTGAATGGAGCATTTGGGGAAGGGGTGGAGGGAAGATGGATCCAAAACCTTCTCCACTACTCACTCTTTTCTGCCCACTTCCCACCCAGCTGTGCAGTTATTCCCTCCTCAGTCCCCATGGACTTTGGGAATTAGTTAATGGCTTTTCCCTTCCTCTGATAAGTAAATATTTTGTACAGAGTTGGGTCCCCATAACGCTTGTGTGTGATTTTATTTTGGGAGCAGTTGTCTGTGATTTCACTTATTGTTAAAAAGAAATTGGAATGAGACAAAGCCTGCCAAATTTCACCCCAATAGGTAATATTAAAAAAATATACACAGTAGAAAAGAGGGGTCTGAATAGACATGAGCTCTGAGCCTTAACTTGAGTTCTGACAATGGTGAGGAACAGTAAGTCAGAGATGGAGAAGGGAAAACATTTTCTCCTGGTGTTGAGAACATGAAACCCATCAAAGGCTCATGAATTGTATAATCACTGTGCAACTTTCACGAAATGCAGACAACTGTGTAACCAAGGCAAAAATGCTCTGAATAAGAATTTATATTTATTTCTGTTTGTTTTTGATGGAACAGGATATAGAAATCTGTAAATGTCGTGCTCTCTCCTCCAACAAGTAAAACTTTTGTACAAATTTGTCTCCCCATAAGGGCATTTCTTTGTTTCTTTATGAATTTTTTGGGTGGAGTGTTTTAACCAGAAAAACATGAAAGCCTAGATACTGCATCACTAACATCAGTTAGAACTTTGCTGTTGACTTCAATGAGTATAGGATTAAGCACTGAATGCACAAGTCATATCGCTAAAACAATAATCCTGATAATTTGAGAGGCAGAAATTCCAGTCTGCACCCCCAGAGCTCCCAGCAAAGCCAATGGGAATGTGAGAGATAAAAGGAAGCAGAATTGGGCTCTAATGACTAGATTTTTAAAGGTATATAGTCAGCTAACTCTCACTGAAATCAGTGGGAGTTAGGCTCCTAAATGCCTTAAAAAATCAGACCCTAATTCCATAAGGAATTCAAAACTTTCAGAATTGTAAATCCTTCCAGAATTGTAAATAGTCAGTTACAGTTGGACACTTAACTCTTGTGTGGCCACATGGTTAATAAAACATGAATGAAATGTTTGGTATTCAGGGGCCAGGCATTCATATCATCAAAACACTCCTTTAAATCTACATTAACAGAAAATATTCTTAAATAACTTGTATTGACATCTGTTTGCTTTATTTCGTTTCTTTAGGAAAACATCTGGGAGAAATCAGTAAGTCCAATTTTTCTCCACATAGAACCTTTTCCATTAAGTTGTTTGCTGTTTTATTGTTTATGATGATGATTATTAAAGAGATCTCAATTTGAAAATCACATGAAATATCAGTGCTAATGTATTGATAATGATTCAGTATGTGGGTAAGAGGGAATCGGAAAGAAAATGTTCTTTGAAATGTATCTTCTCTGAGAGTGAAATCCACATGGTGCTGGAGGCACCATGACATGGGGGGCCAGGAAGACTCTGTGTCCTCAAATATCCTCTTGCCTCATCTGACCAATAAATAATTTGGTCCAACATGGATCTTGTGTGTAATTATATTTGAGGAAGAGTTATTCATTTTTTCATTTTATGTTAAAAGGAAATTGGGATGAAATTAAGCCTGATAAATTCCCTCCTTGCCCTGCTTAGGTAATATGAAAAATTAGGCACAATGTCCAACTTCCACAAAACTCAGACAACCGTATATCCAAGAGAAAAATGCTCCTAATAATAATTTATACATATTTCTGGTTTTTTTTATTATTTTAGGGAAACGTGATACAAAAATCGATAAGTGTTGTGCCCTTTTCTCCAACAAGGAAAACTTTGTACAAATTTGTCTCCTCATGTTCTGTTTTTTAAAGGAGGAAAACATGAATGCCATGATGCTCCACCGCTGCCATCAGTTAGAGCTGCGCCTTTGATTTCAATGTGTGTAGGATCCAACACTAAATGCACAAGTCACATCCCTAACAGAATAATGTTGATAATTTTAGGGCCCAATGTTACATTCCGTGCACACGGAACGCTCCCAGCAAAGTGAATTTGAAAATGTAATATGCAAGGAAGCAGGATTGGGTTCTAAGGGCAACTTTTAAAAGGTATTTGGACACCTATAAATCAATGGGAGTTAGCAGCCTATATACCTTTTAAAAATCTGGGCCTTATTCCCTAGGAAATTCAAAACTTTCAGAACTGTAAGTCCATGCAGATAATCAGTTATTTTTTCATACTTCAGTGTAGACACAAAATGAGCCCAAACATTTACACCCCAATTTTACAGGCCACCAACCCACATCTTATGAGCCTAGTTAGCTGACATAGGTCAGTTGGGGGTATTCAGTTTCTGTGTAGCCACATCCTATGGGATTTTGCAGGTGCCCCCTGCCTGTGGGTTGGAAAGGGACTCTTTTCCCCAGACCTCAGTAGTTTCCCTGTCCATAGCCTGGATCAATGGGTTTGTGAATAGAGGCTGTACAAATTCAATGGAATGAAGGGAAGTGTCTCATCTAGTTCTTCAAAATGTGTCCCTGCTTCTGAATCACTTTGCTCTTGCCTGGGTTCAGCTTAAGCCAGCTGCTCTTCATCCCAGAGCCCTAGTGTTGCTGCATTTTTAAATCCTTGAAAATAGTCAGTTACTGTCAGACACTTAACTCTTGTGTGGCCACATGGTTAATAAAACATGAATGAAATATTGGTATTTAGGGGCCAGGTGTTCATATCATGAAAACACTCCTTTAAATCTGCATTAATGGAAAATATTCTTAAATAACTTGTATTGACATCTGTTTGCTTTATTTCATTTCTTTAGGGAAACATCTTGGAGAAATCAGTAAGTTCCATTTTTCTCCACATAGAACTTTTTCCGTTGAGTTGTTTGCTGTTTTATTATTTATGATGATTATTATTAGAGAGATCAATTTGAAAATCACATGAAATATCAGTGATAACGTATTGCTAATGAGGGTAAGAGGGAATCGGAAAGAAAATGTTCTTTGAAATGTATCTTCTCTGAGGGTGAAATCCACATGGTACCGGAGGCACAATGACATGGGGGACCAGGAGGACTTTGTACCCTCAAGTGTCCTCTTGCCTCATCTGACAGTAAATAATTTGGTCCAACATGAATCTTGTGTGCAATTATATTTGAGGAGGAGTTGTTTATATTTTCATTTAACGTTAAAAAGAAATTGGGATGAAATGAAACCTGATAAATTCCCCACTCCCCGCCCCACCCCAGCCCTGGTAATATGAAAAGTTAGACACAATGTTCAACTTTCACAAAACTCAGACAACCATATATCCAAGAGAAAAATGTTCCTAATGATGATTTATATTTATTTCTGGGATTTTTTTTTTTTTTAGGGAAACCTGATACAGAAACATTAAGTGTTGTGCCCTTTTCTCCAACAAGGAAAACTTTGTACAAATTTGTCTCCTCATGTTTTATTTTTTAAATGAGAAAAACATGAAAGCCCTGATGCTGCACCACTACCATCAATTAGAGCTGTGCCTTTGATTTCAACGAGTGTAGGAGCCAACACTAAATGCACAAGTCACATCCCTAACAGAATAATGTTGATAATTTTAGGGGCCGGTATTACATTCCGTGCACACCTAACGCTCCCAGCACAGTGAATGGGAACATATAACATGCAAGGAAGCGAGAATAAGTTCTAAAGGCAGCTTTTTAAAGGTATTTGGACATATAATGCCAATTTTGAAATCAATGGGAGTTAGCAACCTAAATACCTTTAAAAAGCTGGCCCCAATTCCCTAGGGACTTCAAAACTTTCAGAACTAAGTCTGTGCAGATAATCAGTTATTTTTTGATACTTTACTCTAGTGTAGACACAAAATGAGCCCAAACGTCTACACCCCAATTTTACAGGCCCCCAGCCCACGTCTTGTGAGCCTAGTTAGCTGACATAGGTCAATTGGGGATATTCAGTTGCTATGTAGCCACACCCTATGGGACTTTGCAGGTGCTCCGTGTACTGCCTGTGGGTTGGAAAGAGACTTTTCTCCCCAGACCTCAGTGGTTTCCCTGCCCATAGCCTGGATCAATGGGTTTGTGAGGGACAGGCAAGGCTGCCTGATGGGAGGCTGGGGTTGATTCCATCTTAGAAGATCAGCACTTAATTAGTGTGTGTTTGTTTCTGGTTCTCTGTTACCTAGATGATCTTCAACGAGAACTTGGTAAGTGTTTCTATTTCTCGAATGCAGCCTTTTCCGTGGTGTTGAAACTGTCTCTGGATCTATCGACCTCTCGCCCTTCTGCCAGGTGGAGTCGGCAGCAAGACGGGCTGGGTTCCATGTCAAGGGTTCCTCTTAGCAACACAAACCAGAAAACACTTGAGAGCCCTCCCAATAATCTGGGAAAATGTAACTCCTGGATCCCTTTAAGGCTTCTGGCGGCACTACTCTACCACTGCAGCTGCCCTGCAATCGGGTCTCCCATGTGGCCGCTCTGTGCCGACCTCGCACCAGCATAATTCAGTGACCCCCAACGAGCAGCAGTAGCTACGTCACTGGGAGAGTGTCTCCCACCAACCCAGCATTGTCCACACTGGTGCTTTTCTTGGTGAAACGTATGTAGGTCAGGGACGTGCTTTTTTCACACCACGACTGACAAAAGTGCTGTTGTAGACACAGGATAAGAGACAAAACTTCCCACTCACCTGCCCTGAGTCTGGGTCTAACAAAAGAAAACTTGTATTACAAGGCAAAGGGACCCCAGCATTGTTTTGGGAAAACACCACGGCCATGATTTGAAAGCATGTAACCTTGAGCAGCACCCCACCCCACAGTACATTGGGCAGTGTCCTTTGCCTCAGTCTCCCACCTTACTGTATGAAAATCCAATGAGCGAATGACCTGTAACATACCACTCCCCTCTCCCGCCACTGCAGCCCACTCACGGTTGGTTGTTCTTAATCAGCCAAGACCCAGAGTTCAGAAGTGCCCTCACATGGCTTCACCTCCCACCCCTGAGAGGCGTGGGGGGGGGGCATTGAGCAAGTTGTCTGCTGCTGCCTCCACGTCTGCAACTGGCTTGCTGCTGCTGCTTCTATCACTGTCACCACTGGTCCTAGGTGCCAACAGCCCCGGAGCACCCATGGGGAAAAATTAGTGGGTGCTCTGCACCCACCCACAGCCAAGCTTCCCTGTCCCTCCAGCGAATCTCGCCCACTGGCAGCCTCACTGACCAACTCTTCCCCCTCCCTCCCAGTGCCTCACGCCTGCTGCAAAACAGCTGTTTCACAGCACTCAGAGTGCTCTGTGAAGGAGGTGAGGAGCAGGGATGCGGCACGCTTGGGGGAAGAGGTGGGGGGCAGGGACTTCAGGAAGCGGATGGAATGAGGTGGGGCAGGGACTTGGGGAAAGGGTGGAGTGGGAATGGGGCCCGGGGCGGAGCAGGGGGTTGAGCACCCACCGGTCAGAGGGGAAGTCGGCACCTATGCCACTGGCTGCTCACTGCCTCCCATCCCTGAAAAGGGGAGGGACATCGAGCGATGCCTCTGCTTCCTCTGGAACTGGCTCACTGCGTCTGCTGTCTCTGCCACCACTGGCTGATGTCTCTGGGGCTGTTACCTCTGCCACTGCTCAGCTCCACTGCTTTTCTCTGCTGCTGGCCCCCCACTGCCACTTCTGCAATGGTGCGTTCTGAGGTTCCACGACCTCCCAGGGATTCCAGCAGGCCGTGGCTGCTCCTCCATCTCCATGTTCTTCACTGCAGCCCTGTCCCCACACTAGGTCTACGATCTGCCCCCTAGACCTGCCCATCAGTGGTTTCAGCTCTTGCAATCACTGAACTGAAACAAGGACTCTCCATGGGTCTCATCAGCTCTGGCTTTAAACACGGGAGAGGGGAGGGGAAGGTCAAATGGTACCCAGGGCTCTCGAAGGGGAATTCATAGCATCAGGGAGGAACACCTGTCCCCTCCCGCTCTGATTTTCACTGGGTTTTGACATCTCTATCCCCTGCTTAGCCAGTGAGCTTTAATTGAGGGTGTCACTGACATACCCAGGGTACAATCCAGACTAAGGGGTGGCTGTGTCACCCCAGCCCGGCAACCTGGGTGCCCCATACAATGCTCTGCCTCTGTAGCCTCCTACCTGGATGTCTGACAAACAGCCTCCACTGGGGCTGGATTCTTTAACTGATTTGCAGATTTAAACCAAGGCCTTAAACTGGCATCAGAAGGGGACTGGGAGCCAGTGGAGGGACTGGAACATGGGCCTGATGTGTTCACTGTGGCCTAAGCCCTGGAGAAGGCCGGCAGCTGCATTAGGTACCAGCTGGAGCCTTCACACTCAGCTGTGGATTCAGTGATCTCCAGTAACCCAGCCTGGCGGCGGCAGAGGCAGGGATCACTGTGGCCAGACCCTTGCCCACAGGAAGATGCAGAGTTTCGTGGTGAGCTGGGAGTTTAGACACTGACGCTACCTGGTCACTTAGGCCTAGAGAAGGGTCACATAGGACCTGAGTCTTTGCACCTGGACTTTGGTGAATGGGGCTGTACAAATTCAATGGAATGAAGGGGAGAGTCTCGTCTAGTTCTTCAAAATGTGTTCCTGCTTCTCAATCACTTTGCTCTTAGCTGGGTTCAGTGTAAGCCAGCTGCTCTTCATCCCAGAGCCCTGGTGTTGCTGCATGTGCTCAGCTGAGTTCTCATCCCTCTCTCTGTGTTTGGTTTCAGACTGGAGAAGAAACATCATCTGCCCAGGTAACTACAGCTCCTATTGCATCACTATCCGAAGCTCCCCCTGCCCTGAGATTTCCCGTCCCTTTTTCTCATACAGTTAACATTTTGCACTAGCTCTTCGGGGCAGTGACAGCTCTGTACTAAGGTGAAAGGACAAAGGTTTGTGTGGCCAACGTTGTGATTTTGAGTGCCTAAGGAGTTCTTCTGTGCACACTAGAAGCTCAGAGAGTTCTCAGCTAGATGCTGTTAGAGTCCCTGACGGGGCTGGAGGCTCTGGGAGGGCAGGTGGACAAAGGGCTGGACCAGGCCAGGTTAATGTCTAGGCTGCTCCTTTCAATTTTCAGAAGCCCTAACAGGGCTGCATGTGCCCAGACAGCTGCTGCTGCTGCTGCTCTAGCCGCAGCACAGGTACACGGCAGCCAGCAGAGGTTAGCACATTCACTGCACACAGACACCCATTGGTCACACACGGAGATACAGAGACCCCATCACACACTGACTGCAACCCCCCAAACACATGGCAGGATCCAAGGTACGTGAGAAGCCAGGGAAGCCAGTAAGGGCCCAGAGAGAGCCAGTGTGGGCTCTGGAATTCCTTGGGGAAGATGGGGCAGGAGAGGAGTGGTATGGGGAGGGATAAGGTTAGGGAGTGGGAGAGGAATAGAGGGATGCACAGGGATTTTGGGAGTGGTTCCTGTGGGGAATGATTCTTCTTCCAGGGGGCCAGGGCTGCCCAGAGGGAGGGCAAGTGGGGCAATTTGCCCAGGCCCCCACAAGAGTTTTCCAGTGCCCCTGGAGTGGGGTCCTTCACTCGTTCTGGGGGCCCCGGAAAACTCTCATGGGGCCTGGGCCCCTGAAGCGAGTGAAGGACCCGTTGCCGAAGATCTGAAGCTTCTTTTGCTCCGAGTCTTCTGTGACAATTTGGTGGCCACCGAAGACCCCAGGCCCCCTGAATCCTCTGGGTGGCCCAACGGGGGACCACAGTTGAGGTTGGCTAGTCAAGTCCCATGAAGACTGTGATGTGGTTCCAAAGGGACCTCCCCCACAAGCTGTGTGAAAGGGAAACATGGTGGGATATGAAGTGCACTGGTGATAAATGAATGTACCATGGAGAGGGAAAAATGAACAACTCATTTGCATTACAGGGTTTGAAAATAAGTGCATCAGCAGCTCAGTAATGCAACATGGAATTCACTGTGGCCAGCTTGACAAAACCCGCTGCTCACTGTGCAGCTCTGGGGAAAAGGTCAAACAAAATATGAGAATCCATAAAAATGGGCTGGTGAACACCATGGAAATGTTATACAGCCATTCTATAAATGTGGTTTGCCCTTATTTGGAGTTCTGTGTTGGGTACCACTTACCTCATCTCAGAAAGGGTAGCAAAGAAGAAAGGGGGGCTCAGAGAGGGGCAATGAGAATCAGCTGGAGGAGAGATTGAAATAATTTGGAATGTTTACCTTTAAAAGAGAAGTGCGAGTGGGGACATGATACAAGTACAGAATATTGCACAACCCCCCTGAACGGATGATGATTTAGATTGAAATGTCAAACACTTGGTAGTTAGGAAATGCCAGTTTTCTGCTTCCCTGTACACCCTTAATTCTCACCCCTTATGCATCCATCCTGGGCAGTGAAAGAATGAGGCATAGGTCCTGTGGCAAAAACAGTGTGTGATCATGTAATTGGAGATTGTATCATAACACACACGGGACACTGGCTAATGGTCCAACCCTAGGGACACAATATGTTGCTAGAGAACACAACAGAAGGGTAGCAAGAGTGGAGAAAGCTTTACTGGCAATAACAGGTACAAACACTGGAAACTGGTGGGAATAATTTCAGTTCTTCCAGGTCTTCGTGCAACTCTGTCCTGTGATCTATGCAATCAGTGCGTAACATGGCCAATACAGCATCAGGCTAACAGAGAGAAAGAAAGATATAGTGTGTGTGTGTGTGTGTGTGTGTGTATGCATGCACTGAGTTAGAGGGGTCTTTGCCAGCGTCAGATAGGAAGATGAATCATCCAACTTTGGAAATTAACAAGACAGCAGAGGAATGTGAGCCAAAGAAATGGACACACATTATTTTCATTTGCTCATTTTTGCACCACAACCCACATGCTTGCCAGAGAGCTTTCTTCATCTTTTGCTTGTACTAAGAATCAGCGCACTAAAGGAGACACCTACGCCAGCCACCTACCCAACTCCTAAACTGAACGGCACAGACTGAGGTGGGACAGATTGGTCAGTGAAGGAGGTAAAAGTCCAAGAAGTGGGTCAGGGTCAGTACACTGGGGAAAGGTAGCATGGACATGAGTTTGGGGGTGGGGAGAGAAGACTGGACTTAAACTCCCAGGATCCTTTGGAAAATGGGGCCTAGGCACTCCATGGATTTTGAAAATTGTACCCAAAGCCAACAAGTTCATGCTCATTCTCTATCTTTAGTTAAGGAGGGTGACCCCTGACCCCAGCGACTGTCTGCAGGGACAAAAACCTGCTACAGCGGACAACTTGGAAAGGGAAATATCAAATCTTCTCCTATGCCCCAGCTGCCCTCTGGCCTTTATATCATATTCCCAGGAGCCAAAAGAAAACATTTTTCTCCCCCTAGGGCTGTCAACGGGTGGGGGGGCAAAAGGGGCAACTGCCCTAGGGCCTGGAGATTAAGGGCCTGGGATCCCCTGGCCGCTGCTACCGTGGCAGCGGCCAGAGCCCCGGGCCCTTTAAATCATCTTCAGAGTCCTAGGTGGCGGGCCGGTCAGCACTGCAGGGCTGGGTGAGGGAAAATATCTCTCAATTCTGTTGGCAGCCCTGTTTCCAACCCTTTTCAAAATTCCCCTCCATGCCTCAGGCCCCCCTTTGAATTCCAGGGGAGATTGGCCAGTGACATGAATGGCAGCCGGACCAGGTCTTTGGTAGCAAGCTGGCAATGTCACTTCAGAGTGTCAGAAGGGAAAGTCTAATTCATGACAATTAATAATTATAAAAGTGATAGAAATTCTGCTAAGGAAAAAAAGAGTCTGTCAAAATGGTAACCACTGACAGAGAAATGCTCACATGTGTATTTGGGGATTGTTCACTTTATGCTGAACTCTAGAACGTATCTTTTTCCCAGTGTAACATTTTATATGCATAAGGAGCCACTCAGTCATTCCCAGAAAACTCAACATTTCCAGACTGTTGGGATTGGTTTGCTCCCCCCTCACATGCCACCCCATCCTCTTTGGCGTGATGGTGCGTGTGAGGTTATGCCACATGAGGGACACCATTTTTCAGAGATGGAGGGGGCAGAGTGATGTCCCTCATCCAACAATGGACAAAAATCACATCCATTTTAACACTCATGCTGGACAGTGGACAAACCTTTCAAACAGAGGCCTGTCCATTTTAATCCCAGATGAGTGGCCTCCCTCTCTACAACACTAATTTCTGTTAATGTGCTTGTTCAGATAAGCTCTCATCTCTGATTCTGTGTTTCCAGGCCTGGGAAGTTCTGCGCCACCTGTACAAGAAGGTAACTGAAGTTCAGATTCTATCAATGTGCCAGTCTCAGCGGCTGTTAGAATGTTTTGCTGCTTTCCTCTGACTGTGGTCATGGGAGGGGAGGTCAGTGCTCAGGGCAGAGCTCACAAGCATCCTGCATTTCCCAGCACAGCGGGAGGGGAGGGAGGTTGTGTAGCCATGGCCTGATGTACAGCAGTAAATCCAGACACTATTGTGTCTGCCCCTCCTGCCCCTCCTCTGCCTTCACGTGCAGTGCAACCTGCAGAGCTTTCTGGGCCCACAGCCCAGCCTGGCTGCACAGCCACTGATGTGTGCCAGCGCCTAGCACAGGGCCAAAGACACAGCTCCTTGTCTCCCCAGCTCCCCAGGGCTGTCCCTGCTCACAGCCCCTTCCCTGCCTGAGGCCCTGGGGGACAGAGCCATGGGCTGTGGAACAGGAGCAAACTGAATTCTGGGTTTGTTAAATGCCCAGTAACTGAGGATTAACAATTCAGAGGTTGGAAACTGAGGAAATGACGTGTAAAAGCTAAATTCAGAGATTAGAGAGAGAGAGAGAGAGAGAGAGAGAGAAACAAAGATATTTCACGTGACAAAACAGGGAGGTGAGGAAATAAAATATGCCCAGTGACGAGAACCCTGGTGCTAGAGTACAGAGAGAGCCCAGGGGGAAAGTCATGAGAGTGCAAAGAGGGGGATACATCGGGATTGGGAAGGGCCCAGAAGACTGAGGGATGGGGCAGCGTTTGGAAGGGTCTGGAGGGCCGGCAGTGCCTGGCGGGAACAGGAGGGTGGGGAGAGCAGCAGGCCGTCAGCTGAATGGGGCAGGTGCAGAGGCAGTAGGAGTGGGGGCAGGTGGAAGGGCCTGGAGGTTTGGTGATGGTGGCTGCTTGGAGGGAAGAGGCAGGTGAGTTGCTGTTTTCACCCTCATAGCAAACTCTCTATAACCTTTCACATCCCACTGCCCTGAGCCTCCCCTGCCCCATCTCCTCCTCATCCAGTATGGTTTTCTGTCTCCTCTGTGATCCCTTCCTTCATGTCTCCATTCACTTCTCCGCTTCCTCTCCCTCCTTCTCCTCTCGCTCCTTCTCCCCCAACACTCCCTTTGCTCTAACATAGGCTGAGGGTGCAGGGATGGGAAGCATCTGTTCTCCTCTCCCAGCGATGCTCTTTCTCAGCTGGGAATATGGGGTTTAAGATGGGAAACTGCAGGGAGAGGTGAGGCGGGTCAGTGAACACTTAGCAGAGGGAGCTCAGCTTCTCACCGCTCTGTTGTCCCCCATCTCCCTGACATGTGGGTCTCTAGTCCCCTCCCTGGAAAGATGTGGAGCAGGACAAGAAAAATCCTGAGTCCCAGACCTGGCTCAAGTGACCCTTTTGCTCTACAGCTGGCCCATCTCTGCCAGGGATGTGACTCTCCCCTGCACTGTGCTGACATCTCAGAGCTGCTCCCCATTCAGAGCCGGCAGGTAAATCCTGCAGGAAGGAGATTCTGAGTCATTCCCCAGCTGGGGCAGATTCTGTCACTGACACCATGAAACCCTCCCTCAGGGCCGAGCTCTGCCTCTAATGCTCTGATTCTCTCTCCTCAGCAAATGTGACTCTGGATCCAGACACGGCTCATCCCTGGCTCGTCCTGTCTGAGGATCGGAAACATGTGAGACGGGGAGACACATGCCAGGATCTGCCCAACACCCCTGAGAGATTTGACTATTGGTCCTGTGTGCTGGGCTGTGAGGGATTCACCTCGGGGAGACATTGCTGGGAGGTGGAGGTGGGGGGTGACCGATACTGGGCTGTGGGGGTGGCCAGAGAGTCTGTGGGGAGGAAGGGAGGGATCAGCCTTCACACTGAGGGGGGGATCTGGGCTGTGGAGCGATGGTGGGTTCAGTTCCGGGCTCTCACCTCCCCTGCGACCCCCTGCCCCTGAGCCGGGTCCCCAGCAGGATCCGGGTTTGTCTGGACTGTGGCCGGGGGCAGGTGACATTTATCGATGCTGGTGACGAGGCCCCGATCTTCACTTTCCCGCCGGGCTCCGTCCCTGGGGAGAGAATCCGACCCTGGTTCTGGGTGGGGCCGGGATCCCGGCTCCGACTGTGTCCCTGAGACACACAGCAGAGGGGGGAACAGGAAATCAGCCTCTCTAGTCTCATGGACCCCAGTCTCTATGATCTTGGAGGACTCCCATCTACCCAGTCCCTTTTTCCTCATCTCTATGGCTCTTGGAAGCACCTCCCCCTCCCTCTCTGCAGCCCCAGGGATGGGAGGGGGAAGAGCCCCTGGGGCTGCAGGATGGGCCCTGAAGGGCTGAGGTGGGGGCTGGGCAGGGGGTAGCACTAACAGCCAGGCAGGGGACAGGCGGAGGTGGAGGTGGCAGGGACATGGCATGAATCAATCAGGGTTTGGGGGGTTGGGGAGAAGCAGCAGCTGCAGGGAGCGTTTTGTACAGATCTATGTCCTTAGATCTGACTGGGGGCTCCCAGCCCAAGATCAGCTCAAGGGGAAGGGATAAGATCAGGAAGAGAAGAGAGCAGCCGAGGGGGATGATCTGTGACAGGGAGGAGAGACACAGGGAAATAAAGAGGGATGGAAAGTGAGGCTAGAACAATAATGAATAGAAAAGGACAGTACGGAAGAAATGGGAACATGCACAGGATGGGGAGATTTATTACATATTACTGGAAGTGAGACTGTAATTCATAAATTCCCTATATTAATTCCTGGCCACTGGTGCTATTGTAGTGCCATTAAGAAAACTGTTCTCAGTAGCTGGGGATCTCCTGGCCATGCTGTGGTTACTAAAGCTCCTTCTTAGCTCCTTTTACTTTGCTACTTTCCAGCTACTGACTGTAAATAAAACATTACAAACAATTCTTCTTTTTTGTTCCACTTTAATGTCCCAGCTGCAAGTGCTGGGGGTACGTCATGGGATTTGCTTCCCAACTTGGTTGTGTCCCCCCAACCCCTAAAGGGAATATTACACCCAGGGCCAGCTCCAGGCACCAGCGAAGGAAGCTGGTGCCTGGGGCGGCCAATAGAAAGGGGTGTCAGTGTGTCAGATTTCGGGGCAGCACATCCAGATTGGTGGCAGGAGCACTTCAGCGGTGGCTTAATCTGCCCGCTTCAGTGTTTGGCAGCAATTCAGCAGCGGGTCCTTCACTCGCTGTCTTCCTCTTCGGTTGCAGCTCAATCGGGTTCTTTCATTTTTCTTTTTTGTTCACTGCTTGGGGCAACAATAAAGCTGGAGCCGGCTGGAGCTGGAGTGATTGCTGATGACCCTGGGAGAATGTTTTAGCCGTGGATTTTACCTGTTAAAATTAAACTCAGCCTGTCTGAATCCTGCGACACCTGGTGTTTGGTGTGTAACCTGTTGATCTTATTACTTTGCTCACTATTTCTTCAATATGAACTAATAAACTTGTTTGTTTTCACTAAAAATATATCTCAGTGCTCTGATGTTCCACTGGGGCTGATCCTCAGCTGAATCAAACAAGCTGGTGTTGTTCCGATGGGTTACCTGGGAATTTCTGAGTATCCAGTGGAGAGGGGCTGGACACTACAGAAGGACACGTCAGAGGGGCTGGAGATGAGGTTGAGCCTAATGTTAATCTGTAAGGCAAAGTAAGGACTGGCAGAGCCCTGATTAGTTTGTGTGGGGAGGTAAAAGGCTGGGGGTGACAGGGAACTGACAACCATTGAAACAGAAGCACGTCCCTCTCACGCTGAGACGGAGTGCGGGGGGGAAAGAACAAGGAGATTCACTGTCCGGGGTGTAGGGACAGTACTGAATTATTATGAATTACTGTGCTTCTTATTAATGAATGTGGTGGACGTGAATGTGGTCCGGCTTGACATGTCTGAATTTGCTAGAGTATTCTGGGAGCAGGACCTTCTGAGCATCAAATGGTTACTGTGGAAATTTTCTATTCTGAGTGTCTGTTCTATTACCGACATTTGTCAGTCAATATGCCAGCTCACTAGGTAAAAAAAACCGTATAATCATGAGATCAGTGATCTTGGCACAAGCTGACCTGGGGCAAAATGGCATCGCTCTGACAGCTTGAGTGAATGATTGATGAGAGTGTAAATGTGGGGTGATGTCTGGTGGGTACCCCTTCTGCAGTCCCTTCCAAAGTATTAATTAGGAGAAAATTAGTAATAAAATGTCCACAGGGCATATGAGTCCTTTGAAAACTACTGCCTCGGGGGAATCCTTGATAGACCTGGTGACTGAGAATAGAAGACAATGAGAGAGAGAAATCCTGATCTGGATCAATAGCTATACCCGCTTCGCTAGCCAATCTGAATACTGTGTGGGGCCAGCATAAATATTGAGAGTTTGTGCTTGAGGAATTGAGGCTCACTAAGGAGACATGAATTAGATAACCTTATACTGCTTCTGGAATTCTTTCTTAAATAAACCGTTGTGTATGGAGTCTACTAAATCTGACTTGTTGATTGGTATCGGGAAACATTCTGCCCAGCTGTGAGCCATTAAAGATCCATTTCAACATTTGGTAGCAAAGGATGGTTACCATGTCAGTGAATAAATTAACTGTTTCTGAACTGGATGGATAAGCTAAAATATTGTCTTAAGATATTAGACTCAGTGGCCGGGGAACCAAGGATTGGACCAGATTGGGATCAGATTGGTTACAGATATTGGGAGAGAGGGACATACACAGGCACGTGGAGTTGAATTAGTGCTATCTTCAAGTCTATGATGTTCTGCAAGTGCGAGCAAGGCGGGCTTACTCCAGAGGACAAGGGAGACGCCCCGAAGCCTCTGGCTATGGTTAATGAGTGCTTGTTAAGACAGGTGTTTAAAAGCTTGGGGTCTGATCCATGTATGACTGCTGCAGTCTCTACACTGCATAAGAAAGGTTTGGACAACTTGTTGTTGGGGTATCAACAGGGCTAGTCTCCCAAGAAGGTCCAAACGGCAGCATGAGTCATCTGTACTATGTCTCAGGTGGTAAATAAGCTCACAGAAAAGCACAATGCCTGTGAATATGAAAAGGAAAATTTGGAACTGGAATTGGAAAAACTAAAATTGCAACTGAAAACCAGAAATGAAATCTGGATAGTTGGATGGCAGTAAGGGTCCCTCCCAGGGCGTGGTCAGGGATCAGAGGGGGTTGGATGGGGTTGGAGGTCCCAGGGGGGAGTCAGGGAGTAGGAGGAGGTTGGAAGGGGGTGGGGGTACCAGAGGGTGGTCAGTAGGTAGGGAGCAGGGGGGTTGGATAGGGGCAGGGGTCCCCAGGGGCAGTCAGGGTACAGGGGGAGTGGGTAGGCGGTGGGCGATCTGGGGGGCAATCAATGGGCAGGGAGCGGGGTGGGGTTGGATAGGATCTAAATTTACCATGCACAGAGCAATCGCCCTGTATCCCAGAGTCCTACAGCCCCACCCCAATGTGTGACTTATTAGTCCGAGTGCTCATTTCTCTCTTTTTCCCCTCTAGGGCATCAGAGGCACCTCAACCAGACATGTGGCTCCTTCTCACTCCCCCTCACACTTCTTGAGCGTGTGCAGGGGCTTGGACACCAGGTGAAAGCCACATCTCCCCTCAGCACATTGTGGACAGGAGCCACATTTCTGCTACTTTCACTTTGTTCAAGTTAACCTCGAGGTTCTCGCCCTGTGAACAAATTGTGGATTTACCCATCCCATGGAAAAGATTATGAACTTGTTACATCCCTGGGGGACTGGCTGCCTGTAGACACTGGGGATATAATATGGGGCTTTCACTGGCCAGGGCCGGCTTTAGGAAGTGCTGGGCCCAATTTGAACATTTTCAGTGGGGCCCCGGCAGGAATGACTACAAAAAAAAAAAAAACACATGTAAAAAAAAGCCTTTCATTTCTTAGCAACCGGCTCCCTATAAAAAGTTCTGATTTAAGGGATGTGCCACAGTACGTATTTTTGTACCAATAGAGTTACCATACATCCATATTTTCCCAGGAGGAATTTTTAAAATTTAGCCTGACATGTCCGGGAAAATATGGGTGTATGTTAACCCTACCTAAAGTTCTTTTTTAAAATGATGGGCATGAACAAGAAATGAGCTTCGTTTCACATGTGTGGGTCCCCGCCACTCCCTGGGGGTGTGCTAGGGTGACCAGATGTCCCGATTTTATAGAGAAAGTCCTGATTTTTGGGTCTTTTTCTTATATAGGATCCTATTACCCCCCATCCCATCCTGATCTTTCACCGTTGCTGTCTGGTCACCCTTGGGTGTGCACATGTGTAGGTCCCAGCTACTCCCTGCCCCCCTCATTGAAGCAGGTGTGCAGGGTTACTGCCCTGGGAACTGCAGGGCACCAGTGGACATGGGGCTGGCTGGAGGCAGGGCACGGGCTGACTGGAGGCAGGATCTGGCTGCAGGCAGAGCAAGGGTTGCGGGGCTGGCTGGAGACGGGGGGGGGTGGGCTGGCTGGCTTCAGGCAGGGACGCAGGGGGGTGCAGCAGGGGTTGGCAGGGCTGGAGACAGAGGAGTGCTGGACTGGCTGGCTTCAGGCAGCGGGGTGCGGCAGGGGTTGGCTGGAGACAGGGCAGGGGGTGCGGGGCTGGTGCGGCCCAGACAGGGGGTGCAGGGTTGGTGCGGGAAGGGCAGGGGTGCGGCAGGGGTTGGCTGGAGACAGGGCAGGGGGTGCGGGGCTGGTGCGGCCCAGACAGGGGGTGCAGGGATGGTGCGGGAAGGGCAGGGGTGCAGCAGGGGCTGGCTGGAGATGGGCTGGTTGGAGACAGGGGTGGCCCGATTCAGGGGAATTTGTTGAATTGGCCTAAAGTCTGCTCTGTTCACTGCTAGGTCTCTGCTTACAATAGGCGCTGACTTTTATTTTTCCCCAGAGGGCTCCACCCCGGCTCTGCCCTCGGGCCCCACCCCCACTATCCCCCTCCCCTGAGGCCCTGCCCTCGCTCCACCTCTTCCTGACCCCATTCTGCCTCCATCCCTGAGGCCGTGCCCTCTGTCTGCCTCTTCCCGACCCTGCGCCAACCCCTCCCCGAAGCTGCAGCCAATCTGCAGCTCGCTGCTCTCCATCCTCACCCAGGCACCTCCCCTACTCACCAGAAAGCTCATTGGCAGCCTGCAGAACAGCTGTGGCTGGTGAGTGCTGAGCTTTCTCTATATTTTTTCCACAGGGGTTTGAGCTCCGGAGCACCCCTGGAGTCAGCACCTCTGCTGCTACAATCATGAGACCGAGCAGTGACCAAGTATAAACAGTGACTTACAATGAGACTCAGCCAGAGGTGAAAGTAAGCCGGTACAGTACGGTACAGCGTACCAGCAAGAGCCAATACACTGTGCCGGACTGCACTGGCTTCCGCGGCGGGGCTTTAAAGGGCTGCAGCGGGGAGCCCAGAGCCCTTTAAATCCTGCCCGCGGCTCCGGCGTCTGGGCTGGGGCTGGGATTTAAAGGGCTCAGAGCTCCCTGGAGCGGCAGGAGCTCCGGGCCCTTTAAATCCCACCCGCAGCTCCGGCTGCTGGAGCTGTGGTGGGGATTTAAAGGGCCTGAAGCTCTGCAGCAGCCGGAGCCCCGGGCCTTTTAATTTGCCCCTGAGCCCCGGGGGCTACCAGCCACCTCTGCAGCTGAGAGCCCCGGATTGATATAAAAGCCCTGGGGCTTCCAGTTCGAGTCACAGCCGGTGTACCAGGATCTTTAAATCTTGAGAGGCCCCGCCTCTTCTGGATGAGGCCACGCCCTCCTCGGGACTCCAGCAGTACTAGTAAGTCCTGTAAGTTACTTTCACCCCTGACTTAGCCCATGTACTGCTGTTAATGGGCAAGTCAGTAAGGCCTAAATTTACAACAGTGGCCTAACTGTAGCTGTCTTGGTTTATCTCCTCGAAATACAGGACTTCAGGGCACATGTTCCACCTGCATTCGCAGCTGCAGCCGGAGTCAGTGGGCGCTGCGGATGCCCAGCCCCTTGGAGAACCAGCCCCTCAGCACTTAGGTTAGTATCCCAAATTTGGACTCTAAATCAAAAGAGATTCTTGACATTTGGACCTAGCCCATCATTGTGCTCTGCTTCTGGGCTGGCTAGCAGGGCTGTTTGTGCCTCCTCCCCAGCAGCTGAAGGCAGGGGGAGTGCTCCTAGGAGGGGCGGGAGGGATTGGGGTTGGGGCAGGGACAGGCTGGAGGAGGAAAGGGTGGAAAGGGATAGAGGGATTTGGCCGGGGTGAAGCTGCACCTCTTATACTCTGCTGAGCTGCAACGGCCATTAACCACATTGTTAAACTACTGCAACACCTGACTCAGGTAACTAGTTGCATCCACAGCAGCATCTCTGCACAGCACAGCTCCCCTGCCACAGCTGAATTCCCACTCCTTGTCCCTGATGGCAGCTTTCCAGACTGCCCCAGGTCTCCTCAGTCTGTCCCCACATTCCCTCCTGCAGCCGCAATGGGCAAGTGGCCTGAGAGGTCTCTGTTTATCCCACACCATGTACCCTGCAACCCCTACTGCGAGCTCCCCACACACCCGCTGCCCTCGGCCATTGGGCCCCAGCCCTCACCTGGGGGACTGGAGCTTGGTCTCCCTGCAGTCTCTGGTCTCTCTGCTGAGACTGACAAACAGGGAGAAAATGGGGGCAGGCCTTGCTGGGTGTGGTTGTGTTACAGGGGCACCTGCCCCATTAGGGCCCAGGCTGAGCTCCCAGCACATTCCACAGGCCCTAGATCCGCCATCAGATCGACTTTCAGCCTCGGTCCGTGTGGTGGTGGGGGAGGCACTGGGTCATTGCCCTGGGGGAGCTGCTGAGGGAGGGAGGACATTTACCTGCTCACAGACAATTTTAACAGTTTTAAAGCTTCAACTTTTTAAATCTCAGTGTCCAGTGTCATTAAATAGTTCTGTTCTGACCAAAATATTATCTAAACCCCTCATAATTTCCCACAACTGTGACTATTTTAATTAGAATGAAATGCTTAAAACCCAGATTGTTGTGAAAGTTTAAGTCAATAAATATAAAAATTGCTTAAAATAAAGATTATCTGTCAAAATTAGATATTATAAAAAAAATTCTGCCCAGCCTATCACTCCTGCCACCCAGCTCCTGCTCCTCCAGGTTCAGCATCACAGAGGGCTGCCTTGGTGACCCTCCCCACCAGCTCAGGGGCTGATTGCAGGCCAGGAGCCCTAGTGGTAAATTTTTTACCAAAGCCTCCAGGGGTGAAATTGGCTGGGTTCTTCCTGCTTAGCAAACAGCATGAGCCATTTTCAGGTAAGGAACCACCCCCTTGCTGCTGCAGGCGGGGCATAGTTTGAATTCAGGAATTTGAAACAAAGCCTGTTCCAAACTGCCCAGAGGAGCCATGGCTGCAGAGAGCCTTGTGGAAAGTTTCCAGGAGGAAGCGACATGTCCCGTCTGTCTGGAGTATTTCACAGAACCTGTCACTCTGGAGTGTGGGCACAATTTCTGCCGAGCCTGCATCAGCCAGTGCTGGGAGGGATCCGATGCAGTCGCCTGCTGCCCTCAGTGCAGAGAAACTGTGCAACAGAGAAACCTCAGGCCCAACAGGCAGCTGGCAAATGTCCTGGAAATCGCCAAACAGTTGAGCTTACAGGCAGCAAAAGGAGCAGGAGGGGACGGGGTGTGCGGGGAACACCAGGAGGCTCTAAAACTGTTCTGTGAAGAGGATCAAACCCCCATCTGTGTGGTCTGCAGAGAGTCCCGGGCTCACCGCGCTCACACGGTGGTTCCCATAAAGGAGGCTGCCCAGGAGTACAAGGTACCGAGTTGCTGTCCAGTCTAATGGGTGATAACTTTGGATGTTAATTGCAGGTTAAGGGTGTAACTGTGTCATTCAGCTGTGTGTAGCCTTCACTGCATGAAAGCTGATAGGGGAGTTACAAGCTGTGACTGGTATTACTGGTTGTATCACAGTGTTTATTGTTATTTGCATCCCCTACAGACCTCAGATGAGCTTTGACCTCGATTGTGGGGGGCCTTGCACAAAATCCAGTGAGGGCCAATCTCTGCCCTGAGCCATTTACAGTCCAACTGGACAAGACAGACAAAGTGTGGAAGGGGAAACTGAGGCACAGTGAGGGGAAGTGACTTGTCCAAGGGGACTCAGCAGATCCATGTCAGAGCTGGATATAAACCTGCTTTTCCAAGGCCCAGTTCAGTGCCCTAACCACTAGCTACTCTGCCCCTTTCAGCAGCACTAAGCAGTGATGAAGTGCAGAGATTAGGAGGAAAAGACTGCTTGATACAGGTCCTAGGCCCAGCAGGGAGATGAGGTTTCCCGCTGGGATTCTGAATTCCTGTGCTGCTCCACAAGGAGTTAAACTCAGATGCTGCCGGCCTGCACTAGAGGAGATCACTGGGTTAAACACTGTGTGGGACCCTGAGCACCTTGAGTCCACACCCACAAGGGCTCCAGACAGCGCAGGTCCATGCCAAGTACCACTGGGATTCGACTTATCTTCAGCAAAACTAACCCCTGGGCAGTGCGGACCTGTGTCAGTCTGACCTGTTCTCGTCTGTTCATGGGCAAGGACCAGCCAACGTGGTTCCATTAGTCCCACCAGGCAGCCTTTTAAAATTTCCCAGAATCCTCTGCTTCCAGAGTCTGCTGGGGACAGTGGGGGAGCTACCCAGAGGCCATTGCCACGGAAAGGGACTAGGACAACACTAGGGCAAACCCCAGCTGTTCCTAACACAAACCAACACATCTAATGGGCTTTGCCCTAGGCCTTAGATCAGTGCTGTCCAACCCGTCCCATCCCCAGGGGGTACAGGGCTGAAAGTCAATGGAGTTGGATTTCTTTGAGCATCCCGGCCTATATGGCTCCCCACAGAGGCTTCTGGGATTGATATCACTGTTTCTGAAATCTGCTAAAAAACAGCTTTATAAATTCACCACCATGGGACACCAGTTTTCTGCTGGTTTAAATTGATGGAGAAAGTGGAGGTAACAACTCAACTCTGAATATAAAACATTCCCAGTTTCCATAAATAAGGTTTCATTCCCTTGGTGTCTCTGAGGTCCTACCTCTACAAAGACCCACTGCTGTACACAGTATTGTTGTAACTGTGTTGGTCCCGGGATATTAGAAAGACAAGGTAGATGAAGTAATACCTGCTCATGGCCAGCTTCTGTGGGTGAACGACAAGCTTTCAAGCTTACACAGAGCTCTTCTTCAGACCCGGGAAAGAGTATGTTCCCCAGAGCTGAGTCGTGTGTAACTCTCTAACCAATAGGAGCTGGGCCAGCAGAAGATATTCCTTTACCCACCTAGTCTATCTGGGACGACTGACTGTTATCTTGAATTTTGGGTGGAAAAACACCTCATCCACCCCCTACAATCCTCAAAATAAACCCACCAAATCATTTCTGTTTGTCAGGAAAAAATACAAGCCCATTTGAAGACTCTGAGGGAAGAGAGAGAAAAGCTGCTGGGATTTCAAGTGACTGGAGAGAAGAGAAGCCAGGAGTATTTGGTAGGTGCCTATTGTTCTTCACCTGCTGGGACATGGAGGTGGTAGGGATGTTTATTTGTAGATTTCTCTGTGGTCTTATGTGTGTTTCTCCATGATCATGGGATACTGTGTGTGTGTGTGTACAGGTGTGCATATCACAAATGTTCTCTCCCTGGAGAAGGACAACAGCATCTTCTGCAGGATCTAAGAGGCATTTTAATTAATGAGTTAATTACTACCCCTTGTGGCTTTCACAACATTTCTCCCAAACTGCACTGACTGTGTCCCACTAGACATGGAGACAGCTCTTTCAGAGAGATTGGGGCGAAATGGGAAGCTGTAAGAAAATCCTCTCCCTTGTGATCACAGTGTATAGTCAAGTGTCAGGATGTGAAGAATGGTGGGTTTTGAACCTCAGTCCACAGAAACTGTCATTACAACTCAACCGCTCTCCAGAGCCAGCAGGGGAGAGGCTAATGGAAATCCCACCAGAGGATCTGCCTACTAAGGGTATGGCTACACTTGAAACTTCAAAGCGCTGCCATGGCAGCACTTTGAAGTGCGAGTGTGGTCGCAGCGCTGGCACTGGGAGAGAGTTCTCCCAGCGCTGCATGTACTCCACATCCTCTACGGGTGTAGCTTGCAGTGCTGGGAGCCTTACTCCCAGCGCTGCGGCACTGTTTACACTGAGGCTTTATAGCGCTGTATCTTGCAGGACTTTGGGGGTGTGTTTTTTTCACACCCCTGAGCGTGAAAGTTGCAGCACTGTAAAGCATCAGTGTAGCCATGGCCTAAGCTCCCGATTTGGAGCAGACGTTCGGATGCATGAATTACAGCAGCAGGAGTCACGGGAAGTTGTCCAAACAACTGAATGAACTTCTGATCTGCTGCCGGACTGAACCTTGATTCTGGCTTGGCCCTGGCATTGTCCCTGACTCAGGTTTGACCTGCAGTACTGTTATCTGACTCCAGCTTAACCCTTCGTGTGGCTGCCTGACTCCAACTCCAGTCCTGATCTCTGGTATCACTCCAGACACTGATTCTGACTCAGCCGTTGGCATGACTCCTGAGCTCAAGTGTAGCCCCAACCCTCGCTGAGATCCTGACTTTGACTCCAGCTCTGACTTTGGCTGCAGTTCCGGATTTCCAACTGCAGCTCTGAGCACTAGGCCTGACGGCTCATGTCCTGGTCTCTACACAGAGGTGTTAGAGATTGTAAAGAAACTCTCTCTTGTAAGACTGTATGGAAGGTCATCAGGCTCCGTCCATGTTCCTGACCAGCCCTTTCCTTATTTCTTATAGAAACAGACAGAAACCGAGAGGCAAAAGATTGTGTCTGAATTTCAGGAACTCCAGCAGTTCCTGGAGGAGCAAGAGCGACTCCTGCTGGCCCAGCTGGAGAAGCTGGACGAGGAGATTTTGAAGATACAGAATGAAAATATCACCAAACTCTCTGAGGAGATTTCCCATCTCAGTGAGCTGATCAGTGAGATGGAGGGGAAGTGTCAGAAGCCAGCTAGTGAATTCCTGCAGGTGAGATTGAACTGAAAACATCCCAAATCCCAACACAGGGACAGGACAGCTCCTGAACCACGGGCACAGGAGTCCAGCAATCAGAGATCTCAGTGTAACTCAGTGTGTGCATTGCTGACATGTGAATGACGATTGTTCTTTGCAAACTCCCGGATGCATTGATATTAGAGATGGGAAAGCCCCATTAGCTCAGTGAAACCATGGCCCCGGGGCCAGAGCAGGGCTGATTTTCCCTGTATTTGCAAAATCTCTTTCCTGGAATCCCAAGTGTGTGTCAGGTGGTACTGAGATTTATTTTTAATCTCTCTCTCCTCTCTCTGTCCTCTAGGATGTCAGAAGCACCTTAAGCAGGTACGTGGCTCTCTCTCAGTCCCACACATACTTGGCAATGCCAGGAAAGAGCATGGAGATGATGTTAGCACTGCATCTCCACAGCAACATGTGTGGGGAAGGTCACATTTTGGATGAAAATTTCTCAGATAAATTTAATCCTGAGGTTCTCACCCTGGTTCAGAAGAGTCTGGAATTCTCCATTCAGTGGCAAGGCCTGACCTCAAGTGTTTCCTAGAGATGTCACATCCCTGGGGGACTGGCCACCTCAGGATTGTGGGGATGGAATATGGGCCTGTCACTGCTGGGGCCCTGGTTACCAGTCAGCCCAGGGCATCAGTGGTCAAGAGTCTTTCCCACCAGAGTCTTTCCCAGCCTGAGGGTTGTTAGGAGACCTGTGAGAAATGAGCTAGGGACGGGGGAGTTGTTGTCTCAGTCTAGTTCTTAGTGGACAGATTTCTACAGCACTTCACATAGGAACCTCCTGTCCCTCAGAGTATGGAGGCCAAGGAGCGAATTGGCCATGGAGACTCAATTCCCATTTTGTCCCCAGAGCTGCTATCGCCAGACCAGATTTGCACAATATTAATGAATCCTTTGAAGGGAAGGTTGTACGGCCATGGTGGGTGTTGCACCTGCTCTGAGGCTGGGAGAAGTCGAGGAATTCGAACTCCAGGCATATTAGAGCAGCGACTCACTAGCCAGAACTTATAATGAGTCACACAGTGAAATATAATCACATGAATTTTTTTCTCTCTAGGTATGAGAAGGAGAAGTTCCAACAGCCAGAGGAGATTTCTCCTGAGCTGGAAGAGCGAGTCAGTGATTTCTCTGAGAAAACTTTTATGCTATCGGAGACTCTGAGGAAGTTCAAAGGTACCTAAAATGGATCTAAGAATGGAAATTGGGATGAGCTTCTGAGACTGTGGGAAGAAAATGGTGCTGGTCAATTGGTTCACACTTAGATGATGCTTCTATTTAATTTTTGGGTGTGAATGCCAGATACTTGGGTCCAAAACACTCAGGTTGATTCATTCAAACCTTTGTTTGCACCAAAAACATGCCTTTCAATTACAGTTACAAAATAAGAAATGACTCATAGACTTTAATTTCAGAAGGGACCATCATGATCCATCTACTCTGACCTCCTGTAAACTCTGGCTGACTTACTGAAGTCCTCAAATACTGATTTAAAGACTTCAAGTTACAGAGTCCACCATTTATTGTAGTTTAACATCTGTAAATGATACGTGCCCCATATGGAAGAGGAAGGGGGGAAAAAAACAAAAAAAGCAACCAACCAAACAGGGTCTCTGGCAATTTGACTTGCTAGAAAATTCCTTCCCTATCCCAAATATGTTGGTCAGCTGGACACTGAGCATTTCAGCAAGTGAGAAATGAGCTAGGGACAGGGGAGTTGTTGTCTCAGTCTAATTCTTAGTGGACAGATTTCTACAGCACTTCAGTCAGACACCTGGGAAAAATTTGTCTCTAACTCAAAGCCCTACCCGTCTAGTGCCCCATCACCAGCCATTGGGATATTTGCTACCAGCCACTGCATATAGAAAGAAGTTCTGGCCAGTTCCCTTCTTCTGGGGCATAGGTGGGTCATGGGGGATTTCTCCTGTGATGTTCTGATTACTCCTTACAATGTCTGACATATTATACGCATCCAAATTGCATATTTACTAGTTCTTTTCCAATCACCTTTGAGTGATATGAATATTAAATATCCTATATAGGTCATACACTGCACATGCATGAACATTTCATTGACAGGGCTTTTTTTGTTCAAGCTATTTTCATGTTCTTGTTCTCTTCTCTCATTAGTTTATTACTACTGATTATGCACACGTCACTTTGACCTTTGTCCCCACACAGGGGTTATTGGACTTCTCTGTGGCTGGATGCACAGCCCCGCTCAGCCCAGCTCCAGCCCTTCAGTGCCACCCCCCCTCTGCACAGCCTCCCTCAGCCTAGCTCCAGCCCTCAGTGCTACCCCTCCTCCAGCTGCACAGACCCCCTCAGTCTAGCTCTCCAGCAGCAGCAGGGATGAGGGACAATGGGAAGCCACTTCAGGGAGCCACCAGAAGTGAGTCCCCTGCCCCCCCGCCAAGAATTTGTTCCACCTTGGTCCCTGCTCACAACAGACCTCCACCCACAGCCAGAGCTTGTCCCTATGTCCTGGTCAGGACACAGAGGAGGTTCCCACCCACAATGGGATAACCCCTGCCTGGAGAGGGGTGCCCTGGTCCCAGTGAGGGGGTGGGAAACCCTGCTCCCCTGAGAGACCCCCCTCCTCTGCTTCCCACATCCTGTGACATGATGCGAGATTTCCCATGTAAGGGACACAGACAGGGGAGAGACATGGGGTAAGTGGTGTAGAGGTGGGACACACACACACACACACACACACACACACACACACACACACACACACTCCTCCTCCCATAAGACATATTATTTAAACAAGGAAAATAGTAGTGACAAGAATGCAGTGAAATATGATTTTAGGATAAATATTTATTCCAATGCCCTCATCCTACAAAAAAAAAAAATTGACTGCGGCAGTGAGGTTCATTCAAAAACACTAAAGTGAGTTGAATTTATTATTTATTATTATTGTTTATTATTTATTAATTACCTAGCTAGGATAAATTTTTTTCAGTGTGGAAAATTGTGTTATTTCAATGTGATGACTGAATGACTTAACACCCCGCCAATGTCCGTCACTAAGTCCAGTAATTTTGTCAAGTGTCCGTCACATAACATGATGCTGCCTAACCCTGGCCAAAGGGACCAAAGTGGGTAAAGTTACTTTTATGACAAAGTCTTTGCAGGTTCTGGGTCTAGGTTACAACAAAAGGCAGTAAGTGAATGAGACAAACCAACTGGAATCTGAAGGGAGGGAGGGGATGAGGAGGGGAAAAGTAAATCTCGTACAGATTGTCTGTCCTGGGATGGTTGTGAGGCTGCAAGGATGTTATTTCCATTGCTGGGAGATGCCTGAATGAGAGAGGAAATAGAAGGTTTCAGTTAGTTTATATTAAATGCCTGAGTGTGTCTCTGGGCCTCTCACTCTGTTTCTCTGTCATGATGAAAACACAGCTCTTTGCGTTCAGAGTGGGGACACTGTTATACATATGATAGCCTGAAATCTCATCTCCTTTCCCCCGCCAGACACTCTGGAGACACGAATTGAGGAATTCCTAGGAGCATACAGACAGGGTGAGTTTGCAGCTGGAGATTGTCTTTACATTATGAGAAAATGCCAGTGAAAACATCTTCATGAGATTATAACTAAAGTTACCAACAAAATCAACACACACACAGCCCTAAAAATAACCCATTAAACAGCGAGAAGATCCAGGGGCACTGGAACATGGAGGGCCAGGGGGCCAAGCCCACCCACTTTTAACATGGGCATAGTTTGGGGACAGCGGGCCATGTTCTCCCCCCTCCCCCCCCGCCCAAACTGCAAGCCTTGGGCAGGCCTGGAGCATCGCAGGCAATGACTGTGCTTCGTGGAGGGGCAGCTGATCAGCTCCCCCTTTTTAGCGCAGCTTCTCGGTGCTGGCCCCTCTCAGTGGCCCCACTCCTGCTCCTCTTCCCCCTGGACCCTCCACCTGCCCTGAGTGGTGCACGCCAAAGAGAGGGGACATGGAAAGATGGAGGGTCAGGGGCTCTCCAGAGTGGCCAAGGCTCCCATCCTGGCCAGGGGCAGGGCCTCGGCGGGAAAATGAAGAGTGGGGCAGGGCCATGGAGAGGGCAGGGCGACCTAGTACCTCTCTCCCCAACTTCTACCGAGGTGCTGGAACACCTGGGGAGATCCCAAGCTGACATCACACAAATAGTCCTAGGGTGACCAGAAGAGAGACATGAAATATCGGGACGTGGGTATGTGTGTGTGTGTGCCGCTGGAGCAAAAAAAAAACCCCAAGAGCCGGCGGCGGAGGGGGGAAAAAAAACAAATAAGAGCCGCCGGAGCACAGGAAAAATTGGTGGGGGCCGAGAATCCACCGGCAGCTCCACGCCCCGTCCCCCAGCACCAGCTCACCTGCGCTCCGCCTCCACCTCCCCTGAGCAGGCTGCCACATCCTGCTTCTCCCCCCTACCTCCAGTGCTTGCTCCGCCATACAGCTGATTAGCGCAAGCCTGGGAGGGAGGGGGAGGAGGAGGAATGCAGTGTGCTTGAGGAAGAGGTGGGGCCAGGGTGGGGAATTTGGGGAGGGATCCAAGGGGGGAGGGAGGAGGCGGAGTTGGGATGGGGCCGGGCAGAGTTGGGGCGTGGGGGGCGCGAGCCTGTGTGCCAGAGGGCAAAATAGCATGACAATTTTCCTCCCGACTGTTACTTGTTCGGGACGCAGGACAAACAAGTAAATATCGGGACAGTCTCGATAAAATCTGGATGTCTGGTCACCCTAAATAGCCCTGACACCGACCTTAGTGCTGAGTTCATGCCCACGCTGCTGAACAGAAACACTCTCCCTGAGCAGCACCCGAACAGAGCTCCCTGCCCGGAGGGCTGACACATCCCTCCAGGGCTGCCCAGAGGATTCAGGGGGCCTGGGGTCTTCGGTGGTGGGGGGCCCCCACTTTGGCGGTAATTTGGCGGCAGGGGGTCCTTCCGCTCCGGGACCCACCGCCGAAGTGCCCCAAAGACCTGCAGCGGGGGCTCCCCGCCGTCTAATTGCCACAGAAGACCCAGCACTTTGGCAGCGGGTCCCACTTTGGCGGTAATTTGTGGCAGGGGGTCCTTCCACCCTGATGCAGAAGGACCCCCCATTGCTGAAGACCTGGAGCGGAAGAAGCTCCGGAGCCCCTGGAGCGAGTGAAGGTCCCCACTCCAAGGGCCCCGAAAAACTCTTGTTGGGGCCTTTGTGGGGCCCGGGGCAAATTGCCCCACTTCCCCCCCCCGCCCCACCCCTGGCGGCCCTGCATCCCACTGCTTTATCCCAGTGCAGTGAGGTGTTCCCCATCGCTCTTCTCCAACATCCTGCCTTTCCTTTGGGCAGGGTTGGGCTGCTCCCTGCTTCCTGGTTTGGGGAGATGCTCTTCCTGTGATGCTGGCAGCTCTTCCCTTCTCTCTAGGCTGGGGATGGGGCTCCCCCACCCAATGCCACCTCCTGCACTCTGATATTAAGTGGTTCTTCCCCACTGCTGCACCTTCCTGTCTGTTCCCAGTCCTGGGAGTGGAGACTGCATTAGAGGAGGGAGATTCCCTCTGGACTTCAAAACTGTACCTGCTTCCTCTGCTACCTCCTCACTAACAGTGGCAGCTCTAGCTATTCTGCCACCCCAAGCACGGCAGGCAGGCTGCCTTCAGTGGCTTACCTGTGAGAGATCCCTGGTCCCGCAGATTTGGCGGCAGCCTGCGGGAGGTCCTCCAGTCCTGCAGCTTCAGTGTACCCACTCCCGAATTGCCACCGAAGCAGCGGGACGGGCGGACCTCCCGCAGGCATGCCACCGAAGGCTGCCTGACTGCTGCCCTTGCAGCGACCAGCAGGGCGCCCCCCGTGGCTTGCTGCCCCAGGCATGTGTTTGGAGCACTGGTACCTGGAGCTGCCACTGCTCACTAAAGCCTTTCTTGATGTGTCTCTCATGCTAGTAATGGAATAGAACAACAGGGGTAGCTGGGACCTGAAGCTTATGCAAGCAAATGGGAAACTAATGAAGTGGGTCTCCTTACAGAGACTGAGGAACTGCAGTGACATCTCTGTTCAGTCTCAGGTGCCCAGAACAGGGGCAACTCCCTTGGATCCAGGCCTCTCCCAGCCAGGACAGGGCTGCTGAGGAGTGTGAAAAATGGTCCCAGCCTCCCCCAGGGCTGAGCTCTGCCCCTAATGCTCTGATTCTCTCTCCCCAGTGACTGTGACTCTGGATCCAGAAACGGCTTTTCCCAAACTCATCCTGTCTGAGGATCGGAAACATGTGAGATACGGAGACATATGGCAGCAACTGCCCGACAACCCTGAGAGATTTGAGCTTTGGCCCTGTGTGCTGGGCTGTGAGGGATTCACCTCGGGGAGACATTGCTGGGAGGTGGGGGGTGGAGGAGGCTGGGCTGTGGGGGTGGCCAGAGAGTCTGTGGGGAGGAAGGGAGAGATCAGCTGTAGCCCTGAGAGAGGGATCTGGGCTGTGGAGCGGTGGGGGTGTCTGTTCCAGGCTCAGACCTCCCCTGTGACCCCCTTGCCCCTGAGCCGGGCCCCCAGCAGGATCCGGGTTTGTCTGGACTGTGACCGGGGGCAGGTGACATTTATTGATGCTGGTGACGAGGCCCCGATCTTCACTTTCCCGCCGGGCTCCATCCCTGGGGAGAGAATCCGACCCTGGTTCTGGGTGTGGGAGAGATCCAGGCTCAGCCTGTGTCCCTGAGACACGCAGGGGAGGGGGGAACTGGGAATCAGCCTCTCTAGCCTCATGGACCCAAGTCTCTATAATCTTGGAGGACTCCTATCTATCCAGCCCCTTTCTCTTCATTTCTGTGGCTGCTGGAAGCTCCTCCCCCTCCTTTTTTGCAGCCTCAGGGATGGAGGGAGGAGGGGGAAGAACCCCTGGGTTTGCACGAGGGGCCCTGAGGGGCAGAGATGGGAGGCTGGGCAGGGGGCAGCACTAACAGCCGGGCAGGGGACAGGCGGAGGTGGGGGTGGCAGGGACACAGCATTAATCAATCAAGGTTTGGATGGTTGGGGAGAAGCAGCAGCAGTCGGGAGCATTTTGTACAGATCTGTGTCCTCAGATCGCACTGGGGGCTCCCAGCCCGGGATCAGCACGAGGGGAAGGAATAAGATCAGGGAAACAAGAGAGCAGCCGAGGGGGATGTTCTATGACAGGGGGGAGAGACACAGGGAAATAAAGAGAGATGGGAAGTGAGGTTAGAACAATAATGAATAGAAAAGGACAGTATGGAAGGAAAGGGAACGTGAGCGGGATGGGGAGATTTATTACATGTTACTGAAAGTGAGACTGTAACTCGTTAATTCCTTATATTAATCCCTGGCCACTGGTGCTATTTTAGCGCCATAGAGAAAACTGTTCTCAGTAGCTGGGAATCTCCTGGCTGTGCTGTGGCTATTAAAGCTCCTTCTTAGCTCCTTTTACTTTGCTACTTTCCAGCTACTTACTGTAAATAAAACATTACAAACAATTCTTTGTGTTTGTTCCACTTTACTGTCCCAGCTGCAGGTGCTGGTGGCAGTGTCATGGGATTTGCTTCCTGACTTGGTTGTGTCCCCCCAGCACCCACAGGGAATATTGCACCCAGGGCCGGCTCCAGGCACCAGCAAAGGAAGCAGGTGCCTGGGGTGGCCAATAGAAAGCGGCAGCAGTGCATCAGTTGTCGGGCCAGCACGTCCGGATCGGCAGCAGCAGCTCAATCTGTCCACTTCAGTGTTCGACGGCAATTTGGCAATGGGTCCTTCACTTGCTGTTTTCCTCTTCGGCGGCAGCTCAATCGCATTCTTCCTTTTTTCTTTTTATTTTTTTCACCGATTGGGGTGACAAAAAATCTGGAGCCGGCATTGATTGCACCTATAGGAAGAGAGTTTTGGTTTACTGTGATGTGTCACTAACCAGCCTGTGCTCTGTCTATGTCCTGTGCACAGCCATGTCAATCAGGAATTGCTCAGCTGTGCTCTGCGGAGAGGTGACTGGTTGCACGGGGGGCAATCCATGCAGGGACTCGGGTGTTGCAATGCTGAGAATCACAGTGAGTAACTTTCAGGCAGTGAGAAAATCACAGGGACAGCAGAACTGTGACCCTCAGAGCTGCGTCAGGTGCCAAAACTCCCTAGACAATGCATAGGCAACAGGCACCTTACAATGCGATTTACAAAAGCCACCTCAGTAGGCAGGGAGCCATGTAAGCTAGCCAGTGGAGATGCTGACAAGGGGGGAAGTGGTGCCCTAAGTCACACCCCTCTCATGGATAGGTGCTTAAATCTGGGCTGCAGAGAGTGTGTGTCTCTGCTTAGCAACCCACAAACAGGAACCCACCGTCTGATGTCCGGGGCCTGCAGTCGTGGCAGCTCCTAGTGCCTGGTAGTGACGGTGGCGGCTGGGAGCCCCAGGCCCTTTGAAATCGCCCCAGCAGGCTGGAGGGCTCCTAGGCACATATGCTGGATGGGTGCAGTGACACATTAGGGGAAGGAAAAGTTCTAGACCCCAGCAGGAGCTGCACTGAGCCAGGGTGGGGAGAAGCAGCCCTGGACACTGGCTGCTGGGTGGGGGGCAGGGGAAGTCCCAGACTGCAACAAAAGCCATGTAAGGTGAATGGGAGAAGCCCTGGACCACAGCAGGAGCCACACTGGGTGTGGGGAGGGAGAAGCCCATGACCCCAGCAGAAGATGGGCTGATGCCCCACCCCCACAGAGCTGGCCTAAGCCCTTCCACCTACTGTGCCCCCTACGTGGAGCCCAAATTACTCACCTTGGTATCTCCATTTCCCCCACCACCACGAAGGGATTCAGCCTCAGAGGCAGGGTCAGCATTAGCCCCATGTGGCAGGTGGGATCTAGGGTACACAGAGGTGAAGTGACTTTCCCAAGACTAAGCAGGAAGTCAGTGGCAGAGCAGAGAACCAAACCCAGGACACCTGAGCCCTAGGCCTGTGCTTGAACCACTAGGCCACCCTTCCTACCTGAGCAGGGGTAACCTCCTCTATGAGCACTAGACAGACCCCCCCGGAGATGGGGAGCAGAGAGAGATGAGAAAAAGGACATGGGTGGGAATCAAGAAGGGGAAACATCAGGAAGGTGGGGAGCAAGGACTTAGAAAAGAAACAAGTGGGAGGGGAAGGGGTAGGGAGGGGAGAAAAGAGGAAGGGAGCAGGGAAAGATCCCCACTGCTTGTGAGTCCCGTGCACCTTCTTCCCACAGCCAACAGTGGCCCGCAGCTCCCAAACAGGCACTAAGCCGGGGTGAGGCACAGAGTGAACACAGTGTCTTTACCCAGGGGTGTCAGTGAAGGCAGCTTGTAGCTGAGTGTAATGATTTTAACAGACTGTAATTCATGGTAATATAATGATGTATTCATTACTATTTTAATAACTATTGCTATGATACCAGTGATAGACACACATTCATTAAGTAGAATATGAAGGAAGCGTGTGTATAAATATGCTGGAAATTGCCATTTCGGACGGGAGACTGAGCCAAACACACCCACCTCACCCTTAAAGCAGGAGGGGGCAGAAAGGAGTTGGCAGTGGGCAGGAGGCGCTTGGGGGACGGAACCTAGGGGGCAGAGCGGGGGAGGAAGAGGTGGAGTGTGGTGAAGTGGGGGCTTGGCCTTTGGGAAGGGGGCAGAGCCGAGAAGGGGCACCCATCGGGAAAACCAAAATTCAGCACCTATGGCATGTAGGGTGATATCAGCGATGGCAGAGAAGGCAGCCGGGTGGGCATGTGGAAGCCCTGGTTATGCCAGAAGACCGCGCCCAGCAGCACAGCTGGCAGCTCGCTGGGCACCAGCCAGCACAGGCGCAGCACCACCCAAATGTCAGGTGGACAGGTCCACATGGGCGTGACTTGCACATGCAGGCTCCAACGGGGGCCTATTTAACTGTTCTGCCCTGGGGCCTGGAGTTGCTGTTGTTGGGCCTGGGGGGACTCTGCTCATGTCCTGCTTGGTGCCCACAGCCCAGCTCTGTGCGTTCTTATAGCTTGTCCTCTGTGTCCGTTCCTCTTTCTGTTCACTGTGCTAGTTTAGATCAATGATGACACTCCTTTAGGGGGCTTCCCTTGGGTAACAGAGAGATTTACACTCTGAATTCTCACTGGTACGGTGCTTTAAAAATCTTAAGCAGGCCAGCCCCCCCCAAATCATGAGGTTTAATAAGAACAATACAGTAAGTATTAGTATTGTTTTATTTGCCTTTTGGTGTCTCAGAGCTTTAGACTGCACTGCGGTGAAATTTTTAAGTGTTTCTATGCAACAAAGAGAACTAGATACTTCCTTTGTTTAGAAAACAAAAGCCGAGAGTCTCACCTCCTCACATGCTTCCGGGAGCTGGAGCTTCATCAAACACACCAAATATCACAAGACTCATGATAAAATCATGAAAGTTGGAGACGCTGCAGGTCTTTCCACTGGGACAAGCAGCATTAGTGTAAACGAGAATCAGGTCTTGAAAACACTGATTGCAGCTTAACCCAGCTTTTAGCCTGAGATTTATCATCACCAGGCTTGGAAGAATGAGCTTTTATTCATAAATGTTGGCAAACGTTGCTTTTGCTGTCTACACACAGACCAGTGAAAAATATTTCAATCGATAATAAATGAAAATTACAGATATGCAAAGTAAGAACAAGGCTACTTGAGAACTTATTGGAGTTTGACTGAAGGACAGTGACTTTGCATCTTTTGACAGGTGATGTGACCATCTGTGTTTTCATGGTTATAAACCTTCAACTTTTTGAATCTTGGTGTCTAGTGACATTAAATCTTTGGAGTCTAACTCGCTATTGATGTATCCCCCCATAATTTCCCTGAACTGTGAAAACTGAATTTGAGAACAATTGGAAGGAAATGCTAAACCCAGAGTTTGGTGCAATTGTGAAAATTTCACTCAATAAATATTGAAAAAATGCTTAAAACTAGCTGCAATACTTTCTGTTAATTATATATATATATATATAATGAATTCTGCCAAGCCTGACTATTCTTCCTCAGACACACACACTCTGCTCCTTCAGGGGCACCACGACAGGGGGATGCCCCCCAGCCACAGGCCCCTGGGGCACAAGTCACACAAACGCCTGCAGGCTGCAATGTTCCCCGGGGCTCCTCCCCGCTCAGCAGCAGCCGAGTCAGTCCCAGGCAGGGAAACACCCGGCGGCTGCTGCAGGAGCTGCCAAGACAGAGCCCGGCCGGCCTCACTCGGCTTCTCTCCTGCAGCGAATGTCGCTTGTTCTGGGGCCGCCCCTGGGGGCGGGGCTTCTGCCTCTTTTGTTGGATGGTTTTTAATTTCCCTCCCGAGAGCGTGATTGGCTCCCGGTTACCCAATCGGCTTTAAAAAAGCTTTAAAGGCTCGTTACTGCGCCTGCGCGATTTTTTGGTTTGGCTTTTGGGATCTCGGGTGCTGCTGGTCCCGGTTCTCGGTCCTCCTGCGGCTCCACGTGGCTGTCGTGGGCGCCTGGCTCGGGTGCAGGGACCTTGAGTTGTTCTTAGATGGGGGGCCGGGGAGGGCTGCTGACTGCCCCACGCCTGCACTGCCCCACCCCGACGTGGCTGCGCCTGGCTCACTGCAGGGGGGTTGTTGGTAGGTTGGGGGGGGCGGGAATAGCAGTAGCTGTAGCGGGGCTGCATCGATTTACCTGCCCTTGTGCTGCTTGCCTGGCAGTTGTAGTGCACCAGTGGGGGGACTGGACTGCTGGGGAGCAGCTGTGGGGAGGAAAAAACCCAGGCTGTGTGTGGGGGGCGAGGGCTGGCGAAGGCTGCAGCAGGGTTTGAGCGAGTTGCGGGGGACTGGCCTGGCTGGGATGGTGATGGTGGGGGGGGGGGGGTTGGCTCTACGGGGTTTGTTGGGGGTGGGGAGTGGCACCCACTGTCCTGTGCTAATTCTTGGTCAGTCTGTGGTCATCTGGGGTGCACCAGCCGGGGGTAGGGTCTACTGGGGGTACCTCGGGTTGCCTCCCCCCGCTTTTAAAAAAAATATTAACTTCTGCTCTTTGTGTTGGTCTGTCTTTCTCTTGGTTTTGGTTCGTGGGTCCTGGTGGGCATGTTGGACTGGTGGTTTTGTGTGGAGGGGGGCTGAGAGTGGGAAGGGGGACATTGGCTGTGGGGATTTCTGGGGCCACAGAGAGGTGTTGCCTGAGGGGGACCCCTGAGTGCATGGGGGGAGGTATTTGACTGCAGAATGAGGAGGGGGCACTGGCATGGGTGGTGGAGGGCTTAGGTTGGGGTGGTGGGGGTGCATGGGGCCCTGACTGGGATACAGTGGGGTGGAGGCATGAGAGTGCTCCGCTCGGAGTAGCCTTGAGACACACACCCCCCTCCCCTGCAGCCTGGGCGTGATGCGGGGGGTGGCTCTCTCTCACCTTCCCTCCGAGTGGGGCCCCCCGGGGCAGGGGCCGGGCCGGACTGGGGGCTCTGCCCTGGCCTGGGAGAGGCTCCTGGGGAGCAGCGGGAAGGGCCCTGCTGGAGATTCCCCTCTCCCGGCTGCAGCCAGGGCTCCGGGCTCCCAGCACCAGCCGCCGGGGCTCGGGGATCTCGCCGGGAGCCTGGGAGCCAGAGTCACCGCAGCGGCTGCGAGTGACTTCCTGCTGCCGGGCCGGAGCCCAGCGCTCGCTGCCCCCGAGCCGCTTCCCGGCCGCTCCTGGGTCCTAGGGCTGAAGGGTTCGCCCTGCAGCATCTGGCTCTGCCTTCTGTTCCACTCACAGGCGCTAAGGTCAGAAGGGCCCATCATGAGCATTTAGCCCAGGGGTTCTCATGACCAAATTTTTGGTGCCCGCTGGTGAGGGCTGGAGGTTGGTTCCCCCCAACCCAGGCTGTAGAGGCTTCAGACCAGCCCCCCCACCACAAGGGGGGCTGCATAGGGCCCCAGAATAGCTAGGGGCAGCCCTCTGTTCTTTGTTGAGTTACAGACGTGCAGATATTAGATATGAAAAGCCCCATTGGCTCAGACAATCCATGGCTTTGGGGCCAGGGCAGGGTCTCCATTTCCAGTGGTTGTAAAACCCCTTCTGATCCCTGTTGATGCCTGGCGATTACTGTTTCACTGCTTTGCTTGTTTTCCCTAATTCTTTCCCTGCAGCCTTTACTGTCTCTGAATAGTCTTGTTTCTTAGGCTGCCTCCCCCTTTCCAATTCCAGGACAGGTTGCTTTATCCTCAGACCTCAGGGCAACCCCCTAGGGAGCCAGTGCCTGATTCTTAGTCTTGCTCTCAGCTCAGCATTGTCAGGGCAGTCACAGGCTGGTGTTGGCCTTGAGCTCAGTGGGCCGGACCCAGCCAGCCATTTTTAGGAAGAACTCTCCAGTGACCTGAGAGCTGCATTGATAACACCTGTATCCAGGTGCTCTGCTGTGCTGGGGCCTTTCACAGATTGGATTCTGTGACTGCCAGCACGTGGTTTGCTGAAATCTCATCCCTTGCTGCTGCTGCTGCAAACTCTGATCCCTTCCCTCGTTCTGTAAAGAGGGTCTAAACTTACCATGCACAGGGCAATCACCCAGGATCCCAGAGTGTGACAGCCCCACCCATAGGCAGTGAGTCCCTGGGTGCTCTGGGGCTGAAGCCCCCACAGGGAAAAACTGGTAGATGCTGAGCACCCACCGGCAGCCCTCTATCAGCACCTCCCATCCTCCTAATGCCTCCTGCCCACAGACAGGTCTGATTAGAGCTTCTCCCTCCCCTTCCTGTGCCTCCCACCTGCCTCAACCAGCTGTTTTGTGGCATGCAGGAAGGAGGCTGTGGGGGGGGGGGGAGGAGTGAAGACACAGCACACTCAGGGAAGGGGGAGAAGTGGGCTGGATTGTAGCCCTGATGGAAGGGGCAGAGTGGGGGTTGAGGCCAGGGGCAGAGATGGGAGTCGAGCGACCCTCTGGCATAATGGAAGGCTCCCCCCTGTGTGAGGTATTAGACTGAGCACTCTTTTCTCTCCTTTTCCCCTCTAGGAGGTCAGGGGCACCGCAAACAGGCACCTGGCTCCTCACCTCCCCCCTCACACTTTTTGTGCCTGGGCAGGAGCTTGGACACCAGGTGAAAGCCACGTCTCCCCAGGGCACCTCAGCACTGTGTGCGGCACAGGGGTCCCATTTCCGCTACTTTCACTTTGTTCAAATAAACCTTGAGGTTCTCAGCCCCTGAACAAAACAGTGGATTTATCCATCCCGTGGGAAAGATTGTAAGAACATAAGAACAGCCACACTGGGTCAGACCAAAGCTCCGTGTAGCCCAGTGTCCTGTCTTCTGACAGTGGCAATGCCAGGTGCCCCAGAGGGAGTGAACAGAACAGGCAACTATCAAATGAACAGAACTGGTCATCAATTATGAACTTATTACATCCTTGGGGGACTGGCTGCCTGTAGACACTGGGGATAGAATATGGGCGTTTGACAGCTAGGTCTCTCCTTACCATAGGTGCTGACTTGAATTTTTCCCTCAGAGGGCTCCACTCCTGCTCTGCCCTGAGCCCCACCCTCTCTCCACCACTTCCTACTCCTGATCCAATCCTTCTCCAGAAGCGCCCTCTCACCTGAGGCTTGCTGTTCTCTGCCCTCACCCAAGCACTTTCCCCAGCTGCCCAATAGCTGATCAATGGCCCCGCCAAACAGCTGTGGATGTTGGGTTCTGAGCCCCTGCTATTTTTTTCCGTGGGGGTTTGAGCTCCGGAGCACCCCTGGAGTTGGCTCCTCTGCTGCTTAGAATCACAGGATTGAGCAGTGACTAAGTATAAACAGGGATTGACAATGAGACTCTCTCTGTTTATCCCACACCATTTACCCTGCAGGCCCCTAGTGTGAGTTCCCCGCACACCCGCTGCCCTCAGCCATTGGGCCCCAGCCCTCACCTGGGGGACAGGAGCTTGGTCTCCCTGCAGTCCCTGCTCTCTCTGCTGGGACTAACAAACAGGGAGAAAATCAGTACAGGTCTTGCTGGGTGTGGTTGTGTTACAGGGTCACCTGACCTCCCAGGGCCCAGGCTGAGATCCCAGCACATTCCACAGGCCCCTGAGCCACCATCAGATGGACTTTCAGCCTCAGTCCATGTGGTGGTGGGCGGGCAGTGGCATTGAGTCATTGCCCTGGGGGTGCTGCTAGGGGAGGAGGGAGATTTACCTGCTCACAGACTATTTTAACATTTAAAAAGCTTCAACTTCTTGAATCTCCATGTCTAGTGTCATTAAATAGTTCTGATCTAACCAAAATATTGTCTGATCCCCCCTATAATTTCCCACAACTGTAAAAATTTTAATTGGAATGAAATGCTTAAATCCCAGATTGATGTGGAGCTGTGAAAGTTTAAATCAGTAAATATGAATGTAACGCTTCTGCCTGTCAGAGTTGAGAGCAACAAGGCCCGGGTTCAGTATCTAGGGGTTCCATTTCAATAACACGATGCAAAACCGGCTCGAGCTCCACCCAGTGACCTGGGCGCCTCTAAGAGGCGATACTTCCCCTCTCACAAACACAGAGTCTTAGTGTAGCAAGCACCTTTTAATAAAGGAGGGAAACATTGTGGCATTATGTTGGGGAAACACCACAAACAGATTTCATAACACAAGCCATGAGCAAAAGACCCACCCCCCAAGTAAGTTTGGCAGTGTCCTTTTCCCTTCACAGTCTTAAGTCCAGCAAACCAACAGTCACCCCACCCACAGTTTCTATCCTTGGTCAGTGCAGCCTTCACAGTTCAGAAGCTCCTCTGCAGAGTTTACCTCCCAGCCTGGGTGGAGGTGGGGGTAGTTATGGGAGGACATCTTACATGCTCCGCTCCTCGAGTTGATGGCCAATTGCCACAGCTCTCCAAGGGGTTCTGCTCCAGTCTTCACCACCAGCTGTGCCTCTCTGCCAGCCGTCCTGCGGGCCGCTCCTTTCCACCACCCACCCACTCCTCTCCCCTAGCCATGCCTCTCCGCTAGCCATCCTGCTAGCTGCTCACCAACTTGTCTTCAACCCCCCACCCCTTAACACAGCTCTCAGTAACTTAAGCTCGTCAATGATTTCAGTTGTTAGTAGGGGGGCCTCCATTATAAAATGCCAAGTACAGTTCTACTAGCCTTGATTCACATAACCAGGATAACAACCTTTTATTACTCCTGCCCCAATAACAAAGAGACTGGGGATCCCACAGCAGCCAAAGTGACCTTTTGGGCAAGCAGTCCCATCATGCTAGGTGGGGTGGGTGTGCCCATGCGAATGAGATCAGCCCCTGAAGTCCTTTTCCACAGCTCACCACCAGATGTCAAGGTAGAGCTCCTCTGACTCTGCTTACATAAAAATTGCTTAAAATAAACATCTGTCAAAAAAATATATTATAAAAAACTTCTGCCCAGCCTGACTATCACGCCTTAGACACCCAGCTCCTGCTCCTGCAGGCTCATCCTCACAGGGGCTGCCTCAGTGACCCTCCACAGCAGCACAGGGGCTGATTGTAGGACCGGGGTCCTATTGATACATTTTTACACTAAAGCCTCCAGGGGAGAAATTGGTTGGGTCCTTCCTGCTCAGCAAACAGCCTGAGTCATTTTCAGGAAAGGACACACCCAGTTGCTGCTGCAGGCGGGGCAGAGTGTGAATTCAGAAAATTGAAAATGTCCCTGTTCCACTGCCCAGAGGGAGCCATGGCTGCAGAGAACTCCATGGAAAGTCTCCAGGAGGAAGCGACTTGTCCCATCTGTTTGGAGTATTTCACAGAACCCATCATTCTGGAATGTGGGCACAATTTCTGCCGAGCCTGCATTGCCCAGTGCTGGGAGGGATCCGATACAGCCGCCTCCTGCCCTCAGTGCAGAGAAACGGTGCAACAGAGAAACCTCAGGCCCAACAGGCAGCTGGCAAATGTAATAGAAATCGCCAAACAGCTGAGTTTACAGGCAGCAAAGGAAGCAGGAGGACACAGGGTGTGTGGGGAACATCAGGAGGCTCTAAAACTGTTCTGTGAAGACAATCAAACCCCCATCTGTGTGGTGTGCGACAGATCCCGGGCTCACCGCACTCACACGGTGGTTCCCATAGAGGAGGCTGCCCAGGAGTACAAGGTACCGAGTTGCTGTCCAGTCTAATGGGTAATAACTTTGTATGTTAATTACAAGTTAATGGTGTAACTGTGTCATTCAGCTGTGTGTAGCCTTCATTGCATGAAAGCTGATAGGGGAGTTACAAGCTGTGGCTGGTATTGCTGGTTGTATCGCAGTGTTTATTGTTATTTGCATCCCCTACAGACCCCAGATGAGCTCTGACCTCGATTGTGGGGGGCCTTGCACAAAACCCAGTGAGGACCAGTCCCTGCCCTGAGCCATTTACAGTCCAACTGGACAAGACAGACAAAGGGTGGGAGGGGAAACTGAGGCACAGTGAGGGGAAGTGACTTGTCCAAGGTGACTCAGCAGATCCATGTCAGAGCTAGATATAAAAACCTGGTTTTCCAAGGCCCAGTTTAGTGCCCTAACCACTAGCTACTCTGCCCCTTTCAGCAGCACTGAGCACTGATGAAGTACAGAGATTAGGAGGAAAAGACTCCTTGATACAGGTCCTAGGCCCAGCAGGGAGATGAGATTTCCCACTTGGAATCTGAACTCCTGTGCTGCTCCACGAGGGATTAAACTCAGATGCTGCCGGCCTGCGCTAGAGGAGATCGCTGGGCTAACTGCTGTGTGGGACCCCAAGCACCTTGAGTCCACATCCACAAGGGCTCCAAATAGCTCAGGTCCATGCCAAGTACCACTGAGATTCGAATTATCTTCAGCAAACTAAGCCCTGGGCAGTGTGGACCAGTGTCAGTCTGACCTGTTCTCGTCTGTTCATGGGCAAGATCCAGCCAAGGTGGTTCCATTAGTCCCACTAGGCAGCCTTTTGAAATCTCCCAGAATCCACTGCTTCCAAAGTCTTTGCTAGGGATTTTGCGGTAGCTACCCAGAGGCCATTGCCACGGAAAGGGGCTGGAACAGCACTAGGGCAAACTAGCTGTTCCTAACACAAATCAACGCATCTAATGGGCTCTGCCCTGCTCCAGCCAGTCCAGTCCCCAGGGGTACAGGGCTGAAAGTCAGTGGAACTGGACTCCTTTGAGCATCCCAGCCTATATGGCTGCCTCCGGTGGCGTATGGGGTTGGTATCACTGTTCGTTAAATTTTCTCATGGGACACCAGTTTTCTAATGGTTCGATTCAATGGAGAGAGTGGACGTAATAACTTCAATCAATCTGAATACAAAACCCACCCAATTTCCTTGGTGTCTCTGATGTCCTACCTCTACAAAGACTCACTGCTGTACCCAATATTGTAACTGTGTTGGTCCCGGGATATTAGAGAGAAAAGGTAGGTGAAGTAATATCTGCTCATGGCCAGCTTCTGTGGGGGAATGACAAGCTTTCAAACGTACACAGATCTCTTCTTCAGACCCAGGAAAAAGTATGTTCCCCAGAGCTGAGCTGTGTGTAACTCTCTTACCAACAGGAGCTGGGCCAGCAGAAGATATTGCCTTACCCACCTAGACTATCTAGGAAGACTGACTGTTATCTTGAATTTTGGGTGGAAAACACCTCATCTACCCCCTACAACCCTCAAAATAAACCCACCAAATCATTTCTGTTTGTCAGGAAAAAATACAAGCCCATTTGAAGACTCTGAGGGAACAGAGAGAAAAGCTGCTGAGATTTCAAGTGACTGGAGAGAAGAGAAGCCAGGAGTATCTGGTAGGTGCCTATCGTTCTTCGCCTGCTGGGACATGGAGGTGGGAGGGATGTTTATTGGTAGGTTTTTCTGTGGCCTTGTGCGTGTTTCTCTATGATCATGGGATACTGTGTGTGTGTGTGTGTACAGGTGTGCATATCACAAATGTTTTCTCCCTGGAGAAGGACAACAGCATCTTCTGCAGGATGTAAGATGCATTTTAATTAAAGAGTTAACTACTTCCCCTTTTGGCTTTCACAACATTTCTGCCAAACTGTAGTGACTGTATCCCAGTAGACATGGAGACAGCCCTTTCAGAGAGACTGGGGCCAAATGGGAAGCTGTAAGAAAATCCTCTCCCTTGTGATCACAGTGTATAGTCAAGTGTCAGGATGTGAAGAATGGTGGGTTTTGAACCTCAGTCCATAGAGACTGTCATTACAATCCAACCGCTCTCCAGAGCCAGCAGGGGAGGGGCTAGTGGAACTCTGCCCACCAGAGGATCTGCCTACGAAGCTCCTGATTGGAGCAGACGTTTAGATGCATGAATTACGCCAGCAGGAGTCACGTGAAGTTGTCCAAACAACTACGTGAACTCCCGATGTGCTGCTGGACTGGACCCTGACTCTGGCTTGGCCCTGGCGTTGTCCCTGACTCAGGTTTGACCTACAATACTGTTATCTGACTCCAGCTTAACCCTTCCTGTGGCTGCCTGACTCCAACTCCAGTCCTGATCCCTGGTGTGACTCCAGACACTGATTCTGACTCAGCCGTTGGCATGACTCCTGAGCTTAAGTGTAGCCCCAACCCTTGCTGAGATCCTGACTTTGACTCCAGCTCTGACTTTGGCTGCAGTTCCCGATTTCCAACTGCAGCTCTGAGCACTAGGCCTGGCGGCTCATGTCCTGGTCTCTACAGAGATGTGTTAGAGATTGTAAAGAAACTCTCTCTTGTAAGACTGTATCAAAGGTCATCAGGCTCCGTCCATGTTCCTGACCAGCCCTTTCCTTATTTCTTATAGAAACAGACAGAAACCGAGAGGCAAAAGATTGTGTCTGAATTTCAGAAACTCCAGCAGTTCCTGGAGGAGCAAGAGCAACTCCTGCTGGCCCAGCTGGAGAAGCTGGACGAGGAGATTGTGAAGATACAGAATGAAAATATCACCAAACTCTCCGAGGAGATTTCCTGTCTCAGTGAGTTGATCGGTGAGCTGGAGGGGAAGTGTCAGAAGCCAGCAAGTGAATTCCTGCAGGTGAGACTGAGCTAGAAACATCCCAGATCCCAACAGAGGGACAGGACAATTCCTGAACTAGGGGCACAGGGATCCAGCAGTCAGAGATCTCAGTGTAACTCAGTGTGTTCATTGCTGAAATATGAATGACGATTGTTCTTTGCAGACTCACAGACACAAAGATATTAGAGATGGAAAAGCGCCATTAGCTCACTGAAACCATGGCCCCGGGGCCAGAGCAGGGCTGATTTTCTCTGTATTTGCAAAATCCCTTGCCTGGAATCCCAAGTATGTGTCAGGTGGTACTGAGATTTTTTTTAATCTCTCTCCTCTCTCTCTCTTCTAGGATGTCAAAAGCACCTTGCGTAGGTACGAGGCTCTCTCTCACTCTCACACATACTTGGCAATGCTGAGAAGGAGCATGGAGATGATGTTAGCACTGCATCTCCACAGCAACATGTGTGGGGAAGGTCACATTTTGGATACAAATCTCTCAGTTAAACTTAATCCTGAGGTTCTCACCCTGGAATTCTCCATTCAGTGGAAAGGACTGACCTAAAGTATTTGCAAGAGATGTCACATCCACGGGGGACTGGCTGCCTCAGGATTGTGGGGATGGAATATGGGCCTGTCACTGCTGGGGCACTGGTCACTATTCAACCCAGGCAGCAGTGGTGAAGAGTCTTTTCCAGCCTAAGGGTTGTTAGGAGACCTGTGTGGAATGAGGTGGGGAGGGGGGAATTGGCGTCTCAGTCTAGTTCCTAGTGGACAGATTTCTACAGCACTTCACCCAGGAATTGCTTGTCCCTCAGAACATGGCGGACAAGGAGTAAATTGGCCCTGGAGACTCACTTCCCCTTTTGTCCCCAGAGCTGAAGAATATTAATGAGTCCTTTGAAAGGAAGGTTGTACGGCCATGGGCTGTGTTGCACCTACTCTGAGGCTGGTAGAAGTCGAGGAATTCTGACTCCAGGCATATTAGAGCCGGGACTCACTAGCCAGAACTCCTAATGAATCACACAATGAAATATAATCACGTGAACTTGTTTCTTCCTAGGTGTGAGAACAGGAAGTTCCAGCAGCCAGAGGAGATTTCTCCTGAACTGAAAGAGCAAGTCAGCGATTTCTCCCAGAAAACTATTGTGCTATCGGTGACTCTGAGGAAATGCAAAGGTACCTAAAATGGGTCTAGGAATGGAACTTGGGATGAATCTCTGAGACTGTGGGAAGAGAATGGTGCTGGTCAATTGGTTCACACTTAGATGATGGTTCGATTTAATGTTGGGTGAGAAGGCCAGACACTTGGTCTAGGACATTCAGGTTGATTAATTCAAACCATGTCTGCACCACAAAGATGCCTTGCAATTACAATTACAAAGTAAGAAATGACTCACAGACTTTAAGGTCAGAAGGGACCCTCATGATCCATCTGCTCTGGCTGAACTACTGAAGTCCTCAAATACTGATTTAAAGATTTCAAGTTACAGAGACTCCACCATTTATTCTAGTATAGCATCTGTACAAAAACCAAACCAAAACAAAAACAGGGTCTCTGGCAATTTGACTTGTTGGAAGATTCCTTCCCTATCCCAAATATGTTGGTCAGTTGAGCATTTCAGCAAGAACCAACAGCCAGACACCTGGGAAAGAATTTTATCTAACTCAGAGCTCTCCCCATCTAGTGCCTCATAACCAGCCACTGGGGTATTTGTTACTAGCCATCGCATATAGAAAGAAGTGCTGGCCAGTTCCCTTCTCCCGGGGCATAGGCGGGTCATGGGGGATTTTTCCTATAAAGCTCTGATTACCCCTTACAATGTCTGACATATTATACACATCCAAATTGCATAGTTATTAGTTCTTTTCCAATCACCTTTGAGTGATAGGAATATGAAGTACCTTATATAGGTCATACACTGCACATGCATGAACATTTCATTTGCAGGGCTTTTTTCTTCAAGTTATTTTCATGTTCTTGTTCTCTTCTCTCATTGGTTTATTACCACTGATTATGAACACGTCACTTTGACCCTTGTCTCCGCACAGGGGGTATTGGACTTCTCTGTGGCTGGATGCACAGCCCTGCTCGGCCCAGCTCCAGCCCTTCAGTGCTGCTTCCACTGCACAGGCCCCCTCATCTTAGCTCCCTCCAGCCCCTCAGTGTTGCCTCCATATTGCACAGCTCCCCTCAGCCTAGCTCCACAGCAGCAGAAGGGATGAAAGACAAAGGGAAGCCACTTTGGGGAGCCACCAGAGGTGAGCCCCCCTGTCACGGAGTTCTCGGGTGATGCTCTGGAACTGCTTCCCACAAAGCCAGGCAGGACTTTGGGGAGCCTCCTCTCCCTTGGAGCAGACTGTCTTCTGGGCAAGAAGCTCACACGTGTTCACTTCCTGGGTCTCTCCTTGGATCATTCAGCATCCTCTGCCCCTCTGTGCGCTTCCCACAACAAGCCCGCCCCGGCAGGGTCCTGGGGAAGCCAGAGGGTCCTGCACCCCCACTTCGCAGTCAGACATGACTCAGCCATCCAGTAAAACAGAGGTTTATTTGATGGCAGGAACACAGTCTAAAAGAGAGCTTCTAGGTACTGCGAACGGGACCCCTCGGCCGGGTCCATTCTGGGGGGCAGTGAGCCAGACCCCCAGGTCTGCACTTGACTCCTCCTCCCCAGCCAGCTCCAGACTGAAAACCCCTCCAGCCCCTCCTCCTCTGCTCAATTCCTTTCCCGGGCCAGGAGGTCACCTGATCTCTTTGTCTCCAACACCTTCAGTTGGCACCTTTGCAGGGAAGGGGCCCAGGCCATCAGTTGTTAGGAGACAGTGTCAGGCATTTATGTGCACTGGCCCTTTGCTCTACAGCAATTACACACCCTTATTCCACCACCTAGATACTTAAGAACTGCATAGGAGACACTGAGGCACCAACACCGTATTCAGAGAAAACATTAAGAACATTCCCAGTTTGTCACACACACCCCCACACAAGAATTTGTTCCATTCCTGCTCACAACAGACCCCTGCCCCCAGCAGAGATTGTCCTTGACAGGAGGCAGAGGATGTTCCCACCCACCCTGGGATAACCCTTGCCTGGAGGGGGGTGCCCTGGTCACAGTGAGGGGGTGGGAAACCCAGCTCCACTGAGAGACCCCCCTCCTCTACTTCCCACATCCTGTGACATGATGGGGGATCTCCCATGTAAGGGACACAGACAAGGGAGAGACATGGGGTAAAGGTGGGACACACACACACACACACACACACACACACACACACACACACACACACACACACACACACACACACACACACACACACTCTACTCCTCCTCCCATAAGACAAATTATTTAAACAAGAAAGTAGTGACAATAATGCATTGATATATGGTTTTAGGATAAATATTTATTTCAGTGCCCCCATACTACAAAAAAAATATTGACTGCGGCAGTGAGGTACATTCAAAAACACTAAAGGGAGTTCAATTTATTGTTATTGTTTATTATTTATTAACTATCTAGTCAGGTTATGGTTTTTCAGTGTGGAAAACTGTGTGTTAATTTATGGGTTGAATGACTGAATGACATAACACCCCGCCAATGTCCATCACTAAGTTTGGTAATTTTGTCAAGTATCCGTCGTACAACACGCTGCTGCCTACCCCTGGCCAAAGGGACCAAAATGGGTAAAGTTAACTTTATGATAAAGTCTTTGTATGATCTGAGTTTCGAGTACGACAAAAGGCAGTGAGTGAATGAGAGAAACCAACTGGAGTCTCGGGGTGGGAGGGGATGATGAGGGGGGAAATAAATCTCTTTTACAGGTTGTGTGTCCTGGGATGATTATGAGGCTGCAAGGAGGTTGGTTTCATTGCTGGGAGATGGCTGAATGAGAGAGGAAAGAGAAGGTTTCATTTAGTTTATATTAATTGCCTGAGTGTGTCTCTGGGCCTCTCAGTCTGTTCTGTCATGATGAAAACAGTTCTATGTGTTCAAAGTGGGGATGCTGTTACAAATACGAAAGCCTGAAATCTCGTCTCTTTTCTCCTTTCCCCCACCAGACACTCTGCTGGAGGCACAAATTGGGAAACCCCTAGGAGCACACAGACAGGGTGAGTTGTTCTTCCAGTGATTGCTCACGTCTGTTCCACAATAGATGTGCGTGCTCGCCACGTGCACCAGTGCTGAAAGTTTTTCCCCTAGCAGTACCCTTGTGTGGGGAGCAGCCCCTGCGACTCCGGATTCAGGGCCAGCTCTAGGTTTTTTGCTGCCCCAAGCAAAAAAATTTTTGGCTGCCCCCACACTCCAGCCCAAGGCCCTCACCACCACCCCAGCACTGAGCTCTCTCTCCCCCCCTCACACCGCACCCCAGCCGCCCCAGCACTAGGCTCCCCACCCCAAACGTCGGATCCACTACCAGGACACGGCAGCTGAGCTCTGGCCCAGCCGCGACTCCGTCCCCATGTGGATGTAGCTGCTGAGCGGTGCGGAGCGGGAGTACTTCCAGGTGGTGGTGCAGCTGCGGGGCGGCTCGGAGAACACGGCCCCCTCTCTGGTCTTCACGGTGCTGCTGGTGGCCGAGGTGGATCAGTTCGTGCTCACCGCCCTCACCCCCGACATGTTGGCGGCCGAGGACCTGGAGAGCCCCCCGGACCTGCTGCTCCTCAGCCTCACGGTGCCCTGGCCCAGCCCCAGCGGGTGGGAAGGTGAGGATCTCCGGCTGCGGGGCTACCTGCTCAGCTCCGAGGAGCCCAACTGGCCGCTCACCTCCTCACACACTCCAGGATCCCCTCTCGCCCCCGGAGCCCAGGCCCTGGAGCCAAGCGCGGGCTGCGGCGGCAAGAGAGGCTCCCGGAGTGTGTTAGGAGCCAGGGAGGGAGGGGGAGCAGAGCCTGGGCTGCAGCTGCGAGAGGGGCTCCCAGAGCGTGTGAGGAGCCGAGGAGGGAGGGAAGCGGGGCCTGGGATGCAGGGAGGGGGGAGGGGTCCTGCTGCTGCTGCCACTCTGAGTCTCCCCAGGGTGGCACAGCGTTTCCCTACCCAAGTGGACTATGCAGGGCGCCACCAGGGAGGGCAGGGCGTGCGGATCCCAGCTCACGCGCTGACAGGGCGAATGGCTTTTTGTCACTCCAAGCAAAATAGGGAAAAAAAAGGGGGGGGAGGATTTTGCCGTCCCTTAGAAAGTGTCGTCCCAAGCACATGCTTGGAGGCCTGGTGCCTAGAGCCGGCCCTGCCTGGATTGGTGCTTGGCTGGCGCAGTATAAGGGAGCTGCCCCACGCTCCAGAGGCAAGCCACTGCTGGGATCGCCGCAGTCACCGCCGGCCTGGTACCGGTCTCGGGAACTTTCCTGACACCACTCACTGCCCAGCGACCATTCAGGGCCCAGTCCATGTGGATCACTCTCAATGCTGGCCAGACTGTTTGGATGGGTGCCAAATATCGACAGGACTGTGACAAAGGTACTGCAGTCAGTTGTGGCATGATCGTCGATGCCGTTCGCACTCGGACTCCTGCTCCAAGTCTCCAGCAAGGCACTGTAGCCTCAGCTGTCGATCTCCAGCGTCCCGCTGTCGTGGGTCTGCCCGTCGAGACCGATCATGGAGCAGCTACTACCGTTGGTGCCGTTCCTCCGCATTGAGATCACGGTCCCGTGGCCGACGCAGATCCCGACACCACCTCTACTCCCAGTCCAGAAACAGCAGTGGGTCGTATGCCAGCCCGGCCTCTGCTCATGGCCGTTCATCTACAGGCCAGGCTAGCCAACTCGAACAGCCAGATCCGCCGGTGCTGCAGCAAGTGCGATGGCACTGAGCATCATGGCCAGCCCAGTGGTACCAGTGGTCACCGTGGCCTCCGGAGCAGCCCCTGGTGTGGGCTTGCTTGGTGACCGGGTCATCGGAAGCACCGTCGGTCTCCGCTACACCGCCGGGAAAGGAGTCGGAGGGACCCGTGTCCTCAGTACCGTGCCTAGAGTCCGACCAGGTGGTGGATCCTCTGGTGCTGGCCAACACGCAGAGCACTGCACCAGCCTCCTCGCCCTGTCCGGAGGACCTGATTGTGACCACACCCCCACCATCCCGCAGGAGGACGAGGTCCTCACTGTGCCAAATTCAGTGCTCACCACCCTGCGGTGGTGGTACGCCCCAAGCAACATGCTCCAAGGGGTCCTGTTCAGGGACAGAGCCCCCTCATTGGAGCTGGTGTCCGATGCATCAGACCTGGGCTGGGGGGCCCATGTGGGGAATTTTCAGACCCCAGGGCTGTGGTCTCTGCAGGACCTGACCCTTCACATAAACGTCAAGGAACTCAGGGCGGTGGCACTGTGCATATGGCCTTCCGCTCTCACCTGAACAGCAAGGTAGTCAGGGTTGTCACAGACAACATGGTCTTGATGTTCTATATCAACAGGCAAGGCGGGGCTCGATCCTCTGCTCTCTGCCACGAAGCCCTCAGTCTGTGGGACTTCTGTATAGCCCACGACATCCACCTAAAAGCCTTTCACCTGCCGGGCACCCAGAATGTGAGGGTGGATCGCTTGAGCAGAAACATTTCCTCTCAGCACGAGTGGTCTCTACACTCAGAGGTGGCCCACCAGCTTTTCCAAAGGTGGGGAACTCCCCAGGTGGACCTGTTCGCAACTCAGCAGAACTGACAATGCCCCCGGTTCTGCTCCGGGGGAGCCTAGGGAGTGGAGCTTTCTCCGATGGCTTTATCCTGTCCTGGTCAGGCCAGCTTCTCTATGCCTTTCCCTCATTTCTGCTGATCAGCAGGGTCCAGACAGCACTGGTACGGGACCATCTTGGGCCTGGTGGTGGCTCCGCCATGGCCATTGCCGCTCCACTGAGACCTGCTCTCCCAGGACCAGGGCTGCCTCCTCCACCCCACCCTAGCAGCTCTTCACCTCACGGCGTGGCTGCTCAGTGGCTAGGTGGCAAGGAAAGTAGGTGCTCGGGACATGTCCACCGTGTTCTCCTCGAAAGGAGATGGCTCTCCACTTGCCGCTCTTTCTTGACGAAATGGTCTTGGATTTCCAGGTGGGCGGCAGACCAGGGTATGCTCCCAATGGCCGCCTTAATCCAGCTTATCCTTGTTTAGCCCCTCCCCCTGTGGGCCCAGGGCCTGGCACCCTCGTCAGTCAGGGTGCACCTGGTGGCCATATTGGCCTTCCATCCCCCAGTGCAAGGACACACAGTATTTTCCCATGCTATGACTGGTAGGTTCCTTAAGGGTTTCAACCATCTTTACCCACATTCTAAACCCTTGACCCCACCATGGGACCTGAACCTGGTACTGGCTCGTCTTACGGGGCCCCCTTTTGAACTATATCCACGTGTTCCTGGTCTCATCTCTCATGGAAGGTGGCCTTCCTGGTTGCTATCATGTCGGCTAGGCGGGTCTCTGAGCTCAGGGCCCTGACCTCCGAGCTGCCATATACGGTCTTTGATAAGGAAAAGGTCCAGCTCCGCTCACACCCCATGTTCCTCCCGAAGGTGGTCTCTGCCTCCGACATGGGTCAGGACATTTTTCTACCGGTCCTCTGCTCCAAACCTCACGTGACTAGTGAGGAGCGCCATCTCCACATGCTCGATGTGAGACAGCTCTGGCTTTCTACCTTGAGTGGACCAAGCCATTCAGAAAGTCCTCGCAACTGTTCATTGCGTTGGCCAAGCATGCGAGGGGCCAGCCGATTTCCGCTCAGCGGCTTTCTAATTGGATCATTTCATGCATCCGCTCCTGTTATGAGCTGGCGAATGTCCCCCCCCACTGCCCATTGTGAGGGCACACTCGACTCGGGCACAGGCCTCGTCAGCTGCCTTCATGGCCCATGGCCCTGTACAGGACATTTGTAGGGCCGCCACCTGGTCTTCAGTTCACACGTTCACCTCGCACTATGCAACAGTCTCCCAAACCAGGGATGATGCCAGCTTTGGCAGGGCGCTACTCCGTCTCGAGGACTTGTGAACTCCTAACCACCTCCAGCACATATAACTCAGAATCACTTATTGGAATACATATATATACCTTGGAATACACATGATCAATCACTTGAAGAGGAAAAGGCAGTTACCTTTTTCGTTTTTCGAGATGTGTTGCTCATGTCTATTCCACATCCCGCCCTCCTTCCTTTTTGCCGGAGTTGACTGGCAAGAAGGAACTGAGAGTGGGGGGAATGCGCAGCTCCCCTTATACCGTGCCAGGCAGGCAGCAGTCTAGGGGTTATGGGGGGCGCTCCCCCCCATGGGTACTGCTAGGGGGAAAACTTCTGGCACTGGTGCACGTGGCGAGCACTGTGGAGTACACATGAGCAACACATCTTGAAGCAACACATACAGAAAAGGTAACTGTCTTTTTGCAGCTGGAGATTGTCTTTAAATTATGAGAAAATTCCAGTTAAATCATCTTCATGAGATTGTAATGAAAGTTACCAATCAAATCAACAGTGGCCATGACACACACACAGCCCTACAAATAACCCATTAAACAGCGAGGAGATCCAGGGGCACAGGAACATGGGGAGCCAGAAGGCCAAGCCCACCCACTTTTTAACATGGGCATAGTTTGGGGGCATGGGAATATGTTGCTCCCCCAAACTGCAAGCCTTGGGCAGGCGTGGAGCCTCACAGGAAGTGGCTGTGCTTCGTGGTGAGGCAGCTTATCAGCTCCCCCTGTGTAGCACAGCATCTTCCCAGAGCTGGCCCCTCTCAGTGGCCCCACCTCTGCTCCTCTTCCTCCTGGAGCCTCCACCTGCCCTGGATGGTGCATGCCGGAGAGTAGGGACATGGGGAGGTGGAGGGTCAGGGGCTCTTCGTAGTGGCCAAGGCTCCCAGCCTGGCTAGGGGCAGGGCCTCGGCGAGAAGATGAAGAATGGGGCAGGGATGGGAAAGGGCAGGTCCACAGGTGGTGCGACCTAGTACCCCCCTCCCCAAATTCTACCAAGGTGCCGGAACACCTGGGGAGATCCCAAGCTGACATCACACAAATAATCCTGACACCGACCTTAGTGCTGAGTTCATGCCCATGCTAATGAACAAACACTCGCCCTGTGTAGCACCTGAACAGAGCTCTCTGCTTCGAGGGCTGACACATCCCTCTGCTTTTTCTCAGTGCAGGGGGTCTCCCCATCACTCTTCTCCAACCTCCTGCTTTTTCTCTGGGCAGAGCTGGGCTCTCCCATTGGAGCTGCTCACTGCTTCCTGGATTGGGGAGATGCTCTCCTTCTAATGCTGGCAGCTCCTCCCTTCTCTCTGGGCTGGGGATGGGGCTACTTCACTCAATGCCACCTCCTACTTTTTGATGTTAAGCAGCTCTTCCCCAATGCTGCATCATCCTCTCTGTTCCCTGGCCTGGGAGTGGAGGCTGCATTAGAGGAGGGAGCTTTCCTCTGGGGTTCAAAATTGTAGCTGCTTCCTCTTCTCCCTCCTCACTAAAACCTTCCTGGCTTTGTCTCTCCTGCTGGGAATGGAGCAGAACCAACAGGGGTAGCTGGGAGCTGAAGCTTATGCAAGCAAATGGGAAATTAATGAAGTGAGTCTCCTTACAGAGACTGAGGAACTGCAGTGACGTCCCTCCTCAATCTTAGATGCCCAGGACAGAGGCAGCGACCTGGGATCCAGGCCTGTCCCAGCCAGGACAGGGCTGCTGGGGAGTGTGAGAAATGGTCCCAGCCTCCCCCAGGGCTGAGCTCTGCCCCTAACGCTCTGATTCTCTCTCCCCAGTGAATGTGACTCTGGATCCAGACACGGCTCATCCCCAACTCATCCTGTCTGAGGATCGGAAATGTGTGAGATGGGGAGACACACGGCAGCGACTGCCCAACAAACCTGAGAGATTTGACTCTTGGGCCTGGGTGCTGGGCTGTGAGGGATTCACCTCGGGGAGACATTGCTGGGAGGTGGAGGTGGAGGTGGGGGTGGGGAATGAGGGAGGTTGGGCTGTGGGGGTGGCCAGAGAGTCTGTGAGGAGGAAGGGACGGATCAGCTGTAGCCCTGACGGGGGGATCTGGGCTGTGTGGTGCTGGCGGGGTCAGTTCCGGGCTCTCACGTCCCCTGAGACCCCCCTGCTCCTGCCCCTGCCCCGGGTCCCCAGCAGGATCCGGGTTTGTCTGGACTGTGACCGGGGGCAGGTGACATTTATCGATGCTGGTGACGAGGCCCCGATCTTCACTTTCCCGCCGGGCTCCGTCCCTGGGGAGAGAATCCGACCCTGGTTCTGGGTGGGGCTGGGATCCCGGCTCAGCCTGTGTCCCTGAGACACACAGCAGAGGGGGGACCAGGAAATCAGCCTCTCTAGCCAACACAGCCCAGTCTCTATGACCTTGGAGGACTCCCATCTACCCAGCCCCTTTCTCCTCATCTCTATGGCTGTTGGAAGCACCTTCCCCTCCCTCTCTGCAGCCTCAGGGATGGGGGGAGGAGGGGGAAGAACCCCTGGGGCTGCAGGAGGGGCCCTGAGGGGCAGAGGTGGGGGCTGGGCAGGGGGTAGCACTAACAGCCGGGCAGGGGACAGGCGGAGGTGGGGGTGGCAGGGACACAGCATTGATCAGTCAGGGTTGGGGGGTTGGGGAGAAGCAGCAGCAGCAGGGAGCGGTTTGTACAGATCTGTGGGATTAGATCTCATGGGGTTTCCCAGCCAGAGCTCCTGCCGCAGGGACCACGGTCACTACAGGGCAACTGGTAACACTGTAATGATCACACACACCCATGGGGGAGGGGGAGATGGGTGCAGATTGATGAAAACACATTATATAACCTTAAAAAAATCATCACTGGGTCAGTCTCATGATACTTTTTAAACTCCTGAGGTTGCAGCACTGGGGGAGGCAGGGACAGGGCGGGTTTAACCAGAGAGTATTAGGAGACACTAAAAAAATGTGAATGAAAATAAAACAAGAATAAAGGGAGAGTCTATGAGAAATGGTGGAAAACAGAAATGAGAAAAGGGATAGGAAAATATCCCTGCCAGGGGAACCAGCCACGGGCAGCAAGAGGGGAAGGGATAAAATCAGGGAAAGAAGAGAGCAGCTGAGGGGGATGATCTGTGACAGGGAGGAGAGACACAAGGAAATAAACAGGGATGGAAAGTGAGGGCTTAAGCAATAATGAATAGAAAAGGACAGTAGGAAAGGAAAGGGAACGTGAGCGGGACGGGGAGATTTATTACACGTAACTGAAAGCGACACTGTAACTCATTCATTCCCTATATTAATTCCTGGACGACTGTCCTGTTGTTGTGCCATTAAGAAAACTGTTCTCAGTAGCTGGGGAATCTTCTTTCCATGCTGTGGTTATTAAGGCTCCTTCTCGACTCCATTTACTTACCACCTTAAGTTACTTACTGTAAATAAAACATTACAAATATTTTTTTGTGTTTGTTCCACTTTATTGTCTCAGCTGCGGGTGCTGGTGGCAGAGCCCTGGGATTTGCTTCCTGACTTGGTTGTGCCCCCTCCCCCCCCGAACCGCTACAGGGAATATTGTGCCCCTAGGATGAGTTTGGGTTTTACTGGGATGTGTCATGCTCCAGCCAGTCCTCTGTCTCTGTCCTTAATTTGTAGGCAACTAGAAAATCGTAGTCTGCAAAGCTGTTATGGGCCTAAACGCCCTAGACAATGGATGGGCATCACAGGCACCTTACAGTGCGATTCACAAAAGCCAGCTCACTAGGCGGGGAGCCATCTCAGCGAGGCAGTGGGAGAGACGACAAGGGGGTGGGGTGTCCTAAGCTCTGCCCCCTCTCACAGACAGGTACCTAAATCAGGGCTCCAGAGGGACATCTATGTCTGCTTAGCAACCCACAGACGGGAACCCAGCATCTGACGTCAGGTGATTCAGGCGCCTCAGGCTTTTCTTGGTGAAATGAGGTAGGCACCTGCCTCGCTCCACAGGAAAGGGTGAGGGGAGAGAAGCAGGAGGTGGTTTTGGTGCTATCACCTGCCTTATAACAGCCCGATGGTGAGAGCACTCAGCTGGCACCTGAGAGACCCACGTTCAGTTCTCCCTTCAAGCTGTGTGCAGCAGCTCACGAATGTGAGAACCGACCTCAAGGCAAACAGTTATAAACCAGGGCACAGACCTCCCACTGGTCGTGTGTCCTGTATTTAGACTTCCCCTCTCAGGTATCAAGTAAGAACACTCAAGCACTAGAACAGCCTGAACATGGAGTCACAGACAGTCCCCTTGGGTTCTCCCGTCTATCATTCTGCTTTTCTGCCTCTTCTCCTGCTTCATCTCCCTGCTCCCCCTGCCGGGGCTGCCCCCCGTGGTGCCGCAGGCCCCGTGCCTCTCTCAGAAGCGGCTGGCACAGCACCATGTCCCTGGGGCCCCGGGGGGGGGGCAAAGGGCTCTATCTGTTGTTCCAGGCACCACCCCCAGCAGCTCCCATAAGCTGGAAACAGGAATCGCGGCCAATGGGAGCTTCGAGAGAGGTACCTGGAGGCATGACAAGAGCAGAACGCAGAGTCCTGTGGGCCCCCCCCCCAGGGGTCACTCAGGGACACGGTGAGTGGCGAGGCGTGGGGCTAGGGCAGGCACCCAGGGAGCGCACTGCTGCAGGTAAGCGGCACCAGGCCACAGCCCAAACCCCTCCTGCAGCATGCCCCCCAACTCTTTGCCCTGTGGCCCCTCCCTGCACCTTGCACCCCTCCTGCACCCCAACCCCCTGCCCTGAGCCACCTGCCTTCACCGTGTACCCGTTCTACACCCCAACTCCCTATCCTGAGCCCCCTGCCTGCACCTCACACCCCTCCTGCACCCCAATTTCCTGTCCTGAGTCCCCTGCTCTGAGCCCCCTGCCTGCACCTTGCACCTCTCCTGCACCCCAATCCCCTGCCTGGACCCTGGACCCATCCTGCACCCCAACTCCCTGTCCTGAGCCCCCTGCCAGCACCTTGCACCCCTCCTGCACCCCAACCCCCTGTCCTGAGCCCCCTGCCTGCACCTTGCACCCCTCCTGCACTGCAATTTCCTGTCCTGAGACCCCTGCTGCACCCCTCCTGCACCCTAACTCCCTGTCCTGAGCCCCTTCCTGCACACCGCACCCCCTCGCACACACCAACCATTATGATGTTCGCCTTTAAAAAAAATAAATAAAATTCCCTAGGTGCACACCCTAATGAAATGTGCTGTGCAGGCCTATGAGTGTGATCCTTCAGTGCAGGGAGACACAGACAGGAGGGAAGGGAAGCAGCAGGCTGCCGGCTGAGCAGCTTCCAAGCCACAGGGGACTGCTCTGCTTTCCTGCTGGCAGGAGCGCTCCAGTAGGGCTCCCTGAGCAAGCTCACTCCCCACCCCACTCAGCCTGGCCCCCTGCCTGACCAGTAGGGCCTAAAAAATAGGAGGGCCTAAGGGTAAAGCCACATTAGCCTAATAGGTAATTGGGCCCTGCCTAGAGACCTGGAGCAGGAGTTAGTGTCTGCCCAGCCCAGGAAAAGCCATTAATAGAACCTGTTGTACCCAAAGACAAAGGGAGCAGGAGATTGCAGCACTGGAGGGAGAGACTCTCCCTAATCCAGAAACAGGAAAGAGCCCCCCTCAGTTCAAGGCAAAGGGATGTGGCATCCATGAGGGGGTGACCTCTCCATTCATGTCTCCGCATTTAGTATTTCAGACATGTAGAAATACTCACCAGGAATCAGCTGGTCAGAGTTAAGGGTGTTTGAATGCTGGGTACTGAGAATGTTTCTATTTATTGGGGGGAGGGGTGTTGTGTGTGTGTCTCAGACCCGGTTAGGTGCCACCGGACTGCAATAAGCGTAACCCAAGCAACTGGACCCCAGGATCCCCTGATAATTCAAGCCTCTGGAACTGAAACAGAGCCCATCCACTGCTCCAATCTTGGGCTCCCTGGGCACATTCTTGGGGGGCTCTCTAGCCTCCTACCTGAGGGGTGAAACCCACTGCCTGACCCCCAGTGCAGAGCTGACCCTTTAGACTCCCGCATGCCTGAACGCACCATCTCCCAGAACTCCACGCCAAGGTGATAGCCTGCTGGTTTCAGCTGAATTCTTTCCGGGGGCACATTGTGACCATTTAACTCATGGAGAGACTCCTTGCACACATCCAACATTATCGCTCTTTCTCTTAACCTCTTACCCAGCTAAAGCGCAAGAGAGTTCAGATCACGTAGCACAAAATGACCAACCTAACTGCAGTGCCCCTCACTAGCTCCCCCTCCCTTGGGAGTCCTGGGGGCCATCTGGGCCCAGGAAAGCAGGTAGGGCCCTCGGCCTCACGAACCTGCTGAGTGCTGGGGGACTTTGCTCTCTCCTGAGTTGGAGACAAAGAGCGGGATCCATGAAGGGACTCAGGTATTACAAAGCTGAATGTCACCGGGTCTAAATTGCAGCTGCCTAGAAAATCTCTGGAATGACACTGTGAGCCACAAAGCCTGAGCTATGGAGAGATGTAAATGCCTTAGAATGGGTGACACAGAAGCCAGCGTGAGGGATGTTGTATAGGGAGTCCGGGCCCCTCACTCAGCTTTGTGGATTGCGGGGCTGTTCCTGTGACTGGCTAGTGCCCAATGTCCTTTGATAAATTTTGTTCCTGAGGTAAATTCCTCAAAATACAGAAAAAAACAGAAGCAACTTTTCTTAGGATCAAATGTGGAGCTGTTTGAGGAGTTTGAAGAAAGAGGGAGATGAGAATATGGTGTTTAACTAGAGTGGGCAAAAGATAATCCAAGAACTGCTAGTAGGTGCCATTGTTACCCACTAATAAATTTGCACAGGGACGTTATCAATGCTCAGATCTTTGTGAGTAACAGGAGAGTAACAGGCTCCCATGTGTGAGGCTATTTATTGTTTCCTCTGTACAAAGCAATTTCTGTTCTGGCTTAATGTAAACTGAGCAGGAGGAAGGAGAATGGAGGACGTTATATTTACTTACTGAACAACGCAAATCATTTTCTTAAAAACCTGATGTGACCAGGGTCCCTGTGGAGCCATGGATTGTGTTGCACCTGCTCTGAGGCTGGGAGATGTCAAGGAATTCAAACTCCAGGCATATTAGAGCAGCGACCTACTAGCCAGAACTTATAATGAGTCACACAATGAAATATAATTACGTGAAATTGTTTCTCTCTAGGTGTGAGAAGGGGAAGTTCCAGCAGCCAAAGGAGATTTCTCCTGAACTGGAAGAGCAAGTCAGTGGTTTCTCCCAGAAAACTATTGTGCTATCAGAGACTTTGAGGAAGTTCAAAGGTACCTAAAAGGGATCTAGGAATTGAAATTGGGAAGAGCCTCTGAGACTGTGGGAAGAAAATGGTGCTGGTCAATTGGTTCACGCTTAGATGATGCTTCTATATAATTGTTGGGGGGGAAGGTCAGACACTTGGGTCCAAGACACTCAGGTTGATTAATTCAAACCTTTGTTTGCACCAAAATCATGCCCTTCAATTACAATTACAAAGTAAGAATTGACTCACAGAGTTTAAGGCCAGAAGGGACCATCCTGATCCATTTATTCTGACCTCCTGTACATTGCAGGCCACAGAACCTCCCCACCCACTCCTGCAATTTACACATAAATTCTGGCTGAATTACTGAAGCCCTCAAATAATGATTAAAAGATTCCACCATTTATTCTAGTTTAACATCTGTAAATGATACGTGCCCCATATGGTGGGGGAAGACAAAAACAAAAACAAAAACCCAGAGTCTCTGGCAATTGGATTTTGGGGAAAATTCCTTCCCTATCCTACATATGGTGGTCAGTTGAACATTGAGCATTTCAGCAAGATCCAACAGCCAGCTACTTGGGAAAGATTTCTCCCTAACTCAGAACCCTCCTCGTCTAGTGCCCCATTACCAGCCATTGGGATATTTGCTACTAGCCATTGCATACAGAAGGAAGTACTGGCCAGTTCCCTTCTCCCAGGGCATAGGCAGGTCATGGGAGATTTCTCATATGAAGCTCTGATTACCCTTTACAATGTTTGACATATTATACACATTCAAATTGCATATTTACTAGTTATTTTCCAATCACCTTTGAGTGATATGAATATTAAGTACCTTATATAGGTCATACAATACACATGCATCGACATATCATTCAAAGGGCTTTTCATTTTCTTGTTCTCTTCTCTCATTGGTTTAATACCACTGATTATGCACACATCACTTTGACCCTTGTCTCCACACAGGGATATTGGACTATGCTAACTTCTCTGTGGCTGGATGGATAGCCCACCTCAGCCTAGCTCCAGCCCTTCAGCGCCTCTCCCCACTGCACAGCCCCCGTCAGCCTAGCTCCAGCCCTTCAGTGCAACCCCCGCACTGCACAGCCCCAGTCAGCCCAACTCTCTCCAGCCCTTCAGTGCTTCGCCCCACTGCACAGCCCCCCTCAGCCTAGTTCAAACCAAAGCTTGTCCCTATGTCCTGGTCAGGAGACAGAGGAGGTTCCCACCCATTTTGGGATAACCCCTGTCCAGAGAGGGGTGCCCTGGTCCCAGTGAGGGGATGGGAAACCCAGCTCAACTGAGAGACCCCCCTCCTTTGCTTCCCACATCCTGTGACATGAGGGGGGATCTCCCATGTAAGGGACACTGACAGGGGAGATACATGAGGTAAGCGGTGTAGAGGTGGGACACACACACACACACACACACACACACTCATCCTTCCATAGACATACTATTTAAACAAGAAAAATAAAAAATGCACTGAAATATGGTTTTATAATAAATATTTTTTTCAATGCCCCCATCCTACAAAAAAAAATATTGACTGCGACAGTGAGGTACATTAAAAAACACTAAAGTGAGTTGAATTTAGGGTGACCAGACGTCCCAATAAAATCGGGACTGTCCCAATTTTTAGTTGTTTGTCCCGCATCCCAATCGATGTTTGGTCAGGACGCAATTTGCCCCGATATTTCGCACTCCTGGTTTTTTTGTTTTGTTTTGTTCCACCGGCGGGACTCTGCTTCCCCTCCCCCCCCCCGCCAGTGGGAAAAAAAACCCGACTCCAGGACTCCGGGGTTTTTTTTTGTTTGTTTCTTTGTTTGTTTTCTCTCTCTCTCTCACTCTCTGCTGGCGGGACTCCATTTTTTTTCTTTCTTTTTTCCCCTCTCTCTCTGCCAGCAGGACTCTGGGACGCTGCACTTTTTTTTTTTGTTCCGCGGCAGGACTCCTCCCGCCGCCACATGTGTCCCGCTGTTTTCTTCATCCCATCTGGTCACCCTAGCTGAATTTATTATTACCGTTGTTCATTATTTATTAACTAGCTAGGCAAGTTATGGTTTTTTCAGCGTGGAAAATTGTGCCTTATTTTATGGGTTGAATGATGACTGAATGACATATTCACCACCCCCCACCACTCCCAGTGTCCATCACTAAGTCCGATGATTTTGTCAAGTGTCCATCACACAACATGATGCTGCCGACCTCTGTCAAAAGGGACCAAAGTGGGTAAAGTTACTCTTATGACAAAGTCTTTGTATGATCTGGGTCTAGGGTATGACAAAAGGCAGTGAGTGAATGAGACAAACCAACTGGAGCCTGAGGGGTGGGAGGGGATGATGAGGGGAAAAGTAAATCTCTCTTACAGATTGTCTGTCCTGGGATGGTTGTGAGGCTGCAAGGACGTTGGGTCCATTGCTGGGAGATGCTTGAATGAGAGAGGAAATAGAAAGTTTCAGATTAGTTTATATTGAATGCCTGAGTGTGTCTTTGGGCGTCTCAGTCTCTTTCTGTCATGATGAAAACACAGCTCTTTGAGTTCAGAGTGGGGACGCTGGTATAAATATGAAAGCCTGAAATCTCGTCTCTTTTCTCCTTTCCCCCACCAGACACTCTGCCGTCTGTGCTGGAGACACAAATTGGGGAATCCCTAGGAGCGCACAGACAGGGTGAATTTAAGCTGGAGATTGTCTTTAAATTATGAGAAAATTTCAGTGAAAACATCTTCATGAGATTGTAACTAAAGTTACCAACCAAATCAACAGTGGCCATGACACACACAGCCCTAAAAATAACACATTAAACAGTGTGGAGATCCAGGGGCACTGGAACATGGGGGACCATAGGGCCAAGCCCACCCACTTTTTAACATGGGCCTAGTTTGGGGACAGGGAGCCATACTGGAGCCCCACACTGCCCTCTCCCCCCAAAAAATGTGAAATGGTGCCCCTGGAGAGCCAGGAGTGGTCAGAGGGACATGGGTTCTGGCAAGATGCAGCCCTCGTGTCACAGCATGAAGCCCTCAAATTAATCTCCTATCCCCTCATTTGGAGTCACAGCTCTCCCAAGCTGCTCCAACTAATTCCTCCACCATTTGGTTTACCTACACCCCACATCAGGAATCCAGCTGGGGGGCATAGAGATCATTTCCCAGGGACAAGTGACAGCCCCATGGGGGCAGGGTTAAGGTTGCACTGGCCGTTACCTTAACTCTGTATTTCTTGGTTTTCAGAAGTTTGAGTTTTGATGAACTTACACCAGGTGAGGTTGATAATATCTTTTATGGGACCAACTCCTGTTATTGAGAGACAAGCTTTGGAGCTGCTCCGAGCTTGTCTTTAGGTCTGTGTTGCTGGAAAGCTCCTCTCTGTCCTCAACAGAAGTTGATCCAATAAAAGATCTCACACCATCCCCCTTGTCTGTGTAATATACTGGGGCCAACATGGCTGCAACAGCACAGCAAATCACTTCTGATTAACCTGATGTTTTGGAAGGTCACGATTTTCAGTGGGAAACCGGAACTTCCTTTTTGAAACCATGACTGGATTCAGAGTCAGTTGTTCATCCAGTCATGACTTCAAAGAGAATCTGCTTCCTGCTTTTTTGGAATATAATAAAGGAAACAGGGCCACCCAGAGGATTCAGGGGTCCTGGGGCAAAGCAATTTCGGGGAATCCTTCCATAAAAAAAAATTGCAATACTATAGAATATTATATTCTGATAGGGGCCCCTGTAGGGCCCGGAGCCTGGGGCAAATTGCCCCACTTGCCCATCCGGGCCGCCCTGAAATGGCATCATCCCCCCCCCCAAACAACAACACCAAAGCCCCTTTTCTTAACATAAAGTTCCTGTTTCCCAGACACTTGCGGTGCAGCAGGATCGGGGCTCTTTCTTCAAGAGAAGACTCGACCCTCCCCACGTGACAGGGTTTGCAATGAGGCAATTGACAATGTTACTTTCACTTCCCCCAGGCCAACGCTGCGAGCCGAGCGCAGGTTCATCAATTGGGAACGAACCCACGTTTCTGTTAACACCGGTCTGCGGAGAAGCCACGAGATGAAATTGCAGCTCTTTGATCGCCAGGATTAGCTGAGCAACATGCGTGAGAAACGGGACCAGTCAATGACCATGTAACTGTCCCAGCCAAAGGGGTGAAGTCTGGCCACACCCGGGAGATTTGAAACTTCCCAGAAGACCCAACCAGGTGGGTGAATTTTGCTTCAGAAGGGCTGTTTGTGACGAACCCGATACTTACTGCTTGGACAGATTGTTCAAAACACAAGCAGTAAATTATCCTGTGATCATTTGTTTCTTTCTGCGGAAACTTGACAGAACAGCTACACTCACAGTGATTTGCCGTCAAATACGTTGCAGATTGTTTTCATAGCAATGTAACACGAGACTTTAACAGCTTGTGGAATTAGTCATTTCTTTGTTTTGCTGAATTTTATTCAAGAACAGTGGGCTCAACACTGTTCTTGGGGGAGATTTGTAACTTCCTGTCTTCTGAATACAGGAAACTTACTGCACCAAACCCAGTCACCATCAGTCTAGTTTTCTCCCTGTGCTGTCATTGCAGTTTTCTGCCTCTTGGCTGGGGGCAGGGTGGATCCTTTTGTTCTTGTAAAAACTAAAATTATGCTCAGAATCAATTGAAACAGAAACCTGCCTCTTTTTCTCCTTCTGAACTCAGTGGGAATTAAACATGAGTCTAATGCTGATCCTGTGTTCAAGAGTGTCACTGAGTAGGGACTTCAGGCTATATTAAAAAGGGGAAATTTATATATTGGGTAACAGATTATCTCCCTCCTGTGTGAAAAACCATTTAAGAGGCACTATCATGAAGAAACCTATAGGGTGCAGCTATTTAAAAACGGCAGTATTGTTGGGAAATTATGTGTTTGTTTTGTTTAAAAATTTAAAAATAAGCAAAATGTTTTAATCACATATTATTGCACAAAATATTAGATTTTAGTTTTTTCTTTTTTTTTTTCAGTTGTCATTTTCTCTCCCTTTTCTCCTTTGAGACGGGATAAGAGATGGGTGAATAAAATGTTTTTATTCCATTTGATTCGGGTTTCTCATTTTGAATCAATGTGAAATAATTTTTCATGTAGCATCATTTTGTTGAAAAATTAGAAACATTAAAATAATAGCAAAAATTAGTTGTTGTTTTTTTCTAAAAGCCATATTCTACTGAAAAATCATTTTTATTTAAATATTTTGGACCAGTTTCAGTATTGTCAACTCTCAGAGTTATTTGTGATTTTTATTTTAAGTCTCACAATATTTGGTAATTTTCTGAAAGCCCTAATGTTCTAGTTTTGAGTTTGTGAGAATATTTGATTTCATTGAAAGTAAAAAAAAAAATAAACTTCTAGCCTTTATAGTTGCAGGGGAAAGTTTAAGATTGAGTGTACCCTCAAGGCTCAAAAACCAAATGGCAAAAAATAGGAACTCAAAAATCAATATTTTAAATATAAATTTTAAGTCGATCACATACCTTTTTTGACCCAATTTGTGACTTTTTTTCAAATGTGTGTGCATGGGGGGGAGGGGTTGTGTTGATTTTCATAAAGCAACAAATATTCTAAAGCACCCAAAAAAAGCCCACCCCACAAAAATGTACAGCTTGTATATGTTCCCATAATTAAGCAGTTATGCAGTTTTACAGCTAAGCAAAGCTGCAAGGCCAGACAATCGTAGGTGCGGGAAGTAGGGATGCATGGGGGGGTGCAGTGTACCCAGGTTTTATACGGGGCTCCACTCCTGGTCTCAGGGCTGTGATCATGGTCCCGCACATGGGGATCCACTCCTGCCCGCCACTAGCTGTGGCCCAAGCCTCAGTCCCTTTACCCCTGTCTGTGCCCCACCCTTCTGGAGATACAGCCCTGCTCCCAGCCCTAGCTCTGAGGGGAGGGTGTGTGGGGTGTAAACAGGAGTAAAAGGGGCATGAAGTAAAAATTTTGGGGTGACTTTCACTGGCTTTCAGCACCCCCACTGTAAAAAGTGTTCAAGTGCCACTGCAGACAGCACGAGACCAGACAATACCACACACACCTAACACATTAGGGTGGGGGCTACACTGACTTTTGAATCCTGGGTTTGACAGTGCTGCTGCTCTGTTTTTGAAAGGCACAAACAAATTTCAATTTTCTGCAATAATTCATCCAATCTACACAAACCAGTGTATCACCCCTATTAGTTTAATTCATCAAAGTGCTGTAGTTCTTTGGCAATAAGGGTCTGAAGAAAATGTCAGACACTCAGGGTGGATGAAAATTGATCTTTAAAAAATGATTTAAAAAATTAAATCAGAGGCTTTTCTTTCACTTGGATTTTTTTAATTTGAATTAAATACTGGTTTATCTTTCAAATTAGAATTATAATAACTGAGGCTAAGGCATATAGCTGTAGATATATAATGTATATATGTATAACATTCAAGCAGTATATGTTTGCTTCAAAAGTTTTAAAGAAAATCAGATCCATGAAGCGGTGTGGCAGTCACTGTTTAAGCACCTGGAATCTCACCCAGTTTGAAGAGCTCACCCAGCATTTGACAGCAATAGCCTTTTCTGCAGATACAGAGAAAATATTTTATTAATTTGAGTGTATCCAACTAACTCAATTCAATAACTCATCCATTCAAAGTTGAGAAACCACTTGGGAGTTGAAAAATCAGGAAAGTTTGTTTTCCACTTCGAATCTGTCACTAAAAACAAGTTGTAAGAGGATGAGATCTACCAGCTCTAAAATCTTGAAGGATACAGTGACCAGAAACAATCAGTTCAATTCACTAATTACAGATAATAGTTCCTTTTTCTAACAAATCAGATTTAAATGCAACACATGTTTTAGTAAAGTATTTTTCTCTTCCCTATCCTGTTGTCCAGATCCAGTTACAGTGAAGATGAAGGTTCTTTCATTCTGTCCTAGCTCTGCAGTGAGCACCTCTCTGCCTGATTTCATCATTTTCTTCATTATTTATCACATTCACAAGCTGGAATCAGGTAGGAATCCCACTGGTCCTCCTGCTGCTTGTAGGATTTGTTTCATTGTAGGGATTTATAAATCATGCCTATTCCACTCCTTTGTACAAAACTGAAAAAAAACCAAAGCAAAAAAAACCCCGAACCCACCCCTACTACAAATTTCAGATTGGTTCAATATCAGTAAATAAGTCTCCATTTCCTCCCCAACTCTTCTGGAGGAGTAATTCTCCGCGTGCTGCATATGAGGCAACTCAGTTTCTCTATCTATCTAGGTACTTATATCATCATAGTATCCGAGTGTGAGGCTGTATGGAATATGGGTGACCATTTATAATAGCATTGATACCAATATTACAAAATCACAATAAATCTTATACAAGATATGCCATGAGAAGTAATTTTGCCGCTCTACCCTGCTGATTAGGCCTCAACTGGAGTCTTGGGCCCAGTTCTGGGTGCCACATTTCAAAAAAGATATGGACAAATTGGAGTGAGTCCAGAGAAGAGCAACAGGGATGATTAGGGGTCTGGAAAACATGTCTTGTGAGGGAAGATTGAAAGAACTGGGTTTGTTTAGTCTGGAAAAGAGAAGACTGAGAGGGGACAGGATAACAGTTTTCAAATACCTAAAAGGTTGTTATAAGGAGTAGGGAGAAAAATTGTTCTCCTTAACCTCTGATGATCGGACAAGAAGCAATGGGCTTAAATTGCAGCAAGAGAGGTTTAGGTTGAACATTAGGAAAAACTTTCTAACTGTCAGGGTGGTTAGGCACTGGAATAAATTGCCTAGGGAGGTTGTGGAATCTCCATCATTGGAGATTTTTAAGAGCAGGTTAGATGAACACCTGTCAGGGATGGTCTAGATGGTGCTGATCCTGCCATGAGTGCAGGGGTCTGGACTTGATGACCTCTCGAGGTCCCTTCCAGGTGTATAATTGTATGTAAGGTATCATTGGAAAAGGCTTGATTTGCTAAATATGATAAGCTTGTTTATAGTCTGTATCATCTTTGTATGGTGAGATATAAATATGTGCAGTATATTTGTGTCTCAAACTTGTGCTGTACATTTGGGTGACACCCCCAGACAGACCGGCATCAGCACTATCCAGCCTGCTGTAGAAAGAACCAATGAGAGAAGCCCGGGACTAAGAGTCAGCAGGACATGTAGACAAGTATCTGGGGGTAGCCGTGTTAGTCTGTATCCACAAAAACAATGAGGAGTCTGGTGGTACCTTAAAGACTAACAGATTTATTTGGGAAAAGCTTATGCCCAAAATAAGTCTTAGTCTTTAAGGGGCCACTGGGCTCCTTATTGGTTTTTCAGGACATGTAGGGACATGTATAGGTGACGTCTTCTACTGGTGCCGATGGGTGCTTGACACCCCCCCCAGCCCCTGCCCCAACTCCACCCCTTCCCCATTCCAACCCCTTCCCCAAAGTCCCACCCCAAGCCCGCTCCCTGCCTCTACTATTCCCATTCCTTCCCCAAATCTCTGCCCCAGACCCAACTCTTCCCTGCCTCCTCCCTTGGGCATGTTCCCAGTCCTCTCCCACTCGCTCCCAGAGCTTGCCACAGCTGTTTGGCTGTAGGTGGAGGAGGAGGTGTTGTGGGGCAAGGAACTTGGCAGTCAGTGGGTGCAGAGCACCCACTAATTTTTCTCTGTAGGTGCTCCTGCCCTGGATCACCCATGGAGTCAGCGTCTATGGGGACGTGCCAATGGACAGAGGACTCCAAGTACCTTTTCATGCATATGTGCTGTGAGTTTGTATTTGGGGCAAAGGATATAAATTCATCTTCTCCATTTTGTCTGCAATCCTGCTTCTCATGTCTGGAGTAACTGCCCTACAAACTGAAGCTTTGAACCAAGGACTGATAGACCCATTCAAGCTTTGGATGTGTTCCAGAGGGCCTTTGCAAGCTAGCAAACTCACCAGTGCTGCTAAGAACCTAATATATGGATTCTGAAGTCTCTCTCTCTCTCTCTCACTTTCATATATATACACACACATGTATAGAGAATCTGACTGCTTTGACCGCTTAGCAAGTCTCTTCTTTTTCGTTCCTTTTTTTTCCTAATAAAACCTTTAGATTTAGATACTAAAAGATTGGCTAGCAGCATAGTATTTTGGGTAAGATTCAAACTAGTATTGATCTGGTAATGTGGCTGGTCCTTTGGGGAATTAAAAGAACATTTTGTGAAGTGAATAGAGTTTTTAAGTGACTTCTCACCGTACTGAACCTATTTGTGATGGGGAGCCAGAGACTGGAATGCAGTAACGGGGGTTGTGTGATTTCTTTTCTAGATAACCAATGTAGGGGATCAGGAGCACAGTTTGTGACTTGTTGGTGAATCTAACTATAGTGTATACCACCAGTTTTGGGAGAATCTGTTCTCCTTTTTGCAGCCTTCCCTGATGTTGGCATTTCCACTGTGAGCTGCCCTACGTACCTCTGGTCATACTGAGCATCCTACTTCACACAGTTGCACCCTCTGTGACCCAGTCCTTTCTCAAACACCAAGGCAACCTGGTGTAAAGCTGAAGTGATTTGGGGTCAGTAGGGACAAGGCAAGTGAGTTCCAGAGTTGAAGACCCTGTACTGCAAATGTCCTGGAAGAGACCCCGTCTCACTAAAAACAGGTGGAGGGGGGCAAAGGAGGAAAATTCAGGAACCTCATACGAAGTGATGGGTGGTGGTCTCCAAAGAAGCTGGGTCACAAAACATTAGGGTGAAATTCTAGGTGATCTCTGTTGACTTCAGTGGAGTCAGGATTTCATCTTTTCACCCTTCTCATCTTAAAAGCAACACTGAGAGTCACATCAGAAATATAGTGAAGGCCGGAAGAGATCAGAGCTCAGGTACACAGTGTATATACTCAGGTCACCCTGTCCAGTCACGGGGCGCTGAAATGGCTCTGTGGAATGTCAGATTAATATAAGGGGAGTTACCAGTGACACCTCTACCTGATCTGGCCTGTCACTTTTTAATGTAACCCCCCCAACCCCCTTCAGTTGTTTGTTATTGTGCCAAATTTTCAATGTTCAGGCTGGAAATTTGCATGCCAGGTGTCTGCCCCAGGCTGAATTTTTGGAAACTTTGAACCTATTGAATCAGTCAAGAATATATATTTTTTTCCTTCTGAGCTTGTTCTCTTTTTGCTTTGGTGTATTTCACAGCCCAGTTCAGCTTGACCGGTCCTGGTCACCCTGTCACTGCCATTGTGGATGAGGCCATTGTGTTACCCTGTCACCTGTCCCCCAGGATGAGCGCTGAGAACATGGAGGTGAGATGGTTCCGATCTGAGTTCCTTTCATTTGTGCACCTGTATCAGCATGGGAAGGATCAATATGGGAACCAGATGCCAGACTATCGTGGAAGGACAGAGCTTTTGAAAGCTGGCATCACGGATGGGAATGTTTCCTTGCGGATTCTTAATATCAGACGCTCAGATGAAGGACAATACAACTGTTTTGTTCAAGATGGTTCTTTTTATGAAGAAGCCCCACTGGAACTGAAGATAGCAGGTCAGCTGCTCTCGTCTGTATTATCTTAGTCTGGGCTGGAGTTTTTGTTCTTTTCTACTGCAACAACTGTGACTAGCAACTTGTGAATTACTTTAGAGTAACACAGTGAGAGTGTATTTCAGCACATGACCACATTCATACACTTTGGAAAATATGCTGAAAACTTTCCCAACGTTTTATTAAAGACCTTTTCAGAATGGTCAAGAGATTTCCTTGCCCAAAAGATTATTTTGTTTGACTTCGAAAGGAGGGAAAAGACTTCTAGACAAATATGGGCCTGGTTTATACTAGAAAAGTAGGTCAGCTTAACTATGTCACTCAGGGGCGTGAAAAATACGCCCCACGAACGACAAAACTAAGCTGACCTAAGTCCCCATGCAGGCAGGGCTGGGTCAACAGAAGAATTCTTCTGTCGACCTAGCTACTGCCTGTGAGAGAGGGGTATTACTGATGACCCCAGGAGAAATCTTTTGTTGGCATAGGTAGTGTCTCCACTGAAGCACCACAGCAGTGAAGCTGTGCTGCTGCAGCCTTTCAAGTGTGGACAGCCTGTGGTCTTCCAAATTCTCTGCAGTCATATTGAGGCGAGGCTAAGGTGCGACTGCCAGGTTTATAGGCCTTCTGATGTGGTCTCTACTGGTAGTTAGTTGAGGTGCAGTCAAAATCAGTTGCAGTTTTCTGTTTGGCTGAGGCCACATAAAGGTGGTGGTGGTGAGACAAGTTATATATTTACTGCTAGCAGATGAGGCCAAGCGTTTGTCCCCTGCTGCTCTGACACAATAACCATGGAGCCAGTTAGATTTATTTATTTAAAAGAGAACAAACAAAGTGTTTATCCAATGTACTATAAACTGGCTTTTTAAAAAATCCATATCCCGCTCGGTATTTAAATGAAATGCCAGATTTCCAAATTCGTTCAATGCTCCATTGCTCTTGGGTGGAGAGGACAATATCTCTCACTTGTTCAGTGAAATTATTTTAATGATTTGTTCACATATTTTCCTGTGTCCATGGATATTGGGAATTCAGAAATTCCAGTGTTCATTTATCCCTTCTACGTGATCAAGTGATCTCTAGTGGGAGTAAGGGATCCACAATCTCTCACTCATCCTTTTAGCTGTTAAGTTAGTGCATTGATTTATCACACGTGTATGTAATTTTCTTCTAGCTTTGGGCTCCAATCCTCTCATCTCTGTGGAGAGTCACCAGGATGGAGGGATCCGGGTGGTTTGTCAATCGTCTGGGTGGTACCCAGAGCCCAAGGTGCTATGGAGAGATCACAGTGGGCAAGAATTACCATCACTCTCCGAAGCAAAATCCCTAGGGGATAGTGGCCTGTTTGAAACAGAAAATTCCATTATTATAAAAGAACGTGCAAACCAAAACCTGTCCTGTTGGATCAGGAACACCGTTCTCAATCAAGAAAAGGAATCAACAGTTTATGTAGCAGGTCAGTTACCAGCCAAACCCGCACGCTTAAATCACCTTCAGCAGAAACAAAACAAAGAACTGAAGCTTCTGTTGTGCATACTTTACAACCTACATAAAAACAAAGAAGTTCAGAAACTTGTACCATAACAGGTCACAACTCGGGCAATCTGCCTTAATTTTCAATATTCAGAGTTTTGGGTTTCATATAAATTTAATCTTACCTCTGATACTCTTGAAACTCTTAAAAAAAGAGCATGATTTTGAGAAGAAATATTCACCAAACCTTGAGAGACTTGGTTCCTAAAAACTTAACTTCACCACAGTGATTTTGTGACTGTAGCAATTTTTACACTATGGTGTGTTTGCTACCTTTTCAATATGTGAAATGTCACCAAATTATGTGGGCTTGTTTTCACTGACATTCAATGGGAGTTGTACTCATAACTCACTTTGCCTTTGTTTACACACACAAGCTGCACTGATTATCTACCGAGTTATTGATGAAACCCCTTGTCTGAATGCTCTTATTTCAGTTTCAGAGTGTCCTACGTTTTTAGCTTAAGTCAGTTCCTTACTGATTTATACTAAATGGAGAAAGGACGCTATTCAGCTGATTTACAATTTAAAGATTTGTCAACCAGTTTAGTTAAATTGGGGCAGTCCTGTTATGTGGTCAGCTGTGGAATCAATGTAACAATGACTGTATGAGTGTTACACCAATTTCACTAAATCAGTGCACAGATCCTGTGTGGAGAAGACGTTAGGTATGTTTGAAACGCCCACTCTGGCTAGATGATTTTGATGCTGTTACACAAGAACGGCAAAAGAAGATGAATCAATTTTCAGCACTTAATGTTTGGATTAATTGTAATTATGGTTCATCAAAATAATTGGGGAAATTATTAGTGACTCACTAAAATACTCTTGCAATTTCTGAATGCTGCTAAACAGTGAGGAGCAAATTGTTTGCTGCCATAACTCCACTGAAGTCAGTGTGGTTTTGTGAGCAGAGAATTTGCCCCTGATCTCAATGAAACTCTGAATACCATGAATCAAACCAGGCCGGTTCATTCACAGGTTAATCAGAGCTAAAGCTGTGTTGGTTGGAGTAATTTTTACAATCAGGTTTTGGTCTTTTATGTAGCATAGAGGGGGTCATGTTCTCACTCTTATCTCACATGCGTTCTGCTGGGGACTATTTACATAGTTACCTGCAATAGAGAAACAATTAGTGTTGCCCCTGCTTCCAAACTAATGCAAATCCTGTGGGGTTTATTTTTCAGATTTCTTTTTCCCGAGGGTGAATCCATGGATGGTGGCTCTGAGTGTGATTCTCCCGGTTTTGTTTGGTTTCATTGGCCTCACTGTTTATCTATGTAAAATAAAAGGTAAATGTCACAGGGGAAAATTTAGTGAAATTAACAAGAAATTTTCTTCTAAATAAATGAAAAAAGAGAAGAATGAAATTTTACACTAGGCCAAGCAGGTGAAGCACAGACCTGCACTGCGCTCCCCTCAGCAGCACAGGGAAGGAAACGTTACTAAGGTTCCCATTTGCTCCAGCGGGCAGTGATCTGCACCAGCCCTTTACAGGCACAGAATATTTCTCCGCCAGAACTGCCTCAGTTAAGTTAAACCGAGCATTTGGGGAAGGGGTGGAGCAGAGATTGATCTAAAACCTTCTCCACTCCTCACTCTTTTCTGCCCACTTCCCATCCAGCTGTGCAGTTATTCCCTCCTCAGTCCCTATGGACTTTGGGAATTAGTTAATGGCATTTTCCCTCCTCTGATAAGTAAATATTTTGTACAGAGTTGAGTCCCCATAACAATTGTGTGTGATTTTATTTTGGGAGCAGTTGTCTGTGATTTCATTTAATGTTAAGAAGAAACTGGAATGAGACAAAGTCTGGCAAATTTCACCCCAATAGGTAATATTAAAAATATATACCAGTAGAAAAGAGGGGTCTGAAAGACATGAGCTCCGAGCCTCAACCCAAGTTCTGACAATGGTGAGAAACAATAAGTCAGAGATGGAGAAGGGAAAATATTTTCTCCTGGTGTTGAGAACATGAAACCCATCAAAGGCTCATGGATTATATAATCACTGAGCAACTTTCACGAAATACAGGCAACTGTATAACCAAGGCAAAAATGCTCCAAATAAGAATTTATATTTATTTCTGTTTATTTTTGATGGAACAGGATATAGAAATCTGTAAATGTCGTGCTCTTTCCTCCAACAAGTAAAACTTTTCTACAAATTTGTCTCCTCATAAGGGTATTTCTTTTTCTTTATGAATTTTTTGTGTGGAGTTTTTTAACCAGAAAAAGATGAAAGTCCAGATACTGCATCACTAACATCAGTTAGAACTTTGCCATTGACTTCAATGAGTATAGGATTAAGCACTGAATGCACAAGTCATATTGCTAAAAAAATAATGCTGATAATTTGAGGGCCAGAAATTCCAGTCTACATCCCCAGAGCTCCCAGCAAAGCCAATGGGAATGTGAGAGATAATACGAGGAAGAAGGACTGGGCTCTAGTGGCTAGATTTTTAAAGGTATATGGTCAGTGAACTCTCACTGAAATCAGTGGATGTTAGGCTTCTAAATGCCTTGAAAAATCAGACCCCAATTCCATAAGGAATTCAAAACGTTCAGAATTGTAAATCCTTCCACAATTGTAAATAGTCAGTTAGTTATAGTTGGACTCTTACTCTTGTGTGGCCATGTGGTTAATAAAACATGAATGAAATGTTTGGTGTTTAGGGGCCAGGCATTCATATCATGAAAACACTCCTTTAAATCTCCATTAACGGAAAATATTCTTAAATAACTTTTATATTTACAGCTCATTGCTTTATTTAATTTCTTTAGGGAAACATCTTGGACAAATCAGTAAGTTCCATTTTTCTCCACATAGAACTTTTTCCATTAAGTTGTTTGCTGTTTTATTATTTATGATTATTATTAGAGAGATCAATTTGAAAATCACGTGAAATATCAGTGATAACGTATTGCTAATGAGGGTAAGAGGAAATCAGAAAGAAAATGTTCTTTGAAATGTATCTTCTCTGAGGGTGAAATCCACATGGTACTGGAGGCACCATGACACAGGAGACCAGGAGGACTTTGTACCCTCAAGTGTCCTCTTGCCTCATCTGACAGTAAATAATTTGATCCAACATGAATCTTGTGCGTAATTATATTTTGAGGAGGAGTTGTTTATATTTTCATTTAATGTTAAAAAGAAATTGAGATGAAATGAAACCTGATAAATTCCCCACTCCCCGTCCCACTCCACCCCCCCACACCCTCAGTAATATAAAAAGTGAAACACAATATTCAATTTTCACAAAACTCAGACAACCATATATCCAAGAGAAAAATGTTCCTAATGATAATTTGTATTTATTTCTGGGATTTTTTTTTTAGGGAAACCTGATACAGAAATCATTGTGTTGTGCCCTTTTCTCCAACAAGGAAAACTTTGTACAAATTTGTCTCCTCATGTTTTATTTTTTAAATGAGAAAAGCATGAAAGCCCTGATGCTGCACCTCTACCATCGATTAGAGCTGTCCTTTGATTTCAACAAGTGTAGGAGCCAGCACTAAATGCACAAGTAACATCCCTAATAGAATAATGTTGATAATTTTAGGGCCCAATATTACATTCCATGCACACCGAGCGCTCCCAGCAAAGTGAATGGGAACATATAATATGCAAGGAAGCGGGAATGAGTTCTAAGGACAGCTTTTTAAAGGTATTTGGACACCGAATGCCAATTGAAATCAATGGGAGTTAGCAACCTAAATACCTTTAAAAAGCTGGGCCTAATTCCCTAGGGAATTCAAAACTTTCAGAACTGTAAGTGCGTGCAGATAATCAGTTATTTTTTGATACTTTACTCTAGTGTAGACACAAAATGAGCCCAAATGTCTACACCCCAACTTTATAGGCCCCCAGCCCATGTCCTGTGAGCCTATTAGCTGACATAGGTCAATTGGGGGTATTCAGTTGCTGTGTAGCCACACCCTATGGGTCTTTGTAGGTGCTCTGTGTCCTGCCTGTGGGTTGGAAAGAGACTTTTCTCCCCAGGCCTCAGTGGTTTCCCTGCCCATAGCCTGGATCAGTGGGGTTGTGAGGGACAGGCTGCCTGATGGGAGGCTGGGGTTGATTCCATCCTAGATGATCAGCACTTAATTAGTGTGTGTTTGTTTCTGGTTCTCTGTTACCTAGATGATCTTCAACGAGAACTCGGTAAGTGTTTCTATTTCTCGATTGCAGCCTTTTCTGTGGTGTTGAAACTGTCTCTGGATCTATCGATCTCTTGCCCTTCTGCCAGGTGGAGTCGGCAGCAAGACGGGTTGGGTTCAATGTCAAGGGTTCCTCTAAGCAACACAAATCTGAAAACATTTGAGACCCCTCCCAATAATCTGGGGAAATTTAACTCCTGGGCCTTTTTAAGGCTTATAGTGGCACAGCTGTACTACTGCAGCTGCCCTGTAATTGGGTCTCCCGTGTACCCGCTCTGTACCAACCTCCCACCAGCATAATTAAACCACCCCCAACAAATGGCAGTAGCTATGTCACTGGGAAAGTGTCTCCCACCGACCCAGCACTGTCCACACTGGTGCTTTTGTCAGTGAAACTTATGTCAGTCAAGGACGTGCTTTTATCACACCCTGACTGACAAAATTTTACTGACAAAAGTGCTGGTGTAGACACAGGATAAGAGACAAAACTTCCCACTCACCTGCCCTGAGTCTGGGTGTAACAAAAGAAAACTTGTATTACAAGGCAAAGGGACCCCAGCATTGTTTTGGGAAAACACCACGGCCATGATTTGAAAGCACATAACCCTAAGCAAACACCCACCCCATAGTACATTGGGAAATGTCCTTTGTCTCAGTCTCTCACCTTGCCCTGTGACAATCCAATGAGCGAATGACCTATAACACACCACTCCCCTCTCCCACTACTGCAGCCCACTCACGGTTGGTCGTTCTTAATCAGCCAAGACCCAGAGTTCAGAGGTGCTCTCACATGGCTTCACCTCCCACCCCTGAGAGGCGTGGGGGGGGGCATTGAGCAAGTTGTCTGCTGCTGCGTCCATGTCTGCAACTGGCTTGCTGCTGCTGCTTCTATCACTGTCACCACTGGTCCTAGGTGCTGACAGCCCCAGGTGACCCATGGGGAAAAATTAGTGAGTGCTCTTCACCCACCCACAGCCAAGCTCCCCCGTCCCTCCTGCGAATCTAGCCCACTGGCAGCCTCGCTGACCAACTCTTCCCCCTCCCTCCCAGTGCCTCACGCCTGCTGCAAAACAGCTGTTTCGCAGCACTCAGGGTGCTCTGGGAAGGAGGTGAGGAGCAGGGATGCGGCACGCTTGCGGGAGGAGGTGGGGAAGAGGTGGGGGGCAGGGACTTCAGGAAGCGGATGGAATGAGGTGGGGCAGGGATTTGGGGAAAGGGTGGAGTGGGAATGGGGCCCGGGGTGGAGCAGGGGGTTGAGCAACCACCAGTCAGAGGGGATGTCAGCGCTTATGCCACTGGCTGCTCACTGCCTCCTATCCCTGAAAAGGGGAGGGACATCGAGCGATGCCTCTGCTTCCTCTGGAACTGGCTCACTGCGTCTGCTGTCTCTGCCACCACTGGCTGATGCCTCTGCTGCTGGTTCTGCTGGTTTTTCTGGGGCTGTTACCTCTGCCACTGCTCAGCTCCACTGCTTTTCTCTGCTGCTGGCCCCCCACTGCCACTTCTGCAATGGTGCGTTCTGAGGTTCCACGACCTCCCAGGGATTCCAGCAGGCCGTGGCTGCTCCTCCATCTCCATGTTCTTCACTGCAGCCCTGTCCCCACACTAGGTCTACGATCTGCCCCCTAGACCTGCTCATCAGTGGTTTCAGCTCTTGCAATCACTGAACTGAAACAAGGACTCTCCATGGGTCTCATCAGCTCTGGCTTTAAACACGGGAGAGGGGAGGGGAAGGTCAAATGGTACCCAGGGCTCTCGAAGGGGAATTCATAGCATCAGGGAGGAACACCTGTCCCCTCCCGCTCTGATTTTCACTGGGTTTTGACATCTCTATCCCCTGCTTATCCAGTGAGCTTTAATTGAGGGTGTCACTGACATACCCAGGGTACAATCCAGACTAAGGGGTGGCTGTGTCACCCCAGCCCGGCAACCTGGGTGCCCCATACAATGTTCTGCCTCTGTAGCCTCCTACCTGGATGTCTGACAAACAGCCTCCACTGGGGCTGGATTCTTTAACTGATTTGCAGATTTAAACCAAGGCCTTAAACTGGCATCAGAAGGGGACTGGGAGCCAGTGGAGGGACTGGAACATGGGTCTGATGTGTTCACTGTGGCCTAAGCCCTGAAGAAGGCCGGCAGCTGCATTAGGTACCAGCTGGAGCCTTCACACTCAGCTGTGGATTCAGTGATCTCCAGTAACCCAGCCTGGCGGCGGCAGAGGCAGGGATCACTGTGGCCAGACCCTTGCCCACAGGAAGATGCAGAGTTTCATGGTGAGCTGGGAGTTTAGACACTGATGCTACCTGGTCACTTAGGCCTAGAGAAGGGTCACATAGGACCTGAGTCTTTGCACCTGGACTTTGGTGAATGGGGCTGTACAAATTCAATGGAATGAAGGGGAGAGTCTCATCTAGTTCTTCAAAATGTGTTCCTCCTTCTCAATCACTTTGCTCTTAGCTGGGTTCAGTGTAAGCCAGCTGCTCTTCATCCCAGAGCCCTGGTGTTGCTGCATGTGCTCAGCTGAGTTCTCATCCCTCTCTCTGTGTTTGGTTTCAGACTGGAGAAGAAACATCGTCTGCCCAGGTAACTACAGCTCCTATTGCATCACTATCCGAAGCTCCCCCTGCCCTGAGATTTCCCATCCCTTTTCCTCATACAGTTAACATTTTGCACTAGCTCTTTGGGGCAGGAACAGCTCTGTACTAAGGTGAAAGGACAAAGGTTTGTGTGGCCAACGTTGTGATTTCGAGTGCCTAAGGAGTTCTTCTGTGCACACTAGAAGCTCAGAGAGTTCTCAGCTAGATGCTGTTAGAGTCCCTGACGGGGCTGGAGGCTCTGGGAGGGCAGGTGGACAAAGGGCTGGACCAGGTCAGGTTAATGTCTAGGCTGCTCCTTTCAATTTTCAGAAGCCCTAACAGGGCTGCATGTGCCCAGACAGCTGCTGCTGCTGCTGCTCTAGCCGCAGCACAGGTACACGGCAGCCAGCAGAGGTTAGCACATTCACTGCACACAGACACCCATTGGTCACACACGGAGATACAGAGACCCCATCACACACTGACTGCAACCCCCCAAACACATGGCAGGATCCAAGGTACGTGAGAAGCCAGGGAAGCCAGTAAGGGCCCAGAGAGAGCCAGTGTGGGCTCTGGAATTCCTTGGGGAAGATGGAGCAGGAGAGGAGTGGTATGGGGAGGGATAAGGTTAGGGAGTGGGAGAGGAATAGAGGGATGCACAGGGATTTTGGGAGCGGTCCCTGTGGGGAATGATTCTTCTTCCAGAGGGCCAGGGCTGCCCAGAGGGAGGTCAAGTGGGGCAATTTGCCCAGGCCCCCACAAGAGTTTTCCGGGGCCCCTGGAGTGGGGTCCTTCACTCGTTCTGGGGGCCCCGGAAAACTCTCATGGGGCCTGGGCCCCTGAAGCGAGTGAAGGACCCGCTGCCGAAGATCTGAAGCTTCTTTTGCTCCGAGTCTTCTGTGACAATTTGGTGGCCACCGAAGACCCCAGGCCCCCTGAATCCTCTGGGTGACCCAACGGGGGACCACAGTTGAGGTTGGCTAGTCAAGTCCCATGAAGACTGTGATGTGGTTCCAAAGGGACCTCCCCCACAAGCTGTGTGAAAGGGAAACATGGTGGGATATGAAGTGCACTGGTGATAAATGAATGTACCATGGAGGGGGAAAAATGAACAACTCATTTGCATTACAGGGTTTGAAAATAAGTGCATCAGCAGCTCAGTAATGCAACATGGAATTCACTGTGGCCAGCTTGACAAAACCCGCTGCTCACTGTGCAGCTCTGGGGAAAAGGTCAAACAAAATATGAGAATCCATAAAAATGGGCTGGTGAACACCATGGAAATGTTATACAGCCATTCTATAAATGTGGTTTGTCCTTATTTGGAGTTCTGTGTTGGGTACCGCTTACCTCATCTCAGAAAGGGTAGCAAAGAAGAAAGGGGGGCTCAGAGAGGGGCAATGAGAATCAGCTGGAGGAGAGATTGAAATAATTTGGAATGTTTACCTTTAAAAGAGAAGTGTGAGTGGGGACATGATACAAGTACAGAATATTGCACAACTCCCCTGAACAGATGATGATTTAGATTGAAATGTCAAACACTTGGTAGTTAGGAAATGCCAGCTTTCTGCTTCCCTGTACAGCCTTAATTCTCACCCCTTATGCATCCATCCTGGGCAGTGAAAGAATGAGGCAGGGGTCCTGTGGCAAAAACAGTGTGTGATCATGTAATTGGAGATTGTATCATAACACACACGGGACACTGGCTAATGGTCCAACCCTAGGGACACAATATGTTGCTGAGAACACAACAGAAGGGTAGCAAGAGTGGAGAAAGCTTTACTGGCAATAACATGTACAAACACTGGAAACTGGTGGGAATAATTTCAGTTCTTCCAGGTCTTCGTGCAACTCTGTCCTGTGGTCTTTGCAATCAGTGCGTAACATGGCCAATATAGCATCAGGCTAACAGAGAGAAAGAAAGATATAGTGTGTGTGTGTGTGTGTCTGTGTATGCATGCACTGAGTTACAGGGGTCTTTGCCAGCGTCAGATAGGAAGATGAACCATCCAACTTTGGAAATTAACAAGACAGCAGAGGAATGTGAGCCAAAGAAATGGACACACATTATTTTCATTTGCTCATTTTTGCACCACAACCCACATGCTTGCCAGAGAGCTTTCTTCATCTTTTGCTTGTGCTAAGAGTCAGCGCACTAAAGGAGACATCTACGCCAGCCACCTACCCAACTCCTAAACTGAATGGCACAGACTGGGGTGGGACAGATTGGTCAGTGAAGGAGGTAAAAGTCCAAGAAGTGGGTCAGGGTCAGTACACTGGGGAAAGGTAACATGGACATGAGTTTGGGGGTGGGGAGAGAAGACTGGACTTAAACTCCCAGGATCCTTTGGAAAATGGGGCCTAGGCACTCCATGGATTTTGAAAATTGTACTCAAAGCCAACAAGTTCATGCTCATTCTCTATCTTTAGTTAAGGAGGGTGACCCCTGACCCCAGCGACTGTCTGCAGGGACAAAAACCTGCTACAGTGGACAACTTGGAAGGGGAAATATCAAATCTTCTCCTATGCCCCAGCTGCCCTCTGGCCTTTATATCATATTCCCAGGAGCCAAAAGAAAACATTTTTCTCCCCCTAGGGCTGTCAACAGGTGGGGGGGCAAAAGAGGCAACTGCCCTGGGGCCTGGAGATTAAGGGCCTGGGATCCCCTGGCCGCTGCTACCGTGGCAGCGGCCAGAGCCCCGGGCCCTTTAAATCATCTTCAGAGTCCTAGGTGGCGGACCGGTCAGCACTGCAGGGCTGGGTGAGGGAAAATATCCCTCAATACTGTTGGCAGCCCTGTTTCCAACCCTTTTCAAAATTCCCCTCCATGCCTCAGGCCCCCCTTTGAATTCCAGGGGAGACTGGCCAGTGACATGAATGGCAGCCGGACCAGGTCTTTGGTAGCAAGCTGGCAATGTCACTTCAGAGTGTCAGAAGGGAAAGTCTAATTCATGACAATTAATAATTATAAAAGTGATAGAAATTCTGCTAAGGAAAAAAAGAGTCTGTTAAAATGGTAACCACTGACAGAGATATGCTCACATGTGTATTTGGGGATTGTTCACTTTATGCTGAACTCTAGAACGTATCTTTTTCCCAGTGTAACATTTTATATGCATAAGGAGCCACTCAGTCATTCCCAGAAAACTCAACATTTCCAGACTGTTGGGATTGGTTTGCTCCCCCCTCACATGCCACCCCATCCTCTTTGGCATGATGGTGCATGTGAGGTTATGCCACATGAGGGACACCATTTTTCAGAGATGGAGGGGGCAGAGTGATGTCCGCCATCCAACACTGGACAAAATCACATCCATTTTAACACTCATGCTGGACAGTGGACAAACCTTTCAAACAGAGGCCTGTCCATTTTAATCCCAGATGCGTGGCCTCCCTCTCTACAACACTAATTTCTGTTAATGTGCTTGTTCAGGTAAGCTCTCATCTCTGATTCTGTGTTTCCAGGCCTGGGAAGTTCTGCGCCACCTGTACAAGAAGGTAACTGAAGTTCAGATTCTATCAATGTGCCAGTCTCAGTAGCTGTTAGAATGTTTTGCTGCTTTCCTCTGACTGTGGTCATGGGAGGGGAGGTCAGTGCTCAGGGCAGAGCTCACAAGCATCCTGCATTTCCCAGCACAGTGAGAGGGGAGGGAGGTTGTGTAGCCATGGCCTGATGTACAGCAGTAAATCCAGACACTATTGTGTCTACCCCTCCTGTCCCTCCTCTGCCGTCACGTGCAGTGCAACCTGCAGAGGTTTCTGGGCCCACAGCCTAGCCAGGCTGCACAGCCACTGATGTGTGCCAGCGCCTAGCACAGGGCCAAAGACACAGCTCCTTGTCTCCCCAGCTCCCAGGGCTGTCCCTGCTCACAGCCCCCTCCCTGCCTGAGGCCCTGGGGGCCAGAGCCATGGGCTGTGGAATAGGAGCAAACTGAATTCTAGGTTTGTTAAATGCCCAATAACTGAGGATTAACAATTCAGAGGTTGGAAACTGAGGAAATGACGTGTAAATGCTAAATTCAGAGATTAGAGAGAGAGAGAAACAAAGATATTTCAAGTGACAAAACAGGGAGGTGAGAAAATAAAATATGCCCAGTGACGAGAACCCTGGTGCTAGAGTACAGAGAGAGCCCAGGGGGAAAGTCATGAGAGTGCAAAGAGGGGGACACATCGGGATTGGGAAGGGCCCAGAAGACTGAGGGATGGGGCAGCGTTCGGAAGGGTCTGGAGGGCCGGCAGTGCCTGGCGGGAACAGGAGGGTGGGGAGAGCAGCAGGCCGTCAGCTGAATGGGGCAGGTGCAGAGGCAGTAGGAGTGGGGGCAGGTGGAAGGGCCTGGAGGTTTGGTGATGGTGGCTGCTTGGAGGGAAGAGGCAGGTGAGTTGCTGTTTTCACCCTCATAGCAAACTCTCTATAACCTTTCACATCCCACTGCCCTGAGCCTCCCCTGCCCCATCTCCTCCTCATCCAGTATGGTTTTCTGTCTCCTCTGTGATCCCTTCCTTCATGTCTCCATTCACTTCTCCGCTTGCTCTCCCTCCTTCTCCTCTCGCTCCTTCTCCCCCAACACTCCCCTTGCTCTAACATAGGCTGAGCGTGCAGGGATGGGAAGCATCTGTTCTCCTCTCCCAGCGATGCTCTTTCTCAGCTGGGAATATGGGGTTTAAGATGGGAAACTGCAGGGAGAGGTGAGGCGGGTCAGTGAGCACTGAACAGAGGGAGCTCAGCTTCTCACCACTCTGTTGTCCCGCATCTCCCTGACATGTGGGTCTCTATTCCCCTCCCTGGAGAGATGTGGAGCAGGACAAGAAAAATCCTGAGTCCCAGACCTGGCTCAAGTGACCCTTTTGCTCTACAGCTGGCCCATCTCTGCCAGGGATGTGACTCTCCCCTGCACTGTGCTGACATCTCAGAGCTGCTCCCCATTCAGAGCCGGCAGGTAAATCCTGCAGGAAGGAGATTCTGAGTCATTCCCCAGCTGGGGCAGATTCTGTCACTGACACCATGAAACCCTCCCCCAGGGCTGAGCTCTGCCCCAACGCTCTGATTCTCTCTCCTCAGCAAATGTGACTCTGGATCCAGACACGGCTCATCCCCGACTCATCCTGTCTGAGGATCGGAAACGTGTGAGATGGGGAGACACATGCCAGGATCTGCCCCACAACCCTGAGAGATTTGACTCATGGGGCTGTGTGCTGGGCTGTGAGGGATTCACCTCGGGGAGACATTGCTGGGCGGTGGAGGTGGGGGATGGGCGATACTGGGCTGTGGGGGTGGCCAGAGAGTCTGTGGGGAGGAAGGGACGGATCAGCCGTAGCCCTGAGGGGGGGATCTGGGCTGTGGAGTGGAATTGGTGCTGGGATCAGTTCCGGGCTCTCACGTCCCCTCTGACCCCCCTGCCCCTGAGCCGGGCCCCCAGCAGGATCCGGGTTTGTCTGGACTGTGACCGGGGGCAGGTGACATTTATCGATGCTGGTGACGAGGCCCCGATCTTCACTTTCCCGCCGGGCTCCGTCCTTGGGGGGAGAATCCGACCCTGGTTCTGGGTGGGGCTGGGATCCCAGCTCAGCCTGTGTCCCTGAGAGACACAGCAGAGGGGGGAACAGGAAATCAGCCTCTCTAGCCTCATGGACCCCAGTCTCTATGATCTTGGAGGACTCCCATCTACCCAGTCCCTTTTTCCTCATCTCTATGGCTCTTGGAAGCACCTCCCCCTCCCTCTCTGCAGCCCCAGGGATGGGAGGGGGAAGAGCCCCTGGGGCTGCAGGACGGGCCCTGAGGGGCTGAGGTGGGGGCTGGGCAGGGGGCAGCACTAACAGCCGGGCAGGGGACAGGCAGAGGTGGAGGTGGCAGGGACATGGCATGAATCAATCAGGGTTTGGGGGGTTGGGGAGAAGCAGCAGCTGCAGGGAGCGTTTTGTACAGATCTGTGTCCTTAGATCTGACTGGGGGCTCCCAGCCCAAGATCAGCTCAAGGGGAAGGGATAAGATCAGGAAGAGAAGAGAGCAGCTGAGGGGGATGATCTGTGACAGGGAGGAGAGACACAGGGAAATAAAGAGGGATGGAAAGTGAGGCTAGAACAATAATGAATAGAAAAGGACAGTACGGAAGAAAAGGGAACATGCGCAGGATGGGGAGATTTATTACATATTACTGAAAGTGAGACTGTAATTCATAAATTCCCTATATTAATTCCTGGCCACTGGTGCTATTGTAGTGCCATTAAGAAAACTGTTCTCAGTAGCTGGGGATCTCCTGGCCATGCTGTGGTTACTAAAGCTCCTTCTCAGCTCCTTTTACTTTGCTACTTTCCAGCTACTGACTGTAAATAAAACATTACAAACAATTCTTCTTTTTTGTTCCACTTTAATGTCCCAGCTGCAAGTGCTGGGGGTGCGTCATGGGATTTGCTTCCCAACTTGGTTGTGTCCCCCCAACCCCTAAAGGGAATATTACACCCAGGGCCAGCTCCAGGCACCAGCGAAGGAAGCTGGTGCCTGGGGTGGCCAATAGAAAGGGGTGTCAGTGTGTCAGATTTCGGGGCAGCACATCCAGATTGGTGGCAGGAGTACTTCAGCGGTGGCTTAATCTGCCCGCTTCAGTGTTTGGCAGCAATTCAGCAGCGGGTCCTTCACTCGCTGTCTTCCTCTTCGGTTGCAGCTCAATCGGGTTCTTTCATTTTTCTTTTTTGTTCACTGCTTGGGGCAACAATAAAGCTGGAGCCGGCTGGAGCTGGAGTGATGGCTGATGACCCTGGGAGAATGTTTTAGCCGTGGATTTTACCTGTTAAAATTAAACTCAGCCTGTCTGAATCCTGCGACACCTGGTGTTTGGTGTGTAACCTGTTGATCTTATTACTTTGCTCACTATTTCTTCAATCTGAACTAATAAACTTGTTTGTTTTCACTAAAAATATATCTCAGTGCTCTGATGTTCCACTGGGGCTGATCCTCAGCTGAATCAAACAAGCTGGTGTTGTCCCGATGGGTTACCTGGGAATTTCTGAGTATCCCCCAGTGGAGAGGGGCTGGACACTACAGAAGGACACGTCAGAGGGGCTGGAGATGAGGTTGAGCCTAATGTTAATCTGTAAGGCAAAGTAAGGACTGGCAGAGCCCTGATTAGTTTGTGTGGGGAGGTAAAAGGCTGGGGGTGACAGGGAACTGACAACCATTGAAACAGAAGCACGTCCCTCTCACGCTGAGACGGAGTGCGGGGGGGAAAGAACAAGGAGATTCACTGTCCGGGGTGTAGGGACAGTACTGAATTATTATGAATTACTGTGCTTCTTATTAATGAATGTGGTGGACGTGAATGTGGTCCGGCTTGACATGTCTGAATTTGCTAGAGTATTCTGGGAGCAGGACCTTCTGAGCATCAAATGGTTACTGTGGAAATTTTCTATTCTGAGTGTCTGTTCTATTACCGACATTTGTCAGTCAATATGCCAGCTCACTAGGTAAAAAAAACCGTATAATCATGAGATCAGTGATCTTGGCACAAGCTGACCTGGGGCAAAATGGCATCGCTCTGACAGCTTGAGTGAATGATTGATGAGAGTGTAAATGTGGGGTGATGTCTGGTGGGAACCCCTTCTGCAGTCCCTTCCAAAGTATTAATTAGGAGAAAATTAGTAATAAAATGTCCACAGGGCATATGAGTCCTTTGAAAACTACTGCCTCAGGGGAATCCTTGATAGACCTGGTGACTGAGAATAGAAGACAATGAGAGAGAGAAATCCTGATCTGGATCAATAGCTATACCCGCTTCGCTAGCCAATCTGAATATTGTGTGGGGCCAGCATAAATATTGAGGGTTTGTGCTTGAGGAATTGAGGCTCACTAAGGAGACATGAATTAGATAACCTTATACTGCTTCTGGAATTCTTTCTTAAATAAACCGTTGTGTATGGAGTCTACTAAATCTGACTTGTTGATTGGTATCGGGAAACATTCTGCCCAGCTGTGAGCCATTAAAGATCCATTTCAACATTTGGTAGCAAAGGATGGTTACCATGTCAGTGAATAAGTTAACTGTTTCTGAACTGGATGGATAAGCTAAAATATTGTCTTACGATATTAGACTCAGTGGCCGGGGAACCAAGGATTGGACCAGATTGGGATCAGATTGGTTACAGATATTGGGAGAGAGGGACATACACAGGCACGTGGAGTTGAATTAGTGCTATCTTCAAGTCTATGATGTTCTGCAAGTGCGAGCAAGGCGGGCTTACTCCAGAGGACAAGGGAGACGCCCCGAAGCCTCCGGCTATGGTTAATGAGTGCTTGTTAAGACAGGTGTTTAAAAGCTTGGGGTCTGATCCATGTATGACTGCTGCAGTCTCTACACTGCATAAGAAAGGTTTGGACAACTTGTTGTTGGGGTATCAACAGGGCTAGTCTCCCAGGAAGGTCCAAACAGCAGCATGAGTCATCTGTGCTATGTCTCAGGCGGTAAATAAGCTCACAGAAAAGCACAATGCCTGTGAATATGAAAAGGAAAATTTGGAACCGGAATTGGAAAAACTAAAATTGCACCCTTGGGTGTGCACATGTGTGGGTCCCAGCTGCTCCCTGCCCCCCTCATTGAAGCAAGTGTGCAGGGTTACTGCTCTGGGAACTGCAGGGCACCAGTGGACATGGGGCTGGTTGGAGGCAGGGCACGGGCTGACTGGAGGCAGGATCTGGCTGCAGGCAGAGCAAGGGGTGCGGGGCTGGCTGGAGACAGGGGGGTGTGGGGTGGGCTGGCTGGCTTCAAGCAGGGACGCAGGGGGGTGCAGCAGGGGTTGGCAGGGCTGGAGACAGAGGAGTGCTGGACTGGCTGGCTTCAGGCAGGTGGGTGCGGCAGGGGTTGGCTGGAGACAGGGCAGGGGGTGCGGGGCTCGTGCGGCCCAGACAGGGGGTGCAGAGTTGGTGTGGGAAGGGCACAGGTGCAGCAGGGGCTGGCTGGAGATGGGCTGGTTGGAGACAGGGCAGGGGGTGCAGGGCTGGCTGCAGGCAGGGGCTGGTGCAGGCAGGGCAGGGGGTGGAGCAGGGGCTGGCTGCGCACGGGGAGTGCAGCCCACCCTGTATGGTGAGTGCCCCTTCCTCCTCCCTCCCCCACCGGGGTAGCAGCAGCAGCCCGGGGCTCCCCTGCTTCCACTGCTCCGGCCCTGTTAATAGCTGAGGGAGCCCTGAGGGAGCGGGGGGGCTCCAGCAGCTACTTAAAGGGCTGGGACAGTAGAAGCAACGGGAGTCTCGAACTTTTTAAATAGCCCCTGAAGCCCTGCAGCTCTACCCCAGGTCTCCACCAGTGGGACTCCGGTGGTCATTTAAAGGGTCTGGGGCTCCAGCCCCTGCTGGGATCCCCAGGCCCTTAAAATTGCCCCCTGGAGAAGCCAGGCCACCCCAGTACAGCGCACCGGCTCTTGTCTGTACACTGAACCGGGCTTGGGCGCGGGGCCTGATTCAGGGGAATTGGTTGAATTGGCCTAAAGTCGGCCCTGTTCACTGCTAGGTCTCTGCTTACCATAGGCGCTGACTTTTATTTTACCCCAGAGGGCTCCATCCCTGCTCTGCCCCCAGGTCCCACCCCCACTATGCCCCTCCCCTGAGGCCCTGCCGTCGTTCCACCTCTTCCTGACCCTACTTGGCTTCCTCCCCTGAGGCCGTGCCCTCTGTCTGCCTCTTCCCGACCCTGCACCAACCCCTCCCCGAAGCTGCAGCCAATCTGCAGCTCACTGCTCTCCGCCCTCCCCCAGGCACCTCCCCTACCCACCAAACAGCTCATTGGCAGCCTGGAGAACAGCTGTGAGTGCTGAGCTCCCCCTATATTTTTTCCACAGGGGTTTGAGCTCCGGAGCACCCCTGGGGTCAGCACCTCTGCTGCTACAATCATGAGACCGAGCAGTGACCAAGTATAACAAGTGACTTACAATGAGACTCAGCCAGAGGTGAAAGTAAGCCGGTACGGTACGGTACAGCATACCAGCAAGAGCCAATACACTGTGCCGGACCGCACTGGCTTCCGTGGCGGGGCTTTAAAGGGCCGCAGCGGGGAGCCCAGAGCCCTTTAAATCCTGCCCGCGGCTCCAGCGTCTGGGCTGGGCCGAGATTTAAAGGGCTCAGAGCTCCCCGCAGCGGCAGGAGCTCCGGGCCCTTTAAATCCCACCCGCAGCTCCAGCTGCCGGAGCTGCGGTGGGGATTTAAATGGCCTGAAGCTCTGCAGCAGCCAGAGCCCCGCGCCTTTTAATTTGCCCCTGAGACCCGGGGGCTCCCAGCCACCTCTGCAGCTGAGAGCCCCGGACTGATTTAAAAGCCCTGGGGCTTCCAGTTCCAGTCACAGCCGGTGTACCAAGACCTTTAAATCTTGAGAGGCCCCGCCTCTTCTGGATGAGGCCACGCCCTCCTTGGGACTCCAGCAGTACCAGTAAATCCTGTAAGTTACTTTCACCCCTGGACTTAGCCCAAGTACTGCTGTTAATGGGTAAGTCAGTAAGGCCTAAATTTACAACAGTGGCCTAACTGTGGCTGTCTCGGTTTATCTCCTCGAAATACAGGACTTCAGGGCACATGTTCCACCTGCATTCGCAGCTGCAGCTGGAGTCAATGGGCGCTGCGGGTACCCAGCCCCTTGGAGAACCAGCCCCTCAGCACTTAGGTTAGTATCCCAAATTTGGACCCTAAATCAAAAGAGATTCTTGACATTTGGACCTAGCCCATCATTGTGCTCTGCTTCTGGGCTGGCTAGCAGGGCTGTTTGTGCCTCCTCCCCAGCAGCTGAAGGCAGGGGGAGTGCTCCTAGGAGGGGCGGGAGGGAGTGGGGTTGGGGCAGGAACAGGCTGGAGGAGGAAAGGGTGGAAAGGGATAGAGGGATTTGGCCGGGGTGAAGCTGCACCTCTTATACTCTGCTGAGCTGCAACGTCTATTAACCACGTTGTTAAACTGCTGCAACACTGGACTTGGGTAACTAGTTGCATCCACAGCAGCATCTCTGTGCAGCACAGTTCCCCTGCCACAGCTGAATTCCCTCTCCTTGTCCCTAATGACAGCTTCCCAGACTGCCCCAGGTCTCCTCAGTCTGTCCCCACATCCCCTCCTGCAGCCGCAATGGGCAGGAGGCCTGAGAGGTCTCTGTTTATCCCACACCATGTACCCTGCAGCCCCTACTGCGAGCTCCCCGCACACCCGCTGCCCTCGGCCATTGGGCCCCAGCCCTCACCTAGGGGACAGGAGCTTGGTCTCCCTGCAGTCTCTAGTCTCTTTGCTGAGACTGACAAACAGGGAGAAAATGGGGGCAGGCCTTTCTGGGTGTGGTTGTGTTACAGGGGCACCTGCCCCATTAGGGCCCAGGCTGAGCTCCCAGCACATTCCACAGGCCCCAGAGCTGCCATCAGATGGACTTTCAGCCTCGGTCCGTGTGGTGGTGGGGGAGGCACTGGGTCATTGCCCTGGGGGAGCTGCTGGGGGAGGGAGGAGATTTACCTGCTCACAGACAATTTTAACAGTTTTAAAGCTTCAACTTTTTAAATCTCAGTGTCCAGTGTCATTAAATAGTTCTGGTCTAACCAAACTATTGTCTGATCCCCACATAATTTCCCACAACTGTGACTATTTTAATTAGAATGAAATGCTTAAAACCCAGGTTGTTGTGAAAGTTTAAGTCAATAAATATAAAAATTGCTTAAAATAAAGATTATCTGTCAAAATTAGATATTATAAAAAAAATTCTGCCCAGCCTGACTATCACTCCTGCCGCCCAGCTCCTGCTCCTCCAGGTTCAGCATCACAGAGGGCTGCCTCGGTGACCCTCCCCACCAGCTCAGGGGCTGATTGCAGGCCAGGAGCCCTAGTGGTAAATTTTTTACCAAAGCCTCCAGGGGTGAAACTGGCTGGGTTCTTCCTGCTCAGCAAACAGCCTGAGCCATTTTCAGGCAAGGAACCACCCCCTTGCTGCTGCAGGCGGGGCATAGTGTGAATTCAGGAATTTGAAACAAAGCCTGTTCCAAACTGCCCAGAGGAGCCATGGCTGCAGAGAGCCTCGTGGAAAGTCTCCAGGAGGAAGCGACATGTCCCGTCTGTCTGGAGTATTTCACAGAACCTGTCAGTCTGGAGTGTGGGCACAATTTCTGCCGAGCCTGCATCAGCCAGTGCTGGGAGGGATCCGATACAGCCGCATCCTGCCCTCAGTGCAGAGAAACTGTGCAACAGAGAAACCTCAGGCCCAACAGGCAGCTGGCAAATGTCCTAGAAATCGCCAAACAGTTGAGCTTACAGGCAGCAAAAGGAGCAGGAGGGGACGGGGTGTGCGGGGAACACCAGGAGGCTCTGAAACTGTTCTGTGAAGAGGATCAAACCCCCATCTGTGTGATCTGCAGAGAGTCCCGGGCTCACTGCGCTCACACGGTGGTTCCCATAAAGGAGGCTGCCCAGGAGTACAAGGTACCGAGTTGCTGTCCAGTCTAATGGGTGATAACTTTGGATGTTAATTACAGGTTAAGGGTGTAACTGCCTCATTCAGCTGTGTGTAGCCTTCACTGCATGAAAGCTGATAGGGGAGTTACAAGCTGTGGCTGGTATTACTGGTTGTATCACAGTATTTATTGTTATTTGCATCCCCTACAGCCCTCAGATGAGCTCTGACCTCGATTGTGGGGGGCCTTGCACAAAATCCAGTGAGGACCAATCTCTGCCCTGAGCCATTTACAGTCCAACTGGACAAGACAGACAAAGTGTGGAAGGGGAAACTGAGGCACAGTGAGGGGAAGTGACTTGTCCAAGGGGACTCAGCAGATCCATGTCAGAGCTGGATATAAACCTGGTTTTCCAAGGCCCAGTTCAGTGCCCTAACCACTAGCTACTCTGCCCCTTTCAGCAGCACTGAGCAGTGATGAAGTGCAGAGATTAGGAGGAAAAGACTCCTTGATACAGGTCCTAGGCCCAGCAGGGAGATGAGGTTTCCCACTGGGATTCTGAATTCCTGTGCTGCTCCACAAGGAGTTAAACTCGGATGCTGCCGGCCTGCACTAGAGGAGATCACTGGGCTAAACACTGTGTGGGACCCTGAGCACCTTGAGTCCACACCCACAAGGGCTCCAGACAGCGCAGGTCCATGCCAAGTACCACTGAGATTCGACTTATCTTCAGCAAAACTAACCCCTGGGCAGTGCGGACCTGTGTCAGTCGGACCTGTTCTCGTCTGTTGATGGGCAAGGACCAGCCAAGGTGGTTCCATTAGTCCCACCAGGCAGCCTTTTAAAATCTCCCAGAATCCACTGCTTCCGGAGTCTTTGCTGAGGACGGTGGGGGAGCTACCCAGAGGCCATTGCCACGGAAAGGGGCTAGGACAACACTAGGGCAAACCCCAGCTGTTCCTAACACAAACCGACACATCTATTCGGCTTTGCCCTAGGCCTTAGATCAGTGCTGTCCAACCCATCCCATCCCCAGGGGGTACAGGGCTGAAAGTCAATGGAGTTGGATTCCTTTGAGCATCCCGGCCTATATGGCTGCCCTCGGAGGCTTCTGGGATTGGTATCCCTGTTTCTGAAATCTACTAAAAAACAGCTTAATAAATTCACCACTGTGAGTTTCCTGCTGGTTTAAATTGACTGCAAAAGTGGATGTAACAACTCAACTCTGAATATAAAACACTCCCAATTTCCATAAATAAGGTTTCATTCCCTTAGTGTCTCTGAGGTCCTACCTCTACAAAGACCCACTGCTGAACACAGTGTTGTTGTAACTGTGTTGGTCCCGGGATATTAGAGAGACAAGGTAGGTGGAGTAATATCTGCTCATGGCCAGCTTCTGTGGGTGAATGACAAGCTTTCAAACGTACACAGAGCTCTTCTTCAGACTCGGGAAAGAGTATGTTCCCCAGAGCTGAGCTGCGTGAACTCTCTTACCAACAGGAGCTGGCCAAGCAGAAGATATTCCTTTACCACCTAATCTATCTAGGAAGACTGACTGTTACCTTGAATTTTGGGTAGAAAAACACCTTGTCCACCCCCTACAATCCTCAAAATAAACCCACCAAATCATTTCTGTTTGTCAGGAAAAAATACAAGCCCATTTGAAAACTCTGAAGGAAGAGAGAGAAAAGCTGCTGAGATTTAAAGTGACTGAAGAGAAGAGAAGCCAGGAATATCTGGTAGGTGCCTATTGTTCTTCACGTGCTGGGACATGGAGGTGGGAGGGATGTTTATTGGTAGATTTCTCTGTGGCCTTGTGTATGTTTCTCCATGATCATGGGATACTGTGTGTGTGTGTGTACACAGGTGTGCATATCACAAATGTTCTCTCCCTGGAGAAGGACAACAGCATCTTCTGCAATTTCTACGATACATTTTAATTAATGAGTTAATTACTACCCCTTGTGGCTTTCACAACATTTCTCCGAAACTGCGCTGACTATATCCCAGTAGACATGGAGACAGCCCTTTCCGAGAGATGGGTGCCAAATGGGAAGCTGTAAGAAAATCCTCTCCCTTGTGATCACAGTGTATAGTCAAGTGTCAGGATGTGAAGAATGGTGGGTTTTGAACCTCACTCCACAGAGACTGTCATTACAACCCAACTGCTCTCCAGAGCCAGCAGGAGAGGGGCTAGTGGAAATCCCACCAGAGGATCTGCCTACAAAGCTCCCGATTGGAGCAGACGTTCGGATGCATGAATTATGCCAGCAGGACTCACGGGAAGTTGTCCAAACAACTGAGTGAAATTCTGATCTGCTGCTGGACTGAACCTTGATTCTGGCTTGGCCCTGGCATTGTCCCTGACTCAGGTTTGACCTGCAGTACTGTTATCTGACTCCAGCTTAACCCTTCGTGTGGCTGCCTGACTCCAACTCCAGTCCTGATCCCTGGTATCACTCCAGACACTGATTCTGACTCAGCCATTGGCATGACTCCTGAGCTCGACTGTAGCCCCAACCCTTGCTGAGATCCTGACTTTGACTCCAGCTCTGATTTTGGCTGTAGTTCCCGATTTCCAACTGCAGCTCTGAGCACTAGGTCTGACGGCTCATGTCCTGGTCTCTACACAGATGTGTTAGAGATTGTAAAGAAACTCTCTCTTAGAATACTGTATGGAAGGTCACCAGACTCCATCCATGTTCCTGACCAGCCCTTTCCTTATTTCTTATAGAAACAGACAGAAACCGAAAGGCAGAAGATTGTGTCTGAATTTCAGGAACTCCAGCAGTTCCTGGAGGAGCAAGAGCGACTCCTGCTGGCCCAGCTGGAGAAGCTGGACGAGGAGATTTTGAAGACAGAGAATGAAAGTATCACCAGACTCTCTGAGGAGATTTCCAATCTCAGTGAGCTGATCAGTGAGCTGGAGGGGAGGTGTCAGAAGCCAGCAAGTGAATTCCTGCAGGTGAGATTGAACTAGAAACATCCCAAATCCCAACACAGGGACAGGACAGCTCCTGAACCACGGGCCAGGAGTCCAGCAATCAGAGATCTCAGTGTAACTCAATGTGTGCATTGGTGAAATGTGAATGACGATTGTTCTTTGCAGACTCACAGACACATTGATATTGGAGATGGAAAAGCCCCATTAGCTCAGTGAAACCATGGCCCTGTGGCCAGAGCAGGGCTGATTTTCCCTGTATTTCCAAATCTCTTTCCTGGAATCCCAAGTGTGTGTCAGGTGGTACTGTTTTATTTTTATTCTCTCTCTTCTCTCTCCCTCTTCTAGGATGTCAAAAGCACCTTGAGTAGGTACGTGGCTCTCTCACTCCCACACATGCTTGGCAATGCTGAGAAAGAGCATGGAGATGATGTTAGCACTGCATCTCCACAGCAACGTGTGGGGAAGGTCACATTTTGGATACAAATCTCTCAGATAAACTTAATTCTGAGGTGTTCACCCTGGTTCAGAAGACTCTGGAATTCTCCATTCAGTGTCAAGGCCTGACCTCAAGTGTTTCCTAGAGATGTCACCTCCCTGGGGGACTGGCTGCCTCAGGATAGTGGTGGTGGAATATGAGCCTGTCACTGATGAGGCCCTGGTTACCATTCAGCCCTGGACATCAGTGGTCAAGAGTCTTTCCCACCAGAGTCTTTCCCAGCCTGAGGGTTGTTAGGAGACCTGTGAGGAATGAGCTAGGAAGGGGGGAGGTGGTGTCTCAGTCTAGTTCTTAGTGGACAGATTTCTACAGCACTTCATATAGGAACCTCCTGTCCCTCAGAGCATGGCGGCCAAGGAGTAAATTGACCATGGAGACTCAATTCCCCTTTTGTCCCCAGAGCTGATCTCGCCAGACCAGAGTTGCACAATATTAATGAATCCTTTGAAGGGAAGGTTGCTTGGCCATGGGTTGTGTTGCACCTGCTCTGAGGCTGGGAGAAGTCGAGGAATTCTAACTCCAGGCCCATTAGAGCAGCAACTCACTAGCCAGAACTTATAATGAGTCACACAGTGAAATATAATCACATGAAATTTTTTCTCTCTAGGTGTGAGAAGGGGAAGTTCCAACAGCCAAAGGAGATTTCTCCTGAACTGGAAGAGCCAATCAGCAATTTCTCCCAGAAAACTTTTGTGGTTTCGGAGACTCTGAGGAAGTTCAAAGGTACCTAAAATGGATCTAGGAATGCAAATTGGGATGAGCTTCTGAGACTGTGGGAAGAAAATGGTGCTGGTCAATTGGTTCACACTTAGATGATGCTTCTATTTAATTGTTGGGTGTGAATGCCAGATACTTGGGTCCAAAACTCTCAGGTTGATTCATTCAAACCTTTGTTTGCTCCAAAAACATGCCTTTCAATTACAGTTACAAAATAAGAAATGACTCATAGACTTTAATTTCAGAAGGGACCATCATGATCCATCTGCTCTGACCTCCTGTAAACTTTGGCTGACTTACTGAAGTCCTCAAATACTGATTTAAAGACTTCAAGTTACAGAGAATCCACCATTTATTGTAAAAAGAACAGGAGTACTTGTGGCACCTTAGAGACTAACAAATTTATTTCAGCATGAGCTTTCATGAGCTACAGCTCACTTCTTCAGATGTAGCTCGTGAAAGCTTATGCTGAAATAAATTTGTTAGTCCCTAAGGTGCCGCAAGTACTCCTGTTCTTTTTGCGGATACAGACTAACACGGCTGCTACTCTGAAACCACCATTTATTGTAGTTTAACATCTGTAAATGATACGTGCCCCATATGGAAGAGGAAGGGAAAAAAAAAAACAACCAACCAAATAGGATCTCTGGCAATTTGACTTGCTGGAAAATTCCTTCCCCATCTCAAATATGTTGGTTAGCTGGACACTGAGCATTTCAGCAAGACCCAACAGCAAGACACCTGGGAAAAATTTGTCTCTAACTCAGAGCCCTCCCCGTCTAGTGCCCCATCACCAGCCATTGGGATATTTGCTACCAGCCACTGCATATAGAAAGAAGTTCTGGCCAGTTCCCTTTTTCCGGGGCGTAAGTGGGTCATGGGGTATTTCTCCTATGATGTTCTGATTACTCCTTACAATGTCTGACATATTATACACATCCAAATTGCATATTTACTAGTTCTTTTCCAATCACCTTTGAGTGATATGAATATTAAATATCTTATATAGGTCATACACTGCATATGCATGAACATTTCATTGGCAGGGCATTTTTGTTCAAGCTATTTTCATGTTCTTGTTCTCTTCTCTCATTAGTTTATTACCACTGATTATGCACACGTCACTTTGACCTTTGTCTCCGCACAGGGAGTATTGGACTTCTCTGTGGCTGGATGCACAGCCCTCCTCAGCCCAGCTCCAGCCCTTCAGTGCCACCCCTCTCTGCACAGCCCCCCTCTGCACAGCCTCCCTCAGCCTAGCTCCAGCCCCTCAGTGCTACCCGTCCCCCAGCTGCACAGACCCCCTCAGCCTAGCTCTCCATCAGCAGCAGGGATGAGGGACAATAGGAAGCCACTTCAGGGAGCCACCAGAAATGAGTGCCCCGCCCCGCCCCGCCCCGAATTTATTCCACCGTGGTCTCTGCTCACAACAGACCTCCACCCACAGCCAGAGCTTGTCCCTATATCCTGGTCAGGAGGCAGAAGAGGTTCCCACTCACCCTGGGATAACCCCTGCCCAGAAAGGGGTGCCCTGGTCCCAGTGAGGGGGTGGGAAACCCTGCTTCCCTAAGAGATCTCCTCCTCTGCTTCCCACATCCTGTGACATGATGGGGGATCTCCCATGTAAGAGACACAGACAGGGGAGAGACATGGGGTAAGCGGTGTAGAGGTGGGACACACACACACACACACTCCTCCCCCCATAAGACATATTATTTAAACAAGAAAAATAGTAGTGACAAGAATGCACTGAAATATAGTTTTAGGATAAATATTTATTTCAATGCCCCTATCCTAAAAAAAAAAAAAAAAAAAATTGACTGCAGCAGTGAGGTTCATTGAAAAACACTAAAGTGAGTTGAATTTATTATTCTTATTCTTATTATTTATTAACTACCTAGCTAGGTTATGTTTTTTTCAGTGTGGAAAATTGTTTTATTTTACGGGTTGAATGATGACTGAATGACATAACACCCCACCAATGTCCATCACTAAGTCCAGTAATTTTGTCAAGTGTCTGTCACACAACATGATGCTGCCTACCCCTGGCCAAAGGGACCAAAGTGGGTAAAGTTACTTTTATGACAAAGTTTTTGTATGATCTGGGTCTAGGTTACAACAAAAGGCAGTGAGTGAATGAGACAAACCAACTGGAGTCTGAGGGTGGGAGGGGATTATGAGGGGAAAAGTAAATCTCTTTACAGATTGTCTGCCCTGGGATAGTTGTGAGGCTGCAAGGATGTTGTTTCCATTGCTGGGAGATGCCTGAATGAGAGAGGAAATAGAAGGTTTCAGTTAGTTTATATTAAATGCCTGTGTGTGTCTCTGGGCCTCTCACTCTGTTTCTCTGTCATGATGAAAACACAGCTCTTTGCGATCAGAGTGGGGACACTGTTATAAATATGATAGCCTGAAATCTCATCTCCTTTCCCCCGCCAGACACTCTGGAGACACGAATTGAGGAATTCCTAGGAGCATACAGACAAGGTGAGTTTGCAGCTGGAGATTGTCTTTACATTATGAGAAAATGCCAGTGAAAACATCTTCATGAGATTATAACTAAAGTTACCAACAAAATCAACACACACACAGCCCTAAAAATAACCCATTAAACAGTGAGGAGATCCAGGGGCACTGGAACATGGGGCGACAGGGGGCCAAGCCCACCCATTTTTTAACATGGGCATAGTTTGGGGACAGCAGGCCATGTCCGTCCGTCCGTGTGTCGTCGTCTCCCCCCCCACACACACACACACACAAACTGCAAGCCTTGGGCAGGCCTGGAGCATCGCAGGCAATGACTGTGCTTCGTGGAGGGGCAGCTGATCAGCTCCCCCTTTTTAGCACAGCTTTTTCCTGGTGCTGGCCCCTCTCAGTGGCTCCACTCCTGTTCCTCTTCCTCCTGGACCCTCCACCTGCCCTGGATGGGTGCACGCCAGAGAGTGGGGACATGGGAAGATAGAGGTTCAGAGGCTCTCCAGAGTGGCCAAGGCTCCCATCCTGGCCAGGGGCAGGGCCTCGGCGGGAAGTTGAAGAGTGGGGCAGGGCCATGGAGAGGGCAGGGCGACCTAGTACCTCTCTCCCCAACTTCCACCAAGGTGCTGGAACACCTGGGGAGATCCCAAGCTGACATCACACAAATAGTCCTAGGGTGACCAGAAGAGAGACATGAAATATCGGGACGCGGGTATGTGTGTGTGTGTGCCGCTGGAGCAAAAAAAAAAACCCCAAGAGCCGGCAGCGGAGGGGGAAAAAAAAACAAACAAGAGCTGCCAGAGCATAGGAAAAATTGGTGGGGGCTGAGAACCCACCGGCAGCTCCACTCCCCGTCCCCCAGCATCAGCTCACCTCCGCTCCGCCTCCACCTCCCCTGAGCAGGCTGCCATGTCCTGCTTCTCCCCACTACCTCCAGCGCTTGCTCCGCCATACAGCTGATTAGCGCAAGCCTGGGAGGGAGGGGGAGGAGGAGGAATGTGATGTGCTTGAGGAAGAGGTGGGGCCAGGGTGGGGAATTTGGGGAGGGATCCAATCGGGGAGGGAGGGGCAGAGTTGGGGTGGGGCCGGGCAGAGTTGGGGCATGGGGGGCGCGAGCCTGTGTGCCAGAGGGCAAAATATCAAGACAATTTGCATCCCGACCAATATTTGGTCGGGACGCAGGACAAACAAGTAAATATCGGGACAGTCTCGATAAAATCTGGATGTCTGGTCACCCTAAATAGCCCTGACACCGACCTTAGTGCTGAGTTCATGCCCACGCTGCTGAACAGAAACACTCTCCCTGAGCAGCACCCGAACAGAGCTCTCTGCCCTGAGGGCTGACACATCCCTTCAGGGCTGCCCAGAGGATTCAGAGGGCCTGGGGTCTTCAGCGGTGGGGGGCCCCCGCTTTGGCGCTAATTTGGTGGCAGGGGGTTCTTCCGCTCCGAGACCCACCGCCAAAGTGCCCCGAAGACCTGCAGCGGGGGCTCCCCGCTGCCTAATTGCCACAGAAGACCCAGCACTTTGGCAGTGGGTCCCGCTTTGGCGGTAATTTGGTGGTGGGGGGTCCTTCTGCCCCGGTGCAGAAGGACCCCCCACCGCCGAAGACCCGGAGCGGAAGAAGCTCCGGAGCCCCCGGAGAGAGTGAAAGACCCCACTCTAGGAGCCCCAAAAAACTCTTGTGGGGGCCCTGTGAGGCCAGGGGCAAATTGCCCCACCTGCCCCCCCCCGGGTGGCCCTGCATCCCTCTGCTTTATCCCAGTGCAGGGGGGTCTCCCCATCGCTCTTCTCCAACATCCTGCCTTTCCTTTGGGCAGGGTTGGGCTGCTCCCTGCTTCCTGCATTGGGGAGATGCTCTTCCTGTGATGCTGGCAGCTCTTCCATTCTCTCTGGGCTGGGGATGGGGCTACCTCACCCAATGCCACCTCCTGCACTCTGATATTAAGTGGCTTTTTCCCAATGCTGAACCTTCCTGTCTGTTCACAGCCCTGGGAGTGGAGACTGCATTAGAGGAGGGAGATTCCCTCTGGACTTCAAAACTACCTGCTTCCTCTGCTCCCTCCTCACTAACAGTGGCAGCTCTAGCTATTCCGCCACCCCAAGCACAGCAGGGAGGCTGCCTTCGTCGGCTTGCCTGTGGGAGGTCCCCAGTCCCGTGGATTCAGCGGCATGCCTGCGGGAGGTCCTCTGGTCCTGTAGCTTCAGTGTACCCACTGCCGAATTGCAGCTGAAGCAGCGGGACTGGCGAACCTCCCGCAGGCATGCCACCGAAGGCTGCCTGACTGCTGCCCTTGCAGAGACCGGCAGGGCGCCCCCCATGGCTTGCCGCCCCAGGCATGCGTTTGGAGCACTGGTACCTGGAGCTGCCTCTGCTCACTAAAGCCTTTCTTGATGTGTCTCTCATGCTGGCAATGGAACAGAACAACAGGGGTAGCTGGGACCTGAAGCTTGTGCAAGCAAATGGGAAACTAATGAAGTGGGTCTCCTTACAGAGACTGAGGAACTGCAGTGACATCTCTGTTCAGTCTCAGGTGCCCAGAACAGGGGCAACTCCCTTGGATCCAGGCCTGTCCCAGCCAGGACAGGGCTGCTGAGGAGTGTGAAAAATGGTCCCAGCCTCCCCCAGGGCTGAGCTCTGCCCCTAATGCTCTGATTCTCTCTCCCCAGTGAATGTGACTCTGGATCCAGACACGGCTCATCCCAACCTCGTCCTGTCTGAGGATGGGAAATGTGTGACATGGGGAGACACGTGGCAGCGACTGCCCAACAACCCTGAGAGATTTGACACTTGGCCCTGTGTGCTGGGCTGTGAGGGATTCACCTTGGGGAGACATTGCTGGGAGGTGGAGGTGGGGGATGGGGGATGCTGGTCTGTGGGGGTGGCCAGAGAGTCTGTGGGGAGGAAGGGACGGATCAGCCTTAGCACTGAGGGGGGGATCTGGGCTGTAGAGTGGGATTCGCTGCATCATTTCGAGGCTCTCACCTCCCCTGTGACCCCCCTGCCCCTGAGCCGGGCCCCCAGCAGGATCCGGGTTTGTCTGGACTGTGACCGGGGGCAGGTGACATTTATCGATGCTGGTGACGAGACCCCGATCTTCACTTTCCCGCCGGGCTCCGTCCCTGGGGGGAGAATCCGACCCTGGTTCTGGGTGGGGCCAGAATCCCGACTCAGACTGTGTCCCTGAGACACACAGCAGAGGAGGGAACCAGAAATCAGCCTCTCTAGCCTCATGGACCCAAGTCTCTATGATCTTGGAGGACTCCCATCTACCCAGCCCCTTTCCCTTCATTTCTGTGGCTGCCGGAAGCACCTCCCCCTCCCTCTCTGCAGCCCCAGGGAGGGGAAGAACCCCTGGGGCTGCAGGAGGGGCCCTGAGGGGCAGAGGTGGGGGCTGGACAGGGGTAGCACTAACAGCCGGGCAGAGGACAGGCGGAGGTGGAGGTGGCAGGGACACGGCATTGATCAATCAGGGTTTGGGGAGTTGGGGAGAAGCAGCAGCTGCAGGGAGCATTTTGTACAGATCTCTGTCCTTAGATCTCACTGGGGTCTCCCAGCCCCGGATTAGCACGAGGGGAAGGGATAAGATTAGGGAAAGAAGAGAGCAGCCAAGGGGGATGATCTGTGATGGGGAGGAGAGACACAAGGAAATAAAGAGAGAAGGAAAGTGAGGCTAGAACAATGATGAATAGAAAAGGACAGTATGGAAGAAAAGGGAACATGAGCGGGACGGGGAGATTTATTACATGTTACTGAAAGTGAGACTGTAACTCATTCCCTATATTAATCCCTGGCCACTGGTGCTATTTTAGTGCCATTAAGAAAACTGTTCTCAGTAGCTGGGGATCTCCTGGCCATGCTGCGGTTATTAAAGCTCCTTCTTAGCTCCTTTTACTTTGACCGTAAATAAAACATTACAAACAATTCGTTGTGTTTGTTCCACTTTACTGTCCCAGCTGCAGGTGCTGGCGGCAGTGTCATGGGATTTGCTTCCTGACTTGGTTGTGTCCCCCCAGCACCCACAGGGAATATTGCACCCAGGGCTGGCTCCAGGCACCAGCAAAGGAAGCAGGTGCCTGGGGTGGCCAATAGAAAGCGGCAGCAGTGCATCAGTTGTCGGGCCAGCAAGTCCGGATCAGCAGCAGCAGCTCAATCTGCCCACTTCAGTGTTCGGCGGCAATTCGGCAGCGGGTCCTTCACTTGCTGTCCTCCTCTTCGGCGGCAGCTCAATCGCGTTCTTCCTTTTTTCTTCTTTTTTTTTTCACCGATTGGGGTGACAAAAAATCTGGAGCCGGCATTGACTGCACCTGTAGGAAGAGAGTTTGGGTTTACTATGATGTGTCACTAACCATCCTGTGCTCTGTCTCTGTCCTGTGCACACCCATGTCAATCAGGAATTGCTCAGCTGTGCTCTGCAGAGAGGTGACTGGTTGCACGGGGGGCAATCCATCCAGGGACTCGAGTGTTGCAATGCTGAGAATCACAGTGAGTAACTTTCAGGCAGTGAGAAAATCACAGGGACAGCAGCACTGTGACCCTCAGAGCTGAGTCAGGTGCCTAAACTCCCTAGACAATGCATGGGCAACACAGGCACCTTACAATGCGATTTACAAAAACCACCTCAGTAGGCGGGGAGCCATGTAAGTTAGCCAATGGGAGATGCTGACAAGGGGAGAAGTGGTGCCCTAAGCCACACCCCTCTCATGGATAGGTGCTTAAATCTGGGCTGCAGAGGGTGTGTGTCTCTGCTTAGCAACCCACAAACAGGAACCCACCTTCTGATGTCCAGGGCCTCCAGTCGTGGCAGCTCCTAGTGCCTGGTAGTGATGGTGGCGGCTGGGAGTCCCAGGCCCTTTGAAATCGCCCCAGCCAGCTGGAGGGCTCCTAGGCACACATGCTGGATGGGTGCAGTGACACATTAGGGGAAGGAAAAGTTCTAGACCCCGGCAGGAGCTGCACTGAGCAGGGGTAGGGAGAAACAGCCCTGGACACTTGCTGCTGGGTGGGGGGCAGGGGAAGTCCCAGACCGCGACAAAAGCCATGTAGGGTGAATGGGAGAAGCCCTGGACCACTGGGTGTGGGGAGGGAGAAGAAGCCCATGACCCCAGTAGAAGATGAGCTATTGCCCCACATCCATGGAGCTGGCCTGACGCCCTCTGTCTCGTGTGCCCCCCTACGTGGAGCCCAAACTACTAACCTTGGTATCTCCATTTCCCCCATCACGACACAGCCATGAAGAGATTCAGCCTCAGAGGCAGGGTCAGCATTAGCCCCACATGGCAGGTGGGATCTAGGGTACACAGAGATGAAGTGACTTTCCCAAGACTAAGCAGGAAGTCAGTGGCATAGCAGAGAACCAAACCCAGGACACCTGAGCCCCAGGCCTGTGCTTGAACCACTAGGCCATCCTTCCTACCTGAGCAGGGGCAACCTCCTCTATGAGCACTAGACAGAGCCCCGAGGAGGTGGGGAGCAGAGAGAGATGAGAAAAAGGACATGAGTGGGAAGGAAGAAGGGGAAACATCAGGAAGGTGGGGAGCAAGGACTTAGAAAAGAAACAAGTGGGAGGGGAAGGGGTAGGGAGGGGAGAAAAGAGGAAGGGAGCAGGGAAAGATCCCCACTGCTTGTGAGTCCCATGCACCTTCTTCCCACAGCCAACAGTGGCCCGCAGCTCCCAAACAGGCACTAAGCCGAGGTGAGGCACAGAGTGAACACAGTGTCTTTACCCAGGGGTGTCAGTGAAGGCAGCTTGTAGCTGAGTGTAATGATTTTAACAGACTGTAATTCATGGTAATATAATGATGTATTCATTACTATTTTAATAACGATTGCTATGATACCAGTGATAAACACACATTCATTAAGTAGAATATGAAGGAAATGTGTGTATAAATATGCTGGCAATTGCCATTTCAGACAGGGAGACTGAGCCAAACACACACACCTCACCCTTAAAGCAGGAGGGGGCAGAAAGGAGTTGGCAATGGGCAGGAGGCGCTTGGGGGAGGGAACCTAGGGGGCAGAGCTGGGGAGGAAGAGGTGGAGTGTGGTGAAGTAGGGGCTTGGCCTTTGGGAAGGGGGCAGAGCCGAGAGGGGGCACCCACCGGCAAAACCAAAATTCAGCACCTATGGCATGTAGGGTGATATCAGCGATGGCAGAGAAGGCAGCCGGGTGGGCATGTAGAAGCCCTGGCTATGCCAGAAGAGCGCGCCCAGCAGCGCAGCCGGCAGCTCGCTGGGCACCAACCAGCACAGGTGCAGCACCACCCAAATGTCAGGTGGACAGGTCCACATGGGCGCGGCTTGCACATGCGGGCTCCAGCGGGGGCCCATTTAACTGTTCTGCCCTGGGGCCTGGAATTGCTGTTGGCAGGGCCTGGGGGGACTCTGCTCATGTCCTGCTTGGTGCCCACAGCCCAGCTCTGTGCGTTCTTATAGCTTGTCCTCTGTGTCCGTTCCCCTTTCTGTTCACTGTGCTAGTTTAGATCAACGATGACACTCCTTTAGGGGGCTTCCCTTGGGTAACAGAGAGATTTACACTCTGAATTCTCACTGGCACGGTGCTTTAAAAATCTTAAGCAGGCCAGCCCCCCCAAAATCATGAGGTTTAATAAGAACAATATAGTAAGTATTAGTATTGTTTTATTTGCCTTTTGGTGTCTCAGAGCTTTAGACTGCACTGTGGTGAAATTTTTAAGTGTTTCTATGCAACAAAGAGAACTAGATACTTCCTTTGTTTAGAAAACAAAAGCCGAGAGTCTCACCTCCTAACATGCTTCCAGGAGCTGGAGCTTCATCAAACACACCAAATATCACAAGACTCATGATAAAATCATGAAAGTTGGTAACGCTGCAGCCCCTTTCCACTGAGACAAGCAACGTTAGTGTAAACGAGAATCAGGTCTTGAAAACACTGATTGCAGCTTAACCCAGCTTTTAGCCTGAGAGTTTATCACCACCAGGCTTGGAAGAATGAGCTTTTATTCATAAATGTTGGCAAACGTTGCTTTTGCTGTCTACACACAGACCAATGAAAAAATATTTCAATTGATAATAAATGACAATTGGAGATATCCAAAGTAAGAACAAGGCTGCTTGAGAACTTATTTGTGTTTGAAGGCCAGTGACTCTGCATCTTTTGACAGGTGATGCGACCATCTGTGTTTTCATGGTTATAAAGCTTTAACTTTTTGAATCTCGCTGTCTGCTGCCATTAAAGCATTGTGGTCTGACTTGCTATTGACATATCCCTCCATAATTTCCCACAACTGTGAAAACTTAACTTGAGAACAATTGGAAGGAAATGCTAAACCCAGAGTTTTGTGCAAGTTTAACTCATTGAATACTGAAAAAATGCTTAAAACTAGCTCCGATACTATCTGTTAATATATATAAAATGAATTCTACCAAGCCTGACTATTTTTCCTTAGACACACACACTCTGCTCCTTCAGGGGCACCCTGACAGGGGGATGCCCCCCAGCCACAGGGCCCTGGGGCACATGTCACACAAACGCCTGCAGGCTGCAATGTTCCCCGGGGGCTCCTCCCCGCTCAGCAGCAGCCGAGTCAGTCCCAAGAAGGGAAAACCCGGCGGCTACTGCAGGAGCTGCCAAGGCAGAGCCCGGCCGGCCTCACTTCGCTTATCTCCTGCAGCGAATATTGCTGGTTCTGGGGCCGCCCCTGGGGACGGGGCTTCTGCCTTCTTTTGGTTGGTTTTTAATTTCCCCCCGGAGAGCGTGATTGGCTCCCGGTTACCCAATCGGCTTTAAAAAAGCTTTAAAGGCTCGTTACTGCACCTGCGCGATTGTTTGGTTTCGCTTTTGGGATCCACCGGCTTCTGCTGGTCCCGTTACCTACTGTTGCTGCGGCTCCACGTGGCTGTTGTGAGCGCCTGGCTCGGGTGTAGGGACCTTGAGTTGCTCTTAGATGTGGGACCAGGGAGGGCTGCTGGCTGCCCCACGCCAGCACTGCCCCACCCCGACGTGGCTGCGCCTGGCTCACTGCAGGGGGGTTGTTGGTTGGGGGGGGAATAGCAGTAGCTGTAGCGGGGCAGCATCGATTTACCTGCCCCTGTGCTGCTTGCCTGGCAGTTGTAGTGCATCAGTGGAGGGACTGGACTGCTGGGGAGCAGCTGTGGGGAGGAGAAAACCCAGGCTGTGTTGGGGGGCGGGGGGCGGCTGGCGAAGAGTGCAGCAGGGTTTTAGTGAGTTGCGGGGGATGGGCCTGGCTGGGATGGTGATGGTGGGGAGGGGGGGGTTGGTTGGGGGTGGTGAGTGGCACCCACTGTCCTGTGCTAATTATTGGTCAGTCTCTGGTCATCTGGGGTGCACCAGCCGGGGGTTGGGTCTACTGGGGGTACCTCGGGTTGCCTCCCCCCGTTTTTAAAAAAAATATTAACTTCTGCTCTTTGTGTTGGTCTGTCTTTCTCTTGGTTTTGGTTCGTGGGTCCTGGTGGGCACGTTGGACTGGTGGTTTTGTGTGGAGGGGGACTGAGTGGCAAGGGGGACCCTGGCTGTGGGGATTTCTGGGGGGCACAGAGGTGTTGCCTGAGGGGGACCCCTGAGTGCATGGGGAGAGGTATTTGAATGCAGAATGAGGAGGGGGCACTGGCATGGGTGGTGGATGGCTTAGGCTGGGGTGTTGGGGGTGCATGGGGCCCTGACTGGGACACAGTGGGGTGGAGGCATGAGAGTGCTCCGCTCGGAGTAGCCTAGAGCCACCCCCCCCCCCTGCAGCCCGGGGGTGCCGGGGGGGGGCGGGTCTCTCTCACCTTCCCTCCGAGCGGGGCCCCCCGGGGCAGAGGCTGGGGGCTCTGCCCTGGCCTGGGAGAGGCTCCTGGGGAGCAGCGGGAAGGGCCCTACTGGAGATTCCCCTCTCCCGGCTGCAGCCAGGGCTCCGGACTCCCAGCACCAGCCGCCGGGGCTCGGGGATCTCGCCGGGAGCCTGGGAGCCGGAGTCACCGCAGCGGCTGCGAGTCACTTCCTGCTGCCGGGCCGGAGCCCAGCGCTCGCTGCCCCCCCACAGAGCCGGCTGCCCCTGGGTCCTAGCGCTGCAGGGTTCGCGCTGCAGCATCTCTGGCTCCGGCTCCTGTTCCACTCACAGGCGCTAAGGTCAGAAGGGCCCATCATGAGCATTTAGTCCAGGGGTTCTCACGACCACATTTTTGCTGCCCGCTGGTGAGGGCTGGAGGTTGGTTCCCCCCCCCCCAAGCCAGGCTGTAGAGGTTTCAGGCCAGCCCCCCCACCACAAGGTGGGTTGCATAGGGCCCCAGAATAGCTAGGGGCAGCCCTCTGTTCTTTGTTGAGTTACAGACTTGCAGATGTTAGATATGAAAAGCCCCATTGACTCAGACAATCCATGGCTTTGGGGCCAGGGCAGGGTCTCCATTTCCAGTGGTTGTAAAACCCCTTCTGATCCCTGTTGACGCCTGGCGGTTACTGTTTCACTGCTTTGCTTGTTTTCCCTAATTCTTTCCTTGCAGCCGTTACTGTCCCTGAATAGTCTTGTTTCTTAGGCTGCCTCCCCCTTTCCATTCCCAGGACAGGTTGCTTTATCCTCAGACCTCAGGGCAACCCCCTAGGGAGCCACTGCCTGATTCTTAGTCCTGCTCTCAGCTCAGCATTGTCAGGGCAGTCACAAGCTGATGTTGGCCTTGAGCTCAGTGGGCCAGACCCAGCCAGCCATTTTTAGGCAGAACTCTCCAGTGAGCTGAGAGCTGCATTGATAACACCTGTATCCAGGTGCTCTGCTGTGCTGGGGCCTTTCACAGATTGGATTCTGTGACTGCCAGCAGGTGGTTTGCTGAAATCTCGTCCCCTGGTGCTGCTGCAAACTCTGATCCCTTCCCTCATTCTGTGAAGAGGATCTAAACTTGCCATGCACAGGGCAATCACCCAGGATCCCAGAGTGTGACAGCCCCACCCATAGGCAGTGAGTCCCTGGCTGCTCTGGGGCTGAAGCCCCCACAGGGAAAAACTGGTAGATGCTGAGCACCCACTGGCAGCCCCCTATCAGCACCTCCCATCCTCCTAATGCCTCCTGCCCACAGACAGGTCTGATTAGAGCTTCCCCCTCCCCTTCATGTGCCTCCCACCTGCCGCAACCAGCTGTTTTGTGGCATGCAGGAAGGAGGCTGCGGGGGGGGGGGGGAGTGAAGACACAGCACACTCAGGGAAGGGGGAGAAGTGGGCTGGATTGTAGCCCTGATGGAAGGGGCAGAGATGGGAGTCGAGCGACCCCCTGGCATAATGGAAGGCTCCCCCCTGTGTGAGGTATTAGACTGAGCACTCTTTTCTCTCCTTTTCCCCTCTAGGAGGTCAGGGGCACCGCAAACAGGCACCTGGCTCCTCACCCCCCCCCCCTCACACTTTTTGTGCCTGGGCAGGAGCTTGGACACCAGGTGAAAGCCAAGTCTCCCCAGGGCACCTCAGCACAGTGTGCGGCACAGGGGTCCCATTTCCGCTACTTTCACTTTGTTCAAATGAACCTTGAGGTTCTCAGCCCCTGAACAAAACAGTGGATTTATCCATCCCATGGGAAAGATTATAAGAACGTAAGAACAGCCACACTGGGTCAGACCAAAGGTCCGTGTAGCCCAGTGTCCTGTCTTCTGACAGTGGCAATGCCAGGTGCCCCAGAGGGAGTGAACAGAACAGGCAACTATCAAATGAACAGAACTGGTCATCAATTATGAACTTATTACATCCTTGGGGGACTGGCTGCCTGTAGACACTGGGGATATAATATGGGTGTTTCACTGCTAGGTCTCTGCTTACCATAGGTGCTGACTTGAATTTTTCCCTCAGAGGGCTCCACTCCTGCTCTGCCCCGAGCCCCACCCTCTCTCCACCACTTCCTACTCCTGATCCAATCCTTCTCCAGAAGCCCCCTCCCACCTGCGGCTTGCTGCTCTCTGCCCTCACCCAAGCACTTTCCCCAGCTGCCTAATAGCTGATCAGTGGCCCTGCTGAACAGCTGTGGATGTTGGGTTCTGAGCCCCTGCTATTTTTTTCCATGGGGGTTTCAGCTCCGGAGCACCCCTGGAGTTGGCTCCTCTGCTCCTTAGAATCACAGGATTGAGCAGTGACCAAGTATAAACAGGGATTGACAATGAGACTCTCTCTGTTTATCCCACACCATATACCCTGCAGGCCCCTACTGTTAGCTCCCCACACACCCGTTGCCCTCGGCCATTGGGCCCCAGCCCTTACCTGGGAGACAGGAGCTTGGTCTCCCTGCAGTCCCTGCTCTCTCTGCTGGGACTGACAAACAGGGAGAAAATTAGTACAGGCCTTGCTGGGTGTGGTTGTATTACAGGGTCACCTGACCTCCCAGGGCCCAGGCTGAGATCCCAGCACATTCCACAGGCCCCTGAGCCACCATCAGATGGATTTTCAGCCTCAGTCCAGGTGGTGGGGGGCGGGCCGTGGCATTGAGTCATTGCCCTAGGGGTGCTGCTAGGGGAGGAGGGAGATTTACCTGCTCACAGACTATTTTAACATTTAAAAAGCTTCAACTTTTTGAATCTCCATGTCTAGTGTCATTAAATAGTTCTGATCTAACCAAAATATTGTCTGATCCCCCCTATAATTTCCCACAACTGTAAAAATTTTAATTGGAATGAAATGTTTAAATCCCAGATTGGTATGCAGCTGTGAAAGTTTAAATCAGTAAATATGAATGTAACCCTTCTGCCTGTCAGAGTTGAGAGCAACAAGGGCCGGGTTCAGTATCTAGGGGCTCCATTTCAATAACACAATGCAAAACCGGCTCGAGCTCCACCCAGTGACCTGGGCACCTCTAAGAGGCAATACTTCCCCTCTCACAAAGACAGAGTCTTAGTGTAGCAAACACCTTTTAATAAAGGAGAGAAAAATTGCGGCATTATGTTGGGGAAACACCACAAACAGATTTCATAACACAAGCCATGAGCAAAAGACCCCCCCCCCCAAATAAGTTTGGCAGTGTCCTTTTCCCCTCACGGTCTTAAGTCCAGCAAACCAACTGTCACCCCACTCACAGTTTCTGTCCTTGGTCAGTGCAGCCCTCACAGTTCAGAAGCTCCTTTGCAGAGTTTACCTCCCAGCCTGGGTGGAGGTTGGGGGAGTTACGGGGGGACATCTTACATGCTCCGCTCCTCGGGTTGATGGTCAATTGCCACAGCTCTCCAAGGGGGTCTGCTCCAGTCTTCACCACCAGCTGTGCCTCTCTGCCAGCCGTCCTGCGGGCCGCTCCTTTCCACCAGCCAGCCACCCACTCCTCTCCCCTAGCCATCCTGCTAGCTGCTCACCAACTTGTCTTCAGCCCCTTGCCCCTTAACACAGCTCTCAGTAACTTAAGCTCGTCAGTGATTTCAGTTGTTAGTAGAGGGGCCTTCATTATAAAATCCCAAGTACCGTTCTACTAGCCTTGATTCACATAACCAGGATAACAACCTTTTATTACTCCTGCCCCAATAACAAAGAGACTGGGGATCCCACAGCAGCCAAAGTGACCTTTTGGGCAAGCAGTCTCATCATGCTAGGCGGGGTGGGTGTGCCCATGTGAACGAGATCAGCCCCTGAAGTCCTTTTCCACAGCTCACCACCAGATGTCAAGGTAGAGCTTCTCTGACTCTGCTTACATAAAAATTGCTTAAAATAAATATCTGTCAAAATTATATACTATAAAAAACTTCAGCCCAGCCTGACTATCACGCCTTAGACACACAGCTCCTGCAGGCTCATCCTCACAGGGGGCTGCCTCAGTGACCCTCCACAGCAGCACAGGGGCTGATTTCAGGACCAGGATCCTATTGATACTTTTTTACACTAAAGCCTCCAGGGGTGAAAATGGTTGGATTCTTCCTGCTCATCAAACAGCCTGAGTCATTTTCAGGAAAGGACATACCCCCTTGCTGCTGCAGGTGGGGCAGAGTGTGGAATTCAGGAAAGTGAAACTGTCCCTGTTCCACTGCCCAGAGGGAGCCATGGCTGCAGAGAGCCACATGGAAAGTCTCCAGGAGGAAGCGACATGTCCCATCTGTCTGGAGTATTTCACAGAACCCATCATTCTGGAGTGTGGGCACAATTTCTGCCGAGCCTGCATCAGCCAATGCTGGGAGGGATCCGATACAGCCGCCTCCTGCCCTCAGTGCAGAGAAACTGTGCAACAGAGAAACCTCAGGCCCAACAGACAGCTGGCAAATGTCCTAGAAATTGTCAAGCGACTGAGTTTACAGGCAGCAAAGGAAGGAGGAGGAGAGAGGGTGTGTGAGGAACACCAGGAGGCTCTGAAACTGTTCTGTGAAGACGATCAAACCCCCATCTCTTTGGTGTGCGACAGATCCCGGGCTCACCACACTCACACGGTGGTTCCCATAGACGAGGCTGCCCAGGAGTACAAGGTACGGAGTTGCTGTCCAGTCTAATGGGTGATAACTTTGGATGTTAATTACAGGTTAAGGGTATAACTGTGTCATTCAGCTGTGTGTAGCCTTCACTGCATGAAAGCTGATAGGGGAGTTACAAGCTGTGGCTGGTATCACAGTGTTTATTGTTATTTGCACCCCCTACAGATCCCAGATGAGCTCTGACCTTGATTGTGGGGGGCCTTGCACAAAACCCAGTGAGGGCCAGTCCCTGCCCTGAGCCATTTACAGTCCAACTGGACAAGACAGACAAAGGGTGGGAGGGGAAACTGAGGCACAGTGAGGGGAAGTGACTTGTCCAAGGTGACTCAGCAGATCCATATCAGAGCTGGATATAAAAATCTGGTTTTCCAAGGCCCAGTTCAGTGCCCTACTCACTAGCTACTCTGCCCCTTTCAGCTGCACTAAACAGTGATGAAGTGCAGACATTAGGAGGAAAAGACTCCTTGATACAGGTCCTAGGCCCAGCAGGGAGATGATGTTTCCCACTTGGAATCTGAACTCCTGTGCTGCTCCCTGAGGGATTAAACTCAGATGCTGCCGGCCTGCACTAGAGGAGATCGCTGGGCTAAACGCTGTGTGGGACCCTGAACACCTTGAGTCGACACCCACAAGGGCTCCAGACAGCTCAGGTCCATGCCAAGTACCACTGGGATTCGACTTATCTTCAGCAAAACTAAGCCCTGGGCAATGCGGACCTGTGTCAGTCTGACCTGTTCTCGTGTTTTCATGGGCAAGGTCCAGCCAAGGTGGTTCCATTAGTCCCACTAGGCAGCCTTTTAAAATCTCCCAGAATCCACTGCTTCCGGAGTCTTTGCTGGGGACGGTGGGGTAGCTGCCCAGAGGCCATTGCCACGGAAAGGGGCTAGGACAGCACTAGGGCAAACTCTAGCTGTTCCTAACGCAAATCAACAAATCTAATGGGGTTTGCCCTACTCCAGCCAGTCCAATCTCCAGGGGTACAGGGCTGAAAGTCAATGGAGCTGGACTCCTTTGAGCATCCCAGCCTATATGGCTGCCCCCGGTGGCTTATGGGGTTGGTATCAGTGTTCGTTAAATCTTCTGATGGGACACCAGTTTTCCACTGGTTCGATTCAATGGAGAGAGTGGACGTAATAACTTCAATCAATCTGAATACAAAACCCACCCAATTTCCATAAATAAGATTTCATTTCCTTGGTGTCTCTGAGGTCCTACCTCTACAAAGACCCGCTGCTGTACACAGTGTTGTTGTAACTGTGTTGGTCCCGGGATATTAGAGAGACAAGGTAGGTGAAGTAATATCTGCTCATGGCCAGCTTCTGTGGGTGAATGACAAGCTTTCAAACGTACACAGAGCTCGTCTTCAGACCCGGGAAAGAGTATGTTCCCCAGAGCTGAGTTTTGTGTAACTCTCTTACCAACAGGAGCTGGCCCAGCAGAAGATATTGCCTTACCCACCTAATCTATCTAGGAAGACTGACTGTTACCTTGAATTTTGGGTGGAAAAACACCTCATCTACCCCCTACAATCCTCAAAATAAACCCACCAAAACATTTCTGTTTCTCAGGAAAAAATGCAAGCCCATTTGAAGACTCTGAAGGAAGAGAGAGAAAAGCTGCTGGGATTTCAAGTGACTGGAGAGAAAAAAAGCCAGGAGTATCTGGTAGATGCCTATTGTTCTTTGCCTGCTGGGATGTGGAGGTGGGAGGGATGTTTATTGATAGATTTATCTATGGCCTTGTGTGTGTTTCTCTATGATCGTGAAATACTCTGTGTGTGTGTGTGGGTGTGTGTGTTCTCTCCCTGGAGAAGGACAACAGCATCTTCAGCAGGATCTAAGATGCATTTTAATTAATGAGTTAATTACTACCCCTTGTGGCTTTCACAACATTTCTCCCAAACTGCACTGACTATATCCCAGTAGACATGGAGACAGCCCTTTCCGAGAGATGGGGGCCAAATGGGAAGCTGTAAGAAAATCCCCTCCCTTGTGATCACAGTGTATAGTCAAGTGTCAGGATGTGAAGAATGGTGGGTTTTGAACCTCAGTCAACAGAGACTGTCATTACAATTCAACCGCTCTCCAGAGCCAGCAGGAGAGGAGCTAGTGGAACTCTGCCCACCAGAGAATCTGCCTACAAAGCTCCTGATTGGAGCAAATATTCAGATGCATGAATTACGCCAGCAGGAGTCACGTGAAGTTGTCCAAACAACTGCGTGAATTCCCGATGTGCTGCTGAACTGGACCCTGATTCTGGCTTGGCCCTGGCATTATGCCTGACTCAGGTTTGACCTACAGTACTTTATCTGACTCCAGCTTAACCCTTCGTGTGGCTGCCTGACTCCAACTCCAGACCCGATCCCTGGTGTGACTCCAGACACTGATTCTGACTCAGCCGTTGGCATGACTCCTGAGCTTGACTGTAGCCCCAACCCTCGCTGAGATCCTGACTATGTCTCCAGCTCTGACTTTGGCTGCAGTTCCCGATTTCCAACTGCAGCTCTGAGCACTAGGCCTGACGGCTCATGTCCTGGTCTCTACACAGAGGTGTTAGAGATTGTAAAGAAACTCTCTCTTGTAAGACTGTATCAAAGGTCATCAGGCTCCGTCCATGGTCCTGACCAGCCCTTTCCTTATTTCTTACAGAAACAGACAGAAACTGAGAGGCAGAAAATTGTGTCTCAATTTCAGCAACTCCAGCAGTCCCTGGAGGCACAAGAGCGTCTCCTGCTGGCCCAGCTGGAGAAGTTGGACGAGGAGATTGTGAAGAAACAGAATGAAAATATCACCAATATTTCCGAGGAGATTTCCTGTCTCAGTGAGCTGATCAGTGAGCTGGAGGGGAAGTGTCAGAAGCCAGCAAGTGAATTCCTGCAGGTGAGACTGAGCTAGAAACATCCCAAATGCCAACACAGGGACAGGACAATTCCTGAACTAGGGGCACAGGGATCCAGCAGTCAGAGATCTCAGTGTAACTCAATGTGTGCATTACTGAAATGTGAACGGCGATTGTTCTTTGCAGACTCACAAACAGGAAGATATTAGAGGTGGAAAAGCCCCATTAGCTCAGTGAAACCATGGCCCCGGGTCCGGGGACAGAGCAGGCCTGATTTTCCCTGTATTTGCAAAATCCCTTTCATGGAATCCCAAGTACGTGTCAGGTGGTACTGAGATTTTTTTAATCTCTCTCCTCTCTCTCCCTTCTAGGATGTCAAAAGCACTTTGAGTAGGTACGTGGCTCTCTCTCACTCCCACACATACTTGGCAATGCTGAGAAAGAGCATGGAGATGATGTTAGCACTGCATTTCCACAGCAACATGTGTGGGGAAGGTCACATTTTGGATACAAATCTCTCAGATAAACTTAATCCTGAGGTTCTCACCCTGGAATTCCCCATTCAGTGGGAAGGACTGACCTAAAGTATTTGCAAGAGATGTCACATCCACGGGGGACTGGCTGCGTCAGGACTGTGGGGATGGAATATGGGCCTGTCACTGCTGGGGCACTGGTCACTATTCAACCGAGGCAGCAGTGGTCAAGAGTCTTTTCCAGCCTAAGGGTTGTTAGGAGACCTGTGTGGAATGAGATGGGGAAGGGGGAATTGGCGTCTCAGTCTAGTTCCTAGTGGACAGATTTCTACAGTACTTCACACAGGAGTTTCTTGTCCCTCAGAACATGGTGGACATGGAGTAAATTGGCCATGGAGATTCAATTCCCCTTTTATCTCCAGAGCTGAAGAATATTAATGAGTCCTTTGAAAGGAAGGTTGTACGGCCATGGGCTGTGTTGCACCTACTCTGAGGCTGGGAGAAGTCGAGGAATTCTGACTCCGGGCATATTAGAGCAGGGACTCACTAGCCAGAACTTATAATGAATCACACAATTAAATATAATCACGTGAAATTGTTTCTTCCTAGGTGTGAGAACAGGAAGTTCCAGCAGCCAGAGGAGATTTCTCCTGAACTGAAAGAGCAAGTCAGCGATTTCTCCCAGAAAACTATTGTGCTATCGGCAACTCTGAGGAAATGGAAAGGTACCTAAAATGGATCTAGGAATGGAACTTGGGATGAACTTCTGAGACTGTGGGAAGAGAATGGTGCTGGTCAATTCGTTCACACTTAGAGGATGGTTCTATTTAATGTTGGGTGAGAAGGCCAGACACTTGGTCCAAGACGTTCAGGTTGATTAATTCAAACCATGTTTGCACCACAAAGATGCCTTGCAATTACAATTACGAAGTAAGAAATGGCTCACAGACTTTAAGGTCAGAAGGGACCCTCATGATCCATCTGCTCTGACTGAATTACTGAAGTCCTCAAATACTGATTTAAAGATTTCAAGTTACAGAGACTCCACCATTTATTCTAGTATAGCATCTGTACAAAAACCAAAACAAAACAAAAACAGCGTCTCTGGCAATTTGACTTGGTGGAAAATTCCTTCCTTATCCCAAATATGTTGGTCAGTTGAGCATTTCAGCAAGACCCAACAGCCAGACACCTGGGAAAGAATTTTCTCTAACTCAGAGCAATCCCCGTCTAGTGCCACATCACCAGCCATTGGGGTATTTGCTACTAGCCATTGCATATGGAAAGAAGTGCTGGCCAGTTCCCTTCTCCCGGGGCATGGGCGGGTCATGGGGGATTTTTCCTGTAAAGCTCTGATTACCCCTTACAATGTCTGACATAGTATACACATCCAAATTGCATATTTATTAGTTCTTTTCCAATCACCTTTGAGTGATATGAATTTGAAGTACCTTATATAGGTCATACACTGCACATGCATGAACATTTCATTTGCAGGGCTTTTCTCTTCAAGTTATTTACATGTTCTTGTTCTCTTCTCTCATTGGTTTATTACCACTGATTATGCACACGTCACTTTGACCCTTGTCCCCACACAGGGGTATTGGACTTCTCTGTGGCTGGATGCACAGCCCCGCTGAGCCCAGCTCCAGTCCCTCAGTGCTGCCTCCACTGCACAGCCCCCCTCAGCTTAGCTCCCTCCAGGCCTCAAGTGTTCCCTCCATATTGCACAGCTCCCCTCAGCCTAGCTCCACAGCAGCAGCAGGGATGAGAGACAAAGAGAAGCCACTATGGGGAGCCACCAGAGGTGAGCCCCCCTGTCATGAAGTCCTCAGGCGATGCTCTGGAACTGCTTCCCACAAAGCCAGGCAGGACTTTCGGGAGCCTCCTCTCCCTTGGAGCAGACTGTCTTCTGGGCAAGAAGCTCACACGTCTTCACCTCCTGGGTCTCTCCTTGGCGCATTGAGCATCCTCTGCCCCTCCGTGCGCTTCCCACAGCGAGCCCGCCCCAGCAGGGTCCTGGGGAAGCCAGAGGGTCCTGCACCCCTGTTGCAGGGGGCAACAGTTAGGGTTCGCTTGCCCGGTGTTCGTATCCCAATAACTACACTGGAGTGGAGAAGCAAGTCTCTTTATTTGATATCAAATAAGTTCATAGAGAAGTTCATAGATTAAGGTGCAGGAGATACAAATATCAAATCATGCACGAATCACTATTCTTTGCCATGTCTTTTATACCTTACTTGTTTACATAGATTTCCACAGGTGCTACAATTCATCATCTACAATTCATTAACTACCGGATCCTTTAATTAACTGTATCCTCTACCCAGACTACTGACCTCCCCTTGATTGATTACATCTTGTACCATAAAGAAAAGAACAAAAGAAAATAATAAATGATCACATGTACTCATGCTAGCTAGCAGGCCTGAGAATGTAAACTTCTGACCCCACGCCATATTGCCAATTACTTGGAGCTTTCCTTCCCCCAACACCCCCACTTCGCAGTCAGATATGACTTTCGGCGATCCTGTAAAACAGAGGTTTAGTTGATGGCAGGAACATAGTCTAAAAGAGAGCTTCTAGGAACTGCGAATGGGACCCCTCGGCCCGGTCCATTCTGGGGGGCAGTGAGCCAGACCCCCACGTCTGCACTTCACTCCTCCTCCTCAGCCAGCTCCAGACTAACCACCCCCTCCAGCCCCTCCTCCTCTGCTCAGTTCCTTTCCTGGGCCAGGAGGTCACCTGATCTCTTTGTCTCCAACACCTTCAGTTGAGACCTTTGCAGAGAAGGGGCCCAGGCCATCAGTTGCTAGGGTCAGTGTCAGGCATTTATGTGCACTGGCCCTTTGCTCTGCAGCAATCACACACCCTTATTCCACCACCTAGATACTTAAGAACTGCGTAGGAGACACTGAGGCACCAAAGCCGTATTCAGAGAAAACATTAAGAACATTCCCAGTTCGTCACACACACCCCCACACAAGAATTTGTTCCATCCCTGCTCACAACAGACCCCTGCTCCCAGCAGAGATTGTCCTTGTCAGGAGGCAGAGGATGTTCCCACCCACCCTGGGATAACCCTTGCCTGGAGGGGGGTGCCCTGGTCACATTGAGGGGGTGGGAAACCAAGCTGCACTGAGAGACCCCCCTCCTCTGCTTCCCACATCCTGTGACATGATGGGGGATCTCCCATGTAAGGGACACAGACAGGGGAGAGACATGGGGTAAGCGGTGTAGAGGTGAGACACACACACAAACACACACACCCCTCCTCCTTCTCCTCCTCCTCTCATAAGACAAGTTATTTAAACAAGAAACTAGTGACAATAATACATTGATATATGGTTTTAGGATAAATATTTATTTCCGTGCCCCCATCCTACAAAAAAAATATTGACTGCGGCAGTGAGGTACATTCAGAAACACTAAAGGGAGTTGAATTTATTGTTATTGTTTATTATTTATTAACTACCTAGCCAGGTTATGGTTTTTTCAGGGTGGAAAATTGTGTGTTAATTTATGGGTTGAATGACTGAATGACATAACACCCCGCCAATGTCCATCACTAAGTTTGGTAATTTTGTCAAGTGTCCCTCGTACAACATGCTGCTGCCTACCCCTGGCCAAAGGGCCCAAAGTGGGTAAAGTTACTTTTATGATAAAGTCTTTGTATGATCTGAGTTTCAGGTATGACAAAAGGCAGTGAGTGAATGAGACAAACCAACTGGAGTCTCAGGGGTGGGAGGGGATGATGAGGGGGAAAATAAATCTCTTTTACAGATTGTGTGTCCTGGGATGGTTGTGAGGCTGCAAGGACGTTGGTTCCATTGCTGGGAGATGCCTGAATGAGAGAGGAAAGAGAAGGTTTCAGTTAGTTTATATTAATTGCCTGAGTGTGTCTCTGGGCCTCTCAGTCTGTTCTGTCATGATGAAAACAGTTCTATGTGTTCAGAGTGGGGATGCTGGTACAAATAGGAAAGCCTGAAATCTCGTCTCTTTTCTCCTTTCCCCCACCAGACACTCTGCTGGAGACACAAATTGGGAAACCCCTAGGAGCGCACAGACAGGGTGAGTTCTTCTTCCAGCGATTGCTCACGTCTATTCCACAGTAGGTGTGCGTGCTCGCCACGTGCACCAGTGCTGGAAGTTTTTCCCCTAGCAGTACCCTTGTGTGGGGAGCAGCCCCTGCGACTCCTGGATTCAGGGCCAGCTCTGGGTTTTTTCCTGCCCCAAGCAAAAAAATTTTTGGCTGCCCCCCCCCGCAGCCCAAGCCCCCCCGCCCCCCCCCCAACACCGGGCTCTCTCTCCCCTCCCACCCACACCCCAGCCGCCCCAGCACTAGGCTCCCCACACCCAAACGTGGGATCCGCTACCAGCACACGGCAGCTGAGCTCTGGCCCAGCCGCGACTCCGTCCCCATGTGAGTGGAGCTGCTGTGCGGCGTGGAGCGGGAGTACTTCCAGGTGGCGGTGCCGCTGCGGGGCGGCATAGAGAACACGGCCTCCTCCCTGGGCTTCGCGGCGCTGCTGGTGGCCGAGGGGGATCAGTTCGTGCTCACCGCCCTCACCCCTGACATGCTGGTGGCCGAGGACCTGTAGAGCCCCCCGGACCTGCTGCTCTTCAGCCTTAGGGTGCCCTGGCCCAGCCTCGGCGGGTGGGAAGGTGAAGATCTCCGGCTGCGGGGCTACCTGCTCAGCACCGACGAGCCCAACTGGCCGCTCACCTGCTCACACACTCCAGGATCCCCTCTCACCCCCGCAGTCCAGGACCTGGAGCCAAGCGCGGGCTGCGGTGGCGGCGAGAGAGGCTCCCAGAGTGTGTGAGGAGCCAGGGAGGGAGGGGGAGCTGAGCCCGGGCTGCGGCTGCGAGAGGGGCTCCCGGAGTGTGTGAGGAGCCAAGGAGGGAGGGAAGTGGGGGCTAGGATGCAGGGAGGGGCAGGGGTCCTGCTGCTGCTGCCACTCTGAGTCTCCCCAGGGTGGCACAGCGTTTCCCTGCCCCAGTGGCCTGTGCAGGGTGCCGCCGGGCAGGGCAGGGGGCGCAGATCCAGGCTCACGTGCTGACAGGCCGAATGGCTTTTTGTCACTCCAAGCAAAAAAGGGGGAAAAGAGGGGGCGGGGATTTTGCCGCCCCTTAGAAAATGCCGCTCCAAGCCCATGCTTGGAGGGCTGGTGCCTAGAGCCGGTCCTGCCTGGATTGGTGCTTGGCTGGCGCAGTATAAGGGGCGCTGCCTCACGCTGCAGAGGCAAGCCACCACTGGGATCGCCGCAGTCGCCGCCGGCCTGGTACCGGTCTCGGGAACTTTCCTGACACCACTCACTGCCCAGCGACCATTCAGGGCCCAGTCCATGTGGATCACTCTCAGCGCCGGCCAGACTGTTTGGATGAGTGCCATCCAACCAGGACTCCTGGCACCGCTCCTCTTCGCAGAGCAAATATCCACGGGACTGTGGCGGAGGTCGCCAGCACTCCTCATCTCAAAGGAGGTACTGCAGTCAGCTGCGGCACGATCGTCAATGCCGTTCCCGTTCGGACTTCTGCTCTAAGTCTCCAGCAAGGCACCGTAGCCCCAGGTGTCAATCGCCGGAGTCCTGTTGTCGTGGGTCTGCCCGTCGAGACCGATCACGGAGCAGCTACTACAATTGGTGCCGTTCCTCCACATTGAGATCCCGGTCCCGTGGCCGATGCAGATCCCGACACCACCTCTACTCCCAGTCCAGAAACAGCAGCGGGTCATATGCCAGCCCGGCCTCTGCTCACGGCCATTCATCTACAGGCCAGGCTCGCCAGCTCGAACAGCCAGATCCGCCGGTGCTGCAGCAAGTCCGATGGCACTGAGCATCATGGCCACCCCAGTGGTACCAATGGTCACCGTGGCCTCCGGCGCAGCCCCCAGTGTGGGCTTGCTCTGTGATCGGGTCATCGGAAGCACCGTTGGTCTCCGCTACACCGCCAGGAAAGGAATCGGTGGGACCTGTGTCCTCAGTACCGTGCCTGGAGTACGACCAGGTGGTGGATCCTCTGGTGCTGGCCAACACCCAAAGCACTCCACCAGCCTCCTCGCCCTGTCCGGAGGACCTGATTGTGACCACACCCCCACCATCCCGCAGGAAGACTAGGTCTTCACTATGCCAAGTTCAGTGCTCACCACCCTGCGGTGGTGGTACACCCCAAGCAACATGCTCCAAGGGGTCCTGTTCAGGGACAGGGCCCCGTCGTTGGAGCTGGTGTCCGATGCATCAGACCTGGTCTGGGGGGCCCATGTGGGGAATTTTCAGACCCCAGGGCTGTGGTCTCTGCAGGACCTGACCCTTCACATAAACGTCAAGGAACTCAGGGCGGTGGGACTGTGCGTATGGCCTTCCGCTCTCACCTGAACGGCAAGGTAGTCAGGGTTGTCACAGACAACATGGTCTTGATGGTCTATATCAACAGGCAAGGCGGGGCTTGATCCTCTGCTCTCTGCCACGAAACACTCAGACTGTGGGACTTCTGTATAGCCCACGACATCCACCTAAAAGCTTTTCACCTGCTGGGCACCCAGAATGTGAGGGTGGATCGCTTGAGCAGAAACTTTTCCTCTCAGCACGAGTGGTCTCTACACCCAGAGGTGGCCCACCAGCTCTTCTGAAGGTATGGAACTTCCCAGGTGGACCTGTTCGCAACCCAGCAGAACTGACAATGCCCCCGGTTCTGCCCCAGCGGGGGCTAGGGAGTGGAGCTATCTCCGGTGCCTTTATCCTGTCCTGTTAGGCCGGCTTCTCTATGCCTTTCCCACGTTCCTGCTGATCAGCAGGATCCTGGAGAAAATAAAAATGGACTAAGTCAGGGTCCTCCTCATTGCCCCGGCGTGGCCCAGACATCACTGGTATGGGACCCTCTTGGGCGTGGTGGTGGCTCGGCCATAGCCGTTGTCGCTCCACTCAGACCTGCTCTCCCAGGAGCAGGGCTGCCTCCTTCACCCCAGCCTAGCAGCTCTTCACCTCACAGCGTGGCTGCTCAGTGGCTAGGTGGCAAGGAAAGTATGTGCTCGGAACAGGTCCACCGTATCCTCCTCGAAAGGAGATGGCCCTCCACTTGCTGCTTTTTCTTGGCAAAATGGTCTTGGTTTTCCAGATGGGCGGCAGACCAGAGTGTGCTCCCAATGGCTGCCCTGATCCAGCTTATCCTTGATTACCTCCTCCACCTGTGGGCCCAGGGCCTGGCACCCTCATTAGTTAGGGTGCACCTGGTGGCGATATTGGCCTTCCATCCCCCGGTGCACGGACACACAGTATTTTCCCATGCTTTGACTGGTCGGTTCCTTAAGGGTTTGAACCATCTTTACCCATATTCTAAACCCCTGGTCCCACCGTGGGACCTGAACCTGGTGCTGGCTCGTCTTACGGGGCCCCCTTTTCAACCATAACCACGTATTCCTGGTCTCACCTCTCATGGAAGGTGGCCTTCCTGGTTGCTATCACGTCGGCCAGGCGGGTCTTTGTGCTCAGGACCCTGACCTCCGAGCCGCCATATACAGTCTTTGATAAGGACAAGGTCCAGCTCCGCTAACCCCCCGCATTCCTCCCGAAGATGGTCTCTGCCTACGACATGGGTCAGGACATTTTTCTACCGGTCCTCTGCCCCAAACCTCACGTGACTAGTGAGGAGCGCCATCTCCACATGCTCGATGTGAGACGAACTGTGGCTTTCTACCTCAAGTGGACCAAGCCATTCAGAAAGTCCTCGCAACTGTTCATTGCGTTGGCCAAGCATGCAAGGGACCAGCCGATTTCCACTCAGCAGCTTTCTAATTGGATCATTTCATGCATCTGCTCCTGTTATGAGCTGGCTGGTGTCCCCCCCGCCGCCCATTGTGAGGGCACACTTGACTCGGGCACAGGCCTCGTCAGCTGCCTTCATGGTCCATAGCCCTGTACAGGACATTTGTAGAGCTGCCACCTGGTCTTCAGTTCACACGTTCACCTCCCACTATGCAATAGTCTCCCAAACCAGGGATGATGCCAGCTTTGGCAGGGCGCTACTCTGTCTCGAGAACTCCTAACCACCTCCAGCACATCTAACTTGGAATCACCTATTGGAATACACATGATCAATCAGTTGAAGAGGAAAAGACAGTTACCTTTTCCGTTTTTGGAGATGTGTTGCTCATATCTATTCCACATCCCGCCCTCCTTCCTCTTTGCCGGAGTTGACTGGCAAGAAGGAACTGAGGGTGGGGGGAATGCGCAGCTCCCCTTATACCGCGCCAGGCAGGCACCATTCCAGGGGTCATGGGGTGCGCTCCCCCCATGGGTACTGCTTGGGGGAAAACTTGCAGCACTGGTGCACGTGGTGAGCACTGTGGAATACACATGAGCAACACATGGATTCATAGATTCTTAGACTCTAGGACTGGAAGGGACCTCGAGAAGTCATCGAGTCCAGTCCCCTGCCCTCATGGCAGGACCAAATACTGTCTAGACCATCCCTGATAGA